>OX381714.1:23665268-24996709 GCA_947462335.1 Harmothoe impar | reverse complement strand
TTGTGCTATACAAAAACCCAGAGTGATGTTGAGTACCTGTTTTGTATCCAGTCTTGTTGACACTAATCTTGTCTCTGTAGGTTTTGAATTCAACAGAAGTATTAGATGCTTTTTAGAGGCTGAATATATGCTATCTTTTCAAAAACATTGATATAACGCTTGTTATCTTCAAGTTCATACTCAAAAGTGGAAATCATGATAGCTTTTTAGAGACTAGAACCCGGGATGCCAGCATTGAAAAGCCGGCGGCTCTATCCATTGGGCCATGGAGAACTAATGAAACTGCAATGAAACCAGGCACTACAGGTCCGGCATTATGTTATCTACTTGAATTTAGCTTGGCCCAACTCAGCCAACATGTCCCAAAACATACTCGTGAATAGTCTCTTACTGACTATCCCCTGACATTGTTTCTCTTTGGCTTTCTTTTCATCATTTGAGTCTGATTAATGCCAGCAGTGGTGATATTGGGGATCGCTATTGCCACCTGGGAGCTAAGAAAGTAAGCTGCCATGTCAAGTTGCTCCAACAGGTGGCACAACTGAGTCAACTCTAACATAGAAGAGATATAGTGAAGCACTTCTTCTAAGGAAATAAAATGACTATAATAGATGCATTCAAGAGCTAATTTTCAAGATATACTGGCCCTGTCTCTGTGTCTCTTTCACCTGTTTCCCTTTTTGATGTTTGAGCTTGGGAGTACAGTAAAACGTCACTAATCCAACCACTGCTGTCTGGATATTTTGCTGCTAGAATCAGCCAGTTCTCGGGATAGGAAATCATTCAGAACAAAACTAGGGACCTTTAGCAAACCCCGACGTAGCTCATTAAATGCAGACATATCCTATGCTTTCAGCACTGCTACGTTTGCGTTTAATGAGCTTTTAGGTGGTTGCTAAATGTCCCTAACATGTAAGTCTGGTCGCACTTTTGAGATGATTTCACCATTGCAGTTCACACTTTATTGTGCTATACAAAAACCCAGAGTGATGTTGAGTACCTGTTTTGTATCCAGTCTTGTTGACACTAATCTTGTCTCTGTAGGTTTTGAATTCAACAGAAGTATTAGATGCTTTTTAGAGGCTGAATATATGCTATCTTTTCAAAAACATTGATATAACGCTTGTTATCTTCAAGTTCATACTCAAAAGTGGAAATCATGATAGCTTTTTAGAGACTAGAACCCGGGATGCCAGCATTGAAAAGCCGGCGGCTCTATCCATTGGGCCATGGAGAACTAATGAAACTGCAATGAAACCAGGCACTACAGGTCCGGCATTGTGTTATCTACTTGAATTTAGCTTGGCCCAACTCAGCCAACATGTCCCAAAACATACTTGTGAATAGTCTCTTACTGACTATCCCCTGACATTGTTTCTCTTTGGCTTTCTTTTCATCATTTGAGTCTGATTAATGCCAGCAGTGGTGATATTGGGGATCGCTATTGCCACCTGGGAGCTAAGAAAGTAAGCTGCCATGTCAAGTTGCTCCAACAGGTGGCACAACTGAGTCAACTCTAACATAGAAGAGATATAGTGAAGCACTGCATCTAAGGAAATAAAATGACTATAATAAATGCATTCAAGAGCTAATTTTCAAGATATACTGGCCCTGACTGCATGTGTCTGTTGTCTATCTTTCTCAGGTAAACATGTTATTTCTCTGTCTGTGCATCTCTGTGTGTGTCTCTGTGTCTCTTCCACCTGTTTCCCTTTTTGATGTTTGAGCTTGGGAGTACAGTAAAACGTCACTAATCCAACCACTGCTGTCTGGATATTTTGCTGCTAGAATCAGCCAGTTCTCGGGATAGGAAATTATTCAGAACAAAACTAGGGACCTTTAGCAAACCCCGACGTAGCTCATTAAATGCAGACTTATCCTATGCTTTCAGCACTGCTACGTGTGCGTTTAATGAGCTTTTAGGTGGTTGCTAAAGGTCGTTAACATGTAAGTCTGGTCGCACTTGTGAGATGATTTCACCATTGCAGTTCACACTTTATTGTGCTATACGAAAACCCAGAGTGATGTTGAGTACCTGTTTTGTATCCGGTCTTGTAGACACTTATCTTGTCTGTGTAGGTTTTGAATTCAGTAGAAGTATTAGATGATTTTGAGAGGCTGAAATATATCTTAGTATGCTATCTTTTCAAAAACATTGATATAATGCTGGTGATCTTCAAATTCATACTCAAAAGTGGAAATCCTGACACCTTTTAGAGACTAGAACCCGGGATGCCAGCATTGAAAAGCCAGCGGCTCTATCCATTAGGCCATGCAGAACTAATGAAACTGCAATGAAACCAGGCACTACAGGTCCAGCAGTAATTTTATCTGCTGTCTGGATATTTTGCTGCTCGAATCAGCCGGCACAAAACAGGTACTCTTCATCACTCTGGGTTTTCGACTTGATAAGCAACAGGTCCAGCATTGTGTTATCTACTTGAAATTAGCTTGGCCCAACTCAGCCAGCATGTCCCAAAACATTATTGTGAATAGTCTCTTACTGACTTGTTTCTCTTTGGCTTTCTTTTCATCATTTGAGTCTGATTAATGCCAGCAGTGGTGATATTGGGGATCGCTATTGCCACCTGGGAGCTAAGAAAGTAAGCTGCCATGTCAAGTTGCTCCAACAGGTGGCACAACTGAGTCAACTCTAACATAGAAGAGATATAGTGAAGCACTTCTTCTAAGGAAATAAAATGACTATAAAAGATGCATTCAAGAGCTAGTTTTCAAGATATACTGGCCCTGTCTCTGTGTCTCTTTCACCTGTTTCCCTTTTTGATGTTTGAGCTTGGGAGTACAGTAAAACGTCACTAATCCAACCACTGCTGTCTGGATATTTTGCTGCTAGAATCAGCCAGTTCTCGGGATAGGAAATCATTCAGAACAAAACTAGGGACCTTTAGCAAACCCCGACGTAGCTCATTAAATGCAGACATATCCTATGCTTTCAGCACTGCTACGTTTGCGTTTAATGAGCTTTTAGGTGGTTGCTAAATGTCCCTAACATGTAAGTCTGGTCGCACTTGTGAGATGATTTCACCATTGCAGTTCACACTTTATTGTGCTATACAAAAACCCAGAGTGATGTTGAGTACCTGTTTTGTATCCAGTCTTGTTGACACTAATCTTGTCTCTGTAGGTTTTGAATTCAACAGAAGTATTAGATGCTTTTTAGAGGCTGAATATATGCTATCTTTTCAAAAACATTGATATAACGCTTGTTATCTTCAAGTTCATACTCAAAAGTGGAAATCATGATAGCTTTTTAGAGACTAGAACCCGGGATGCCAGCATTGAAAAGCCGGCGGCTCTATCCATTGGGCCATGGAGAACTAATGAAACTGCAATGAAACCAGGCACTACAGGTCCGGCATTATGTTATCTACTTGAATTTAGCTTGGCCCAACTCAGCCAACATGTCCCAAAACATACTTGTGAATAGTCTCTTACTGACTATCCCCTGACATTGTTTCTCTTTGGCTTTCTTTTCATCATTTGAGTCTGATTAATGCCAGCAGTGGTGATATTGGGGATCGCTATTGCCACCTGGGAGCTAAGAAAGTAAGCTGCCATGTCAAGTTGCTCCAACAGGTGGCACAACTGAGTCAACTCTAACATAGAAGAGATATAGTGAAGCACTTCTTCTAAGGAAATAAAATGACTATAATAGATGCATTCAAGAGCTAATTTTCAAGATATACTGGCCCTGTCTCTGTGTCTCTTTCACCTGTTTCCCTTTTTGATGTTTGAGCTTGGGAGTACAGTAAAACGTCACTAATCCAACCACTGCTGTCTGGATATTTTGCTGCTAGAATCAGCCAGTTCTCGGGATAGGAAATTATTCAGAACAAAACTAGGGACCTTTAGCAAACCCCACATAGCTAATTAAATGCAGACTTATCCTATGCTTTCAGCACTGCTACGTGTGCGTTTAATGAGCTTTTAGGTGGTTGCTAAAGGTCGTTAACATGTAAGTCCGGTCGCACTTGTGAGATGATTTCACCATTGCAGTTCACACTTTATTGTGCTATACGAAAACCCAGAGTGATGTTGAGTACCTGTTTTGTATCCGGTCTTGTAGACACTTATCTTGTCTGTGTAGGTTTTGAATTCAGTAGAAGTATTAGATGATTTTGAGAGGCTGAAATATATCTTAGTATGCTATCTTTTCAAAAACATTGATATAATGCTGGTGATCTTCAAATTCATACTCAAAAGTGGAAATCCTGACACCTTTTAGAGACTAGAACCCGGGATGCCAGCATTGAAAAGCCAGCGGCTCTATCCATTAGGCCATGCAGAACTAATGAAACTGCAACGAAACCAGGCACTACAGGTCCAGCAGTAATTTTATCTGCTGTCTGGATATTTTGCTGCTCGAATCAGCCGGCACAAAACAGGTACTCTTCATCACTCTGGGTTTTCGACTTGATAAGCTACAGGTCCAGCATTGTGTTATCTACTTGAAATTAGCTTGGCCCAACTCAGCCAGCATGTCCCAAAACATTATTGTGAATAGTCTCTTACTGACTTGTTTCTCTTTGGCTTTCTTTTCATCATTTGAGTCTGATTAATGCCAGCAGTGGTGATATTGGGGATCGCTATTGCCACCTGGGAGCTAAGAAAGTAAGCTGCCATGTCAAGTTGCTCCAACAGGTGGCACAACTGAGTCAACTCTAACATAGAAGAGATGTAGTGAAGCACTTCTTCTAAGGAAATAAAATGACTATAATAGATGCATTCAAGAGCTAATTTTCAAGATATACTGGCCCTGTCTCTGTGTCTCTTTCACCTGTTTCCCTTTTTGATGTTTGAGCTTGGGAGTACAGTAAAACGTCACTAATCCAACCACTGCTGTCTGGATATTTTGCTGCTAGAATCAGCCAGTTCTCGGGATAGGAAATCATTCAGAACAAAACTAGGGACCTTTAGCAAACCCCGACGTAGCTCATTAAATGCAGACATATCCTATGCTTTCAGCACTGCTACGTTTGCGTTTAATGAGCTTTTAGGTGGTTGCTAAATGTCCCTAACATGTAAGTCTGGTCGCACTTGTGAGATGATTTCACCATTGCAGTTCACACTTTATTGTGCTATACAAAAACCCAGAGTGATGTTGAGTACCTGTTTTGTATCCAGTCTTGTTGACACTAATCTTGTCTCTGTAGGTTTTGAATTCAACAGAAGTATTAGATGCTTTTTAGAGGCTGACTATATGCTATCTTTTCAAAAACATTGATATAACGCTTGTTATCTTCAAGTTCATACTCAAAAGTGGAAATCATGATAGCTTTTTAGAGACTAGAACCCGGGATGCCAGCATTGAAAAGCCGGCGGCTCTGTCCATTGGGCCATGGAGAACTAATGAAACTGCAATGAAACCAGGCACTACAGGTCCGGCATTGTGTTATCTACTTGAATTTAGCTTGGCCCAACTCAGCCAACATGTCCCAAAACATACTTGTGAATAGTCTCTTACTGACTATCCCCTGACATTGTTTCTCTTTGGCTTTCTTTTCATCATTTGAGTCTGATTAATGCCAGCAGTGGTGATATTGGGGATCGCTATTGCCACCTGGGAGCTAAGAAAGTAAGCTGCCATGTCAAGTTGCTCCAACAGGTGGCACAACTGAGTCAACTCTAACATAGAAGAGATATAGTGAAGCACTGCATCTAAGGAAATAAAATGACTATAATAAATGCATTCAAGAGCTAATTTTCAAGATATACTGGCCCTGACTGCATGTGTCTGTTGTCTATCTTTCTCAGGTAAACATGTTATTTCTCTGTCTGTGCATCTCTGTGTGTGTCTCTGTGTCTCTTCCACCTGTTTCCCTTTTTGATGTTTGAGCTTGGGAGTACAGTAAAACGTCACTAATCCAACCACTGCTGTCTGGATATTTTGCTGCTAGAATCAGCCAGTTCTCGGGATAGGAAATTATTCAGAACAAAACTAGGGACCTTTAGCAAACCCCGACGTAGCTAATTAAATGCAGACTTATCCTATGCTTTCAGCACTGCTACGTGTGCGTTTAATGAGCTTTTAGGTGGTTGCTAAAGGTCGTTAACATGTAAGTCTGGTCGCACTTGTGAGATGATTTCACCATTGCAGTTCACACTTTATTGTGCTATACGAAAACCCAGAGTGATGTTGAGTACCTGTTTTGTATCCGGTCTTGTAGACACTTATCTTGTCTGTGTAGGTTTTGAATTCAGTAGAAGTATTAGATGATTTTGAGAGGCTGAAATATATCTTAGTATGCTATCTTTTCAAAAACATTGATATAATGCTGGTGATCTTCAAATTCATACTCAAAAGTGGAAATCCTGACACCTTTTAGAGACTAGAACCCGGGATGCCAGCATTGAAAAGCCAGCGGCTCTATCCATTAGGCCATGCAGAACTAATGAAACTGCAACGAAACCAGGCACTACAGGTCCAGCAGTAATTTTATCTGCTGTCTGGATATTTTGCTGCTCGAATCAGCCGGCACAAAACAGGTACTCTTCATCACTCTGGGTTTTCGACTTGATAAGCTACAGGTCCAGCATTGTGTTATCTACTTGAAATTAGCTTGGCCCAACTCAGCCAGCATGTCCCAAAACATTATTGTGAATAGTCTCTTACTGACTTGTTTCTCTTTGGCTTTCTTTTCATCATTTGAGTCTGATTAATGCCAGCAGTGGTGATATTGGGGATCGCTATTGCCACCTGGGAGCTAAGAAAGTAAGCTGCCATGTCAAGTTGCTCCAACAGGTGGCACAACTGAGTCAACTCTAACATAGAAGAGATGTAGTGAAGCACTTCTTCTAAGGAAATAAAATGACTATAATAGATGCATTCAAGAGCTAATTTTCAAGATATACTGGCCCTGTCTCTGTGTCTCTTTCACCTGTTTCCCTTTTTGATGTTTGAGCTTGGGAGTACAGTAAAACGTCACTAATCCAACCACTGCTGTCTGGATATTTTGCTGCTAGAATCAGCCAGTTCTCGGGATAGGAAATCATTCAGAACAAAACTAGGGACCTTTAGCAAACCCCGACGTAGCTCATTAAATGCAGACATATCCTATGCTTTCAGCACTGCTACGTTTGCGTTTAATGAGCTTTTAGGTGGTTGCTAAATGTCCCTAACATGTAAGTCTGGTCGCACTTGTGAGATGATTTCACCATTGCAGTTCACACTTTATTGTGCTATACAAAAACCCAGAGTGATGTTGAGTACCTGTTTTGTATCCAGTCTTGTTGACACTAATCTTGTCTCTGTAGGTTTTGAATTCAACAGAAGTATTAGATGCTTTTTAGAGGCTGAATATATGCTATCTTTTCAAAAACATTGATATAACGCTTGTTATCTTCAAGTTCATACTCAAAAGTGGAAATCATGATAGCTTTTTAGAGACTAGAACCCGGGATGCCAGCATTGAAAAGCCGGCGGCTCTATCCATTGGGCCATGGAGAACTAATGAAACTGCAATGAAACCAGGCACTACAGGTCCGGCATTGTGTTATCTACTTGAATTTAGCTTGGCCCAACTCAGCCAACATGTCCCAAAACATACTTGTGAATAGTCTCTTACTGACTATCCCCTGACATTGTTTCTCTTTGGCTTTCTTTTCATCATTTGAGTCTGATTAATGCCAGCAGTGGTGATATTGGGGATCACTATTGCCACCTGGGAGCTAAGAAAGTAAGCTGCCATGTCAAGTTGCTCCAACAGGTGGCACAACTGAGTCAACTCTAACATAGAAGAGATATAGTGAAGCACTTCTTCTAAGGAAATAAAATGACTATAATAGATGCATTCAAGAGCTAATTTTCAAGATATACTGGCCCTGTCTCTGTGTCTCTTTCACCTGTTTCCCTTTTTGATGTTTGAGCTTGGGAGTACAGTAAAACGTCACTAATCCAACCACTGCTGTCTGGATATTTTGCTGCTAGAATCAGCCAGTTCTCGGGATAGGAAATCATTCAGAACAAAACTAGGGACCTTTAGCAAACCCCGACGTAGCTCATTAAATGCAGACATATCCTATGCTTTCAGCACTGCTACGTTTGCGTTTAATGAGCTTTTAGGTGGTTGCTAAATGTCCCTAACATGTAAGTCTGGTCGCACTTTTGAGATGATTTCACCATTGCAGTTCACACTTTATTGTGCTATACAAAAACCCAGAGTGATGTTGAGTACCTGTTTTGTATCCAGTCTTGTTGACACTAATCTTGTCTCTGTAGGTTTTGAATTCAACAGAAGTATTAGATGCTTTTTAGAGGCTGACTATATGCTATCTTTTCAAAAACATTGATATAACGCTTGTTATCTTCAAGTTCATACTCAAAAGTGGAAATCATGATAGCTTTTTAGAGACTAGAACCCGGGATGCCAGCATTGAAAAGCCGGCGGCTCTGTCCATTGGGCCATGGAGAACTAATGAAACTGCAATGAAACCAGGCACTACAGGTCCGGCATTGTGTTATCTACTTGAATTTAGCTTGGCCCAACTCAGCCAACATGTCCCAAAACATACTTGTGAATAGTCTCTTACTGACTATCCCCTGACATTGTTTCTCTTTGGCTTTCTTTTCATCATTTGAGTCTGATTAATGCCAGCAGTGGTGATATTGGGGATCGCTATTGCCACCTGGGAGCTAAGAAAGTAAGCTGCCACGTCAAGTTGCTCCAACAGGTGGCACAACTGAGTCAACTCTAACATAGAAGAGATATAGTGAAGCACTGCATCTAAGGAAATAAAATGACTATAATAAATGCATTCAAGAGCTAATTTTCAAGATATACTGGCCCTGACTGCATGTGTCTGTTGTCTTTCTTTCTCAGGTAAACATGTTATTTCTCTGTCTGTGCATCTCTGTGTGTGTCTCTGTGTCTCTTCCACCTGTTTCCCTTTTTGATGTTTGAGCTTGGGAGTACAGTAAAACGTCACTAATCCAACCACTGCTGTCTGGATATTTTGCTGCTAGAATCAGCCAGTTCTCGGGATAGGAAATTATTCAGAACAAAACTAGGGACCTTTAGCAAACCCCGACGTAGCTCATTAAATGCAGACATATCCTATGCTTTCAGCACTGCTACGTGTGCGTTTAATGAGCTTTTAGGTGGTTGCTAAAGGTCGTTAACATGTAAGTCTGGTCGCACTTGTGAGATGATTTCACCATTGCAGTTCACACTGTATTGTGCTATACGAAAACCCAGAGTGATGTTGAGTACCTGTTTTGTATCCCGTCTTGTAGACACTTATCTTGTCTGTGTAGGTTTTGAATTCAGTAGAAGTATTAGATGATTTTGAGAGGCTGAAATATATCTTAGTATGCTATCTTTTCAAAAACATTGATATAATGCTGGTGATCTTCAAATTCATACTCAAAAGTGGAAATCCTGACACCTTTTAGAGACTAGAACCCGGGATGCCAGCATTGAAAAGCCAGCTGCTCTATCCATTAGGCCATGCAGAACTAATGAAACTGCAACGAAACCAGGCACTACAGGTCCAGCAGTAATTTTATCTGCTGTCTGGATATTTTGCTGCTCGAATCAGCCGGCACAAAACAGGTACTCTTCATCACTCTGGGTTTTCGACTTGATAAGCTACAGGTCCAGCATTGTGTTATCTACTTGAAATTAGCTTGGCCCAACTCAGCCAGCATGTCCCAAAACATTATTGTGAATAGTCTCTTACTGACTTGTTTCTCTTTGGCTTTCTTTTCATCATTTGAGTCTGATTAATGCCAGCAGTGGTGATATTGGGGATCGCTATTGCCACCTGGGAGCTAAGAAAGTAAGCTGCCATGTCAAGTTGCTCCAACAGGTGGCACAACTGAGTCAACTCTAACATAGAAGAGATATAGTGAAGCACTTCTTCTAAGGAAATAAAATGACTATAATAGATGCATTCAAGAGCTAATTTTCAAGATATACTGGCCCTGTCTCTGTGTCTCTTTCACCTGTTTCCCTTTTTGATGTTTGAGCTTGGGAGTACAGTAAAACGTCACTAATCCAACCACTGCTGTCTGGATATTTTGCTGCTAGAATCAGCCAGTTCTCGGGATAGGAAATCATTCAGAACAAAACTAGGGACCTTTAGCAAACCCCGACGTAGCTCATTAAATGCAGACATATCCTATGCTTTCAGCACTGCTACGTTTGCGTTTAATGAGCTTTTAGGTGGTTGCTAAATGTCCCTAACATGTAAGTCTGGTCGCACTTGTGAGATGATTTCACCATTGCAGTTCACACTTTATTGTGCTATACAAAAACCCAGAGTGATGTTGAGTACCTGTTTTGTATCCAGTCTTGTTGACACTAATCTTGTCTCTGTAGGTTTTGAATTCAACAGAAGTATTAGATGCTTTTTAGAGGCTGAATATATGCTATCTTTTCAAAAACATTGATATAACGCTTGTTATCTTCAAGTTCATACTCAAAAGTGGAAATCATGATAGCTTTTTAGAGACTAGAACCCTGGATGCCAGCATTGAAAAGCCGGCGGCTCTATCCATTGGGCCATGGAGAACTAATGAAACTGCAATGAAACCAGGCACTACAGGTCCGGCATTGTGTTATCTACTTGAATTTAGCTTGGCCCAACTCAGCCAACATGTCCCAAAACATACTTGTGAATTGTCTCTTACTGACTATCCCCTGACATTGTTTCTCTTTGGCTTTCTTTTCATCATTTGAGTCTGATTAATGCCAGCAGTGGTGATATTGGGGATCGCTATTGCCACCTGGGAGCTAAGAAAGTAAGCTGCCATGTCAAGTTGCTCCAACAGGTGGCACAACTGAGTCAACTCTAACATAGAAGAGATATAGTGAAGCACTTCTTCTAAGGAAATAAAATGACTATAATAGATGCATTCAAGAGCTAATTTTCAAGATATACTGGCCCTGTCTCTGTGTCTCTTTCACCTGTTTCCCTTTTTGATGTTTGAGCTTGGGAGTACAGTAAAACGTCACTTATCCAACCACTGCTGTCTGGATATTTTGCTGCTAGAATCAGCCAGTTCTCGGGATAGGAAATCATTCAGAACAAAACTAGGGACCTTTAGCAAACCCCGACGTAGCTCATTAAATGCAGACATATCCTATGCTTTCAGCACTGCTACGTTTGCGTTTAATGAGCTTTTAGGTGGTTGCTAAATGTCCCTAACATGTAAGTCTGCTTATCCTATGCTTTCAGCACTGCTACGTTTGCGTTTAATGAGCTTTTAGGTGGTTGCTAAATGTCCCTAACATGTAAGTCTGGTCGCACTTGTGAGATGATTTCACCATTGCAGTTCACACTTTATTTTGCTATACAAAAACCCAGAGTGATGTTGAGTACCTGTTTTGTATCCAGTCTTGTTGACACTAATCTTGTCTCTGTAGGTTTTGAATTCAACAGAAGTATTAGATGCTTTTTAGAGGCTGAATATATGCTATCTTTTCAAAAACATTGATATAACGCTTGTTATCTTCAAGTTCATACTCAAAAGTGGAAATCATGATAGCTTTTTAGAGACTAGAACCCGGGATGCCAGCATTGAAAAGCCGGCGGCTCTATCCATTGGGCCATGGAGAACTAATGAAACTGCAATGAAACCAGGCACTACAGGTCCGGCATTGTGTTATCTACTTGAATTTAGCTTGGCCCAACTCAGCCAACATGTCCCAAAACATACTTGTGAATAGTCTCTTACTGACTATCCCCTGACATTGTTTCTCTTTGGCTTTCTTTTCATCATTTGAGTCTGATTAATGCCAGCAGTGGTGATATTGGGGATCGCTATTGCCACCTGGGAGCTAAGAAAGTAAGCTGCCATGTCAAGTTGCTCCAACAGGTGGCACAACTGAGTCAACTCTAACATAGAAGAGATATAGTGAAGCACTTCTTCTAAGGAAATAAAATGACTATAATAGATGCATTCAAGAGCTAATTTTCAAGATATACTGGCCCTGTCTCTGTGTCTCTTTCACCTGTTTCCCTTTTTGATGTTTGAGCTTGGGAGTACAGTAAAACGTCACTAATCCAACCACTGCTGTCTGGATATTTTGCTGCTAGAATCAGCCAGTTCTCGGGATAGGAAATCATTCAGAACAAAACTAGGGACCTTTAGCAAACCCCGACGTAGCTCATTAAATGCAGACATATCCTATGCTTTCAGCACTGCTACGTTTGCGTTTAATGAGCTTTTAGGTGGTTGCTAAATGTCCCTAACATGTAAGTCTGGTCGCACTTGTGAGATGATTTCACCATTGCAGTTCACACTTTATTGTGCTATACAAAAACCCAGAGTGATGTTGAGTACCTGTTTTGTATCCAGTCTTGTTGACACTAATCTTGTCTCTGTAGGTTTTGAATTCAACAGAAGTATTAGATGCTTTTTAGAGGCTGAATATATGCTATCTTTTCAAAAACATTGATATAACGCTTGTTATCTTCAAGTTCATACTCAAAAGTGGAAATCATGATAGCTTTTTAGAGACTAGAACCCGGGATGCCAGCATTGAAAAGCCGGCGGCTCTATCCATTGGGCCATGGAGAACTAATGAAACTGCAATGAAACCAGGCACTACAGGTCCGGCATTGTGTTATCTACTTGAATTTAGCTTGGCCCAACTCATCCAACATGTCCCAAAACATACTTGTGAATAGTCTCTTACTGACTATCCCCTGACATTGTTTCTCTTTGGCTTTCTTTTCATCATTTGAGTCTGATTAATGCCAGCAGTGGTGATATTGGGGATCGCTATTGCCACCTGGGAGCTAAGAAAGTAAGCTGCCATGTCAAGTTGCTCCAACAGGTGGCACAACTGAGTCAACTCTAACATAGAAGAGATATAGTGAAGCACTTCTTCTAAGGAAATAAAATGACTATAATAGATGCATTCAAGAGCTAATTTTCAAGATATACTGGCCCTGTCTCTGTGTCTCTTTCACCTGTTTCCCTTTTTGATGTTTGAGCTTGGGAGTACAGTAAAACGTCACTAATCCAACCACTGCTGTCTGGATATTTTGCTGCTAGAATCAGCCAGTTCTCGGGATAGGAAATCATTCAGAACAAAACTAGGGACCTTTAGCAAACCCCGACGTAGCTCATTAAATGCAGACATATCCTATGCTTTCAGCACTGCTACGTTTGCGTTTAATGAGCTTTTAGGTGGTTGCTAAATGTCCCTAACATGTAAGTCTGGTCGCACTTGTGAGATGATTTCACCATTGCAGTTCACACTTTATTGTGCTATACAAAAACCCAGAGTGATGTTGAGTACCTGTTTTGTATCCAGTCTTGTTGACACTAATCTTGTCTCTGTAGGTTTTGAATTCAACAGAAGTATTAGATGCTTTTTAGAGGCTGAATATATGCTATCTTTTCAAAAACATTGATATAACACTTGTTATCTTCAAGTTCATACTCAAAAGTGGAAATCATGATAGCTTTTTAGAGACTAGAACCCGGGATGCCAGCATTGAAAAGCCAGCGGCTCTATCCATTGGGCCATGGAGAACTAATGAAACTGCAATGAAACCAGGCACTACAGGTCCGGCATTGTGTTATCTACTTGAATTTAGCTTGGCCCAACTCAGCCAACATGTCCCAAAACATACTTGTGAATAGTCTCTTACTGACTATCCCCTGACATTGTTTCTCTTTGGCTTTCTTTTCATCATTTGAGTCTGATTAATGCCAGCAGTGGTGATATTGGGGATCGCTATTGCCACCTGGGAGCTAAGAAAGTAAGCTGCCATGTCAAGTTGCTCCAACAGGTGGCACAACTGAGTCAACTCTAACATAGAAGAGATATAGTGAAGCACTTCTTCTAAGGAAATAAAATGACTATAATAGATGCATTCAAGAGCTAATTTTCAAGATATACTGGCCCTGTCTCTGTGTCTCTTTCACCTGTTTCCCTTTTTGATGTTTGAGCTTGGGAGTACAGTAAAACGTCACTAATCCAACCACTGCTGTCTGGATATTTTGCTGCTAGAATCAGCCAGTTCTCGGGATAGGAAATCATTCAGAACAAAACTAGGGACCTTTAGCAAACCCCAACGTAGCTGATGTTGAGTACCTGTTTTGTATCCAGTCTTGTTGACACTAATCTTGTCTCTGTAGGTTTTGAATTCAACAGAAGTATTAGATGCTTTTTAGAGGCTGAATATATGCTATCTTTTCAAAAACATTGATATAACGCTTGTTATCTTCAAGTTCATACTCAAAAGTGGAAATCATGATAGCTTTTTAGAGACTAGAACCCGGGATGCCAGCATTGAAAAGCCGGCGGCTCTATCCATTGGGCCATGGAGAACTAATGAAACTGCAATGAAACCAGGCACTACAGGTCCGGCATTATGTTATCTACTTGAATTTAGCTTGGCCCAACTCAGCCAACATGTCGCAAAACATACTTGTGAATAGTCTCTTACTGACTATCCCCTGACATTGTTTCTCTTTGGCTTTCTTTTCATCATTTGAGTCTGATTAATGCCAGCAGTGGTGATATTGGGGATCGCTATTGCCACCTGGGAGCTAAGAAAGTAAGCTGCCATGTCAAGTTGCTCCAACAGGTGGCACAACTGAGTCAACTCTAACATAGAAGAGATATAGTGAAGCACTTCTTCTAAGGAAATAAAATGACTATAATAGATGCATTCAAGAGCTAATTTTCAAGATATACTGGCCCTGTCTCTGTGTCTCTTTCACCTGTTTCCCTTTTTGATGTTTGAGCTTGGGAGTACAGTAAAACGTCACTAATCCAACCACTGCTGTCTGGATATTTTGCTGCTAGAATCAGCCAGTTCTCGGGATAGGAAATCATTCAGAACAAAACTAGGGACCTTTAGCAAACCCGGACGTAGCTCATTAAATGCAGACATATCTTATGCTTTCAGCACTGCTACGTTTGCGTTTAATGAGCTTTTAGGTGGTTGCTAAATGTCCCTAACATGTAAGTCTGGTCGCACTTGTGAGATGATTTCACCATTGCAGTTCACACTTTATTGTGCTATACAAAAACCCAGAGTGATGTTGAGTACCTGTTTTGTATCCAGTCTTGTTGACACTAATCTTGTCTCTGTAGGTTTTGAATTCAACAGAAGTATTAGATGCTTTTTAGAGGCTGAATATATGCTATCTTTTCAAAAACATTGATATAACGCTTGTTATCTTCAAGTTCATACTCAAAAGTGGAAATCATGATAGCTTTTTAGAGACTAGAACCCGGGATGCCAGCATTGAAAAGCCGGCGGCTCTATCCATTGGGCCATGGAGAACTAATGAAACTGCAATGAAACCAGGCACTACAGGTCCGGCATTGTGTTATCTACTTGAATTTAGCTTGGCCCAACTCATCCAACATGTCCCAAAACATACTTGTGAATAGTCTCTTACTGACTATCCCCTGACATTGTTTCTCTTTGGCTTTCTTTTCATCATTTGAGTCTGATTAATGCCAGCAGTGGTGATATTGGGGATCGCTATTGCCACCTGGGAGCTAAGAAAGTAAGCTGCCATGTCAAGTTGCTCCAACAGGTGGCACAACTGAGTCAACTCTAACATAGAAGAGATATAGTGAAGCACTTCTTCTAAGGAAATAAAATGACTATAATAGATGCATTCAAGAGCTAATTTTCAAGATATACTGGCCCTGTCTCTGTGTCTCTTTCACCTGTTTCCCTTTTTGATGTTTGAGCTTGGGAGTACAGTAAAACGTCACTAATCCAACCACTGCTGTCTGGATATTTTGCTGCTAGAATCAGCCAGTTCTCGGGATAGGAAATCATTCAGAACAAAACTAGGGACCTTTAGCAAACCCCGACGTAGCTCATTAAATGCAGACATATCCTATGCTTTCAGCACTGCTACGTTTGCGTTTAATGAGCTTTTAGGTGGTTGCTAAATGTCCCTAACATGTAAGTCTGGTCGCACTTGTGAGATGATTTCACCATTGCAGTTCACACTTTATTGTGCTATACAAAAACCCAGAGTGATGTTGAGTACCTGTTTTGTATCCAGTCTTGTTGACACTAATCTTGTCTCTGTAGGTTTTGAATTCAACAGAAGTATTAGATGCTTTTTAGAGGCTGAATATATGCTATCTTTTCAAAAACATTGATATAACACTTGTTATCTTCAAGTTCATACTCAAAAGTGGAAATCATGATAGCTTTTTAGAGACTAGAACCCGGGATGCCAGCATTGAAAAGCCAGCGGCTCTATCCATTGGGCCATGGAGAACTAATGAAACTGCAATGAAACCAGGCACTACAGGTCCGGCATTGTGTTATCTACTTGAATTTAGCTTGGCCCAACTCAGCCAACATGTCGCAAAACATACTTGTGAATAGTCTCTTACTGACTATCCCCTGACATTGTTTCTCTTTGGCTTTCTTTTCATCATTTGAGTCTGATTAATGCCAGCAGTGGTGATATTGGGGATCGCTATTGCCACCTGGGAGCTAAGAAAGTAAGCTGCCATGTCAAGTTGCTCCAACAGGTGGCACAACTGAGTCAACTCTAACATAGAAGAGATATAGTGAAGCACTTCTTCTAAGGAAATAAAATGACTATAATAGATGCATTCAAGAGCTAATTTTCAAGATATACTGGCCCTGTCTCTGTGTCTCTTTCACCTGTTTCCCTTTTTGATGTTTGAGCTTGGGAGTACAGTAAAACGTCACTAATCCAACCACTGCTGTCTGGATATTTTGCTGCTAGAATCAGCCAGTTCTCGGGATAGGAAATCATTCAGAACAAAACTAGGGACCTTTAGCAAACCCCAACGTAGCTGATGTTGAGTACCTGTTTTGTATCCAGTCTTGTTGACACTAATCTTGTCTCTGTAGGTTTTGAATTCAACAGAAGTATTAGATGCTTTTTAGAGGCTGAATATATGCTATCTTTTCAAAAACATTGATATAACGCTTGTTATCTTCAAGTTCATACTCAAAAGTGGAAATCATGATAGCTTTTTAGAGACTAGAACCCGGGATGCCAGCATTGAAAAGCCGGCGGCTCTATCCATTGGGCCATGGAGAACTAATGAAACTGCAATGAAACCAGGCACTACAGGTCCGGCATTATGTTATCTACTTGAATTTAGCTTGGCCCAACTCAGCCAACATGTCGCAAAACATACTTGTGAATAGTCTCTTACTGACTATCCCCTGACATTGTTTCTCTTTGGCTTTCTTTTCATCATTTGAGTCTGATTAATGCCAGCAGTGGTGATATTGGGGATCGCTATTGCCACCTGGGAGCTAAGAAAGTAAGCTGCCATGTCAAGTTGCTCCAACAGGTGGCACAACTGAGTCAACTCTAACATAGAAGAGATATAGTGAAGCACTTCTTCTAAGGAAATAAAATGACTATAATAGATGCATTCAAGAGCTAATTTTCAAGATATACTGGCCCTGTCTCTGTGTCTCTTTCACCTGTTTCCCTTTTTGATGTTTGAGCTTGGGAGTACAGTAAAACTGTACCATAGTACCCCAATGGTACAGAGGATGGAGGAATCAGACAAACACAGAAGTGGTGTGGAGTAGTGGTGGTATCACACTCTCTCTCAGAGATGCCCCATCTGCCAGCGGCACGTTTATTATATCTAGCACACCGCCTTTGTCGTCTGCTACACTGCCTGGTTACATGCGTACTTGATAATTATGGATACATTCAGATTGATACATTATAACTACCAGTGCGGCCGCCGTCTGCGTCACTGATGAATAACGTGTGGATCTCATGCTGATCACGCGTGTATCATGCATGGCACATAACCCTTGTAATACGGCATAGCGGAATAACTGTGTTACATTCCTCCCCCTTTATATTACTTTTTATTATTTTCATCCCCTTAAGGAAATTAAGAAGTAATTAAAGCTAGGGCAAGCCAGGGTCACCAGTTCTTAACTTGCCGTCTGACATTGTCAGTATCCCATCCTCAGCATGGGAGTCCCTAATCGTATAGATCCTCTCGTTGTGTTCTTAGACGTTGGGTACTTAAGAAATAGTTCTTAATGTCTCTTGTAATGTCCATACAAGCTTGGGTATACCATATGAGATATGTATATGTATATTAGTAACAAGCAATGTTAAGTGGCTTAAATGTCTATAAGATATAGTCGTCCATAGTCGCTTCTGACGTTCTATCTGAAATCTTATAACATAAGTATGAGTGTCCTCTAATAAAACAAGATAATGTTTGTCAGTCTCATGGTTCCACATGTAAGTTAGTTGGAAAACACAGGTTTGTCCAGGTTATCTATCCCAGGGAGGATAAGTTGTGGATACAACTTGCGACCCCCAGGAGGCGTGATGGAGACCACCCCAGTTGGAGCGGTTGGTGCAACCTCGGGTTCCCGTCCTGCACCTTCTCCGGACTGCACGGCCTTGACCTGATTAGCGTCATCACAAGCTGGACTGCTTCCGGTGGCATGGTTGATGTCACTGGATGGTCTACTGCACATGGCCCTACGCTTGCAATAAACACCAATTAAAACTCCTAATAAAGTTAGTCCAAAGAACCCACCCGACAGGCTGGGTAATCCAGTCCTGGCAATTTCATTCCAATTCGGCATATCTATTCCTTCTTCTAAAGACTGCTGCAATACAGCCACATCAATTTCATCTAGGTTCTTAAGATGTTTTGGAATTTTGATCTTAGGAGATATAGCTGATCTTAGGAGAGTCAGATTCATTGCTCGAGATACCACAACTTGACTTAGTTGATTTTCTATTTGATAACGGGAGGTCACACTATATTCGGTATTGAACTGCATAAGGTCACTGGTTGCTACACAACCAGGTGTAAGTTTAATCAATTGTATTGGGGAATGGGTCTCTATTCTCTCTCGCGTCTTTCTACATACAACCCTGAAGGATTGTGGCTCGCGGGATACAATTACCCACTTGCTATCCCCTAGATATCTACCTATGGGAAGATCAACCTTCGTTGATATCATGATCCGACAGTATCTTTCTGGACTACGATTTAAGTATAGTCTCAGGGCACAATTCTTGGACGTAGCTACAGGTAAGCTTGGATTATGGAACATGCAATGTGTCAACCCGCGCAGGCTGCACACTTCGAATACACTTTTATCCATGTGGATATATTGGGTTTGCTCGATATTAATGGCAAACCTGTCCATCCGCAGATCATAGTACCTGGAGTAGTTCGATTTCTCAACAGGTAAAGGTAAGTTCACAACCTTAATTAACTCCCACCTTTCCTGATTAATCAGAGGCAGGGTGATCTGCACCAAGACTCCTTGGCTGACACTTGTGGATGTGCATCTCAGCAACTTATAATATTTCCACAGACTAGTCAGAGGGTCAAAAGGTAGTATAAGACTACCTGCTAGGCTTCTACTGATGTTCTGAAGTAACGTCTTTAGCTGATTCGGTGGAATCAACTTAGGTGTCAGGTGGCCTGTGGCCACACTGGCTAACATTAATTCAATGTCCTTTAGGTGATCCTCACCTTCATCCAGCATAGCGGATATATTATCTATATACCCTTCAACCCTGGAATGGATCACCATGAAGTTCCTTAGCGGAATTACCAGAGCATTGGTAACATTTTCTAGACGAGACTGCAAGTCTCGGGTCATATCAATTACAGAATTCAAGGTGTCCCTGTTTCTGGACACGTCAAAACGAGTGATATTGATAATAGATAATGACTCTTCTAGAACATGGCGTTCTCTGGCCTGTTCCTTCCTCATAATGTTCATATGGAAGGAGAGACGATTCAGGTCGTCATCGCTGGCGACTCCAAAAGCGTAACTGAGAATGCCCCCTATGTTCAAGATAGCTCTCTTATGTCTCATCTGGAGATGAGATAGACTAGCCATGGCACTTCTTATGCCCTTGGCTCTTTTCTTCAACTTATTGAACGCCCTAAGCTGCATAGCACTTAGTCTTGAATAGGTATCTTCAAACCAACTGATACCCATGAACCCATTTATATCCTCACTCACCTCCTCTAGGTGAGCCTCTACCTGGTTAAGGTAGATACTGAGTGGTTCAAGGTCTATTATAAAGCTGACTCTCCACTCAGCCTTCATAGCATGAGTTTCATGTACTCTAGTAAAGTACACATGATTATTATTTTCCCCACTAACTATAGAAATGAGGCCTATGTACAACAATATGACCACCAGGGTGGCCACCTGTGAAACAATCAAAACAAAACCGTAAGACTATATTAACTACGACATATCCATACACAGGATAATATAATTATTAGAAATACAGATTATAGTCAAACAACAACTCCTAATACCCAGATACCCAGTAACCCCTCCTTAATACATGGCAATGTACGAGCAGTATCATACGTTAACCTTTGGTGACCCCAGAGGGCCTTGGCTTCCCCAGCGCCGGACCTTGATCTGGAGTCACCACAACCATGTATAGTTCAGGTACGGTATCCTATTGTATTAAGTCGGCAATAAGGGTGAGTAGGTCCTTGACCTTTCTACTCCTAAGCCCTTCTATTCTTCTCCTTTTCCCAGGAGCTCCCTTCAGATCCTCCTCTGGGGATCTCTTGACCTCGTGAAGATCAACCTCCATAGTGTCAGGGATATTAGCCTGAGCATCACTGTCATGGTCTGGTGGCCGGACCCCACCTGTGACCACTGGAGATTTAGCAGGTGGATTTACTACACCACCACCAGATGGGAGTACCACCCCATCCTCAGGAGGGTTGCTGGCACCTTGCAACTTCCTCCTCAACTGAGCTAGCGGCAGCTCATCTTCCGAATCAAAGTCATCCGCACTACTGACTCCTTCTTCGATGGGCATGGAAGGTAGCCGCTCGCCGCGGTGTCTTCTCCCTTCCCTGACACTCTCTTCGAGTGATGCCACATCGTCGTCGGAGTCAGTGCCTGACTCTGATTCAAGGGGATCGGCAGCCATCTGGGCTCGCCTCCCTGGTCTCTGTCCAGTCTCTAGGGACCTTGGCTTCCACTCTTCAGGTTGCCACCTGATGTGTTCAGCATGAACCTTCTCCAGAGACCCAGTGAGTACATGTCTCACCTCATAGTTGACCTCGGATAACTTCCTTATGACCCGGAAGTGAGGTCGCCATTTGATATCCAACTTCCCCGTCCGATAGAAGTTGAAGACAAACACCAAGTCTCCTACCTTGTAGTCGACTTTCTTAGCTTTGGCGTCAAGCCTTTGCTTATTCTTGTCGCGCATGCGTTGACGGTTACGCACAACCTCAACAAACGCTTGGTGTTGCCTTTCTAGAGCAAGTTTGTGATACTCTTCTCCCAGGTACTTACGTCTCGGTGTAAGTAGTGTGTCTATGGGTAGGACTGGCTCACGATTGTGGATAAGGTAGAAGGGAGAGTAACCCGTAGTGTCACTCTTACTTACTCTCAGGGTCAGCAGCACAGAGGGGATAAGACTCTCCCACCCTCGGATGTCGCCTCCGAGTGTCTTAGACACCATGTCATTCCAGACCCTGTGAATTCTCTCAACTTGACCGTTGGCCGCAGCATGGTACCGGCTACTGGTCACTCTGCAGACCCTTAGTTCCTTGCAGACCTCTTCCACAACTCTGTTGACTACTTCCAGCCCATTATCGGATAAAAGGACTAGGGGACACGAGTGAGTCGGTATGAACTTGTCCAGCAGGACCCTGGCAATCGTTTCCGCTTTCTTGTCAGGGACAGCATAAAACTCTGGCCAGCCAGAGTATGCGTCCACAAAGGTCAGGAGGTACTTGTTACCTTCATAGCTGGGGTCATACGGCCCAGCCATATCTACTGCAACCTTTTCAAAGGGAAAGCTCGCCTGGTCCATGGTCTGGAGTTCCCAAGGTTCCTTCCTTAGGGTCCTTGACTTACATTGCACACACCTGCCAACATAGTCCACAACATCAGCGTAGATGCCCCTCCAGTGGTACTTCCCTCTTATCAGGTCATAAGTACGGTCAGTACCTGGATGGCACCCGTCATGCATTTGTGACAACACCACCTCCTGGAGATGGTCAGGGACCAGGAGCTTGAGGGCTCCTTCCCTTTCGCTGATGAAGTAGACTACTCCGTCTACAAGTGTGTACCTACGCAGGTCCTTAGTCTTAGGACCTGCAGCTGCAAGGGCTTCCCTAATCTTCACTATATCCCCGTCCTTTCCTTGCTCTTCTGGAAGAGTAGTGAATTTGGTTTCAGGTACCCTCAGTACCTTCCGCTCTACCACAGCAGGGCGACTCCTGGCCTGCTGCATCTTATTCCAATGTTCGAGGGGGTCATAGTGGTCGGTGTTAATGACCGCTACTCCAACCCCAGGGAGTCGACTCAAAAAGTCTGCCTGCGCATTGTCCTTACCTGGCAGGTATTCTATTTCACAGTCAAACTCACTCATGATCATAGCCCAGCGCTGCACCTTCTGATTCTTCAGGTCTGAGCCTAGAAGAAACCGCAGGGGCTTATGATCACTCTTGATGGTAAACCTCGCCCCGAACAAGTAATGCTTCAATTTCTGGAGCGCATAGACAATTGCATATGCCTCCTTCTCCACCGTTGCCCACTTCCTTTGGGTGTCGTTTAACTTGTGGGACAGATACTGAATAACCTGCTCTCCCTCAGGTGACTCCTGAGAAAGGACTGCCCCAATGGCATTCATACTGGCGTCCGTTGCCAATATAAACTTCTTTGCCATGTCTGGGTAGGCCAAGATAGGAGGGCTCGCCAACCTTTCCTTCAAGGTGTCGAATGCCCCTTGGCAGGCATCGTCCCACATAAACACAGCATGTTTCTTAGTGAGGCGGGTGAGAGGCAATGCAATGTCTGATAGATGTTCAATGAATCTACGGTAATAACTGACCATCCCTATGAACCCACGCACTTCCTTAACATTCGTAGGGGTCTTCATCTCGCGGATGACCTTCACCTTCTCAGGGTCGGGAGTTATACCGTCCCCACTAACTACATGTCCCAGGTATTTAATTTCACTCTGGAAGAAGTTACACTTCTGTAACTTGAGCTTCAAGTTTGCATCTCGAAGTCTGCCAAAGACAGTTTGCAAGTGATCCCTGTGTTCCCCAGGCGTCTTACTGTAGATGATGACGTCATCTAAGTACGGTCGACAGAAGTCTTCCAGACCCTGGAGGACACGATTCATAAGCTCGGTGAAGATGCTTGGTGCATTGGTTAGACCAAAAGGCATCACTTCAAACCTGAAGATTCCCCGGTGACATGCAAAGGCAGTCTTATCCTTATCCCCTTCTTCCAGTCCCACTTGCCAGTAACCAGCCCGTAAGTCAAGGCAAGAGAAGCAGCGTGCTTCACCCAGAGATGACAGGATGTCATCAATGATAGGCAAGGGGTAGTTATACTTTACCGTTAGATTGTTCAATTTCCGGAAGTCCACACAGAAACGCCAATCTGTGGACTTCTTCTTCCGCACAAGCACCACAGGTGAGCACCAGGGGCTGTGCGTTGGGGTGATGACACCAGCAGACAACATTTCAGTCACCTGCTTGTCTATTATATCTCTCTTAGCCAAGGGGACCCTGTAGGGTTTCTGCTGAAACGGCCCATGTCCCTCAGTGTTAATAGACAGCTTAACCAGATTGGTCTTACCTAGGTCAGCATCACTGCTGGCAAAGATGTCTCGATTGCTCTGGACGAGCTCCTCAGCTAAGTCTACATAGTCTTTACCACACTTAACAGCAGCTTCCTCGATACTACTGTCCCACGCCTGATCCTCAAGATGGTCAAGGACAGCGTCATCCTCAGCGGGTATAGCTTGGGCAATGACATTACCCTTTTCTAGACTAAAAGGTTTACCAGTCTCGTTAGTAATGATGACTGGACAGCTACGCTTAGCTTCAACTGTCGCCAGAGTGTTGCCTATCATAAGTCCAGGTTCCCGACTGAGAAATCCTGTGTCTATGGAAGCAATCATGCATGTACCATGTCTCTGCTGTGCTCTAACCCGTGCAACTACACTGCACTGTGGTGGGACATATACAGACTCCGTCAGCCTCATAAGAGATCGAATATATCTTTCCTCATCTAATTTGACTTTCTCCCGCCCCACGACCATGACCCTATGACCGTAGTCACAGACGACCTTATGGTCGTGGAGGAAGTCAAACCCCAGGGCAAGGGTTGGGCCCACCTCCCCAACTACACAGACCTCATGCTGTATCACCTCCTTCCCAAACCGGAAGGGGAGGGTGGCCATACCATAGCATGGTATGGTGTTCCCCTTGACCCCTGACAGCTCATACTGAGCAGGTCTCAGCCTGTCGGGGTTACCACCCATTTGTCTGAATGTCTGTATATGGACAAAACTAAGGTCAGCCCCACTGTCCACCAGGGCACGGTATGTCTGCCCCCTTACCTTTACCTGACAGCTGCACCTGTTTCTGTCCCCTGTAGAGGAGATGACCGCCTTCTTGCCCCTCCCCCCTTTTCCCAGGAGGGGGGGCACTACTCGTTTCCCGACTCAGTAGTGTCAGAGGGGGAAGGCTCTTCCCCCTCATCCTCCACTTGCGCGTCCGCAGCGACAGCGGCGGCCCGTGGCCGCGCCTTGCCTCCCCACGCTCCCTGGCTCCCACCAGGGTGAGGTCGACCCGTCCTCCCCCCGTTTCCTTGAGCCCCGCGCGCACCCCCCTTTTTATTGAGAGGGCAGTCACGCTTAACATGACCTGGCTGATCGCATCCCCAACACAGGGTTTGTTTAGACTTACCCTGTGGCCGATCGTTCTTTGACCCTTTTCCCCTTTGAGGTGCTTTCTTATTACCTCCCCCCTTTCCCTTGGCAGGGCAGTCGCGCCTCCAGTGACCTTGCCCCCCACAGTTGTGGCAGGCTCCCTTGGTCACGGGGTTCCGGGACACAGCGTTTATGTCCATGGGTGCCTCGTCCCTTCCCCTAGTGTGTATTCTAGTCAAGTCATCCTGTTCGGCTGCGGCCCGTCGCACGGCCTCTCCGAACTGACCTGGAGGGTCCTTGATCAGCCTACGTGCAACCGAGGGCTGCAGTAGGCCATCAATAAACACCTCAACAAGCTGTCTAGCTATAAGGGGGTTATCTAAATTCTCACCCGGGAATGCGTCGTTCGCCATGTCTACTATACGCTCAGAGAAGACTTGCACTGTCTCACTTTTCCCTTGTCTCATACGCCTAAGCTTAGCTAGGGCTTGAGCCATATCTTGGGCCTCCCCAAATCTCTGCCTAAGTTGTTCCCTAAGTGTTGGCCAATCGGGTTGGGGATCCTGTCCTAAAAACCTCAATATGCAATCAGATACCGGACCAGAACTTGATTGAAAAGCTATGTATCTCTTTTGCTCATCTGCAGCTCCCATAAGAATAGAATATTTTTCTATCTCCTTTAACCAGGTCTTAAATTTCTTTGGATTCCCTTCGAAATTGCTTACTAGTGAATTTGTGTTTTGTACATGAGTCCCTAAACCCAAAAGTCTTAATTGATTTTGCAGGCCCTGCTCTGCCATGTTTTTGCAGTTTATGACCTTACCAATAACAAACCAAACCACCAACCTTAAAGCAGCCCATGCTGGGTGGGGCTGCTGGGCTCCTCCTTACGGCAGACTCCTCCGGCTCCTCCTTGAGACAGACTCCTTAGGCTCCTCCTTGAGACAGCTGATCATGGGGAGATGTAGCAGTACTGCATACATCTATATACTATGTGTATACACTACACATAGTGACCCTGTAGTGGCAGCCTCCTCCAGTAGTCACACACAGGGAGGGAGCAGCTCAGTGCTACTCCTACTCCAGTGTGCATGGCTGGCCTCCTCCTGCAGTCACATGCAGGGAGGGGAGCAGCTCACTGCTACTACCACTACTAAACTGTTTACTCACACACCCACTCCTAGCACCATAACACAGCTGGGGGAGCCTGACAGTGGGACACACCACCTACCTTCTTTCAGCAGTATGTCCACTGGGGCTCCTCCTAAGTGTTAGCTAAAGTGGTGTTAAACCTCCATCCCAAGAGATAGAGACAGGGTGTCTCTAATCCTGGTCACGGCACCAGTTGTACCATAGTACCCCAATGGTACAGAGGATGGAGGAATCAGACAAACACAGAAGTGGTGTGGAGTAGTGGTGGTATCACACTCTCTCTCAGAGATGCCCCATCTGCCAGCGGCACGTTTATTATATCTAGCACACCGCCTTTGTCGTCTGCTACACTGCCTGGTTACATGCGTACTTGATAATTATGGATACATTCAGATTGATACATTATAACTACCAGTGCGGCCGCCGTCTGCGTCACTGATGAATAACGTGTGGATCTCATGCTGATCACGCGTGTATCATGCATGGCACATAACCCTTGTAATACGGCATAGCGGAATAACTGTGTTACAAAACGTCACTAATCCAACCACTGCTGTCTGGATATTTTGCTGCTAGAATCAGCCAGTTCTCGGGATAGGAAATCATTCAGAACAAAACTAGGGACCTTTAGCAAACCCGGACGTAGCTCATTAAATGCAGACATATCTTATGCTTTCAGCACTGCTACGTTTGCGTTTAATGAGCTTTTAGGTGGTTGCTAAATGTCCCTAACATGTAAGTCTGGTCGCACTTGTGAGATGATTTCACCATTGCAGTTCACACTTTATTGTGCTATACAAAAACCCAGAGTGATGTTGAGTACCTGTTTTGTATCCAGTCTTGTTGACACTAATCTTGTCTCTGTAGGTTTTGAATTCAACAGAAGTATTAGATGCTTTTTAGAGGCTGAATATATGCTATCTTTTCAAAAACATTGATATAACGCTTGTTATCTTCAAGTTCATACTCAAAAGTGGAAATCATGATAGCTTTTTAGAGACTAGAACCCGGGATGCCAGCATTGAAAAGCCGGCGGCTCTATCCATTGGGCCATGGAGAACTAATGAAACTGCAATGAAACCAGGCACTACAGGTCCGGCATTATGTTATCTACTTGAATTTAGCTTGGCCCAACTCAGCCAACATGTTGCAAAACATACTTGTGAATAGTCTCTTACTGACTATCCCCTGACATTGTTTCTCTTTGGCTTTCTTTTCATCATTTGAGTCTGATTAATGCCAGCAGTGGTGATATTGGGGATCGCTATTGCCACCTGGGAGCTAAGAAAGTAAGCTGCCATGTCAAGTTGCTCCAACAGGTGGCACAACTGAGTCAACTCTAACATAGAAGAGATATAGTGAAGCACTTCTTCTAAGGAAATAAAATGACTATAATAGATGCATTCAAGAGCTAATTTTCAAGATATACTGGCCCTGTCTCTGTGTCTCTTTCACCTGTTTCCCTTTTTGATGTTTGAGCTTGGGAGTACAGTAAAACGTCACTAATCCAACCACTGCTGTCTGGATATTTTGCTGCTAGAATCAGCCAGTTCTCGGGATAGGAAATCATTCAGAACAAAACTAGGGACCTTTAGCAAACCCCAACGTAGCTGATGTTGAGTACCTGTTTTGTATCCAGTCTTGTTGACACTAATCTTGTCTCTGTAGGTTTTGAATTCAACAGAAGTATTAGATGCTTTTTAGAGGCTGAATATATGCTATCTTTTCAAAAACATTGATATAACGCTTGTTATCTTCAAGTTCATACTCAAAAGTGGAAATCATGATAGCTTTTTAGAGACTAGAACCCGGGATGCCAGCATTGAAAAGCCGGCGGCTCTATCCATTGGGCCATGGAGAACTAATGAAACTGCAATGAAACCAGGCACTACAGGTCCGGCATTATGTTATCTACTTGAATTTAGCTTGGCCCAACTCAGCCAACATGTCGCAAAACATACTTGTGAATAGTCTCTTACTGACTATCCCCTGACATTGTTTCTCTTTGGCTTTCTTTTCATCATTTGAGTCTGATTAATGCCAGCAGTGGTGATATTGGGGATCGCTATTGCCACCTGGGAGCTAAGAAAGTAAGCTGCCATGTCAAGTTGCTCCAACAGGTGGCACAACTGAGTCAACTCTAACATAGAAGAGATATAGTGAAGCACTTCTTCTAAGGAAATAAAATGACTATAATAGATGCATTCAAGAGCTAATTTTCAAGATATACTGGCCCTGTCTCTGTGTCTCTTTCACCTGTTTCCCTTTTTGATGTTTGAGCTTGGGAGTACAGTAAAACGTCACTAATCCAACCACTGCTGTCTGGATATTTTGCTGCTAGAATCAGCCAGTTCTCGGGATAGGAAATCATTCAGAACAAAACTAGGGACCTTTAGCAAACCCGGACGTAGCTCATTAAATGCAGACATATCTTATGCTTTCAGCACTGCTACGTTTGCGTTTAATGAGCTTTTAGGTGGTTGCTAAATGTCCCTAACATGTAAGTCTGGTCGCACTTGTGAGATGATTTCACCATTGCAGTTCACACTTTATTGTGCTATACAAAAACCCAGAGTGATGTTGAGTACCTGTTTTGTATCCAGTCTTGTTGACACTAATCTTGTCTCTGTAGGTTTTGAATTCAACAGAAGTATTAGATGCTTTTTAGAGGCTGAATATATGCTATCTTTTCAAAAACATTGATATAACGCTTGTTATCTTCAAGTTCATACTCAAAAGTGGAAATCATGATAGCTTTTTAGAGACTAGAACCCGGGATGCCAGCATTGAAAAGCCGGCGGCTCTATCCATTGGGCCATGGAGAACTAATGAAACTGCAATGAAACCAGGCACTACAGGTCCGGCATTATGTTATCTACTTGAATTTAGCTTGGCCCAACTCAGCCAACATGTTGCAAAACATACTTGTGAATAGTCTCTTACTGACTATCCCCTGACATTGTTTCTCTTTGGCTTTCTTTTCATCATTTGAGTCTGATTAATGCCAGCAGTGGTGATATTGGGGATCGCTATTGCCACCTGGGAGCTAAGAAAGTAAGCTGCCATGTCAAGTTGCTCCAACAGGTGGCACAACTGAGTCAACTCTAACATAGAAGAGATATAGTGAAGCACTTCTTCTAAGGAAATAAAATGACTATAATAGATGCATTCAAGAGCTAATTTTCAAGATATACTGGCCCTGTCTCTGTGTCTCTTTCACCTGTTTCCCTTTTTGATGTTTGAGCTTGGGAGTACAGTAAAACGTCACTAATCCAACCACTGCTGTCTGGATATTTTGCTGCTAGAATCAGCCAGTTCTCGGGATAGGAAATCATTCAGAACAAAACTAGGGACCTTTAGCAAACCCCGACGTAGCTCATTAAATGCAGACATATCCTATGCTTTCAGCACTGATACGTTTGCGTTTAATGAGCTTTTAGGTGGTTGCTAAATGTCCCTAACATGTAAGTCTGGTCGCACTTGTGAGATGATTTCACCATTGCAGTTCACACTTTATTGTGCTATACAAAAACCCAGAGTGATGTTGAGTACCTGTTTTGTATCCAGTCTTGTTGACACTAATCTTGTCTCTGTAGGTTTTGAATTCAACAGAAGTATTAGATGCTTTTTAGAGGCTGAATATATGCTATCTTTTCAAAAACATTGATATAACGCTTGTTATCTTCAAGTTCATACTCAAAAGTGGAAATCATGATAGCTTTTTAGAGACTAGAACCCGGGATGCCAGCATTGAAAAGCCGGCGGCTCTATCCATTGGGCCATGGAGGACTAATGAAACTGCAATGAAACCAGGCACTACAGGTCCGGCATTGTGTTATCTACTTGAATTTAGCTTGGCCCAACTCAGCCAACATGTCGCAAAACATACTTGTGAATAGTCTCTTACTGACTATCCCCTGACATTGTTTCTCTTTGGCTTTCTTTTCATCATTTGAGTCTGATTAATGCCAGCAGTGGTGATATTGGGGATCGCTATTGCCACCTGGGAGCTAAGAAAGTAAGCTGCCATGTCAAGTTGCTCCAACAGGTGGCACAACTGAGTCAACTCTAACATAGAAGAGATATAGTGAAGCACTTCTTCTAAGGAAATAAAATGACTATAATAGATGCATTCAAGAGCTAATTTTCAAGATATACTGGCCCTGTCTCTGTGTCTCTTTCACCTGTTTCCCTTTTTGATGTTTGAGCTTGGGAGTACAGTAAAACGTCACTAATCCAACCACTGCTGTCTGGATATTTTGCTGCTAGAATCAGCCAGTTCTCGGGATAGGAAATCATTCAGAACAAAACTAGGGACCTTTAGCAAACCCCGACGTAGCTCATTAAATGCAGACATATCCTATGCTTTCAGCACTGCTACGTTTGCGTTTAATGAGCTTTTAGGTGGTTGCTAAATGTCCCTAACATGTAAGTCTGGTCGCACTTGTGAGATGATTTCACCATTGCAGTTCACACTTTATTGTGCTAATCAAAAACCCCAGAGTGATGTTGAGTACCTGTTTTGTATCCAGTCTTGTTGACACTAATCTTGTCTCTGTAGGTTTTGAATTCAACAGAAGTATTAGATGCTTTTTAGAGGCTGAATATATGCTATCTTTTCAAAAACATTGATATAACGCTTGTTATCTTCAAGTTCATACTCAAAAGTGGAAATCATGATAGCTTTTTAGAGACTAGAACCCGGGATGCCAGCATTGAAAAGCCGGCGGCTCTATCCATTGGGCCATGGAGGACTAATGAAACTGCAATGAAACCAGGCACTACAGGTCCGGCATTATGTTATCTACTTGAATTTAGCTTGGCCCAACTCAGCCAACATGTCGCAAAACATACTTGTGAATAGTCTCTTACTGACTATCCCCTGACATTGTTTCTCTTTGGCTTTCTTTTCATCATTTGAGTCTGATTAATGCCAGCAGTGGTGATATTGGGGATCGCTATTGCCACCTGGGAGCTAAGAAAGTAAGCTGCCATGTCAAGTTGCTCCAACAGGTGGCACAACTGAGTCAACTCTAACATAGAAGAGATATAGTGAAGCACTTCTTCTAAGGAAATAAAATGACTATAATAGATGCATTCAAGAGCTAATTTTCAAGATATACTGGCCCTGTCTCTGTGTCTCTTTCACCTGTTTCCCTTTTTGATGTTTGAGCTTGGGAGTACAGTAAAACGTCACTAATCCAACCACTGCTGTCTGGATATTTTGCTGCTAGAATCAGCCAGTTCTCGGGATAGGAAATCATTCAGAACAAAACTAGGGACCTTTAGCAAACCCCGACGTAGCTCATTAAATGCAGACATATCCTATGCTTTCAGCACTGCTACGTTTGCGTTTAATGAGCTTTTAGGTGGTTGCTAAATGCCCCTAACATGTAAGTCTGGTCGCACTTGTGAGATGATTTCACCATTGCAGTTCACACTTTATTGTGCTATACAAAAACCCAGAGTGATGTTGAGTACCTGTTTTGTATCCAGTCTTGTTGACACTAATCTTGTCTCTGTAGGTTTTGAATTCAACAGAAGTATTAGATGCTTTTTAGAGGCTGAATATATGCTATCTTTTCAAAAACATTGATATAACGCTTGTTATCTTCAAGTTCATACTCAAAAGTGGAAATCATGATAGCTTTTTAGAGACTAGAACCCGGGATGCCAGCATTGAAAAGCCGGCGGCTCTATCCATTGGGCCATGGAGGACTAATGAAACTGCAATGAAACCAGGCACTACAGGTCCGGCATTATGTTATCTACTTGAATTTAGCTTGGCCCAACTCAGCCAACATGTCGCAAAACATACTTGTGAATAGTCTCTTACTGACTATCCCCTGACATTGTTTCTCTTTGGCTTTCTTTTCATCATTTGAGTCTGATTAATGCCAGCAGTGGTGATATTGGGGATCGCTATTGCCACCTGGGAGCTAAGAAAGTAAGCTGCCATGTCAAGTTGCTCCAACAGGTGGCACAACTGAGTCAACTCTAACATAGAAGAGATATAGTGAAGCACTTCTTCTAAGGAAATAAAATGACTATAATAGATGCATTCAAGAGCTAATTTTCAAGATATACTGGCCCTGTCTCTGTGTCTCTTTCACCTGTTTCCCTTTTTGATGTTTGAGCTTGGGAGTACAGTAAAACGTCACTAATCCAACCACTGCTGTCTGGATATTTTGCTGCTAGAATCAGCCAGTTCTCGGGATAGGAAATCATTCAGAACAAAACTAGGGACCTTTAGCAAACCCCGACGTAGCTCATTAAATGCAGACATATCCTATGCTTTCAGCACTGCTACGTTTGCGTTTAATGAGCTTTTAGGTGGTTGCTAAATGCCCCTAACATGTAAGTCTGGTCGCACTTGTGAGATGATTTCACCATTGCAGTTCACACTTTATTGTGCTATACAAAAACCCAGAGTGATGTTGAGTACCTGTTTTGTATCCAGTCTTGTTGACACTAATCTTGTCTCTGTAGGTTTTGAATTCAACAGAAGTATTAGATGCTTTTTAGAGGCTGAATATATGCTATCTTTTCAAAAACATTGATATAACGCTTGTTATCTTCAAGTTCATACTCAAAAGTGGAAATCATGATAGCTTTTTAGAGACTAGAACCCGGGATGCCAGCATTGAAAAGCCGGCGGCTCTATCCATTGGGCCATGGAGAACTAATGAAACTGCAATGAAACCAGGCACTACAGGTCCGGCATTATGTTATCTACTTGAATTTAGCTTGGCCCAACTCAGCCAACATGTCGCAAAACATACTTGTGAATAGTCTCTTACTGACTATCCCCTGACATTGTTTCTCTTTGGCTTTCTTTTCATCATTTGAGTCTGATTAATGCCAGCAGTGGTGATATTGGGGATCGCTATTGCCACCTGGGAGCTAAGAAAGTAAGCTGCCATGTCAAGTTGCTCCAACAGGTGGCACAACTGAGTCAACTCTAACATAGAAGAGATATAGTGAAGCACTTCTTCTAAGGAAATAAAATGACTATAATAGATGCATTCAAGAGCTAATTTTCAAGATATACTGGCCCTGTCTCTGTGTCTCTTTCACCTGTTTCCCTTTTTGATGTTTGAGCTTGGGAGTACAGTAAAACGTCACTAATCCAACCACTGCTGTCTGGATATTTTGCTGCTAGAATCAGCCAGTTCTCGGGATAGGAAATCATTCAGAACAAAACTAGGGACCTTTAGCAAACCCCGACGTAGCTCATTAAATGCAGACATATCCTATGCTTTCAGCACTGCTACGTTTGCGTTTAATGAGCTTTTAGGTGGTTGCTAAATGTCCCTAACATGTAAGTCTGGTCGCACTTGTGAGATGATTTCACCATTGCAGTTCACACTTTATTGTGCTAATCAAAAACCCAGAGTGATGTTGAGTACCTGTTTTGTATCCAGTCTTGTTGACACTAATCTTGTCTCTGTAGGTTTTGAATTCAACAGAAGTATTAGATGCTTTTTAGAGGCTGAATATATGCTATCTTTTCAAAAACATTGATATAACGCTTGTTATCTTCAAGTTCATACTCAAAAGTGGAAATCATGATAGCTTTTTAGAGACTAGAACTCGGGATGCCAGCATTGAAAAGCCGGCGGCTCTATCCATTGGGCCATGGAGAACTAATGAAACTGCAATGAAACCAGGCACTACAGGTCCGGCATTATGTTATCTACTTGAATTTAGCTTGGCCCAACTCAGCCAACATGTCGCAAAACATACTTGTGAATTGTCTCTTACTGACTATCCCCTGACATTGTTTCTCTTTGGCTTTCTTTTCATCATTTGAGTCTGATTAATGCCAGCAGTGGTGATATTGGGGATCGCTATTGCCACCTGGGAGCTAAGAAAGTAAGCTGCCATGTCAAGTTGCTCCAACAGGTGGCACAACTGAGTCAACTCTAACATAGAAGAGATATAGTGAAGCACTTCTTCTAAGGAAATAAAATGACTATAATAGATGCATTCAAGAGCTAATTTTCAAGATATACTGGCCCTGTCTCTGTGTCTCTTTCACCTGTTTCCCTTTTTGATGTTTGAGCTTGGGAGTACAGTAAAACGTCACTAATCCAACCACTGCTGTCTGGATATTTTGCTGCTAGAATCAGCCAGTTCTCGGGATAGGAAATCATTCAGAACAAAACTAGGGACCTTTAGCAAACCCCGACGTAGCTCATTAAATGCAGACATATCCTATGCTTTCAGCACTGCTACGTTTGCGTTTAATGAGCTTTTAGGTGGTTGCTAAATGTCCCTAACATGTAAGTCTGGTCGCACTTGTGAGATGATTTCACCATTGCAGTTCACACTTTATTGTGCTATACAAAAACCCAGAGTGATGTTGAAGGCTAAGGCTTCTCAAACCAAATCGTAAAATTCTCTGGCAGGGTTGTTGAGTTTATATAACACCTCAGTTATATTTAGAATCCCCCAAACAGAATCCACCAAATGCAGGCATATCCCAGCCCTCTGAGCCTGTATTCCCCAGCACCAGTACCCCATGTATAAAAGCTCAGGCAACCAACAAATAGTTTGCTTGTTGTTCCTTACCAGCTGTCCTCTGGTCTAAACAAGTTGCACTGGTGTGTCCAGCAGTTGCACTCTGCCAGTGGTATAGTATTGAGTACTAGTGCTTCCCACCAATGAACTGACTGCCACCAGTGTGCCCACAGAAAATGGTATACACCCCCTTGAATAGGCCACATGCTATTGTTTTGGGTAAAATAAAGAACATCTATATACAATGATACCATTGCACAATGTCCATTCCTAGAAGCCAATATATATGTAATCATCAAATCTAAGAGCTTGCTATAGTTTTATCATTCTTTTATAGACTATTCAATTCCAAGCAAAGCCTGATTCATGGTCCTACTACTGAAGTCACCTAGTCATGACAGCATGATCACCTGGTCCCACTGCTCACTGCACCCTTCACCCATACACTGTAAAAAATGTGTATGAAATTTAAACACTTTCACCCAAACATATTGATGGCAAAATCTTTTTTTTTCTTTCTGTAAACATGTGCAGGAATATGGCCGCCAGTGATTGGTAAGCTGCAACAGTGAATAATGGTGTGCGAGGGCAGTTTCGCTAGCGCACTGATATTATTCTCCTACTCCTTCTACAGGCTCTTCTTAGTCAAATACAGTACCTATAATGTCTAACATCCATGGTAATTTGTCAACAATAATGAGTAGATAGTGCTGTCCAGAATATTCCAGTGAGCCAGCCAAACTGGCCTTGCCCACTATTGTTTCACTTTTGTAGGCCCAGAGAGCCGCACAACAGTCTCAGCGTGTCCCAGGCTGGGATGTGTATTGTGACAACCAGAGCGCCTGTGGTGACCGGGACACTGAGAAAAGGAGAGGTACAGGGCCCCAGTGTAGGTTATGTAACAGGCTGATGTAAGAGATGTGAAAGATAGGCCGCTGTTGTGCCCTGCACTGGGCCCACCCCTCACCAACTGCCATATCCCTGTACCTGCTGACAGAAGAAAGTGCTTAGATGCTGAGATTCAGTGAAAGCGTTAAACTTTAATATGTTTGGATACATTTATGTGTTTAAATTAGAAACCCTTTTTACAGTGTATGTCTGAAGGCTGTTAGCACACTCAGTCTACTAGCAGGCCTTTGGTGGGCATGGGAACTTGTTTACAGCCACATCTGAAGGGTCACTTGGATTGGGGTCAAAATCACCTGGGTCACATACTTTTGCCCTCTGGTGTAAAACTTGTGAAGTAAAGATTGATCTGGAATTTGAGTAGCACAGTTTAGTGGCAGAGTTATTAACTACATGCTCTACTCCTAGAGATCTAACCCTTTGAGTACCTGTTTTGTATCCAGTCTTGTTGACACTAATCTTGTCTCTGTAGGTTTTGAATTCAACAGAAGTATTAGATGCTTTTTAGAGGCTGAATATATGCTAACTTTTCAAAAACATTGATATAACGCTTGTTATCTTCAAGTTCATACTCAAAAGTGGAAATCATGATAGCTTTTTAGAGACTAGAACCCGGGATGCCAGCATTGAAAAGCCGGCGGCTCTATCCATTGGGCCATGGAGAACTAATGAAACTGCAATGAAACCAGGCACTACAGGTCCGGCATTATGTTATCTACTTGAATTTAGCTTGGCCCAACTCAGCCAACATGTCCCAAAACATACTTGTGAATAGTCTCTTACTGACTATCCCCTGACATTGTTTCTCTTTGGCTTTCTTTTCATCGTTTGAGTCTGATTAATGCCAGCAGTGGTGATATTGGGGATCGCTATTGCCACCTGGGAGCTAAGAAAGTAAGCTGCCATGTCAAGTTGCTCCAACAGGTGGCACAACTGAGTCAACTCTAACATAGAAGAGATATAGTGAAGCACTTCTTCTAAGGAAATAAAATGACTATAATAGATGCATTCAAGAGCTAATTTTCAAGATATACTGGCCCTGTCTCTGTGTCTCTTTCACCTGTTTCCCTTTTTGATGTTTGAGCTTGGGAGTACAGTAAAACGTCACTAATCCAACCACTGCTGTCTGGATATTTTGCTGCTAGAATCAGCCAGTTCTCGGGATAGGAAATCATTCAGAACAAAACTAGGGACCTTTAGCAAACCCGGACGTAGCTCATTAAATGCAGACATATCTTATGCTTTCAGCACTGCTACGTTTGCGTTTAATGAGCTTTTAGGTGGTTGCTAAATGTCCCTAACATGTAAGTCTGGTCGCACTTGTGAGATGATTTCACCATTGCAGTTCACACTTTATTGTGCTATACAAAAACCCAGAGTGATGTTGAGTACCTGTTTTGTATCCAGTCTTGTTGACACTAATCTTGTCTCTGTAGGTTTTGAATTCAACAGAAGTATTAGATGCTTTTTAGAGGCTGAATATATGCTATCTTTTCAAAAACATTGATATAACGCTTGTTATCTTCAAGTTCATACTCAAAAGTGGAAATCATGATAGCTTTTTAGAGACTAGAACCCGGGATGCCAGCATTGAAAAGCCGGCGGCTCTATCCATTGGGCCATGGAGAACTAATGAAACTGCAATGAAACCAGGCACTACAGGTCCGGCATTATGTTATCTACTTGAATTTAGCTTGGCCCAACTCAGCCAACATGTCGCAAAACATACTTGTGAATAGTCTCTTACTGACTATCCCCTGACATTGTTTCTCTTTGGCTTTCTTTTCATCATTTGAGTCTGATTAATGCCAGCAGTGGTGATATTGGGGATCGCTATTGCCACCTGGGAGCTAAGAAAGTAAGCTGCCATGTCAAGTTGCTCCAACAGGTGGCACAACTGAGTCAACTCTAACATAGAAGAGATATAGTGAAGCACTTCTTCTAAGGAAATAAAATGACTATAATAGATGTGTAGGGGCTAGGGTTATACGGGGTTATTATATGACGAGTGCTGTTGGATGCTGTGTTGCGAGCTCAGTCCGAACCCTTCAGTCCGACGGTAGGTGGCGACACCTACTCCGGGCTTGGGGTATGGACAGAGGTCGCTATAGGCTTCCGGTCTGCGTGTGCGCGCGCAGGCTGGCTGCCTATATATACCCGGCATCTGACGGTACTCGTCGGTTACTCTGAGCCACGCTGGTGAAGAGACCCCGTGATCATATCGGCTGCTTAGCCTACTGACCCGTTCCGAACTCTATAGGGAGTTCGCACACTTAGTGACTGCTTGTTTAGGTTTACCTGAATAAACCTGATATTGCAACCTGTAACACTTGATCCGAACTGTGTCGACTTTGTTCTTTAATTGATACTCTACCAATATCATAAAGATACGAAAGATCGTTTATTACACTGGTGCCGTGACCAGTTCTGAGTGAAACGCAGGTTAGCCTGTGCAGTAGCACAGACCTCGGGCTCTGGACGGAGCAGCGAGGTCCCCGGATGAGGCAGCAGCCTTGTCACCGGAAGGGTTAGATGCCAGTTATGAGGCAGATACCCACAGCAGGGCGAATGTTCCATCCGGAACAGACGTAGCACGAGGACCCAGGGGTCCTACCATAATGAGCCGCTCATTAGAAGAAGTGAACTTGTCCTTGTTCAATGTGGGTGGGTCAAGCTCAGCCGCGCCGACTCCGAGGAGGTATACCCTCTTGCAGGAGCGTCGTTTTGACGACATGAGAGAGGCCCGAGTACAGGAACGTGTACAGATGGCTCAAATGGAATTGTTAACCATTCAGAAGCAATCCAATGAATGGAAAAGCAGTCTGATTGCATTGGAGGGTGCAGTCACACACCGAGCTTCCAAAATCAAGGAAAAGGACGCAAGGCTGTCTACCTTGTTGGAGGAGAATGAGAAATTGGTACAATCTCTCAGCAGAGTCCGGTCGGAATACGATCAGAAAGAGGCGGACCTACGAGTGATCCAGTCCGAGTTTGTCCAGGCAAACATGGAGCTGAACCATATTTGCAAAGCCCGAGATGCTGTAATGCATGAGGCAGAAGGGGCCCGATCAGCCATTGTTCGGGACACAGAGGACTTACAGGAGGTCCGCCGAAGTCTATTGACAGAGTGTGACATTCTGAAAGCGAAAAGAACTGCGTTGCAGCAGTTTTTATCAGAAACACGAGAGAGTATAAAGGACAACAGTACCTCTTTCGCATCTGCGAACAATGGTAGTCCGGAAGGCCTCCATTACATGAGTTTTACCGACACTCCCAATCAGCCTATGGGACGTGGGGTAACCATGGAACCTGCCTTGTCAACCTCAACACCAGGACGACCCTTCGGACGACCCCTCGGAGTGGGACGATCCAGGGGCAGAGGCAGGGCGAGTGATTACTCACCGAGGGTGGGGATCGGTGGTATCCGTCCGATACCAAAACAGGTATTCGCAGCCCCGACCGGTCTAGCCTCAGTCGGTAGGGGAAGACGATTGTCCGAGTTGGTTCTGAGTCCACGATCACAGTTGAAAGTGGACGAGCAAGAACTCGACGCGGAACGCTTGAAGAAAGCGGCCGAGCAGGATAAGGCGGCGAAAACCGATCTGACTCCTTCAAGTTTGTTGCAATGGCGAGAGTGCCAAGCAACCATATTGTTCCAGGAACAGAAAAACTTGGAAATAGAAAGGCGAGACGTGTATCGCAAACAGCAGGCTGCCTTGGAGCAGCAGCAGAAACGAATGAAGGAGAACGCGGCCCTCGCAGAGGAGTTAGCGGAGCAGGAAGCGGCGGTTCTGAGGGCTCGAAAGGAAGGGCTCCGAGCCGCCGGAGAAGCTGCTAAAGCTAAATTGGAGAAAGCTCAGCAAGAGGAGGAGGTTGAGAAGCAGGTCAAGGAATTGGCAAAGGAGAAGGCAGAGCATCAACGAGCGCTTGCTCTGGCCCAGCAGTGTCAGTACATGACTGATCAGGAGAAGAACTGGTGGTTCGGACAAGGCGTGGACCCCACTACGGACTTAGTGTCGTATGGGACCTACCAGGCTTTTCTGGACAGACAGAGTAGCATACCAGCTATGGGCGCTACTCCAGGGGCGACTCCTGGTACGAAGAGCCCGAAGAAGGCTCCGAGACGAACAATGCTGAGTACAGAATTGCAAGAATTGTACGATACGAATCCCGCCATAGCGGGGATCGGATTGCACAATGTCGGTGCGGAAAAGGACGCGACAGCATCCATTTCTAAATGTCTGGCGATAACCTCTAAAATTAGAGGTTCGTCCAACGCTGCTAGACGCATAGCCAGCGAGCCATTTCCCTACTGGCAGAAGAATTCGTGGGAAGATTGGTTGGGAGCCACCGTTGAGGATATAAACCTCAGTGGGTGGGACCAACAGGATGCAATCCCGTACGTGTGTAAGGGATTACGCATGGGAGATGGTCTCATGGCCGTTGAGCAGTGGAAGGAGGATTGCGGACCTCGCGGTACTTTCAAACAGCTCGTAGAAATCGGAACCATCCTATACGGAGATTCCGCTCGGATTGATCCGATGGTCGCTTTTAAGAAGCGCGTACAAGGCAAGAACGAAGCTCCGAGGGTCTTCGGACTTGCATTGATGAGACTCCTGAAGAAGGTACACCCTGCTTCAGGAATCCACGATGCCTTATTTTCTAAGGAATTGTTCTCTCAGTTCGTTGCCGGACTGAGAGATCCTGACATACAACAAACGGTGTATGACACGTGGAGAGCAGATACGTCACTAGATGACCTTTTTAAGGCCATCGACATACATGCTCTCAAAAAGTCACTGTTAGGGGACCGGATGCCTACCCGGGCCTCGGCCATTATAGAATGTTCTCCGGAACAGTCTGATGGTTCGGGCAGTGATGAGGAGGGGGCTATAGCTTCAGCGGCTCAGTTCAAGAGGAATGGGAATTCCTCTAAACCGCCGTGGAAGAATAAGAAGCCGGAAGGGGGTGGGAACCCCCCTCCAAAAAGGGAGTCATCGGATCCGAAGGTTCCGATGATGGACGCAGCGTTTTTCACATCGCTGTTTGAGAAGATGACGACTTCCATTCAGGGGGCTACCCAGCCTAACAGAAGGAAGATCAATCGGAGGACCGCTAAGTGCTATAGGTGCTTAGAGATCGGTCACTTTGCTGCGGAGTGTACAGCTCCGAGTCCGAAAGTTCCCGGAAAGGAGGGAAACTAGAGGGGGTAGTCCGAAAAGGCGAGCGGACAACCCCTGCAGATGAAGTACGCCAACATACCAGAGAGGTAGAGCCTAGTGAAATTCAGAAGACAGGAAGGGAATCAGGGGTGGCTTCGAGCTTCAGGAGCTCGGATGCCGGCCTGATTAACATTCCAGTCCATCAGTTGCCCGGCAATGAGGCAGGGAGGCCCATTACGGATAGGAACGAGGAAGTTGCGGCTGTCACAGACACCGTGTGGGTAGGGAGTACCCAGCTTTCCCCAGATCATCCATGTTTCGACCATTTGAAGAAACATGGCCTTGATCTGGCTGCTCCGAAGGATTTCAAACGCTTCACTGTAAACCCGTCTCCGCTGGGGGGGAGGCGGTGGTATGTGTCTGTTACTGTGGCCGGTAGGGCGGGCGAATTTTTAGTAGATACGGGAGCTAGCCACTCCTTTATCTCCTCCAAATTCTATGCTCTTATGCCGGACAGTCGTGATAACTTCAAAACGAGGGTAAACGCCTGTTCGGCCGATGGGTCGAGTATGCAGACGTATGGGCGCGCGTTCATACCTGTCCGAATTGGAGGGAAGGAGTATGTGGCTTCTCCCACCATTGCGGATATTGCAGACGACGGTATACTGGGGTTGGATTTTTCGGCGTTGTATGACGCGGTCCTGAATCCTGGTACAGGGGTACTCCGAATAGAGCACCCGTACCGTGCGGTGGAGCAATGTGTGCTCCGACAAGTATCGACAGTGGCAACGGTGGTCCAAACTGTTAAGATTCCTCCCGGACAGACGTGTGACGTGCTGGTCCGAAGCAAGGGGCTTAGGAGAGAGGAAGAAGCAGTTGTGGAACCGGATGTGGCCATGTTGGGAAGCATCGGTTTGACAGGCATGGATACCCTTGTGGGGGATGGTGCTTGGACCGTGGTGCCGGTTTCTAACCCCGGGTTGGAACCGCAGTATCTTAGGAAAGATACAGTGTTGGGGAAGGTGTTCACCAGTGAGGCCGTAGTGTCCGCTGGACAGGTGAGCATGAAGGGTGACCCTTCTCCGACCCCTTTGAGTGAGGGACTCGAGAAAATGATATCCGAAACGGATCTGACGGATCGGATGGATCTCGACTCTCTAAGGAGGCTGGTAGTGAAGTATCAGGATGCATGGCAGGTGGAGGGGGAGCCGTTAGGCCGAACCGACAAAGTGTTGCATTCTATCAATACTGGAGATGCACAGCCTTTCAAAATGCCTTACCGACGTTTGCCGTTGGGTAAGAAAGCTGTTGTTGAAGAACAAGTGAAAACCATGCTGGAACAGAAGGTGATAGTGCCTAGCACTAGTCCCTGGTCCAGTCCGGTTCAGATGGTTACTAAAAAGGATGGGTCTATCCGATTTTGTATCGATTATAGACGCCTGAATGGAGTAACCAAGAAAAATGCATATCCTCTCCCCCGAATTGATGAGACTCTGGACTCGCTGGGTGGGAACCAATGGTTCTGCACCCTTGATCTGCAGTCCGGGTATTGGCAGATCGGGATGAAGGAGGAGGATAAAGAGAAGACGGCTTTTACGAGTCACATTGGGCTGTATCAGTTTGAACTGATGCCTTTCGGGTTATGTAACGCCCCGGCCACATTTGAGGCTATGATGGAAACTCTGTTGAGTGATCTATTGTGGCGCAAGTGCTTGGTATACTTGGATGATGTCATTGTCTTCGGCAAGACGTTTGAGGAGTGTGCGTTGAACCTCGGAGAGGTGTTGGAACGAATTCGGTCCAATGGCTTGACATTAAAGCCAAAGAAGTGTGAACTTTTTCGGAAGTCCATGGTCTATTTGGGCCGGATCATCTCCACCGAGGGTGTGCAGGCTGATCCGGCTAAACTGGAGACTGTGGAGACTTGGGAAGTTCCAAAAGGACCAAAGGATATCAGATCCTTTTTAGGGTTCTGTTCCTATTACAGGGACTTCATCCCCGGGTTCTCGAGGGTGTCTCAGCCGCTTCAGCGGTTGAGCCATTGGACTCCGGGGAGGAAAAAAGAACCCTTCCCATGGGGGATGGAACAGAATGCAGCCTTCAAAGAGATTAAGGCGTTATTCCGGACCACCCCGGTGCTGAGATACCCTACGGAGAAGGGGCATTTCATCCTTGACACTGATGCGAGCAATGAGAGCATCGGGGCCGCATTGTCCCAAATCCAGGACGGAGTAGAGGTCCCGTTGGCGTTCGCTAGTAACAGTATGAACAAGGCACAGAGAAATTACTGTACTACCAAGCGAGAGTTGCTCGCGGTGGTGGTATACACGAAGAAGTTTCGGCACTTCTTATATGGAGGGAATTTCACACTTCGTACCGATCATTCGGCCCTCAGGTGGCTCCTTAATTTTAAGGATGCGGAGGGAATGATTGGTCGATGGTTGAATCACCTCAGCGAGTTCGGACTGGAGAACTCTCATATCCAGCACCGAGCGGGCACGAAGCATATTAATGCTGACTGCCTAAGTAGACGTCCGGTACGCCGTTGTGTGCGTCCGGAATGTGGGGATTGTGGTGCTCACAATGCTGTGGTAGCGAGTGTGCGTTTGCCTTATGATGGGTTGTTGCAAAACCTGTTGGATTGGTCCACCGACACTATAAGGACGTACCAGATGGCCGATCCTACCATAGCACGACTGAGGGAGCTTGTCCCTACTGGGGTCTGTCCAGTGAGACCCGAGATATCGCTGGAAAACCGTGAAATGCGACGTTTCTTGGCACAGTTCCATGAACTGGAGGTCCGAGACTCGTTGTTGTGCAGGTGGAAGACTTGTCCCGGAAAGCGGAGGGTATTACAAATGGTAATCCCTGCTGCCATGAGGAAAGACATCCTGTACTACTGCCACGGCCATTCCACTAGTGGGCATTTCGGAAAGAAACGCTCTTTGGAACGGCTGAGTCGAAGATATTACTGGCCCGGAATGTCTGGCGACCTTTTGAGGTGGATAGAGACATGTCCGGCATGTTGTTTAGGCAAGCCTGGTCCTGGACTAGGGAAATTGCCACTGCAGCAGGAGCTATTCGGGGTGAGATTTGCTCGAATAGCCGTGGATATTATCAGCGGAGTGAAACCCACTCCGAAGGGTAATACGTGTATGATGGTAGTCTCGGACTACTATACCAAATACACCCGAGTGTACCCACTAGAGGATCACACTGCTGCTACTTGTGCGGAAGCACTGGTGAAGGGGTGGATCCTCCATCTGGGGGCTCCCTTGATGTTACATAGCGATCAAGGGAGAGAATTTGAGTCCAAACTTTGGGCAGCTATGTGTCATCAGTTGGCTATATGCAAAACTCGGACCAATCCGTACCGACCACAGTCCGACGGGCAGGTGGAGCGGTTCAATCGGACCTTGATCCAGGTTTTGAAGCCATTAGTGAACTCCCATATGGATGATTGGGATGATCAGTGCGAATTTGTGGTACATGCGTATAACAATACGGTCCACACTTCGACTAATTGCACACCAAACCTCTTGGTGTTCGGAGAGGACTTGATCATGCCGGCGGATTTAGTATTCGGGGTGGTAGGGATCAGTCCGGAAGCACCATGTACGGTGCTATTTGTAGAATCTCTACGAGAGAGATTCAAATTTGCCTACGAAACAGTTAGGGCTCATTTGCTCAAAGCTGCGAATTGGCAGAAGGTAGGTTATGACACCGGATTGAAGTTGCGACGTTTCGTGGTGGGGGATAGAGTAATCCGCCTACACGAACCGCTCTGCAACGTCAAGCTGGCGAATAACTGGGATGGACCACACACAGTGGTTAAATGTATCAGTCAGACGACTGTGTTGATTCAGTCCGAAGCAGGGCGCATCCGGACGAGCCATGTGGCTCGGTTGCGTGCTTGGGCTGGAAGGGAGCTCACCCCGGAAACGGAGGTGGAAGAGGGAACTTCGGAGGCGAAATTTGTACCTTTGGAAGGGGTGTCAGCGGATACCCCTAAGAGAGTGGTACGAAAGAAACCTCAGAAGACCGTGAAAAAGAAAGTCTCGGCAGGCGAAGGAAGAAGGGCCCGGAAAACTAAAATCAAGGCTGGAATTTTAGTTAAGAACGAGAGTCCTTCGGCCAGGTTACGAGAGGTGAACGGGAAACCCGTTCGGCGAAGCCCAAGGCTGGTGGCCAGAGGGGCGGTAACCTAGCTTGTTTACACAACGAGTGTGGTGTCCTGTGGTGTTTTATATGTTATATGTGTGCTACCAACAGGGGCGCTCAGAGTTGAATGGAAAAGAATATTGGAGTGCTCCCCGAGGGTGGTGGACGGATAATCCGGTGGGGTAATCTTCGATTTCCCATATTAATCCACTAATACTCCTGATGAACTCTTTATTCGAAGTATATTTTGACTTTTGCGAGCCGCCTACGTGGCAGTGTGATCCCCCGAGCCCGAGTTGCGGGCGGGAAAGGTCGTGACCTGATTAAGCGATAATTGGGTCACACCGGGTAACGGGATCGCGTCCAATCACGCGAGACGCTGCGCATGCGCTTTGTTTTAAAAACAAAAGCGAGGGAACGCCATATTGATTTTGGGGCTCACCCGGATCAATCGTGCGTGCGGCAGCAGCGGAGAAGTCGGCGTTTTTGGGCAACTAGAAGAGTAGAAGAGTGATAAAAAGAGTAGGAACTGTGAGTACTCTTTCCTGGTCCGTCTAAGACAAAGAGGGAGACGGGGAACTAAGTGTTTCCCCGTCAAACTCCCGTCGTAAGACACTTGACAGAAGTGAGGATGGCCGAGCAGCAGCTCCGCCAGTCCGAACTCTCCGGTCACTCCGAGGTGGCATCCGCCACCGAGGAGCACATGGACGCTCAGAGCCCCAGTGGTGATGAGCTCAGTCAGACTCTGTCGGAACTACGAGTGGATCCGGCCGTGTCACCGATTCGGAAGTCTCCGTCACCCGATGGTAGCGAGGACTCCGGAATGTTGCGAGGGATCGCCTACAGTGCAGTAGAATCGAACCCCTCCGAGTCGACTGGACATCTCTCTCGGATGTGCAGTCTAAGTATTTCGCCGAGCCTCAAGAAGACAGTTACTAGGAAACTGTCTATGGGAGGCGACAGCGACTCCGACACTGCACGTCCGAGGACGCGCGGTGGCAAGGGTGCTACCCGAGATCGGTCCCGGTCGGCCGATGGCAAGGTTAGTACCAAGGCTCTCAAACACGCAGGTGTTGGAAAGAAGCCTCTGGGGAAGGACGAGCCTAAAAAGCCCGATCCGAAGAAGTCTAGTACCCAGGGTACTAAGAAAGCGGATCCGAAGGTTGCCACTGCCACGGTAACCAAAGATTCGAAGACGGTCACTCCCAAGGCTCCGACTCCAAAGGTGCCAAAGGAACAAAAGAAAGCTGATCCGAAGCAATCAGCTAAAGATCTGAAGAAGAAGGGACAGACGTCCGGCAGCAGTCAGGCTGTCAAGACTCCGGTCCCTCCTAAGTCAAACATCCCGATCCCTAGCAAGGAGAAGGATGCTGGGAAAGCAGTTGGAACGTCAGCTGCTCCGACTTCAGCCGTGGATGTGTTGTCCTTCTCGCGAGGGTTGGATAACAGCTCTGCAGTGGCCGCTACGGCCGCAGCCATGGCTGGTACGTCCGGGCACGGGGGAGCTCGTCCGAAAACGACAACTCACCCATCCGACACTAGGACTGAGGAGGCTATGGATGCATCATCCGCAGCTGAAACGGTCCGAGTTGTGCAGGAGGTGCTGTCCGGCATCACCTTCCAGCTACCTGCTCCAGTGGGGCAAAGAAAAGAAGTCCCCGTTCGGGTGGAGACGCCTCCTCAAGGAGCAGCCCCCGTCCGAGTGGAGACTCCTCAACAGCAAACCGAGCCCCGTCTGGAGCCATCCACTATGGATACTTCTGATGAGGTCGGCAAGCTGGACCAAGCCGCAGGCGGTGGTCCGGGTGGATCGGGGGTACCAGTAATCCCCCCAGTCCAACATGAAGTATGGGATAAGGAGGACGCCGACGTCCCATCCCTGCTACGAGGAGCCATCATCGCACAGATGAGCAAGGATGAGATCAGGTCATTTGACTTGGTCCAGATGAGAACCTTCCGGGGGCTGGACATTCTGTCCGACCGGTTCCCGACCTGGTTCCCGGCCCACGTAACGGCTGCAATGGAAGGCTTCAAAGACCAAGCTGCTAACGCTCGCTTGGTTGCTGAAACTGAAGGGCGCCCCGAACTACTCGCGGCCCTTGAATACGACCTGCGAACCGCGGAAGAATTCAAGGTCGTGCATAGTCGGAAGGAGAAAAGGCGACATCTGACGCCAGCCATGAGGCTGGCCCGGAATATGGAGAAAAAGACTAACGAGTCTATTCTCAATGATACTCTGGAGGACGAGATTGTCCAACAGAGCACAGCTGCTACTAGAACTGCTGACACTAGTAAGATGGAGAAGGCCAATCGTAGGCATCAATACCTACGAGAGACCATTCGGTTAACATCTCTGGACGCGGGTCAGTCCCCGGAAGAGGTGGATGTAGTTCTGCAGGGATTGGACAAAAACACAATCGCCGACAACGAACTGCAGCTATTGGTCCGGAATGCCCTCCGAGCCAATGCCGCTAGTGGGTTTCAGTTCTTTAAACCCATGTGTATAAATGACTGTATTAAAGATAAGCGGTCATCCAAGCTTCCGGAGGAGGTGGGGCCCGACGGTCTCTCCGACGACGAAGAATGGATCAAAACTGATCCTTTAGGCAAGTCGGTACAGCTGTACCACTTCGAATTGCTGGAGAAGGTCCGGACTGGTAGCACTAAATACCATTCGCTCCTTCAGAAGGCAAAATTGGCATGGGCAATGTCTAGATGGCATTCATTTAGTAAGTGCCCATTCAAAGCTTGTCAGGACATCGACGAGACCCTGGAGAAACCCCGAACTTGGCCTACCAAGGTTCGGTATGCCAGACATCTTACCCGCTTTCATGTACGTCATCTCATGCGATATGACTGCCTGAGTGTGGGTTCGAAGGGCAGCAAGGGTTGTCCGAATGGGGGTCTGTTCTACACCAGAGCAGATATCATTCGACACCTTGCCAAGTTCCATGGCTTGGCTATGGAGACCGCAGCGGAACGAATTCAAGCCGCTCACGCAGAAGTCTACTCCCATTTCGGGACCACGGTAGACAAGAATGACAACCTCGAGGTGGATTTTGGCACCAACGAGAAAGGGAAGGTGCGGGTATTCTACAAGGTAAACCCGGACCGCACGTATCTCCATGTACCGGAGGGCGAACTCTACGATGAATTCGAAGAGTATCAGCAGCGTACCAGTACGCGGAAGCGGCGAGCTCCGAGAAAATCCGACGGATCCTCGGAGCCCACCGACCCGAAGAAACAGAAAACGGACGAAAGGCAGTCCGTTATGGAGAAGGCAGATCCGGGGTACCAAGGACCGGCATTTACCTCTCGCAAGACTGACTGGAAGTCGGGCCCCCAGGGCAAGCCACCTCGGCCAAGCCCGGAGGATCCGAACTCCAGTACGGGAGGGGCGTTCGTTGACGAATTCCCCAATATAGATTTGGTTCCGGGAGCAGAGTCACAGACTCTCACCCAGACGGGGAAGACCAAGGCTTCGGTGAAGCAAAAGCCGAAGCCCACACAGACTCCGGATCCCCCTCAGGAGGCTCCGGAGGGGCACCATGTCTTACGACTACGGGGCCCGCCCTCGTTTCCTCCCGCCGACTTCAAGTCCTACGAAGCCGGACAGGAGGCCATGAATCGGTGGCAGGATAACTTCCACCGATTGCTTACTGGCTTAAGTCAGGAGGTGGCGATGTTGTCGCTGGACACAGTGCATCATCTCCACCGGAGTGAAGTCGCTACTCAGAAAGCAGCGGCCATGGAGTCGGTTCAGGAGGAGCGTGAAAATGCTCGGACTGAGCGAGTTGCTGCTAAATCCGAAAGGAAAAAGCAGAAGCTGGCAGTCAAGAACGCCGAGGAAAAACTGGACCACGAACGCCGGAGGTTCAGAGACTGTTTCGCGCACGAGATGCACGAATGGGATGGGACTCGTGCTCAAATCGAGCTCTGGCTCCAGGAGCTGACTCTGGCGGAAGCTGAGTCAGACTCTGATGAGGAGGAGGCTGCGGCCCAGTCTAGTCCTAAAGACGACTCGGAGTCCGGATAGGATTATCCTATCTTAGGACCCGATCAAGAAGAAGGGGGGGTATTTTAAATATACCAACCCTACATGTGAAAAACACTCTTTTATAGGGTGTTCAAGGATCCGGACGAGAAGAAGCGGCAGGCTGGCTACGCAAGGGGTCAGTCTGCCAGGCAGAACGGACGGAGGAGGACGAGGAGATCCGGAGAGAAACCCAACGCTCGGGACAGGAGTACACTACCACCAGGGATCTGATACGAGATGTTTTTTTATAAACTATATATATCAGGACCGAGTGCTCCTAATTATAAGTCCGAAGATCGCCTGGAGGCAGGACTTGGAATTTTTTTTATATACTACTATAAGCTCCCGAGCATGAGCTATGAACTTTCTCGTTCCGGTTAGTAGGAGCTGAATGAAGTAGGTTCTGAAAGCCGGGCGGAATGCATCATCAACAACAGAGGATCCGGATCATCGCTATAAAATCACGTATGATATCTTTTGTAATAATACTTTAATATGTTTCTAAAAACCTTAAGAGAAGTGATAGTGTTTATCACTTATAAAGTATTATTCATTACGAGTGTAATTAGCTCGGGGTCTTGAAGGGACGAAATTTTTTACTGTGATATTGTATTTTTTCAAGTGTTGTGTATACTATATGTATAGATTAACTCCATCTATCCTAGGGAATGGGGCGTAATGTTAATTACGATCTATATGTGTAGATATGTGTGTAATTAATACCTTTTTGTGTTCAACAGTAACGTCATATTGTTTGTAAGGTATAACTTTAATAAACCCCTAAGGTGGTATTTATAAGATAATGCCAGTCCGAAGTGTTTTCGGACTATAACCTTAATTATTTACCTCCCGGTTATTATCTGGTAGGGGGTAGTGTAGGGGCTAGGGTTATACGGGGTTATTATATGACGAGTGCTGTTGGATGCTGTGTTGCGAGCTCAGTCCGAACCCTTCAGTCCGACGGTAGGTGGCGACACCTACTCCGGGCTTGGGGTATGGACAGAGGTCGCTATAGGCTTCCGGTCTGCGTGTGCGCGCGCAGGCTGGCTGCCTATATATACCCGGCATCTGACGGTACTCGTCGGTTACTCTGAGCCACGCTGGTGAAGAGACCCCGTGATCATATCGGCTGCTTAGCCTACTGACCCGTTCCGAACTCTATAGGGAGTTCGCACACTTAGTGACTGCTTGTTTAGGTTTACCTGAATAAACCTGATATTGCAACCTGTAACACTTGATCCGAACTGTGTCGACTTTGTTCTTTAATTGATACTCTACCAATATCATAAAGATACGAAAGATCGTTTATTACAGATGCATTCAAGAGCTAATTTTCAAGATATACTGGCCCTGTCTCTGTGTCTCTTTCACCTGTTTCCCTTTTTGATGTTTGAGCTTGGGAGTACAGTAAAACGTCACTAATCCAACCACTGCTGTCTGGATATTTTGCTGCTAGAATCAGCCAGTTCTCGGGATAGGAAATCATTCAGAACAAAACTAGGGACCTTTAGCAAACCCCGACGTGGCTGATGTTGAGTACCTGTTTTGTATCCAGTCTTGTTGACACTAATCTTGTCTCTGTAGGTTTTGAATTCAACAGAAGTATTAGATGCTTTTTAGAGGCTGAATATATGCTATCTTTTCAAAAACATTGATATAACGCTTGTTATCTTCAAGTTCATACTCAAAAGTGGAAATCGTGAGCTTTTTAGAGACTAGAACCCGGGATGCCAGCATTGAAAAGCCGGCGGCTCTATCCATTGGGCCATGGAGAACTAATGAAACTGCAATGAAACCAGGCACTACAGGTCCGGCATTATGTTATCTACTTGAATTTAGCTTGGCCCAACTCAGCCAACATGTCCCAAAACATACTTGTGAATAGTCTCTTACTGACTATCCCCTCACATTGTTTCTCTTTGGCTTTCTTTTCATCATTTGAGTCTGATTAATGCCAGCAGTGGTGATATTGGTGATTGCTATTGCCACCTGGGAGCTAAGAAAGTAAGCTGCCATGTCAAGTTGCTCCAACAGGTGGCACAACTGAGTCAACTCTAACATAGAAGAGATATAGTGAAGCACTTCTTCTAAGGAAATAAAATGACTATAATAGATGCATTCAAGAGCTAATTTTCAAGATATACTGGCCCTGTCTCTGTGTCTCTTTCACCTGTTTCCCTTTTTGATGTTTGAGCTTGGGAGTACAGTAAAACGTCACTAATCCAACCACTGCTGTCTGGATATTTTGCTGCTAGAATCAGCCAGTTCTCGGGATAGGAAATCATTCAGAACAAAACTAGGGACCTTTAGCAAACCCGGACGTAGCTCATTAAATGCAGACATATCCTATGCTTTCAGCACTGCTACGTTTGCGTTTAATGAGCTCTTAGGTGGTTGCTAAATGTCCCTAACATGTAAGTCTGGTCGCACTTGTGAGATGATTTCACCATTGCAGTTCACACTTTATTGTGCTATACAAAAACCCAGAGTGATGTTGAGTACCTGTTTTGTATCCAGTCTTGTTGACACTAATCTTGTCTCTGTAGGTTTTGAATTCAACAGAAGTATTAGATGCTTTTTAGAGGCTGAATATATGCTATCTTTTCAAAAACATTGATATAACGCTTGTTATCTTCAAGTTCATACTCAAAAGTGGAAATCATGATAGCTTTTTAGAGACTAGAACCCGGGATGCCAGCATTGAAAAGCCGGCGGCTCTTTCCATTGGGCCATGGAGAACTAATGAAACTGCAATTAACCAGGCACTACAGGTCCGGCATTATGTTATCTACTTGAATTTAGCTTGGCCCAACTCAGCCAACATGTCGCAAAACATACTTGTGAATAGTCTCTTACTGACTATCCCCTGACATTGTTTCTCTTTGGCTTTCTTTTCATCATTTGAGTCTGATTAATGCCAGCAGTGGTGATATTGGGGATCGCTATTGCCACCTGGGAGCTAAGAAAGTAAGCTGCCATGTCAAGTTGCTCCAACAGGTGGCACAACTGAGTCAACTCTAACATAGAAGAGATATAGTGAAGCACTTCTTCTAAGGAAATAAAATGACTATAATAGATGCATTCAAGAGCTAATTTCCAAGATATACTGGCCCTGTCTCTGTGTCTCTTTCACCTGTTTCCCTTTTTGATGTTTGAGCTTGGGAGTACAGTAAAACGTCACTAATCCAACCACTGCTGTCTGGATATTTTGCTGCTAGAATCAGCCAGTTCTCGGGATAGGAAATCATTCAGAACAAAACTAGGGACCTTTAGCAAACCCCGATGTAGCTCATTAAATGCAGACATATCCCATGCTTTCAGCACTGCTACGTTTGCGTTTAATGAGCTTTTAGGTGGTTGCTAAATGTCCCTAACATGTAAGTCTGGTCGCACTTGTGAGATGATTTCACCATTGCAGTTCACACTTTATTGTGCTATACAAAAACCCAGAGTGATGTTGAGTACCTGTTTTGTATCCAGTCTTGTTGACACTAATCTTGTCTCTGTAGGTTTTGAATTCAACAGAAGTATTAGATGCTTTTTAGAGGCTGAATATATGCTATCTTTTCAAAAACATTGATATAACGCTTGTTATCTTCAAGTTCATACTCAAAAGTAGAAATCATGATAGCTTTTTAGAGACTAGAACCCGGGATGCCAGCATTGAAAAGCCGGCGGCTCTATCCATTGGGCCATGGAGAACTAATGAAACTGCAATGAAACCAGGCACTACAGGTCCGGCATTATGTTATCTACTTGAATTTAGCTTGGCCCAACTCAGCCAACATGTCCCAAAACATACTTGTGAATAGTCTCTTACTGACTATCCCCTGACATTGTTTCTCTTTGGCTTTCTTTTCATCATTTGAGTCTGATTAATGCCAGCAGTGGTGATATTGGGGATCGCTATTGCCACCTGGGAGCTAAGAAAGTAAGCTGCCATGTCAAGTTGCTCCAACAGGTGGCACAACTGAGTCAACTCTAACATAGAAGAGATATAGTGAAGCACTTCTTCTAAGGAAATAAAATGACTATAATAGATGCATTCAAGAGCTAATTTTCAAGATATACTGGCCCTGTCTCTGTGTCTCTTTCACCTGTTTCCCTTTTTGATGTTTGAGCTTGGGAGTACAGTAAAACGTCACTAACCCAACCACTGCTGTCTGGATATTTTGCTGCTAGAATCAGCCAGTTCTCGGGATAGGAAATCATTCAGAACAAAACTAGGGACCTTTAGCAAACCCGGACGTAGCTCATTAAATGCAGACATATCCCATGCTTTCAGCACTGATACGTTTGCGTTTAATGAGCTTTTAGGTGGTTGCTAAATGTCCCTAACATGTTAGTCTGGTCGCACTTGTGAGATGATTTCACCATTGCAGTTCACACTTTATTGTGCTATACAAAAACCCAGAGTGATGTTGAGTACCTGTTTTGTATCCAGTCTTGTTGACACTAATCTTGTCTCTGTAAGTTTTGAATTCAGCAGAAGTATTAGATGTTTTTGAGAGGCTAAATATATGCTATCTTTTCAAAAACATTGATATAACGCTTGTTATCTTCAAGTTCATACTCAAAAGTGGAAATCATGATAGCTTTTTAGAGACTAGAACCCGGGATGCCAGCATTGAAAAGCCGGCGGCTCTATCCATTGGGCCATGGAGAACTAATGAAACTGCAATGAAACCAGGCACTACAGGTCCGGCATTGTGTTATCTACTTGAATTTAGCTTGGCCCAACTCAGCCAACATGTCCCAAAACATACTTGTGAATAGTCTCTTACTGACTATCCCCTGACATTGTTTCTCTTTGGCTTTCTTTTCATCATTTGAGTCTGATTAATGCCAGCAGTGGTGATATTGGTGATTGCTATTGCCACCTGGGAGCTAAGAAAGAAAGCTGCCATGTCAAGTTGCTCCAACAGGTGGCACAACTGAGTCAACTCTAACATAGAAGAGATATAGTGAAGCACTGCATCTAAGGAAATAAAATGACTATAATAAATGCATTCAAGAGCTAATTTTCAAGATAATACTGGCCCTGACTGCATGTGTCTGTTGTCTATCTTTCTCAGGTAAACATGTTATTTCTCTGTCTGTGCATCTCTGTGTGTGTCTCTGTGTCTCTTTCACCTGTTTCCCTTTTTGATGTTTGAGCTTGGGAGTACAGTAAAACGTCACTAATCCAACCACTGCTGTCTGGATATTTTGCTGCTAGAATCAGCCAGTTCTCGGGATAGGAAATCATTCAGAACAAAACTAGGGACCTTTAGCAAACCCCGACGTAGCTCATTAAATGCAGACATATCCTATGCTTTCAGCACTGATACGTTTGCGTTTAATGAGCTCTTAGGTGGTTGCTAAATGTCCCTAACATGTAAGTCTGGTCGCACTTGTGAGATGATTTCACCATTGCAGTTCACACTTTATTGTGCTATACAAAAACCCAGAGTGATGTTGAGTACCTGTTTTGTATCCAGTCTTGTTGACACTAATCTTGTCTCTGTAGGTTTTGAATTCAACAGAAGTATTAGATGCTTTTTAGAGGCTGAATATATGCTATCTTTTCAAAAACATTGATATAACGCTTGTTATCTTCAAGTTCATACTCAAAAGTGGAAATCATGATAGCTTTTTAGAGACTAGAACTCGGGATGCCAGCATTGAAAAGCCGGCGGCTCTATCCATTGGGCCATGGAGAACTAATGAAACTGCAATGAAACCAGGCACTACAGGTCCGGCATTATGTTATCTACTTGAATTTAGCTTGGCCCAACTCAGCCAACATGTCGCAAAACATACTTGTGAATAGTCTCTTACTGACTATCCCCTGACATTGTTTCTCTTTGGCTTTCTTTTCATCATTTGAGTCTGATTAATGCCAGCAGTGGTGATATTGGGGATCGCTATTGCCACCTGGGAGCTAAGAAAGTAAGCTGCCATGTCAAGTTGCCACAACAGGTGGCACAACTGAGTCAACTCTAACATAGAAGAGATATAGTGAAGCACTTCTTCTAAGGAAATAAAATGACTATAATAGATGCATTCAAGAGCTAATTTTCAAGATATACTGGCCCTGTCTCTGTGTCTCTTTCACCTGTTTCCCTTTTTGATGTTTGAGCTTGGGAGTACAGTAAAACGTCACTAATCCAACCACTGCTGTCTGGATATTTTGCTGCTAGAATCAGCCAGTTCTCGGGATAGGAAATCATTCAGAACAAAACTAGGGACCTTTAGCAAACCCCAACGTAGCTGATGTTGAGTACCTGTTTTGTATCCAGTCTTGTTGACACTAATCTTGTCTCTGTAGGTTTTGAATTCAACAGAAGTATTAGATGCTTTTTAGAGGCTGAATATATGCTATCTTTTCAAAAACATTGATATAACGCTTGTTATCTTCAAGTTCATACTCAAAAGTGGAAATCATGATAGCTTTTTAGAGACTAGAACCCGGGATGCCAGCATTGAAAAGCCGGCGGCTCTATCCATTGGGCCATGGAGAACTAATGAAACTGCAATGAAACCAGGCACTACAGGTCCGGCATTATGTTATCTACTTGAATTTAGCTTGGCCCAACTCAGCCAACATGTCGCAAAACATACTTGTGAATAGTCTCTTACTGACTATCCCCTGACATTGTTTCTCTTTGGCTTTCTTTTCATCATTTGAGTCTGATTAATGCCAGCAGTGGTGATATTGGGGATCGCTATTGCCACCTGGGAGCTAAGAAAGTAAGCTGCCATGTCAAGTTGCTCCAACAGGTGGCACAACTGAGTCAACTCTAACATAGAAGAGATATAGTGAAGCACTTCTTCTAAGGAAATAAAATGACTATAATAGATGCATTCAAGAGCTAATTTTCAAGATATACTGGCCCTGTCTCTGTGTCTCTTTCACCTGTTTCCCTTTTTGATGTTTGAGCTTGGGAGTACAGTAAAACGTCACTAATCCAACCACTGCTGTCTGGATATTTTGCTGCTAGAATCAGCCAGTTCTCAGGATAGGAAATCATTCAGAACAAAACTAGGGACCTTTAGCCACCCCCGACGTAGCTCATTAAATGCAGACATATCCCATGCTTTCAGCACTGCTACGTTTGCGTTTAATGAGCTTTTAGGTGGTTGCTAAATGTCCCTAACATGTAAGTCTGGTCGCACTTGTGAGATGATTTCACCATTGCAGTTCACACTTTATTGTGCTATACAAAAACCCAGAGTGATGTTGAGTACCTGTTTTGTATCCAGTCTTGTTGACACTAATCTTGTCTCTGTAGGTTTTGAATTCAACAGAAGTATTAGATGCTTTTTAGAGGCTGAATATATGCTATCTTTTCAAAAACATTGATATAACGCTTGTTATCTTCAAGTTCATACTCAAAAGTGGAAATCATGATAGCTTTTTAGAGACTAGAACCCGGGATGCCAGCATTGAAAAGCCGGCGGCTCTATCCATTGGGCCATGGAGAACTAATGAAACTGCAATGAAACCAGGCACTACAGGTCCGGCATTATGTTATCTACTTGAATTTAGCTTGGCCCAACTCAGCCAACATGTCGCAAAACATACTTGTGAATAGTCTCTTACTGACTATCCCCTGACATTGTTTCTCTTTGGCTTTCTTTTCATCATTTGAGTCTGATTAATGCCAGCAGTGGTGATATTGGGGATCGCTATTGCCACCTGGGAGCTAAGAAAGTAAGCTGCCATGTCAAGTTGCTCCAACAGGTGGCACAACTGAGTCAACTCTAACATAGAAGAGATATAGTGAAGCACTTCTTCTAAGGAAATAAAATGACTATAATAGATGCATTCAAGAGCTAATTTTCAAGATATACTGGCCCTGTCTCTGTGTCTCTTTCACCTGTTTCCCTTTTTGATGTTTGAGCTTGGGAGTACAGTAAAACGTCACTAACCCAACCACTGCTGTCTGGATATTTTGCTGCTAGAATCAGCCAGTTCTCGGGATAGGAAATCATTCAGAACAAAACTAGGGACCTTTAGCAAACCCGGACGTAGCTCATTAAATGCAGACATATCCCATGCTTTCAGCACTGATACGTTTGCGTTTAATGAGCTTTTAGGTGGTTGCTAAATGTCCCTAACATGTAAGTCTGGTCGCACTTGTGAGATGATTTCACCATTGCAGTTCACACTTTATTGTGCTATACAAAAACCCAGAGTGATGTTGAGTACCTGTTTTGTATCCAGTCTTGTTGACACTAATCTTGTCTCTGTAAGTTTTGAATTCAGCAGAAGTATTAGATGCTTTTTAGAGGCTAAATATATGCTATCTTTTCAAAAACATTGATATAACGCTTGTTATCTTCAAGTTCATACTCAAAAGTGGAAATCATGATAGCTTTTTAGAGACTAGAACCCGGGATGCCAGCATTGAAAAGCCGGCGGCTCTATCCATTGGGCCATGGAGAACTAATGAAACTGCAATGAAACCAGGCACTACAGGTCCGGCATTGTGTTATCTACTTGAATTTAGCTTGGCCCAACTCAGCCAACATGTCCCAAAACATACTTGTGAATAGTCTCTTACTGACTATCCCCTGACATTGTTTCTCTTTGGCTTTCTTTTCATCATTTGAGTCTGATTAATGCCAGCAGTGGTGATATTGGTGATTGCTATTGCCACCTGGGAGCTAAGAAAGAAAGCTGCCATGTCAAGTTGCTCCAACAGGTGGCACAACTGAGTCAACTCTAACATAGAAGAGATATAGTGAAGCACTGCATCTAAGGAAATAAAATGACTATAATAGATGCATTCAAGAGCTAATTTTCAAGATAATACTGGCCCTGACTGCATGTGTCTGTTGTCTTTCTTTCTCAGGTAAACATGTTATTTCTCTGTCTGTGCATCTCTGTGTGTGTCTCTGTGTCTCTTTCACCTGTTTCCCTTTTTGATGTTTGAGCTTTGGAGTACAGTAAAACGTCACTAATCCAACCACTGCTGTCTGGATATCTTGCTGCTAGAATCAGCCAGTTCTCGGGATAGGAAATCATTCAGAACAAAACTAGGGACCTTTAGCAAACCCCGACGTAGCTCATTAAATGCAGACATATCCTATGCTTTCAGCACTGCTGCGTTTGCGTTTAATGAGCTTTTAGGTGGTTGCTAAAGGTCGTTAACATGTAAGTCTGGATGCACTTGTGAGATGATTTCACCATTGCAGTTCACACTTTATTGTGCTATACGAAAACCCAGAGTGTTGTAGAGTACCTGTTTTGTATCCGGTCTTGTTGACACTAATCTTGTCTCTGTAGGTTTTGAATTCAGCAGAAGTATTACAGTATTCGACGTAATAAGCGCCCTAGGCGCTTATAAAATTATTTTTATGCCGTTTTTAGTACTTAATAGTATAATAGTCACCAAAATCGTGAAAGTTGAGCCTTTATTTAGTCCAAAAATGCCCCCAAAGGGTGGGGGGCGCTTATTAGGGGGAGGGCGCTTATTACTTCGAATACGGTAGATGCTTTGTAGAGGCTGAATATATACTATCTTTTCAAAAACATTGATATAACGCTTGTTATCTTCAAGTTCATACTCAAAAGTGGAAATCATGATAGCTTTTTAGGCCCAACTCAGCCAACATGTCCCAAAACATAATTGTGAATAATCTCTTACTGACTATCCCCTGACATTGTTTCTCTTTGGCTTTCTTTTCATCATTTGAGTCTGATTAATGCCAGCAGTGGTGATATTGGGGATCGTTATTGCCACCTGGGAGCTAAGAAAGTAAGCTGCCATGTCAAGTTGCTCCAACAGGTGGCACAACTGAGTCAACTCTAACATAGAAGAGATATAGTGAAGCACTGCAGCTAAGCACATATCCGCGTACAGGGCGGATTGGGCGAGAAAAAAGGGTCAGAGAAAAAAAGGAAAAAGGCACATATCTGCGCACATGGCGGATTGGGCGAGAAAAAAGGGTCAGAGAAAAAAACACTGCCTGAGCAGGCATAATTGCTGACTGAGTTATAAAAAGAATATCTCAATCAGGAAGACTCTAAGGTATATTATTTGCACCATGAGGAGCATGAGGAGGGCCTGGCATCACAAAATACCTTTTTAGAATTAGGTAAGCAAATTAAGGCAGTGTATCGGTGTCTTTGAAAACTCCTTCAGAGAGAAGTGTCCAGAACTTCACATACAAGAAATTCTCTTTAGTCAGTTGTTTAAACAGTGGGAACTATTGAGGACATTGGGAAACACCAGTGTGAAAGCTTAAGGTCTTCAGTTGTAGAGCAACAAACAAACTCAATTCATCGACCAACGAAGAGGAGCAATCTACCACTGTTAAAAAACACCAAAATGAAGAGTCAACAAAAAGGCTCTGCAAATTTTAATTTCCCTTCACCCACAGCTTGACAACAACAACTTGTTAATCATCAGTATATATAACACTTCCTGGAGCTGCTAAAGTCTGTACTGAACTTACAAAACGTAAAAAACTGCAAGTCAGGTCCTGACTGTATATTATAGGTGTTGGATACTAGGGCGACCATGCACTGAATGCTGATGTTGCAAATGTTCCAGATCCAGAAAGGGCTTGAACATGCCATATTATAAATGGAATGAGGTGCTTTAACTACATCAAAGCTGTATGCTAAGTGAGTGATTTATTCGGCAGGTATTTCAACAACTGAGAGCTTTCAATGCATACTATAGCATGATATGACACTCTAGTTTGTTACTTTGGCAGCCATATTGGATAAATAGTGAATGCACATCTTTGATGTTTTCATTGGGCCACATATATATGCCAGATGAGATGGTTGCAGTAACCCATATGTGCTCATAATATCAAATAATCGGGATTTTCCTTGCAGTTCAGTGACCATTTGGAATAACGTCATCAAATATGTGTTACAGTGGCTTATTTTCTTGTAGCACTTGAAAATATTGAAAAACATACCCATGCCTATGTGTGACCCAAATTTGGCACTTTTATCCACAAAATAACGTGCTTTTCCCTAACAGACCTGACTATGCCAACATGTTAAACAATGGATAGCACATGACCTACATACATACACCAGCCAATGAGAAGCCTGTACCAGTGGTCCGTCAGCATGCTGCTTCATTCAAAAGTAGCAGACAGATAGAACCACATTGTAGTTATTCAACAGGGTGAGTATTTATATAGATATGTCTCTATTGTATTGGCTATTCATTCCAGATATACAACAATACCAGTTTGATAGAAATACACCACCTTCCTTTATAGGATAGACCCTTAAATTTAATGGATATCAAATGTCGGTACTGTGCTAGTCTGTGGCTATAGCGGCTATAATAGCCTATAGGCTATATTATATCATATATGTATGGGTTATACTTTATACAAAGACGACACATTTTTGACAGAGTATTTTCATTCATAGGTAAATTATATACTATTTTGATATATATGATACAGTGTGAGTATGATAACTACATGACTAATAGCCTAATAGCTGCGATTCAAATTATGTGAAGTTTTATTGATAGATGACTCAAACTGCTTCATAATCTTTTTTCTTTTAGAAAAGAATGCAAGCTGCGCTACAAGACCTTGTGCCGTGTGGAAAAGAGGTTGTGTAGACCCTGAGTATGGCAAGGCGTTTAATTATACATCAGTACAAAATGAGCAAATTTTAGATCCTCAGTCTGCCACTTCCCTCACTACACGACCCCCCCACCTATTAGTGAGCCTCTCCCTGCACTCAATGCGCCCCTCAGCCAGCCCCTGTTAACACTCCCCATACTCCACATCCTCCCTTCATTCAGTCACCCCCTCCCCTCACTCCGCGTCCTCACTCCCTCCTGAGTCACCCCCTCCCTTCACTCCACATCCTCACTCCCACCTCAGTCAGTTACACCTCACTCCACATTCCCCCTTCCTCCTCAGTCAATCCCCTCCCCTCTCTCCACGTCCTCAGTCATTCCCTCCCCTCTCTCCACGTCCTCAGTCATTCCCTCCCCTCTCTCCTCGTCCTCAGTCATTCCCTCCCCTCTCTTCACGTCCTCAGTCAAATTTGATATTTTTTTCTTTTTATAACTTAGTTTTTATATGTATTGCAGATCCGTGACCCTGGAAGTGGACCCACGACCATGCAGGCCGACCCACGACCATGCAGGCCAACCCACGACCATGCAGGCCGACCCACGACCATGCAGGCCAACCCACGACCATGCAGGCCGACCCACGACCATACAGGCCAACCCACATCCATGCAGGTGGACCCACGACCATGCAGGCCAACCCACGACCATTCAGGCCGACCCACGACCATACAGGCCAACCCACATCACTGCAGGTGGACCCACGACCATGCAGGTGGACCCACGACCATGCAGGTGGACCCACGCTGGTTGCAGGTCTACCCCCAACCCTAAAGTGATGCACCCCAGAAATATCCCCAAAATGATGAACCCTGCCCGGAATAAAATGCCCCTGTCCATATTGAACCAAATAAAAGCTACTATATCTAACCAAATAAAGCAAACCTCCAGCCACTATTTAGTCAATTATGAGCAGTTTTAAGCAAACTTCCAAGTCATGGTTTCATCAAATTTCTGCAACTTTAAGCAAACCTCCCAGTCAGGGTTTATTCGACTTTTTGCAACTTTAAGCAAAACTCCAAGTCAGGGTTAAATCAAATTTCTGCAACTCTAAGCAAAGCTAAAAGCCCGAGTTTAACCAACTTTCAGCCTGAAGCTGCTTAAAGCTGCAGAAAAGTCCGAGTTTTTCCTACTTTAATCTTTGCTGACAAGTGCGCTTAAAGTTGCTTTAAGTTCCTTCAAGTTGCTTAATGTCAGACATTAAGCAAAATTAAGCATTGCATAAAGCTGTCAAAATCGGAAGACTTATGCAGTGATATCTAAATCTATAGGTTCAGAGGAAAAAAGACCTTTGTAGAACTCTCTACAGGCATCTTGAATCTCCTCCTGACCCTCAATAGGGACATTGTCAACAACTAAACTTTGGATAACTTTATCTTTCCCCCTAGTCACCTCCTTACGCAGAAAGTAACTAGTGGGCTTCTCATCCAGATCTATATGATTTATTTTTGCTATTAGGCGAGCACCCTCAACCTTCTCTTCAAGGAGTTTTGCCAGAGCTCTCTCACTACATTATTATTATTATTATTCCAAGTGTACTCTTGGCCAAGAAGCGATAAATATCTTCCAAGTGGAAATCCCTTCTCAGATCACCCAACTCTTCAGAGCCAAAATGACCTCTTTGCATAGAACCTCCCGCTTTATCCAAAGTGGGATTTTCTATGCAATTAAAATTACCACCTAATATTATGTTTTTATTACCAATCAAAAAATTGGGGAGGATTGGTTTGAAAATCCTAAACAGCTCACAACAGTGACCACAATGACACAATAAGTGTAAATATAATACAGCAAGAGTGGCTCAGATTTGACATGAGTTTCATCTTCTGTGTCAAGGTTGTGGATTGATTATCATGCGAGTCTCCCCCCTGACGTCAATATGAACTACATCCAGGGAAAAGGTCCCTGCAGCTTTCTTCAAAAAGGGCTTTAAGGTGGCCGGCGGCCATTGTAGTCTAAACCTGAGACACCAGAGGGACATTTTATAAGACTAGCTATGACATGCTATGACAAAATTGATAACACTCTGGCTGGGCAAAATATCATTCGGGGCACAAACATTAATGAAACTAAACGGAACGTCTGCTATTCTTACATTTACTGCAATGACTCTTCCAGCTTCGTCCGAGTACCATGCACCCATCTGACCCTTGCCACTCTAGAACTTAGTGTTGTATTTCAGCCCAATGTGTGTCTCAATTTTGGGCCAAAAAGGAACTCTTTACTCAGTCTTAAGAACACCTCTAAATCGTCAGATCCCATCCATGCATTAAAGGAACAGCTCATGTGATATCTAGGTTTGAGAAGACAATCTGCAAACATGATAAAAGGTGCAACTGGAGTGCCGTAATGTGGCTACATGTCTCCGAAATGGATAGTGGTGGCATCTGGTGTCAACTCCTTGTACTGGAGGATCAGACAGCAGCAGAATAAGCAGTGGCAGGAGGACTGCAGACTGCAGAGCACATCCCTGGAAGGCATGGCCATCAAGAGCTCTCTGGTTCTGACAGCCTTATCTGAAACTGAAACACCATAGAAAAGGTGTCCTATTCTTTAGGCCCAACAGGTACTCAGTCTTCAAAACACTTCTAAATCATCAGATCCCATCCATGCATTGAAAGAACAGCTCATGTGATATCTAGTTTTGAGAAGACAATCAGCCACCATGATAAAATGTGCAACTGGAGTGCCGTAATGTGGCTACATGTCTCCGAAATGGATAGTGGTGGCATCTGGTGTCAACTCCTTGTACTGGAGGATCAGACAGCAGCAGAATAAGCAGTGGGAGGAGGAGAGGACGGTTTCGGGGGATGGAGGAAAACAGCACCCGGTCCAGGGTCTGGAGAATTGGGGTTTCGGTGGAAGTCTCCGTACTGCAGCGGAAACGCTGCAGCAGCGCCTGCTCCTGAGAATAGCACATGGCCCCGCCGTGGTCGGACACTGCCAACTGAAGGCAGAAGTGCAAACGGCCACTGTGTGCACGGTGGCAGCAAGACTGCAGAGCAGAGCCCTGGCAGGCATGTCCTTCAGGATCTCTCTGGTTCTCACAACCTTATCTTGAAACTGAAACACCACAGAAAAGGTGTCCCATTCATTGGGCCAAACAGGAACTCTTTACTCAGTTTCAGAACACTTCTAAATCATCAGATCCCATCCATGCATTAAAGGAACAGCTCATGTGATATCTAGGTTTGAGAAGACAATCTGCAAACATGATAAAAGGTGCAACTGGAGTGCCGTAATGTAGCTACATGTCTCTGAAATGGATAGTGGTGGCACCTGGTGTCAACTCCTTGTACTGGAGGATCAGACAGCAGCAGAATAAGCAGTGGGAGGAGGACTGCAGACTGCAGAGCACAGCCCTGGAAGGCATGGCCATCAAGAGCTCTCTGGTTCTGACAGCCTTATCTGGAAACTGAAACACCAAAGAAAAGGTGTCCTATTCTTTGGGCCCAACAGGTACTCTTTACTTAGTCTTCAGAACACTTCTAAATCATCAGATCCCATCCATTTATTATTAAATGTGTTTTGTCAGATATAGGAAGCCATTCACTTACAGCAGCAGCTCAGTATCACTAAACATCCGGTCTTTTCCCTCGTATCAGAGTATTCTGAGGTCACCGTATCAGGTGGCTTCCGGCCTAATCACTAATGTAGTAATATATATTTAATTTGTCAACATAATATTAAAAGTAGTCCCTTTAATGGCTGTCAGATTGTCAAAATGGACTGGTATAAGAAAGCCAATGCCTTGGATCAAGGAAAAGAACATCGCCATGTTGTATGTGATGTGGTTTGGCATGTTGAACAGGAATGGTTAAAGTCGTTAGTAGAGGAAGCCATTGCTGAGGTGGAGAGTGAAGGGAATTTTGACGACTTTTTGGCGACTTTTTGACTAATGATTTTGTCGAAAATATACCAACCATCGGTCCCGTACCAACTCCAACAGAAATTCCCGTACCTCCTTCTCAAGATGAAATAGACGAGGCATCTCACCGCGTATATGTAATTGAACGCCGAAATAAAAACACTGTCCGAAAAACTGAAGCTGTATGTGTATTTTAACCTACCGGTATCGCCATTGTTATTGTTATGGTTCTGCACGTGTCACTGTCACTGATCTTTGCCGGGAGTTGGAAGAATTTACTTTGGGAGAATTTACATTGATACGCACACTGTTTTCTTTTATATAAAATGATGTAACAATGCTACAATTTTTTTTACAGGTGTTACGCAAAGTCCATGGCTTCTTCAAGGATAATCTACAAGAGAACAGGGATATCCTGGACATACCGCCGCGAAAACTAGCGAGTCTGATGTGTTCATTCATATTGGGTGTGCGGAAGCCACTTCCCAAAGGGGTCACTATGGAAGACGCAACCGATGAACAAAAGTACCACCAACCCGATACCTTAACGGGGTATTGGACTGGAGTAGCCGGGTAAAAAAATGATGAATAAACAGATTGAATACTTATCCAATATATGTCTCAAAACCAGATATTGATGGGATGTGTAAATAATTTAATTTTGAATCCTACGATCTGACAGTGAAATTGTTAAAAATGGCCGGCAAGCCACCAAAAATATCAAAGTCCTCAACAAAATCACCGATTATAAAGTAACTACCGAATATAATTTCCTATCTCCTGGAAATCCTGTATCTGTAGACCTTTCTCATATTACATGTAAAAGGGATTGACGTGAAATTCGGTGTAAATACCCTAAAAGAAATTAAATCTAATCGTCACATTTCTGTTGAAAATACACTTTTAATTTGACAGCGCTACCCGGTACTACTCGAGTCTCAAAATGGGAAGATGTGACCCGTCATAAATTAATTTCTTACTCCTTAAATACAGGACCAATTTTCTTATGTAAGCAAATTCCTGTATCTAGGGACATTTGTCATATACCATCTGCAAGGATTAAAAGAAATACCAATTGAAAATATGAAAAATTCGGAAAAATCAAACGTCAAAATATTGCCAGAAAGCGCCATTGTCGGTTCTAGGCGCTTCGCGCCTAGAACCAACATGGTGCTCTCGACCAATAATTTCATGTTTGCTCTTTTTGATTTTAGCGTATTTATAATTGATATTTGATATAATCCTTGCAGATGGTATATGACAAATGTCCCTAGATACAGGAATTAGTTTAGATAAGAAAATCGGTCTTGTATTTATTGAGGAATAAATTATTATTATGAGGGGTTCAAATTGACACTTGATCACAGCAGTAGCGGTAGCACTCGTGGCCACACATAAGAAAAGAAACTTGTACTCACTGTTTTATGCCCAAGTGACCTCAGATCTGGCGTACTTTCCGTGCAATATCTCCCTTGATCCATGAATGCCTATCTACGAGGCCTAATAATTACGAACATTTTTGTCAATATCACTCATATTTACTCCTTATTTTGCAGATATTGCCGCGACAACGGCTATCCAGTGAATGTCATCAGCGATGACATATTTGCTTTGTTCAAGCAAGTACTCGAGACAAGAAAAACGGAACTGAAGGACTTGGGCTTCGGTAACCTGCCCAATCAAGCAGTTCCTCTCGGTGACGAAGATGCGGAACTTGCCTGGGAAAAAGGGGCATTTGGCTGGGCAACACCGTGCATCCTCCAGAAAACGATATACTTCTATTTTTCCAACACCTTCGGGTGGCGTGGGAGAGATGAGCAGATGGAGGTCCACTGGAAAGACCTCCGAATGATCGGTGAAGGCACGAAGGTTGAGCACTTAAACTGGAATGAACGCACCTCGAAGACGCGCAAGGGCAAGGGGCCACCAAGGGCCTTTAACCCCAATATGTTGCTAATTGATGACGCAGACAGGTGCCCAGTTCGCATGTACAAGCTCTTGCGCTCGAAGCGAAGCCCCAAACAAAAGCAGCCCGAAGCGTACTTCTTCATTACACCCAAGTTCAAGGCCACTTGGGATATGCGGTACCCATGGAAAGAGGCCACGACAAAATACAAAAATAAGATGTCGTACCAAACCATTGGAAATATCATGAAGGAAGTAAAGAAAACATCTGGAATGTCCGCTGATCTCCACATCACGTCTCACACGGTTCGGGAGACCATGATAACAAATCTTCTGCATGCAGGAATCGACCCAATGTCAATTGCCCAGCTCTCGGGTCACAAAAATGTGAATTCGGTCAGCCGATGGGGCAAGTTGAGTGTCCCCCAACAGCGAGGACTGTATGAAATTCTCGTCAATCGGAATCCCAATAAGAGGAAGTCCAACGAGGAAGTGGCCCCCGAAGATTCCGTCCTTCGAAGCAGGACCGATCCCGAAGAAGAAGTCACCGAGATCCCAAGTCCTCATTCTGATTCGGGTGACGGCCCCGAAGCGTCCACTTCAGAGGCCTTCGAAGGAGCTTCAAGATCGAAGCCCTCAACTTCGCGGGCCCCAACTTCCGCTTCACGACCCGTCCCTGGTACTTCAACTTCCACGGCCTCAGATTCCGCTTCACGACCAGCGCCCACTCGTCCTGGACCAGCTTCGGTGGAACCCTCGACTTCTTCGAGCTCCGTTTGAGGTGCCCCCGATTTAATATTGGATGCTTCGGAGCTTCAGGGAGTTGGAAGCGGATTGCCCCATGCCCGGAATATAGTAGCGGGCATGTTCAGCGGGGCTTCCATTACAATTCAAGGCTCCTTCAACCTCCACGTGCACTACGGAGAATCCCGACAGATGCATATGAGCCTGAATTCCGGAAATCCAAATGTTGGCAACTCCCAGTAATATTCGTAGGATTTGGCCTCTTAGAATAAATGCTGGAATTCCACATTTCTAGGCGTGTGATACGCCTCTACCCAGTGGGCACAAAATTCAGTCCAATGTTGAATCAACATTAATTCACCATTGAATCAACATTGACAACCATTCATCAATGTTGATTCAATGTTCTGTGCCCACTGGGTACTTGGGCCAAGTATGACGAGTCTCCTGTGTGGCCAGTTTGTGTGCCCTGACTTGAAGAAACTTTATCGTTCACGACGTTCACCATGTTCACCATGTTCACCATGTTCACCATGTTCACCATGTTCACCATGTTCACCATGTTCACCATGTTCACCATGTTCAAAATAACATGTTGGTATATCGGTAATCCATCCTACTAGTACTAAGTCAAGAAGTAACTGTTCTTTATCTCCCGTTAGCCACCCCTGTCAGTCCCTCGTGTGCGCTGCTGACCATCTCCAAGTGGAGTTTTGATATTTACCATATACGTTAGCATACAGAGGATCGGGGTGGAGAGGCGTGTACGCCGAATAAAAGTTCTGTTTTTGTTAATTCTGGACTTAAATTGTGTTTTTATCCTATATATATATATGAATTAGTCTGCCTTATGCTCTTATTAGGCCCAAATATAGTATAATCTAAAAAAACATTTCATCAATCGATCAGCTGATTTCGGAAGCCAAAACAAAAAGACCACCGGGGAGGGTACTCCATACTTATTTTCACAACCGTAATACACGATTAACTTTTTTTTAAATTCGTAGCAGTCCCATATAATGTCTTATTAGATTGAAATAACTTAGTTTAGATATCCTTTTCTGTTTATACATATAACAAAAAGTAATAGCCATATATGAATTATAGCAATCATATTGTTATCGCTAATCGACTGCAAAAATAAAATATAGAGTGCCCCCCCGTCACTGTCGCTGCGTCTCCTCCTCACAAACTGATGACGTCACAGCTTTGTGGTTACGAAAGTACACATAAACACGGATCAACATGGACAAGACGGGCACGCCGACAACACATTCGGAGCTAAAAATGTCTTTTAATACCGATATTACCCCCAAAATGGCTATAATTAAGCTAGGACATGATGTATACTATACATTTGAATCGAAGGACTACTACAAAATGGACAATTAACAGAATCCAACATGGCAGATATCGTCTGCAAAATCGTGAGTTTTCGCCGACAAAAAGTCGTTTTTCTCAATTTTGGGTCATTTAATAATAAGTACAGTAATATTGTATAACGCCTCAAACTGAAACGGGAAAAAAAACTCAGCTTGATACTTCGACTTCACCCTCACTGCCACCATTACTGTCTACGCATTGAAGGAACAGCTCATGTGATATCTAGGTTTGAGAAGACAATCTTCAAACATGATAAAAGGTGCAACTGAAGTGCCGTAATGTGGCTACATGTCTCCGAAATGGAAAGTGGCGGTATCTGGCGTCAACTCCTTGTACTGGAGGATCATTGAGCAGCAGAATAAGCAGTGGGAGGAGGACTGCAGACTGCAGAGCACATCCCTGGAAGGAATGGCCATCAAGAGCTCTCTGGTTCTCACAGCCTTATCTGGAAACTGAAACACCACAGAAAAGGTGTCCTATTCTTTGGGCCCAAGAGGTACTCTAAACTCAGTCTCCAAAACACTTCTAAATCATCAGATCCCATCCATGCATTGAAGGAACAGCTCATGTGATTTCTAGGTTTGAGAAGACAATCTTCAAACATGGTAAAAGGTGCAACTGAAGTGCCGTAATGTGGCTACATGTCTCCGAAATGGATAGTGGTGGCATCTGGTGTCAACTCCTTGAACTGGAGGATTAGACAGCAGCAGAATAAGCAGTGGGAGGAGGAGAAGACGGTTTCTGGGGTGGAGCAAAACAGCACCTGGTCCGGGGTCTTGAGAATTGGGGATTCGGTCGAAGTCTCCGTACTCCAGCGGAAACCCTGCAGCAGCGCCTGCTCGTGAGAATAGCACATGACCCTGCTGTGCTCAAACACTGCCAACTGAAGGCAGAAGTGCAAACGGCCACTGTGTGCACGGTGGCAGCCAGACTGCAGAGCATAGCCCGGGCAGGCATGTCCTTCAGGATCTCTCTGGTTCTCACAACCTTATCTGAGACTGAAACACCACAGAAAAGGTGTCACATTCTTTGGGCCCAACAGGAAGTCTTTACTCAGTCTTCAAAACACTTCTAAATCATCAGATCCCATCCATGCATTGAAGGAACAGCTCATGTGATATCTAGGTTTGAGATGAGAATCTTCAAAAATGATAAAAGGTGCAACTGGAGTGCCGTAATGTGGCTACATGTCTCCTAAATGGATAGTGGTGGCATCTGGTGTCAACTCCTTGTACTGGAGGATCAGACAGCAGCAGAATAAGCAGTGGCAACTTGTATCAGCTCCTGGTACTAAAGGATTAGACAGCCTTATCTGGAAACTGAAACACCACAGGAAAGGTGTCCCATTCTTTGGGCCCAACTGGAAGTCTTTACTCAGTCTTCAAAACACTTTCAAATCATCAGATCCCATCCATGCATTGAAGGAACAGCTCATGTGATATCTAGGTTTGAGAAGACAATCTTTAAACTTGATAAAAAAAAGTGCAACTGGAGTGCCGTTATGTGGCTATATGTCTCAGAAATTGTTAGTGGTGGCAACTAGTATCAACTCCTAGTACTAAAGGATTAGACGGCAGCAGAAAAAGCAGTGGGAGGAGGAGAGGAGGGTGTCGGGGTATGGAGCAAAACAGCACCTGGTCCGGGGGGTAGAGATATTGGGATTCGATGGAGACATTGGTACGGCAATGGAAAAGCTGCAGCAGTGCCTGGTCGTGAGAATAGCACATGGCGCTGCTGTGCTCGGGCACTGCCAAGTGGAGGCAGAAACACAACGTCCACCATGTGCACGGTGGCAGCCAGACTGCAGAGCAGAGCCCTGGAAGGTATGGCCCTCAGTAGCTCTCTGGTTTTCACAGCCTTATATGGAAACTGAAACACCACAGGAAAGGTGTCCCATGCTTTAAGCCCAACAACAACTCTTTTTTCAGTTTCCAAAACACTTCTAGATCATCAGAACCCGTCTATGCGTTGACGAAATGCCTTATGTTATAATCTAGGTTTGACAAGACAATCTTCAAACATGATAAGGGTGCAACTGAAGTGCCGGTATGTGGCTGCATGTCTCAGAAACTGGTAGTGGTGGCATCTGGTGTCAACTCCTTGTACTGGAGGATCAGCAACAGTAGCAGTGGGAGGAGAACTGCAGACTACATGGCAGAGCCCTGGGAGGCATGGCCATCAAGAGGTCTCTGGTTCTCACAGCCTTATCTTGAAACTGAAACACCACAGGAAAGGTGTCCCATTCGTTGGGCCCAACTGCAACCCTTTACTCAGTCTTCAAACTGAGTCTTGTGAGGTCACAACTACGTCACCAAAGCCTATTCTGACATCAGTTATGCTTGTCCTACATTACCAGAATACCCTGACGTCAATGTTTGCAGATATGAGTAATTTTTCACCAATGTTTCAGCCCTTGATATTATACCTGTGTCTCTTGAGGTCGCAACTACATCACCAAAACCTTTTATGACTTCAGTAATGCTTGTCCTACATTGCCAGACTACCCTGACATCAATGTTGGTAGATATGAGTAATTTTTCACCGATGTTTCAGCCCTTGATATTATACTTGTGTCTCTTGAGGTCGCAACTACATCACCAAAACTATTTCTGACTTCAGTAATTCTTGTCCTACATTACCAGAATACCCTGACGTCAATGTTGGCAGATATGAGTAATTTTTCACCGATGTTTCAGCCCTTGATATTGTACCTGAGTCTTGTGAGGTCACAACTTTATCACCAAAACCTATTCTTATGTCAGTAATGCTTGTCCTGTATCACCAGAATACCCTGACGTCACTGCTGGCAGATATGAGTAATTTTTCACCGATGTTTCAGCCCTTGATATTATACCTGAGTCTTGTGAGGTCACAACCACGTCACCAAAACCTATTCTGACATCAGTAATGCTTGTCCTGTATCACCAGAATACCCTGACGTCATCGCTCAGTGTTATGGGTAATTTTTCACCTATGTTTCAGCCCTTGTTATTATACCTGTGTCTTGTGAGGTCGCAACTACATCACCAAAACCTATTCTGACGACAGTGACACTTGTCCTGTACTACCAGAGTACCCTGACATCACTGCAGGCAGATATGAGTAATTTTTCACCAATGCTTCAGCCCTTGATATTATACCTAAGTCTTGTGAGGTCACAAATACGTCACCAAAACCTATTCTAGCATCATCATTGCTTGTCCTGTGTCACCACTGGCAGATATTAGTAATTTTTCACAGATGTTTCAGCCCTTGATATGATACCTGAGACTTGTGAGGTCACAACTACATCACCAAAACCTATTCTGACGTCAGTAATGCTTGTCCTGTATCACCAGAATACGCTGACGTCACCGCTGGCAGATATGAGGAAATTTTTCACCGATGTTTCAGCCCTTGATTTTATACCCGAGTCTTGTGAGGTCACAACTATGACACCAAAACCTATCCTGACATCAGTAAAGCTTGTCCTGTATCACCAGAATACCCTGAAGTCACCGCTAGCAGATATGAGTAATTTTTCACCAATGTTTCAGCTCTTGATATCATACCTGAGTCTTTTGAGGTAGCAACTTCATTACCAAATACTTTTCTGACTTCAGTAATGCTTGTCCTACATTACCAGAATACCCTGACGTCAATGTTGGCAGATATGAGTAATTTTTCACCGATGTTTCAGCCCTTCATATTATACCTGTGTCTTGTGAGGTCGCAACTACATCACCAAAACCTTTTCTGACATCAGTAATCCCTGTCCTAGAATACCAGAATACCCTGATGTCAATGTTGGCAGATATGAGGAATTTTTCACTGATGTTTCAGCCCTTCATATTATACCTGAGTCTTGTTAGGTCACAACGTTATCACCAAAACCTATTCTGGCATGAGTATTGCTTGTCCTCTGTCACCGCTGGCAGATATGAGTGATTTTTCACCGTTGTTTCAGCCCTTGATATTATACCTGAGTCTTGTGAGGTCACAACTACGTCACCAAAACCTATTCTGACGTCAGTAATGCTTGGCCTGTATCACCAGAATACCTTGACGTCACCGCTGGGTGTTATGGGTAATTTTTCATCTATGTTTCAGCCCTTGATATTATACCTGTGTCTTGTGAGGTCGCAACTATGTCACCAAAACCTATTCTGACGACAGTGACACTTGTCTTTTATCACCAGAATACCCTGATGTTACTGCAGGCAGATATTAGTAATTTTTCACCAATGCTTCAGCCCTTGATATTATACCTGAGTCTTGTGAAGTCAGAAATACTTCACCAAAACTCATTCTAGCATCATCATTGCTTGTCCTGTGTCATCACTGGGAGATATGAGTAATTTTTCACCGATGTTTCAGCCCTTGATATGATACCAGAGACTTGAGAGGTCACAACTACGTCACCAAAACCTATTCTGACGCCAGTGATGCTTGTCCTGTATCACCAGAATACGCTGACGTCACCGCTGGAAGATATGAGTAATTTTTCACTGATGGTTCAGCCCTTGATTTTATACCTGAGTCTTGTGAGGTCACAACCACTTCACCAAAACCTATTCTGACGTCAGTAATGCTTGTCCTACATTACCAGAATACCCTGACCTCAATGTTGGCAGATATGAGTAATTTTTCACTGATGTTTCAGCCCTTGATATTATACCTGTGTCTCTTAAGGTCGCAACTACATCACCAAAACCTTCTATGACTTCAATAATGCTTGTCCTACATTACCAGAATACCCTGACGTCAAAGTTGGCAGACATGAGTAATTTTTCACCGATGTTTCACCCCTTGATTTTATACCTGATTCTTGTGAGGTCACAACCACTTCACCAAAACCTATTCTGACGTCAGTAATGCTTGTCCTATATTACCAGAAGACCCTGACCTCAATGTTGGCAGATATGAGTAATTTTTCACCGATGTTTCAGCCCTTGATATTATACCTGTGTCTCTTAAGGTCGCAACTACATCACCAAAACCTTCCATGACTTCAATAATGCTTGTCCTACACTACCAGAAGACCCTGACGTCAATGTTGGCAGACATGAGTAATTTTTCACCAATGTTTCAGCCCTTGATATTATACCTGTGTTTCTTGAGGTCGCATTTACATCACCAAAACCTTTTATGACTTCAGTAATGCCTGTCCTTTATCACCAGAATACCCTGACATCAAAGTTGGCAGATATGAGTAATTTTTCACTGATGTTTCAGCCCTTGATATTAGACCTGAGTCTTGTGAGGTCACAACTATGTCACCAAAACCTATTCTGGCATGAGTATTGCTTGTCCTGTGTCTTCGCTGGCAGATATAAGTAATTTTTAACGGATGTTTCAGCCCTTGATATTATAATTGTGTCTAGTGAGGTCACAACTACCTCACCAAAACCTATTCTGACATCAGTAATGCTTGTCCTACATCACCTGAATACCCTGATGTCAAAGCTGGCAGATATGAGTACTTTTCACTGATGTTTCAGCCCTTGATATTAAACCTATGTCTTGTGAGGTCACAAGTAAAAACAAAAAACCTATTCTGACATCAGTAATGCTTGTCCTGTGTCATGGGAATACCCTGACGTCACTGCTGGCAGATATGAGGAATTTTTCACCGATGTTTCAGCCCTTGATATTATACCTGTGTCTTGTGAGGTCACAACTTTATCACCGAAACATATTCTGACAACAGTGACACTTGTCCTGTATCACCAGACTACCCAGATGTCACTGCTGGCAGATATGAGGAATTTTTCACTGATGTTTCAGCCCTTGATATTATACCTGAGTCTTGTGAGATCACAACTACGTCACCAAACCTATTCTTACGTCAGTAATGCTTGTCCTGTATCACCATAATACCCTGACGTCACTGCTGGCAGATATGAGTAATTTTTCACAGATGTTTCAGCCCTTGATATTATACCTGAGTCTTGTGAGGCCAGAACTACCTCACCAAAAGCTATTCTGGCATCATTATTGCTTGTCCTGTGTCACCGCTGGCAGTTATGAGTGATTTTTCATCGATGTTTCAGCCCTTGATATTATGCCTGAGTCTTGTGAGGCCAGAACTACCTCACCAAAAGCTATTCTGGCATCATTATTGCTTGTCCTGTGTCACCGCTGGCAGTTATGAGTGATTTTTCATCGATGTTTCAGCCCTTGATATTATGCCTGAGTCTTGTGAGGTCACAACTACGTCACCTCAACCTATACTTACCTCAGCAATGCTTGGCAAATGGATGGTCAGTCTAGTGGCAATTGGTCAGCGAATCTGATGGCAAATGGTTTGTTTGTCTACAGTCAGTCGAGTGGCGAATCGTCAGTGAATCTAATTGCAAATCCTCAGTTAGTCTAATGGGAAATGGTCGGTCCGTCTAGTGGCAAATTGTCAGTGAACCTAATGGCATATGGTCGGTCAGTCTAGTGGCAAATCTTAAGTGAAACTAATGGCAAATGGTCAGTGAATCTTATGGCAAATGGTCAGTTAGTCTAATGGCAAATGGTCGGTCAGTTTAATGGCAATTGGTCAGTAAATCTAATGGCAAATGGTCAGCTAATCTAATGGCAAATGGTCAGTTAGTCTAATGGCAAATGGTCGGTCAGTCTAGTGGCAAATGGTCTGTAAGACTAGTGGCAAATGGTCAGTCAGTCTAGTGGCAAATCGTCAGTGAATGTAATGGCAAATGGTCAGTCAGTCTAATGGCAAATGGTCGGTCAGTCTAGTGGCAAATCGTCAGTGAATATAATGGCATATAGTCGGTCAAAGTAGTGCCAATTGGTCAGTGAATCTAATAGCAAATGGTCAGCAAATCTAATGGCAAATGGTCAGCGAATCTAATGGCAAATAGTCAGCGAATCTAATGGCAAATGGTCCGTCAGTCTAGTGGCAAATCCCCAGTGAATCTAATTGCAAATGGTCAGTTAGTCTAATGGCAAATGGTCGGTTAGTCTAGTGGCAAGTCATCAGTGCACCTAATGGCATATGGTCGGTCAGTCTAGTGGCAAATAGTGAGTGAACATAATGGCATATGGTCGGTTAGTCTAGTGGCACATGGTCAGCAAATCTAATGGCAAATCGTCGGTTATTCTAATGGCAAATGGTCAATCAGTCTAACAGCAAATGGTCAGCGAATCTAATGGCAAATGGTCAGCGAATCTATTGGCAAATGGTCTGTTAGTCTAATGGCAAATGGTCGGTCAGTCTAATGGCAAATGGTCAGTGAATCTAATTGCAAATGCTCAGCGAATCTAATGGCAAATGGTCAGTTAGTCTAATGGCAAATGGTCAGTGAATCTAATTGCAAATGCTCTGCGAATCTAATGGCAAATGGTCAGTTAGTCTAATGGCAAATGGTCGGTCAGTCTAGTGGCAAATGGTCAGCCAGTCTGATGACGAATGGTCTGTAAGTCTAGTGGCACATGGTCAGTCAGTCTAATGGCAAATTGTCGGTCAGTCTAGTGGCAAATAGTCAGTTAACCTAATGGCATATGGTCGGTCAGTCTAGTTGTGAATCGTCATTGAATCTAATGGCATATGGTTGGTCAAAGTAGTGCCGATTGGTCAGTGAATGTAATGCCAAATGGTCAGCGAATCTAATGGCAAATGGTCAGCGAATCTAATGGCAAATGGTCAGCAGATCTTATGGCAAATGGTCTGTCAGTGTAGAGGCAAATTGTCAGTCAATCTAATGGCAAATGGTCAGTTAGTCTATTGGCAAATGGTTGGTTAGTCTAGTGGCAAATTATCAGTGCACCTAATGGCATATGGTCGGTCAGTCTAGTGGCGAATCGTCACTGAATCTAATGGCATATGGTAGGTTAAAGTAGTGCAAATTAGTAATGTCAAATGGTCAGCGAATCTAATGGCAAATGGTCAGCGAATCTAATGGCAAATGGTCAGCGGATCTAATGGCAAATGGTCCATCAGTCTATTGGCAAATCGTCAGTGAATCTAATGGCAAATGGTCAGTTAGTCTACTGGCAAATGGTTGGTTAGTCTAGTGGCAAATCATCAGTGCACCTAATGGCATATGGTCGGTCAGTCTAGTGGCAAATCGTCAGTGAATCTAATCGCATATGGTCGGTCAAAGAAGGGCCAATTAGTCAGTGAATCTAATGGCAAATGGTCAGGGAATCTAATGGTAAATGGTCAGCGAATCTAATGGCAAATTGTCAGCAAATCAAATGGCAAATAGTAGGTCAGTCTAGTGGCAAATCATCAGTGAACCTAATGGCATATGTTCGGTCAGTCTAGTGGCACATGGTCAGCGAATCTAATGGCAAATCATCAGTTATTCTAATGGTAAATGGTCAATCAGTCTAGTGGCAAATCGTCAGTGAATCTAATGGCATATAGTCGGTCAAAGTAATGCCAATTGGTCAGTGAATCTAATGGCAAATGGTCAGCGAATCTAATGGCATATGGTCGGTCAAAGTAGTGCCAATTAGTCAGTTAATCTAATGGCAAATGGTCAGCGAATCTAATGGCAAATGGTCAGCAAATCTAATGGTAAATTGTCAGCGAATCTAATGGCATATTTTAGGTCAGTCTGGTGGCAAATCGTCAGTGAACCTTATGGCATATGGTCGGTCAGTCTAGTGGCAAATGGTCTGCGAATCTTATGGTAAATCGTCAGTTATTCTAAAGGTAAATGGTCAATCATTCTTGTGGCAGATCGTCAGTGAATCTAATGGCATAGAGTCTGTCAAAATAGTGCCAATTGGTCAGTGAATCTAATGGCAAATCGTCAGCAAATCTAATGGCAAATGGACAGTGAGTCTAATGGCAAACAGTCGGTCAGTCTAGTAGCAAATGGTCAGTGAGTCCAATGGCAAATTGTCAGTTAGTCTAATGACAAGTGGTCGGTCAGTCTAGTGGCAAATGGTCAGCGAATCTAATGGCAAATGGTGTGCTAGTCTAGTGGTCGGTCAGTCTAGTGGCAATTCATCAGTGAACCTAATGGCATATGGTTAAGTCAGTCTAGTGGCAAATCGTCAGTGAATCTAATGGCAAATGGTTGATCAGTCTAGTGGTTAATCGTCAGTGAACCTAATAGCATGTGGTTGGTCAGTCTAGTGGCAAATCGTCACTGAACCTAATGGCAAATGGTTGGTCAGTCTAGTGTCAAATCATCCGTGAACCTAATGGCATATGGTCAGTCAGTCTAGTAGCAAATCGTCAGTGAATCTAATGTCATATGGTCGCTCAAAGTAGTGCCAATTGGTTGGTCAGTGAATCTAATGGCAAATGGTCGACAAATCTAATGGCAAATGGTCTGAGAATCTAATGTCAAAATGTTGCTCAGTCTAGTGGAAAATCTTAAATAAACCTGATGGCATATGGTTGATCAGTGTAATGGCAAATGGTCAGCGAATCTAGTGGCAAATGGTCAGTTAATCTAATGGCAAATGGTTGATCAGTTTACTGGCTAATGGTCAGCAAATCTAATTGCAAATGGTCGGTCTGTCTAGTGGCAAATTGTCAGCGAATCTAATGGCAAATGGTTTGTTAGTCTAGTGGCTAATGGTCCGTCAGTCTAATGGCAAATGGTCAGCGAATCTAATGGCAAATGGTCGGTCAGTCTAGTAGCAAATCGTCAGCGAATGTAGTGGCATATGGTGGGTCAGTCTAGTGGCGAATCGTCAGTGAACCTAATGGCATATGGTTGATCAGTGAAGTGGCTGATGGTCATCGAATCAAATGGCAAATTGTCGGTCAGTCTAGTGGCAAATCGTCAGTGAACCTAATTACAAATGGTCGGTCAGTCTAGTAGCAAATCGTCAGCGAATCTAGTGGCATATGGTGGGTCAAAGTAGTGCCAATTGGTCAGTGAATCTAATGGCAAATGGTCAGCGAATCTATGGCAAATTGTCGATCAGTCTAGTGGCGAATGGTCAATGGATCTAATGGCAAATGGTTGATCAGTCAAGTGGCTAATGGTCAGCAAATCTAATGGCAAATCGTCGGTCAGTCTAGTGGCAAATTGTCAGTGAACCTTATGGCACCTGGTCGGTCAGTCTAGTCACAAATGGTCAGCGAATCTAATGGCAAATTGTCAGTTATTCTAATGGCACAGGGCCAATCAGTCAAGTGGCAAATCATCAGTGAACCAAATGGCATATGGTCGGTCAGTCTAGTGGCAAATGGTCTGCGAATCTTTTAGCAAATCGTCAGTTATTCTAATGGTAAATGTTCAATCAGTCTAGTGGCAAATCGTCAGTGAACTTAATGACATATAGTTGGTCAAAGTAGTCCCAATTGGTCAGTGAATCTAATGGCAAATGGTCAGCAAATCTAATGGCAAATGGTCAGTTAGTCTAATGGCAAACGGTCGGTCAGTCTAGTGGCAAATGGTCAGCGAATCAAATGGCAAATGGTCTAGTGCAAATGGTCAGTCAGTCTAGTGGCAAATCTTCAGTGAATCTAATGGCAAATTGTCTGTTAGTCTAAAGGCAAGTGGTCCGTCAGTCTAGTGGCAAATGGTCAGTGAATCTCATGGCAAATGGTCAGCTCGTCAAGTGGAAAATGGTCAGTCAGTCTAGTGGCGATTTATCAGTGAACCTAATGGCATATGGCTCGGTCAGTCTAGTGGCAAATAGTCAGTGAATTTTATGGCATATGGTTCGGTCAGTCTAGTGGCTAATCGTCAGTGAACCTAATGGCAAATGGTCTGTCAGTCTTGTAGCAAATCATCTGCAAATCTAATGGCATATGGTCGGTCAAAGTAGTGCCAATTGGTAAGGGAATCTAATGGCAAATGGTCAGCGAATCTAATGGCAAATTGTCAGCGAATCTAATGGCGAATCGTCAGTCAGTCTAGTGGCATATGGTCAGTGAACCTAATGGCATATGGTTTGTCAGACTAGTAGCAAATGGTCAGCGAATCTAATGGCAAATGGTCAGTTAATCTAATGGCAAATGGTTGATTAGTCTAGTTGCTAATAGTCAGCAAATCCAACTGCAAATGGTCGTTCAGTCTAGTGGCAAATGGTCAGCGACTCTAATGGCTAATGGTCAGTCAGTCTAGTGGCAAATCGTCAGAAAATCTAATCAAAGTAGTGCCCCTTCTGCTTCATGGATTACGGCATCTCGGGCCGCACAAATCTGGTTCAGATCCGTGTTTGCCTGGGCAAATTCGGAACGGATTCCCTGCAGATCAGCCTGTTTCTGATCGAACTCCAAGCGGACCATGCTAAGGGATTGCACCAGCTTTTCGTTCTCCTCTAACAAAGTCGAAAGCCTTGCATCTTTCTCCTTGATTTTGGAAGCTCTGTGTGTGACTGCACCTTCCAATGCAATCAGACTGTTTTTCCATTCATTCGACTGTTTCTGAATGGACAACAACTCCATTTGAGCCATTTGCACACATTCCTGTACCCTGGCCTCTCTCATGTCATCGAAACGACGCTCCTCCAAGATGGTAACCCTCCGTGGATTCGGAGCGGCTGCTCTTGACCCACCAATGTTGAACATTGACAGGCTCATTTCCTCTAATGAGCGACTCATTACTTCGGGACCTCCGGATCCCATTGATGCGCTTGTTCCGGATGGAACATTCGCACTCCTGGGGGTATCTGCCTCATTGGCGGCACATAACCCCTCCGGTGATAAGGCTGGCGCCTCATCGGGAGACCTCGCTGCTCTGTCCAGAGCAGGAGGTCTGCGCTACTGCACAGGCTAACCTGCGTTTCACTCAGAACTGGTCACGGCACCAGTGTAATAAACGATACTTTGTTTCTCTATGATATTGGTAGAGTATCAATAAAAGAACAAAGTCGACACAGTTCGGATCAAGTGTTACAGGTTGCAAATCAGGTTTATTCAGATAACCTAGACAAGCAGTATCTATGTGTGCGAACTCCCTATAGAGTTCGGAACGGGTCAGTAGGCTAATCAGCCGTAATGATCACGGGGTCTCCTCACCAGCGTGGCTCAGAGTAACCGACGAGTACCGTCAGATGCTGGGTATATATAGGCAGCCAGCCTGCGCGCGCACACGCAGACCGGAAGCCTATAGCGACCTCTGTCCACACCCCAAGCCCGGGGCAGGTGTCGCCACCTTCCGTCGGACTGAAGGGTTCGGACTGAGCTTGCAACACAGCATCCAACAGCACTCGTCATATAACAAACCCGTATAACCCTAGCCCCTACACTATCTAGGGCTGAAACATCGGTGAAAAATAACTGATATCTGCCAGCTTTGACGACAAGGTATTCTGGTGATACAGGACAGGCATTACCAACGTCAGAATAGCTTTAGGTGATGTCGTTGTGACCTCACAAGACACAGGTATAATATCAAGGGCTGAAACATCAGTAAAAAATTGCTCATATCTGCCAGCTGTGACATCAGGGTATTCTGGTGATATAGGAAAAGCATTACTGACGTCAGAATAGGTTTTGGTGACGTTGTTGTGACCTCACAAGACTCAGGTATAATATCAAGGGCTGAAATATTGGTGAAAAATAACTGATATCTGCCAGCGGTGACATCAGGGTATTCTGGTGATACAGGACAAGCATTACTGACATCAGAATAGGTTTTGGTGACGTAGTTGTGACCTCACAAGACTCAGGTATAATATCAAGGGCTGAAACATAGGTGAAAAATAACTGATATCTGCCAGAGGTGACATCAGGGTATTCTGGTGATACAGGACAAGCATTACTGACGTCAGAATAGGTTTTGGTCACGTAGTTGTGAACTCTGGTGATGTAGGACAAGCATTATTGATGTCAGAATAGATTTTGGCGACTTAGTTGTAACTTCACAAGACTCTAGTATAATATCTAAGGCTGAAACATCGGTGAAAAATTACTAATATCTGCATGCTTTGACATTAAGGTATTCTGGTGATTTAGGACAAGCATTACTGATGTCAGAGTAGGTTTTGGTGACTTAGTTGTAACCTCACAAGATTCCAGTATAATATCTAGGGCTGAAACATCGGTGAAAAATTACTAATATCTGCCAGCTTTGTCGTCAGGGTATTCTGGTAATGTAGGACAAGCATTACCAACGTCACAATAGGTTTAGATGATGTAGTTGCGACCTCACAAGACACAGGTATAATATCAAGGGCTGAAACATCGGTGAAAGATTGGTAATATCTGCCAGCTGTGACGTCAGGTTATTCTGGTGATACAGGACAAGCATTACTGATATCAGAATAGGTTTTGGTGACGTAGTTGTGACCTCACAAGACTCAGGTATAATATCAAGGACTGAAACATTGGTGAAAAATTACTAATATCTGCCAGCGTGACATCAGGGTATTCTGGTGATACAGGAAAAGCATTACTGATGTCAGAATAGGTTTTGGTGACGTAGTTGTGATCTCACAAGACACAGGTATAATATTAAGGGCTGAAACATCGGTGAAAAATTACTCTCATCTGCATGCTTTGACATTAGGGTATTCTGGTGATGTAGGACAAGCATTACTGATGTCAGAATAGATTTTGGTGACTGAGTTGTAACTTCACAAGACTCTAATATAATATCTAAGGCTGAAACATCGGTGAAAAATTACTAATATCTGCATGCTTTGACATTAAGGTATTCTGGTGATGTAGGACAAGCATTACTGATGTCAGAATAGGTTTTGGTGACTTAGTTGTAACCTCACAAGACTCTAGTATAATATCTAGGGCTGAAACATCGGTGAGAAATTACTAATATCTGCCAGCTTTGTCGTCAGGGTATTCTGGTAATGTAGGACAAGCATTACCAATGTCAGAATAGGTTTAGATGATGTAGTTGCGACCTCACAAGACACAGGTATAATATTGTTGTCGTGTGAGTGGCAGGAATACTCACTCACACACAACTTAGATTAATGGTTAAACATACATGTGTATTACTGTGTTATATACTAGAAGTCATTGATATGGGAATGCACAGGGAAGAAACTATACAAGAGAACATAATGTAAGCCTGTGAGTAATGGTACTGGATGTACTAGATGAACTCCCACTCTAGGATTCACATGAAACAGGATGTATCAGGGGGACTGATTCACACCAGGATGTGCCTTGGGCACTGATTCATGGTGGGATCTCCCCTGAGGACTGACTCATACCAGGATATGACTCAGTGACTGCCTCATATGGGGATTTCCCTTGTTGACTGACTCACAACAGGATGTGGAGCCAGAGTTACTCATTCCAGGATATGGAAGGAAGAGTTATTGCCTGAAGGACTATAAAATGGCAGTCAGCCTCCTACTCAGGCGAGGGATGTAGTCACTTGGTTCTGTGAGACTGAAGCAACACTGGTCACCATGACAGGAGAGGAACTTGGATTATTGTCCTATAGACTGACAAGGATCTACATGGAGATAGTGATTGTGAGACTACTGCTGTGTGACTTAACTGCATTGGATACTCTGTATGACAATGGAGACTGGTGTGGACTTGTGTTTGGACTTAGCATGTATTGAGATGAGAGTATAATAACTGTGCATTCCCCATGAACACTACAGACTATTTGGCATTTATATTATATTGAGAAACATCATTCAGTACTTGTGGTTTGTGGTAATAAATATATAATCAACATTAACACCTCTCAAGAGTGCTCTTTGTCCAATGCAAGATGAGCATGTATTGGGCATATTAAACTAGTTCCCTTAGATCAACAATAAGGGGTTATACAAACAGTTCCCATATCCCAAAGGCATCAAGCTCATATGGTGGAGAACCGGGGCATAATTAAGCCGAAATTGATGTATTCTTAGAGAATTGAAACTGGAAGAAGCAGCAGAAAAGCAACTCTTACAATGGTGTATGAGAAATAATAAGTAAACACCAAGTAGGTGAATCAGAAAGAAAGAGTATAATAATCATATGAATTTGCAATAGCAAAAATGGTTTCGTAACCATTTTTAGAAGAAACCGAAGCGTGTGTTGTCGTGTGAGTGGCAGGAATACTCACTCACACACAACTTAGATTAATGGTTAAACATACATGTGTATTACTGTGTTATATACTAGAAGTCATTGATATGGGAATGCACAGGGAAGAAACTATACAAGAGAACATAATGTAAGCCTGTGAGTAATGGTACTGGATGTACTAGATGAACTCCCACTCTAGGATTCACATGAAACAGGATGTATCAGGGGGACTGATTCACACCAGGATGTGCCTTGGGCACTGATTCATGGTGGGATCTCCCCTGAGGACTGACTCATACCAGGATATGACTCAGTGACTGCCTCATATGGGGATTTCCCTTGTTGACTGACTCACAACAGGATGTGGAGCCAGAGTTACTCATTCCAGGATATGGAAGGAAGAGTTATTGCCTGAAGGACTATAAAATGGCAGTCAGCCTCCTACTCAGGCGAGGGATGTAGTCACTTGGTTCTGTGAGACTGAAGGCAACACTGGTCACCATGACAGGAGAGGAACTTGGATTATTGTCCTATAGACTGACAAGGATCTACATGGAGATAGTGATTGTGAGACTACTGCTGTGTGACTTAACTGCATTGGATACTCTGTATGACAATGGAGACTGGTGTGGACTTGTGTTTGGACTTAGCATGTATTGAGATGAGAGTATAATAACTGTGCATTCCCCATGAACACTACAGACTATTTGGCATTTGTATTATATTGAGAAACATCATTCAGTACTTGTGGTTTGTGGTAATAAATATATAATCAACATTAACACCTCTCAAGAGTGCTCTTTGTCCAATGCAAGATGAGCATGTATTGGGCATATTAAACTAGTTCCCTTAGATCAACAATAAGGGGTTATACAAACAGTTCCCATATCCCAAAGGCATCCAGCTCAATATCAAGGGCTGAAACATCAGTGAAAGATTGCTAATACCTGCCAGCTGTGACGTCAGGTTATTCTGGTGATACAGGACAAGCATTAGTGATCTCAGAACAGGTTTTGGTGACGTAGTTGTGACCTCACAAGACTCAGGTATAATATCAAGGACTGAAACATTGGTGAAAAATTACTAATATCTGCCAGCGGTGACATCAGGGTATTCTGGTGATGTAGGACAAGCATTGCTGACGTCAGAATAGGCTTTGGTGACTTAGTTGTAACCTCACAAGACTCAAGTATAATATCGAGGGCTGAAACATCGGTGAAAAATTACTAATATCTGCCAGCTTTGACGTCAGGGTATTCTGGTAATGTAGGACAAGCATTACCAACGTCAGAATAGGTTTAGGTGATGAAGTTGCGACCTCACAAGACACAGGTATAATATCAAGGGCTGAAACATCGGTGAAAGATTGGTAATATCTGCCAGCTGTGACGTCAGGGTATTTTGGTGATGTGAGACACGCATTACTGACGTCAGAATAGGTTTTGATGACGTAGTTGTGACTTCACAAGACTCAGGTATAATATCAAGGGCTGAAACTTAGGTTAAAAATTACCTCATCTGCCAGCTTTGACATTAGGGTATTCTGGTGATGTAAGACAAGCATTACTGACATCAGAATAGGCTTTGGTGACGTAGTTGTAACCTAACAAGACTCAGGTATAATATCTAGGGCTGAAACATCGGTGAAAAATTACTAATATCTGCCAGCTTTGACGTCAGGGTATTCTGGTAATGTAGGACAAGCATTACCAATGTCAGAATAGGTTTAAGTGATGTAGTTGTGAGCTCACAAGACACAGGTATCACTGCATGAGTTGAGGGAATTACGAGAACGGAAATATCAGTAAATGTGTAGCAGGTATGGGCTTTGAGATTTCCGTTGAGTTTACTTAGATTTACGTACCAGGAGATTTACTGACTTACAGAAATATCAGTAAATCCCAATGTCAAATTTACTGTAAATCCAAATGCCAGGAGTATGGCAGTTGGATGTAATGGGGGGGAGTGGACAATGATTTGGCGCGGACAAGGCGTCATATGCTACCTCCTGGCGGCTCTATAGTGCCACACAGACTGCCACAACCCTCCCCTAGCTACCTGCACCTCCAGGGTGCGGACAAGGCGTCATATGCTACCACTTGGCGGCTCTATAGTGCCACACATACCGCCACAACCCTCTCCCAGCTACCTGCACCTCCAGGGCGCGTACAAGGTGTCATATGCTACCTCCTGGCGGCTCTATATTGCCACACATACTGCCAAATCCTTTCCCCAGCTACCTGCACCTCAAGGGCACGTACAAGGTGTCATATGCTAACTCCTGGCGGCTCTATAGTGCCACACAGACCGCCACAACCCTCCCCTAGCTACCTGCACCTCCAGGGCGCGTACATGGCGTCATATGCTACCTTCTGGCGGTTCTATAGTGCCACACAGACCGCCACAACCCTCCCCCAGCTACCTGCACCTCCAGGGCGCAGACAAGGCGTCATATGCTACCTCCTGGCGGCTCTATAATGCCACACAGACCGCCACAGCCCTCCCCCAGCTACCTGCACCTGTAGATGCCTTCCAGTCCAGACATAAACCTCATGTTTGCATGACATAAACTTCTTGTTTACATGATGTAAACCTCATGTTTACATAACATAAACCTCATGTTTATGTGATGTAAACTCCCCTATATAATGGGGGTGCAGTGTCAGGTCCTCAGTCCACTGCTGTCTGACCATAGGAACACACCTCCTGCCTGCACCTACCTCCTGCCTACTGAAGAGCTGCCTGACTACAATGCATCAAATTTGATAATTTATCCTCAAATGATGGAAACCTAATCCCCTGAATAAAAGATGCCCCACCATCCCAGGAAAAACACCCCTGGTTGTTCTAGGATTTATGTCAAGTAAACATGAGATTTTACATCACTTAAACATGAGGTTTACATCACATAAACATGAGGTTTACATCTCATAAACATGAGGTTTACATCCCATAAACATGAGGTTTACATCCCGTAAACATGATATTTACATCATGTAAACATGAGGTTTACATCAAGTAAACATGAGGTTTGTGTCATATAAACATGAGGTTTACATCACATAAACATGAGATTTACATCACATAAACATGAGGTTTACATCCCATGAACATGGGATTTACATCACGTAAATATGAGGTTTATGTCATATAAACATGAGGTTTACATCATGTAAACATGAGGTTTATGTCATGTAAACATGATGCTTACATTGAGATTTACTTGGCTTTATCAGCAAGTAAACTAGATAGTTACTTGATTTTACATTTGCGTAAACAGGGACGTTCCGTTGTATACTGAGTCTGTAAACGACACATTTAGATCATTTTACTTTTTCGTGCCAGGAAACCAGCATGGGTTACCTGGGTATAATCAAGAGACGATAAGAGTGGCGGGAACCACCGGGTAACAAAGCCAGCGTGCATGCGCGGGGTCTGGCTTCCGCCTTGCTCGTGTGAAAGGTGGCCATATTGTAGTAGAGACTCGAGGAGAGCAGTCGCCAGCGTGGAAATTAATTTCTGTAGCCTGAATTAAGGTGGAAATTCGTAAGAGAAGCAACGTGGACCTATAGGTTTGGTGGTCTGATTCTGAAGAACTGAGGAGTATAAGGAGAATAATTGGACTATTACGAGGGTTTTTGGCGAGCGTAGTACTGGTAACGTTGGAACTACCCAGGCGCCATCTTGAGTGAAACGTGGTTCTAAGTGTAAAAACAATAACAAAAGCACGTGTTATGCCCGTCTGTGAGTCGTGTACCAAGCATTACGATGGACGATCAAACCCTCAGAGCAAGTTATGAAGGACTTGTGCAGGGCTGTCAACTCAAGACGACAATACGGATTGCAGAGAGGGATTACGTGGCAGTCCGGATGCGGGTGGAGGTGTCGTGCAGGGTGGAAACAGCGCCTCAGGATTGGATTCGAAGAAGAAGCCAGGTCTCGGTAGACCTACAACCGCTATTGGAGTAGGATTTGGATTACCAGATTACCCTCATACAGAGGGAGGTGGTGGCTATGTTCCAGGCGCAAAGAATGGCGCGTCAGGAGGTATGGTTCGAGACTCACCAGTGGTAGGACAGTTTGATGATGAGAGAGCATGTGTTGCTACCAGCAATGTGATTCAGTCCTTACGTGAGGAACTGGAGGCGGAGAAGTCTAGGCTGGAAGGGTATGAAGGCAGTGAGGAGATTGCCCGGCTTCGAGCGGAGTTGGCTGAGGTACGACGAAAGACTTTGGTTTCTGATATGAAAAAGGTGAAATTAGAGGATTATGCGGACGAGTGTGACGCTGAGATTCTAGTCCAGACAAAGAGAAGAGACAATATGGTTGACAAGGCGGTAAGAAATGATGCTCGTCGTCAACAACAGGTCAGGGAGGCTCAAGAAGGAGCCACCGCTGGGGCAGAGCCAACAGCAAGCAGTAGTGGTGAAGAGACATTGGGGGAGGAACCTGATGTGGAGATTGTAGAAGAGAAAGAGAAGAAGAAGAAAAAGGCTAAAGTCAAGGGAAAAGAGGGAGAGAAAAAGAAACAGAAATCGAAGAAGCAGGGAAAGTCGAAGAAGCAGAAGAAGGCTAAGAAAAGAGACAGTGACGATGGTTCGTCTGACGAGTCTTCTAGTTCTGAGGAAGGTGACAGTGAGTTCGATTTTAGCCTCAAGAGATTGGTGCCTACGGGCCAGAAAAAGAAAGTGTTAAACTACAAGGAGGTATTGTATTATTCCCTCAAAGATGTAGAGAAGCTTTTGGAGAAGGGGGAAGATGTGGGACCATATGTAAGTCATCTGCGGTTTATGGCTGGTAAAGATGTAAATGCTTATAAATACGAAAACATTATGAGATACGATTCATGTGTAAGGCCTAAAGCAGCGGATGATGGGCTAAGTGCATTTGGGGAAAGGGACACAGATGATGTACATGAAAACCTGGGGAGTGAGGCTGTCATGACCAGAGTGGACAGGGGGAGGGGCAGGGGGGGTGGCGGGGGGGGGGAGAGGGAGGGGAATGTCGATACAGGATCTGGGAAACCAGGCCTGTTATAAATGGAATGATGGAGTGTGTATGTGGGGAGAAAGATGCTTCCGAAAGCATGTGTGTATCGAGTGTGGTTCTAGAGATCATGTGGGGGTGGGGGGATGGGTCCGAGGTAGGGGGGTCAGCTGGTGTGTTTGGAACTCTGTGTGTGCTTGAGTGTGAGTGTATTATGGATTTTGGCGTTTAAATTATGTTTAAATGTACTGTCAAGTTGGTTTGTATCTGAGCAATATTGTAGGTACCTGAGGGTGAGGTCAACTGAAAATGGAATCTCAACAGAGATATTGTTGGGTGAAGCGAATTTGTTTGTGAGTTGTAATTGGCCTCATATGTGTGAGGAGATTAGAGTTTTTGATGGGAATTTTGAAAAATGTATTAAAGAAAAATTGGCGAGTTATAAAAGTACGCCAGAGAGGTTGGTAAATTGTTCTGTTGGTGATTGTATTCTAGAAAGCCAAATGGAAATGTCTGAATCAATTGTGAATTTCTTGGAAAGATGGAGTGAATTTGTGTTGTGTGGTAAAGAATGTAGTCATAAAATTAATGGTGTTAAGATATTGTTGAAACCTTGTGAAATGTTGAAGGAATGTGTGCGTTCTAAACGTTGGGATATGAATATGGGTTATATTTGGGAAAGTAGTTTGCTCGGTTGTGTGATAGCGAACAAAGATATTGACACTAGTTATGATATGAGGAATTATTTGTCGATTTCCAAAGATAAAGCAAGGGAATGTATGAATGTTATTGTATTGGAGGAATTAAAGGAAGGTATTGTTAGCATTGTGAAAGATAAGCCTAAGTGTATTCACGCCTTGGGAGCTATACCAAAAGATGAAGGGTCTAATATTCGTTGTATTACTGATGCTAGTCGACCTAAAGGCAAAAGTATTAATAATTTTATGGAAGATGTTATTGAGAAATTTAATTATGTGGCAATCAAGAATGTGGCTAAGGAATTGTCTAAAGATTGTTATATGATAGTGTTGGATGTAAAAGGAGCTTATCGTTCAGTACCGGTAAGGGGAGAGTACCGTACATTGCAGGGATTCAGATGGATTGTGAATGGGAAAAAGGAATATTTGGTGAATAATAGTTTGGCTTTTGGTTTAAAATCAGCGCCTTATATATTTACGCAATACACAGAATTTGTGGTTAGATGTATGCGGGCTAAGGGTCATAACCGAACGTTTGGATATTTGGACGACTTCCTGATTATGGAAGATTCTGAGGAGGATTGTTGGAAAGCTTTGTATATTTTGATGCATTTATTGCGAGGGTTTGGATTTTATATTAATTATAATAAGTTGATAACGCCAAGGCAGCGTATACGTTATCTAGGTATTGAATTGGATTCTAGAGACATGAAATTGTATCTGCCGGCAGATAAGCTTGCAAAATTAAATGGTATGGTTGTGGAATATCAGAAAATGAAGGTTTGTTCTAAAAAAAGACTTGCAGAAATTGGTCGGTTTATTGTCGCATTGTAGTACTGTGATTCGAGGAGGACGTACTTTTTCAAGGAGGGCTATTGATTTGATTAATTCAGCAAATGATCAAAGTGATTTAATAAGATTGACTGAGATGTTTCAAGATGATTTAAAATGGTGGAGAGCTTTTTTTATTATGTTTAATGGTCGTGCGTCCATAATTAAGTTTGAGATGTGGAATTGTGTGACTATTTATTCAGATGCATCTATGTTAGGGTTTGGTGCGAGTTGGGGGAGTGATTGGTTCTATGGGTTATGGGAGGATAAGTTAATTAAAGATTTTGATTATAAAGGGCATAAAGAATTGGGGCCTACTGAGGAATTGAATAGCTCTGCGGAGAGGGAATTGTGGCCTATTTTGGTAGCGACTAAAAGATGGGGTTGTACATGGGGTAATAGATGTATTCATGCATTTACTGATAATGCGGCTGTGGAAATAATGTTGAGAACGGGCAGATCAAGGAATAAGTTATGTATGGCATGGTTGCGCGAAATTTACTGGTGTTGTTTTGTATTTAATTTTGAGATATTTCCACACAGGATTTCAAGCAAGGAGAATATATTTTGTGATGGTTTGTCACGAGTGTTAGGAAAGAAGGCTCGGGAGACTGTGGTCATATGCACAAGAAAGAGAGTTTTGTTGTTTAAATCCATGTTCAAAAGTCCTATGTATTTAATTGTGTTTTTTTTGTTTTGCTTTGTAGAGGACGAATTGTGGGATGAAGTGTTGCGTTTGGAAGGATTGTATTATGCGGAGAGTACCAAACGTACAAAAAGTGTGCAATTAAGACGATATGATCAATTTTGTGCAGGATTAAGGATTGTGCCTTTTCCATTAGAATCAGTTACAATGAGGAAATATGTTGCGCATTTAAGTGGTAAATTATGTTACTCATCAGTGCAGAATTATGTGTCTGCAGTATTGGTACATGCGAAGATGTTAGGCGTGCCCCTGGAGACGCGTGAATCTTTGGGTTTATCATGGATTCTAGGTGGGATTAAAAGATGGAAAGGGGATTATGTTAATTCATCTTCTTGTTTATTCCCAGAACATTTGTTGTTATTTAAAGTTTTGTTTAATTTGACTGTGATGGAGGATTTGGTATTTTGGGTAGCATGTTTAATTATGTTCAGGACTTTATTGAGAGGTTCTAATGTACTTTTTTCTGACATGTGTTTGTATTTCGAAGATGTAAGGTTGTATGTTTGGGGAGTCGTATTTACGGTACTGAAGACAAAAACGATTCAATATAAGCAGAGGAGATTGGAAATTCCTGTGGCTGAGGTTAGGGTCCCATCCAATATATGTTATACAGGATTGGCTGGGGTATTGACGGAAGAACTCGCCAGGTGGCACCACTCTCACCACCTACCTGGGTCACCTGGCCACCTACCCCAGCCAGTGCCTCATGTCCACCCACCTGGGTGCCAGGACAGACTCAGTTTTTTTCTGGAATTTGCATTTTAATCATGGTTCAATGCCAGAACTGTGGCCATGGTTTCCATGGGAACTGCAAGAACTGCCCTGGATGTGGTCAACCCGCTCCTGAGCATAAGACTAGTACACAGGAGGAGGCACAGGACACTTTACCTGGAGGCACCTCAGGCCAGGCCATGGACACCGGTGGCCATGGTGGAGAGGTGGGGGGAGGGGGTGACCGACAACAACAGTCCAGCCTGTCACCCACCCCTCCTGATCAGAGAGAGCCTGAAGAGGTCCTGGAGGATAGGATCGCCGCAGCCAGGGAGAGGAACGACCTATTGCGGCGAAAGAGGGACCTAATGGACCTAAACAAGAGGTTAGCGGAGATAGAGCTGGACAATGCGGCCTTAGGGGAGGAGTACAGGCAATCGATGCGGACGATCTATGCCTCTCAGCAGTCCGCCATTGCTCAACGTAAACAAGGCATGTCCGCGTTCGGAAGCGCCCAAACGTCTCCTCCCGCCGCCCATACAGCCTCTCAATCCGCCTACACAGCCGCTCCAGGAGTGTCAGCGAACGCGGACAGCAGCAGCTCCCGCCCTGCGGAATCATTCGCAAACGCTTGGTCGGCGGCAGTCGGCGGCAGTGATCCGCGTGCAGGGGCAGCGGGGAATTTAGTGTCCGCGAACGCAGCCAGCGGCGGACAGCGCCTCCCTCCGCTGGTTTTCGGCGGAACAGGCGCCAAATATGCGGACCAGACAGCCCGCGGGGACCCAGCAGCAATCCAAGATGGCCCCCAAGCGCATGTAAACACCGCGGACGGTCTGTCGGGAGAGGAAGTTTTCTGCTAAATTCTCAGCAAGTGGGAAGCTTTGGTGCCTTTCAACAGCTAGACCCTGCCCCGGGGATGGATCGTGTACCCGCGCAGATGGCGGCAGCGGCCGGAATGATGGCAGGAGGCAGCCAGCAGGTGGGTGCCAGTGCACACACACAGCCCACAATGCAGCCTCAGCCCTCCCCTCAGCTGTTTTACAGGGATGGATCCCTTTACACAGGACCTACTCAGCAGCAGCAGCAATCCAGAGATACTTCTACCACCCTACAGGCTGGCCTGTTTAAGGCAGGCCTCACCCCTGCTCACATGGGTCTGCCTGGCAACTTCCCCAACTTCATGGACACCAGGAACAACCAAGGTTCAGGTGAAGGTGATTTGCTTTCTACTCTGTGTAGGATTGGGGAGGTGACTAGGAGGAAGAGGTCTAGTCACTGGCTCAGACCTGACTATCACATACCCACTGACAAGGTGTACTCTGACATGACATACAGGGAATTACTGTTTGGTATGACATGTGTCCAAAAGAAGTTGATGTTTGCCAATCTGCCTCAGTGGTCTGCTAAAGACTATGGGGACCATATGAGGTTTGTAGCCATGAAGGGCCTATCCAATTCATTCACTGCCCCAGCCTTGGCCAGGTATGAACATGACCTCACCTCCAAGGTTCTGTCAGGGGAAGTAGAAACCTTCTCTGCGGCAGACCATGAGGGGGTGTACACTCACCTAGGGGCTGAAAATCTCACAATTGTAGCAGAGCTTAGGGCAGAGATAGCCAGGATGAAAGGGGGTTCCAAGAACAGTGGCAACACCAAGAAAAAGGGGGGAGTCAGTCACCCCCAATGCCCGGAGGATATATGTGCTTCCTTCAACTACACCCACTGTGGCTTCAACCCCTGCAACAGGTCTCATGTGTGCGCTGTATGCAGGGGGGGCCACAAGGCCAAGAGTGGATGTGTGAGCCAAGGCCAGTAGAACACGAGCCATGTAGGCCAGGGTCCATCATTCCCTCCTCCTCAGTTTGGTCAGCGGCCAACCTGATGGGATCCAGCCCCCATGCGTACTCCATCATCGTATTCACCAAATGTTGTTTGTAAGGTGCCCAACATGACTTGCACCAGCTCATTAGAGGATCTGATAGAAGGCTATTCCCATTATGCCCCCCTCTGGGACAGTAATTGTGAACACATACTAGAGGGTGTGAGATCTCAGATGAAGCCAGCTGGGTGGAGGTCAATGTTAAGCGGTGGTCCTACAAACATGTACGGGGTGGACACTTGGGACTTCGACAGCCATTTTTTGCTTGATGGTATGCTACACGGCTTTGAATTGGTTGACCCTGATTCCCCAATTGACTCCTATTCTACTAAGAATTATGTTAAGTCAGACGCGCTGGACTTTATAGACAATTTAATTGAGGAGGAATTAGCGGCGGGCAAGCTGTCGGTAGTCTCGGACCCCCCTACCTGTATACATGCCATGGGAGCGGTTGACAAGAAGGGAGGGGGGTTCCGACCCATTACGGATGCAAGTAGACCCGAAGGCCGCTCTATAAACTCTTTCATGCAGGAGACCTTCCATCTCTGATGTCTCTAGCGCGTACCGATCAATAATGATAAGGCCTAGTGATCGGGAGTACCAGGGCCTTGAATGGGAAGTGCACGGCAAGCCTACTTTCCTGGTGGACAACTTCCTGTCCTTTGGTACCAGAATGGCCGCTTTCCTGTTCAATCGGATTACGGACAGCATCACGCGCTACATGCGCTCACATGGTTACACATGCTTCAACTACTTAGATGACCTATTAGTCCTCGGCCGGTCGTTCTCTGAATGCCAGGCCGGTCAGCTGTTCCTCCACAGCACCCTGAGGTCACTAGGTTTCTACATTGCCTACAAGAAAGTGTTGTCTCCCTCTCAGGTCCAGGTGTATCTAGGCGTAGAGATAGACTCTTTAACTATGGAACTACGCCTGCCTAGGGACAAGCTAGCCAAACTTCACACCGAGCTGCTCTTCTTTGCTGGTCGCCGTAGGGCGACAAGGAAGCAGCTTCGACGCCTGTGTGGGGTTTTAGCCCACTGCTCAACCCTGGTCAGGGGGGGCAGAACCTTCTCCCACAGAATTATAGCTATGTTGTCAGCATTCACAGGGGGTAAAAGGTACATCACTCTATCCACAGCCTTCTTTGAAGATCTAGACTGGTGGCAGCGGTTCGCCTCATGGTTTAACGGTAGTGCGAATATCATTGCAGCGACCCCCCAGGCGTGCGCGGACCTCTACATGGACGCGTCGGGCGTGGGGTACGGTGTACACTATGGTACAGATTGGCTGTGTGCGGGGTGGTACTGTGACCTATCCATGAACATCGATTATCATAATCATTGCCTCCCCTGTCCTGATGTATTTGTGCCTGATAACATTAATGTCCAGGAGCTGTTCCCCATCCTAATGGCCATACAGAGATGGGGTCCCTCCTGGAGAGATAGGAAGGTCATCTGCTTTTCTGACAATACCCATGTGGTCAGTGCGCTTAATAAAGGCAAGAGCGCTAACAAGCACGCTATGACCTTCCTAAGACAACTTTTTTGGCTTTCTGTACTCTACAATTGTCAGCTGACAGCGGTGCACATTGCTGGCAAACTCAACGTCGTCGCTGATGCTCTATCACGAGTGCTGTTACCCCCACATAACCTACCACTTTTCATCTGTTGCAGCGGGGAACAGCCTCGGGGTAGAGCTCGACACCCGGGCGGCAGAGATCAGAGCACAAGCGTGGAGTGTAGCGACATGGAAGACTAAGTGTAGTCAGTGGAAAAGATACATTAATTTCTGCGCGAAGACCGACTCACCTGTTCTCCCAACTACCCAGCGCGTTATGTGTCGGTACATTGTGTACTTGTCAGCTGACGTCAAATACGCCACTATTAATAACTATGTGAGTGCGGTGCTGAGTCTCAATTCGCACTATGGTTATGATGTTTCATCAATTCGTGGAAACTTTATATTCCGGAGTACCATGTCGGGGCTGAGGAGGATCCTTGGCGATCCAACCCCTATTCGGGTAACCCTTTCGGTGTCCCAACTGTTAGCCATGTTTGGCTTTGTAAATATTCATGATGTCAATGACAGAGCCATGTGGGCCTGTGTAGCTGTGAGCTTCAGGACCCTACTTAGGAAAAGCAACCTTGTGCAAGGCTCTACGGCAAACCCAGGAACACACTGTCTCCGCCGCAGCACTGTCAAGTTCACCCCTTGGGGAATGTTGGTCACAGTATCCAGCTCCAAGACCATCCAATACGGTCAGCGTGTTCATCAAATCCCGGTGGCTGCGGTCGATGGGTCACCGCTGTGTGCTGTGAGCCTCCTTAAGACCCACTTTCTGGACCTGCCTTCCTCGAACCCTGACTCGCCTGCCTTCTTGGTCAGGCTTAGAGGCTCTGTAGCACCTCTACAGTACCCGAAGCTCCTGACCTTCCTTAAGAAACTCTTACGCCTCATAGGAGTGGACACGGAGCGAGCAGGTGTCCACTCGCTCAGGAGATCCGGGGCAGCGTTCATGCACCTGTGCGGTGTGCCACTTGAGGATATCCGGTTCACCGGGGACTGGGCGAGTCTCTCTGCCCTCATATATTTGACCAAGCCCCTAAGAACTCGGATTCTGACGGACTGTGCCATTGCTAAAGCAATTTCCTCCAGCTTCTAGGCTTCCTCTAACGGTTATTATTAAAATAGACTTGGATAGACTTTTTGACTCGGTGGTTGCCGGTCTTTATTTACGACCATCTCAGGCCCAACCGCAGTTATCCCCGTTTGTCCCTTCTATACTCATCTCCTCCTAGTCAATGGTCCCATCCAATATATGTTATACAGGATTGGCTGGGGTATTGACGGAAGAACTCGCCAGGTGGCACCACTCTCACCACCTACCTGGGTCACCTGGCCACCTACCCCAGCCAGTGCCTCATGTCCACCCACCTGGGTGCCAGGACAGACTCAGTTTTTTTTTGTTATTTTTTTTTTCTAATATATACATTTACACTTTTCGTTATTACTTGTTAATAAATAGGCCGGTCTTTATTTACGACCATCTCAGGCCCAACCGCAGTTATCCCCGTTTGTCCCTTCTATACTCATCTCCTCCTAGTCAATAGGCCATCCATTATGCCTGGTAAAATATTTGAAATGGTTGTTGTTATGTAATGGCTCTGGAGCAGGTAGACCATTGTTAGGCTGGATGTTGAAAGGAATTTTTGTACCAGCAACTTATGTTTGGTTTGTGAGTAAGTTGAAGAGACTTTGTGTGCGTCTGGGTTTGGAAGGTAAATATGGTACCCATAGCCTTAGACATGGTGGGGCCACGACACTATCAATGATAGGGGTTAGTCTACCTCAGATTTCGAAAAGAGGAGACTGGAAAAGTTTGGTAGTATTACAGTATTTGAATCGGCCTTTATTAAATTTAATTGAGGAAGAGAAAGGTTATTCAGTGCCTTATGTGATGGTTAATATACCTTGTTATTCATTTCTATGAGTCATTAAGACAAGTTATCTTGTTGGGGGGTGGTTGGCAGGTCAAATTTAGGCCTTGCTAAGCCCAAATTTGTTGTACATTATCTATGCATACTTATAGTATAAGTTTACAGTAGTATTGTTACATTGTTCTAAGGATAGGAGGAGGAGATTATGTGCCAGGAAACCAGCATGGGTTACCTGGAGTGGCGGGAACCACCGGGTAACATAGCCAGCGCGCATGCGCGGGGTCTGGCTTCCGCCTTGCTCGTGTGAGAGGTGGCCATATTGTAGTAGAGACTCGAGGAGAGCAGTCGCAAGCGTGGAAATTTTCTTTTCTTTTTTTATATTGTAATTTGTAATAAAAAGGCAGGTCAATTTAGGCCTTGCTAAGCCCAAATTTGTTGTACGTTATCTATGCATACTTATAGTAGAAGTTTACGGTAGTATTGTTACATTGTTCTAAGGATAGGAGGAGGAGATTATAGACCAATATCACGTAAATCTGCGTAAACATATGTAAATGAAATGTTTACGTGAAAGTAAATCTAATGTAAATCCAACTTTTCGTGCAGTGTATAATATCAAGGGCTGAAACATCGGTGAAAAATTACTCTCATCTGCATGCTTTGACATTAAGGTATTCTGGTGATGTAGGACAAGCATTACTGATGTCAGAATAGGTTTTGGTGACTTAGTTGTAACCTCACAAGACTCTAGTATAATATCTAGGGCTGAAACATCGGTGAAAAATTACTAATATCTGCCAGCTTTGACGTCAGGGTATTCTGGTAATGTAGGACAAGCATTACCAACGTCAGAATAGGTTAAGGTGATGTAGTTGCGACCTCACAAGACAAAGGTATAATATCAAAGGCTGAAACATCGGTGAAAGATTGCTAATATCTGCCAGCTGTGACGTCAGGTTATTCTGGTGATACAGGACAAGCATTACTGATATCAGAACAGGTTTTGGTGACGTAGTTGTGACGTCACAAGACTCAGGTATAATATCAAGGGCTGAAACATCAGTGAAAAATTACTAATATCTGCCAGCGGTGACATCAGGGTATTTTGGTGATACAGGACAAGCATTACTGATGTCAGAATAGGTTTTGGTGAGGTAGTTGTGAACTCACAAGACACAGGTATTATATCAAGGGCTGAAACATCGGTGAAAAATTACTCTCATCTGCATGCTTTGACATTAAAGGCCCACTGAACCCAGGACCCAACCCTGCCGAGTTTTGTACGCAAATGACGTCGTGAGTTCAGTGCGCCTTTAAAGTATTCTGGTGATGTAGGACAAGCATTACTGATGTCAGAATAGGTTTTGGTGACTTAGTTGTAACCTCACAAGACTCTAGTATAATATCTAGAGCTGAAACATCGGTGAAAAATTACTAATATCTGCCAGCTTTGTCGTCAGGGTATTCTGGTAATGTAGGACAAGCATTACCAACGTCAGAATAGGTTTAGATGATGTAGTTGCGACCTCACAAGACACAGGTATAATATCAAGGGCTGAAACATCGGTGAAAGATTGCTAATATCTGCCAGCTGTGACGTCAGGTTATTCTGGTGATACAGGACAAGCATTACTGATATCAGAACAGGTTTTGGTGACGTAGTTGTGACGTCACAAGACTCAGGTATAATATCAAGGACTGAAACATTGGTGAAAAATTACTAATATCTGCCAGCGGTGACATCAGGGTATTTTGGTAATACAGGACAAGCATTACTGATGTCAGAATAGGTTTTGGTGAGGTAGTTGTGAACTCACAAGACACAGGTATTATATCAAGGGCTGAAACATCGGTGAAAAATTACTCTCATCTGCATGCTTTGACATTAAGGTATTCTGGTGATGTAGGAAAAGCATTACTGATGTCAGAATAGGTTTTGGTGACTTAGTTGTGACCTCACAAGACTCTAGTATAATATCTGGGGCTGAAACATCAGTGAAAAATTACTAATATCTGCCAGCTTTTACATAAGGCTATTCTGGTGATGTGAGACACGCATTACTGACGTCACAATAGGTTTTGATGACGTAGTTGTGACCTCACAAGACTCAGGTATAATATCAAGGGCTGAAACTTGAGTGAAAAATTACTCTCATCTGCCAGCTTTGACATTAGGGTATTCTGGTGATGTAAGACAAGCATTACTGATGTCAGAATAGGTTTTGGTGACTTAGTTGTAACCTCACAAGACTCTAGTATAATATTTAGGGCTGAAACATCGGTGAAAAATTACTAATATCTGCCAGCCTTGACGTCAGGGTATTCTGGAAATGTAGGACAAGCATTACCAACGTCAGAATAGGTTTAGGTGATGTAGTTGCGACCTCACAAGACACAGGTATAATATCAAGGGCTGAAACATCGGTGAAAGATTGCTAATATCTGCCAGCTGTGATATCAGGTTATTCTGGTGATACAGGACAAGCATTACTGATATCAGAACAGGTTTTGGTGACGTAGTTGTGACCTCACAAGACTCAGGTATAATATCAAGGGCTGAAACATCAGTGAAAAATTACTAATATCTGCAAACATTGACGTCAGGGTATACTGGTAAAGTAGGATAAGCATTACTGAAGTCAGAAAAGGTTTTGGTGATGTAGTTGTGACATCAGAAAACACAGTCATAATATCAAGGGCTGAAACATCGGTGAAAAATTACTCATATCTGCCAGCTTTGACGTCAGGGTATTCTGGTGAAGTAGGACACCCATTACTGACGTAAGAATAGGTTTTGATGACGTAGTTGTGACCTCACAAGACTCAGGTATAAAATAAAGGGCTGAAACATGGGGGAAAAATTACTCATATCTGCCAACATTGATGTCAGGGTATTCTGGTAATGTAGGACAAGCATTACAGAAGTCAGAAATGGTTTTGGTGATGTAGTAGAGACCTCTAAATACACAGTTATAATATCAAGGGCTGAAACATCGGTGAAAAATTACTCATATCTGCCAGCGGCGACACAGAACAAGCAATAATAATGCCAGAATAGGTTTTTTGTGACATATTTGTGACTTCACAAGACTCAGGTATAATATCATGGGCTGAAACATCGGTGAAAAATTACAAATATCTGCCAACATCGACATCAGGGTATTCTGGTAATGTAAAACAAGCATTACTGAAGTTAGAAAAGGTTTTGGTGATGTAGTTGCGACCTCACAAGACACAGGTATATTATCAAGGGCTGCAGCATTGGTGAAAAGTTACTTATATCTGCCAGCGGTGAGACAGGACAAGTGATACTCATGCCAGAATAGGTTTTGGTGATGAAGTTGTGACCTCACAAGACTCAGGTATAAAATAAAGGGCTGAAACATCGGTGAAAAATTACTCATATCTGACAGCAGTGACGTCAGGGTATTCTGGTAATGTAGGACAAGCATTACTGAAGACAGAAAAGGTTTTGATGATGTAGTTGTGACTTCACAAGACACAGGTATAACATCAAGGGCTGAAGCATTGGTGAAAAATTACTCATATCTGCCAGCAGTGACGTCAGGGTAGTCTGGTGATACAGGACAAGTGTCACTGTCGTCGGAATAGGATTTGATGAGGTAATTGTGACCGCACAAGACTCAGGTATAATATCAAGGGCTGAAACATCGGTGAAAAATTACTCTCATCTGCATGCTTTGACATTAAAGGCGCACTGAACCCAGGACCCAACCCTGCCGAGTTTTGTACGCAAATGACGTCGTGAGTTCAGTGCGCCTTTAAAGTATTCTGGTGATGTAGGACAAGCATTACTGATGTCAGAATAGGTTTTGGTGACTTAGTTGTAACCTCACAAGACTCTAGTATAATATCTAGAGCTGAAACATCGGTGAAAAATTACTAATATCTGCCAGCTTTGTCGTCAGGGTATTCTGGTAATGTAGGACAAGCATTACCAACGTCAGAATAGGTTTTGGTGACTTAGTTGTAACCTCACAAGACTCTAGTATAATATCTAGAGCTGAAACATCGGTGAAAAATTACTAATATCTGCCAGCTTTGTCGTCAGGGTATTCTGGTAATGTAGGACAAGCATTACCAACGTCAGAATAGGTTTAGATGATGTAGTTGCGACCTCACAAGACACAGGTATAATATCAAGGGCTGAAACATCGGTGAAAGATTGCTAATATCTGCCAGCTGTGACGTCAGGGTATTTTGGTGATACAGGACAAGCATTACTGATGTCAGAATAGGTTTTGGTGAGGTAGTTGTGAACTCACAAGACACAGGTATTATATCAAGGGCTGAAACATCGGTGAAAAATTACTCTCATCTGCCAGCTTTGACATTAAGGTATTCTGGTGATGTAGGACAAGCATTACTGATGTCAGAATAGGTTTTGGTGACTTAGTTGTGACCTCACAAGACTCTAGTATAATATCTAGGGCTGAAACATCAGTGAAAAATTACTAATATCTGCCAGCTTTTACATGAGGGTATTCTGGTGATGTGAGACACGCATTACTGACGTCACAATAGGTTTTGATGACGTAGCTGTGACCTCACAAGACTCAGGTATAATATCAAGGGCTGAAACTTGAGTGAAAAATTACTCTCATCTGCCAGCTTTGACATTAGGGTATTCTGGTGATGTAAGACAAGCATTACTGATGTCAGAATAGGTTTTGGTGACTTAGTTGTAACCTCACAAGACTCAGGTATAATATCAAGGGCTGAAACATCAGTGAAAAATTACTAATATCTGCAAACATTGACGTCAGGGTATACTGGTAAAGTAGGATAAGCATTACTGAAATCAGAAAAGGTTTTGGTGATGTAGTTGTGACATCAGAAAACACAGTCATAATATCAAGGGCTGAAACATCGGTGAAAAATTACTCATATCTGCCAGCTTTGACGTCAGGGTATTCTGGTGAAGTAGGACACCCATTACTGACGTAAGAATAGGTTTTGATGACGTAGTTGTGACCTCACAAGACTCAGGTATAAAATAAAGGGCTGAAACATCGGGGAAAAATTACTCATATCTGCCAACATTGACGTCAGGGTATTCTGGTAATGTAGGACAAGCATAACTGAAGTCAGAAAAGGTTTGGGTGATGTAGTTGTGACCTCACGAGACACAGATATACTATTTTGCCACTAGACTAAGCGACCATATGCCATTAGGTTCACTGACAATTTGCCACTACGCTGACCAACCACCCTAGTAGCAAGCCCGCACGGGGCCAATTTGGTTTTAGCTGGGATTGGCTGTTTGAAGTCGGGCAAAACTGAGCTGGGTTTCATGTTGGGCAGATGGCTGGGCTGAAGTGTGGCCCCGATCGGGCTGCCCATTTTGGGCTCAGATCAGTTTCAAAGCGGGCTACCCGATTTTGGCTCAGATCAGTTTCAAAGAGGGCTACCCGCTTTGGGTTCATGTTGGCCAGATGATAGGAAACCCATCCAAAACCCGTTCTGAGCCCAATTCGGGCAGCCCACTTGGGGCCACACCAAAACCCAGTGCCCTAAACCAACGGGCGCCCGTCGGTTAGCCCACTCCGGGCCGATGAGGGCTGAGGTTGGGTTTGGACAGAGCAACTGGTCTAATAGTTCTGATGATCGACACCAGATGTCACTACTATACAATATCTAGAGTTTTCCAACAAAGCCAGATGAAATTGACATTATATAATAATACAATAAAATGTTAAAGTGATGTAGAATAGGAAACAATAAATAGATGTTCTCACAGTTTGGAAATAAGATAGAATATATATTTGAATGATGAAAAGGAGGTTCTCTAAGCAGCTATCTAGTGTAAACACTATTTCTGTGGCATTACAATCTTAATACAAGACTCATGTGCCCCATGTAGGTATGAACTATGGCTTTGAAGGCCAGTGTGCACCATAGACACTTGTCTATGCGGCATGTGGCTCATAACTGATAATAGGCCTGCTTGATACTTCCATTATTGGGTAGGAAGAGTATGATTATGCCTTGGGTTGATTAGCAGGACCTAGGATATCTGGTTCAACAAATACAAGAAATCATTGGAGAATGATTGAATAGATTCAAAAAACCCATAATTATCCGATCTTAGCCCGCTTTCAACCCATCCAAAAACCAATCTAAGCCCGCTTTCAACCCGTCCAAAAACCGATCTGAACCCACCTTCAGCCCTTCCAAAAACCAATCTGGGCCCAAAGTGGGAAGCCCGTCCAAAAACTGATCTGAGCCCAAAGTGGGCTTCCCGTCCAAAACCCGATCTGCGCCCAAAATGGGAAGCCCGCACGGGGCCAGACCAAAACACAATGCCCTAAACCGACGGGAGCCCGTCGGTTAGCCCACTTCGGGCCAGACTTGCAAACACAGTCTGGCCCCGTCCGGGGCCACAGTGTGTTCGCTACTAGGGCATTTCCCACTAGACTGACTGACGATTTGCCATTAGATTCACTGACGATTTTCACCTAGACTGACCGAGCATGTGCCATAAGGTTCACTGATGATTTGCCACTAGAACGACGGACCATTTGCCATTAGTCTAACTCACCATTTGCCATTAGACTGACTGACGATATGCCATTAGGTCCCTTGACCATTTGCCACTAGACTGACCGCCCATTTGCTATTACATTAGCTGACCATTTGCCACTAGATTCTCTGAAGATTTGCCACTGCACTGACCAACCATTTGCCATTACACTAACTGACAATTTGCCATTAGATTTGCTGACTATTTGCCATTAATTTCACTGACAATTTGCCACTAGACTGACCGACCATATGCCTTTAGGTTCACTGATGATTTGCCAAAAGACTGACCGACCATTTGCCATTAGATTCGCTGACCATTTGCCATTCGATTGGCTGGCCACTTGCCATTATATTCACTGACCAATTGGCACTACTTTGACTGAAGATATGCCATTTGATTCACTGATGATTTGCCACAAGACTAACCGACCATTTGCCATAGGTTCATTGATGATTTGCCACTAGACTGACCGACCATTTACCATTAGTCTAACTGATCATTTGCCATTAGGTTCACTGACTATTTGCCACTAAACTGACCAACCATTTCCAATTAGATTCCCTGACCATTTGCTACTAGATTGACCGCCCATTTGCCATTATATTTGCCAACAATATGCCACTAAACTGAACGACCATTTGCCATTAGATTCACTGACGATTCGCCACTAGACTGACTGACGATGAGCCATTAGATTCACTGATGATTTTCCACTAGACTAACTGACCATATGCCATTAGGTTCACTGACTTTTTGCCACTAGACTAACTGATGATTTACAATTAGATTTACTGACTATTTGCCATTAATTTCACTGACGATTTGCCACTAGACTGACAGACCATATGCCATTAAGTTCACTGTTGATTTGCCAATAGACTGACCGACCATTTGTCATTAGATTCCCTGACCATTTACCACAAGATTCGCTGACCACTTGCCATTATATTCACTGACCAATTGGCAGTACTTTGACTGACCATATGCCATTAGATTTACTGACGATTTGCCACTAGACTGACCAACCATGTGCCATTAGGTTCACTGATGATTTGCCACTAGACTGACCGACCATTTGCCATTAGTCTAACTGACCATTTGCAATTAGGTTCACTGAGGAATTGCTACTAGACCGACCATATGCCATTAGGTTCATTGACAATTTGCCACTAGACTGACCGACCATTTGCCATTAAGTTCACTGATGATTTGCCACTAGACTGACCGACCATTTGCAAATAGTCTAAGTGACCATTTGCCATTAGGTTCACTGACGATTTGCCACTAGACTGACCAACCATTTGCCATTTGATTCGCTGACAATTTGCTACTACACTGACCGCCCATTTGCCATTAGATTCGCTGACCATATTCAACTAAACTGACCCACCATTTGCCATTAGATTCAACGATGATTTGCCACTAGACTGAGCGACCATATGCCATTAGACTAACTGACAATTTGTCATTAGATTTACTAACTATTTGCCATTAATTGTCATTAGGTTCACTGACGATTTGCCACTAGGCCGACTGAAGATTTGCCATTAGATTCGCTGACCATTTGCCTCTAGACTGACCTACCATTTGCCATTAGGTTCACTGACGATTTGCCACTAGACTGATCGACAATTTGCCATTAGACTAACTGACAATTTGTCATTAGATTCACAAAGGATTTGCCACTAGACTGACTGATGATTTGCCATTAGATTCGCTGACCATTTGCCTCTAGACTGACCTACAATTTGCCATTAGGTTCACTGACGACTTGCCACTAGACTGATCGACAATTCGCCATTAGACTAACTGATGACTTGTTACTAGACTAACCGACCATATGCCACTAGGTTCAATGATGATTTGCCATTAGATTCGCTGACCATTTGTCACTAGACTGACCGACCATTTGCCATTCGATTCGCTGACCATATGCCACTAGACTGACCGACCATTTGCCATCAGATTTAATGACGATTTGCCACTAGACTGAGTGACCATATGCCATTTGATTTGCTGACCATTTGCCACTAGACTGACAGAACATATGCCATTAGGTTCACTGACGATTTGCCACTAGCCTGACCGACTATTTGCCATTAGACTAACCGACCATGCGCAATTAGATTCACTGAAGATTTGCCACTAGACTGACTGACCATTTGCCACTAGACTAACAGACCATTTGCCATAAGATTCACTGACCATTTGCCACTAGACTGACCGACCATATGCCATCTGGTTCACTGACAATTTGCCACTAGACTGACCAACCATTTGCCATTGGATTCACTGACCATTTGCCACTAGACTGACCGATGATTAGACACTAGACTAAAGGACCATTTGCCATTAGATTGGCTGACCCTTTGCCACTAGACTGACTGACCATTTGCCAATAGATTAACTGATGATTTGCCCTTAGATTCGCTGATGTTTTGCTACTACACTGACTGACCATATGCCATTAGGTTCACTGACAATTTGCCCATGAATTGGCCTACAATTTGCCATTAGATTCGCTGACCATTTGTCATTAGATTAGCTGACCATTTGCCATTAAATTGACGGACCAATCGGCCCTTCTTTGACTGACAATATGCCATTAGATTCACTGATGATTTGCCACTAGACTGACCGACCATTTGCCATTAGGTTCACTGATGATTTGCCACTAGACTGACCGACCATTTGCCATTAGTCTAACTGACCATTTGCCATTAGGTTCACTGACGAATTGCTGCTAGACTGACCAACCATTTGCCATTAGATTCGATGACCATATGCCACTAGACTGACCGACCATTTGCCATAAGATATTCTGACCATATGCCACTAGACTGACCAACCATTTGCCATTAGATTCAATGAAGATTTGCCACTAGACTGACCGACCATATGACACTAGGTTCAATGACAATTTGTTATTAGATTCGCTGACCATTTGTCACTAGACTGACCTACCATTTGCCATTCGATTTGCTGACCATATGCCACAAGACTGACCGACCATTTGCCATCAGATTCAATGACAATTTGCCACTAGACTGAGCAACCATATGCCATTTGATTTGCTGATCATTTGCCACTAGACTGACCGAACATATGCCATTAGGTTCACTGACGATTTGCCACTAGCCTGACCGACCATTTGCCATTAGACTAACCGACCATGCACAATTAGATTCACTGACGATTAGCCACTAGACTGACTGACCATTTGCCACTAGACTAACAGACCATTTGCCATTAGATTCCCTGACCATTTGCCACTAGACTGACCGACCATATGCCATAGGGTTCACTGTCGATTTGCCACAAGACTGACCAACCATTTGCCATGAGATTCACTGACCATTTGCCACTAGACTGACCAATGACTAGATACTAGACTAAAGGACCATTTTCCATTAGATTGGCTGACCCTTTGCCACTAGACTGACCGACCATTTGCCATTGGATTAACTGATTATTTGCCATTAGATTCCCTGACGTTTTGCTACTTCACTGACCAACCATATGCCATTAGGTTCACTGACAATTTGCCCATGAATTGGCCGACAATTTGCCATTAGATTCGCTGACCATTTGCCATTAGATTCGCTGACCATTTGTCATTAGATTAGCTGACCATTTGCCATTATATTGACGGACCAATGTGCCCTACTTTGACTGACAATATGCCATTAGATTCACTGATGATTTGCCACTAGACTGACCGACCATTTGCCATTAGGTTCACTGATGATTTGCCACTAGACTGACCGACCATTTGCCATTAGATTCGATGACCATATGCTACTAGACTGACCGACCATTTGCCATAAGATATTCTGACCATATGCCACTAGACTGACCAACCATTTGCCATTAGATTCAATGAAGGTTTGCCACTAGACTGACCGACCATATGCCACTAGGTTCAATGAAGATTTGCCATTAGATTTGCCGACCATATGCCACTAGACTGACCGACCATTTGCCATTAGACTAACTGTCCATTTGCCATTAGATTCAAAGACGATTTGCCACTGGACTGACTGACGATTTGACAATAGATTCGCTGACCACTTGCCACTAGACTGACCAACAATTTGCCATAAGTTCACTGACGATTTCCTTCTAGACTAACTGATGATTTGCAATCAGATTTACTGACTATTTGCCATTAATTTCAGTGACGATTTGCCACTAGACTGACAGACCATTTGCTAATAGACTGACTGACCATTTGCCATTAGATTTGCTGACCATTTGCCATTAGATTCGCTGACCACTTGCCATTTTATTCACTGACCAATTGGCACTACTTTGACTGACCATATGCCATTAGATTCACTAATGATTTGCCACTAGACCAACCGACCATTTTCCATTAGTCTAACTGACCATTTGGCATTAGGTTCACTGACGATTTGCCAATAGACTGACCGACCATTTGCCATAAGATTCACTGTCCATTTGCCAATAAATTCGCTGACCACTTGCCATTATATTCACTGACCAATTGCCACTACTTTGACTGACCATATGCCATTAGATTCACTGACGATTTGCCACTAGACTGACTGACCATGAGCCATTAGGTTCACTGATGATTTGCCACTAGACTGACCAACCATATGCCATCAAGTTCATTGACGATTTGCCACTAGACTGACCCACCATTAGCCATTAAGTTCACTGATGATTTGCCACTAGACTGACAGACCATTTGCCAATAGTCTGAATGACCATTTGCCATTAGGTTCACTGACGATTTGCCACTAGACTAACCGACCATTTGCCATTTGATTCGCTGACCATTTGCTACTAGACTGACCGCCCATTTGCCATTAGATTTGCTGACCATATGCCACTTAACTGACCCACCAATTGCCATTAAATTCAATGATGATTTGCAACTAGACTGAGCGACCATATGCCATTAGACTAACTGACCATTTGCCATTAGATTCGATGAGGATTTGCAACTAGACTGACTGACAATTTGCCATTAGGTTCACTGACAATTTGCAACTAGGCTTACCGACCGTTTACCATTTGACTAACTGACCATTTGCCATTAGGTTCACAGACGATTTGCCACTAGACTGATCGACAATTTGCCATTAGACTAACTGATGATTTGTCACTAGACTGACTGACCATATGGCACTCGGTTCAATGACAATTTGCCACTAGACTTACTGACCATTTGCCACTAGACTAACAGATCATTTGCCATTATATTCACTGACCAATTGGCACTACTTTGACTGACCATATGCCATTAGATTCACTGACGATTTGCCACTAGACTAACTCACCGTTTGCCATTAGGTTCACTGACGATTTGCCACTAAACTAACCGACCATTTGTCATTAGATTCCCTGACCATTTGCTACTAGACTGACCGCCCATTTGCAATTAGATTTGCCAACAATATGCCACTAAACTGAAAGACCATTTGCCATTAGATTCAATGACGATTTGCCACTAGACTGACTGATGATTTTCCATTAGATTCACTGATGATTTTCCACTAGACTAACCGACCATATGCCATTAGACTAACTCACCATTTTCCATTAGGTTCACTGAAGATTTGCCACTAGACTTACCGACCATATGCCATTCGGTTTCCTGACAATTTGCCACTAGACTGACCGACCATTTGCCATAAGACTAACTGTCCATTTGCCATTAGATTCAATAACTTTTTGCCACTGGACTGAACGATGATTTGCCAATAGATTCGCTGACCACTTGCCACTAGACTGACCAACCATTTGCCATAATTTCACTGATGATTTGCCACTAGACTAACTAATGATTTGCAATTAGATTTATTGACTATTTGCCATTAATTTCACTGACGATTTGCCACTAGACTGACAGACCAGATGCCATTAGGTTCACTGACGATTTGCCAATAGACTGACCGATGATTAGCCACTAGACTAAAGGACCATTTGCCATTAGATTGGCTGACCACTTGCCGTTACATTCACTGACCAATTGGCACTACTTTGACAGACCATATGCCATTAGATTCATTGACGATTTGGCACTAGACTGACCGACCATGTGCCATAAGTTCACTGATGATTTGCCACTAGACTGACCAACCATTTGCCATAAGTTCACTGACGATTTCCCACTAGACTAACTGATGATTTGCAATCAGATTTACTGACTATTGGCCATTAATTTCAGTGAAGATTTGCCACTAGACTGACAGACCATTTGCCAATAGACTGACTGACCATTTGCCATTAGATTTGCTGACCATTTGCCATTAGATTCTCTGACCACTTGCCATTTTATTCACTGACCAATTGGCACAACTTTGACTGACCATATGCCATTAGATTCACTAATGATTTGCCACTACACCGACCAACCATTTTCCATTAGTCTAACTGACCATTTGGCATTAGGTTCACTGACGATTTGCCAATAGACTGACCGACCATTTCCCATTAGATTCACTGTCCATTTGCCAATAAATTCACTGACCACTTGCCATTATATTCACTGACCAATTGCCACTACTTTGACTGACCATATGCCATTAGATTCACTGACGATTTGCCACTAGACTGACCGACCATGAGCCATTAGGTTCACTGATGATTTGCCACTAGACTGACCAACCATATGCCATCAAGTTCATTGACGATTTGCCACTAGACTGACCCACCATTTGCCATTAAGTTCACTGATGATTTGCCACTAGACTGACACACCATTTGCCACTAGACTGACGGACCATTTGCCATTAGGTTCACTGATGATTTGCCACTAGACTGACCGACCATTTGCCATTAGTCTAACTGACCATTTGCCATTAGATTCGATGACCATATGCCACTAGACTGACCGACCATTTGCCATAAGATATTCTGACCATATGCCACTAGACTGACCAACCATTTGCCATTAGATTCAATGACGATTTGCCACTAGACTGACCGACCATTTGCCATTCCATTCACTGACCATATGCCACTAGACTGACCGACCATTTGCCATTAGACTAACTGTCCATTTGCCATTAGATTTGCTGACCATTTGCCATAAGATTCGCTGACCACTTGCCATTTTATTCACTGACCAATTGGGACTACTTTGACTGACCATATGCCATTAGATTCACTAATGATTTGCCACTACACCGACCAACCATTTTCCATTAGTCTAACTGACCATTTGGCCTTAGGTTCACTGACGATTTGCCAATAGACTGACCGACCATTTGCCATAAGATTCACTGTCAATTTGCCAATAAATTCGCTGACCACTTGCCATTATATTCACTGACCAATTGCCACTACTTTGACTGACCATTTGCCATGAGATTCGCTGGCTATTTGCCACTAGACTGACCGACCATTTGCCATTAGATTTAATGACAATCCGCCATTTGATTCACTGACGATTTGCCACTCGACTGACTGACGATTTGCCTTTAGGTTCACTGACAATTTGCTACTAGACTGAACGACCATTTGCCATTGGATTCGCTGACCATTTGTCACTGGACTCACCGACCATTTGCCATTCAATTCGCTGACCATATGCCACTAGACTGACCAACCATTTGCCATTTGATTCAATGACGATTTGCCATTAGACTGAGCGACCATATGCCATTAGGTTCACTGACGATTTTGCCACTATGCTGACCAACCATTTGCCATCAGACTAACTGACCATTTACCATTAGATTAACTGACGATTTGCCACTAGACTGACTGACGATTTGCCATTAGATTCACTGACGATTTTCCACTAGACTGACCGACCATATGCCATGAGGTTCACTGATGATTTGCCACTAGAATGACGGACCATTTGCCATTAGTCTAACTCACCATTTGCCATTAAGTTCAATGACAATTTGCCACTTGACTGACTGACCATATGCCATTAGGTCCCTTGACCATTTGCCAATAGACTGACCGCCCATTTGCCATTACACTAAATGACCATTTGCCACTAGATTCTCTGAAGTTTTGCCACTGGACTGACCAACCATTTGCCATTACACTAACTGACGATTTGCCATTAGATTTGCTGACTATTTGCCATTCATTTCGCTGACGATTTGCCACTAGACTGACCGACCATATGCCATTAGGCTCACTGACGATTTGCCAATAGACTGACCGACCATTTGCCATTAGATTCGCTGACCATTTGCCATTATATTCACTGACCAATTGGCACTACTTTGACTGACCATATGCCGTTAGATTCATTGACGATTTGCCACTAGACTAACCGACCATTTGCCATTAGGTTCACTGACGATTTGCCACTAAACTAACCAACCATTTGTCATTAGATTCCCTGACCATTTGCTACTAGACTGACCGACCATTTGCCATTAGATTTGCAAACAATATGCAACTAAACTGAATGACCATTTGCCATTAGATTCAATGACGATTTGCCACTAGACTGACTGACGATTTGCCATTAGATTCACTGATGATTTTCCACTAGACTAACCGACCATATGCCATTAGACTAACTCACCATTTTCCATTAGGTTCACTGAAGATTTGCTACTAGACTGACCGACCATATGCCATTCGGTTTCCTGACAATTTGCCACTAGACTGACCAACCAATTTGCCATTAGACTAACTGTCCATTTGCCATTAGATTCAATAACGATTTGCCACTGGACTGACCGATGATTTGCCAATAGATTCGCTGACCACTAGACTGACCAACCATTTGCCATAATTTCACTGATGATTTGCCACTAGACTAACTGATGATTTGCAATTAGATTAACTGACTATTTGCCTATAATTTCACTGACGATTTTCCACTAGACTGACAGACCATATGCCATTAGGTTCACTGACGATATGCCAATAGACTGACCGATGATTAGCCACTAGACTAAAGGACCATTTGCCATTAGATTGGCTGACCACTTGCCGTTACATTCACTGACCAATTGGCACTACTTTGACAGACCATATGCCATTAGATTCATTGACGATTTGCCACTAGACTGACTGACCATGTGCCATTAGGTTCACTGATGATTTGCCACAAGACTGATCAACCATATGCCATTAGGTTCATTGACGATTTGCCACTAGACTGACCGACCATTTGCCATTAAGTTCACTGATGATTTGCCACTAGACTGACCAACCATTTGCAAATAGTCTAACTGACCATTTGCCATTAGGTTCACTGACCATTTGCCACTAGACTGACCGACCATTTGCCATTTGATTCGTTGACCATTTGCTACTAGACTGACCGCCCATTTGCCATTAGATTTGCTGACCATATGCAACTTAACTGACCAACCATTTGCCATTAGATTCAAAGATGATTTGCCACTAGACTGAGCAACCATATGCCATTAGACTAACTGACAATTTGTCATTAGATTCACTGACGATTTGCCACTAGACTGACTGACAATTTGCCATTAGATTTGCCGACCATTTCCTTCTAGACTGACCTACCATTTGCAATAAGTTCACTGACGATTTGCCACTAGACTGACAGACGATTTGCCTTTAGATTCGCTGACCATTTGCTTCTAGACTGACCTAACATTTGCCATTAGGTTCATTGACAATTTGCCACTAGACTGATCGACAATTCGCCATTAGACTAACTGATGACTTGTCACTAGACTGACCGACCATATGCCACTAGGTTCAATGACGATTTGCCATTAGATTCGCTGATCATTTGTCACTAGACTGACCAACCATTTGCCATTCGATTCGCTGAGCATATGCCACTAGACTGACCGACCATTTGCCATTAGATTTAATGACGATTTGCCACTAGACTTAGCGACCATATGCCATTGGATTTGCTGACCATTTGTCACTGGACTCACCGACCATTTGCCATTCAATTCGCTGACCATATGCCACTAGACTGACCAACCATTTGCCATTTGATTCAGTGACGATTTGCCATTAGACTGAGCGACCATATGCCATTAGGTTCACTGACGATTTTGCCACTATGCTGACCAACCATTTGCCATCAGACTAACTGACCATTTACCATTAGATTAACTGACGATTTGCCACTAGACTGACTGACGATTTGCCATTAGATTCACTGACGATTTTCCACTAGACTGACCGACCATATGCCATGAGGTTCACTGATGATTTGCCACTAGAATGACGGACCATTTGCCATTAGTCTAACTCACCATTTGCCATTAAGTTCAATGACAATTTGCCACTTGACTGACTGACCATATGCCATTAGGTCCCTTGACCATTTGCCAATAGACTGACCGCCCATTTGCCATTACACTAAATGACCATTTGCCACTAGATTCTCTGAAGTTTTGCCACTGGACTGACCAACCATTTGCCATTACACTAACTGACGATTTGCCATTAGATTTGCTGACTATTTGCCATTCATTTCGCTGACGATTTGCCACTAGACTGACCGACCATATGCCATTAGGCTCACTGACGATTTGCCAATAGACTGACCAACCATTTGCCATTAGATTCGCTGACCATTTGCCATTATATTCACTGACCAATTGGCACTACTTTGACTGACCATATGCCGTTAGATTCATTGACGATTTGCCACTAGACTAACCGACCATTTGCCATTAGGTTCACTGACGATTTGCCACTAAACTAACCAACCATTTGTCATTAGATTCCCTGACCATTTGCTACTAGACTGACCGACCATTTGCCATTAGATTTGCAAACAATATGCAACTAAACTGAATGACCATTTGCCATTAGATTCAATGACGATTTGCCACTAGACTGACTGACGATTTGCCATTAGATTCACTGATGATTTTCCACTAGACTAACCGACCATATGCCATTAGACTAACTCACCATTTTCCATTAGGTTCACTGAAGATTTGCTACTAGACTGACCGACCATATGCCATTCGGTTTCCTGACAATTTGCCACTAGACTGACCAACCAATTTGCCATTAGACTAACTGTCCATTTGCCATTAGATTCAATAACGATTTGCCACTGGACTGACCGATGATTTGCCAATAGATTCGCAGACCACTTGCCACTAGACTGATCAACCATTGGCCATAATTTCACTGATGATTTGCCACTAGACTAACTGATGATTTGCAATTAGATTAACTGACTATTTGCCTATAATTTCACTGACGATTTTCCACTAGACTGACAGACCATATGCCATTAGGTTCACTGACGATATGCCAATAGACTGACCGATGATTAGCCACTAGACTAAAGGACCATTTGCCATTAGATTGGTTGCCCACTTGCCGTTACATTCACTGACCAATTGGCACTACTTTGACAGACCATATGCCATTAGATTCATTGACGATTTGCCACTAGACTGACTGACCATGTGCCATTAGGTTCACTGATGATTTGCCACAAGACTGATCAACCATATGCCATTAGGTTCATTGACGATTTGCCACTAGACTGACCGACCATTTGCCATTAAGTTCACTGATGATTTGCCACTAGACTGACCAACCATTTGCAAATAGTCTAACTGACCATTTGCCATTAGGTTCACTGACCATTTGCCACTAGACTGACCGACCATATGCCATTTGATTCGTTGACCATTTGCTACTAGACTGACCGCCCATTTGCCATTAGATTTGCTGACCATTTGCTATTAGATTCAAAGATGATTTGCCACTAGACTGAGCAACCATATGCCATTAGACTAACTGACAATTTGTCATTAGATTCACTGACGATTTGCCACTAGACTGACTGACAATTTGCCATTAGATTTGCCGACCATTTCCTTCTAGACTGACCTACCATTTGCCATTAGGTTCACTGACGATTTGCCACTAGACTGACAGACGATTTGCCTTTAGATTCGCTGACCATTTGCTTCTAGACTGACCTAACATTTGCCATTAGGTTCATTGACAATTTGCCACTAGACTGATCAACAATTCGCCATTGGACTAACTGATGACTTGTCACTAGACTGACCGACCATATGCCACTAGGTTCAATGACGATTTGCCATTAGATTCGCTGATCATTTGTCACTAGACTGACCAACCATTTGCCATTCGATTCGCTGAGCATATGCCACTAGACTGACCGACCATTTGCCATTAGATTTAATGACGATTTGCCACTAGACTTAGCGACCATATGCCATTTGATTCGCTGACCATTTGCCACTAGACTGACCGAACATATGCCATTAGGTTTTCTGACGATTTGCCACTAGCCTGACCGACCATTTGCCATTAGACTAACCCACCATGTGCAATTAGATTCCCTGACGATTTGCCACTAGACTGACTGACCATTTGCCACTAGACTAACAGACCATTTGCCATAAGATTCCCTGACCATTTGCCACTAGACTGACCAACCATATGCCATTGGGTTCACTGACGATTTGCCACTAGACTGACCAACCATTTGCCATGAGATTCACTGAACATTTGCCACTAGACTGACCGATGATTAGCCATAAGACTAAAGGACCATTTGCCATTAGATTGGCTGACCATTTGCCACTAGACTGACCGACCATTTGCCATTAGATTAACTGATGATTTGCCATTAGATTCGCTGACGTTTTGCCACTACACTGACTGACCATATGCCGTTAGGTTCACTGACAATTTGCCCATGAATTAGATTCGCTGACCATTTGTCATTAGATTAGCTGACCATTTGCCATTATATTAACGGACCAATTGGCCCTACTTTGACTGACAATATGCCATTAGATTCACTGATGATTTGCCACTAGACTGACCGACCATTTGCCATGAGATTCGCTGACCATTTGCCACTAGACTGACTGATGATAAGCCACTAGACTTAAGGACCATTTGCCATTAGATTGGCTGACCATTTGCAACTAGACTGACCAACCATTTGCAATATGATTAACTGACGATTTGCCATTAGATTCGCTGACGTTTTGCCACTAGATTGACAGGCCATTTGCCATTAGCTTCACTGATGATTTGCCACTAGATTGACCAACCATTTGCCATAAGTCTAACTGACCATTTACACATTAGGTTCACTGACAAATTGCTACTAGACTGACCGACCATTTGCATTAGATTCTATGACCATATGCCACTAGACTGACCGATGATTTGCCATTAGATATTCTGACCATATGCTACTAGACTGACCGACCATTTGCCACTAGATTAAATGACGATTTGCCACTAGACTGAGCGACCATATGCCATTAGGTTCACTGACCATTTGCCACTAAGCTGAGCAGGCATTTGCCATAAGACTAACTGACCATTAACCATTTGATTCACTGACGATTTGCCACTAGACTGACTGACGATTTGCCATTAGGTTCACTGACGATTTGCCAATAGACTGACAGACCATTTGCCATAAGATTCGCTGACCATTTGCCATTAGATTCGCTGACCACTTGCCATTATATTCACTGACCAATTGGCACTACTTTGACTGACCATATGCCATTAGATTCACTGACGATTTGCCACTAGACTAACCGACCATTTGCCATTAGGTTCACTGAAAATTTGCCACTAGACTGACCGACCATTTGCCATTAGTCTAACTGACCATTTGCCATTAGGTTCACTGACGATTTGCCACTAAACTGACCGAAAATTAGCCAGTAGATTCCCTGACCATTTCCTACTAAACTGACCGCCCATTTGCCATTAGATTCGCCAACAATATGCCACTAAACTTACGGACCATTTGCCATTAGATTCAATGATGATTTGCCACTAAACTAACCAACCATTTGTCATTAGATTCCCTGACCATTTGCTACTAGACTGACCGACCATTTGCCATTAGATTTGCAAACAATATGCAACTAAACTGAATGACCATTTGCCATTAGATTCAATGACGATTTGCCACTAGACTGACTGACCATTTGCCATTAGATTCACTGATGATTTTCCACTAGACTAACCGACCATATGCCATTAGACTAACTCACCATTTTCCATTAGGTTCACTGAAGATTTGCTACTAGACTGACCGACCATATGCCATTCGGTTTCCTGACAATTTGCCACTAGACTGACCAACCAATTTGCCATTAGACTAACTGTCCATTTGCCATTAGATTCAATAACGATTTGCCACTGGACTGACCGATGATTTGCCAATAGATTCGCAGACCACTTGCCACTAGACTGATCAACCATTGGCCATAATTTCACTGATGATTTGCCACTAGACTAACTGATGATTTGCAATTAGATTAACTGACTATTTGCCTATAATTTCACTGACGATTTTCCACTAGACTGACAGACCATATGCCATTAGGTTCACTGACGATATGCCAATAGACTGACCGATGATTAGCCACTAGACTAAAGGACCATTTGCCATTAGATTGGTTGCCCACTTGCCGTTACATTCACTGACCAATTGGCACTACTTTGACAGACCATATGCCATTAGATTCATTGACGATTTGCCACTAGACTGACTGACCATGTGCCATTAGGTTCACTGATGATTTGCCACAAGACTGATCAACCATATGCCATTAGGTTCATTGACGATTTGCCACTAGACTGACCGACCATTTGCCATTAAGTTCACTGATGATTTGCCACTAGACTGACCAACCATTTGCAAATAGTCTAACTGACCATTTGCCATTAGGTTCACTGACCATTTGCCACTAGACTGACCGACCATATGCCATTTGATTCGTTGACCATTTGCTACTAGACTGACCGCCCATTTGCCATTAGATTTGCTGACCATTTGCTATTAGATTCAAAGATGATTTGCCACTAGACTGAGCAACCATATGCCATTAGACTAACTGACAATTTGTCATTAGATTCACTGACGATTTGCCACTAGACTGACTGACAATTTGCCATTAGATTTGCCGACCATTTCCTTCTAGACTGACCTACCATTTGCCATTAGGTTCACTGACGATTTGCCACTAGACTGACAGACGATTTGCCTTTAGATTCGCTGACCATTTGCTTCTAGACTGACCTAACATTTGCCATTAGGTTCATTGACAATTTGCCACTAGACTGATCGACAATTCGCCATTAGACTAACTGATGACTTGTCACTAGACTGACCGACCATATGCCACTAGGTTCAATGACGATTTGCCATTAGATTCGCTGATCATTTGTCACTAGACTGACCAACCATTTGCCATTCGATTCGCTGAGCATATGCCACTAGACTGACCGACCATTTGCCATTAGATTTAATGACGATTTGCCACTAGACTTAGCGACCATATGCCATTTGATTCGCTGACCATTTGCCACTAGACTGACCGAACATATGCCATTAGGTTTTCTGACGATTTGCCACTAGCCTGACCGACCATTTGCCATTAGACTAACCCACCATGTGCAATTAGATTCCCTGACGATTTGCCACTAGACTGACTGACCATTTGCCACTAGACTAACAGACCATTTGCCATAAGATTCCCTGACCATTTGCCACTAGACTGACCAACCATATGCCATTGGGTTCACTGACGATTTGCCACTAGACTGACCAACCATTTGCCATGAGATTCACTGAACATTTGCCACTAGACTGACCGATGATTAGCCATAAGACTAAAGGACCATTTGCCATTAGATTGGCTGACCATTTGCCACTAGACTGACCGACCATTTGCCATTAGATTAACTGATGATTTGCCATTAGATTCGCTGACGTTTTGCCACTACACTGACTGACCATATGCCGTTAGGTTCACTGACAATTTGCCCATGAATTGGCCGACAATTTGCCATTAGATTCGCTGACCATTTGTCATTAGATTAGCTGACCATTTGCCATTATATTAACGGACCAATTGGCCCTACTTTGACTGACAATATGCCATTAGATTCACTGATGATTTGCCACTAGACTGACCGACCATTTGCCATGAGATTCGCTGACCATTTGCCACTAGACTGACTGATGATAAGCCACTAGACTTAAGGACCATTTGCCATTAGATTGGCTGACCATTTGCAACTAGACTGACCAACCATTTGCCATAAGATTAACTGACGATTTGCCATTAGATTCGCTGACGTTTTGCCACTAGATTGACAGGCCATTTGCCATTAGCTTCACTGATGATTTGCCACTAGATTGACCAACCATTTGCCATAAGTCTAACTGACCATTTACACATTAGGTTCACTGACAAATTGCTACTAGACTGACCGACCATTTGCATTAGATTCTATGACCATATGCCACTAGACTGACCGATGATTTGCCATTAGATATTCTGACCATATGCTACTAGACTGACCGACCATTTGCCACTAGATTAAATGACGATTTGCCACTAGACTGAGCGACCATATGCCATTAGGTTCACTGACCATTTGCCACTAAGCTGAGCAGGCATTTGCCATAAGACTAACTGACCATTAACCATTTGATTCACTGACGATTTGCCACTAGACTGACTGACGATTTGCCATTAGGTTCACTGACGATTTGCCAATAGACTGACAGACCATTTGCCATAAGATTCGCTGACCATTTGCCATTAGATTCGCTGACCACTTGCCATTATATTCACTGACCAATTGGCACTACTTTGACTGACCATATGCCATTAGATTCACTGACGATTTGCCACTAGACTAACCGACCATTTGCCATTAGGTTCACTGAAAATTTGCCACTAGACTGACCGACCATTTGCCATTAGTCTAACTGACCATTTGCCATTAGGTTCACTGACGATTTGCCACTAAACTGACCGAAAATTAGCCAGTAGATTCCCTGACCATTTCCTACTAAACTGACCGCCCATTTGCCATTAGATTCGCCAACAATATGCCACTAAACTTACGGACCATTTGCCATTAGATTCAATGATGATTTGCCACTAGACTAACTGATCATTTGATATTAGATTCACTGACGATTTGCTACTAGACTGACTGACGATTTACCATTAGATTCACTGATGATTTTCCACTAGACTTACTGACCATATGCCATTAGGTTCACTGATGATTTGCCATTAGAATAACCGACCATTTGCCATTAGACTAACTCACCATTTGCCATTAGGTTCACTGAAGATTTGCCACTAGACTGACCGACCATATGCCATTAGGTTCCCTGACAATTTGCCACTAGACAGACCGACCATTTGCCATAAGACTAACTGTCCATTTGCCATTAGATTCAATGACGATTTGCCACTAGACTGACCGACCATTTGCCATTGAGTTCACTGATGATTTGCCACTAGACTGACCGACCATTTGCAAAAAGTCTAACTGACCATTTGCCATTAGGTTTACTGACCATTTGCCTCTACACCGACCGACCATTTGCCATTTGATTCGCTGACCATTTGCTACTAGACTGACCGCCCTTTTGCCATTAGATTTGCTGACCATATGCCACTAAACTGACCCTCCATTTGCCCTTAGATTCAATGAAGATTTGCCACTAGACTTAGCGACCATATGCCATTAGACTAACTGACAATTTGTCATTCCATTTACTGACTATTTGCCATAATTGTCATTAGGTTTACTTACGATTTACCACTAGGCTGACCAACCATTTGCCATTAGACTAACTGACCATTTGCCATTAGATTCACTGACGATTTGCCACTACACTGACTGACGATTTGCCATTAGATTCGCTGACCATTTGCTTCTAGACTGACCTACCATTTGCCAGTAGGTTCACTGACGATTTGCCACTAGACTGATCGACAATTTGCCATTAGACTAACTGATGATTTATCACTAGACTCACCGAACATATGCCACTAGATTCAAGGACGATTTGCCACTAGACTTACTGACCATTTGCCACTAGACTAACAGACCATTTGCCATTTGATTCGCTGACCATTTGCCACTAGACTGACCGACCATTTGCCATTAGATTTAATGACGATTTGCCACTAGACTGAGCGACCATATGCCATTTGATTCGCTGACCATTTGCCACTAGACTGACCCAACATATGCCATTAGGTTCACTGAAGATTTGCCACTAGCCTGACGGACCATTTGCCATTAGACTAACCAACCATGTGCAATTGGATTCACTGACGATTTGCCACTAGACTGACTGACCATTTGCCACTAGACTAACAGACCATTTGCCATGAGATTCCCTGACCATTTGCCACTAGACTGACCAACCATATGCCGTTAGGTTCACTGACAATTTCCCAATGAATTCTCCGACAATTTGCCATTAGATTTGCTGACCATTTGTCATTAGATTAGCTGACCATTTGCCATTATATTGACGGACCAATTGGCCCTACTTTGACTGACAATATGCCATTAGATTCACTGACGATTTTGCCACTAGACTGACCGACCATTTGCCATTAGGTTCTATGATGATTTGCCACTAGACTGACCGACCATTTGCCATTAAATTCGATGACCATATGCCATTAGACTGACCAACCATTTGCCATTAGATATTCTGACCATATGCCACTAGACTGACCGACCATTTGCCATTAAATTCAATGACGATTTGCCACTAGACTGAGTGACCATATGCCATGAGGTTCACTGAGGATTTGCCACTAAGCTGAGCAACCATTTGCCATTAGACTAACTGACCATTTACCATTTGATTCACTGACAATTTGCTACTAGACTGACTGACGATTTGCCATTAGGTTCACTAACAATTTGCTACTAGACTGACCGACCATTTGCCATTAGAATCGCTGAACATTTGTCACTAGACTGACGTACCATTTGCCATTTAATTGGCTGATCATATGCCACTAGACTGACCGACCATTTGCCATTTGATTCAATGATGATTTGCCACTAGACTGAGCGACAATATGTCATTACGTTCACTGACAATTTGCCACTATGCTGACCAACCATTTGCCATTAGACTAACTGACCATTTACCATTAGATTCACTGACGATTTGCCATTAGATTCACTGACGATTTTCCACTAGACTGACCGTCCATTTGCCATGAGGTTCACTGATGATTTGCCACTAGACTGACCGACCATTCGCAAATAGTCTAACTGACCATTTGCCATTAGGTTTACTGACCATTTGCCACTAAGCTGACCAACCATTTGCCATTAGACTAACTGACCATTTGCCATTAAATTCACTGACGATTTGCCACTAGACAGACTGACGATTTGCCATTAGATTCGCTGACCATTTGCTTCTAGACTGACCTACCATTTGCCATTAGACTAACTGATGATTTGTCACTAGACTGACCGACCATATGCCACTAGGTTCAATGACGATTTGCCAATAGACTTACTGACCATTTGCCACTAGACTAACAGACCATTTGCCATTTGATTCGCTGACCATTTGCCACTAGACTGACCGACTATTTGCCATTAGATTTAATGACGATTTGCCACTAGACTGAGCGACCATATGCCATTTGATTCGCTGACCATTTGCCACTAGACTGACCCAACATATGCCATTAGGTTCACTGAAGATTTGCCACTAGCCTGACCGACAATTTGCCATTAGACTTACCGACCATGTGCAATTAGATTCACTGACGATTTGCCACTAGACTGACTGACCATTTGCCACTAGACTAACAGACCATTTGCCATCAGATTCCCTGACCATTTGCCACTAGACTGACCAACCATATGCCGTTAGGTTTACTGACAATTTGCCCATGAATTCTCCGACAATTTGCCATTAGATTTGCTGACCATTTGTCATTAGATTAGCTGACCATTTCCTATTTAATTGACGGACCAATTGGCCCTACTTTGACTGACAATATGCCATTAGATTCACTAAGATTTGCCACTAGACTGAACGACCATTTGCCATTAGGTTCACTGATGATTTGCCACTAGACTGACCGACCATTTGCCATTAGTCTAACTGACCATTTGCCATTAGGTTCACTGACGAATTGCTACTAGACTGACCGACCATTTGCCATTAGATTCGATGACCATATGCCACTAGACTGACAGACCATTTGCCATGAGATATTCTGACCATATGCCACTAGACTGATTGACCATTTGCCATTAGATTCAATGACGATTTGCCACTAGACTGAGTGACCATATGCCTTTAGGTTCACTGACGATTTGCCACTAAGCTGAGCAAACATTTGCCATTAGACTAACTGACCATTTACCATTTGATTCACTGACGATTTGCCACTAGACTGACTGACGATATGCCATTAGGTTCACTGAGGATTTGCCACTAGTCTAACTGACCATTTGCCATTAGGTTCACTGACGATTTGCCACTAAACTGACTCACCATTTGCCATTAGCTTCCCTGACCATTTCCTACTAAACTGACCGCCCATTTGCCATTAGATTTAATGATGATTTGCCACTAGACTAACTGATCATTTGGCATTAGATTCACTGACGATTTGCTACTAGACTGACAGACCATTTGCCATGAGATATTCTGACCATATGCCACTAGACTGATTGACCATTTGCCATTAGATTCAATGACGATTTGCCACTAGTCTAACTGACCATTTGCCATTAGGTTCACTGACGATTTGCCACTAAACTGACTCACCATTTGCCATTAGCTTCCCTGACCATTTCCTACTAAACTGACCGCCCATTTGCCATTAGATTTAATGATGATTTGCCACTAGACTAACTGATCATTTGGCATTAGATTCACTGACGATTTGCCACTAGACTGACTGACGATTTGTCATTAGGTTCACTGACGATTTGCCAATAGACTGACCGACCATTTGCTATTAGATTTGCTGACCATTTGCCATTAGATTCGCTGACCACTTGCCATTATATTCACTGACCAATTGGCACTACTCAAATGACTGACCATATGCCTTTAGATTCACTGATGATTTGCCACTAGACTAACTGACCATTTGCCATTAGGTTCACTGAAAATTTGCCACTAGACTGACCGACCATTTGCCATTAGTCTAACTGACCATTTGCCATTAGGTTCACTGACGATTTGCCACTAAACTGCCTCACCATTTGCCATTAGATCCCCTGACCATTTCCTACTAAACTGACCGCCCATTTGCCATTAGATTCGCCAACAATATGCCACTAAACTGACCGACCATTTGCCATTAGATTCAATGATGATTTGCCACTAGACTAACTGATCATTTGGCATTAGATTGACTGATGATTTGCTACTAGACTGACTGACGATTTGCCATTAGATTCACAGATGATTTTCCACTAGACTTACCGACCATATGCCATTAGGTTCACTGATGATTTGCCATTAGAATAACCAACCATTTGCCATTAGACTAACTCACCATTTGCCATTAGGTTCACTGAAGATTTGCCACTAGACTGATCGACCATATGCCATTAGGTTCCCTGAAGATTTGCCACTAGACTGACCGACCATTTGCCATTAGACTAACTGTCCATTTGCCATTAGATTCAATGATGATTTGCCACTAGACTGACCGACCATTTGCCATTAAGTTCACTGATGATTTGCCACTAGACTGACCGACCATTTGCAAATAGTCTCACTGACCATTTGCCATTAGGTTTACTGACGATTTGCCTCTAGACTGACCGACCATTTGCCGTTTGATTCGCTGACCATTTGCTACTAGACTGACCGCCCATTTGCCATTAGATTTGCTGACCATATGCCACTGAACTGACCCTCCATTTGCCATTAGATTCAATGATGATTTGCCACTAGACTGAGCGACCATGAAAGTGGCCGTACATGATCGGTGGATGTACATGATCTGTGGCCGTACATGATCGGCAGACTACAAAACCCACCTAATACACCCTGCACTACGATGTTTAACTCTCCTAACCATACCTACAGGCTGTAATGTATCTTTGGGGGATTTATTAGAAAAATGTACGTCACATGACGTACATGATCGGCTTGGAATGTCATGTAAAATTTCCTCATTACCCACTGCTTCACATGTCTATGATTACACATATTTAGACCTACATCTTATATACACCTTACAATGATTAATTTATGTTTTAACTATGGTTAGAAAGGGTAATTAAGGCAGTCAATAAATAGTGGCCGATCATGTACGTCACATGACGTACATGATCGGTATTTTTAAATGTCAATAAAAAATAGTTGCATCTAGACATTTCTGACATATTACATGTCAAGACACACATCATATGTACATCTTGGCAAGATTTATTAATGTTTTAACATGGTCAGAAATGGTAGAGCAGTCAATATTCATCGATCATGTACGTCACCAATCATGTACGTCACATGACGTACATGATCGGTATTGAAATGTCAATAAAAATTATTGTAACAGTTGCATTTAGACATTTCTGACATATTACATGTCAAGACACACATACTTATGTACATCTTGGTAAGATATATTTATGTTTTAACATGGTCAGAAAGGGTAGGGCAGTCAATAATTCCCGATCATGTACGTCACCGATCATGTACGTCACCGATCATGTACGTCACCGATCATGTACGGTCGCCGATCATGTACGGCCGCCGATCATGTACGGTAAAATAATAGTTGCATCGATTTGGTGAGAGTGAGCCATATGCCATTAGACTAACTGACAATTTGTCATTACATTTACTGACTATTTGCCATAATTATCATTAGGTTCACTTATGATTTGCCACTACGCTGACCAACCATTTGCCATTACACTAACTGACCATTTGCCATTAGATTCTCTGAAGATTTGCCACTGGACTAACCAACCATTTGCAATAACACTAACTGACTATTTGCCATTAGATTTGCTGACTATTTGCCATTAATTTCACTGACGATTTGCCACTAGACTGACCGACCATACGTCAGTAGGTTCACTGATGATTTGCCACTAGACTGACAGACCATTTGCCAATAGTCTAAATGACCATTTGCCATCAGGTTCACTGACCATTTGCCACTAGATTGACTGACCATTTGCCATTTGATTCGCTGCCCATTTGCTACTAGACTGACCGCCCATTTGCCATTAGATATACTGACCATATCCCACTAAACTGACCGACCATTTGCATTAAGATTCAATGATGATTTGCCACTAGACTGAGCGACGATATGCCATTAGACTAAATGACAATTTGTGATTAGATTTACTGACTATTTGCCATTAATTGCCATTAGGTTCACTGACAATTTGCTACTAGATTGACCAACAATTTGCCATTATATTCGCTGACCATTTGTCACTACGCTAACCAACCATTTGCCATTAGACTAACTGACCATTTACCATTAGATTCACTGACTATTTGCCATTAGATTCACTGACGATTTTCTACTAGACTGACCGACCATTTGGCATGAGGTTCACTAATGATTTGCCACTAGAATGATGGACCATTGGCCATTAGTCGAACTCGCCATTTGCCATTAAGTTCAATGCCAATTTGCCACTAGACTGACTGACCATATGCCAATAGGTCCCTTGACCATTTGCCACTAGACTGACCACCCATTTGCCATTACACTAACTGACCATTTGCCATTAGATTTGCTGAAGATTTGCCACTGGACTAACCAACCATTTGCCATTACACTAACTGAGGATTTGGCATTAGATTTGCTGACTATTTGCCATTAATTTCACTGACGATTTGCCACTAGACTGACCAACCATATGGCATTAGGTTCACTGATGATTTGCCACTAGACTGACAGACCATTTGCCAATAGTCTAAATGACCATTTGCCATTAGGTTCACTGACCATTTGCCACTAGACTGACTGACCATTTGCCATTTGATTCGCTGACCATTTGCTACTAGACTGACCGACCATTTGCCATTAGATGCACTGACCATATGCCACTAAACTGACCGACCATTTGCCATTAGATTCAATGATGATTTGCCACTAGACCGAGTGATGATATGCCATTAGACTAACTGACAATTTGTCATTAGATTTACTGACTATTTGCCATTAATTGTCATTAGATTCACTGACAATTTGCCACTAGGCTGACCGACCATTTGCCATTAGACTAACTGACCATTTGCCATTAAGTTCAATGACAATTTGCCACTAGACTGACCGAACATATGCCATTAGGTTTACTGAAGATTTGCCACTAGCCTGACCGACCATTTGCCATTAGACTAACCGACCATGTGCAATTAGATTCACTGACGATTTGCCACTAGACTGACTGACCATTTGCCACTAGACTAACAGACCATTTGCCATAAGATTCCCTGACCATTTGCCACTAGACTGACCAACCATATGCCTTTAGGTTCACTGACAATTTGCCCATGAATTGTCCGACAATTTGCCATTAGATTTGCTGACCATTTGTCATTAAATTAGCTGACCATTTGCCATTATATTGACGGACCAATTGGCCCTACTTTGACTGACAATATGCCATTAGATTCACTGAAGATTTGCCACTAGACTGACCGACCATTTGCCATTAGGTTCACTGATGATTTGCCACTAGACTGACCGACCATTTGCCATTAGTCTAACTGACCATTTGCCATTAGGTTCACTGACGAATTGCTACTAGACTGACCGACCATTTGCCATTAGATTAGATGACCATATGCCACTAGACTGACCGACCATTTGCCATGAGATATTCTGACCATATGCCACTAGACTGACCGACCATTTGCCATTCGATTCAATGATGATTTGCCACTAGACTGAGTGACCGTATGCCATTAGGTTCACTGACTATTTGCCACTAAGCTGAGCAACCATTTGCCATTAGGCTAACTGACCATTTACCATTTGATTCACTGACAATTTGCCACTAGACTGACTGACGATTTGCCATTAGGTTCACTGACAATTTGCTACTAGATTGACCAACCATTTGCCATTAGATTTGCTGACCATTTGTCATTAGACTGACGGACCATTTGCCATTCGATTCGCTGACCATATGGCACTAGACTGACTGACCATTTGCCATTTGATTCAATGATGATTTGCCACTAGATCGAGCGACCATATGCCATTCGGTTCACTGACAATTTGCCACTACACTGACCAACCATTTGCCATTAGACTGACTGACCATTTACCATTAGATTCACTGACGATTTTCTACTAGACTGACCGACCATTTGCCATGAGGTTCACTAATGATTTTCCACTAGAATGACGGACCATTGGCCATTAGTCTAACTCGCAATTTGCCATTAAGTTCAATGCCAATTTGCCACTAGACTGACTGACCATATGCCAATAGGTCCCTTGACCATTTGCCACTAGACTGACCACCCATTTGCCATTACACTAACTGACCATTTGCCATTAGATTCGCTGAAGATTTGCCACTGGACTAACCAACCATTTGCCATTACACTAACTGACGATTTGGCATTAGATTTGCAGACTATTTGCCATTAATTTCACTGACGATTTGCCACTAGACTGACCAACCATATGGCATTAGGTTCACTGATGATTTGCCACTAGACTGACAGACCATTTGCCAATAGTCTAAACGACCATTTGCCATTAGGTTCACTGACCATTTGCCACTAGACTGACTGACCATTTGCCATTTGATTCGCTGACCATTTGCTACTAGACTGACCGACCATTTGCCATTAGATGCACTGACCATATGCCACTAAACTGACCGACCATTTGCCATTAGATTCAATGATGATTTGCCACTAGACCGAGCGATGATATGCCATTAGACTAACTGACAATTTGTCATTAGATTTACTGACTATTTGCCATTAATTGTCATTAGATTCACTGACAATTTGCCACTAGGCTGACCGACCATTTGCCATTAGACTAACTGACCATTTGCCATTAAGTTCAATGACAATTTGCCACTAGACTGACCGAACATATGCCATTAGGTTTACTGAAGATTTGCCACTAGCCTGACCGACCATTTGCCATTAGACTAACCGACCATGTGCAATTAGATTCACTGACGATTTGCCACTAGACTGACTGACCATTTGCCACTAGACTAACAGACCATTTGCCATAAGATTCCCTGACCATTTGCCACTAGACTGACCAACCATATGCCTTTAGGTTCACTGAAAATTTGCCCATGAATTGTCCGACAATTTGCCATTAGATTTGCTGACCATTTGTCATTAAATTAGCTGACCATTTGCCATTATATTGACGGACCAATTGGCCCTACTTTGACTGACAATATGCCATTAGATTCACTGAAGATTTGCCACTAGACTGACCGACCATTTGCCATTAGGTTCACTGATGATTTGCCACTAGACTGACCGACCATTTGCCATTAGTCTAACTGACCATTTGCCATTAAGTTCAATGACAATTTGCCAATGAACTGACCGAACATATGCCATTAGGTTTACTGAAGATTTGCCACTAGACTGACCGACCATTTGCCATGAGATATTCTGACCATATGCCACTAGACTGACCGACCATTTGCCATTCGATTCAATGATGATTTGCCACTAGACTGAGTGACCGTATGCCATTAGGTTCACTGACTATTTGCCACTAAGCTGAGCAACCATTTGCCATTAGGCTAACTGACCATTTACCATTTGATTCACTGACAATTTGCCACTAGACTGACTGACGATTTGCCATTAGGTTCACTGACAATTTGCTACTAGATTGACCAACCATTTGCCATTAGATTTGCTGACCATTTGTCATTAGACTGACGGACCATTTGCCATTCGATTAGATGACCATATGCCACTAGACTGACCGACCATTTGCCATGAGATATTCTGACCATATGTCACTAGACTGACTGACCATTTGCCATTTGATTCAATGATGATTTGCCACTAGATCGAGCGACCATATGCCATTCGGTTCACTGACAATTTGCCACTACACTGACCAACCATTTGCCATTAGACTGACTGACCATTTACCATTAGATTCACTGACGATTTTCTACTAGACTGACCGACCATTTGCCATGAGGTTCACTAATGATTTTCCACTAGAATGACGGACCATTGGCCATTAGTCTAACTCGCCATTTGCCATTAAGTTCAATGCCAATTTGCCACTAGACTGACTGACCATATGCCAATAGGTCCCTTGACCATTTGCCACTAGACTGACCACCCATTTGCCATTACACTAACTGACCATTTGCCATTAGATTCGCTGAAGATTTGCCACTGGACTAACCAACCATTTGCCATTACACTAACTGACGATTTGGCATTAGATTTGCTGACTATTTGCCATTAATTTCACTGACGATTTGCCACTAGACTGACCAACCATATGGCATTAGGTTCACTGATGATTTGCCACTAGACTGACAGACCATTTGCCAATAGTCTAACTGACCATTTGCCATTAGGTTCACTGACGAATTGCTACTAGACTGACCGACCATTTGCCATTAGATTAGATGATCATATGCCACTAGACTGACCGACCATTTGCCATGAGATATTCTGACCATATGCCACTAGACTGACCAACCATTTGCCATTCGATTCAATGATGATTTGCCACTAGACTGAGTGACCGTATGCCATTAGGTTCACTGACTATTTGCCACTAAGCTGAGCAACCATTTGCCATTAGGCTAACTGACCATTTACCATTTGATTCACTGACAATTTGCCACTAGACTGACTGACGATTTGCCATTAGGTTCACTGACAATTTGCTACTAGATTGACCAACCATTTGCCATTAGATTTGCTGACCATTTGTCATTAGACTGACGGACCATTTGCCATTCGATTAGATGACCATATGCCACTAGACTGACCGACCATTTGCCATGAGATATTCTGACCATATGGCACTAGACTGACTGACCATTTGCCATTTGATTCAATGATGATTTGCCACTAGATCGAGCGACCATTTGCCATTAGGTTCACTGACCATTTGCCACTAGACTGACTGACCATTTGCCATTTGATTCGCTGACCATTTGCTACTAGACTGACCGACCATTTGCCATTAGATGCACTGACCATATGCCACTAAACTGACCGACCATTTGCCATTAGATTCAATGATGATTTGCCACTAGACCGAGCGATGATATGCCATTAGACTAACTGACAATTTGTCATTAGATTTACTGACTATTTGCCATTAATTGTCATTAGATTCACTGACAATTTGCCACTAGGCTGACCGACCATTTGCCATTAGACTAACTGACCATTTGCCATTAAGTTCAATGACAATTTGCCACTAGACTGACCGAACATATGCCATTAGGTTTACTGAAGATTTGCCACTAGCCTGACCTACCATTCGCCATTAGACTAACCGACCATGTGCAATTAGATTCACTGACGATTTGCCACTAGACTGACTGACCATTTGCCACTAGACTAACAGACCATTTGCCATAAGATTCCCTGACCATTTGCCACTAGACTGACCAACCATATGCCTTTAGGTTCACTGACAATTTGCCCATGAATTGTCCGACAATTTGCCATTAGATTTGCTGACCATTTGTCATTAAATTAGCTGACCATTTGCCATTATATTGACGGACCAATTGGCCCTACTTTGACTGACAATATGCCATTAAATTCACTGAAGATTTGCCACTAGACTGACCGACCATTTGCCATTAGGTTCACTGATGATTTGCCACTAGACTGACCGACCATTTGCCATTAGTCTAACTGACCATTTGCCATTAGGTTCACTGACGAATTGCTACTAGACTGACCGACCATTTGCCATTAGATTAGATGACCATATGCCACTAGACTGACCGACCATTTGCCATGAGATATTCTGACCATATGCCACTAGACTGACCGACCATTTGCCATTCGATTCAATGATGATTTGCCACTAGACTGAGTGACCGTATGCCATTAGGTTCACTGACTATTTGCCACTAAGCTGAGCAACCATTTGCCATTAGGCTAACTGACCATTTACCATTTGATTCACTGACAATTTGCCACTAGACTGACTGACGATTTGCCATTAGGTTCACTGACAATTTGCTACTAGATTGACCAACCATTTGCCATTAGATTTGCTGACCATTTGTCATTAGACTGACGGACCATTTGCCATTCGATTCGCTGACCATATGGCACTAGACTGACTGACCATTTGCCATTTGATTCAATGATGATTTGCCACTAGATCGAGCGACCATATGCCATTCGGTTCACTGACAATTTGCCACTACACTGACCAACCATTTGCCATTAGACTGACTGACCATTTACCATTAGATTCACTGACGATTTTCTACTAGACTGACCGACCATTTGCCATGAGGTTCACTAATGATTTTCCACTAGAATGACGGACCATTGGCCATTAGTCTAACTCGCAATTTGCCATCAAGTTCAATGCCAATTTGCCACTAGACTGACTGACCATATGCCAATAGGTCCCTTGACCATTTGCCACTAGACTGACTGCCCATTTGCCATTACACTAACTGACCATTTGCCATTAGATTCACTGACGATTTGCCACTAGACTGACTGCCCATTTGCCATTAGATTCGCCAACAATATGCCACTAAACTGACCAACCATTTGCCATTAGATTCAATGACGATTTGCCACTAGACTAACTGACCATTTGGCATTAGATTCACTGACCATTTGCCCCTAGACTGACTGACGATTTGCCATTAGATTCACTGATGATTTTCCACTAGACTAACCGACCATATGCCATTAGGTTCACTGATGATTTGCCATTAGAATAAACGACAATTTGCCATTAGACTAACTCACCATTTGCCATTAGGTTCACTGAAGATTTGCCACTAGACTGACCGACCATATGCCATTAGGTTCACTGATGATTTGCCATTAGAATAACCGACCATTTGCCATTGGACTAAATCACCATATGCCATTAGGTTCTCTGACATTTTGCCGCTAGACTGACCGACCGTTTGCCATAAGAGTAACTGTCCATTTGCCATTAGATTCAATGACGATTTGCCACTGGACTGACCGACGATTTGCCAATAGATTCGCTGACCACTTGTCACTAGACTGACCAACCATTTGCCATAAGTTCAGTGACAATTTCCCACTAGACTAACTGATGATTTGCAATAAGATTTACTGACTATTTGCCATTAATTTTACTGACGATTTGCCACTCTACTGACAGAACATTTGCCATTAGATTCACTGACCCTTTGCCATTAGATTCGCTGACCACTTGCCATTATATTCACTGACCAATTGGCACTACTTTGACTGACCATATGCCATCAGATTGACTGACGATTTGCCACTAGACTGACCGACCGTGTGCCATTAGGTTCACTGATGATTTGTCACTAGACTGACCGACCATATGCCATTAGGTTTATTGACGATTTACCACTGGACTGACTGACCATTTGCCATTAAGTTCACTGATGATTTGCCACTAGACTGACAGACCATTTGCCAATAGTCTAACTGACCATTTGCCATTAGGTTCACTGACCATTTGCCACTAGACTGACTGACCATTTGCCATTTGATTCGCTGACAATTTGCTACTAGACTGACCGCCCATTTGCCATTAGATTCACTGACCATATGCCACTAAATTGACCGACCATTTGCCATTAGATTCAATGATGATTTGCCACTAGACTGAGCGACGATATGCCATTAGACTAACTGACAATTTGTCATTAGATTTAGTGACTATTTGCCATTAATTGTCATTAGATTCACTGACGATTTGCCACTAGGCTGACCGACCATTTCCCATTAGACTAACTGACCATTTGCCATTAAGTTCAATGACAATTTGCCACTAGACTGACTGACCATATGCCATTAGGTCCCTTGACCATTTGCCACTAGACTGACCGCCCATTTGCCATTACACTAACTGACCATTTGCCATTAGATCTCTGAAGATTTGCCACTGGCCTAACCAACCATTTGCCATTACACTTACTGAAGTTTGCCATTAGATTTGCTGACTATTTGCCATTAATTTCACTGATGATTTGCCACTAGACTGACCGACCATATGCCATTAGGTTCACTGATGATTTGCCATTAGACTAACCGACCATTTGCCATTAGGTTCACTGACGATTTGGCACTGAACTGACCGACCATTTGCTATTAGATTCCCTGACCATTTGCTACTAGACTGACCGCCCATTTGCCATTAGATTCCCCAACAATATGCCACTAAACTGACCGACCATTTGCCATTAGATTCAATGACGATTTGCCACTAGACTAACTGACCATTTGGCATTAGATTCACTGACGATTTGCCCCTAGACTGACTGACGATTTGCCATTAGATTCACTGATGATTTTCCACTAGACTAACCGACCATATGCCATTAGGTTCACTGATGATTTGCCATTAGAATAACCGACCATTTGCCATTGGACTAACTCACCATATGCCATTAGGTTCTCTGACATTTTGCCGCTAGACTGACCGACTGTTTGCCATAAGAGTAACTGTCCATTTCCATTAGATTCAATGACGATTTGCCACTGGACTGACCGACGATTTGCCAATAGATTCGCTGACCACTTGTCACTAGACTGACCAACCATTTGCCATAAGTTCAGTGACAATTTCCCACTAGACTAACTGATGATTTGCAATAAGATTTACTTACTATTTGCCATTAATTTTACTGACGATTTGCCACTCTACTGACAGAACATTTGCCATTAGATTCACTGACCCTTTGCCATTAGATTCGCTGACCACTTGCCATTATATTCACTGACCAATTGGCACTACTTTGACTGACCATATGCCATCAGATTGACTGACGATTTGCCACTAGACTGACCGACCGTGTGCCATTAGGTTCACTGATGAGTTGTCACTAGACTGACCGACCATATGCCATTAGGTTTATTGACGATTTACCACTGGACTGACTGACCATTTGCCATTAAGTTCACTGATGATTTGCCACTAGACTGACAGACCATTTGCCAATAGTCTAACTGACCATTTGCCATTAGGTTCACTGACCATTTGCCACTAGACTGACTGACCATTTGCCATTTGATTCGCTGACAATTTGCTACTAGACTGACCGCCCATTTGCCATTAGATTCACTGACCATATGCCACTAAATTGACCGACCATTTGCCATTAGATTCAATGATGATTTGCCACTAGACTGAGCGACGATATGCCATTAGACTAACTGACAATTTGTCATTAGATTTACTGACTATTTGCCATTAATTGTCATTAGATTCACTGACGATTTGCCACTAGGCTGACCGACCATTTCCCATTAGACTAACTGACCATTTGCCATTAAGTTCAATGACAATTTGCCACTAGACTGACTGACCATATGCCATTAGGTCCCTTGACCATTTGCCACTAGACTGACCGCCCATTTGCCATTACACTAACTGACCATTTGCCATTAGATCTCTGAAGATTTGCCACTGGCCTAACCAACCATTTGCCATTACACTTACTGAAGTTTGCCATTAGATTTGCTGACTATTTGCCATTAATTTCACTGACGATTTGCCCCTAGACTGACTGACGATTTGCCATTAGATTCACTGATGATTTTCCACTAGACTAACCGACCATATGCCATTAGGTTCACTGATGATTTGCCATTAGAATAACCGACCATTTGCCATTAGACTTACTCACCATATGCCATTAGGTTCCCTGACATTTTGCCGCTAGACTGACCGACCATTTGCCATAAGACTAACTGTCCATTTGCCATTAGATTCAATGACGATTTGCCACTGGACTGACTGACCATTTGCGAATAGATTCGCTGACCACTTGCCACCAGACTGACCAACCATTTGCCATAAGTTCACTGACGATTTGCCACTAGACTAACTGATGATTTGCAATAATATTTACTGACTATTTGCGATTAATTTCACTGACGATTTGCCACTAGACTGACAGACCATATGCCATTAGATTCACTGACCATTTGCCATTAGATTCGCTGACGACTTGCCATTATATTCAATGACCAATTGGCACTACTTTGACGGACCATATGCCATCAGATTCACTGAAGATTTGCCACTAGACTGATTGACCATGTGCCATTAGGTTCACTGATGATTTGCCACTAGACTGACCGACCATTTGGCATTAGATTCACTGAAGATTTGCCCCTAGACTGACTGACAATTTGCCATTAGATTCACTGATGATTATCCACTAAACTAACCGACCATATGCCATTAGGTTCACTGATGATTTACCAATAGACTGACCGACCATTTGCCATAAGATTCGCTGACCATTTGCCATTAGATTCGCTGACCACTTGCCATTATATTCACTGACCAATTGGCACTACTTTGACTGACCATATGCCATCAGATTCACTGACGATTTGCCACAAAACTGACCGACCATGTGCCATTAGGTTCACTGATGATTTGCCACTAGACTGACAGACCATATGCCATTAAGTTCAGTGACGATTTGCCAATAGACTGACCGACCATTTGCCATTACATTCACTGACCATTTGCCATTATATTCACTGACCAATTGGCACTACTTTGACTGACAATATGCCATCAGATTGACGGACGATTTGCCACTAGACTGACCGACCATGTGTCATTAGGTTCACTGATGATTTGCCACTAGACTGACCCACCATATGCCATTAGGTTCATTGATGATTTGCCACTAGACTGACTGACCATTTGCCATTAAGTTCACTGATGATTCGCCACTAGACTGACAGACCATTTGCCAATAGTCTAACTGACCATTTGCCATTAGGTTCACTGACCATTTGCCACTAGACTGACCGACCATTTGCCATTTGATTTGCTGACCATTTGCTACTAGACTGACCGCCCATTTGCCATTAGATTCGCTGACCATATGCCACTAAACTGACCGCCCATTTGCCATTAGATTAGATGATGATTTGCCACTAGACTGAGCGACTATATGCCATTAGACTAACTGACAATTGGTCATTAGATTTACTAACTATTTGCCACTAGACTGACAGACGATTTGCCATTAGATTCGCTGACGATTTTCCACTAGATTGACAACCTTTTGCCATTAGGTTCACTGACGATTTGCCACTAGACTGATCGATAATTTGTGATTAGACTAACTGATGATTTGTCACTAGACTGACCGACCATATGCCACTAGGTACAATGACGATTTGCCACTAGACTAACAGACCATTTGCCATTTGGAGCCACAAGCGCAACTTCGACTACATCCTCAACTCCTAGTTCTATGGAAGAACTTCTGCTACGGTTGACTGACTTGATGTCTGGAAATCAGCAACCTGCAGGGAGGAATTTGAAGCCAAGGGTGGATAAAACCACCAGAAAGTGTTACAGGTGTCAGGCCCTGGGACACTTTGCAGCAGAATGTCCAGCTGAGAAGCCGGTACCAAAGCCTGAAGAGAAGAAGACGGAAAACTAGAGGGGGTTGCTCGAGATGGCAATGTGGTAACCCCTAAGGTGAATGTGTGCCAGCTTATCACCAACAGTGCAAGCGATGAGGTCCAAGGTACAGAAGAGATTGGAAGCTTGGAGGAGGGACCTGATCAGTCCCTTCCAGGTATGTCCAATGAACCCAGAGAAGTAGACGTCCGAGGAGGAAGTACTGGGGGAGCGACAAATTGGATACAGGAGCTGGAGATAGTCAGCAGTGCCTGACTGTCCCCGGATCACCCCTGCTTGAAACACTTGCAGCGGCGGGGGTAGATCTTGGTGTCACCAAGGATTTCGAACGCTTCACCGTCAACCCATCACCACTGGATGGGAAACGGTGGTATTTGACTGTAGCAGTGAAGGGAAGATCTGCAGAATTTTTGGTTGATACTGGGGCTAGTCACTCCATGATCTCCAAACTATTCCATGATCTTGTAGCCGATGAACCAGATAACTTCACAACGAGGGTAAATGCTCATGCATGCAGACGTTTGGTAAAGCGTTTTTCGAAGTCAATATAGGTGGACAGGATTATCTTCTGTCGCCTACTATTGCTGATCTGAGTGATGATGGCATCATTGGATTAGATTTCGCTGCATTGTACGGGGCAATGTTGGAACCTTGTAGGGGGATGTTGAAGATAGAGCATCCGTACAAGATGGCCGTACAATGCATGTTGAGGAAGGTTTCTTCTGTAGCCTCGGTGGTACAGACGGTTAAGATACCCCCAGGACAGACATGTGATGTCCTGTTTTCGAGTGACAGTATCTTCCGAGATCAAATGGTGGTAATCGAACCCGATGTGGTGAGACTTTCGTTGGCAGTGGCAGCAGGAATTTAATTCCTATTTCGAATCCTGGAGGTGAAGTCCGTTATCTGATGAAAGGTACTCCCGTGGGGCAGGTGATTGTTGCACAGGCAAGCACCAGTATACTCTCAGAAGATACCAAACCCAACCTTGAAGGGATGTTCAATTTGCGTCCAGAACTCCAGAAGTTGGTGGACGATTCGAGCTTGGTGACGGGGGAGCAGAAAGATCAGTTGAGACGACTATTGATGAAGTATGATGTAGCATTCGGGGAACCCACTGGGTTGGGCCGAACTGATATGGTGCTACATTCCATCAATACAGACGATGCTGTACCTTTCAAGATCCCTTATAGACGCCTACCTTTGAAGAAGAAATTGATGGCCGAAAAGGAAATCGCTGATCGGTTAGATATTAGGGGTGATCGTTCCCAGCACTAGCCCCTGGTCCAGTCCTGTTCAGATGGTGACTAAGAAAGACGGCACAATTCGCTTCTGTATCGATTATCGAAAGTTGAATGGTTGCACAAAGAAAAACTCCTATCCTCTTCCCCGTATAGACGAGACTATTGATTCCCTGGGCAGAAACCAATGGTTCTGTACGCTGGATTTACAATCCGGATACTGGCAGGTTGAAATGAAGGAAGAGGATCAGGAAAAGACGGCTTTTTCGAGCCATGTCGGTCTTTTTCAGTACAATGTGATGCCGTTCGGGTTGTGTAACGCCCCTGCAACATTCGAAGCCATGATGGAATCTCTGTTGAGTGACCTGTTATGGAAGGAATGTTTGGTGTACCTGGACGACGTGATTGTATTTGGGAAAACCTTCGATTCGTGCCTGGCTACCCTAGCCAAAATTTTCGAGAGGTTGATAACCAATGGTTTGAAATTGAAACCAAAGAAGTCTCACCTATTCAGGACTTCAATTAACTATCTTGGTCGGATAATATCCACTGAGGGCGTTAAGGCAGATCCCAAAAAGCTAGATGTTGTGTCGGAATGGGAAAAGCCGGAAGGACCTAAAGACATACATTCTTTCCTTGGCTTCTGTAGCTACTACAGGGACTTCCTACTGGGGTATGCCAGAATAGCTCAGCCTATGCAGGCTCTAGCTCACTGGACTCCGGGTAGAAGGAAGGAACCTTTCCCATGGAGTCCTGAACAAGATCTAGCATTCGAAGCCGTGAAGAACCTATTTCGAACCACTCCAGTTTTGAAATATCCCACAGCTGAGGGACATTTCATACTGGACACTGACGCCAGTAATGACAGCATCGGTGCTGCTCTGTCCCAGATACAGGATGGGAAAGAAGTACCACTGGCTTTCGCTAGTAATACCCTCAATAAGGCCCAGAGGAATTACTGTACTACTAAGCGCAAATTGTTGGCGGTAGTAGTGTATACGAAGAAGTTTAAGCACTTTCTGTGGGGAGGTGACTTTACTTTACGGACAGATCACTCCTCCTTAAGGTGGTTGCTAAACTTTAAGGAAGCAGAGGGGATGATCGGTCGATGGTTGACCCATTTGTCCGAGTTTGGGTTGGAAAATAGCCAAATCCAACACAGAGCAGGGAGCAAGCATATCAATGCTGATGCCCTTTCGAGAAAACCCATAAGGAAATGTTCTAGAATGGATTGCAATGACTGTGGAGCCCATAACGCTGTAGTAGCTGGAGTTCGAATGCCGTATGATGTAGGACATTCTAAAGCAATGGAATGGTCCACAGAAACTATCAGGCAATTCCAGAAGGGTGATACTGTCATTTCAAGACTAATAGAACAGGTCACCAGTGGTATCCAGCCACAAAGACCAACCATTTCGATTGAGAACCGGGAAATGAGACAACTACTTGCTCAATGGTCTGAGCTAACCGTTGTTGACGGTATCTTATGTAGGTGTATTTCGTACATGGACACCAGACCAGTGGGCATTTTGGAAAGAAACGCTCCCTTGCGCGACTCTCCAGAAGGTATTACTGGCCCGGCATGAGTAAAGATCTGCTTAGGTGGATCTCCACTTGTCCGGATTGTTGTCTAAATAAACCAGGTGAAGGCCTGGGGAAATTACCTGGGGAGATTTGCACGCATAGCGGTTGATATCATCAGTGGTCTCAAAACCACTCCTGATGGAAACACGTGCATGATGGTGATCTCCAACTACTATTCGAAGTACACTAGAGTGTTCCATCTGAAAGATCATAAAGCCCATACATGTGCCCGTGCATTTGTAAAAGGCTGGGTGCTCCATCTAGGCGTGCCCTTGATGTTGCACAGTGATCAAGGGAGAGAATTCGAATCCGAGTTATGGGCAGCAATGTGTCATAGCTTTGCTATATGCAAAACAAGAACGAATCCGTACAGGCCTCAGTCTGATGGACAAGTAGAAAGGTTCAATAGAACCCTAATACAAGTCCTGAAGCCTCTGGTCAACAGTCAGATGGATGATTGGGACGAGCAATGCGAGTTTGTGGTACATGCTTACAACAGTACGGTGCATGCTTCCACCGGTTGTTCCCCCAATCTATTAGTGTTCGGAGAGGATTTGGTTATGCCTGCTGACTTGGTGTTCGGCGTAGCTGGGATAAACGCTGAAATACCATGTCAGGTGATGTTCGTGGAGGCATTGAGGGATCAATTCAAGTCCGCGTATGAGATGGTTCGATGTGAGCTGAGCAAATCTGCATCATGGCAAAAAGTGGGCTATGACGTTGGTTTGAAACTCAGGTTCTTTCGAGTAGGGGATGAAGTAGTCAGGCTACATGACCCACTACAGCAGCTGAAACTCACCCAACTGGGATGGTCCATTTACTGTGGTTCGGATTGTTTCTGAATTTACAGTAGTGATAAAATCCATGTTGGGGCGCCTGTATAAATCCAATGTGGCTCGTCTACGTCGGTGGCATGGTGATATTTCGGCGCATTCGAAGTCAGGGGAGCATTCGAAGTCAAGTGACACTGAGCGGAGAGCAACCACCCCGGAACGACGTGGTCCTGGTAGACCTAGGAAACTAGTTATACCCTCAGGTGTGGGAAAATCAATGCCCCCTGGTATTGGTAAAGTGAAGAGAAGCCGGGGTAGGCCTGTAAAAAATTTACCAATAAAAAAAATTCGAGCTTCTGGCAAGAAGGATAAAAAACATGTAAAAAAAGTCTCGGCAAATGAAGGTCTAAAGGGGAGGAGGGCTGTCCAATTGACTACTGGACATCCTGTCGAATCTTCCCGGATGACCAGGTCTAAAGAACCCAAGGTAGGGTTAAGGCGCAGTCCACGGTTTGGCCAAAGGACTGCTGTGACCTAATTTGTATACACAACAAGAAGATTCGATCCCATGATGGTAGTACAGACCTAATTGCTGTCGAGTGATCAGAACTAGGGCAGGTGCTGGTTGTATGAATGTCCCCGAGGGTGGCAGACAGATTAATCTGGCGGGTATTCTTATGTTACCCGTAATGACATTTGCCTACATTCCTGAATAATTCATAATTAGTAACAGCCGTGGTTCTGTGGAATTGACTCAATAAAGATTACACTCCGGTGAGCTACCCGTTCGATTAGTGGCGGGAAACGTGAGCGTCTCCCGCTGCGTTATCCGTTAGAAAAGGGCTATCCGGTGAGGCGTGAATGCTGATTGGTTGACCTTTGCTCCCGCGGCGGGCGTGGTGGCGCGAGACAAGAAGGGCAGCCGCCATATTGGAAGAGCGCCAAGAAGACGCGTGTTCGCTGCAGGGCAAAGGAGGGAGATAAAAGGGGTCCTGGTACCGACAAAAGTCCTCCGAACCACATCATAATACGTCCAAGACTGGTTAGTTCCCGCTCATAGTGTCATTTGGACACGCGGAGCTTCGATCTCCGCAACATCTTCGTTTAAACTTCGTTTTTTTTTTTTAAAACAACATTCGACTTCGATGGAGGAGCAGTACACCCCCGGTGAGGGCCTCCAGTCCGAGGACCTGGATCTATTCCAGGACGTGGACGATGGACAGTTCGATAGTGTGCAGGAGTCGGATTATGAATCCGCCTCCGAATCAGCGGGGAGTACGGCCACCGTCCGAGAGGCTGGGATAGGCTCCTATTCGTCGGCCAAGCAGGATGCTGCGGCCATGCCACCGCCAGCGACAGTCAACTTGGGGCCGTTGCCGTGGCGCAACACCCCAAAACGTGTGGCTTCGAAAGACATCGACAACTCCATGGAACTCAACGCGGCAGGCGACCTGGAGGAGAGCGACATGCCAGAACTGGAGGAGGTAGGTCAAAAAGTGCCTATCCACGCAGTATCTGAGACGGAAATGGAGGAGTACGTTTGCAAATCATTGGCTCAGCAGCAGCTGATACAAGTGCTGGAATGTGAACCACCATTTGACACTTCATTGCAGCTCCACCCCACTCTCATGGCGATGGTGCCGGATAAACTAGAAGAACATGAGTTCTACCACCACGACGGGAGGTGGTTGGAAAGCTATGAGGAGGCTATTCGAGGCGCTTACAAGAACGACATCTTTGGCCATATTTTGCTAAGATGTGGCAAAAACTTTAAGACCTTCCAACAGGCCCCACCAGCCGAGGAACCGGTCCCTTCGAGCTCAACCCCGACTCCATTCGAAGAACCCACTACTACGACTGAGACTAATAAATCTCAATTCGAACCACTTCCTGAGACTCCGGGACCTTCACCGGTCCCCTTCGACAAGTCTCCAGCCATCCTTGAGTTAACACCTATGGATGTTACCCCCGGTACCCCGGAGCTGGCTGAGCAGGAAACTCGGTTTGCTCAGGTGGTTAGAGAGTCCGATGAGCTGCGGGCAGCCAATGAACAGTTACGACAGACTCTGGAAGCTATGAAAGCTGCTCCTAGAACTCCACTCACCCGAGCTCAGTCCCGGAAAAACCCCAACCCGCAGCAGAAGGGACGCTCCGTGTCTGACGCTTCGGATGTGGAGGAGGGAACTACCAAAAAGCCAACGACATAAGGTGAAAAAGGCTGAAGCACGACAGCCCTGTGTCCCTCACGTCCTGCCTCCACAAACCACAGCGATAAACATGTCTCCAGAAGTGAAACCAGTACGACTTCCACCCCTTCGACGCCTCCAAAGGCACCATCTAAGACTCCTGTGCAGGTTCCTATACCTGTATCTCCGTCCACGTCCTCAGAATCAGGACATTCAAACTCCACCTGTGGTCGCTTCTCCCCCTCCGGCAGCCGCGGCAACAGCCTTGGCCGATATACCTAACTCCCGGGCAGAGGAGATGATCTGGCGTAATGCTACTGGGGGCTTTAAAATATTTAGGCCCGAGTGCATGGAGCACTGTAAAAGATCCAGAGACATGTACTCCTGCCCTACGGAGAAGGATTACGAGGGGTTGTCCGATGACGAAGTGTGGATAAGGTCCAACACCAACTCGCAGAGCACCTTTCGATGGACGGAGAATTGGTTCGGCCGTCTCCATGATAGGAAAGAATTCCCTGAGTCCTATTACAATCATGAAGGATGCCCTAAAATCTGATGGGCCATGGCCAGATACCGGCAAGGGGTAAGGGAGGAGTGCCCCTTCGACTCATGTATGCATTGGTATAAGCATGAGAACCGCCCCATGCCCACTTCTCTTCGGTTCATGCGGCACCTGGTTGAGTGCCATATGCACCACCGGGCGCAGTACATCTGCGCCGATACAGGCAAGTCCAACAAGAAATGCAATGGGCTGTGGACCTTCCGAAGGGGTCGTATGATTGAACATTTGATACAGTGTCATGGCCAAGCCATGCTGTTGGCGAGGAAGAACGTAGGGGATCTACATGCACGGCTGGTGGCGGGTCTAGACAAGGTGAAGTTTGAACACATCACCATAGAAACCCCACAGTTCGGGAAGGTGCAAATTGCCAGGAATTCGAAAAGACAAGGCCGGAGGTCAGCAGCCCTAGTAGGAAGGGTGGGCATAAAACCCCCACCTCTACAGTGACTTTGAGTTCGGAATACGTAAAGACTGAGCCTGTGGTGGACCCAGTTCCGGTGACTACTTTGAACCCGGTCACCACCACACCAACTACGACTGCTACAGGGGCAACGGCAGCGACTGTCGCTTTTCCAGTGACTTTGACGACTACTACCACAGATACCGTGCCCTTCAGGCCCGTAGTGCATGAGGAATCATCAGTTAACCCTGAAAGGTGGTACGAGCTGATGGTCAGTGGCGAGAACTTTCGTCCCACCGTACACATCCCAAATGACTACTTCGAGCCTGTGAAGGCCCCGGATGCAATAGTGCATAAGGACCTGTAAGAACGATGGTTGCATGAGCAGCAAGCCGCCATGCAACAGTGTGCCACTTGGGTGGGTAGGGCATTCACGGACTATGCCATAGCCATGCAAGGCAAAGAGGTGGAACGATTAAGACTGATCTTCGAAAAGCAGCGTATCGACGAGCAGGTAGAACCCGGCAATGTAGCCGAACTCACCAAGAGACTGGAGCATACGAAACGAGAACTCACAACGGCCCGGGCCTTTCAGAAGGCAGCGGAGGATACTCTTGAGGATCAGGCTTCAACAATGAAAGCCCTAAACGTCAAGTTTATCCGGGTGTTCGGAATCGGACTCACTCAGTGGAGTGGATCTCTCAAAGAACTCCAAGCCATTGTAAAAGACTTATGAAGTGTTCGTATGTTCGTATATTCAATTGCATCTTATAATTTATGTGTATTGTGTTTCGATGATGGCATAATAATCCATTGTGTTCGTAGTTACAAACGTCCATGATTGAAATCATGATTCGAAAAAAACATAACCAGGTATGAGATGCATAATTGATACTTATTGTCGTTTGAGAAGTGTCTTTGTTGTCTACATGTATGAAAAAAAGGGGAAGTATTAATACTTCGAAAGTTCCAGGTACAAGTTATACTGTCTACTATGAACGGCTACGTATCTGGTACCCTCATAATTCGAACCAACAACTGTAAATAATGTTCGATTCAAACCTACCTTTATATCCAAAAAAATTTTTGGGGGGAAATAACAACTGGTATTCGGATTTCGAAACTACATTTATTCTCATAGTGTAAAGTCATATATTATTTACCTCAGGTAAAAACATATTATAAGACATTCCTTGGTTGTAAGAGTTAACTTATGTTGGTTCCATGTATTTTTGGTTATATAATAGGTCATATAATTACCCCTCCAGGGTCGGTTCGCCCATATAAATATTTTCGAACCACTACTTCTGTGTCAGTCCGTCCTAAAATCACTTAAAGTGCATTTCTTACCTACCTTAAAGAGTAATGATAAATAATACAATATTATATCTCATCAAAACCATAAAAAGCTGTGATCTCTGTAGTTAAGAGTAGTATAGAACATATATTCATATCTTTATTAGAGATGGATACTCACGTATCAATCTTGTCGTTATGATGTTGGATCTATGAGATCCCTGTTATCTTCATAAGATGTGTAAATGTTGTTTGGGTGTAACAGGTCAATCTAGATCCAGTTGTACTTTCTACATGTTCAGACGGAACATAATTCGAACCTTTGAATCTATACTATTGATGTCATTATGTACACTGATATTATTCTCCTATGTTCGAGTCGTATATTATATCAGATGTGTACAACCCTTGTTATAATCTGGTGGGGGTGATGTAGGGGCACGAATAATACGTGTACATATGGGTCCATGGAGTCAGAGCGGGAAGTGCCTCCTTCGGACACTAGGTGGCAACACCTACGCCATGTCCTTTCGGCTATCCGGTAGCGGAGCCAGGCAGGGCACTCCAGACGGCGCTACGGTGGAGTGCCACGTCGACACTGCTTGGTCCGCGCTCAGGGTATATAAGAGGCCGAGGTTGGCTACCTCAGGGAGTTCGTCCCAGGACGAGCTCTGACCCACAACTTTCGATATTACCTTCGTTACACCTACACCCCTCCCACACTCTGGCTCCTGCACCAGTCATGCTGGCTCAGGACCAGATCATCCAGCTCTGCTGACTTCGAACTATCGGTAGAACGCTGTAATGGCCCTAGACCCCTAAATTCGACATGGCGACATGGGCATTTCTTAAATTCGACATGCGACATGAGGCCTAGTGACATGCGACATGAGGCTTAAAAAGATAGTGACATGGGACATGGACAGTTCTTAAAATCGACATGGGACATGAGCATTTTTAAGCGACATAGACATGCGACATGGCCATTTCTTAAAATCGACATGCGACATGGGGACCCCCCCATCAAGGGCCCCGCTGTAGGCCTACATCTTCGAATGGTTAAACCAAGTGAACCGAGCAAAACCTTCGTGTTACTTTGAGGCTGTGATCGTGACTGAATAAGGGAGTGTTCATTTATTAATTACAGGGGGGGGGCAGGTGAGATTTTGCGCGGAGGGGCGAAAATTTTTTACGCCCCCCCCTCGAGAGCGCGTGTAACGTTTTGCGCCCCCCTCGCCGAAGGCTCCGAAAATTTTTCGCCCCCCCCCTTTGAACTATAGTTACGCGCGGGCTTTTTGGCTAAAAATGGGCTTAAATTTTTACGCCCCCCCCTCAAGAGGGGTCAGAAATTTTTTACGCCCCCCCCCCTCAGAAGGGGTCGGAAATTTTTACGCCCCCCCCCAAACCCACCACGTACCCCCCCCCCCCTGTAAATAATAAATGAACACTCCCTAAACCTGTTGCATTCAAACCGAATTTGGAACCTGTGTTCGCGTGATACTTCCACAACCCCTACAATTTTAAAACCTTAATATATCAATTATAGGCCTATATGGGCTTTCACTAATTTAACTGACTTTTAAAATTTCTGTTAAACAAGAATTGCGGTTGTTGCCGCGTAAAAAAATGCCTCAGGCATTTTTATACGCGGCAACAACCGCAATTCTTGCATTTGAAGAAACATAATGTCTACATGGTTGGTATATTTGTAGGGGACCCATTCAAGACACCATACAAACAGGGCGGGAGGATGATATAACTGACGGATGTGACACAACAGGGGAAAACATGCCATTACAGGGATTTAGTGTAATATACAGCCACTAGGTGGCCACCAGTGCAGCAGCACTAATAGAACCATTGAATTCCTTTGGTCCATGTTAGGGGGTGTAGGTAGGATTATAATCAACCTCAGGAGCATGGAAATGGGTGTTGCTAGGCAGATAAACAATTAGAATAGCTGTTGCTAGGCAACCAGCTGTCTTAGCAACAAAATAATAGAACCATTGAATTCCTTGGGTCCATGTTAGTGGGGGTGGGTACAATTATAATCAACCTCAGGAGCATCGAAATGTGTGTTGCTAGGCAGATAAACAATTAGAATAGCTGTTGCTAGGCCACCGGCCATCTTAGCAACAAACTAATAGAACCATTGAATTCCTTGGGTCCATGTTAGGGGGGGTAGGTATGATTATAATCAACCTCAGGAGCATGGAAATGGGTGTTGCTAGGCAGATAAACAATTAGAATAGCTGTTGCTAGGCAACCAGCTGTCTTAGCAATAAACCAATAGAACCATTGAATTCCTTGGGTCCATGTTAGGGGGGGTAGGTAGGATTATAATCAACCTCAGGAGCATGGAAATGGGTGTTGCTAGGCAGATAAACAATTAGAATAGCTGTTGCTAGGCAACCAGCTGTCTTGGCAACAAAATAATAGAACCATTGAATTCCTTGGGTCCATGTTAGTGGGGGTGGGTACAATTATAAACAACCTCAGGAGCATCGAAATGTGCATTGCTAGGCAGATAAACAATTAGAATAGCTGTTGCTAGGCAACCGGCCGTCTTAGCAACAAATCGATAGAACCATTGAATTCCTTGGGTCCATGTTAGGGGGGGTAGGTATGGTTATAATCAACCTCAGGAGCATGGAAATGGGTGTTGCTAGGCAGATAAACAATTAGAATAGCTGTTGCTAGGCAACCAGCTGTCTTAGCAACAAACTAATAGAACCATTAAATTTTACGGTCCATGTTAGGGGGGGTAGGTAGGATTATAATCAACCTCAGGAGCGTGGAAATGGGTGTTGCTAGGCAGATAAACAATTAGAATAGCTGTTGCTAGGCTAGGCTGTAGACCTCCCTGTGATAAAATACAGGCAGGGAACGCTATATGGGTGACCTTCCCCTATGTTGGGTGTATATTGACCAATACACACCTAAAGATCAGAGGGGCAATTAAAAACATGAAAGGGGTCATAAAAATGTTGTTTGTGGTTAGATGTGTATTTCCCAATACACAAGGCCTGCACATGCACATGTTTATGGTATACCAGCCTCTGATAGGCTATCAAGCCAACCAATCAATTTAGCTCAGTCATATCCAGTCATGTATGGAGGGGTCTGCCCAGTCGTTCTCTGGGTGATATGAACGACCCTAGAAGTGGGCTACACCCAGACTCCAGTCAGGTTATTGCTAGGCAACCAGCTGTCTTACCAACAAACCAATAGAACCATTGCATTCCTTGGGTCCATGTTAGGGGGTATAGGTATGCTTATGATCAACCTCAGGATCGAAGGTTGATTAATATTAATTTTATCATTATATGTATAAATTTGTGTTGTGACACCTTAAAACAAAATGGCGGCACCACTCAAAACAAAATGGCGGCACCCGTATTGACTTCCGGTCAAATGAAAACAATATAATGCCTCAACCTGGTAGTTCGCAAGCTCACCACCAGGGCCCCTCCGGGGCCTTTCGACCTTAAAAAAAGTCGGAGGCAGCGATTAGTTGACGATATCCCAAAATACCCTGTGCGTGGATGGTTCCGGTGTCTGCCGCCAGCAGCGCCGGTGTGCGCGAACGCTGAAGTTCGTCTGGTAGAGTACTGGCGGGTATTTTCGGCCGGGGGGTATTTTCGGCCACTTTGGCTTACTTTCTGTCCTAGCCAATTACATTTTGGATGATACATTATGTAATTTTTTCAGGTGACAGCTGGATACATTGTTTTTGTTTCCTGAACATGAAAGGGAACCCAGTTTATTCTAATCAAGTATTAATTTCTTCATTTATAAAGAGACCATTAGATTTGTCGACCATGACTTGAGAATGCTTTGTAGCCTTAACATGTTCATTAATACATCAACATAAAATCACCTGTTGCCTAGGGGTAATCATACTATGAAATTCCATTAAAATCCAAGTCATGTTTAGTATATTATAGCTCTATTGTATATTTTAGCTGAAATTTTCTATATTTCTATAATCCATCCCTAATTTAGGGGGGTGGCCGAAAATAGGGCACCATAATTCAACTGTGGGGGGTATTTTCGGCCACCAGGCAGTGTTCATGCTTTTCAAAGCCCTCAGGTCTCTTTAATAAAACTGATAACAACTTTTCCCAGATGTCAAACCCATTTAATATGAACCTCTAACTTCATGAATTTTATAGTGCAGTTTTTAAAAGGAAGATTTTGATTTTTGTTTTATGAATAATTTTTTTTTTAAATTTCGAGACCTAGATCCTACTTTTGTAGGGGAACGAGTACATCTTAGCTATACCAATTTATTATTTGACAAGTGGGCATTTAAATGTAAGTATGGGTTGAAGTTGATTCACACTTTAATAAGTCAGGCCATAATGAAAATCTTGGTATAAAAGAGAACCTTTAAAAAAGTACCCTATTTGCCTGCATCTGTTGTTTAATTGGCATTAGAATACCATCCACCTGGCCGAAAATACCCTCCCCTGGCCGGAAATACCCCCCAAAAGTTAAAATCTCAATAAAGATAATGAATTGCTTCCCACAGCAACAGTAGAATTGTTATTGTGATATCACCTGTCCAGATATCTTTGCAAAACCCTCCCACACCTTGTCAATCATGGACATTGCTCTGAATAAATAATTCTATGTGTGGTAGCAAAGTGAACCTTAAGTGGCCGAAAATACCCCTCACTACTCTAGATCATAAAACGTTTCACCAGCTGCAGAAGGCGGTATGACGGCCAAATAAGTGGATAATTAATACTGCATTTTGGAATGAACAGGTGAGTGGACTAGAAACCCTGATATAAATGGCAAACATTACTGTTTTACCGATCTTCAGATTGCGTAACACAGCAAACAGCCATATTATCGCTCAGTTTGTTGACAAAAGTCTGTGCAGACTGTGGGACGTTGCCCAACTCTAGACAGTGTTGTCAAGAGTTTCAGCCCCTTCCCACTTGTCAACATGACTATATTAGGTCGAGAACTAGCCATTATCAATTATAGAGTCCTCCGAGACGAGGTAGGAGGGGGGATTTGTCGCTTGGGGGACTCCTCTACCACACTCCACAGTCTACACGGAGTAGCCTAGGCCCCAACAGTGACGGCCCGGGCCAACCAACTGTTCCAACAGCAGCATACCGTAGTGTAGTCATAGCCTACTCAGACTTCATTTGGAGTCCTTGTGGTGGAAAAGGGGACTGGTTGACCGAGTCTGACTCAGACGTGACAGTGCTGTGGGTCGAGCAAGGGTCATGTGAAAGGCCATGCCCATGCAGCCCCCCCCCCCCCCCCCCCCCCCGGGGCTCTGCCCTGAACATGTTTTCCAACCCACTATGCCTATGGCTAGACCTAGTCTAGTGGGGTCTATCTGTGCCACTAAGGGGGGGGGGGGGGGGTCGAGCACGTTGATCTTATACAAGAATTGTAGGTGAATTCATGCATTTAAACATGAATCTAAATCTATTTACGTCCTTGAATTATCAAATAACAATTATTTGGGGAAAAGAATATTACAATTTTCGAGCATCAACATTATGGCTCTGAAGGGCTGGGGGTTGGGAGGTCTGTGTTACAACTGTGTTTGCATATGTCTCTCTTAGATTGGGTTCAAATTAGGTCTGAGAGAAAGAAATAGGAAATTATCTGAGTATTCGGAAATTGGAACAAATTAGCATCTGGTTCACCATTGACCTTAATTAGGGACGAGTAATTCATTACTAGCTAGGGAGGTGGTGTTTTTTTTCTGATAATAGTATTTGCATCCCTAGATAAGCAGGGCTTTAATGTTTTTTTCAATACTGATAGGGTCGGATGGGCAATATATTAATCAATATACATGTGTATTGATCTACCGGTATATTTGGCCCTTTAAAGACTGCATAATGTATCAATGCCACACGACTGCCAGATCTACCCTAACCATTTAAGGAAGGCATAGAATGATAGATAGATAGAGCTGCATGCTAAAGTGACTGAGTCAGTGGCTACTGCATGAACGGTGCCTGATGCAGAACGAACCAGGCACCACAAGCGCAGTCACCACTGTTCAGGTCATCTTCAATTGATGCTTTGTGCTTTTTCCGGGTATTTTCATTAAAAATAGACAAAAACATAAAAAATATGAAATTAATCTTTCCTATAGTCACGTGGCCCTTGTGAGCATGCAGAACGGCCCAGATTTATGAGGGAACAGCCCTCCTATTGCTTTAACCTTGCTATACAGTATTCAATACGAAATAAAGTGTAGATGCTCTTTTTCAGCTGCAGCCATGAATATCAACAACATGGCGTCAGGGGCACCATCTCAACTCCGCATTTCTGGCGGAAGGAGGCACCGAACTGGGCATTTCTGTTCATGTGGTGGCTGTTCAAACCAAGCTGGAACTGATAAGAAGAACAATCTAAAACGGTCCTACTACACCTATCCCATGAAGGACCCTAAGCGCCTGAAACTATGGCTCAAGGCCATACCGAGGGATGGTGACTGGTACCCGAAGAACAGTACAAGGATTTGCTCAGATCACTTCAAAGGAGGTACAGTTGCACAAGGCAGATAAGGCCATTATATTTAATCAAAGACCAATTTATCTTCTTTGGTATGACCTTACTAGAATTTGCATTCTTGTTTGCTTTGGGAAACCGAGGATCTAGTATGGTAGTCTTTATTTCTTTAAACCAAGAAGCGAGGCATTTTGCATCCCACACCCCCTCACCTAAGGAAATTTTGTATCTTTAGAAGATTAAAAATTTAAAATCACTGCATCACATTTCGTTTTCATATTCCCAAAACTAAGTGGTTTGGAGGTTTCTGGAATGTTTGACACACAGGGGGTACATGTGTATCATATGTGACGGACCTGATTCATATATCAAAGATGTTCTGTCAACAATATGAGATGCATTAAATGCTTATTATTTCACCCTGTATTTGTATTCAGGGTCAAAAACAAACAGCCCGGGAAGTGAAGGTTATGTGCCAACGATATTTACGGGTGCAGATAAGATGCGTGGGAAGAAGCAGCCCAAGGCACGAACAAGCAGAACAAGCAAAACAGCAGCCGAGTTTGTTCCCCCGCCACTCCCAAAGAAAGCAGCCACACCCAGTCCGGATCCGATACCAGTAGGACGTCCTTCAAATCCCAAACCTGCGCAAGACAACGTGTCCAATGACAAAGCGGTCTGGAATGCACCTGATCACGACTACCTCAAAACAAAGGTGATTACCATTAAACCTTGCGTATAAGCCTAACTCTCGTATTAGCCGCACCCTGTCTTTCGGCCGATCCTATAAGCCACACTGGGGATCTGATTATGGTGACTTTAAGTCCTGTAACATAATAGCAAAAACTCGCTTATAAGCTGCACCGTGACCGTGGGCGATCATATAAGCCGCACGGCCGATCTGATTCGCGCAGTAGCCGCGGCTTATACGTGAGGTTTTACGGTAATCACATTTACACTTGTTATTATATTGTCGGTGATCTTTCAATGCCCTGGCACTCCTATATTTGGAGGCAGACCGTATAATCTATTGATAGCCTATTTTTAGGATTCACCCAAACTTGGGGCCGGATGAGCTTTTTTATCAAGGCCACTCGGCTGGCCATTAAAAAATTTCCTTTTATAGAAGGTCCAGGAAGGGGGCTTCCATAAAGTATGTACGCACATTTTCTCCAGAAATTGACCCCCCCCCCACCGCTAAAATTCTTGTACACATTAAAACAGAGGGTTAATTAAGATTTTCAGAAAATAGACCCCTCCCACCCGTTTTGTGTCCTCCCAAGCAGCAAACTTTTTTCCCAGAAATCGTCTGGCCATATCTCGGCTCAGATAAGGTGCAGCTCCAGGCCCCAGACCACGGGCCCTGCACTCAGCATCTAAAGGGGACGTGACCTGCGTTCTCAGTCTCCAATAATGCCCCCCTTATCCTCAAAGTTTGTGGTAAAAGAACACCCCTTTAATCTTAAAAATCGCTACTTTATCGAGTCTGAAATGAGCCCCAATTATAACAAAAACACAGATATTTTTAGTCTTATTAAGACATCCCTTTTTCCATCCATTAAAGATGATATAAATCACCAGTTATAATGCAGCACTCTGTGACATTAATCAATCGCAAACTGACTAAGGAAGTTCCCCTCCCCCATGTGTGCATACTGATATCACTTGGACCCCTCCCCCTCCGCCCCTCGCCGTGGCCCCTTAAGATATCACTGAAAAGGCACTCTCCTACTTTTCCATATAGTACAAAAACACCATCAAAATGTTTTTTTATTGAGGGCCTCAGGTCCCTATTGACTCCCCTCTCCTCTGACGTCGCTAGCAGAAACTGATAATGGTATATATATATACATGTATGTACATCACTGCCCCTTTTTTTTCAGAGACTTCATGCTTGTGCGTCAGAATTGGATGCACTCCACCTCAAGGCTACTAATCTGGAAGAGCAGCTTGCCAAGTCCGAGGCCAAAAATTTGTGCCTTGCAAACATGAAAACTGATAAGGACTTTGCAATGTGGACTAACATGCCTTCACGAACAATTTTCATGGGTCTTTGCAACTACCTGGAGGGGCGCGGTGCAGCTACCATGAAGATATGGCGTGGCGCCAGCACTGCTGAACATACACCTTTCCAGGAGTTGGGTATGGTAAACAAAGCTGGACCAGAACGCAGATTGGCAGTTGCAGACGAGCTTTTCTTTGTTTTGGTTAGATTGTCGACTGCAATGACCAACAAGGAGGTCGCCTGGTTGTGTGGTATGTCAGAGTCAGGGTTTGGCCAGCTTTTTACGACATATGCCAATTTCATAGCTATTGAATTGAAGTATCTATTCGAAATGCCTGCAGTAGATAACCCAGAGCATGTAGCAGAGTGCTTCAAGCCCTACCCAAATCTGCGCACGGTCATAGATTGCACTGAGGTGTTTTCTCAGAAGCCGTCTAACTTAGATGCACGAAAGGAAATGTACAGCAACTACAAGGGGACGGAGACAATTAAATATCTTGTAGGGATGTCTCCCGAGCTGTATGTAAATTATGTTTCACCTGCTTGGGGTGGCCGTGCCTCAGACAAGACTATCACGCTAGATGCGGATACCCTTTTAGGTGGCCTCCCAAGAGGTTCATCTATCATGACCGACCGCGGTTTCAGCCTCAGCGCGGAGCTGAGGGCAAAGGACGTCAACCTCCTAATCCCAGACTGCAAGGGTCGCAACCGTTCTCAGATGACACCAGAAGAGCTTGCGCATTCTGAGAGGATTGCAGAAGCAAGAATACATATTGAGCGCATAATGCAGCGAATTCGCACCTTCAGAATCTTGGAGGCCCGTGCCAAGTTATGCATGCAGGATATCCAGGAACAAATCTTTGTATGTTGTGCCTATCTTACCAACTTCCAGACCACCATCATTGACTAAGAGTGAACATTATCTGCAATTCTGAATTCCAGACTACTATCATTGACTCAAGTAACATTAACTCCAATTCTAAGTTCTATGCGTTCAATATGGTTCATCACCTCTGCAATCCTCTCTGAGTTTGAGATCCGCGCATTTGCTTACACTCCATCTTGAATGGCCTGCCTCTATAGACCAGTCGTTCATAAAAGTTATTTCATTAAAATGAAGGTGATAATTGTATTCTAGGAGAAAACGGCTTTGCCTCTACTCCCAGCAGACTTATCTAAGCCAGCCTGTAAGCCTAAAATAATCCGTAGAAGCATAACAATTGTATTCCTGTATTATATTACACAATTTTCTTGATTAATTAGTCAACTTTACTCAAAAGAATCAAAATTTAGGTAAATGTTTTAGGAATCCGGTCGAACATTCAGTCCGGCCAACAAGACCTTTGACCAGACTGAACTGGCAGGGAATAATGATGGCAACTGACACTCTGATGACGGCATGATGATGGTTCAAAAAACTTTACAAACCAGAGATTAGGGATGGGGCTTGGTATACCGTACCATCCCTAGATCTGTTCCTAAAATTTAGGATACATGGTCTGCTCAGAATTAATGGTCAAAGATTGCTGGGGTTTCTTATACCTAGACATCTTCCTATTAAAATCGAAAATTGAACAAAACTAAATGGTGTGATATTCTGGAGAGAAAATACTTTCTGATGGACTCTATGGCCGAATTACAACTTGTACAATCATTTTTGAGAAGACTATCATTCCCACACACAAGTGCTACATCTGAAGCATTAGGAATCCAAAGAGTTCAGGCTTAGTATGTCAACTGGTCTAGATATGGGTCACTGATATTATAATGAAATAAGTCTGACCCACAGAATCTCCGGCAGTACCTAAAAACAACCTAATATGTGTTCCCGTGCAATACAATATTCATTGCTGTTTAAATTATGCAAATCGGTTGGATAGTCTCTGAGATATTGCTACATTGTCCATTCTACCATGGGTAAGCTTAGTAGGGCGTTACCTTTTGCACAATCGTGGCGCCTATGTGAACTTAAGACATGTATATACGGTACCATGGTGCTGTTGCCGCTCTGTTTATTTATCTTAGTGGCTACCACTGTAGTTCTGACAGCGACCTCCACTACTTCTGACAGGTGGGCCTTATCTATGTTGTTTCCTAATGCTGGATAAGGTCCCTGAATCTATACCGATCAGTGTTGGAAATTGTGGGTTCAAAACACCGGGCAATCACTCATAGATTACATGTGGCAGAAGGTGGGGGAGCTGGGTTTAATTATCCTTATTTAAGGATTATGTGATTAGTATAAAAAAATAAAATTCTAATTACCGTATTCTACGTAATAAGCGCCCTTCCCCTAATAAGCGCCCCCCCCCCTTTTGGGGCATTTTTAGACTGGAACAAAGGCTCAAACTTCACGATTTTCGTGATAATTAAACTATTAAGTACTAAAAACGCCATGAAAATAATTTTATAAGCGCCCAGGGCGCTTGTTATGTCGAATACGGTAATCATATTACATAAGAATTATTGGAATGCCTATCTATCTGGTTTAATGATATCAATTTCATTGGTGTAATTTTATGCTGTTGATCACCTTTAGTTAAGATCATTTACTTGTGCAAAACTTAAACTTGAGAAAGTTTCCTCTGCATTAGTCAATAGTATGTTACAGTAATATTGTGGCTATTCTGCTAACTTAATGCATTATGTATCACCAACTTTGCATGTTTAACCATGGAGAACGATTCCAGGCCAAGTACATCTGACTCCTACAAATGCCAATACTAATGTCTCTCCCTAGATAAAGTAATTACCCCAATGCTAACTGAGAACTTTAACCCGTCCTATGAGACTGTAATTAAGATGGACAACACAATAAGACTGTATATATGATGTTACAACTAGATAACTTTCTTTATTGGAAGCCCTTAGTCAGCTACGGATGCTCATAAATGCTGCTGACCATCTAATAATGGGCAGTTAAATAAAGACTGTTGTGTTTCAAAATGGAACTGTTTGTTCATTGTTTACGAAACTCTTTATGACATTTCATTCCTGAAAGGCAATTACACTAAATATAATGAGCAAAGTTTGACACAGGCAAAAAGGCACGTTTTTCACATCAAGTTTCTGGATTCAGGTTATGTGCAAATTCTATCCACATTTCATGTGCTTTTCCTATAAATGGTCTTTCAAGGTTTAGCCAGTCTGAATAGAGCGACAGCTTGAACATAGTTACATCTTAACAAGCTAGTTTCCACATGCCGTGACAGCCAACTATTTATACAATGCAAAACGTATCTATTTCTTTCAACATTACATTTTGCACCTTCAGCCAGACCAAAATGAAACGTTTATCTTTGCATGAGGGTTTTTATTTTTATGTATTAAACAGTACTGAAATAAACATTGAACCACATGAACATTTCTCAAGATCGGTATGGGGACCCCCCTATCAAGGTCCCTGTTACACGCGACATGCGGGTTATACGCAGGAATTTACGATAGTACTTTTTTGTATTTGCATTGTAAGGAAACCTTTAAACCTTCCAAAGTCCTTCATGAATATGTGTGGCACTATACAATGCTATATAAGAAGAGGACAAGCCACACCAAATGTGCAATACATTGGCCATGAAAAGGCTAGATTTCCTATTAAAGGGTCGTGGCAAATCGTCTCATGGTTGCAGAGTCAGCTTCTTTGTAATCAATCGGCCTTGTGTGGCGTCACAACATGGCCAGAGCATGGTGTGTCACCAAACAGTGTTCATTAGAAGCAAAGCTTAACGCACATTGGACAAAACCAGTCCTCCTTTGTATTGCCTGTGTGATGTTGGCGCAGGCCCTGCAGAAGCAGGTGTCGCACCCACAGTGGCACCAACATTGGATCCTTTCCTTGCCATCTTCAGTGATGATTTTGCGACACCTGCGTTGTTTGCAGTGTGTCACTTGTTCGGACTTCAGCTTCTTTGAGATCAACACTCTCCTGACTTTGGTTCCCGGCCTACATGGTGTACTCTTTGCTGCCCTTTTGCTACCTGCAATGGTTGGTGTCAGGATGGAGGCTTTGGCTGTAGCCGCACTCTTTGGTGCAGTGGATTCGGAACGGATGGCAGCGGTAACAGGACGGAGGCTTGTGGTGTTGCCACTGTTGGATTCGGAACGGATGGCAGCGGTAACAGGACGGAGGCTTGTGGTGTTGCAACACAGCAATCAACCTGAATCAGCAAGTGATAAGGATAGATTAATGCTTGGGTAGTTGTTTTACATAAAGAGTCTGTGTTATATAATGTAAAGTCTAGCATTTAAGCCAAACCGTTGTATAAGCTGCCCCCCTAATTTAAGAGAATATATATAAGAGAAGCTGCATTGGAGGTTTCATTACAGCTATTTTAGTAGTGTACTAAACTTTCAAAAACCCTTGTATAAACCACACCCTAAATACTGTATTCAACGTAATGAGCGTCCTCCCCCTAATAAGCGCCCCCCTCTTTTTGTGGCCTTTTTAGACTACAACATAGGCTCAAATTTCACGATTTAAAGACAATTAAACTTTTAAGTACTGAAATTACCATAATAATAATAATTATATAAGCACCTAGGGCACTTATTACGTCAAATAAGATTGAAGGTTTCGTCTTGTAGAGGAAATAAATCACTAAATAAGTCTGTCTTAAAGGCGGGGTTTTACGGTACCTGGAATACAATAATTATGATTGTTAGGGCTTCCTATGTTTTCAGCTCATTTTTACCCTTCAGTTTGCCAAAAACCCGCCTATTAGCTGTGACTTTCAGGGAAAAAATTTGACTTGTATGAAATATAAATGACAATCAACATTCGGCTTATAGGCAGAGTTTTACAGTAATAAAAATGGCTCAAAGCTAGTTTATAAATTGCACGGTGTACTTATTATATTGAAAACGGTACTAGAACTGCAAAACATTTAGGGAAAATGTTCCGGGGGTGCGTGCTTATTAGGATCATAATATTTTATATACTTTCTGTTGATCAGGGAGTGTTATCTCTGCATTAGAAACTTCTGTTGGTAGTCTATTCAAGACATTTCTTGATATTTGGTTGCTGTACCTACCTCAAAGGAAGCAAGTGCCTCTGCACATTCTTCGTCACTGTCAGGATGTGGTATGCTACTTGGGCCCTTGATCAGTTCGGGTATAACATTGTCACAAAAGAAGGACTCAAGATTACTCTTAACTGTCAGCCAATAGGTTGCATCAAACGGGACCTCAATCACCTCAAAGGTTTTCTTAGACCAAACCACGAAGTCACACTTGGTGACCCCAATGGTGCCCATGGCCATTTGCACCTGCGTATAGGACCCTGCCTCGGTCTTAGAGAGGGTACAAACCCCACCTTCATAGCTAAGGTACTTGATTTTTTTGGCAGCAACAGCCTCTCGAATGGCTAGGTCCTTGGCGGTAAAAGGACATTTAATCTCTAGCAGTTTTGTAGGGTGGCATGGGCACTCCACAACACCATCTGGTGAAACACGTAAGTATGGGGTTTCTGGCTCTACTACAAGACCGGATGTACGGACATCTACCTCCAAATGTCTCTCCAAGCTGCGCTCCCTTTTCAGGTAGGCAGCACGTGCCTTCGCCTCATTTGCCAGCCCATATTTCAGGGACTGAACTCTAGACTTTGGGGGGCGCTTGAGGTTAGCATGCTTGGCTTTCATGCATCCTGCCACCATGCGGGAAACACTGGCTTGGCTCTGCCCAGTCACTATTCTGTTAATGTCATTGGCAGTGGATGATGTAATACAGCCTCGCCGCTGCATATACCATTCCAGGTTGTCAGCCTGTCCCCTCGTCTTAATTTCGATGTTCCTGCACTGCTCTTCACTTAGACGTAGCCCATCCATGAAAACTTTCCGAGCAGCAGAGTTCTGCATATTTACTTGTGCATCACTGAAATGTGGCCAGTCTGGGATTGGCGGTGGCAGTCCTGTCAAGATTTCGACTTCAGTGCTATGAACTAGATCCAACTGCAAATCTGATATTTTGTCTGGTAGATGATATGGTAAGGGTTGAGCTGCAGGAGGTTGCTGGAACCGGCGTGGTTCCAAGGCATTGGCGCCATTTATCTTTTTTTTAAGCTCATGGCCACCAGTTAACATGGCCGAGCGCAGGCGTGCTATTTCTTCCAAGGTTGGTGGGGGCTTATTGCCCATGTACCGTTTTCCGTAATCAGCTGCAGTTCTCCGGATGGATGGGTTCCTGGGGATTGTTTTCTCTTGCTTGATCAGGATGTTCTCTAACTTTTTGGGAGCCACACTTGCAGCTACAAATTCAGGAAAATGTACATTTTTATCAGATAAGCATCTCAATAAGGCAGCTTCACCAAAGAAATCTGGTGCACCAGAAACAAACCATCACACTTGTAACGTTAAGGCCACACCCAAAAAAAAATTGGTCTACTGATTTAACAGATTGGAACTAACCCTAAGCCCTTCATGTCCTAACACATCTGATGCCCTACCACCCCTCCCCCTCCCTCCACCCCACTCCCCGTGTCCTAACACATCTGAAGCCCTACCACCCCTCCCTCTCCCTCCTCCCGTGTCCTCACACACCTGAGGCCCTCCATCCCTCCCCCATCCCCACTCCTCCCGTGTCCTAACAGGCTAACACACCTGAGGCCCTCTGTCCCTCCCCCTCCCCCAGTCCTCCCGTGTTTTAACACACCTGAGGTCACTCCCCTCCCTCCACCCCCACCCCAACTCCTCCCGTGTTTTAACACACCTGAGGCCCTAGCATCCCTCCCCCTCCCTCCACCCCCACTCCTCCCGTGTCCTAATACACCTGAGGCCCTCCATCCCTCCCGCACCCCAACTCCTGTGTTTTAACATACCTGAGGCCCAGGCCCAGGTCGGGGCAATATAGAAAAAGTCAGTTTGTAAGACTTAAGGAATACATGTGCATGTTCATCAAATCCTGTTAAATAATGATGTACCTGTATAGCCTTACGTGTGTTAATGAAGCATCATATTGAAGCTTACTGTTGGATATCTATTTAATTCATAATATGGGCAGGATTTGAGCAAGCTAAACTGATTGAACTATCTTGCAAATGCTGAATTTGGTTACTACGAAATTCATTTATAACAAACCAATCTTGCTGATAACAAGGTGTTTGTAATAACGAAGTTTTACTGTACAACCTTTTGGCTCAGCCCAATAGCACCTCACATCCGTACAGGTGGCATCATCTGGAAGTGCAGCATCACCGGATGTGATTATGTCCGCTACCCGGAATAACATCGCTCCAAGATGGCCACAAGACTGGCATTTTCTGTATGAGGAAAACAGTGATTTTGAAAGTAACTGGACTAATAAAAAGAGCAGTGGCTTATGACAGTTGTCCCATTCAGAACATTAAACCCCTTTCACTCTGCTCACGTTACAACCAAGTGATTGCAGTGAACATGCAATATTCAGAAACTAAAAACATTAAAACTAAAAGTAAGGTTGGGACCTACGGATAAAAGTCGAACAAGGTTATGTCTACACAAAATACAAATGATTTTAGAAGTAATGTCCTATTATGGGATGCAGTTGATTAGAACTAGAAAGCTTTCTTAATTATTGTGAAGCTGCCTTAGTAGATCAAGCCTGGTGAGTAGATGGAAGAAGTCATGCAACAGTAACATATTGTATATTGAAGTGTCATGTGCTTTGCTACCAGGGGGGTCATTAACTGCATGCACAAGTGCTCTGTGAAAGGCGCTGGATTCGAACCAGCGTACTGTCATGCGACGGCACGGCCTAAACCCTTTGAGCCACTTTGCAGCTGGACACACATAACCTACTGGCACTGCAAGCACATTTTTGCTGTTTCTTAGGTTTAAAGGGAAGGTGTACGTTGATTAGAATTGGACATATCGTAAAACCTCTCTGATAAGCCGACCTTCTTTTGGGATTTCAGCCCTGATTCGGCTTATAGCATTGTCTCAAAGAGGGGGGTCGGCTTATAAGGGAGGTTTTTTATCAAGTAAATTATAGTCTAACCAAGTTTAAATGGGTCCAAATTCGGCTTATAGCATTGTCTCAAACTGGGGGGGTCGGCTTATAAGGGAGGTCGGCTTATCAGAGAGGTTTTACGGTACTTAAGGAAGAGAATATGCAAAATAACATATTATATATTGAAGTGTCAAGTGTTTTGCCACCAGGATGGCAATGAACGGCATGCCTGATGCTCTGTAAAAGGCTTTGTGATCATTTAATGAAAATGAAGGTGTTGGTTGATGAGAAAGCTTAGCCGTGTACATGCTGTAAACTTAAAGTAAAGTAGTACTAGTAGGGTTAATGTCACTTACAGTACATAGTTTTACAGTAAAGTTAGTATTAGAGAGGCTCCCCATGCACTTCATTGCCTAAACGTATTTAATGAGATGACAGCTTCAACAGTGTTGTATGTAGGAGGTAGTTACCATCTGAAACGAAGAAATATAGAATCATAAATCAGGATACATGCTATATTGAGTGTGTGTTCAGGGAAGGAGATAATGCTAGTGTAATTACATTAATATGTTTAAAGTGCTCTCTCCATCGCACTTACCTGTTTTCTTTATTGATACTGAAAATTGTCAACGCAGGTGAAATATAAGGGTATACTATATGACTTTATGACTTCCTCTTTGACTGCAACATTCTTTACTTATAAATAGAAAAGACACTTCATATCGAGTTTCTGTACTTTACTAGCTTTTATGGTATGTGAACTTAATTAATTGAGTATGTTTTGGCCTTACCCCGCGGTGCAGGTGCAGTACCCTCCAACTGCCTCGCCTGTGATTTTGTCTAGTATACAAAATACGGCCTTCACGTCTTCTTGCTGTGTGGACTGTGAAGGATTGCACTGGGCCCGTAGAAGACAAAAATTTTCCGATCTCCTTAAGGGATGGAAGTTGATGGAATGAATATTTCCCTTCAACCTGAACGGGCGGCTGGTCTTGTACCTGCGAGCGTAGTCAGCAGGGATGGTGAACTCGTCCAGTAGGTACCTTGATAAGAAATAGTCAAAGAATGTAGCTCCATACAGCCAACAACAGTTTTGATGTGCCCCGACCCATGCACGCACGGGATAGCTCTCCTAGGTGAGAGGACAGACGTTCAGATCGTTATCTTATTAAGACTATTAAGACAGTCTTATTGGTCTTAACTTTAGTAGAGGCCGCTTATGTCATTAAAAATAAATAATATTTTGAAAGTATTACTATTACAACTAGTATGTAATGGGGGGCTCTGCCCCCCAACCCCCGTTTCTTTTTCTTCTTTTTCTTCTATTAGAGACATCCTGAGTTCCTCTGAGCTGGTTGCCAGCTTGAAATGATTTATTTTTAATGATGAAAGCGGCCCTGGGTAAGACACTAAATTAAGACTTTAAGACTTAAGATTAAGATAACGCTCTGAACGTCTGTCCTCTCACCTGAGAGAGCTATCCAGTATTTGCCCGACCCATGTTCTGGATGGTCACTCACTATAACATAGGAAGTGCACGATAAGCCATGGATATGGGGAGAAAGCCCCCCCCCCCCACCCCTGTATACAGAATGCTCACGTTCTTTTAAGTACAATTAGGCCAAAATGAAAAAGTTGTGTTTCCGGTCACCCAACCCTACCTAGCTAAACAGGGCCGACCCAAAGTCTTTCGACCCCAGAAAAAATATCTGTTTCTTTAAATGCCTTTGAAAAAGAAAACTATGATAAATGGAAATAAACTCTTTTTAATTGTCCAAATGTTGTGAAGATTAGACCCCGCATAAAAAGTTTTCTCTTTAAGCCGAACCCCAACCTCAGAAAAGAATTCACCTTACAGAAATGAAAAACGCCAAAATAAAATGGTCTTATGGGGGGGGGGGGGGGGTTACGGTAGTGCCTATCCATGCAGAGTTTACTGATTGATTGATTGATTTGCTTAAAGTCCAAGCGTACAATGACTCCCCAGACTTATCTTAAGTAAGAAAGGTAGCTATCCACAAATGGTAGTAGTCTTGCCTCCATTTCAATGTGGGGGTCTGGACGGGGGGTCTCGATTTTCCATGTTGATTTTAAGAAATAGCCATGTCGCCCTGTCGATTTTAAGAAATGGCCATGTCCCATGTCACTATCTCTGATTTTCCTCATGACCCATGTCACTAGGCCCAAAACAGCCATGTCGCCGTGTGGAATTAAGTGGTCCACACCCATCAATGTGTTACCCACCAGGGCAGTATTCATGCATCATGTTTGGGGGTGGATCCCTAAAATTGACATGGCAACATGACCTTTTCTTGTTATAGACATTCGACATAAAGATTGGTGACATGAGAGAAAAAAAAACTGACATGACATGGTGTATTTCTTGTATTCGACATGGGACATGTCATGTTACCAGAGGGGACATGGGACATGGATTTAAGTGACAAGTGACAGTTGACATAGACCTCCCCCCTATCTACACTTCCATCTTGCCGACAAAGATATCAAGTAAATAGATACTGTTGCCGAAATGACATCGATGTAATAGCGATGTAATATCTTTATGGCCATGAGCTCAGCTTTCCAAAGTGAAAGAATTTTTCAGATATTCCTATAAGAAGTTAAGTTATGGCCATGTAGACCATTATCAATTAATTTACACATTTGCCAATACATTTATTTATATATTTTTACAAAAATTGTGTTTTTACAGTAGAGAGTCATTAGAACCTGCAGAACCGGGGGTGCTCCACATTTCAATCCCATACAGTTACAATCAATATGCCCTCCCCAAAAAAGTGAAATGTGTAAGGGTGCATTGGATGCAGCAAAACAGCATATCACCCACAGACAAGACTAGCCCGACCCAAACATACTACAGAATGTGACCATAATTACCGCAATACATAATTATCATTGCCAATTATAGTGCATTACCGTTAAACCCCGCCTTTAAAATGGATTTATTTTGGGATTTTTTTTCCCCTACAAGACAGCATTTTATATGAAAGAAGGGGGTCGTCTTAAAGGTGGGGTTTTATTATATAGGATCAAAGAGGAAACAAATTTAAAGTCTTTTTCATACAATACAAATTTTCTTCTCATAGTAGGGGGTCGTCTCAAAGGCGGGCTCGTCTCAAAGAAGGGGTTTTATGGTACCTTTTGACACAGTTGTCGTCCTGGTCTGGACATTCGTGGAGCCCCTTCTCCCATCCTTTTAGCGTCGCCATGTGGCCAGGTCCGAGGGTGAGGAACTCAGCAAATTGATCCTTGTTCAGTCCTGCATCCATGAGTCGGGGCCTGAACACTGCTCCCGCAGGACCACATGTTGAAATGTGTAGCCTCTCACAGAGCAGGTTTATTTTGGCTATTTTCCCGAGTACCTTGTCTATCTTGTGAGCTTCACAAACTTTATTGAGCTCCTTCATTGACAGCTTACTGATGGTCGTGTATGAGGGCACACTAGCAGGCACAGGAACCGACATCTACAAGCAAAATAGTAAATAATTACTGAAAGTCAGAGTTAAACTGCATTACAGCAGTAAACTAAAGAATAGCATTGTCATGATTAAAACCCCCGGGAGCTTCCCATCCCAGCTACTCAGTCCATATACCTGGTGTATGGTATATTTATGTATGTGTAAATGTCTCTATACACGTATATTTAGTTTTATATAGGCGTGATTCGGACTGATTCGACTCAATTTTGGGAAAATTTCGATTATTTTTGACAGATTTATTTTTATTTTTGAGATTAAGCCCACTAACAGGTCTATACATTTCGCTGGGTCCAGGAAACTTTAGGCGATTAGACCTACTTTGGGTGTAGACCTGTAGCCTTTTTCTGAAATTATGGCATTAACTGGACCTACATATAGGCCCAGCAACACTTAAAATCAAATAAATCTGGAAATTATTGCGACAGCTGCCCACCCCTGGAATCATTATTACTATAACACGCCCCACTCTCCCCTTAATCGATATTGATCCACCCTTGTAGTAACGGTGAGGGTGGCATGACAAAACAAAGACCAACAAAACACACACATAGGGTCGTGACAATTTGGTTTTGGGCATATTTGGCAAATATCTGTATAATGTATGAAATTTATCTAATCGCCTATTGAGCTTTCAACCTTGGCTCCTACCTCAGTTGAGCGTCGACCCAATATCTCCACCAGTAAATCAATGCTCTGTACTTACATGCAACGCTTTTTGCCTTATTCTTTTGGTATTTATACTCCCTGACTTATAATCTTGCCCTAATGCTGATCTCTAATACGTCAATAAATGTTATCAAACTCGAAAACTTGAACTCAGACCCAAGTCAGTTTGTTACGAGGCCTGTAACAGTCAGACAGATCGTACCACGGTACTATTCAAACTCGATTCCAGCACCACTAGGCGAAGCGTAGTGGCACTGGGACATGCCACAGATCACATCAGAATCACCACTGTATTCTACGCCATTTTATTTAATGAAACTGGTCAAATATGGGTTTGACAAATCTGTGAATGTCTGTTGTTAGTAGGGAAATTTAGGCCACATGTATTCGGAGCACATTAGGGAAGGGAGAGCTGGATTACTTGGGGACTCTTTCCTGGTCGTGTTCATACAAAGCCACACTTTGGTTGTTTATCAACATGGCACCGATCTGCATGCCTCCTTTTCAGTCATATTTAGCTTATATAAAAGCCTGTTGCGATAGTAGAAACTAGTGGGGATGGTCATCCCACTATATTTACATTCATCCCTGATCAATTAATCACATGACATCGCATGATGAATTTTATTTCAGTAAAAGTTTGAATTGCCATGTGCGCGGCCAAGGTCAAGGTCGTTTTCCCACTGGTACTTTCTGTATGGCCCCAAACTTCAGAAACCAGCACATTATGATAATCAGGGTGTCCCAGAGACACTCAGCCTGTCGGCTTCGCTGATGTCTTTGGGTACGAGTGTGGGTACTATTCTGTGTTGATTTCCCGATCTGTTTGTGTTTTCCTTTCCTGCCCTATAGTGAACTGATAACTAACTAGGCCTACTAAGTACTAAAGCAGTATTCAAGTGGCATATTTAATAGTGGCGAGCATGAACCTCTATAGTAATTTGGTGATCTTCTCTTATCAGAAAGCCCCCTCCCCGTTCCTGCCACAGTGACAGTGTCTGTCAGTGTCAGTGATGACTCAGTCAGTGACAACGAGACGTGCTTGTTGCGACAGTTGTGTTTGCACATAGAAGCAAACATCATGATTTAACATTTTTATGGACACCATTCTTGAGTACTATTTGCACATGACTGCAAACGTTGGATCATATTGGTACTAAGCATCAAGAGAAAACGGCGATTAACCAAGACCCAACTCACCTCGTCCAGACGTTGTCTGCTACGCGCTGACCTTTGACCTCAAACCGGAACCATCCAGAGCGCCGGGCGATAATAGCGGACGTTGGGATCGTCAACAAGCGACATGGTAACTTTGGGATGCTATGATGCATGTATGAACACACTCAAATATAATGTTTTAGGATTTTAAAGAAAGCTTATCACTCATAGTTTTAATTTAATGACAGCCAGAAATTACTTGTACACTTCCATGGTCAGTACACTGCATAATGTTCCAACTGGTTCGCTTTACCTGAATCGTCCATTTTCCAAAAGAGTAAGATTTTAGTTTATTTCCTTCTAGGGAAGATATCTTCATTAGAATCTCGCAGACATTTGTAAGCAGCGCACTGCAGATTGGCGTTCTGTGCCGATTGGTGAATAGCGCCCAACATGTGAACAGCGCTGTTGGGCGCTATTCGCCAATCGGCGCAGAATGCCAATCTGCAGTGCGCTGGATACAAATGGCTGCGAGATTCTAATCGACTAATGTTACCTAGATTAAAATTGATCGGACCTTGACACTTTTGATACCGGTAGATGGATGCACAGGATCCAAAATATAGTCTAGCTAAATATGTGTGGTTCAACTCTCGTATTTCTGCAAATTTGGGTTGTATTGATTCAAAGACTTAAAAATGAAACAGGTACTCGCACATTGCCTGAAATTTGTATTCCGCGCAGATTGGCATTCTGCGCAGCGCTGATCCTGCGCCATTTGTAAATGGCGCAGGATGTCAATATTGGCATTCTGCGCAAATTGGTGAATAGCGCCCAGCCCATCAGCGCAAACTTTGACACCTACTGAACGGCGTCATGACTGGGTGGACGGAAGCAACTTCTCTCCCCGGGTGCCTGGACGCAAGTGTCCCAGTTCCCATTTTGAGCAGTCACAGGGATACGGGCACCTGACTAACATTTACTCTTTACGTTTTGGGAGTGTTGATTGCGTTCTTTTCTGAACTTGGAATCGTCTTCTTTAGTTTCGTGTAATTTTTTCTGATATCTTGGAATACGCATAACCTTGAAATGGCGGTGAGTTACCAGCATCTATTTGACCATACAGCAAAACAGTTATTGGAAGTCTATAAGGGTTGTTTTGATCGATCTTCAAGGAAGTTGCCACGCTGGCAGTGGCAGATCCAACAGCCAATCTTTTTACTTGCCGCCTTGCGGTAGGCCTACACTTTAAAGGCCTAGGTTACAAGTTGAAACGGGCAACGCCCATGAACTTGTAGGCCTGAACCCTTACCGGTACTTAGCCTCTTATTGAACCAGGGCACAGCAGTGCCAGGTTCTTAGATAGAGACAGGTATTTTTGGACTTTTTGTCAAAAAAGTCCCTTGCTTTCTGTCCCTTTTTTTCCTGTGAAACATTTAGAAATAAAATATTTAAATGCTGCTACAAACACGTTTTGATCAATGCCAATCCATGCCATCAAAGATTGAAACTAAAAAAGCAATATTTCATACACAAAATTGATATTGAAAAAAAGTCACCTAAGGGAGTGTTCATTTATTATTTACAGGGGGGGTGGTGGGTTTGGGGGGGGCGTAAAAATTTCCGACCCCTTCTGAGGGGGGGGGGGCGTAAAAAATTCTGACCCCTCTTGAGGGGGGGGGCGTAAAAATTTAAGACCCTTCGTCGAGGGGGGCGCGAAACATTACACGCGCTCTCGAGGGGGGGGGGCGTAAAAAAATTTGCCCCTCCGCGCGAAATCTCACCACCCCCCGCCCTGTAATTAATAAATGAACACTCCCTAAACAGCACAAAACCAACTTTTTCGGCGCAATGCTAAAGGATAGGGTTTCAAGTAAACTACAGACCTTCATGAAGTGTCCCTTTAGTTACATGAAATCCTCTTTGTTCTAATGTAAAAACGGGGTGAGACACATGCACCCTAGGCCTATTAAAGACTAACTAAAGCTGTGTCTTTATATGTAGGTGTAGTCTGTGACCAGGTGTAGTCTTTGACCAGGTCACTTGGCAGGTGTAGTCTTTGACCGTTGTAGTCTTTGACCAGCAAGTTTTAAAACAGCAGAAATTGGGGCTATGCACACAGAAATGCCGGGATACTGTTAATGGATATTTTAACACTAGAGTAGTGGGGGGTATTTTTGGCCACTTAAACCCGCAGGTCTCGGTACCCCTCCAGCGGCGGTCGGAGTGGAGTCGGGACAGGTACTCAGCGCTATATATAGGGGCACCGGGCCTTTAAGCTTTAATCTGCTACCACACATGGAATTATTTATTGAAAACATTCTTGATGATTGGTGAAGTCAGTTAAGGTATTACCAACATATTTGGAGAGGTGGCACAAAAATATCAACTTTACTGGCATTGTGGCCAGCATTTGCTATTTATGCAGGTTTAGGGGGGTATTTTCAGCCAGGGGAGGGTATTTTTAGCCAGGTGGATGATATTTTGGTGTTAATTAAAAGTTGAGTCAGATACAAAATAGGTACATTGATCTCATTGATCTCCATCAAACAGATTTTTATTCTGACTTCACTTATAAAAAAAAGGTGAAATGTTCAACCCAACTATTCAGGGCCTGCCCTACATATGGATGATGGTGGTATGTGTTAGCTCACCCCAAAAATGTAGATCTAGTTCTCAAAATCTATTCAAAATGAATATACCACACAGGAAATTACATATTTTCTATACAAACTGCTCCATAAATAATGATATGGTTAAATGTGCATATTAAATGTGTTTGCAAGCTGAGAAAAGCTGTTACCCATTTGAGGGAGTGTTCATTTATTAATTACAGGGGGGGTGAGATTTTGCGCGGAGGGGCGAAAAAAATTTACGCCCCCCCTCGAGAGCTCGTGTAACGTTTCGCGCCCCCCTCGCCGAAGGCGCCGAAAATTTTTCGCCCCCCCTTTTGAACTATAGTAACGCGCGGGCTTTTTGGCTTAAAAGGGGCTTAAATTTTTACGCCCCCCCCCAAACCCACCACCCCCCCTGTAAATAATAAATGAACACTCCCTTAAAAGCTGTTATGGGTGCTCTTTACAGCATAAATACTGCCTGGTGACCGAAAATACCCCCCACAGTTGAATTATGGCACCTATTTTTGGCCACCCCCCCTAAACTAGGGATCGAAAATATGAATATAGAAAATTTCTACTAAAATATAAGGTAGAACTTTAACATACTATAACATACTAAGCAAGACCTGAATTTTAATGGAATTTCACAATATGAATACCCTTAGGCAACTGGTGAGTTTTTATTGATGTATTAACGGACATGTTAAGGTTCTCAGGTAATGGCCAACAAATCTAGTGGTCTCTCTATAAATGAGGAAATTTATACTTGATTTGGGTAACCTGGGTACCCTTTCATTTTCAGGAAACAAAAACAATGCTTTCAGGTGTCTTCTGAAAAAAATTACATGATGTATCTTCCAAAATGTAATTGGGTAGGACCATAATAAGGCCAGAGTGGCCGAAAATACCCCCCGGCCGAAAATACCAGCCAGTACTCTATATCTTAAAAATTTCCCTGCATTTCCAGTCTTTTGCCAAAACATACCGGACAGTGGCAATGTCCGGCCAAAATGCCTCTGGTCCCGCAGATTGGCTGGTGCTGCCGGACCAGATTTGCTGCACATTTTGGGCCCTTTAAAAATGAAAGAATTTTTCAAATATTTCAACTAGAACTCAAATTACTAGGGCTGGAGTACATATTTTTTGTTATTACTTTCCGTTTAGAAATACCATTCATCCAAACTGTTATGCAAAGATTAGATTTTGTTTATCCGGTCCTGTGGAAATCTATCCGGTCCTGCAAAGTTTGCAAGCAGCAGGACCAAATGTCCTTCATGTGAAAATGTTTTCGCAAAGACTGCATTTCTGTGTATATAGCCCCCATTTCAGCCATTTTGAAGCTTGCTGGTCAAAGACTACAACGGTCAAAGACTACACCTGATCAAAGACTACAGCCGTGACTGCAGATGGGCCAAAAGCGACCTGGCGACCTAGGCCGTTTTGGAAGCGACTTTCGACCTAAGGCAATAATAAAAACGACTTAACGACTTTTGGTCAAAAATAATCATAGAAATGTAGAAATGCTCCATGTCCCATGTCACTAGTATGGCCATGTCCCATGTCAATTTTAAGAATTAGCCATGTCACCATATTGGATTTAAGAAATGGCCATGTCGCCATATTGAATTTAGGGGTCTAGGGCCATTATACAGCCGTAGGCCAAATTCTGGGTGCGGCTAATACGCAAGTTTTTCCCAGGGGTGGTTTAGAAGGCTTCTGCGGCTTATAGGATCGGGCCAAAGTCGGGGTGCGGCTTATACGCGAGTTAAGCTTATACGCGAGGTTTTACGGTAGGGTAACTGTAGCCTAGACTATTGCAGGGTTCCCACATGTCATGGAATTTGAAAGTTGTCATGGAATATGAATATAAAGGAATTGATATTCCAAAATCTCCTAGAATCTATACTATTTGCTTTCTAGATTTTCTCGGGGGCCAAGCCCCCGGACCTCCACATTGGCCTAAATGTTATAAATGTCATGGAAAATTGAGATGTTCGTCATAGGATGTCATGGAAATGTCAGAATTCTATCTGAATTTTTTGTGGGAACCCTGTATTGAAAAAAGGGGGGGGAGCGCCAGTGCTATAGGCAATTTTATCAATGTAGGCCTACTAACTGTAGCCTAGACTATTGGAGAAAAGGGGGGGGGGCGCCAGTGCTATAGGCAATTTTATCAATGTAGGCCTACTAACTGTAGCCTAGCCTGCCCCCCCCCCTAAAAACGTGCCCTTGGAATGGCTGCAACGCACTGGAGCTTTGCTCTACACCTTTGAACTCGTTAAAAATATGGTTGATAAGTTACACCCTGAAAATACCTTTAAAGTTAGGAAGGACAGACCCTAGTGTGTGGCTTAAATTACTTATTATCACATTTACTAATATGTTCTATATTGGTAGGTTATTTATTGATAATATTGTTATGCTAGAAATAAGGGCATATAAAGGTGGCAGACGAAAACAGACTTGACCGAGTCTAGATGCAGCCTTTTCTATTAGAAGATCATATCATAACTCAGAGTGGGTCAAAATAAAAATGACCTTGTACTTTTATAAAGCAATTTACATTTTGTATAATATTTCATGATCCGTGCACACGTAAATGGAACATCTTCTAATGAATAAATATGTTTGAATCTTGAATCTTGACCATTATGGCTTACCGCGGAATTGTTAGAGTTGTACAGGGATAGAGATTTAATGTTTGTGAAAGCAAATAGAAGCGGGAAGGAGGCTGATAAGAATAGAGCAAGATGGTATAGGAGCCAGGCTAACGCAGCATCTAGACGAGCCAAAGGGGATTACCTCAAGGCGCAGTTAAAAAAGTATAGAGACAATCCAAGAAAATTCTGGGAGAAGGTGTCACAAGTCCTTCCTAAAAGGAAGAGGAGAAAATGGATCACCATGTTAGATGACATTGGTGATCCAATTTCCCCCCAGGATGCAACTGAATTGATAAATAATTTTTTCTCTGAGATTGGGGATAAATTAGCTGAGAAACTGCCCCCTACCCCTCCCCAACCAAATAATCCGGTCCCACATAATATCCGGGATAGATTTTCTTTCTCCATTGTATCGAAAAATGATATTGTGAGTGAAATGGATAAGATTGATATATTTAAATCATCTGGTCTTACTGGTATCCCAGCTAGATTGTTAAAGGAGTCGCTATTGATGTTACAGACACAGTTTACCCACCTATTTAACCTATCTATCGTGGGGAATGTCTTCCCCAGGAAATGGGAAATGGCCACTGTAGTTCCAATACCTAAGGTGAATAACCCTACTACACCGTCTGATCTTAAGCCTATTTCACTGTTACCTGTCACAGGTAAAATCTTAGAGATGTTTATCCACACACAGCTCTATTCATACCTGGAAATTAATAACTTGTTAACTTGCTCACAGAACGGTTTTAGGAAATCACATTCCACCCAGGACACTGTTTTTCAGGTAGTTCAAGCTGCTCACAATGCCCACGTACAACAGCTCCATACGGGGATAGTCGATTTCACTAAGGCATTTAATTCCTTAAAACACTCTATCCTATTAGATAAACTGCCCCCTCTTGGATTATGCAGCGACACGGTTAGATGGTTTAAGAGTTATCTGGACGGTAGAGTACAATGTACGGTCACTAATGGTATCACTTCAGGTCATAAACCGGTCCCCTATGGGATACCCCAAGGTTCTATACTTGGTCCATTGTTATTTATAATCTATGTAAACTCAATGCCTAATTTGAACGTATCTTCTAGTATTAAGCTCTATGCGGACGACACAATATTGACATATTCAGCGCCGGATATGGTAGAGTTAAACAGGGTAATGCAAACTTACTATAGGAGGAGATGTATTAGAGGCTGTAGATCAATACAAGTATCTAAGTATAACCCTTGACAACGAGATGAGCTTTGTGCCACATGGCAAATGCATGTTTCAAAGTATTAGACATAAGCTGTGGATTGTCATGCAGATTAGAAAGTTTATTGACATGTATACGGCGGTTAGGATATTGAAAACTATGCTCATGCCATACTTCGTCTACGGCCTTGTTTTTACAACGGGCCTAACTATGGGAACCATGTATAAACTGCAAATTTTTTATAATACCGGTATCCGTCAATGCTTGGCAATTAGAGACCCAAGAGATCTTCCCGTTTAAGCACTGTATGAAAAAGTGAATATGTTGCCTATAGACCTACGTACCTACAACTTACTATGTGCCATAGGGTGGTATATACCGTATTCGACGTAATAAACGCACAGTGCGCTTATAAAAAGATTCTGGACACCTTTTAGTAGTTAAGAGTTCAATTGGGGTAAAAAATTTAGATATTTTGGGTTATTTGTAGTATAAAAATCGGCCAAAATCGGGGGGTGTGCGCTTATTAGGGGGTGTGCGCTTATTACGTCGAATACAGTAATAGTAAAATGTAAATTCGACCCTATTCTGGTACCAGAGCAACGGAGGCCCCTAATATTGTAAGGACCAATCCTAAAGTAACGCGTAGGATTAGGGATCCAGTTTATCAGTCGCTATCCCAATGGAACGACCTAGATCCTCAGCTGAGGTGGGCGGCTAAGGGTGCGTTCAAGAGTCAAATAAAACACAGACTGCTCCATTTCTTTAATAAGCATTGGAGATCAGATGCCCTACAACTGAGTCATGAAGGGAAGTGCATCATAGCTGAGCCTGTAAAGCCTTAGTGGCTAATAGAGTTTGTTGTATGTCGATAGGGTAGAATAATAATACAATAACTCTCGTATGAGTACCGATAACAGTGACGTTGATATTAATAATGTATTAAAGGACATATGTATGTTTGTATAAAGTAAAGGAAGAAAGAACTAAGTCCAAGTTGGGTAAAGAACCTTGTCTGTGGAGGCTCTCCTTCCCCTCACTGTGCCCTCTCTTCCCTGTGTAAACCTACCCAGACCTGACCATGTTTATTATTAGCTATCATTGTGAACATTGTGTCTAGACCATAGGGGCCCGCAAGGCATTGCTATCATATATTACTGTGCAGCAATTACAAGACGGGGTCTGAACCCTTGCGCGTATCAAGATTATACCCCTCTAGACTGGTCATGACGGCAGATCATACATTGTGTGAGTGTATTCACGTCTAGATTTAATAAACAAATCTTTGAACTTGAACCTGAACTTGAAAACAGCCCAGCCCAGGTCGCCAGGTCACTTTTGACCCATCTGGAGCCACAATACTAGCTTACTAGAGTATTGTACAACAAATGTATTCTCAAATACTATTGAATTGAATACTATCACTATTTAGTAAAGAATCAAGGGCGGATCCAGGATTTTGGAAAAGGGCAGTCGTGATATAGGCAATCATGTACTGGGGCTGTTGACTTGTTATGAAATGATCACTCCCTTGGTTGCTCAAGTATGTAGGTCAGTATCCCCTCCTCTGAATTGCTGATAATCAGGGCAAACTACTTTCCTGCAGGTGAACAGGGTCAATAGGTCGAGTTACATATACAGGTCTACTACGTCACAGTGTGGGCAAACACAGCCTACACGTAGTCAGGTAACTTCACCATGATAGCCACACACTAGGGTCATTTCATTAAAATCCATTTTTAATCATCCCCAGGTTATAGTGATACATATCTTTCACCTTACAATATGATATTTTAAATGTATGTATTCATGTGTATCTCATGTTACATGTATGGTCACCTATATTCATACATAACTGGTTGATTTAGAGTCACCCTACCTAGTGGTCACACTCCAGTGGTCTGTTTGCCCACCATACCTCCGATATAAATAGAATAATCTAGTATATGTAACTCGACCTTTACAGAAATGTTTATCAGCATAGTGTGCGGGTCCTTCTTTGTTTCAATGTATCAACCTCGCCAAATGATAATAAATAGGCAGAACTGCATGCTAAAGTGGCTGAGTCATTGGTTTATTTCACTCGCAGTGCTTGTGGCCGTATTGTCGCATGTCTCTTAGGGAGGGCTCATTATTAATGGCCGGGGGGGGGTGAGCATTTGAGGGGGGGGGGGCAAATTTTTTTAGGGGTATTCAAAGAGGGGGGGCCTTTTTTCACCCTTTTCTTAGGGGGGGGGGGCTTTTTTCTTAGGGGTATTCCTAAAAATGTCGCGAATTTAGTACGTTGAAATGTCACAGATTTTGGTAACAGCCTGTGTTATATTTTATCAAATTTTCCTCAAACTCCCCGCAAATTTCTCACTGCATCACTTTTGATACTCAGAATAGCCCACCGTTTTGTCAGTCTTCAAAAAAGTGCCGGCCTCATGTAAGCACTGAGGGTATGGGAGCTTCCAATTTATAAGCACTGGGGCCCTTAAACTCAACAGTATGTAAGTCGAGTGTCTGAGGTATGACTATTATCACTCACCAGCGAGTATCATGAAAAGTTTACACTAAAACACCTTACGAATGGATGTATTTGTTGCAAGGTAGTAAATTGTAGGTAAAAAAGTGCCCAGGATTAAATGCATACAATTAGTAGACACCAACATTGTTTTTGTAATAAAGTTGAAAACGATCCAGGGTGAGCGGGGGGGGGGCACTTTTTTTTCAACCTATTCCAAGGGCGAGGAGCCTTTTTTTTCAACCTATTCTGAGGGGGGGGCCATTGTTTTTGACGTATTCGATTTGCCAAACGCTCACCCCCCCCTGCCATAAATAATGAATCCTCCCTTAGATCGCCATGTGCATGTCAATTTTTAAAAATAGCCATGTCGCCATGTCGATTATAAAAAAAGGCTTTGTCGCCGTGTCGATTTCAGGGGTTGACCCCCATAGATCTACCTTCCGGAAAGCCGGGCCAAAGACATTTTCTTCCCAAAATGGCCACTAGACTGGTGTCCACATAAGGGACTGCTAATTTTTTAACAACTGGTGGGGGGCGCGGGTCTCTGTAGACCATTCCATTGGTTTAGAAATGCCAATGTCGATAGCACTGACATCCATAAATGTAATCTCTTTATTTCAGAGTAGCAGCGACGGCTGGGGAGACTGGGGGCAGGATGCAGATCTGTCCGCAGCTGCAGTAATGGACACCACCCCAGAGAAACTCCCCCCGTCATCTGAACTAACATCCACAACACCTAAAGGTCCTAGAAGTAGGAATCCTAGTGGAGACACACCCAAGTCAGCGGCCAGTGGAAAGGTAAGGCCAATACCTGTCTACATATATTAATGACTACCGTAAATTATTGCACATAAGCCTATGTCGCGTATAGGCTGCACCCCTAACTTTGAATAATCATAAAAGCTGTGCAGAGCTTCAGATTATAGGGATTTTTATACCGTAGTCTTCATCTAAAAACTCTTGTATAAGCCGGACCCTATGAGGCATCAAATAAAGGCTGAGGTTTCATAGTGTACAGGCTGCAGCTTCCACTGTATAATTACTGTACCAGGTATTTATTGTAAAGTCTTGTGCACCGCGCATATAACCTACCACTGGACTAATGTACAAGTGGTCTGAAAATCTCTATATCTGTGAGGGCATATTGATTGTATCTTTATGGTATTATAGAATTGAGCCTGAACCAGTTCTATAGACAGAGGAAAATAAATGTCCATAATGGGTGTCCCTCGGTTGTTATGTAATGTGGGGTCTTGTAATGTATATGTAGGGGAGACCGGGGCACGTTGAACCACTTTAGCACCTTTATTTTTTTCCTGACCTTGTTAAAGGAATCTGAACTTTGATTTTTTATTAAGCAGTTACCTTGTATCATTGCAATATAAGATAACCTATCGCAAGGCAAATGTGGTCTTTTCTTGTATTTTTCTTGAATTTTTGAAAATAAAATCTTAGGGTGGTTCAATGTGCCCCATGCCCGAGGTAGGTTGATCCACCCACCGGGGCACCTTGAACCACATGCGTTGAACGATCCAAACAATCACCAATATAGATCAATACTTGAAACTTCGGTTGGAATTAGTTACTATTGTTCCTTTTTCATAGGATTGAATGCAAAAAATAAATATTTAATGCACGAAAGTCACTCAATTATAGTTTCTATAGAAGTGACTGAGTTTGTACCTTACAGATTTTTCTTAGGGTCAAATTAAACCAGTTTAAGAGTATTCCTGTTATTTGTTAAGTCTGAATAAATCTTTGATTACATTCTTCTATAATGTAACACACTTTTCTGCCTCAGAAAAGTAATAAATATAGGGAATAAAGACACTGTAAATATGTTACACAAGAAATTTTTTTACAAACCGTAAACTATGTATTCTATCATAATTTTATGACCAAATTGTATCAAATTTGTTTATGTCATTATCCATATTATCTTCCCTTGATATACTTCTAACATTGCATCATAATTCAGTCATTTAATTGTCTTTAACACCATTGCCAAAGAGCCCCTAAAATTGGGGCACCTTGAGCCGGCTCAAGGTGCCCCACAGCTTGGAGCACCTTGAGCATGGCTCAAGGTGCCCCGTTTTTTGTGGCTCAATGTGCCCCATGCTGGTCATCACAGATAGCATTGATGTTATTCAAATTACATAACACACCTACCGTAAAACCTCGCTTATAGGTCGATTTTTATTTGGAATAAATTTTTGCTATAGGTCGATTTTTCTTGCCAAAAGTCCAATTCGACCTATAGGTGGGGTTTTGAAAAATGGTAAACCATTTAAAGAGCCAAAAAAAACGTCATTCTTAATACTGGAAAACATACCTTTTTTTCTCAGATTATTATCCCTGTAAACCCAAATCTCTTTGTGCAAGAAGTAGGGGGTTGTCTAAAGGGCAAGATACCAGAAATAATAGTCATTTTGGCCTCGGGAAAAGTTTCTCTAGGGGGTTTACGGTGGGGTTTACCCCCCAAAAAATCTCAAACTCCAATTCGACCTATAAGTGGGGTTTTCCTAAAGTTCAATGTATTTTGCTATAGGTCGATTTTTTCCCTCAAAATTCCAATTCGACCTATAAGTGAGGTCGACCTATAAGCGAGGTTTTACGGTAGCAGTAAAGTTGGGTTCTATTCAAGGGTTCATATGTATACTTCAACCTCCATAGAGATCTTAGGCCAGCAATGACACAAGAACAAAAGTTTACCAATTGCAAATATCTACTTTCAAGGCCATAAACCTTTAATGTTGTCTAACTTTCTCATCAGCATCCTAAACTCATCATGATGTTGCTGATCTGAACTGTCTATATAAGGGGGTAATGTGGTAGGCATACTGCCAGAAAATTCCCAAAGGAATAGCAAAGAGAGCGGGCGGCTCAACGTGCCTGGGTGGTCAACGTGCCCCGGTCTCCCCTATGTTATTTTTTGTTTCTTTTGTTTAAATCGGTTTTTGAGGGAATTTTGGGTTGGAGATGTGTTCCTTTCCTCTATTATCACCCTGTTCCCTAATTGACCTGAGTCTTGAAGGCCTGTTATTTGGGAGAAAGGTCGTATATGATTCAAATATATAGTTAGAGATTTATTTGTTGCTACAGCGTATTGCTAACTAATAGTAACTATATTCAGTATGCTGATAAATATTTATGGACTTTCATGTCATGATTCAAACATTCGGGAGAGGTTTATTCAATATATGGAAAAAGTTTGAAAAATATTCCCAAAACCCTCTCCGGGTCTATATAGATACTGAATAGATCACAAGGCATGTGTTTGGTCTTAGTAGTGGTAGACGTTTCGGCTCTTTCGAGCCTTATTCATGACTGGTTTATTTCTGAGATGACAAGTAGGTATGTGAAGTGAAGAGCCCTTTTGCAGGGTCTTTGTGGAGACAACAAATCATAACCATGAAAGTAAAAAATCCCTACACTTTGGGTCTGCATGACGTGTAGTTGAACAATAAACAGTTGTTGTTATAAGTTATTGGTGATTGATAAATAATTAAATATATACAATTTAATCATATATACAATTGTTTAAAAAAAATTATTCAATATACAGTCATGTCCCGGTATCCCGGGCAGCCCTGTTTGTCTTCAGAATCGGCCGAGATCCGAATCGACCGAGTGGGTGAAATGGTAATATGAGGGGGGGGGGGGGGAAAGGTTGTTGCATTTTTTTGGGGGGGGGGAGGGAGGTGGATATGATGAAGGTGTTAGAAGGGGTGCTCTGCACTGCATTTGTCTGTGTTTATTTTCATCAAAGAGAATCATAGTGGTGGTATTAATTTACTATATCAATACGATGCTTGGGGGTGGGTGGGGGTGGGAACAGCATTTTAATTCAGGGGTGTGGCCCTCCTCCCCCTTTGGAAAGCTAACGACCTTATACTAAGGCTTAATTCCCACCTTATTACCACACCAACTTACCCTGGTAAGTCTCAGTTTTCTCAGGATGTCTAAGGGGAGGGTGTAGGTAAGCATCAACTTGTGGACAGTATAATTTGGGAAAACTTGTGGAAATTGTTGTGACCATTCAGCTCCATATGGGGTTCATGGGATGGATGGGGGATGGAGGTGGGGGAGTGGCCAACCAACTTATCAAAGCAGATTATAATGTAAAATAACCATTAGATGCCTAAAAAAATCGACCGGGACCGGAAGCATGAATAACCGACTTATCATATACAGATAAAGAGCTATTAAAATGGTCCTCATCCAATTTGCGACCGGGAGGTGAATGCCCGACTTAAAGAAGACCGGGATATGGAGACTTGACTGTAATAGTAAATGTAAGAATAGACTGAGTGTCTCCATTTGAAGTGTTTACAGGATCATGTCAGTGCAGTCCTATTGTGGGTGCATTGAAGGAGAATGGTAATAGTCCAGTCAAATTAGGGTTTGACCTCAAACAAATTGTAACAAAAGGTTTCTCACCACAATGCATTTCTATGAAGTCCCTAGAATGACATACTAAAACTCCAAAAAAGTCCAGTGGGGGATTCTATGCCTAATTAGGGAGTGCTCATTTTTTAACAACAGGGGGGGGTGGTGGATTTGGGGGGGGGGTAAAAAATTTGGACCCCTTGACCGGGGGGGGGGGGTAAAAAATTCAGACCCCTCTTGGGGGGGGGGCAAAAAAATTCAACCTGTTTTGAGGGGGAAAGCCCGCGCGTTACTATGCTACAAAGGGGCGCGAACGCGCACGATTTTCGGCCTGCCGGGAGGGGGGGGTAAAAAATTTCGACCCCTCTAGCGGGGGGGGGGGTGAAAAAAATTCGCGCGCTCCCCGCGAAATCTCACCGCCCCCCCCCCCTGTTGTTAAAAAATGAGCACTCCCTTAGCATATCTCTAATCAATGTGACCGATTCTATACAAATAGCAAGGAGCCAGGAGTAAATATGGATTCCTCAGGACTTTTCACCTACTTTAAACGCCTAAAGTACACCCCTTTTTATGGTCAATCCATATTCATCAGAATTAAAATGATTGGTGAAGTCCCTCATTTGCATAAATCCAATATATCTAATCAATGTAACCGTTTCTATATAAATAGCAAGGAATCAGCTATAAATGTGGTTTCCACAGGACTTTTCACTTAGGCCTAAAAAAAAAAAGAGTTGAGTTCCGGTAACATGGCCAAAAAAAAAGAGGGTCGGTAGGTCGGTCGGTAGGTCGGATTTTTTTTTTTTTTTAGATTTTTTTTTTGTAAAAAGGTGAATTTTAGTAGTAAAAACACCAAAAATGTCCTAAAATTAACAAGAAATTATAAAAATGTCTAAAAAAAATTAGGGTCGGCCCCAAAAAACGGAGGGTCGGTCGGGATACCGGAACACAACTTTTTTTTTTTTTAGGCCTTACTATAAAAGTCTAAAGTATACCCCTCTTCATGTGCAATCCATATTCATCACAACTAATATGATTGGTGAAGTCCCTCATTTGCATAAATCCAATAGATCTTATTAATGTGACCGTTTTTATACAATTAGCAAGGAATCAGCTATGAATTTGGTTTCCTCAGGTCTTTTTGCCCACTTTAAAATACTAAAGTATACCCCTCTTAATGGCTAATACATATTTTATCAAAATTGAAATGATTGGTTAAGCCTCTAATTTGCATGAATCTGATATAAATCAAATATAAGGCCCTTATCTAATTAATGTGACTGCTTCTATACAGTATATGTAGGCAACGAATCAGCTATGAATTTGGTTTTGATACTTTATAAAGTTAGGCTATACCTCTGCCCATGGGAAATCCATATTCATTACAATTGACATAATTTGCATAAATCCAATATATCTAATTGATCTGACCGTTCCAATTATACTTTTGCAAGAAATAAGCAATGCATTTGGTTTCCTCAGGGTCTTTTCAAATACTTCAAGAGCCTACATCTTTCTATGGGCAATCCATATTTATTATAACTAAAATGATTTGTAAAGTCCCTAATCTGCATGAATCCAATATAAATCTAATATCTCTAATCAGCGACATGTATACAGGGACGGGCAAGTGGCCTAGCTGGCTCCAGGTCTCTGCCACGGCATGGTGCTGGCACCTGAGGGGCTAGTGCTGCAGAAATCCGTCAGGTGGCAGCACTGCATGATGCATGATGCCAGGTGGCGCCACAGTCACTGTTGCTCCAAAATTCGGGGGCTCTATTCCCCAAACACCCCCTTTCAATATTGTAATAAAACATGGTGAGTTAGAAACTACGAATCAAGGGCTTTCTAGCACTTTTTAAATCAAAGTGCTCTGATAAATCTAAGTAGGATAAAATAAATTTTTTCAGTTGGTCATTATCAGAGAAAATGTCCGGTTTGAAGGGTGACGGCCTGGTCGGTGACACATAGGGGACAGTTTTTCTTTGCCACTTAGAATTTTCGTATCGAGAAAATTCCAAAGGGGTTGGAAAGCCCTGATCTTGTTCTTTGGAACCGAAAGGGTTTCTATTTGATATCAGTGTAGGGGCTAGGGTTATACGGGGTTTTTACTGGACATCGATTCTCTCTCTTTGTAGCTCTATAGTGATCGATGCCCAGTTTTATACTTCAGACCAGGGGCTCATTTTGGCTGTTTTTTGCCTCACAGATTGCTCCTAGCGCAAAATCCTGACTAGGTGTCAATATATTCTCTATGCCAATGTGTAATATGAGGGTAGAAAACAGTGGAACCTCAGTTAGAAAAAATCCTACTGAACAGTTTTTGAGAAAATTAGGGTTTTAATGCCTATTTTTGGTGTTTTTAGTACATTTCCTACATAAACCGTGAACGCCAGCATTTCTCACTTTTCAGGTGTTTAGAATCAGAATTTGACTTTTTTTTATTCGCAGTAGGATTTCTGAGTATCGAGCCATTCTAGAAAAGCTATTCTTTGGAAAAAATACTTAGTATTTCTTGATGATTTTCATTGCACAAATTTAGGGTTGTAATATAAAAACTGCATTGTCATCCAATCAAAGTGTTTATGCACTGTTGATGGTCACCCCCTCCCACCCTCTTCACTCTGCATTGAAGGAGAACAGGCAGGGGAGGTACACTTGTCCGTATATAGCTGTTGACCTGGGTGCTGGGTGCATTTTCAATTTATGGGGTGCCAACTGTTCATGAAAGAAAAATCAAATAGAATTTTTTTTTTTTAGTATCAGATTAATTGTAACTACAATTCATGATAGCACTTATCGCATTGTATTTGCATTAATATGAATGGTAGCCACCTTATGGGGTGCCAACTATTCATAAAGAAAAATCGATGAGAATTTGTTTTTTATTAGCATTAAATTGATGCAACTACAATTCGAGATTGCATTTCAAGCATCGGGGCATTCAATGAATGGTAGTCATTTTAGATATATGGGGTGCCAACTGTTCATGAATTAAAAAAAAAAAATAGAATTAGTTTTTTTATTAGTATCAGATTAATGCAACTACAATTCGTGATTGCACTTAAAGCATTGTGGCATGCAATGACTGGTAACCATCTTGAATGTATGGGGTGCCATCTTGAATGTATGGGGTGCCAATTCAAGATTGCATTTAAGCATTATGGCATTCAAATACTGGTGGCCATCTTGAACCTATGGGGTGCCAACTCTTTATGAAAAAAACAACTAAATTGGATTTTTTTAACAGTATAAAATTAATGCAACTACATTTCAAGATTGCATTTAAAGCATTGTGGCATTCAATGAATGGTGGTCTATGGGGTGCCAAATGTTCATGAAAGAAAAATAGAATAGATTTTTTTTTATTAGTATCAAATTACTGCAATTCGAGATTACATTGAAAGCATGGTGGCATTCAATGAATGGTTGCAATCTTGAATTTTGAAATGAACATACACACAGACATATTCATAGGCATGAACATGGGGTTCTCCTTCATATAGATATTTATGGATTTCTACTTCTACTAAATATAGCTTTCTGTTAGAAGGATTCTGTTACATGGATGTCGATGTCCAGTTTTAGATATATATCCATATAGTGCATTGGAGTGCTATAATGTTGGACTGCTGTGTATTTTATATGATCGGGTTCTGCTGGATGCTGTGTTGCGAACTCCGTCCGAGCCCTTCAGTCCGACGGCAGGTGGCGACACCTGCTTCGGGCTTGGGGTATGGACAGAGGTCGCTATAGGCTTCCGGTCTGCGTGTGCGCGCGCAGGCTGGCTGCCTATATATACCCAGCACCCAGCGGGACTCGTCGGTTACTCTGAGCCACGCTGGTGAAGAGACCCTGTGATCACTGCGGCTATATTAGCCTACTGACCCGTTCCGAACTCTATAGGGAGTTCGCACGACTAGAGCTTTGCCTGTCTAGGTTATTGAATAAACCTATTGATTCGCAACCTGTAACACTTGATCCGAACTGTGTTGACTTTGTTCTTTTACTTGATACTATAACAATATCATAGAGGAGCAAAGTATCGTTTATTACACTGGTGCCGTGACCAGTTCTGAGTGAAAAACAGGTTAGCCTGTGCAAAAGCACAGACCTCGTGCTCTGGCCGGAGCAGCGAGGTCTCCCGATGAGGCGTTAGCCTTGTCAATGGTGGGGGCAGATGCCGGAGATGTGGCAGATACCCCAATACGAAGCGCGAATGTTCCACCTGGAACGGGCGTGCCAATGGGTCCGGAAATAATGAGTCGCTCATTAGAGGAGATGAGTTTGTCGATGTTTAACGTCGGCGGATCACGAGCAGCCGCTCCGACACCCCGGAGATTTGACATTTCGGAAGAGCGTCGCTTCGATGATATGAGAGAAGCCAGGGTGCAGGAACGTCTGCAGGTAGCCCAAATGGAATTGTTGACCATTCAAAAACAGTCCAACGAATGGAAAAGCAGCTTGATTGCGTTGGAAGGCGCAGTCACACACCGAACTTCCAAGATCAAGGAAAAGGATGTGAGGCTATCAACCTTGTTGGAGGAGAACGAGAGGCTAGCACAGTCTCTAAGTATGGTTCGGTCTGAGTTCAACCAGAAGCAGGCCGACCTGGACGCGGTCCAATCCGAGTTTGATTCTGCAAACACGGAGCTGAACCAGATTTGTGTTGCTAGGGATGCTGTCCTAGCAGAAGCAGAAGGGGCTCATTCCGAGTTGGTATGTGATACGGAAGACCTGAAGGAGGCTCGTCAGACTCTGAACACAGAGTGTGATATCTTGAGAACCAAGAAGAGTGCTCTTCAGCAATTGTTGTTGGAGGCTCGGAATAGCATGCAGGACAGCAGCACCTCGTTTGCTTCTGCTGACAATGGGAGTCCTAGGGCTGGTCATTACATGAGCTTTACGGATACTCCGAATCTACCGGTTGGGCGCGGAGTGACCATGGAGCCTGCCTTGTCTGCCTCGACGCCAGGTCGACCTCTTATGATGGGCCGAGCGAGAGGTAGAGGAAGGGCAAGCGACTACTCGCCAAGGGTGGGTATTATGGGCATCCGTCCCATACCGAAACAGGCCTTTTCTGCTACTCCGGGTATCAATCCGGCGGGAAGAGGAAGGCCGTTGTCGGAACGGGTACTGACCCCTCAGACACAGTTGCAGCAGGACGAGCAACGACTTGATTCGGAACGCTTGAAAAAGGCATCCGTGCAGGAAGAGGCTGCCAAAAGCTACCTAACGCCTGCAAGTTTGGTACAGTGGCAAAGTTGTCAGACCAACAAAATGTTTCAGGAACAGAAAGCCCTGAAAACTGAGAGGCGGTAGGTATACCGCCAACAGGAAGCTGTTCTGGAACAGCAAAAGAAACGCATGCGGGAGAACGCGGCATTGGCGGAGGAACTAGCGGAGCAGGAGGCGGCCGTCTTGAGAGCCCGAAAAGAGGGACTTCGGACGGCCGGTGAAGCTGCGAAAGCTAAACTGGAACAAGCTCAGCAAGAGGAGGAAGCTGAGAAGCAAGCCAAAAATTTGGTGAAGGAGAAGGCGGAGCATCAACGGTTGTTTGCTCTAGCCCAACAGTGCCAGTATATGACAGATCTGGAAAAGAATTGGTGGTTCAGTCAAGGGATTGACCCCACGACAGAGTTGGTGGCGTACGGCACTTACCAGGCCTACCTGGAGAGACACAATAGGGTGCCGACACCGGGGGCTACTCCGGGGGCGAATCCAGGGGGAAAAAGTCCAAAGAGGGCTCTGAGACGGACAATTCTGAGTACAGAGTTACAAGAGTTGTACGATACTAACCCCGCCATAGCAGGGATATGATTGCACAACGTAGGCGCTGAACAAGACGCCTCCACTGCCATTTCCAAATGCTTGTCGATCACCTCGAAGATTAGGGGATCGTCCAATGCGGCCCGACGGATTGCTAGTGAACCTAGTCCGTTCTGGCAGAAGAACTCATGGGAGGACTGGCTGATGGCCACAGTGGAGGACATCAATCTCAGTGGCTGGGACCAACAGGATGCCATTCCTTATATCTGTAAGGGATTGCGCATAGGAGATGGCATGATGGCTGTCGAGCAGTGGAAAGACGAATGCGGACCGCATGGTACTTTCAAACAGCTGGTGGAGATCGGGACAATATTGTTCGGAGGCTCCGCCCGGATAGATCCGATGGTTGCTTTTAAAAAGCGGGTGCAAGGCAAGAACGAGGCCCCGAGGGTGTTCGGACTTGCGTTGATGAGACTCCTGAAGAAGGTACATCCTGCTTCAGGAATCCACGATGCCTTATTCTCCAAGGAATTGTTCTCTCAATTCGTCGCCGGATTGAGAGACCCCGGCGTACAACAAACGGTGTATGATACGTGGAGGGCGGACACGTCATTGGATGACCTTTTTAAGGCCATCGATATACACGCCCTCAAAAAGTCACTGCTGGGGGATCGGATGCCAACCCGGGCCTCCGCCATCACAGAATGTTCCCCGGAACAGTCTGAAGGTGAGGGCAGTGAAGAAGAGGCAATGGCTTCTGCGGCTCAGTTCAAGAGGAATGGAAATTCCTCTAAACCACCGTGGAAGAATAGGAAGCCGGAAGGGGGTGGTAACCCTCCTCCGAAGAAAGATTCATCAGATCAGAAGGCTCCGATGATGGATGCAGCGTTCTTTAAAGCGCTGTTTGAGAAAATGACGACTTCCATACAGGGGGCTACCCAGCCCAACAGGAGGAAGATCAACCGGAGGACCGCCAAGTGCTATAGGTGCTTGGAGATCGGTCACTTTGCGGCGGAGTGTACGGCTCCGACTCCGAAAGTTCCCGGAAAGGAGGGAAACTAGAGGGGGTGGTCCGAGCTGGCGAGCGGACGACCCCTGGTGATGAAGTACGCCAACATACCAGAGAGGTAGAGCCTAGTGGAGTTCCGAAGGCAGGAAGGGAACCAGGGGTGGCTTCGAACTTGAGGAGTTCGGATGCTGGCCTGGTTAACATTCCAGTCCAACAGTTGCCCGGCAATGAGGCAGGGATGCCCATTACGGATAGGAACGAGGAAGTTGCGGCTGTCACAGACACCGTGTGGGTAGGGAGTACCCAGCTTTCCCCAGATCATCCATGTTTCGACCATTTGAAGAAACATGGCCTTGATTTGGCTGCTCGGAAGGACTTTAGACGCTTCACTGTAAACCTGTCTCCGCTGGGGGGGAGGCGGTGGTATGTGTCTGCTACTGTGGCCGGTAGGGCGGGTGAGTTTTTAGTAGATACGGGAGCTAGCCACTCCTTTATCTCCTCAAACTTCTATGCTCTTATGCCGGACAGTCGTGATAACTTCAAAACGAAGGTAAGCGCCTGTTCGGCCGATGGGTCGAGTATGCAGACGTATGGGCGCGCGTTCATACCGCTCCGGATTGGAGGGAAGGAGTATGTGGCTTCTCCCACCATTGCGGATATAGCAGACGACGGTATACTGGGGTTGGACTTCGCGGCGTTGTATGACGCGGTCTTGAACCCTAGTACAGGGGTTCCCCAGATAGAGCACCCGTACCGTGCGGTGGAGCAATGTGTGCTCCGACAAGTATCAACAGTGGCAACGGTGGTCCAAACTGTAAAGATTCCCCCCGGACAGACGTGTGACGTGCTGGTCCGAAGCAAGGGGCTTAGGAGAGAGGAAGAGGCAGTTGTGGAACCGGATGTGGCTATGTTGGGAAGCATCGGTTTGGTAGGCATGGACACCCTGGTGGGTGATGGTGCTTGGACCGTGGTGCCGGTTTCTAACCCCGGGTTAGAAGCTAAGTATCTGAAGAAGGATACTGTGTTGGGGAATGTGTTCACCAGTGAGGCAGTGATGCCTACTGGTCATGTGAGCATGAAGGGTGACCCTTCTCCGACTATCCTGAGTGATGGACTCGAGAAAATGATCTCCGAAACGGATCTGACGGATCGGAGGGACCTCGATTCCTTGAGAAGGCTGGTAGAGAGGTATCAGGATGCATGGCAGGTGGAGGAGGAGCCTTTGGGCCGAACCGACAAAGTGTTGCATTCTATCAATACCGGAGATGCACAGCCGTTCAAAATGCCTTACCGACGCTTGCCGTTGGCTAAGAAGAGAGTTGTTGAAGAACAAGTGAAAACCATGCTGGAACAGAAGGTGATTGTGCCTAGCACTAGCCCCTGGTCTAGTCCGGTTCAGATGGTTACTAAGAAAGACGGGTCTATCCGATTTTGTATCGATTATAGACGTCTGAATGGGGTAACCAAGAAGAACGCGTATCCTCTACCCCGAATTGATGAGACCCTGGACTCGTTGGGTGGGAACCAATGGTTCTGCACCCTGGATTTGCAGTCCGGGTATTGGCAAATCGGGATGAAGGAGGAGGATAAGGAGAAAACGGCTTTCACTAGTCATATTGGACTGTATCAGTTCGAACTGATGCCTTTCGGGTTATGCAACGCCCCTGCTACTTTTGAGGCCATGATGGAAACTCTGTTGAGCGATCTGTTATGGCGGAAGTGCTTGGTATACTTGGACGACGTCATTGTTTTTGGCAAGACGTTCGAAGAATGTGCATTGAACCTCGGAGAGGTGTTGGAGCGAATTCGGTCCAATGGGTTGACTTTGAAGCCGAAGAAATGTGAGCTTTTTCGGAAGTCCATGGTCTATTTGGGTCGGATCATCTCCACCGAGGGTGTGCAGGCTGATCCGGCTAAACTGGAGACTGTGGAGACTTGGGAAGTTCCAAAAGGACCGAAGGATGTGAGATCCTTCTTGGGGTTCTGTTCCTATTATAGGGACTTCATTCCCGGATTCTCTAGAGTGTCTCAACCCTTGCAAAAGTTGAGCCATTGGACTCCGGGGAGGAAGAAAGAACCCTTCCCCTGGGGGAGGGAGCAGAATGATGCCTTCAAAGAGATTAAGGCATTGTTCCGAACCACCCCCGTGCTGAGATACCCTACGGAGAAGGGGCATTTCATCCTTGACACTGATGCGAGCAATGAGAGCATCGGGGCCGCATTGTCCCAGATCCAGGACGGAGTAGAGGTCCCGCTGGCGTTCGCTAGTAACAGCATGAACAAGGCACAGAGAAATTATTGTACTACCAAGCGGGAGTTGCTCGCAGTAGTGGTGTACACGAAGAAGTTTCGGCACTTCTTATATGGAGGGAATTTCACACTCCGTACTGATCATTCAGCCTTGAGGTGGCTCCTTAATTTTAAGGATGCGGAGGGGATGATTGGTCGGTGGTTGAATCACCTCAGTGAGTTCGGGCTGGAGAACTATCATATCCAGCACCGAGCGGGCACGAAGCATATCAATGCTGACTGCCTAAGTCGACGTCCGGTACGCCGTTGTGTGCGTCCGGAGTGTGGGGATTGTGGTGCTCACAATGCCGTGGTAGCGAGTGTGCGTTTGCCTTATGACGGGTTGTTGCAGAACCTGTTGGATTAGTCCACCGACACTATAAGGACGTACCAGATAGCCGATCCTACCATAGCACGACTGAGGGAGCTGGTCCCTACCGGGGTCTGTCCAGTGCGACACGAAATAACCGGGAAATGCGACGGTTCCTGGCTCAGTTCCACGAACTGGAGATGCGGGATTCGTAGTTGTGCAGGTGGAAGTCTTGTCCGGGACAGCAGAGGGTGTTACAGATGGTAATCCCGGCTGCTATGCGGAAAGATATCCTGTACTATTGCCACGGCCATTCTACGAGTGGGCATTTCGGAAAGAAACGCTCTCTAGAACGGCTGAGTAGAAGATATTATTGGCCAGGGATGTCTGGAGACCTTTTGAGGTGGATCTAGACATGTCCGGCCTGTTGTTTGGGCAAACCTGGTCCTGGACTGGGAAAATTGCCATTACAACAGGAGCTGTTCGGAGTAAGGTTTGCTCGGATAGCTGTAGACATCATCAGTGGGGTAAAACCCACTCCGAAGGGAAATACGTGTATGATGGTAGTCTCGGACTACTATACAAAATACACCCGAGTGTACCCACTCGAGGATCACACTGCGGCTACTTGTGCGGAAGCATTGGTGAAGGGATGGATCCTCCACCTGGGGGCTCCCTTGATGTTACATAGCGATCAAGGGAGGGCATTTGAATCAAAGTTATGGGCTGCTATGTGCCATCAGTTGGCTATATGCAAAACTCGGACCAATCCGTACCGACCACAGTCCGATGGACAGGTGGAGCGGTTTAATCGGACCTTGATCCAGGTGCTGAAGCCATTAGTGAACTCCCATATGGACGATTGGGATGATCAGTGCGAATTTGTGGTACATGCGTATAACAATACGGTTCACACTTCGACAAACTGCACTCCGAACTTATTAGTGTTCGGGGAGGACTTAATCATGCCCGCAGACTTAGTGTGACTTTTACTTGATACTATAACAATATCATAGAGGAGCAAAGTATCGTTTATTACATCAGAGAGGGAACAATTTTTGGGGGGGGTGGGAATTTCGGCAATTTTTTGGAAAAATTCCAAAATTTGGGGGCCCTATTTTCAAAACACCCCCCTTCAATTTCGTAATAGTGCATGGTCAGTTAAAAACTCCACATCAAGGGCTTTCTAGCACTTTTTAAATCAAAGTGCTATGATAATTCTAAGTGGGATAAATTAATTTTCTCCAGTGAGTCATTATCAGTGTAATTTGCATCACTGCCATTAGTTCCTTATCTTCTCACCAGGTGACCCATGGCAGAGAGATTAGACTGCTATGCTATGGCGATTCTCATCCATTGTACTATACCCCATGCTCTAATTAAGGTGATTTACGATTACCAAGGAATCAGCTACGAATTCTGGTTTCCTAGGGTATTTCCACCAACTTTAAAAGTTCAGAGTATATGCTTCTGTTCATGGGAAATACAGATTTATTACAATAAGAATTGTTGATGAAGTCCCTTATTTTTTTAAATCCAATATGGTTTCGGATTTCGGAAACATGCCATCTATGTGAACAGCACCATCTATTGCATTTATGTTAAGAGCACCATGAGGTAGAGGGCAGTATCTCAGGGAAAAGGTGATAAATGATGTTTCTCTAGTACAAATTACATTTAGTAAGATCTATGGGACACTATCCTCAAAGATGACATTATATTTCACACCTCATGCAAAATGGCCCGGGTATTTATGTCTAGGGGACAGTAACTCATTTAGGGTGATCTGAGTACATTAACACCCCTATATAGATAGCGATATAATATTGCTTTTAAACATTGCAAATAATTATGCAATGCCATTAACAACATACTCAGCATGATAAGAGAATTTAGCCTGAGATGAGGTGAAATTCGATCTTTAAGATTGATTGATTTGTTTAATGTTCAGACGTACATCAAGTACCTCACTGGACATATCTCAAGTTAGTAAGGTAGCCTTGAACAACTAGTAGTAACTGTCTTGCCTCACAGTAGGGCAGATATGTATATGCTGCTTGTCCAATACAGATGTGACCGCGTCTATTGATGATCAAATCTATGAAATGTATGACCACATCTATGAGATGAAGCGGAAAACCGCTACCGGGGCTGTCCCCTACTCTTTTCGAAGGATAGCAAGTGTTCTTTTATTTGCCTGGTTCTACAAACCTGGGCTAATACCATAGTAGACAGGGCCAGACAAACCACGGCCTTTGATATCTTTGATATCAGACATGGTTCACTAAGGAGAGATCACAAGGCCACCAGCAAGAAGGCCTGGGCCCATGCATATATAGGCAGCGGCTGCTAATACAGCTTGGTTAGTGACAATCACTGTAGTCAACCAAGTGACCCCTCAAGTGTTGTTGCCTTTTACGAATCCGGTATGCCCATTCGATGAAGTCTCTTGAGTCTTGTACACTTTGAAGTAGAAGATGGAACACACAACCTAGTTTGAAGAGATCTCTGTCTCTGTCAAGGATTGATGGGAATTCTAGTTATCCCTCCTGTGTCCTCTCTTGAGATTTATCATTGCAATAAGCTGATAGGTAGAATTTCACCCCTGTTCCAACATTTGATCAACCATATGGTAGAAGTCTAGATTGTACCATTGCATTGAACTCAACTGTAGTCTTTAATTGGTACCACCAGGTGCAGATTTGAGGGCCTAGCTATAGACTTTTAAACTTAGAGAAACCTAAGTTACAAAACCAAATTCAACTCCTATTAGTCTCATAACCATAGCCACAGAAGTTCTGATTATACTCCCGGTTAGTCTCCTTGGAGCCATGCCAGTCACAATTGTATCCCCCCACCCGTGTCTCCTTGCCTGTGAGTCCCAGCTTCCTAGGTCTGGGTTAGGCACTCCACACTTAGATCATTAATAAAGTTGTGGTGATAGTCCTCTCCACAGAAGAAGATAGTCATTAGATATATTGGATTTATGCAAATGAGGGACTTCACCAATCATTTTAGTTGTGATAAATATGGATTGCCCATGAAAAGGGGTGTACTTTAGACTTTTAAAGTAAGTGAAAAGACCTGAGGAAACCACATTTATAGCTGATTCCTTGCTAATTGTATAGAAGTGGTCACATTAATTAGCTATATTGGATTTATGCAAATGAGGGACTTCACCAATTATTTTAATTGTGATGAATATGGATTGTCCATAAGGAGGGGTGTACTTTAGGCTTTTAAAGTAGGTGAAAAGACCTGAGGAAACCATATTTACTGCTAACTCCTTGCTATTTGTATAGAATCGGTCATGTTAATTTGAGATATGCTAATTAGGCATAGAATCCCCCGCTGGATTTCTTTGGAGTTTTAGTATGTCATTCTAGGGACTTCATAGAAATGCATTGCAGTGAGAAACCTTTTGTTACAATTTGTTTGAGGTCCCCCCTAATTATGAGCCAGAATGCCTGGACTATAAGGCCTGTAGGCGGACCCATGGTATGGCCTCAGAGGTCGTACCCCTGTCCTACATATTGGATACAGGACAGGACTGGATCTAGGTTGTCGTGCACGTTGAGCAGTAAACAGGTGTTGGGGGCGTAGGTCGGGGCTTGGGGGCGTAGGTCGGGGCATATAGTTGGGCATATGTCGGGGCACATGGTGGGGCATATGGCTGGCATATGGTTCGGCATATGTCTGGGCATATGTTTGGGCATATGTTGGGCATATATCGGGGTTTATATTTGGCATATGTCAGGGCATATAGTTGGGCATATGTGAGGTATATGTTTGAGCATATGGTTAGGCATATGTTGGGTATATAGTTGGGCGTATGGTAAGGCATATGTTTGGGCGAATGGTTAGGCATATGTTTGGGCATATAGTTAGGCATATGGTAAGGCATTTGTTTGGACATATGGTTAGGCATATGTTTGGGCATATGGCAGAGCATATGTCAGGGCATATGGTTAGGCATACGTTTGGGCATATGGCAGAGCATATGTTGGTGCATATGGTGGGGCATATGGCAGAGCATATGGTACGGCATATGTCGGGGCATATGTCAGGGCATATATTGGATATATGTCAGGGCATATAGTTGGGTATATGTCGGGGCATATGGTGGGGCATATGGTAGGGCATATGGCTCACATAGGGTATTGGCATATGGTTCAGCATATGTCAGGTATATGGTCGGGCATATGTCGGGGCATATCATCATGGTTGGGCTTATGTCAGGCATATGGTGAAGCATATGTCGGGGCATATCCGGGGGGCCACTTGCCTAGACTCAAATGCAATGTGTGAACACAATTTCAATGGAAAGGGTCCGTTTTTGGGTCCTAGGCACGGACCCGCACGGGCCCTTTACAAGGGGTGCTTCATTCTTTTATTGACAGTTGGAACTATCAATAGTCACAGCCCAGTCTATACGAAAGGTTTTTCACCTTGCAGGACATTCGGTCCTGCAGGTTTGTTATTCTGCAGGCCCGGCTAAATGTTTGCAGGCCCGGATACCCAGAGGAAATGATTGTATTTAAAAAAATTATTGTAAAGCTAGAATTTACATAGGAATTGATCATGAATAGAGGTTACTGGTATCTTCAAATCATTTTGATAATTACAATTGTCTAATTTTGGGTAACTTTCTACAAAATATCCAGGCCTTCTAGTTTACTCCCTAGAAACCTTAATAATGGTCTGATTTACAAGCCGTAAAAACTGGCATGTAGACAAGGATCATAGCCAGCCATTGGGGCCGGCAGACACAGACTTTCTGCCGGACCAGCAGGCATTTAGCCGGCTATAGCCGGTGTTTTCGTATAGACTGACAGCCATGTTATAATGCTCAATTTTTTCTCTCTCGTTATTTAATTATCATATTTAATCATCATATGGTTGTTCATACAGGGAATATCTTTTGAACCTCTTTCAGCGAAAAGTCCATAAAAAAGGTTCTTTTCTGTAGAGAGATGTAGTTGAGGGCTGTACTCATGTGCATCAAGCATTAATTTGGTGAAAGCACTAGTTTTTCTAGTCTAAAAATGAGATTTTTGTAAAAAAAAAAAAAAAGAAATTAAAAAAAGGCATCTTAATTTAAGACTCGTGTATAACATAGAAAGCAATGGAGAATCATGAGAATGAAAATGAGAATGCTGATTTAATCATATATCCTGCTGTATGATTTTCGTTGAAACAAGCTAAAACCTTGCGTCTGTATACATGAAATACAATATCAAAAAATGAAGACACTTTACCACCTAGTATGAAAGCTAAATGAGAAAGAAAAATTGAACCCTTACTCGTATTTGGCGCGCGCCATGTTGGATTGAATTTGATTGGCTGGAAGTCGAATTTGATCGGCTGGAAATTGCGTTGTACGTAACATGTAAGTTCAATCAATTCAATTTCAATTAAAAAAGTTTATTAGTCTGAACAAACAATCTACAAATTAACGCAGTTATCAACAGTTTGCTCAGAGGACTGAAGAAGATATCATACGTCCTAGAGTTAAATTACAAGGAATAATACATCAATATCTTCTTTTAGCTTTGTTATAACAAAAGGATTTAAAAATCCTTTGATGATATTACTGGGGGGGGGGGGGGGGAGGTGAAGATGAATGATTACATGCACATATTTTTACTATCCATTACAAGTTAACATTTCTCATCTCATACAGTTTTACAAACTGTCATGAGTAATATTTCAGCAATATATAGATTCAATGGATTCAAATCTGGTCAAAGCATTTAAATTGAATGACAAGCATCAATAATAAGATACCACTGGTAACACATATACAAATATCATTTTTACTCTGCTAACCTAAACTCACAATATAAACTACATACTAATCTAGATTTACATCAACTTATACAGCTTCACAGATTTATAAATTTACACATTTATAGATTTATACCGGTAATCAATGGATCAATAATAACACCACATATACTAAGATATATTGAACTACTCTTAATATGTTTTATATTTCAAGAGATCTACATGAGAGGATAAGTAACATTAAATAAACAAATTAACTGAATGAACTAGTAGCTTTTTCCATCCTGTTGTAATACAAGGACAGAATAATGCATTAAAAATTTACACATTAATGTAAATGTTTTCAACAGCATCATTAGTAAACTGTTGAATATGTACCCATTTTTCATCAAAGTATTTTTTAATCAATTTTCTAAGTGAATTTTTAAAAGATAATTTATTTTCTGACAACCTAATAGCTGAAGGGATTCTATTCCATTCATCAATAGCACTATTTGCAGGTGACTTTCTGACCCTTTCACTATGTGATAAATAGTTATAGATAAGTGGACCGTCCGCTGCTCTAGTTCTTCTATCTTCAACCATAGTGAAAGCATTAATCTTTATCATCCTATAACATATACTGCCCTGGAGGTATTTTCTCCTTAATTCTATAGGCAAAATACTGGCTTTTTGGTGTAATTTTTTAACGCTAATCTCTGTAGGGTCCAAAATTTCAAAACACACTCTTAAAGCAGTATTTTGAATAACCTGCAACCTTTTTTGGTCATAAAAAGAAATACCAGAGAAGAACAGATTACCATTATCTATGTAGGGTAATATCATAGTTTTTAGCAAGGTTAAAGAGGCTTCCTCATCCAGGCAACTTCTAAAATGACTTAACATCCAAATTTTATGATTAACCCTGCTTATAGTTTTATTAAATTCTTTCTTAAAAGATAGCTCCTCATCCATCAATATTCCGAGATATTTATAATTTTCTACAGCTTCTAGCTCTTGACCTTTAACCATCACCCTATCCAATTTTAAGCCAACCCTATAAGAATATAACATAGTTTTTGTCTTAGTAGGATTAATTGTCAACTGATTTTTATCACAATAATTAACCAATATATCCAAGTCATGTTGTATTTTTCCACGAATCTCTTCAACAGCTGAACCCTCAACAAATAGCACTGTATCATCTGCATACTGTAGTAATTCACATTTTAAATTAACTCTAGATAGATCATTTATATACAATATAAACAACAGAGGGCCCAAAATAGAGCCTTGCGGTACTCCAAAAGTAATTTTCTCCCAGTCTGAGTGATGGTTATTAGCTATAGTTTTTTGGGATCTATCAGATAAGTAGTCCTTAAACCAGGATATTACTGCTGGCGAAAAACCAAAGTCTGGTAATTTGTCTAATAATTTTACATGATTTATTGTATCAAATGCTTTACGGTAATCAATAAATACAGCCCCTACCATCAGCTCATTATTGAGTGATTCAAAAATATTTTTAGATAATTTTATAACAGTGTCTTGAGTACCCCTTCTAGCTCTAAATCCATTCTGCTTGTCAGTGAGTAACCTATTACTCTCTAAAAAGGTAGTTGTTTGCTTATGAATAAATTTTTCCAAAATTTTCCCAGTAATTGGAAGTAAGGATATTGGTCTGAGATCACCAACACTAACAGGATTACTTACTTTTGGAATTGGGGAAATTTTCCCACTTTTCCAAGTTTTTGGAAATATTCCACTAGTCAAAGAAAGGTTAAGAATGAATCTAAAATGTTCAGCCATGCCTATAAGACAATCCTTTAATACCTTAGATGACACATCATCAATACCTGATGACTTTTCAACATCAATACATTTTAATTCCTTTTTCAAATCATCCAGAGAAATATCACCAAACTCAAATACTTGATCTACTTCGTCATTTAACATTGGTATTACCCCCTGAAAATTTGGAATTTTATCAGCTAAATTTTTTCCTACATTTGCAAAGAATTCATTAATATGTTGGGCTGCTCCCTCAGTAGGTATATCTTCACCTAAATTATTTTTCAAATTAAAACTATTTGATTTACTTGCTTTAGGCAATAATTTTTTTATCTCCTCCCAAAACTTTTTTGGGTCCTTTGCATGCTTTATCAGCTGAGTTTTGATATAATTATCATGGGTTTTTTTGTTTTTTATATTTGACCTGTTTTTCAAAAATCTTGCCAACTCTTTATCCTCAGGTTTTTTTGTCTTTTTAGCCCTTCTCATTGCTAAATCCCTGTCCCTCATTAAAGCAGCAACCTCTGGTGTAATCCAAGAGGGCTTCTCTCTTTTAAAAATATTTCTTTTTATTGGGCACTTTTCATCCAAATATTTTACCAAGTGATCAAAGAAAATTTTCCATGCCTCATTAGGATCAACACACTCAAAGAATAATTCCCAATTTAAATTTTCCATATGCCTTATCATCTCCTCCTTCACATACCCTCTATATGTTCTACCCATGAAATCCGCTGAGGTGTTATTACCACTTTTTACACGCTTCCTAATAATAAATACCGGTATATGATCACTTACATTCAGGTCAACTACTCCTGTTTCAATTATACCTGCATCAGACACATCATTAAAATTAGTAAGAATTAAGTCAATGACCGCACTTGAGTATAAAGGTCTTGTAGGTTCCTGTATATATTGAGTTAGCCCAAAAGCTGCTTCCACTAAAGTTAATCTTTCCTTTGCCTTAGAGTTTTTACTGTAATCTATGTTAATATCCCCTCCTAATAGAAAATCTACATTTTTTTTCCCTTCTATTTTCCTGACTTTAGCTAAAGCTTTAATAATACTTAGGAAAAAAGCATCCATATTTCCAGAAGGGGGCCTATAAGCATTTAATATATAAATTTTCCTTGTGACAGGCAAGCTAACCTTGATGACCATCAACTCCAAATTTTCATTCATAACATTTAGCTCATCTTCAGACATTACCTCATGCCTTATCTCATTTTGTATTAGCGTAGCCAAGCCACCACCTCTCTTTTCTTCACCATTCTTATTAAGATATAATCTATCTAATCTGTGTGTGACATATCCTTCTAGATTAAAAATGTGCTCACCCATACTTTCTTTCAACCATGTTTCAGACAAGTTAATTATATTTGCATTTAAATCTAATAGTGATTCCTTTAACGTTACCGACTTTGAAGAGACCACACTTTGGCCATTCCAGAAAACAGTTTTCAAGCCTTTACCTGTCATAACTATAACACACACTTAGTGTCCAATATTGACCAGATTTTTTCATAATTAATATGAGTATTGTACAATGCAATAATGATGATGATATGTGACAATGAGGGGGGAGTGGGGGGGGGTGAACAAATAATTCAATTTTAACATTTTAGAACGATTATGACAGACTCAAATAACTGGAGACTCTCCAGTCCAAAACCAATTCATAAATTCCTTGATGCAATATAATATACTACAATACACTATATATATTACGACAATCATTCAATATACAACATTCAACAATTTAAGCCGATCACATAAAAACACTTCAGTTCTATAAATAGTCTTTTGATTAAATAATTTTCGTTTTTTCCAACAATCGAGAAGAAAAGACCAGATATACTATATGTACAAATCTATCGTAACATTAAACCAATACCAACCCTGCTGCTACATTTCTCAAATCACCAGAACTTCTACTATTCCACCAACATATTTATGCATATAAATAATTTAAATGCACATATATTTATACTTATACTTATACTTTCCAGAGAATCCACCATCAATTGACTCAATAAATACTATAATATACTTTATAATTTATACACAGTTTATAATTTATAAACAATGTCTGTGCTAATATTACTCATAAGTTCCAATAACCAGAGAATCTTTGTTGTAATACAATGACTCATTGGGTCCAGTAAATTAATTTGAAAAATTATTAACAAAGTTTCCAATTTACAAACACACGTCAGTTGTAATACTAGCGTATGAATGAATTAATTATGCTACCAATTGTCGGATTTCAAATTTTTTTGCTGCCACTGCTACATCCTTTGCCCATAGTATCTGGAGAGTGTCCGTTGGCATGTACCCATCCAGCAATAAATCATAACACATTCGGATTGTATTCTTCCTCTTGTGCTGTACCTCATTTCCTGTCCAAGGGGTTGGTGTGCCTCGTCTCTTATTAAATTCCACAATTTTCCAATTTATAGCCATTATAGCAGAGTCTAGTCCATCTTGATGTACGGTAGTATACATATGCCCTGGTGCATACATTTCAAGTTCAATTGTAGACAATTGGCACAATGCTACATGGAAGTTCATGCCCGTGTTGCTGATGGTATCATCAATTTCATTAATCATCTGATTAAATATATCAAATATATCTGATAGTTCTCGTATTATCGCCCATCGGCGATCCTCTTGTCAACGAATCCACACTAACTGCACTCGGTAGGCAGGTGGAAGACTGCCTGGATTTAGAGTACAGCCTGCATAACATTAACATACCCAGCCCGTTTTCACAGGTCACTCAGCCTGGTAAACAAGGCTGTTCTGTCACAGCACTGTGGTTAAACTTCAGCTTTTATATAATCATATTTGCAATTTTTATATGATATTTGCGAAATATATACACCTTTTGAGTGTATAGATGAATATGTCACCTACCAAGTTATGGATGCATTATGTGCTTGGTCCATTGCATTTCTGTACTATTATGAGTTAAAATCATTATTTATTTATTATGACACACACAGGGCAGAGTGTCTGCTTGCAGAAGGTGTGAAAGCCTGATGCCCAACCTGCTACATCAGGCTCCCAGCCTGGTATACCAGCCTGCTGTGCTGGGAGAGTGTATAGGGGCGACCTGAATGCACAGGCTGGGCGTCCTGAAAGTACAGGCTGCCTGTTTATCCAGGTCGTCCCGTTCTCCTATACTCGTCCTCCACAGCCCCAGTGACAGCACAGCAGCAGTTCAATGTGTATTGCCGGCATATTTGCCTGACACATAAAATGATGCGTTTTGGAATAGGAATAGTTCCTTTGCATTTGATCCCAATGTTTCTGTAACGATCTTATTGGCTTTGGGACCTTGTCCCCAAAGCCATTTGCACCACAGAGGAGGGTTTAGATTTTTGACAAGAAAAGACTAGCATAGGCCCCCTTGTTCATTGTTAGATATAGCCCTAGCTGGCCCTTAAACCCTGCTAGGACTGGTATCCCCATGTGTCCTTGCAGGTGTGTGCAAGACTAATTTATCCTAGATCTTGCTTTCAGTTACTACATGTTGAACCAATGTGCCTTGTGGTAAGGCCTAGACATCTTGTGAACAGCCATATTTTGAGTTCTCTAATGTTGCTGTCAATGGCAAGGATAGGCACCAGCCTAATAACTATTGACTCCCATGCCAAGCCAAGCTGTCAATGTCAATGCCAATTCCCATACTATGCACATACAGGACCTATACTAGAAGTTGAGTGGGTCCAGGGTGGCTCTTGAAATCACTCAAGCCCGCCCAAAGACAAACTGTGAAGTCCAACATAATTACCCCTCCCCCACCTCACACACACATGCACCAACCCTGAAATAATATTTTACAGTCTTTAAAGGAAGGCCATCACAAGTCCTCCTTGTGCCTCCCTCCTCCCCCCTGTGCCTCCCTGTGCCCTCTCCTCCTCCTCCTGCCTCCCTCTCCTCCTCCTGCCTCTGCCCTCTCCTCCTCCTCCCTCCTTTCTCTGCCCTCTCCTCCTCCCTCTACCCTCTCCTCCTTCCTATGCCCCATCCTACTACCCCATCTACCCCTCCCCCCCACTCTACCCCATTTTCCTCCTTCCTGTTACCTTCTCCTCCCTCTGCCCTCCCTCTGCCTTCCCTCCTTCTGCCCCCTCCTCCTCCCTCTGACTCATTTTCAGGCTCACAATTTCAATCCGGGAAATTTCCAAGATGGCTGCCAAGATGGCCACCAAAAACTCAAGATTGTCTGATTTCCTTGTGTGATACATGGATAGTAGGGTTTTCTGGGATGTAGAATCCATTTTCAGGCTCAGATTTTCAATCCGAGAAATTTCCAAGATGGTTGCCAAGATGGCCACCAAAAACTCAAGATTGTCTGATTTCCTTGTGTGATACATGGATAGTAGGGTTTTCTGGGATGTAGAATCCATTTTCAGGCTCAGATTTTCAATCCGAGATATTTCCAAGATGGCTGCCAAGATGGCCACCAAAAACTCAAGATTGTCTGATTTCCTTGTATGACACATGTATAATAGGGTTTTCTGGGGTGTAGAATCCATTTGTAGGCTCTGATTTTTGATCCAGGTAATTTTCAAGATGGCTGCCAAGATGATATTTGCATAGGCATCAATGGAGTTGCATTGGTACCTATTTGATTCCATTGGCACATTGGATTGGATTCTATTGTTATACCAGCTGCAGTAAAACCAATAAAAATCAAAAAGATTTAGCTAAGTGCATGTAATTGACTGGCTATGCAGTGTTGCTGCAAACCATAAAACTTGAATTGCATAAGAACCCCAGAAACACCAAAAATATAAATCTATGCCCCCTCGTTTTCTCACCTGTAGTTCATAACAATCCTATAAAACCCAAAGCCACTACGGCTTTGCCGTAAAATCCTTGAATTTGTCCCCTTGTTATAGAATATAGTGCTATCTTAACAAAACAATGGCGAACATCTGTGTAATTGGTTGCCTCTTGTTGCCAGGCAAGCTGTGCGAGAATATTGTGTTTAGATGTTGTTTTTGTTGTAAATACAATTTATATCTAAGAGTTCGTCTAGTGGGGATAAGTTCTATCGTATATGGTCGATTCATAATATTAATTCAAGTAGAATAGACTGACTCTAGGGGAGAAAAATCAAGTTAACTTTGAAGAAAGTACATATATGAAGAAAGTACCTCTTTTGGTTTATCTGTTCCCGGCAAGCATTCAAGCCTAATTCAATGAGATGGTTCGCTGGTCCCAACTATTGCCGTTTTATGTATAGCCTATAGGGGAATCATATAATGCTGAATGTTTTGATAGATATATAGTTCAGCGTATGTCGGGTATACGGTCAGGCATATGGCAGGGCGTATGGTTGGCCATATGGCAGGGCATATGCCATGGTTTGGCATATGGTTCGGTATATGCCGGGCATATATCAGGGCATATGTCGGGGCATATGTCAGGCATATGGTGGAGCATATGTCGGGGCATATGTAGGGTATATGTCGGGGCATATGTCAGGGCATATGAATTCTCTTGTTGACAGTTCCAATTTGGATATGCTTTTTCTGTTGTTGACAGAACTGTCTATAAGGGGATTTTATCCTGGTATTGACAGTTTGAACTGTTAATAAGGGAATATTATTCTGTTATTGACAGTTGGAACTATCAATAGTCACAGGCATATCATAATGTTGAATATTTTAATAGATACTAGTATGATATTATAATGCGGAAAGACTACCTCCCAGTAAAATATATAAACATATAGTATAATTGGCTGATGTAGAATTGGACTGCTGTAATATTTTGATTGACCAATGATCCTTTAATTTTTTTAAGACTTGAAAATTAATTAACAGATAAGGGAAATTGAAAATCAGCCACCCTGCAATACGTACATTACTGATTTGATTATTGATTTTGTGTGTTCCTTTTCTGATATTCATTTTGTTTCTCATCAGTTGGAGTCCTTACCACGAGATGACCTTATCAAGTTTGTCAAGAACAAGATGGTGCTTCTACAGAGAACAAAGGCAAAGTGTGAAGGTACATTTGTACGTTTCTCAAGTATCCGAAATCGTTAAAAATATTTAAATGAAAAATTAATAACAGTTTAGAAGGACATTTTAACATGTTATTTACCATATATTTGATTAGGTATAAAACAAACAAAAAATGACCTGGTAATTGAAAAGTGAAGTTACACATTATAATTTGTCTACTGGATTACTACACCTATTTCACATACCGTATTCGACGTAATAAGCGCCCCCCCCTTTTTGGGGCTTTTTTTAGGGATCCATCCAATATATGTTATACAGGATTGGCTGGGGTATTGATGGATGAACTCTCCATAAACTGGTTTTATAAGCGCTCAGGGCGCTTATTACGTCGAATACGGTATAGAATTTAAAAAAAAAGGAAATTTCTATCTTACTATTACAGAACTGAGTAAGGAAAATGTGGTATTAAAGAAATCAGCAGCTTCTAGCGGCCTTGAAAAACAGGTAAGTGTCCAGGTATTCATTGGTTACTACCGGTAACGAGGGCCACCATGGGTTTGTACAAAATCGGACAACCTCATAATTTCACAAAACCAGTTGAATCAATAAATCTACTAAAAATACTAAATTAAGCCTTCTTAATGTAGGTAGGACAACGGATTTTCAGGAAGTTCGCTCCCAGAAATGCATCAGTATGATAAGGGGATAAAAGAAAAACAAGCACTGCAAACATCCAGAACTGTCTATCATTGATGGATCATTTTCTATGATTTTCTAAAAATAAGATGCTTGTTGAATGCACATATCATTTTCTGCCACTCTTCCTCTACTATAGTGTACCGCTGTTTTGGGTATTGGAGTGTTTGTATCTGGACCTGTGCTGCTGTGTGCCATAGAGATATTGCTTTAATTTAGAGAATATTTCCTTGATTCAGTAGCTGTTTCCAGAATTTGCCACGTTGAGATGTTCAATAAAACTATCATTACTGGACATTGATTCTCTGGCTCTTTATACCTCTATACACTTGTTTCATCAGCCATTTTCGACTAGGGGCCGCCCCTTTAAAGCAGCCTGCTGCAGGGGCTGACCCCTAACCCTGCCCCTGGGCCCCCTAGGTTTAGCATGGGGGGCAGAGACAACTCTCACAAAATGTCAATAATGATATAAAGTATGATAAATATGAGTGTCCTCATAACTGCTGAAGCTAAAACCATGGTAAGAGGAGGGGTGCAGGAGGGGGATGTGTGGATGTGGGACTGGTAACATAGACAAAAATGGCCCATAGGGGGCACCAAGCTAATTAACGAGGGCGACCGCGTTACTGTTGCCGGGTGGCATACTCATGCGTGGGAGGTATATTTTCGGTGATTTTCTTACGCATTTCGTCCAATAACAGCAAAGTTACACACAATTTAGCTTGGGCGATCTACCACACTTTGGTAAATTTACATTATCTCAGGAACAAAATGACTAAATAACTCCATTTTGAGATATGTGATAAATAAATACCATATCTAACTGGAACCAAAGCGAGAAAAATTTATTTAAAAACTAAATGGTAGATTCCATTCCCAGAAACAAGTGTCAGTAGTAGGTGGATGAGTCCCTGATCCTGGGTCAGCCATTGCAATCATTCCGGCAATCACTACACCTGCCACACTCCAGAAAACGCCTTTTTACTTTGGAATGGCAGAATATATTGATCTCCTATTTAGTGAGGTAATACTATTGGTTTGTCCGCTCATATTGATGTTATTTCAAACATGAATGGGTGAGTAAAAATCGACACGGCCGCACCACAGCCAGTGGCAGTGGACTATTACACCAATTTGAATTATAATATGCTAATTAGGGACATTACTAATCAAAATCCATGATGGTCGCTGGAAGATTTGGATTCTTTGGGAAAAACTGCATAATAAACAATTCTAAAAAAATTGTTGCAGCCTTAGGTGAGTAACTTATAAGGAATGCCCTGTCTAATGCCATTACCTCCGCAACTGCTTGAAACAAATGCTCACCATGGGAAGCACTATAATAACAGTGAGCTCATAATTCTAAATTACAATCTATGCTGAACAATACATAGTTGGCATCTACTCTGACCTATAATTGCATAGCCTAGATGATATTACATATGCATGTTGCATAATGTAAGTTAGACATAATAAACTATTTCAATTAAAACCCCTTATTTCCCTGATTATGTAATGTATGTACAAATGAGCTACTTATACCAATGGCACATGTGAAGGAGAAGCAACGCATGGGCTTTCATTTGGTTCCATTCTGAAGTTTTTTTTCTCAATTATTGACAAATTCAGAGCCATTCTAAATATTGCAGGGAGGAGTATATCCATGCAGAAGTTGGTGCATGTGCATGGTGCTAGAAAGCAAAAGCTACCACTTCTACAGGTCTATCACATTTTCCCCAACTCTATACATATATACCTTAATAAAAATCACTGATAGACCTTGCCCCCAAAATGAGACTCATGTGCCATATAAGGGGCTATGGCTCATCCCCTATAGATGTTGTTTTTTCATTAAATTCAACTATGTGTTTCTACCTTCAGCTGAGCGAGCTACAGGAGGAGTTGGCAGAGACACGGGAGGAGCGAGACAATGCCACAGCAGGTTACACATCAGTCCAACAGTCTCTGGAGGCCACCCTCGATCAGATTAAGGTAAACACACTCATGATTTATGTACTTCATTGACGAAGTCCCTTAAGTTTTTACTACGACACCTACTAATCAACCTGAAAATAGCACATGATGAAATCCAGATTTTATTTACCACCCAGATCAGGAAATTTCATTTTGGGGGGAATAAGATTAGCCTTAAAAAAAATGAAACCACTGTCTAAATTTGACAGCATACAGATAGAAATGCTGAACAGAGAATCTAGCATCAAACCCCGCCTATAAGCCGAAAGTGAGTTTAGGAGGAAAAACTCGGCTTCTATGAGGTTATTTTGACAGTTAAAAATTAGAAGACCTCACCTATTAGCCGAATTTAACTGTGTTTTTTGGGGGGTCTGTGATACCCTTCTTAAACCTAAAACTAACCCATTTTTGAAGATATTCAGATTTTTTCTAGAGGTCATATTCACATAGATATTATTTAATCCTGCATGGTGAAAAAGTTTTCGCGAAGACTGTATTAATACTGTCAGTATATAGATGGTGAATGGAGATGGTGGATAGAATCTTAGAAATGTCCACATTTTGGCCCTGTTTTGCCCATTTTGACAAACTATTACAGTATCCATGCAAAGTGTGATGTCACAAGAGAACAAAAACGCAACAAGCCCCACTAAGCCTATACAAATACCGTGAGTTCTTAATTGGCAATTAAAGCAGCCTAAGATAGTGAAAGAGACCAATGTTGGGCTCCTTCTTGTATTAGGTGATAGACAGTAAAGTCCTTAGTTGTGTCTTCAGCTGGTCTTTATTATAGGAATAATACAGAGAGGTACAGTGTAACTGGTAGTCTGTTCTAGAGTGGAGGAGGGAGGTCCTCCTCTGGTATGTGTATCTGGTGAGTGCGTGGGCCATGGGTTTCCCCTTAATGGCCCTGTTACTATTTTAGAAAGGTACACGCAGAGGGTTCCTCATGAGCTGCTCCTCCCAGCGTCACCGTCCAATGACGTGGGTGGGATAGACTCAGAGGGTAGCACTGATACATTTGATGGGAGAATGTTACTCATACAGGAACTTCAGTGCAAAGCTATTATTACTGTAGGATAGTGGAATGTTGATAAACAGAACTTATTACAATTATAACAATTATAAATGATAATCAGAAATGGGTATATAACATCATCCCAGACTTCAATTTGAACTCACTCCGATGAGTTCCGAGAACAATAATTACATGCATGATATATTGATATTGGTGTGATATACTTAAGAGTTAAATGAGGTAGGGATTCCAAACAGTTACAATGGTTTCATTAAGTCTTTGGTAGAATGGTACATGAGATCTGACATAATTTGATGTAATATTGCATAAGATATTCAATAACCATGATTACACAATCACATAGGTAAATTAGCACAATATGCCAAAGAATTACATAATATTACATAATCAGAAATGGGTATATAACAATAGGCGTAGATTTCCGAGCTGCCAATCAAGGAGTGGTTAGAGTGGTGTCTAGACCAATCAGTTGAGATATGCTGGGTATGTTTATGGTCTCTTGTGACGTCACTCTCTACTTATTCATTTCAAATGTAAATGCTACGTGCTGCATCTCTTGATAGTATGTATGTCCGAATATTGCAGATTAATACAAATAATAGTGATAGAAAAAGACATGAAATTACGCTGGTCTCCCGATCAAAGAAAAAGCCGCCTGAAGAAAAAGGAAATATAAAAAAAGATTATTTTTCAGAAAATGGTGCGGGCGCTGCGCTGTCCGTAGAAAAAAATTAAAATTGAATTTTGGCGCGGAAGTCCGTAGACCAACTTTTTATTTTGGTGTGGCCTAAAAAGAAAAAGATGTTGCTTGCTTGCACCATGTTTAATAAGTGAAATCCATTGACCAACTTTTTTTTTGGTATGGCTTTAGAGTTTTCTGGCGTGTAGAATCCGTTTTCAGCGTCAGATTTCCGATTTGGAAAACATCGAAGATGTCCGCCAGAAACTCAAGATTGTCTAATTTCCTTGTGTAGTACATGGTTAAATATTATTAGGGTTTTCCGGGTTGTAGAATCCATTTTCTGGGTCAGATTTCTGATTCGGAAAATTTCCAAGATGGCTTCCAATGCCTTGTGGTAGGTAGGACAAAGGGTTTTCAGGAAACTAGTATATTCCATCATGCATCATACATTATGACGAGGAGATTAATGAGAGGTCAGAACTCTAATCATTATGTACCTATCACTGATCCATTATTTGCTATGACTTTCTAAAAGTAAGATCTTGGCACAATGGACCTGTCACCTTACGCCACTCTATACCTCCACTGCAGTGCACCACTGCTCTGGCTATTGGAGTGTTTATCTGGACCTGTCCTGCGGTGTGCTGTAGGAACATTGCTCTCATTTGGTTATTATTTTCTTGATTAACTAGCCATTCCAGAATTTGATTCTTTGAGACCTTCACTTTGACTATCATTCAAATTACCAAATAAATGTATCATAGTTCCTTCAGTATTACTAATGAACTGGGGTCTCACAGGGTGATTGGTACCTTCAAGAATAACCCCTGTCGCCAATTTTCGCCAATTCATTTTCACACCAAACTAGATTAAGCTTATTTAGAAACCTCTATCCTACCTGATAGTTAGGGTTTTAGGTGGTTTTAGATTATAGTTGAATAGACAGACCGTTACTGAATGGGACATATTGCTATCCTGTAAGGTTTAAATAGTAAATATCGTCACATGAACATAAAGTAAATATCTGCCAAATCCATGCATTCAGGAGTACCTGCATTTAAGATATATCACCTATTCAAAATGTTATTTCATGAGATTAGCCCCTTTCTCCATGACGGTAGCACTAGTGCTTCTCCTGGAGAAACCGTTCCAATCTACCTGTTAGCAAAACAGTTGTATTAATGTAACCAATTGATATCTCATTATCAATCACCCTGATAACTACAGATGGATCGGAGAGAGAAAGACACAATCTCCCTCTTTCTTCTGATATGCCATTTGATATTGTAAGATATTTTATCAAGCCGAAATCTGTCATTCTATCTGGGTTACTTAGCACTGTGACATATACAAACGCAGCTCAACGCGGCCATGTTTGTCCTGCCTACTTGTGGGGAATTGTGTGATACAAGGATATTAGCGCTTTCTGGTATAGAATCCCATTATTGGGGTTATATTTCCGATTCGAATTTTTTTTCATGATGGCCAATGAAAACGTTGGTGCTCTTTCTATGTTATATTTGCCTGCGATCTTTAACAATTTTTTTCTATCTTTCATTGCTATGGAAATGTACTAAAACCAATCTACCCTTGGTAACGGGCGACCATAGACTCCAAGGCATTTTTTTTTTGTCAAAGATAGAAATCATGTTGTGAGCCAAATTTGTACTATTTCTCTCATCTTACTTGAAATACTATCTAACTTCAAAGATCTACTGCCAACCCGGGCGAAATCTGGGCATATCCTGGGCAAATACATTTTTTTGAGGATACAGGAGAGATGAAAGCGAGGCTAGCGCATGCCACACATCAAACAAAGAGTGGCACCACTGGTACTTCTCGTACTGTGCTAGATCTCAACGTGTGAAGAAAGAAATTGTACCACCTATATCTTCGTCGTTTATCGTCTGATTCACTCAATTTTTGATAGGGACAGAAGGTGGTACACACCTGCAGCCTGCAACTGCCACCCACAGTCACATGCACACCCACACCCACCTGCTCTTCCACACCCACCTGCTCACCCACACCCACCTGCTGGTCTGAAATGGAATAACATACATGTATGACACATGACTTGAAGGTACTTTTTAACAAGAAATTCATTTCTGATGCCAGAATTGACCAATGAATGATTATAAGGGAGTACTATATCTAAGTACAGGAATAAGCTAGAAATCCAGCTTACCCTGAGTCATCTGTGAAGTCACCCACACGTTCAATCTTTTTAACTATATATAGTGATCTCAGAGGGCGGGGGGCAGATATTTCCATGCATGCCGTAAATGAGTCGATCGAACCACAAACAGTGACAATATCCCTTTTTCCTGGTTTTGGTTATGCGCCTTGCATCTGGCGTCAATTGCGCAGGCAGTGGGGGAGGGAGGTTACTCATTATTCTTTGGTGTCACATAGGCGTATAACCCACACCTCCGACTTGGAGAATCCTATAATCCGCAACTAGGGTCTGAAAATCACACTTTTAGTACTGTAATATAGTTTTAAAAACCCTCGTATTACCGCACCTAGACTTTGAGAATATTGTATAACCTGCACTGGAGGTCTGGTTTGCAAATAACCCGCAGGTTATACACTGGAATTCACAGTATATTATCTTGAATTAAAGCATGCATAAGTCACATGAAAACGCCTTTAATGTAAAAATAGATTATCTAAATTACAGTAACTGTGCCTCGTGTGATATGACCCAAGGTACATGTGGAGAAACCAAGAATTCAGACTGATTAGAGTGGATTTTTAGAGTGGAAATTTAGGAAACCTATTGATGACAGTTACTCTATCTACATATCAAATGGTCTTATGTATGGTTACGTCTATGCACTAGAAAAAAGCAAAGACAGAGATGGTCAATAGATGTGGTTTTACCGTGTATATACAGTGGAATCAAAACAAGCTTACTACAGTTGCCATGTACTGAGATTCTAGGCCTCTTACCAATCATATTGGGCTACTTAGAAGCTGCACTAATATTTTTACAAAAATATGGAGATTGCAGATTGCAGTCAGTAATCATGAAAAGTCAAGTAAAATAAAGTTATCAGGGAAAGTCATCCCCTAGTTTAAATGTAAGACCGCCCAGCGCTACATTACAATGGTACCTTAAAAAGACATGGTAAGGAAATGGTAAATTTTGATCACTGAAAGTCATAAAATTTCAATCTGAGAATTTTGTGGGGTGAGTGTGCTGAGATAAATATATGTTATTGACCGGCACTATGTGTCCGGTCAGGAATTAAGGTAGACAGTGGCCGTAAGCTCAAACAGTCGAGCAGCGCGCCCATTGAAATAGCATTGAGGGATCGGACTGACCACCCTGTGTGCATAGCCTCTATACTCTGTACCATTAGTACCGAGTACCCCTCAGCCCTGCCCGCTACCAGCGTGGTCGTCACACCAGCCTGGCTGCAGCGCCCACCCCTCAGCCCTGGCCAGGTCTCAATCCGTTCCTTTTAAGACCTTACCTGCAGTTAACCTATATGTTGTTCACACGTCTCCCACCCAGAATACACTGCTCATTCCGGTCTGCTGAGTTTTCAATAGGTACATAGCTTTAATATTATGTTGTTCACACCCCACTCCACATACTAGCACTGTAGTAGAGGCACAGACTGCAGCAGGCGAGTCCTACTCACAAGCCGTCATATACATATATATGCGAACGATCCCCTTCCTGTGTGGAGTGTGGGATATTGTTCACTGCCCGCTGCCAGCGTGGTCGTCACACCAGCCTGGCTGCAGCGTCCACCCCTCAGGCCTGCACGGTACTCAATCCGTTCCTCTCACACATAAGACCTTACCTGCACTATATATACCCCACCCTTCACATACTAGCAATGTATAAGGTCGGCTTGATGCTTGAATGAATTCATGCCCTTTGCTGTCATGATGCATGAATGCAGTTCTGGAGAATAATTATTCTTTATATTATCCCACATATTTCCATTTGTCATCATAATACATGAATGCAACATTGCTTCAACTGGATAGTGATTCATTAATGCATCATGACTCTTAGACAATAACCATTCAATGATGGCATAGTGCTGCCAGTGGACAGTGATTCATTCATGCATCATGACTTTCAGACAATAACCCTTAAATTATGGCATAGTGCTTCAACTGTACAGTGATTCATTCATGCATCATGACTATTACACAACAACCCTTTAAGGATGGCATTGTGCTTTAACTGGGCAGTGATCCATTCATGCATCTTGACTCTTAGACAATAACCCTTCAATGAGGGCATACCGTAAAACCTCGCGTATAAGCCGCGGCTTGTACGCGAATCAGATCGCTAGTGCGGCTTATTGGCCGGCGACGGAGTCCCCGGCCATGGTTATGGAGTTCACTTTTCCGTAAGGTTTCAACAGGAGCTGCGCGTCCATAGGTTTAGCATTGGGCCGTTTGCTTTTTGCACCCTACGTACACAGGCTCTATGGTCTCCCACCCTTCAGCATTGCACTCCGCCAGAGTGGCCGTAAACCCTGCGTTGTCCGCGCGTTCCTCTTACGCAGTACACCTTACCTGCAATGAGTCTATATGTTGATCACACGTCAGGCACCCAGAATGCACTGCTCATTCCGGTCTACTGAGCTTTCAATGGTACAACGTTGTTCACACACACACACACACCCCTTACACACTAGCCACTCCCGTACCCCTACTAAGCCTCCCGATCCTCTCACGTCATTAACCCCTTAGAGACAGGTACCCATTCTAGTTACACACACATTGCAGCGGCCACATACTGCCAATACCTTAATGACCCTCACCTGCTCGGTTCGCCTTTAACAACCCCTACCCTTCGTGGCCAAACCCACGGAAAACAGTACTGTGTACAGGGCGGCTAGGGGTAATTGTCAGCTCTCACCTGGCGCATGGTCTGGATATAATAACCGTGGCACCTCTTCCATACTGCACTGCAGCCAAGCACCTGCCAAATGGTACCATGTTGATCACACGTCCCCTCCTCTACACACATACACTGCAGCGACCACACTCTGCCAATACCTTAAACCCCCACCTCCCCTATAAAGGCCCAGAGTCCCGGTCCTCGCTCAGCCCTGACTGTTATCGGAGGGGCAGCAAGCTTTTCGCCTTTAATGACCCTCACCTGCCTGGGGACCTGTCATTATCAGCTTTCTGAGAGCGGCGTGGCCAAGGTTAGTTTCTCACACCCTCAGTACCTCAGTACCTGTAGTACATATATGTAACACTGTGTTACTAAGGGTGTTCCATCGAAAATTATTTATTTGTCTTACGCAGTATTTAGATAGTAGGTCTTAAACAGAAGACCTTTAGTCTTTACTAATTCAATGCAAGAAAAGTAATATTTGATATGCATGTAGTCACGGAGACGTGTGTGAGTAGCATTTAAAGTTGATTAAAGGGGCATTCTCACCACTCGCACTTAACCACACAGTAGACTAGAACAGTACTAAATTTGTGAGTGGGATTGGCTCGGTGAGAATGCCACTTTAACCCATGGTGGGCGGCTAAGACAAAGGCTTTACACCATGGTTATTTCCCATACCCGAGGGTTAAGTCAGATAGACTACAAGCAAGTCGAGGTGTAGTCTACCTAACACATAACTTCCTATAATTTTACCCCTGCTGGTCTATATAATATATCCTACCAGCCCGGTGGCACTATATTGATATATATATTTATATATATATATACATACATACATACATGCATGTATGCATACATGCATGCATGCATGCATACATACATGCATACATATATATACTGTGGTCGTACTTTATTTTGCTGGGCATATATTTTCGCTATATCCACAGAAATGAAAAATCCGTGAAATTCTTATATGCTACAGTATGGAATAAATACCCGCGAATTAGTCTTTTTTGCCACCTTAGCGAAAATTTATGCCCGTGAACACAGTATATATATATATCTTTATATATATATATATATATATATATATATATATATATGTATATACCTCCTAATTTTTCTGCACTAACCCTTTAAGGACAGCATACTGCTTCAAGTGAACAACGAAGCATAGTGCTTCAACTGGACAGTGATTCATTCATGCATCATGACTCTTAGACAATAACCCTTCAATGGTGATCTTCCACAACAACCCTTTGAGGACGGCATAGTGATTCAGCCGGACAGTGATGCATCATGACTCTTAGACAATCTAGAATCCTTGATGGAAGCCGGCCACCACACCTATGGTGTGGATTTCGTAGATCCTATTCCTTTTAATCCTAGTAGGATCGCCACACAGTCAGGGTGCGGCTTATACGCGAGTTTTTGCTACTATAGTACAGTATAAAAGTCGTCATAATCAGATCACTGGTGCGGCTTATAGGATCGGCCCAAAGTCGGGGTGCGGCTTATACGCGAGTTAGGCTTATACGCGAGGTTTTACGGTAGTGCTTCAACTGTACAGTCATTCATTCATGAATCATGACTCTTACACAACAACCCTTTAAGGATGGCATAGTGCTTTTTACTGGATAGTGATTCATTAATGTATCATGGCTCTTGGATAATAACCCTTTAAGGATGGCATTGTGCTTTAACTGGACGGTGATTCGTTCATGCATCATGACTCTTAGACGATAAGCCTTCAATGAAAGAATAGTGATTCAACTGAAAGTGATTCATTTATGCATTATGACTCTTACATAATAACCCTTTAAGGGTGGCATAGTGCTTTAACTGGATAGTGATTCATTAATGTATCATGGCCCTTAGACAATAACCCTTTAATGATGGCATTGTGCTTTAACTGGACAGTGATTCATTCATGCATCATGACTCTTAGACAATAACCCTTCAATAAGGGCATAGTGCTTCAACTGGATAGTGATGCATTCATGATCATGTATCATAACTCCTAGACAGTAACCCTTTGATAACAGCATAGGGCATTGTACTTTAACTGGACAGTGATTCATTCATGCATCAAGACTCTTAGACAATAACCCTTCAATGAAAGAATAGTGATTCAACTGAATAGTGATTCATTCATGCATCATGCCTCTTACACAATAACCCTTCAAGGACGGCTTTGTGCTTTTACTGGACTGATGCATTAATGCATCATGGCTCTTAGACAAAACCCTTCAATGGCAGCATAGTGCTCCAACTGGACAGTGATGCCTCCATGCATCTTGACCCTTAGACAATAACCATTCAATGATTGCATAGTGCTGCAAGTGGACAGTAATTCATTGATGCATCATGACTTTTAGACAATGACCCTTCAGTGATGGCATAGTGCTTCAACTGTACAGTTTTTTTTTAGTTGAAATAATCTTTATTCTGGTATAAAATAACTTACATATATACATATGTGTTTTTTGTTTGTAATACCAGTCCGACCAAGTTGGTATGCGGTTGTTTTTCAAATATGATCAAATATGAGTCTAATTAAACATGTATTCATAGTGTTTGCGAGACCTCTCGTCTCTTTTTGAGCCTGTAGTTAGTAGTGCAGATGATGTATGAATGGCTAATATGATATCCTATTTATATATCCTTTACTTATACAGAGGCATACCTATACCCTTTCCCCTAGGTGGGTAGGGTGTATATGACTTAGCGTTGGCTGGGCTAATCTCTCGAGATAGAATGGATAAGTTTGTTTAATTAAGTAGAGGAAGTACGGAAAGGTTGGTTTTAAAGGTGAAAAATAGGTGGATATTGTAAATAGGTTGGAATAAGAAAAAATTAAACAAACATATTAAATTTACTAGAGGGGGGGTGGGGGGGGGGGGGTGCTGGTCTGTGCACCTGATAGCCTTTGGACCGTCCGGATAATTTTAGATAGCAATTCTGACTTTCTCAATAAATGCAGGTAGGGTGGTAATGTTTCGTATATCAGCATCAAACCCATTCCACAAAATGGCTGCCTTATAGGACACACTTTTGGTGAATTTAGCACATTTGGGTCTTATTACTTTGAGCAGTATAGCATCATGTGCTCTAGTGGGTATGGCTCTGTATTTGGCCATTTGGGCCCTTTTAAAGGCCATTTTAGCAAGGTTTAACCTCCTCCTTTTATTGAGATACATCACACCCGTATCTATATGTAGCTCATCTACATGGGAAAGTCTATCCCTTTTTAGTACTACCCTTAAACTCCTATTCTGGATTGATTGTAACCGTTCTAGCTGATTGGCATTGGCCCCATCATATATACAGTCACCATAATCAAAATAGGGTATCGACATTGTCTTATATGTATTAATACCAGCTTTTGCATCAAGGTTGATGCGTATTCTACTTAGTAAATGAGATTTGTGAGTCACATTCCTCCTAAGTTGTGACATATGTTTACTAAAGTTTAGTACAGAGTCCAGAATGAAGCCTAAATATTTGTATGTAGGGGTAATATCCAGTGGTATACCCTCGGATTTGGCTGGTATATTTATAAGGTGTTTTTTTTGGGCCTCGAGGCAAATACCATTTCCTTAGTCTTTTTTAGATTCAAAGTAAGCTTATTGCCCCTACACCATTTTGCAAAATTCGACATATCCCTAGACAGGTGAGTGTTGCATTCACCAATGGTTCTTGCACTATAGTACAGCACAGTATCATCGGCATACAATTTATAATTAACAGAGTTCAGCACACTAGATACATCATTAATATATAGCAAAAATAAAAGGGGTCCCAGGGTACTCCCCTGAGGTACTCCACATCTGATTAGTTCTGGTATTGACAGGTGATTATTGGCCTGCGTCCTCTGGTGCCTATTATGGAGATAATTTTTGAACCAGGATATGCTATTATTATGGAAACCCAATTTTGTTAACTTTTTATGAGAATTTCATGATTAATCGTATCGAAGGCTTTTTTTAGATCTATAAATATTGCTTTAGTGTATTTCTTATTGTTAATAGCAAAATAAATATCGTCCAAAAATTCTGAAGTTGTTTTAGTGGTTGAGCAATTTTTCCTAAATCCCCCTTGTTGGCTATCCAGAATACCCTTGTTGTCTAAATATTCTATTACCTGTCCATGAATTAATTTTTCAAATAGTTTACTAGGTAATAGCAACAGAGATACAGGCCTATAGTTCCCCACGTCTGTCATGTCTCCCTCCTTAGGTAGCGGGATGATGGTAGCCTCTTTCCAAGCATCAGGGAATATTAAAAATATAAGTTAGATGGAAAGGAAGACATTCAAAGGCATCCTTCAAGATTTTGGCAGAAACATCCTTGATAGCAGAAGATTTATTTATATTTATTTTGCCAATGACTTTAATTGTATTTTCTTCTGAAATTTCCCTTAATTTAAAAGTTCTGTCAAAATTTCTACCCTCATAGACCCATTGTTCATCAATTTTTCCCGCTAGGTTAGGTCCTATATTTGTAAAAAAGGTATTGATAAAGTCAGCTGTTTTTTCGTAAGGAACTTCTATTTTAGTGTCCTGGTCAGTTAAAGAGATATTTTTATAGTTCTTAACGGGGTTAATTACTTTATTTATTGTCTTCCAATATTCTTGAGGATCATTTGCAAATTCTACTAGTTTTTCCTTGAAAAATTCAGATTTAACCTGCCTACCATCTTTTTTAGCTTTCTTCATAAAAAAAATCGGCTATGTTCCAATCATCTTCACTTCCGGTTTGTCTGGCTGTCCTTAGCAATATATCCTTATTGTCTAAAGACCTGAGGAGTTCATCACTCATCCACTCTTGTTTCTCTTCTTTGATATAGATATCTTTAATGGGACATGTGATATCAAGAAACTTCACTATCTCATTCAGGAATATGTCCCATGCAATATTAGGATCATTTACATACCAATATTCATCCCAATTGATGTTTTTCAGGTGTGTATGAAACATTTCTTAATTCTTGTAGGTTCTCCCTCTAAACTCAAGGGCCGTTTTGACCTTACTCTGGTGCAGTCTGTGGACAAATACTAATATATGGTCACTGATATGAAGGTCATGGACCCCACTACTTTCAATATGTATTGAATTAGTTATTATTAAGTCCAGAAGTGATTCACCTTTGGGGCCTCTGTAGGTATTCTCTTTGATTAGTTGAGTATGGCCTCTACCCTTAATCAGTTCCCTTAACTTAGAGGCTTCTTTGTCCTTAGTGACCTTAACATGTAGGTACATGTCCCCCAATATAAATACCTCTTTGTCTTTATAGAAGGCCAACCTGGTAAATACTCCAGTTAAATATTTAATAAATTCATTTACATTACCCGAGGGGGGCCTGTAGACATTCCCTATGATAGTCTTACCAAAGTGCTCTTTGGATATAATAAACCACTGTGCCTCGACATCTTTGGTAGATACCCATAGATCCTTGAGTTTCAAGTTGTCCGCTGCAAAATCATTTCTTACATACGTGATGAGCCCGCCTCCTGTTTTATATTTCCCTCTTCGCCTGCCCTTTTGTACCAGTGTTAGTCTATCAGATCTAAAAAAGGTAAAATTATTGATTTCTAATAGTGAGTCTATATGTGTTTTATTGAGCCATGATTCCAAGAAGGTCATACACGCAGGTGTATATTTAAAGGCACATTTTCTGACCTCATCAATATCAGGCCATATGCTTCTGGCATTCATATGTGTAAATACCATACCCCTTGCACAGTTGTCCAGCCTACTATCCATGATCCATTAGGTCCATTGCATCAATTGTGCCAAGACCAGCATCCGACAAAAATAGATTGGTAAGGGGGGGTGGGGGGGGGGGGTATCGACAGATGGGTCCCTATGTAACAAAATTAAATGCATGATTTTGGGAATTTGCAAAACCTGCTTCCCGTGGGTTGCTTAAATAAATAAATAAATAAATAAACAATAAAAAAAATTAAAAGAAAATGAATCTACAAGTTAGTGGTTTCAAGAGAATGAAGGTGTAGATTTCTGGCATATTCTGTACTATAGCCATGTTGGACCATTATTCACTAACAAATAATAGTAATTACCTGGATAGTAGAATAGTTATGCCTCTTGTATAATAATAGTAAATGCTTTTCTACCTGTATCCATGTGAAGATGAGAAGTGCGTGTTAGTGTGTGGACCTACGTCCTATGAATTCATTTTGGGATCCAACCTCCTGGTATCACTGAATGGTACATATGGGTTATGGTGAACAAAGTACATCAGCGTAAATCTTAAAGCAGAAAACAACATGATTAATAATAAGTCACATTTCTATATATATATATATCGTAAATTCATAAAGAAAAGCATTTTTATCTACTCATAATACATATTAGTCATCATATAGCTTTACAATATCTAAGTCCACGTATAAGTAGTATCCAGCAAATGTATCACGACTGCATTACATATATGTTACTTTCTTAATCATCTTAATGTTTTTTAGGGGTTTATCCCAGCAGCGTTTATAGCACAAGTGTTCAAGTTGTTCAGAGTTCTTTCCTCCCGGCTGTAGCCAGGTGTGTGGTTGGTTCCACATAGAAACTTTCCAAATTATTACATACAAATAGTAGACGATACTTCACATCAAATTATACATGGCTGGAGATGAAATACTCCTCATTGTTAATTAATATCTTTTACTTCCTAAATTTCGATAGAAAACAACTTAGACTTGACTAGTAACAAAAAACCTGCATTGGCAGCACCTAGCTGTTACTAATTCAAGGAGTTCCACAATTTTAAAGGGTAATTATCATAGAATTCTGCATTAATCTATTATTGGGTTATTGAGTCCAACAGTGATTCATTCATGCATCATGCATCATGCACTCTTTAAGGACGGCATTGTGCTTTAACTGGATAGTGATTCATTCATGCATCATGGCTCTTGGACAATAACCCTTCAATGAAAGCATAGTGATTCAGCTAAATAGTGATTTATTCATGCATTATGACTCTTATGTAATAACCCTTTAAGGATGGCATAGTGCTTCAACTGGATAGTGATGCACAGGGATGCATTCATGTATCATTACTCTTAGACAATAACCCTTTAATCACAGCATAGTGCTTCAACTGGACATTGATTCATTCATGCATCATGACTCTTACACAATAACCCTTTAAGGAAGACATAGTGCTCCAACTGGACAGTGATGCCTCCATGCATCATGACTCTTAGACAATAACCATTCAATGATGGCATAGTGCTGCAAGTGGACAGTAATTCATTGATGCATCATGACTCTTAGACAACAACCCTTCAATGATGGCATAGTGCTTCAACTGTACAGTGATTCATTCATGCATCATGCACTCTTTAAGGACGGCATTGTGCTTTAACTGGATAGTGATTCATTCATGCATCATGGCTCTTGGACAATAACTCTTCAATGAAAGCATAGTGATTCAACTAAATAGTGATTCATTCATGCATTATGACTCTTATGTAATAACCCTTTAATGATGGCATAGGGCTGCAAGTGGGCAGTAATTCATTCATGCATCATGACTATTACACAAAAACCCTTTAAGGATGGTATTGTGCTATAACTGGACAGTGATTCATTCATGCGTCACAACTCGTAGACAATAACCCTTTAAGGAGGACATATTACTTCAACTGCACAGTGATGCATTCATGTATCTTTACTCTTAGACAATAACCCTTTAATTCTAATTTGGTTGCCGGTCATCACACCTACGGTGTGCAAATCCTAGAGCAGAACCTTTGCATCCTAGTATATATGTGTGTGTGTGTATCAAACTGCTGGGCAGATGGTGACCTGCCATCGCGTCCCCTCTGCTCTACCCCTTCCCTGTGTGTTCCTATGTGTCCCCTTCTCCCCCACCTGCCCTCTTCTCCACCTTCCCTGCATGTCCCCTTCTCCCCCACCTGCCCTCTTCTCCACCTTCCCTGCATGTCCCCTTCTCCCCCACCTGCCCTCTTCTCCACCTTCCCTGCGTGTCCCCTTCTCCCCCACCTGCCCTCTTCTCCCTGCGTGTCCCCTTCTCCCCCACCTGCCCTCTTCTCCACCTTCCCTGTGTGTCCCCTTCTCCCCCACCTGCCCTCTTCTCCACCTTCCCTGCGTGTCCCCTTCTCCCCCACCTGCCCTCTTCTCCATCTTCCCTGCGTGTCCCCTTCTCCCCCACCTGCCCTCTTCTCCACCTTCCCTGCGTGTCCCCTTCTCCCCCACCTGCCCTCTTCTTCACCTTCCCTGCGTGTCCCCTTCTCCCCCACCTGCCCTCTTCTCCACCTTCCCTGCGTGTCCCCTTCTCCCCCACCTGCCCTCTTCTCCACCTTCCAATGGGTGGAGAAGATAGATGGCATCAGTACGAAGATATTGATAGCACAACAGAAGAAATCAGACATTAATATCATATTGAAAAATGCAATACAAAAAGTGTCACAAAATTTCCTGAAATTGTCTGCAATGAAGCTTCTATGTAAATGTACTGTGGACTAAGCTTCATTCCTCACATGGTAGTATACAATTCTATGTTAAGTCTATGGGACGCTCAGGTGAGAGGCTTTTTTTAAGATATCTCACCACCACACAGCTAGCAGATCTGCATAATAGTACAGGTCTCCTGCATGAAACTGCAAGATATCAGAGACCGACTTTGTCCGCACGGGAAAGTGAAGCTAGCCAGAGTGAACGCCACCCACTGCGCATGCGCAGTCAGAAGGTGGACAAAACACACCGCCATTGTACCGCGGGCAGCACACAGAGAGAAGAATTGCACAAAAAGACAAAGGACTCTCGGACGGGCGGCGGGAGTCTCGGGCGTGCATCGGGACTCAAGTCGGGCATCGGGACTCTCGGGCTAGGATTTGGGCACTCTGTCAATCAGTCCCTCTTGCCCCATGAAACCTGAGTCGCCCTGTGATGTTAGTCACTCTTCCTCTTTGATGTAATGTGATTATTGCCTCATTGACCCAGGGTTCCTACTCTACCAGTGTGTAGAATAGGAAAACCGATACCCCTTACCCTTCATACTAACATTTCCCGACCCTTTTCCATTTTCTCATCCATGCCGGAGGTGCTGGTTAGATATTGAAAGTGTTGTACAGTTCAAAGTCAACTTTTGCGTTGGTCTACGTACAGGCTATGATTTTGTGATTTATCGATCCAAGGCTTATTCCAGCTATTAATTTCTTCCAATATTAGACCACGAGTAGGCCATCCTATGTGTTTTAAGGAATACTAGAAATAAGCTTTAATGTGAATCCCTTTCATTACTTCCCCAGGCGTTTGAAGACAATCTGGCCAAACAGAGCAAGGAAAACCAGGTATGTCCATTTCTCTGCATAAAACCAGACTTGAATTGAGATGCCTATAATGATTTCTGACTTTGTATTCCATGGGAATCGGAATCTCAGTACCAAACAAAATCCCTCTATTCAAGGTGTTAAAGGAGAAAGTGGAATGTATGCAGATGAAGGATGAAACCATGACAACCTCTTTCATAGCTCTACAGGCTGAACTGGAAAAGATAATCAGTGAAAAGAAGGTAACTCTAGTTTGCTTAAGTAGCACATGACCATGCGTCAGGCATGTAATTGATTCAAAGCTGATGAACTATTACCGCTAGTAGTGGGGTGCATAGTGTTTTATAACAACTGCTTATGCATTTGATTTCTCATACTGTAGTTACTTTGATTTCCTACAAAAACGTATGTGTCTATGTCTAATACATGTATTATGAATCTATATTGTACCTTTCCATTTATTAAAATCATAGGATCCTTAATAATACCTACTTCTTCCCTGTAGAATTAGAGGACATTAATATATTTTCTTCCATAGAATCTCTCCTGTTTGTCCAATTGTAAGGAGCCTAAGTGCAAAATGACCGCATATTACTGGATACCACAGTCTGTGGGTTAAAGACCACATCCGGAGGTTTTGAATAATATGAGAAAACCAGGATATGCCACTGTAAACATACTGTTTTGAATAATCATTTAATAGATATTGCACAAATATGTGGATACAGTGATATTTTTAGCAAAAGTAGAGAATCTCTCCAAATATTGAATTGATCATTGTGTGCTTTGCTCACTATTCACAAGGGGGAACTCCTGTCTGTGAAGCCATTGCTAAGGACATACATGCATGTGTTAGGAGTGTGTATGGGTGGGGGGGGGGCGTAATTTTGGTACTACCACAGCCCCCCCCCCCCACCTCAACCACCACTCTCCAATGCGTGTGCCGTTGAGTCTTGGTACCCCTGCAACTAGTGCAGCCGGGACAACTCAACTCTATATGTAACTCGACCTATACCAATACCTTTTCTTATTTATATACATATAGTTCCTTGAAGAAATAGGAATAAAAGATTTGTTCAAAGACTATTGATATTTCTTTGATATCACTTCAAGATTGTAACTCACTTCTACCTATCAAAGCAAAATATATTTGATATATAAGAATGTAAATTCATGGTATGGTCACCAAGATATGACTTTGACAGGGATTTGAGCTGAGGTCCTCTGCATCATAAATCCACCATACTAACCATTACTCTATGAGGGACAGGTGACATAAGGAATGCCCAGGTACAACCCACTCACAATACTCACACCCTGTTTGTACCCTAATCTCGGACCTGAGATTTGGCTGAGCTTGTTGCTGGTGACAAGGGGGCTACAATTGGTACCAGAGCAACACCTGGTGGCAGCACCAGTATCTCGCTAGTGCCTAATAGAATGACCCTCAGTGCTCAGTCAGGCAGGCACATCACGGTTGTACACCCCCTCCCCTGCAGACATGCAGTTCACCCGTTCCAACCAGGTAAGCCCCTGAGGCTGGCTAACCAATGCAGAGGCTTGAGGAGGGCACTCTCTAAGCTTTGGTTATCACGTGTGAACATGATTTTTAGGGAAAGGGTCCATTCTGGGGCCCTAAATAGGCAAGGGCCAAAAGGCAATTTCCTGTGAAGAGGGTCCTAGTTTGTTCAGCTGCCTCATGTAAAAAGGGTACTAAATTTGAGGTGATGTTCACACATACATACATGCAGTTATTACAGAATAAATAGGGGGTGCCCCCCCCCCCCATTGCGTTGGTTGTCACCCAATACGAAGTCACATTGGGTATTGGGACTGTAGTGCATGTGCTTCTCAATAGGAACATCACAGTCACTGATATTTCGGGCCTGAAAGTCACTGATAGTGGTCTCTCCTTAACTAATAATAACTGAATAAATATCCACCCCCATGAATTTATTTTTATATAGGAAATTAGTCAATGTACATAAGTACCTGTTTATAATAGCGGAATAGCTACGTTAAAACCCCTTGATGTGGTCTTTAAGGTTGATAATATAATATTGACAATATAACATGGCGTTAACCGTGTCTCACAAAGTGACCCGGCACACCCAGACTGAAGTATATAAGTATTTAGTAGTATGTCCGTGTAACTAAGTATAACGGTTGCTGCTTGCCGAACGGAGCACATCTGTGATCTTCTTGTCCATAGCAATTCTCGCTGACATTGGTTTGGCGAGATAAATAAGGGTGGTTAGGCTCGCCCAGTCCCCCACCTGTCTAATGTCCTCTAGTGGGATGCGAGATTGATGAAAAAATGCGGCTCCTGTGCATACTGTGCACCCCTTCTGGGTTCAAACCCATGCCTTTAATCAGTATCTTCAAAAACTTAAGCAACGGGAGGGGGGGGGGGGTAGTCTCCCACCTTCAGACCCGCCCACCCGTATCCACCCGACCTAGTGTCTTATCAGGGCCGGGGACGGCGTTGGGTTAGCAGTACCATCTCCAAGCATATCTTGCTGCATTCAACAGCATTGCTAAAGATCTGCTGGAGAGTGATGCGCATGCATGCTGACTGGACATGCTACACTCACCAATCATATACTTTGTCACAGTTATGCTTGAAGAGTGTAAGTCCACGCTGCTGCTGGCCCCCAGTCTGTAGTGATACAGACGGGGGCCAAGTCTAGGAGGGGGGGGGTAAGTAAGCGGGACCAACCGATCACCCGTCCTCACCAAGAACAGAGGCGAGTCTGGGGCAGCCGGAGCGTCAGTGAAGTGCCGGTTCAACATAGAGGCAGCACATAAAGGCGAGCCGGTAGTGTAGGTGATTGGAACTAGGTGTTCTCGCTGGCCGAACTGGATAGTCTTTGAACTGCTGATGTGATGTGAAGTTATAGGCCCCACGAGTAGAACTCAACTGAACCTCTTCTGAGGAAGTGCCCTGAAGTGTCCCAATTTGGAGGGAACCAGGTTACTCTTCCGTAACAGCGAGCGGAAACTCGTGATTAAGCACGCCCACATCACGCACTCGTTGTAGTCCGACAGATCTACCTTTTTCGACATGTCAAGTAGATCTTCCACCCTGACTGTAACCCTGATAGGCACCGGGTCCCCCAGTATCCTGCGAAGGCCACGTAAAGCCGCCCCGAATGCGAAGTCCTGCCTGATGTGCTGTACGTCATAACCAAAGTAACTGTTTAAGCTGATTACGCCGCTCACGTAATTGTCTATAGTGCTATATTTCAGGCAATGTGATAAAATCATTATGTAGCGGGACATTGTGAAGCGATCCATAGGTAATACTCTGACACCTAGCCAGGAAGTGAAGCGCTTCCATTGTGAAGCCTTAGTATGCCAAGTGGCCGAGGACCACACATAAGCTCGCGCCTCCGCGACCATCCTACTAAACCGGATCAGGCATCAGCAATAATATTTAAATGGCCCAGGATATGAGCGGCTGTAACATAGCAATTGTATTATACTGAGAGCCAAAACACTCCTAAGGATAGTCATGGATGTCTCGTTGTCGCTCCTGCCCGTGTTAATGGCGGCTACTACCTGTGTATTGTCAGACAACACCACTATCCTGCTGTTACTCATTGATGGGCCCCACCTCCACATAGCTTCTATTAGAGGATAGAACTCTTGTATGTTGATTTTGCTAGGGATTTCCATATCCTGCTCGGGGCAGAAATGGTCATGCCTATCCGTCCGACTTCTCAGCGAGCCCTCCCAGGCCCCCGCTAGCCAGTCTCCTTTGAATACTACCCCGTATCCTTTGCCCGAAGTGCCCATAGCTAGAGATAACTCGCTTTTGGCAGTCGGGTCTATGATAAGTGCTTCACCATTAAACCATCTGGCAAAGCCCTGCCACCAACCCAGTTCTTTCTTAAACCCCTTGCTCAGGGTTACGTATCTTTTACTAGTAGGAAACCCTTTGAGCATACTGATCACTCGCTGAGAGAAGGTCCTTCCTCCCCTGACCACCGATGAACAGTGGAGCAATATACCACATAGCTTTTGCAATTGCTTTCGTCTTGCCTACCGGCGACCGTGAAATAACGATAGCTCCTGCTCTAACTTTAGTAGTTTATCCTCCGGTAGTCTAAGCTTCATATTGATGCTGTCTATTTCTATGCCCAACTACCGTTGTATCCCCGATGGGGACGATACCTTTTTGTAGGCTATATAAAACCCTAGCCGCCTGAGTAGTTCATGGAGGACACGTTGAGTCAATTGAATATATAGGGAGCTGCTCTAGTGCCAAAACAAATACAATTGTCCATCATGAAAGTGTCCAACCCGTTCAACTTCCACTTCAGTCCCTGATAGTTCCGGTCCTCGGGTCTGATGAGTGCCGAGCGATACGCCGAGGAAATGTCAGTCACCACCATGTAGGATGACTGGCGGAGGACCTCACATACATGGGCCGCAACTGACGCTATTTATAGCATTCCCATGACCCACTTATTATATAGTTGAAGGGTCCGTCACTAGGCACTCTACACTGGTAACCTGTGTATGGTTCTCTGTTATATTTTGCTCCCCCACTGGGCTGTGGCTATGGAGGTCAGTCTCGCAGCAAAGTTGGTGCAAGGCAGAGGGGGGACTTTGTATAAAAAGGCTGTATAATTAGTTGTATACTTATTGGTGTATTCTGGATACCATGAACACTATTTATTATGCTAATGATAATTATGTGACCTTTCAATGAATTTAAATGCATGTATTTTCGCCACAATGCAATATTCAAAGCAGATGGGGGACTTCTAGTGATGGACCCTTATTCTATAATACCCACCCAACCACAAAGAATGTGTTTGGCGATGTAGGTCCATGCCCTTGCTCACATACGTCGTCTATTTTAGAAAATTTGACGTGTTGAAAAGTGGAAGACATATGGGAATTAATCGAGAACCCGTCGGGTCTGCTCGCTTCGGTGATAGGCCTGAAACCCCCGGTAGCTTTGGGAACCACTCCCAAGGCGTGCACACAGGTGGGTTTCTCTCGCGACACCCTAAGTTTTCCACAGCCCAACTCCTCTTTCAAGAGTTTATCAACAAAGTCAAAATTATCCACCGAAGCTGAATTTTTTACCTCGTAACTGTCTACCTGTGCATGAGGGTCAACCATCTTGAACCCGTGTAGGACACCATCTAATATAAAATGACAGTCTTCATCTATGACCCTGTGTCCCAACAACATGTCCCTCCAGCCTGCTGGCTTCAACTGTGACACGACACCCTGAACCTTGTGTCTGCAGTTGATGTCCCATAGTGGAATATAACCTCTATAAATGTCTAGTAGGGCCCCTATACTACTTGTGCACAAAAGCTCTTCACCTGTATGGGAGTGAATGTCCTCCATACACGAGGTGCCAACATCCGCTTTGCTGCTCGCGGAGTTGTGCTCATCCTCACCTCACGCATTACGTTGCTGGCCCCCCCCTGTTGGCCGTAGTTCTGGGCCTGTTGGCCGTAATAGGCACACAGCACAGGAGTGCTATTTCCTGCATACTGCCCAATCACATACTGTAAAGTTGAACCGCTTGCATAGGTGATCCGGGCAGTCAATCCTGAATTTGCCCTGACCTGACCGCCTCGATTGGGGTTTGCTAGGGGCCTTGCTTAGAAGAGACATCTGCCTTGCCATCTCTTGTTGCATCTTCATGCAGGCTAGAGTTTTGTCCATGCCCATGTTGTTGGCCATCACGCCGTGGTCTGCCACGGCAAACCCAGGGATCTGTTTCTTCAACACTTTGTCAGTCACTTCTCGATCGTACTGGCTTATGACCTTCATACAGTAAGTGGGCCTGATTTCCTTCAGGGCAATGAACTTCATATGATCCAGGTATGCAAGGGGTTTCAAATCAGGGTGATCAGCTATGATCAGGGCTTGTATGACATTTATCATACCATGAATCAATTCCCTGTATGACATCTCACTGTACCCTTTGTCAGTTGGGAGGTGATAATCTGGCCTTATCCATAGCTTGGACCTTTTCCTCTTACTGGCCTCATTGGCCACATACAGAGAGGCCAGGATATCACCCTCCACAGCTGACTTACCTGAAGAGGCCCTCCTCTTCCCCTGACGGTAGGCCTATGTTGCTGAGGCCCATACCTGCCGTAGATAGGCCCGTATGGAGAGTGTGTGCTGCTCCCATTTTAAGGCCTACACCCCCTGCCAAAGGCAGACTAAGAGAACCCCGGAGGAGGCGCAGTAGAAAGTGGCTGGCCTGAGGTGTAGGACTGATGCTGTTGATGCTGGCTGGAGCTGTGTTGGCCCAGCTGTTGCTGTAACTGTTGCTGTAGAGTTTGATGATTTTGTAGAGTAGACTGAGCAGAAGGGGTCACATCCCCTGCCAGCCCAGCCCACTGTTGCTGCTGTCTCCACTGCAGAAACTCTGCATAGGAAGGGTCTGAAGTGTCCTGATGCAGCTGCTGCTGCTGCCCCAACAGCTTCTGCTGCTGCTGTTGTTGGGTGTGTCCATGCCTCAGGTTGTTGGTAGGATCAGACAACTGAGAGGGTGTAAGAGCCCCAGCAGGCCCAAATCCACCCCCAGTTTGTGAATACTGTCAGACTGACCTGTGCCAACATGAAGCGTGTCACTGTCCGGGTGTCCATGACACGAGAGTTTGCTCCTCCTCCTCAGGGCTGTTCGCATAAAAGTCCCTCAATCAACTTTTCTGCGACATTTTCCACCACTCTCTTTCGATTGCGACAGCTTTTGAGACTTAATTTGCTTTTGTTCGGCCAAAAATTGAGAAAAAGCGACTTCGTTTGCTTTTGTTTGCTGATGGCCATGTTGGTTGGCCCATGCGCGCCAAGCTGCTGCTTCGCGGACAGAGACAGAGTGCTCTGGTCCGCATTGTCCTCGGGCATCCCCTACAGGTTGCGTCCGCTGGTACCTCGCTCTGTGTAGCCGAAGACCTGTCCGCAAGGCGTCTCGGACCTAAGCAAAGCAGCTCTGCGGCCTGTCACGCCCTGCAGGGCCGCGGACATGGCCTCTTCGGCAATGGATGCCTCCAAGGTGAGCCTTTTTGCAGACGCTCGGATGCCCGCCACCTCCAGTTCTACTTCCCTCAGTTTCCTCTCTTTTACCCGCCTTTCTTCAGCTGCCGATTCAGTTGACTTAAGGTGGGTCGCTACCCTTGGGTCAAAGTCACTGAAAATTAACAGAATCTCGCCAATTTTTTTCTACAAGCAGTTTCAATCATATAGAATCAGAAAATGCAAAAAAAATAGGGGGGTCCCGGACTAATTTTTATGGGAAGACTAGACCATTCTGCTGAGACCTGAATCTTCTGTGGAGGTCTCACGTCTTCCCATTTATAGATCTTGGAAATCCGTGGAAATCCTGCTTTGATGTCAGGCCGCCTTGTCTGCAGGCACGTGTCCCTCACCAGCCCTTATCAGTGTTAGATCAGGTCCAGAGATAAGGGCCCTTGGAGATGGGACCGGATTGAAAGTGCTCATTAGTTGCCATGGCAACCAGACACACGTGACCACCCCCCCCCCCCCCCCCCCCATGAGTACAGAGAGAGGAAGGAACAGGGGTCAGTATGTAGAACAGTGGTCAGTATGTAGAACAGGGGTCAGTATGTAGAACACAGGGAGAACCGGTCAGTGATGCCCCCCCCCCCCCTCTTACTGGGGGCTATAGGGGTGTAACAGGATACTATGTATGAGGAGGTGGCCATAATGTCCCCTACTTGAATGACTGGGGGCTATAGGGGTGTAACAGGTCACTATGAGGAGGTGGCCATGCTGTCCTCACCCTGTCTGACTGGGGGCTATAGGGGTGTAACAGGTTACTATGAGGAGGTGGCCATGCTGTCCCCTACTTGTATGACTAGGGGCTATAGGGGTGTAACAGGTCACTATGAGGAGGTGGCCATGAAGCCCCCCCCCCCCTCTGACTCAGGGTTGTAGGGGTGTAACAGGTCACTATGAGGAGGTGGCCATAATGTCCCCTACTTGTATGACTGGGGGCTATAGGTGTGTAACAGGTCACTATGAGAAAGTGACCATGCTGTCCCCTCCCTGTCTGGCTAGGGGATATAGGGGTGTAACAGGTACTATGAGGAGGTGGCCATAATGTCCCCTACTCGTATGACTGGGGGCTATAGGGGTGTAACAGGTCACTATGAGGAGGTGGCCATGCTGTCCTCACCCTGTCTGACTGGGGGCTATAGGGGTGTAACAGGTCACTATGAGGAGGTGGCCATAATGTCCTCACCCTGTGTGACTAGGGGCTATATTCGCTGGTTCCCACGGGTGCCGGGGCTAACCCGCAGGCCCTGGCTAACTAGTACTAGCTCTCTAAGAGCTAACACGTGACTTCGCTGGTCAACCTACCACATCTGGGTCACAGACACCAGCACAGTCACGTGATCTGTGACGTCATCTGTCACTCTCCATCATGGGTGCCGATGTTTAGTGAGTTGCCCACCTTGGAGAGTGTGACCCGTTGCTGGGAGCCTGCGTCCTTGATAATGGACGGGGGACCAGCGAAGGGGCTATAGGGGTGTAACAAGTTACTATGAGGAGGGGGCCGTGATTGCCCCCCCCCTCTGATTCAGGGTTGTAGGGGTGTAACAGGTCACTATAAGGAGGTGACCATGTTCCCCTGCCTGTATGACCGAAGGCTATAGGGGTGTAACAGGTTACTATGAGGAGGTGGCCATAATGTCCCCTACTTGTCTGACTAGGGGCTATAGGGGTGTAACAGGTCACTATGAGGAGGTGGCCATAATGTCCCCTACTTGTCTGGCTAGGGGCTATAGGGGTGTAACAGGTTACTTTGATACCGGCCCTTATCAGTGTTAAATCAGGTCCAGAGACACACATAACTATTAGGTGGGGGCACTTTTCCAGGGGTTGTGCATCTTGAATCTATGGGGTGCCAACTGTTCATGAAAGAAATTAGAATAAGTTTCTGATCTGACTCGCGTACTAGCCGCGGCTTATACGCGAGGTTTTACGGTAGTATCAAATTAATGCAACTTCAATGCGAGATAACATTTACGACATTGCGCCATTCAATGAACAGTGGCCGTCTTGCATTTATGGGGTGCCAACTGTTCATGAAAGAAATTAGATTAAGTTATTTTCAGTTGTGTCAACTTAATACAACTTCAGTTTGAGATTGGAGTTAAAGCATTGTAACATTCAATGAATGGTGGCCATTTTTAATCTATGGGGTGCCAACTGTTCATGAAAGAAATTAGAATAAGTTTTTTTCAGTTGTGTCAACTTAATACAACTTCAGTTCGAGATCACAGTTAAAGCATTGTGACATTGAATGAATGGTGGCCATTTTGAATCTATGGGGTGCCAACTGTTCATGAAATGAAAAAAAATCAATAGAATTTACCATTGCATTGACCAGTATCATATTCATGCAACTACAAAATGATAAAACATTTAACGCATTATGGCATCCAGGGAATGGTGGCCATCTTAAATCAATGGGGTGCCAACTGTTCATGAAAGAAAAACTTGTGTGTAAACAGAATTTGGTTTTTTATTAGTACCAAATTAATGCAACTTCAATGTGAGATAACATTTACGACATTGCGCCATTCAATGAACAGTGGCCATCTTGAATCTATGGGGTGCCAACTGTTCATGAAAGAAAAACTTGTGTGTAAATAGAATTTGATTTTTTATTAGTATCAAATTAATGCAACTTCAATATGAGGAAACATTTACGACATTGCGCCATTCAATGAAAAGTGGGCATCTTAAATCTATGGTGTGCCAACTGTTCATGAAAGAAAAACGAAATAGAATTTTTCTTTATTACCGTAAAACCTCGCGTATAAGCCTAACTCGCGTATAAGCCGCACCCCGAGTTTGTGCCGATGCTATAAGCCGCACCAGAGATCTGAGTATGGTGACATTTAGTACTCTACCATAGTAACAAAAACTCCCGTATAAGCCGCACCCTGACCCTGGGCCGATGCTATAAGCCGCACTGCCGATCTGACTCGCGTACTAGCCGCAGCTTATACGCGAGGTTTTACGGTAGTATCAAATTAATGCAACTTCAATGCGAGATAACATTTACGACATTGCGCCATTCAATGAACAGTGGCCGTCTTGCATTTATGGGGTGCCAACTGTTCGTGAAAGAAATTAGATTAAGTTATTTTCAGTTGCGTCAACTTAATACAACTTCAGTTTGAGATTGGAGTTAAAGCATTGTAACATTCAATGAATGGTAGCCATATTTAATCTATGGGGTGCCAACTGTTCATGAAACGACCTGAAACAACTCTTTTTTTTGGCCTATGTACTACAGAGAGTCTTCCCACATTTGTTTACAAATGCAGCAGTGTGCTGACATAATACTCGTTTAAATATATAATTTTGAAAAATTTAAGTTTTTTCATTTTTCTAAAGAAATTAGAAAAAAGTGTGAAAACTTGAATGATTTTTTTCATATCAACCATTACGCACAGAAATGTAAAATATCACATGTGAGACGCCTATACGTTCCCCTTCACTGCTAAAATATCTTAAAAGTTGTATGCCATTGCATTCTGGGTAAAAATATATTGTTTTGGGAAAGAGTGATTAAATTGTCATTATTTTTATCCGTATTGGCTAAAAATAGTAAAAATAATTAACAGAATTTTTTCAAACTCTATCAGAGAATAGTTCAGACCATTTGCTTATATATAAAAGTAATTTTGATAGGGGGTCCCACGCATATTTTTAGGGTTTTGGACATTTGAAGATGAAAAATAATGCAGAAAAAGGACTAAATTAAATGTAAATGGCCTTGCATGATGGGTAAAACGGCAAAACCAATAAATAAAATGGTCATGGTTGATACCATCGGGTGTTTTTGCAATATCGTAACATCGACAGTATTCTAAATAGTAAATTATTCCAATTTACTAGCCCATGTTAAAAAAATAACAAATATCATCAATTACCAATATATCAATATTCAAAGTATCACAAAATGCAGAATTTCGCTTGAAATGATCCAAATTTTTAACACAGTGTAGGGAATGTATATATGAATCTGGCTATGCAATATCAACCCATTCTGATATATTTAAGAATTTGAGCAAAGGGTAGCGATCCACCTTAAGTTCCTCAGCTTCCTTGATCCGCGCATCTAACTCAGCGTCTGTCACCCGAGAGATCCTCGAGGGGCTGTTGGCGGTCCTCCCCGGAGCCTTGGCCTGGCGAGAGGACGGAGTCTCGGCCGGTCTCCTGCCCCCCCTCGGGGCTGCCATTGCCGGCAGCTGCCGGCTGCTGAGTCCCCCCAGCCTGTTCAGAGTCTCCTCCCTGCTGTGTGCCCCTGGCTGGGTTGGGCACCCCATAATGGGTGCAGTTCTTGTTATTGCCATTATAGGTGCCACAGGGGTAGACATTAACATTTTAAGCCATGGGCCACCTGGGCCCGTAGCATGAGAAAGTTGTGGGCCCGGAGTTGAAACTGTGGGCCCGGGATTTTGACATACATTTTAGTCACAGAAAATCAACATTTTATGTGTGTTTAGGCCATATAGTATTGGTAGGAATTTAAGCCCAATTTTGAGCCTAAATATGAAAAGGCATAGTAAGTATGAAAAGGTCTGATTAGGGTAAGAATTTTTGAAGACTCACTTATTATTCTTTCTTTTTTTTCATCTTGAAAGATTATATACTTTGAGGAAATAAGTCGATGCATTTTGCTATCCCTCACCCATAGTCTTTGATACAATGATGTTATAAATGGCATTATTGCATTTTGCTACCAAAGTTACAAGCTGTATACAAGTATTATCTTATCTATGTTAATAATGTAATAGCATAAATGACAATATTAGGCAAATTTTTTTCCCACTCCAGCCCAGTCTTCAAAAAAAAGATTTATTTTTCACGAGTATCTCACCATGTCAGACAGGGTACTTTTTTAACAAGTCAGGTCAGGAAAAAATCTCCCGAGAATATTAGGCAAAGAAATGTCGTAGAAAATGATCATTTAGAAGTTTTGATCGCAACACTGCCATAAGACTGACATGCGCCTATTGGACAACAAATGTGGCGTTGTCATGATTTTTCCTTTCCAACGATATATATCATGCCTGTACTTCACAGTAGAGATTGGTGTAATGCCCATATTTACAGCTGCATTTACTTAAAAACTGGGTTGTATGTGGCTACAGGTCACCCGGGCCCATAATAATGTAAGTAATCAGAAAACTACGGGCCTGGACCCAAAACTATGGGCCATTGGCTCCCGGGTCAGCGTTAGTGTGTACCCCTGACGGTGCCATTACAGCCCACACAAACCACCATTTCCCAATGGAAGTTATGGAAGTTATGAAAACACCAAGTTGCTGTTGCTCTGCCTTGCTTGCTGTTGCTCTGCCTGCTTGCCAGTGGTGTTACCCCACCTCCTATGGTGGAGAGTTCCAAAGCCTCTGAGGTAAGGCACCAGGGGGCACTGTTAGTCCCACTAAGTACTGGATATACTCCTGGGGGTCGAGAGGCAATATCATTGATATAAGCCAAGGCCGAAGGCCGAGGCTTATATCAATGATATTGAAGGATGATACCATAGGGAATGATAGGGTAAAAAAAACAATAGCCTAATATATTATTTATGTTTTGAACGATTTATGAAGCAAAATAAGTTTATCTTTCACAGCTTTTCTGCAAGGGGGCGCTTTGTGCAAAATCTGCCGCCATTTTTCTTAGGGAAGGGGGGGGCGGCATACAAAGCATTGCTTTTGGTACCACCAGCTGAAACAGGCCTGTGCTAGAGATGGTCAGTACCTATTAGGAGTTGTTAGTATTAGGGTAAAGGCCTGCCACTCTGGTGGACCGAGGATCTCTGCACATAGACTCAGACCTGTCTGTTAGTGTGCAGTAGGTTGATGGCTCTAGTGTAGGCCTGGTCTAAGTCTAGGTGAAGAGATGACCGGTCCACCAGAGTGGCAGACCTTTACCCTAATACTAACAACTCCTAGCGACCATCTCCAGCGCAGCTCTGTTTCAGCCTGTGTTTGGTACCATGGCCTCCTAGAAATATCTATTGTAAAAGTGACCGGAAGACGTTGTCTGACTAGGAGAATAGCAGTTTAAAATCATCAAGTCACAATTTTTGTTCTAGGTTTTAGAGAAGGAGGTCAAAGTTCAGGAAGACGCCAAAGATCAGGCAATGCAGGCGCTGCGAGACCTGAGGAGTCAGAACACTTCGGCGTCTGACGACTTGAGTATGGAGTTGGAAGACCAGAAATCTCAGTGTCGACAACTGCAAGAGCTAGTCACAGTAAGTTCATCTGTGTATTACGGTGCAGCCTCGCGTACAACCCACAACCCTGAGATAACCCGCATCTAGAAACTGAGAGAATAACCCACACCTAACCTGGGATCTGATTATATATGTACATGTAGCTACTTTAGTACTGTATTATAAACCCTCGTTTGATAACCGCCTTAGTTTAAAACACCCTTGACATAATTATAAAGGTATATTATATAAGGCGTATACAGCATTATTTAACTTTTTTTTAATATTTATTGAACTTAACAGAAGTTGGAGTCAGAAAAGGCAGAGCTGGAGTCAGAACACAAAATATTAATTGTCAAATCAGAATCAAGTGAAACCCAAATCGCGGACCTGTTCGAGCAACTCAATGTCAGCAAAGGTCAGCATGAGGATTTAAAGACAGACCTGGACAAGAGCCACAGGTCACAGGAAAAACTCCAGAAAGAACTTGAGCATTTTGAAACCGAGCTACAAGAAGAACGAGAACATCAGGAAATATCTGAGGAGAGATTCCGCACAGAACTTGAACAAATCAAAGCCTCTCAGGAAACTGAGCAAAAGGCTGGTAAAGAGCAACTCGATAAGATTAAGGACATGTTCCGGTCTTCTCTTGAGCGAGTTCAGGAGTTAGAGGAAGAAAAGGCTGACAACGAAAGCAGCCTATCAGCATCAGCAAGTGATCAAAATGAGAAGTCCGAGAAGAAGATAGCAGAGCTACAGTGTCACTGTGAGAAACTCACAGAGCAACTCGAGGCCCTTGGTGCAGAGCTCCAAACGTCTCAAGATGCAAACGACAACATAATCTCAGAAAACGTGTCCCTTAAGACTCAAGCCACCTCTGTAGCCAGCGAGCTTGAATCATCTCAGTCCATCCAAGAAAAACTACAGGAAGAAATTGAGAATTTGAGCAGAAAGGTGGAGCATTTGGAGGCTGACGGTGAGCGGCTGAAGGGAGAGTTGGCGCAGGGCAGGCAGCGCGAGGAACATCTCAAACTGGAAGTACACGAGTATGTTAAAGCTACCGAGCAACTTAATCAGCGTCTGGAGCAGGTGGATAAGGCGGAAGCTGCCTCACAGGTCAGCAGGCTATAAATTTGTCTTCTATATTGTACTCGTTAAACAATTATTCTATCAATATATAAAGCATTGATCAAGCATGTTTGTATATGTATGTATGTCTGTATATGCGGGGATCATATTCCCGCCCCAGGTTAATATGATTGTATATTGGTTGAAATAGACCTTAGTTAATTCCCCCCGTCCTCACCAGGTGGCAACCCGGTTCAACAGTCTATTCCTGCCATCAGCTCAATTTTTTTTAAACCAGACGAGGCAGTTCTGCATGCCAAACTCTCCTCATTGTCGGATTTGATCTGGCCGGCTCTGATCTGGTGGAGCCACAGCTTAAGACCTTAAAATGTGTCTCAGGTTCTACATCAAAAACTAGCCACGATGAATTTTTGACTCAGGGATCCCAGATCCCTAGAGTCTATTACGGTGGGTTGGCGAGACCACCATAGACAAAATTGCACCAATTTTTTTTCAAAAATTTTATTGAAATATTACCATAGTCTATTGACCAATTAAACACTATATAATGAAAATTAAACTGTTTTCCTACTTGCTCATACCAATGATACATTATTCCCACCATGGTACAAATTATGCTCAAAGTTGGCATTAGAAAAAAAACAATTTCCAGCTGAGTGTGGACAAACTACAATGTACTAGTGTAGACAGACCGTTAATTTCGTCACCTCTTATTAATCCTATGGGAGATCACAGTGTGGGGTGTGTCAGACGCTTTTTGTCAGACCAACATGGATCTGTGGACAACATGAGGGGAAGGGAGGGTTGGTTCGGGGGAGGAAGGGAGTGTGGGTTTTTGGGGTTGCATACACATATTACACACACATATTACACACACACGTTACACGCACACATTACACGCACACACGTTACACACACATATTACACACACACATCACACACACACATTACACACACACGTTACACACACATATTACACACACACGTTACACGCACACATTACACACACATTACACACACACGTTACACACACATATTACACACACATATTACACACACATTACACACACACATAACACACACACACATAACACACACGCATGTTACACACATATTTCACACACATATATTACACACGCAAATATTACTTTATATACAATTTATTCAAAGGAAAAACAAATCCCTGAGTGTTGTGATTAGGATCACACGTTAGATCTTTGTTCTGATTTTCACCTTTCTGGCCCTGTGGTGTCTCCTTGTGGCTAAAGCCAGTACTTAAACCCGCTCACAGAGGCACGTTTTACCTCATAACGATATTAACTCTTCTACATGTATTCCTCTTATGACTCATAGAAAATGGTGGAGGATGAATCGGCACATGTTGAACAGTTGAAGGCAGATGTGGAGCGCCTATCGAAAGAGCGTGATTCAGCATGTGAGGGTGCCAGAGCCATGTCTGAGAAGATCAACGACTGGGAAAACCTGATGACGATGCTCAAAGATGACCGAGACCGACTTGAAGCAGATGTAAGTTCTTACATGTTTCTATCAATTATGAGAAACCCTCAGCCAAAATTTAGCAGCTACATCTTCAAAAAGCAGATTGAATTATATGCACAGCAATTTGAACAAGCAGTGCTTTGGTCCTACGGTATGCTTCTGCCTTTTCCAATGCATTAAGACAGGTCCATTTGAACCGAAGAATGGCCTCAAACAATAGTAAATAATTTTAGAACAGTGCATTTGACCAGTAACCGCCTTGACATTTTTATCAAAAATTGAGTCAAGCTAGATCTATTAGGTTGTCTTTTTTTTTTCTAATCTTGTCTTATTTGAATGACATTTTGCTATCCGACATGTGAATCATATTTCATCTTAAGTAGATTTTAGGACCTGTATTTTACATTTGATTCCAACCCAGAAATTTCACAGCACATTTTGGAGTTAATCTCTTATTTCTGTGTACGTAAGGTTACTGGAGGTAAATTGGATTTGGGGTTTATATGATAGATGGTCAATTCTGTGAGGTCCATAAAACTGTCTCAATATCGTTGCTGTCTCATGTTCTTTTTGTCCTGTCCTGCTCTCCGCCTCCTGCATTCCTGCTATTGTAATACTTGCATATAAAAGACGTATATTATACATCTTTTTAGAGATTATCTATCGTTCATACATAGAGCAATAAACCAGCCCTTGATATATGACTGAGATATAAATACTCACACATTACAGGAAACGCATACTAACACATTGTCATTCTATTGAAATAGTAAAAAAGAGAGATTTTGTAGTTTCTGAAACGACCTTTTGGATTGCACCAAGTTCTATGGCTTTTTTCGTAACTTCCATAGATGATCAGCATTAGCGAACCCAACCTCCCAAACAACTAGATTGTACATCTACCTTAAAACGTTCTATTTCTTTTTGATAATTCGGTTACTTTATATAATAAAAAGAAGTACTCAAGAGTGCATAAGGATGTTAAAGAGCTATATCATGGTTGCTTGCCGACTAGATTTGTTAATGGTTTCATTTTAATGACCCAAAGCCAGTCCAACTTTGTTTTTAAGGCAAAACAGCTACTTGATAATTTTCTACCCATTAAAGTGCAAAGATGAAATATCCAAGGTTCATGTCAACATTTTTGTTTGAACAGAAAAACAAGGTAAGGTCTCCGCAGGTAAAGACACAACAAACACAACACTCGTGTAGAAAAGGCTTGCTTCTCTGGCTCGGTCAGTTAATCATTTCCCTTGCTTGACTCAAATCAATGAAGACTGACGGGCGTGGTATATGATAACTGATATCCGCCTGTCGGTGCTGTGCCACTACAAAACCTCTTCAGGCCTGGCCACCTCACCAGTATCTTCTCTAGCTGTAGTCCAACTCACAGTAATGAGGGAACCCAAAACTATGTGTCTAGCCTAATCAACCACCCATGTGCAGTTGTTGTAATTAAAGGGCCTTCCATGTTCTCGTTTTAGTCTTTGCTCATTTCCTATAGTCACCCTTTCTAATTATTCCATAAAAATAATAACTAATGCATGTCTGCTTATTTTCCCTTTAACTTTTTGAAATTTTAGGTTTCATTATTTATTTTCTTAATTTGACTAACACTTTTAACATGATTTCTAGATATACATCATAATAATTCCATGTAAAACATGTAAGAAAGGCAAAGTTATGGTTAGGTTTCTTTAAGAATGGCACAACATGGGTGATTGATAGTGTAAGTCATGTTTACTTGTGTTTGTTTTGGGTTCTAAAATTTTTACTTTCCTGTTAAGTGTTCAAATTACATTCAAATATGGGTTTATAAGCTACAATTCGCTGTTATTACCAGACAAAACTATAATATCTGGACAGAATATATAATTTGGATGTGGTCTAGAGCAGTGAGCATGTTTTTGTTTGCATGAAGAATTATTTTCCATGAATGTGTGGCTTAGATGGGCAGTAAAATGGGGTGTAATTAGAGCCAGGTACAGATATGATTATTTTGCCCTCAATGGGATTAAAAAACTCAAGTCTGTCAAATATAGCAATGCAAATTCTGCTCTGAGGCAATCTTCCTTGCACCTTGGTAGATGAATGACATGGCACTCTAGGGAGGTCAGTGTTTCACAAATGTAAAAGGAAGGATAGAAAGCTAGCTCTTACGTTGAAGTGTCAATACTCTATACATACAGTTCATGAAAATGATCAAAACTTACTTACTATCTATTATGCTACTATAGAAAAATATACTTAACTCACTTAAGTATATGTGATAACTTCACATACTTTAGTTTTAGACCCTCACCAAACTGTTGTTGAAAGTGTTAAACTTTCATTTTGAGTTTTTGTTACCGAAACGGCACACATTGAATGTGTGACTATACTTCCCACAGATATGTGCTTTGCACTTATGGCTCTGTACCTAAAGTCTGCTTTTGTGAGTTATTTACATATTCATCGTCAAACAAAATAATGATGGCTTTTTATGCACTAAAGGAACGAGCTTACAGATCAATGTCATTCACAGAAACAAATAATGAAATAGACTGTAAAGTGTATATTTGATTTGTAACAATTGAACTTCAAGACTTCGTTGATACCTTTGCTTAGAGCACCTTTATATATATATGGGATGGGGACCTGTGATTTCTTTTATGAATAGTGTGATAAGTATGGAACTAAAGCTGGAAAGGTTAAGATGAAGATATTCTCACACAATACTTCTGTACCATATCTACTGTGCTAAGTCTTTGTTAGGGTCATTGGTGGTTATTTCGATAGTTAACAACATAATTTTGCAAGATTCACATTTCTAATCAAGTTATTAATTGACGAAAGAACTTCAAATACCATTGAACTTTATTTCTTTAGCATTATTGACATTTACCAACTCTGATATATTAAATACCAGTAATGTCACTAAACCCCTGCAGTATGCATTTCCTGACTTTATTTTCCAGGTTATTGCATTAGAAGAACGTGAATCATCATCAATGACTGACCTAGATGATCTGAACTCATCTCTTACTGAGGCCTTACAGGAAAGGGACACATTGAGAGATCAGGTAGGATTATTTATAACCTGGCCTTGAAGTTATTCCTACTGTGTATGTATGAAGATATTACTTACCGCCCTTGACCGAGATCCAACTTTATTAACTAGGATAACAAAAGGTTAAATATTAAATAGTATTCAGAATATGGCATAACATTGTTGAATACACAATTCTTACTGGTAACTAGTGCTAGTTTCTAAAATATTCACTGACAGCTTTAATCAAATTCAAAGCACTGTGTAAAGCTTTTGTAAGATGTTACACATAAAGTGTCCACCTTTAATCCAGATGTGTCGAATGGCCGACACTGGCGGAATCGCAGCAAGTATTTCTACACTAAAACAGACCTTGGAGGATCTCAAATTCGAGCGCGATGAACTTAATGAAAAACTGGCAAGTCTGCAAGAGCAAAACGAGCAGCTGACAAAAGACACTGAGCTATTAAACTCAGAGAATGAGCATCAGGCTAAGGAGTTATTAGAAATAAAAGATCAGGCGAAAAAGCTTCGGGAGGAGTATAGTAAGGCATCATCAGAGCTGGCAAAGCTGCAAACACAGAAGGACATTCTTGTACAAGAACTTACAGATAAAGACAGCGGGGCTTCCAGTAATGCCGTAGAGATGGCCGAGTTGAAGTCACGAGTTCAGAACTTTGATGAGGAGCATGAGAAAATGTTGATCGGAGTGGAGGAGAGTAAACGCAAAGCTGAGATTTCCGTACAGGAACTACAGAAGGTTCAAAAGGAGCTGGAAGAAAGTCAACGACAAGTAGAAAGCTTTCTGCCTGAGAGGGAAATGCTTGAGCAAAAGCTCACAGATTTGTCAGCAATGAGGCGTCAGGCGGATGTAATTCATGACGAAAATGAGCAGCTAAAAGAAGAAATCATGAAGCTATCTGGGGCCGCCGGTGAGCTAACACAGGTCTCAGGTCATCAAGAGGCTCTCAAAGAAGAAATTGAAGCATCAAAAGAAGAGGTTTCTCTTTTGACCAATCAACTAAAATCTGCTAAAGAGGAAAGGGAATCATTGGCACAAGAAATTAAAGCTTTGCAGGAAAACAAGACTCTTGTTGAAACTGAAAGGCATATGGTTGTAAAGGAAAAAGACAGTCTGTCCAAAGAAGTAAATGAGTTAAGGCAAGTCTGTGGAGCCAAGTCAGAGGAAATAGTATCATTGGAGAAAGAGCTTGAGGATGTAAGATCTAGCCTAGAAGCTGCTGAGAGGAAGAATTCTGAGATTTCCGCTGCTCAGGCTGGCCAGGAACATGTGGTAAAGGAACAGGTGCAACAGTTGCAGTTGAGCATGGATGAAAGGAAAGCACATCAACACGAGTTAGAAACTCAACTCACGGAGGCTAAAGAGTTGGCACATTCCCTAACAAAGAAATTAACAGAAGTAAAAACAAAATTAGAAATAGCTCAAACCGAATCTAATGATCTTAGCAAGCAGAAGGCTCAACTGGAGACAGATATCAGTCAGTGCAGAGCACAATTGGGAATTTTAGAGAACTCAGAAACTAAATTAAAAGACAATCTTGACGGCTCAGAACAGAGATACAATAGGTTAAATGAGAACTATGTAGCAGTGACAGGAGAGTTGGGGCAATTAAAGGAGATATTAGAGTCTATGAAGCAGGGTTCTGATGACACTTCACACCAGATTATGACTGTCAAACAGGAGCTTGCTAAAGTTCAAGGAGAAAAATCGGGATTGGAGGAACAGATTTCTGGTTTAGAAGCAGCTAAGATGCAATTAGCAGAACATCTTAAACATACGGAGCGAGAATTGTCCCAGTTGTCTACTGCACACGATGAAATTATGGAAACCAATACTAATCTTGAGTCCAAAGCAAAGGATTTGGAATCCAATTTTAAGACAACTGTTAATCAAATCGCTGCATACAAGACAGAAGTGGAGCTAAGAAAGTCCACTGAAATGGAATTACAGACACATTTGCAAAATGGTGCTGATGAAAAGAGCTCCCTTACCAAAAGACTAGATGCTGTGGAGATTGAAAAGAAGTCTTTGATTGCAGACTTGGAGAAGTCCTCGGGAACCATGACATCACTAAATGATGAGTTACAGCAATACAAACAAAAGGTGGCTGCATTGGAAGATAAAATCCAAGGAATGGAACAAGTCAACACTACTCTTTATAATGAACTGAAGGAGGCTCGAGAGATTTATGACAAGACTGCATCAGATGTGGAGAAAGTTCAGGTGGAGCTGTCATCCAAAGAGAAAGCCCTCGCCGAGGCCCACCAGGAGTTGCTGGAGAGGAATGCTGTGGTCATGGAACTACAACACTCTGCTAGAACTACAGAAGCAGTCCAACAGTCTACTGTAAGTTAGATTGTTGAAATATTACTTTAACTATACAGTTCAAGACTTCAGCCAAATATTAAGATTACATTTTACGGTTTTAACTATTGAGCAGATAGTGATTGCATAGTAGAAAGTTGATATAGGATGTCCTCTACATTGTATTATTAAAGGCATATCTTCTGACCAGCCAATGAATGATTTTTGACTATGCACATTCTTTCCCTGGTGAAGAATTGAACAAGGTTGAAACGTTGAATCAATTTTGAACTGCATTTATTCCTCCCGCTTTGGATGTAATCAGTGTCTCATAGACTTACTAATCTGAATAAGGTTTTGGGAATATTTCACTAAACATTCTTTGCTAAATATTTTAGAGCAGCGGCCACGAAAAGATAGCACAACTCGAAAGCAGTCTGAAAGAGGCAAATGATAAGATGAACAAGTTTAAACAACTTGCTCTTAAAGCGAAGAAGGAAAGCAACGAACTCAAGAGCAAGGTAAGATATGATATTACATTTAAAGAAATATACCTGGCTAATTTTAAAAAGTCACAAGACGCGGCATGGGATTATTGACTGAGGAAGAAGTGGATGCATTGAACCAGGCAGAATTAAGAACTTCCTGTTTTCATTATATTGCCAAGGTCTGAGACTAATGCTTTGCAGAATAATGCTTTATTCATAAATATTTGTGTGCTTGTCCTATATATACACACTCACAAAAAGGTCATTGATCTGAATTCAATATGTGTTTGCTTCAAGCAAGATGAGACCAACTCCACAGTTTCTGCCACTTTGATCACTGAACTTTCTAATCATTTTCATGTTCACTTCATGTTTAAAAAAACATCAAATCGTTATAGAGTGGGCATCTGTTTATCTTAGTCTTTTTGTGTGGCTTGCTCACTCAGCTTGACAAGATCTCTGGCGAAATAGAAAATGTGCAAAGAGAAAGAGGAGAGATTGCACTAAACTGTCAGGTGAGTTTAGGCTAAGACACGTAGCTTATTTAGTGTTGTTGTTTTCGAGGTAACTAACGTTGTTGTTGAAGCTGCTGCAATCGAGCCAATATTGTCACGGTGCTATTAACATAGTTTGTCTTTGTAACTGCTGGTGCATGCTTGATAACCCTCTATAGTGTAAAACTATAATTGAGTGTGTGTATGCATCAAATTCAATTAAACCGAAGGGAAATAGTGAAAGGCTAATCATTGTGAACACGCATCAGTTAATGATATCCAAAAACAAACGATGTTTTTAGGGACATATTAATGGAAGATTTATGACAATGAATCCGTCAAAGATCGACTAGTCTTTGATTAGGTCCATTTCAAAATGTATATATTCTTTTATTTTTCTGGGGGGTCTTATGAGCTTATTAATCATAGTGTATCTTTATGGTCTGAGCACTAAGCAATAACGTCATTTGCGACCCCCAGTTTAATATGTATTGAAATCAGACGTTTGACCCTGTGGGGCCGTTTAGACAATCTTCTTGCCTTGGTGATGTACTTTAAGGAAAAGTGTGATTCCTAGATCCTGTCATAAGTGTGCCACTCATAAGTGTGCCCGGCCCACTGTAATGAGATACCCTGGAGGAGTAGTGGAGGGGTGGGTCTGCTAGGTCTGACCACACCCCCTCCCCCCATGCCCACATTGATTACCCACATATGGAGTGTCACAGTCTGTTTACACTCATCCCTGGGTGGTGATGCTTCTCCCACCCTAGACTGGCTCCATTCCAGTTCTATTCATATCCCACCCCATTCTGCAATTGAAGAAAAGTAGATTACAGAAAATATCCGTTTTTGGTCTTTCCTAAATTCTCGCGTATAAACCTGACTCTCGTATAAGCGGCAGCCCTAACTTGGAGGAATCCTATAAGCCACAGCTGGGGTTTTATTTTGGTTTTAGTACTGTAGCATACATCTAAAAACACTTGTATAAGCTGCACCCCCACCCTAGGAGGATTCTATAAGCAGCACTGGGGTTCTGACTCTCGTATACTTAGTAAGCCACAGCTACTACACAAGAATTTACCTGGGATTCCGCTAGCCACTCGCCAAATCGCCAATGGCGAATCAAAGTTCATTTTGGCTAATGCTATCCATTTAAAATTCGCCAAATTGGCTAACTGTGGTTACTAGACTGTTTATGCCCCTGATCAAATATTAGCGAGGAGGCCTCAGCCTTACCTTTTTACCATGTCCACCTTGCTTCTATTCTACCAGCTGGGTCGACGTAGCTTATAGTTATGCACTTTCAAATTTTTCAGATGTCCATATAATGCCACATGTACCACCAAAATTACCCTTTCTGCTGTTAATAAATGTAGAACCATAACCTAAATGCATATGCTACTTATGTTTTGGCTCAAAATAATATTTAATGAAATATATCAGTTTTCCCATTTTCACCCCTAAAAATGCCGAAACCCTCCCTTTCCCAAAAGTGAATATCATTTTATTTTCCAAAAATTTGACATTTGTCCCTATCCTTTTTCTTTTTGACATGTGCTAACATGGGCTATACATGTTATAGTATTATGTGTGTCATAAAGCATAATGCTCTGCAGCCTAGAACATGTCATATCATCTCTGCATAGTTGAAAAATATTTTCATCACGTCTTCCGAAATCCAGTCGACATTTTACTCGGAGACCGTCTCCCGGGATAAACCTTAGCCGGGCGCTACTGCAGTAGCAGCGGGGAACTTCTCGAGGGAGACGTACGGTCTCAGGACGTAGTCTGTAGCCCGAGATACCAAGCCACAATACAACTCCGTTTTCAGACATATTAGAGAAGGGGAGGGGTTAGGATACCTTGTGCCAATATATTCTGACATTTCTACATTGCGTAGGATATTTAAGAAGGAAATTTGTCAAGTTTTAGGTGCACTACAACAGCGAAATTGTACCACCCATATGTTCACCGTTTATCATCCAATCAACTTGCTTTTTGATATGAGCAGAAGGCGGTACATGCCCGCAGCCTGCAACTGTCGCCCACACCCACCTGCACACCCACACCCACCTGCTCTCCCACACCCACCTGCTCACCCACACCCACCTGCTGGCCTGAAATGGAATAACATACATGTATGACACATGACTTGAGGGTACTTTTTAACAAGGAATTCATTTTTCATGCCAGAATTGACCAATGAATGATTATAAGGGAGTACTATATCTAAGTACATGATAAGCTACAGATTCAGTTTACCCTGAGTCATCTGTGAGGCCACTCACACGCTCAATCTTCTGCTAACTCAAGACTATAAAGTGAAATGTATTTCCATAGTCAGTGCATGTTACTCAAAATTCAAATAGGTAAACTACCAACCGACTGGTATACAAAACGTACTTAAACTAGTCATCCATTTCAGATTTACTTTTGATTCTTCGTATGTATGACTGGTGATTATGGACATTCTCACTCATATATATTATGTCAACATTTTGTTATCTGCCCTCCGAACAGAACATGCACCGGAACCTAGAAAGTGCTCACCTAGAAAGTATATGTACTAGTAATATTTACAATTTCCTGCCCCATATCCAGAATACAACAACCAGCAAACACTCAGTCGTTTTTTTTGTCTTAACCAAGTGTTTCACCAACATAGTTTAGTATTGAACCTGTTGTCTCATGATACAGCAATTACAAGCAGCCCTGGACAAGTCTGATGCTGCCACTGAGGATGCCAATGAGCTGATGCAGAAGCAGGCAGAGGAGCTGCAGGCTGCGCAGAGAGAAAAGGCCGGCCTGGAGGAGAGGCTGGCCGGCCTTGAGGAGGCCCGGGAAGAGCTGAGTCAGCAGTTAGTGGAGGCCGGTAAGAGGTGTGAGGGCGTGCAGCAGGAGAAGGGCAGAGTGAGTCAGGAGCTGGAGGCAGTCAGGATGCAGCGGGACCAGGTCACCAGGGACAAGCACCAGGTGAGTGCCGACTACTACATGCCGTCACGTGTGTCATATGGTCTGTAGTTAACTCTTTAAAGGCAGCATGATACCTTATTGCATCGGGACCTTGGTCGTCATGATGCATGAATGCAGTCCTGAGTAACCCGCCAGTGCTGCATTCAAGCATCCTGTTTATTACAACATGTATACACAGATATATAAATAAGTACAATACAGAAAATGTACAAATTGTTTTTGTCAGATGGACGTGCAAGTGGCCCAGCTTCAGGAGGAGATTAAGAAGTCGGAGAATGATCACTGCGCTACCGTGAAAACACTGCAAGCCGAGCTAGCACGCCTGCACAGCAAGCTTAGCAATGCACAGAAGGTACGTCTAGTTTTGCGTGAAGGGCACTGACTTGCTATTTTCAATGTCAGCTGTAGATTTCAACTGTTAACAGCCAATCTTTACTGTCAACTGATCGATGTAGACCATCAACAGACAAGTTAGTGTCAACTGTGACGTGATAATTGTCAAATTGTTTAAGTGTTCTGTTCACTTGAACGTAATAGACATTTAGAGAACAGAAGTACATTCAACAGCAGTTCAAAAGTGGTTTGTGTGTTTGTTCTACAAGTGCTTGTTCTTACCCCGTATGTAACTGGTCACCAGGAGGCCCAGCAGAGCTCCATGATGGACCTGGAGATAGCTGATTACGAGCGCACGGTGCAGACCCTCAATGAACAGATCGCTGAGCGAGACGCCAAGCTCGAGGCCAGCAGAGCAGAGGTTGTCCGGCAAGAGGAGAAAGTGATTGCCCTGCAGAAGCAACTTGGTAAGAAATAATTCTCATATACAAACTTGAATGACTCAATTAATCTTAATCTCAAAGAAATCTTTCTCAATTACTATTTTAGATACTGAAATTTTGACATTATTTGTATTTTACAGAGAGTGCTGAGGGGCAGTCCACTGCGGCCGAAGAGAGAGCAAACAAACTCAAACAGCTACTCGTGAAATCTAAAAAGGACTTGTCTGATGCTAAAAAAGCTGTAAGTTATCACAACTGTGACCAAAAGTTTTGATGTGAAAGATATGATATACAAGTAGATAGTAAGAAGACAAGTATTTGTGTTTTAAAGTCGCACCAATCTGTGTGTGCACTTGGTGAATGGACAATTACTTGGAGAGTCAGAGGACGCTGTTTGTAATACGTCTGTACACTTTGTTGGCAGGAAAGTGAGCAGCGTGCCTCAGACGCCCACTTAAGGGGCAAACAGGAGACTCTGACCCAGCAAGCAGAAGAACAAAAGGTTAGTCATTTTACCTCATTGTATTCACATATGTTAGACTTGCAAGTTAGATGCAAGCCGTGAAAGTAGTAAAGACAGCCCTTACAAAATTAATCATGATTTTCAATTTCAGATAAAAATAGAAGATTTCAGGTACCGTATCTAACTAGGAATAATAGAGAAAGGGATATGTTGTCTTAGTCCAGTTTTATGGTCAAGCTGTTATCAAAACGTTTCAAAGAAGGGGGAAGAATCTTTATTTTCGTTTCATATAGATCTATGTAAAGAATACAGGTAATTTGAGTTTTGTTCAAGATATCATGTCTTTACAATGGCTGATTATGGTTTTGCATTGACTGACAGATTCAGATAGCGGGTTTGGTGGCGGAGAACCAGAAGTTGGTGGAGAAGGTGCGCGGGTCTACAGACAGCCACCACCGGGCGGTGCGCTCCCTGGAGCTGAGGGTGACCTCCCTGCAGGGGGACCTGGACCTCACCAGGACAGAGCTGGACACGGTGCACACCGAGTACGAGGGATATAAGGTAACAACAAGACCGTCTACTCCTCTAACTGGCCATTTAGCACCTAGCCTGAAAAAAGACATCTAGGTCACTTGTCATGTAAATCACACAACCTCTCGCCCAGGGTGCAAATTTGTCAGCATTATATCTCGCTGGCATTAGTGTGGAACTGCTATCACACCTCTCCAAGCATTATTGACTCAGGGTTACCCTGAGTCTTGTGCGACGGGTTACAGTGGCTCTCTCAGCCTAAAATTTAAAACAGCCGTCATTCCTTCAAAATTGGAGCTTTTTCTCTCAATTTTGTGTCATTAGATGCGTTACAATGTTGTCCTTCCTATATAGTCGCGCTTTTATCCATTTTCAAACACTCCCCCCTGAAAAGCATGATTTTAATTTTGTGTCTAAAATGGTGGTAATTTGCTTCAGCATAGAGCCCTATGGGAGCCCGTAGATAACCCTTAACATTGAACATTTACATATTGAACGGGTTCAGTGCTATCTCTATGGGAGACATTCCGCCTCGCGGCCAACACAGGGTGAGATGCTTTTTTTCAGACCGCTCCGTCTTCCTTCTTTGCACTCCCTCCAGTATATATACTATATATCCTGTACGGTACTTTTCATATCAGCAAGGTAATTGAACACTGCCAGTTCATTTGGATTTAGTTCAATACATTTTCAATATCTGAGGGCCAAAGAGACAACCTTAGACAACCCTGGACCTGAGAGCCCCCTAAAGCAGAGGGTGACAGAAACTCTCACAGTGCATCAGTCTGTGCTGGGTCGCTGTTGACGTTAATCATCTGTAGAACACGCGGCTCCGCGGCCGACCGACACGGCAAAACAGAAACTGAGATGGTGTCGCTGCTGACACTCCAATCAACTCGTTTTTCGGCCGAGACGTAAAACAGCAGTTACGCGCCGCCAGGCACTGACGCCCACAGCCACCTGCTCGCCCAGACGCACTTGCTCGCACAAACTCACTGGCAAGCCCACACCCACTGGCTCGCCCACACCCACCTGCTCAGCTGAAATATGATAACATACTAGTGTGACACATGATTTGAGGGTAGTTTTGAATACATTCCTGCCCTCAGAATTGACAAATAATTCATTGTTCCTGAAATAAAATTTACGGATTCAGTCTTTTAGTCCAGCAATTCGATCACTTTATCACCCTGACCCTGAGCCATTTGTGATGTTAATCACACGTTCAATTTTGTTATGTGGCATGTTGAAATACCAATGCCTCAGCAAAAGTACAGGGCAGGGTTTCTACCGTCATTATACTCCGCCTGGGTGTTGGTCTATTGTTCTTACTGTAGGTTATATGGCATATTCTCCTGTCTCAGAGCGCCAGCTGACCTGGATTAGCCTGGGTGGAGTGACCTAATTCATATAAGGAGGTTATACAAACTGACTCAAGTCTGAGAGGAAGTTATGAGGAACGTTTCTCATTTAAAACCTTGCTTGTATTGGGATTTGAACCCAGGAGCACAAACCCTCCAGCCTGCAGTCCTCTGTTCTATCATGTAAGCCATCAGGGCAGACCTATGTAAAAGACATCATGTGAACTACTTTGTTTGTTAACTAATGTTTTATCCATGAAGAAAACAAATCTAGTCTAAAAATGTTCACAGCCTTTTGGTGAATGGAACTCACCACCTTCTAACCCACAGGCTGAGTTAGTAACCACTATACTACCAAGGCCTGCCTGTCAGGTACATGAGAAGACATCTTATTTATGTTCCAAGAAAGCAGGCCAGCACAGAGATACCTAAATGGAATATCTAGACGGTGCCATTAATCTTTATAGTGTCTTATCTTTATAATGATGGCACCTTCTTTACTAGTCACTGAGGTCTGATCCTGGATCTAGGTGGTTTGGTCATCTACGTGGTCAAATTGCACATTGATACAGACTCATTTCAATATTTTCAGTGTCATCATTGTGTGCACAACATGTATATCTATCTGGACATGTTTTCAAAAGTTCACATTTCAATTAAGTTTTTGGTGACATTCAGTGTTTTGTGGTAAAAAATGGGGTAATTCTCTGTTATAGCACTGGATTGAATGGGGAACTTTTTCTGCACTAACACTTTAGGGATTTGCATTTTATACATACTTTGCAAATAGATATCATCTATTTGTTCAGACATCATGTAGATGAGATTCACCGGAAGTACATAGTTTGAAAACTAAATTCACATTTTAGTTATTTTAATAGGGAATCTTGATCTCTAGATGGCTGTTCATTTAGGGCGGTTTTGTTTGTCCAAGTTAGGGTTATTGAGCCGGAACGCCGAGTCAGCAAGTCTGGCACGCGGCGGTCAAGTGGGGTGCACCTTGTTACCCCTCTGCTGCCCCTCCCCCCCCCCCCACCCACTCACTCCCCCCAGCACACGTGCACCCGGCGAGTATGCACCCACACATCCTACCCCTAACCCCCACCTACCCACCTACTGGTGGGGGTGTCCAGAAACGGGAATGGTCAGCGAGGTGGGTGGGGGTTACGGTTGGGGTACCACGGTGGGGGGAGTGCCGGTGGGGATGCAGTTTAGCCCCCCCCCCCCCCCCCCCCCCCCCCAGAGGTGCAGAGCCTGATGACCAACCCGCGCGCCCTGCAGGCCCTGACACAGAACCAGCAGGGCATGGCCGAGCTACAGCGGGAGGCACCCAGTCTCGGACTCCCATACCAACACTGCTCCAGGTTCATCTGCTGTGTATGGTATGGTATGATAGTATGGGAGCAGACCTGCATCTCACTTGATACCCATTTGCGCCAGTTTGGTGGCGCAAATGGGTGTGTATTGGTCAATACACATCCAAGTACAGAGAGATACTAATCAGTATCAAAGGGGTAATAAAAGTACCTGGGGGCTACTGTATAATTAACACTTATAATTGACAGAGGTATTTGAAATATGTGTATTTGGATGAGATGATGGCCTGCTCCCAGGCTATCCAACTGGTAGGATAGTCGCTGGCCGAGGCTGGGAGGCACCAGGCCTCGTAGGAGGGTGAGCACTCCATGTATTGTACAAATATACAGTCTTGCCACCGTCAGGGAAAGTGTCATGGGAACCCCCACCTACCCACCTACTGGTGGGGGTGTCCAGAAACGGGAATGGTCAGCGAGGTCAGTAAATGAGGTGGGTGGGGGTTATGGTTGGGGAACCACGGTGGGGGAGGGGGGGGGGGAGTGCCGAGGGAGGGGGCAGTTTAGCGAGCCCACCCCACACACCCACCACACACACACACACACACACACACACACACACACACACACACACACACACACACACACACACACACACAGTGGTCGCTACATGCTGTCTGGACAAATAGATGAAAACACAGCACAATGTAGCAAGGCATGGCTAGGTAGACCTGAGGGGTAACAAGGTGGAGGGGTGAGAAGGCCATACCTCGCTATACTGGAGGGCCTTGACTGGAGGGGATATACGCAGTGGTAGTAGTACAGTAGTAGCAGCAGGGCGGGGTGCAGTACTAACATGTCTGTAGGTATAGCGATGACTCGGATTTCTCCGTATGGGCGGCCATGTTAGTTCTGTGCTCGCAATTTATCGTGAGACTTAGGCAGTGACCAGACAGTCACACACCATAGCTTCCGGGGAACAGGCTGCAATACGAGAGCAGAACCAAGGTCTCGCGAGATTGCTGGTGTCAGTGTACAGAGAGTGGCCGCGGGAACAAGTCTGCACCAGTTAGAGAGCTATAGAGGAGGAGGGGTTATACGCGGTGGTAGTAGTAGCAGGCTGTAGTGGCTAGTGCTATCATGTTTTATATTATAATGCAATGGCACCGTCTCCAAGTATACAAAGTTGTTACTACATACGTGATATAAAATGAAATGCTATCATATTTTAAGGGAACTATCCCATCTTTGTTATTGGGGCTTGATAGGAAAATAACCCATTGCAATAATGCATTGTAATGTAAAGTAACCATCAAAGCCTAGCACAGAAAATCGACTGAAGGGTTTATCAGGGGGGAAAAACCCTGTAAAAATGTGCCTCTGTTGGGACTGGAATTACAAGTTGGTGGTGTTTCCAACTGAGCTAGCGAGCCAGTCAGTTATCTGTATTTTGTATAATGCCTATAAATGAGATCAGTGTTGAATGTGGACCAGTGCGGGTTCAAACCCCACAATAGGGACCTTAAATGCAAACATTGCAGTACTGAAAGCATAGGTTGTGTGTAGGTTAAATGAGCTATGTCAGGTTTGCTAAAAGTCCCTTTTATCCCATGAAAAAAGAGTTTTGGAAATCATGTAAGTTTCTCAATTAAAGATGGTAATATAACTTTTTCTTGTACTAGGCCTACTAGGATAGAGGGTGGAGTTAGTAAAACGTTTAGTTAAAAAAGGTAACTCGGTAAAAATGTGCCTCCCTCAGAACTGGAACCTGCAATGTTCAGGTTACAAGTAAGCGGTGTTACCAACTGAGCTAGTGGGCCAGTTATCTAAACTTTGTATTATGCCTATGAATGAGATCAGTGTTGAATGTAGACCAGTGCGGGTTCAAACCCCACATTTCTCATGGAATTGAATTTCGGAATTCATGTAAATTTCTCATTTAAGGTTGATCGCTACTTTTCATCCATAGAATTTCCTATTTTTTTGCCTCATGGTAGTTAAGAAATATGGAAAATGTAAAAAAAAATAGGGGGGGGTCCCGAGCTTCTTTTTTCATTACATATATTTGGGGGGGGGAAGTATTTTCTATTTTTAGCAAAAAAATACCAAAAATTATGAGATTTTCAAGATTTTTTTCTTTAATAGTGAACCACTGCCCGCATCAATGTTATATTTAAATGAATATTCCTATATCGTGTGTCCTTAATGGGAAAAATAAAATTATGGTCCAAAAACAACCCTTTTGTGAAAAAAAAGTGGTGGTTTTAGGACGATTGGTTAAATTTGATGCTAAATAACAAAATCCTTTTCTTTTTACTTTCTCAAAAAATTGTTTAGATCATTTGCTAACATAAAAAAGTAATTTTGATAGGGGGTCCCATACATAATTTTAGGGTTTTGGGCGTTGGAAGTTAAAAACATGAAAAAACTGTCTAAATCTCATATTTAAAAGCCAAAATAATGGGTTAAAGGCCAAGGATCGGGGTAAAAAATGTATATATTTTACACCCTTAGTTGTTTAAAGCAGAGTGATGAGATCTATATCAATCTTGATAATGATCGATGTATTGGTAAATAATACCAATATTCTAATTTATGTTAAAAATAGCAAATATCACTGGCTCCAAATATATCAAATATTTTAAGCTCAATAAAATGCTCATTTTTGCTCGAATTGTCCAATTTTTGAATATGAGTTAGTGTGCATGTATATGTATCCAGTTTTCCCATATTAGCTCATTCTGACAGGTCTAAGCTATATGCGCATAAAGCTGCGCAGTAGTCCATATTCAATGAGTAGTGATCAACCTTAAAGATGGATATATAACATTTTCTTGCTCTACTTTGGATGGAGGGCAGAGTATAAGTGAGAAAACCTTCTTTGACCTGCAGAATATGGTACATAACCTCTCCGGCTGCGCCTCAGAGGTTATGTACCATATTCTACAGGTCCGCGGAGGTTTTCCATCACGTATTTAACATTGGGTACATGATAATCACTTAACAATTTGCTAGTAAGTATTAAGCTCTACAGATAGTTTTCTAAAGTCAGAAAGTAAGAACATTTTCCATACATGTACTTGGAAGTGACACTTGATAATTAATATTTCATTTGATAGACCTATCTATTTGGACATCTGTGGAACTTGTACTTACTAGCGACCTGTTAAGTGATTATCATATACTCAACGTTAAATACTGACGATAGAAACCCTGCCCTGTACTTCTGCATTGTGCTGACAAGCAGATCAAACTGCTGAGGAGAATTGTTTGTCACCGACTTTTTAGCTTAATGAGAAAATGGCTACAGAGGGACTATAGCACTCTTGTTATAAATGTACAATTAGGCCAGTATTGGAATATTACAGTTTTATTACAACCAGTTATAATTACGATGGCCAGTTGCAATTACAGCGTTTACAAAATTGAGCTTTGTGTATTTGTTTGAAATGTAGCATACGAAAATATGTGTAGAGGTACAGCATACTATAGATCTGTGATATTAAAAATGTGCACAGAGAAAAATGTTGAGTTTAAAGGTATACAAGGTCAAGTAGACTATGTGGTGATGCCAATGATGAAGGAAGCATAAATGAGGGTATTGTAACTGTGTAACTAGAAATGCCCTATGAGATTTTCTTTTAAGTTACAAAATCTCATAGGGAATTTCTACAAAAGATTACAATACTAGCGATACATTGGCCAATGACTGACCAATCAAGAAGGCACTGCAAAGGTTTTTCTCGATCCCGTGAGTTAATGAACGATATTTGCTAGGGCCTGAGCCAGCCGCCCTCTAATTTAGAACAGAAAAGTAACTAATAATGAGTGATTGTAACGATATAGATTATGCCCTCACAGAGTCACTTCATATTCTTCAGGTGCGGGTTCACAATGTCCTCAAGCAACAGAAAGAGAGGACGCCAAACGATAACTCTGCCCGAATGGACAAAGAAGAGAGAGAAAGACTAGAGAACGCAATTGACCAGCTCAAGGTCAAAGTCCAGGATTTAAGGTGAGTCTGATTTTCATTTTCACTCCCTTGTATCAGATGTTGTGTTTTGGGTCCAACTTTAGTGGCAAAATTAAGTGAAATAAACACTAAACTTTTCTTTTTCTATAATCGGCTTTGGGTGTGCCAACCCCCTAGTCCGGTCAGATCAATAAATCTTATTAGGGGGACCCTAGAAATAGTCTAAAATACCCCAAAACCAATGTCTTAAAAAGTTTGGGCGATTTTGGGGTAAATGCATTCTCTATGGGAGCTGCTACAGTAATGGTGTGGTTACAGCTGCTACAGTAGTAATGGTGTGGTTACAGCTGCTACAGTAGTAATGGTGTGGTTACAGCTGCTACAGTAGTAATGGTGTGGTTACAGCTGCTACAGTAGTAATGGTGTGGTTACAGCTGCTACAGTAGTAATGGTGTGGTTACAGCTGCTACAGTAGTAATGGTGTGGTTACAGCTGCTACAGTAGTAATGGTGTGGTTACAGCTGCTACAGTAGTAATGGTGTGGTTACAGTCAGCAGCTGAGTGTGGCGGTGTCAGACAGCGAGGTTCTACAGGAGGAACATGAGCGCCTTCAGCTGCGCCACACCCGCCTCCTCCAGGACTTCACTGAGAAGGAGACCGCCTGGAAGACCCGCCTAGACCGACTCACCGCCGACAATACAGCTTCGTATACGGAGCATGACGAGACGGTCCGGCAACTCACCATGCAGAACGAAACCCTCACCAAGACATTCAAGGTAAGGCCGGTTAACTGAACCCTTTTAAATTGACCCAGGGCACTACAGGGCATTATTCTTATTTATACAATGGTTTCCAGCAAAGTGAGAATTTTCTTTACCTGCTTTCAAGGTCATTCTGATTGAAGTGTAATGCACATTTGCACTAAATTGATCATCAGCTTTGCGGACACGTTCTGGAAAAAACGGGTGAGGGAGGGAGCCTTTTTCTTTTATATACTTTTTCCTGGAGGTGCGGGAGGGCCTTTTTTTATTTTTGCATAAATTGATGGTCTGCGCATATAAATAAGGAGTAAAATGCCCTTTAAACTTTGTTGCTACCCCTGTTAACAGTAGAGATATTGAAATTTTTGCAACTTGTCATCTGAATTTTGGTTGATTTTGGGGTTAAAGTGTTAAATTAAAAGGTTAAATTTGCATGGAAACAAAGGCCACGCATTAGAAAAGATCCTATATTTGGACGCCTGGTAGATAAATTAGGCCCTAACCCCCCAGAAAATTTAATTTCGGCCTCTTTAACTTTTTTGTTAGGTGAAAACCGGGAAAGTTGACGCCAAAATGCCAGTGTCTGTAATGGCCATAGTCACTGTTTGCAATATGTACTACTTGAACTCTCCAAGCACAGTGCTAGTTAGTTTAATTAGTTTATTTTAAGGACGGCAAAGGCAATTTTATAAATGTAGGCCTGCTAACTGTAGCCTAGGCTATTTAAAAAAAAGGGGGCAGTGCTATAGAGAATTTTATCAATGTAGGCCTACTAACTGTAGCCTAGACTATTGAAAGAGGGGGGGGGCGGTGCTATAGGCAATTTTATCAATGTAGGCCTACTAACTGTAGCTTACAGGGCACCCAGAAACAGGGAAAACATGAAATAACAGGGAAAATGGGAAAAAACGATTCCCTGTCAGTGAAACATGAAAAAATATTTTGAAATCGTACTTTGCTGGCGCCATTTAGTGTCATGATGTTAACCTGGTTCTCCATTTGTCACTCATTCCCTCCTGACTTAGAACCAATTATTAATATTTATAACAATTACTGTTCCAAAGCAAACAGCTCAGGGAAACTCTGCTGTGGCTCAGGGAAAAACAGGGAAAACACATGGAATTTGAAAATGATATTTGTGTGGGTACCCTGACTGCTTAGACTATTGAAAAAGGGCTCATTATAGAGAAATTTAACTTTAGACCGACATGGCACACTCTCCCAGTAGACAAGTATGTCACTATGCAGTCGATATACAGCTAAATGTTAGATGTTTTGCCATTTGAAATCAGTATATAAGCCCAGGATTAAAAAGCGGGATATACAGTAGATGGGATTTCTATTTTCTATCCCCATCACAGCCTGATAAGCGATCCCCCTGTCTTTAATAAACTCAATAGACAGAATTGACCGTTTTGTTTGCAGGATCAGATTCGTAACATGCAGGAGGAACATCGGCGGTCGGTAGATATCCTGCAGTGTCAGTTGGAGAGGGCGTCGACGCAGCTGTCACAACCCCCTGAGATACCCATCACCAAGTCACCCAGTCATGAGTCGGACACAGACATGGACGCTCTGCGGCTCGACCTAAGAAGTGAGGAGCGTCAAGCTGCAGAGGTAAAAAAACAACTATTCTGAAAAATTATTATGCCGTAAATGAAAGCCCAGAAATGCCTCCATTGGACCATCTATTTCCATGGTATAGCACAAATACTAGATACAATACCAAAACAACTGAGCAGAATATACTTTAATGTGGAGGAATTAAAACTGTCAATGACTGGTTTCTATCCCAGCGGATGTAACTTCGGGATGGCTAAACGATGTGCAGGAAAATAGAACAGAACTACAACATTACACATTAAACCATGTCCACGATGTACATTCATAAAGAAATACTCACTCATTGACTCAGGGTGCCCCCTGAGTCTAGTGTGACGGTTCTGGAGATCTATTTCTCTCAAAAAATTTGGAATTGCTCCCATTCATTTAATGATTCACTGTTTCACTTGTGCATGGTGTCAATATATTATTTTTCCGAAATTCCGATTATTACCCTCTGAAAACGACCTTGGGGGAGACAAACAGAATCCAGATACTAATACAGGTGGGGCCAGCTTGGATCAGAAGCACCAGAAGTAAGACAACCGGTGTGGTCTTTACTGCGAGCCCCCCAAATAGAGGGCCATGTAATGTTAACGAGAAGCGTATCTGGGTCGGAAGTAATTTATTCATGAAGTACCAAATGTGACGTCACAACTCGGTAGCTGCGTCTCTGACTGCGTTCCCGCGTCGACCTCAAGTAGATAACATGACATCCCCCTTTTTCCATAACAGTATGAAACAATGAATATATATGACTCAGTCCTTTGAGTATATGTTAGTATAATATACTAAATATAATATGATAGTTCAGTCTCTGATTTTCAATCCTTGTTGGTACGTGTGAGTCTTTGTTCTAGATGTAGGCCTAAATAGAACTGCTTTAGTATATAGTAGAATGATAAACATGTTAAACACAATATAATATTTCAGTCTCTCCTGTAAATCTTGGGTGTCTGCATAAAGTCTATGATTAGAACACATTTAGTTCTCGGCTGGTACTCTAGTATTAAACAAATGGTAAAGACAATATGTTACACCCTTCTCTCCTTGATAGTCCTTGAGAAATGCAGTCTCCTGTGTAACTCAACCTGTATATATATTAGGTTAAACTCATACTTGATACAATATGCACTAAGGGTATCCTCTCCCTTTTTATATTAAAAGAAAAAAAAAATCAATGTCGTTGTCAACTATGATGCATACACTGTCACTGATGACGAGCACATCCAGTTGTCGGGGGCACACTCAGCTGTTGCTATTGATGTGACACACCTGGTTGTCAGGTGCATATAGTTACTGATGATAGAAGCACCTGGTTGTCAGGTGCATACATTTACTGTTGACGAGCACACTTGGATGTAAGGTGCATACTCCGCTGCCGTTGACGAGCACACCGGTTGTCAGGTGCGTACTCCGCTGCCGTTGACGAGCACACCCGGTTGTCGGGTGCGTACTCTGCTGCCGTTGACGAGCACACCCGGTTGTCGAGTGCGTACTCCGCTGCCGTTGACGAGCACACCCGGTTGTCGGGTGCGTACTCCGCTGCCGTTGACGAGCACACCCGGTTGTCGGGTGCGTACTCCGCTGCCGTTGACGAGCACACCCGGTTGTCGGGTGCATACTCCGCTGCCGTTGACGAGCACACCCGGTTGTCAGGTGCGTACTCCGCTGCCGTTGACGAGCACACCCCGTTGTCGGGTGCGTTATTCTGCTTCTGTTGATGAACACACCTGGATGTCAGGTGCATGGTCTGCTGCTGTTGACGAGCACACCTGGTTGTCAGGTGCCTAGTCTGATGCTGTTGATGAGCACACCTGGCTGTCAGGTGTGAGGGCACCATTGTGGTCCCTGTCTTTCCTCTTGTGTTGCACATCTGTACGATCAGATGTGAGGGCACCGTTGTGGTCCCGATTGTTCCTCTTGTGTTATACATCTGTACGATCAGATGTGAGGGCACCGTTGTGGTCCCGATTTGTCTTGTGTTGCACACCTGTACGATCAGATGTGAGGGCACCTTTGTGGTCCCGATTTGTCTTGTGTTGCACACCTGTACGATCAGATGTGGGGGCACCTTTGTGGTCCCGATTTGTCTTGTGTTGCACACCTGTACGATCAGATGTGAGGGCACCTTTGTGGTCCCGATTTGTCTTGTGTTGCACACCTGTACGATCAGATGTGAGGGCACCGTTGTGGTCCCAATTTGTCATGTGTTACACACCTGTATGATCAGATGTGAGGGCACAGTTGTGGTCCCTGCCTATTTTTAGGTCTTCATCCATTTTTGGATTATGCTGTTTCTTGTTGACACTGAATGCTATACCTGTGTTTCCACTGTTGTTCCCTTTTTATCAATCTCTGGGGCACTGTACTGATTTAACGGGCACTGTATTTTCCCGATTTTCAAAGTCAATGTACAATTTTCTGAAGTGCGTAATTTCTGACTTCCTTGGGCTGTTACTTTTCCCGATTTCCAAAGTCAATGTCTCTTTCTATGACTTCCAAACTAGCACATCATGGCACGACGTGACATTCCCTATTACTATGCCTATGGGATTTTACTTTCCCCGGATTCACAATGTCAATATTCGTTTATAATTCACAGTGCACTTTACACTCCTTGAATACACATTGTCAATCCTGATTTACAAATTTACCACATGGGCATATGATACGTGACATTCTCTACTCTTTCCGGGTTTACAGTCACTTGTTGCCTACACAATACACACACCTTTATATGTGCGACTGTCACTGTTGTTAAATACTGAATCTTTATCGGTGTTTACACCACTTTTCACTCTATGTTCACAGTTACTCGTTCAGTGTATTTAAGATTCAGGACTTCCCTGGCGAACCCACGTGGATTCTTCCCGTGCCATGATTTACCTTCAATATCGCCCACTCGTTTTGCATCCTTCAATCCTCCCCTTTCTCATAATTTTGGCTAAGGATCGGTATCTACATTTGTTCCTTGGGGTGTCTTTGTCATTCCAGCCCCTTCCTGTAGCTGTAGCTACAATCAGGGGCTTATAATCGACAAAATCCCACCGCTATGCCACCATGTAATGTTAACGAGAAGCGTATCTGGGTCGGAAGTAATTTATTCATGAAGTACCAAACGTGACGTCACAACTCGGTAGCTGCGTCTCTGACTGCGTTCCCGCGTTGACCTCAAGTAGATAACATGACAGGCCACAGGGGGATTTTTGAACTATCACATGCTGGTTTTTCTTTAAGTCATTCCTGGTTCTGTGGTGGTTTACGGGGATGGAAACGGGGTATGTGTACAAGTCCACCGTCATTAACCGACGACAGACGAAACATGTACATGGCAAAGCTGAACCACAGATACATGTGTAGGGGTTTCATATGCGTACAACACGAACACAGGTTCCAAATTCGGTTTGAATGCAACAGGTCTTTATTCGATCACAGCCTCAAAAGTACACGAAGGTTTCTCACTCGGTTCACTTGGTCTTTCAACCATTCGAAGACACACAGGATTCTATCGATAGTTCGAAGCATTAGCGATACCGGACAGTTAAGCTCTGTGCCAGCATGGCTGGTGCAGAGTCCATAACGTGGGAGGGGTGTAGGTGCCCCTGTCAAAGCGAAGGTACGAAAGGTGCGGGTCAGAGCTCGTCCTAGGACTAACTGGTGAGGTAGCCAACCTCGGCCTCTTATATACCCTGAGCGCGGACCAAGCAGTGTCGACGTGGCACTCCTCCGTAGCGCCGTCTGGAGTGCCCTGCCTGGCTCCGCTACCGGATAACCGAAAGGACATGGCTCAGGTGTTGCCACCTAGTGTCCGTTGGAGGCACTTACCGCTCTGACTCCACGGACCTTATATGTACACGTATTATTCGTGCCCCTACATCACCCCCACCAGATTATAACTAGGGTCGAAATACATCTGATATAATATAATATACTCGAATATGGGAGAATAATATCAGTGTACATGATGACAATACCGGGGTACATTTGAAGGTACGATATACGTTTTTACACTTACATGTAGAAAGTACAAATATAGATTTTAGATTTTACCTGTTACACCAAACAACACTTACATCTCTATGTACAAAACAGGGATCTTATAGATCCAACACTATAACGACAGGATAGATACGTGAGTATCCATCTTTAATAAAGATATGAATATATACGAATATATGTTCTATACTACTTCTAACTATAGTGATCACAGTTTTGTATGGTTTTCGTTGAGATATAATAATGGTTACTACATTAATCATTTTAAGGTAAGTTGAGATTGCACAATATGTGACTTTTTAGGACGGAATGACACAGAAGTAATGGCTCGAAAATATTTAAGTGGGCGAACCGTCCCAGGAGAGGTAATTACGTGAACTATTGGAATTATGTAAAAATACTTGGAACCAACATAGTTGTGACATTAACTCTTATAACCAAGGAATGTAGTAATATTAGCCTCCATGTGAGGCAACCGATATATACCTTTATATCTTTAACAATAGATATACTTTCGAAATCCGAATACCAGTTGTTATGTCCAAAAAGAAAATTTTTGGAGATAAAGGTAGGTATCGAACATTATGTACAGTTTTGGTTCGAATCATAGTATGTAGTATCAGTTATACTACTTAAAGTATGAACACCCTTTGTTTTTGTTTTTTTAGACAACGAAGACATTTCTTGACAATTATGCATTTTCCACCCGGCTTATGTTTACCTTCGAATCATGACCTTAATCATGGATGTTTTATAATAACAACACAATTATTACAGTATCATCGAAGCATCATATGCACAAGTCATCAATCACACAATCGAACAGCCGAACACCCAAGTTAGCTTCAATACGCTCTGGAGTTCTTCGAGTGACCCACTCCATTGGGTGAGTCCTATACCGAATACCCGAATGAACTTAACGTTCAGGGCCTTCATAGTTTTGGCCTGATCGTCAAGAGTATCTTCTGCAGCTTTCTGCAGACAACGAGCTGTTGAGAGTTCTTTCTTCGATTGTGCCAGCTGCTTGGTGAGTTCGATCACCTTATCTGGCTCCGATTGTTCGTCAATACGTTGCTGCTCGAAGATCTTCCTCAGCCTCTCGACCTCCTTGCCCTGCATGGTGATGGCATAGTCGGTTGATGCTCTCGCCACACCGGCTGCATATCGTTGCATGCCAGCCAGGTGTTCCTGCAACCATCGTTCGTATAGTTCTTTATGCACCACCGCATCCGGAGCCTTTGGAGGCTCGAAGTAGTCCTTCGGAATCTGTATCTGGGGCCGAATGTTTTCACCACTGATCATCAGATCATACCACTGGTTTGGATCCACTGCTGGTTCCTCACGAACACTGGGCTTATAGGGCACAGTAGCAGTAGTAGTAGTGGTGGTGAGTACGGTGGCTGCAACAGTTGCTGCCTTCCCTCCTCCAGCAGTTGTCGTTGGTGTGGTGGTGACTGGGTTCGAAGTGGTCACTGGAACCGGGTCCACCACAGGCTCAGCTTTTATGGATGTCGAATCCGCACTAGTAGCAGGGGTTTTACGCCCCACTGACTTTGTAGAACTGTCAGCCCTTGGTTTCACCTTGTCTTCTGCCCGAGGAGTGAGGTTGGTGGTCGTCACCACCAAGTCCTTTTTCCCAGGCAGCACAAAGTGATCCGAATCCGCCATCTCCACGTCCCGTGAGTCCGGTTGGCGGATGGCATCCATCACAGAGATGCCCGTAGGGAGATTCTTGTACGGATCCTTCTCAGTTTGTACCTCCGGACCAGGGAAGTCCATTGAAGGGTACTCGGCCTTACTGGCCAAGTTACCAGGAGTCAGAGGACGAAGGGTTTGCAGCTGGGAGCGACCCTTGGGGGCTGAGAAGTCCGGACCATAGTTAGGACGCAAGTCCTTCAGTGGGGACCGGTGCTCGATCGTTGTCGCGCGCCCCCGTGCTGCAGTTGGAGCTCTTGGAGCTGGAACCTCCGACTTGACCTTTTTGCAGTCAGGTTCGGAAGTCGCTGGACTCCTGTTCTCACTTCGTTTCCCTGGAAGGGGGTTGGCCGCTCTCCAGTCGTACAATTGCTGGTACAAGGTGTCGTTCAGGTCCAGTCGACCACGTCGATCAGTATGCTGGAAGACAGCTGACTGTTTCGAATTCCGGGTTAATTGGACCTTTCCGAATTGGAAGGTCTCAATCGTAATGGTTTCGAATTTGACTTTGTCCAGGCCTGCCACCAGGGATGCATGGAGATCTCCAACGTTCTTTCTGGCCAACATCATGGCTTGGCCATGACATTGTATCAGGTGCTCGATCATTCGGCCTCTTCTAGGGGTCCACATTCCCGAACACTTTTTGTTGGATTTACCGATATCAGCGCAGACATACATCGCATGGTGGTGCATGTGCTTCTCCACGAGATGTCGCATGAATCGAAGACGAGTAGGCATGGGGCGGTTCTCGTGTGCGAAGTAGACACGGCAGGAATCGAATGGGCAGTCCTCCCTTACCCCTTCTTCATACCGGGCCATCGCCCAACGTATTTTGGGGCGGCCCTCATGGTTGTAGTAAGTCTCAGGGAACTGTTTTCGATCCAGCAGCCGACCGAACCAGTTTTCTGTCCATGACCAGGAACTGGGTGAGCCCATATTGGATCTCATCCATTCTTCGTCATCAGACAATCCTTCATGGTCCGGTTCTTTGGGACACGAATACATATCCCTCGATCGTTTGCAGTGTTCCATGCACTCGGGCCTAAATTTCTTGAAGCCCCCACTGGCATTGCGCCAAATCATGTCCTCCACCCGAGAACTTGGGACGTCTGCCGAGGCACCTGCCCCTGCAGCTGGAGCTGGAGGGGGCGACGAAACCACTGGTGGTGTGTTCGATTGCCCTGACTCGGAGGACGTAGACGGAGATGCAGGTACCTTGACCTGCACTGGAGTTTTAGTCGGAGTTGCTGGAGGGGTCGAATGCGTCCGGGTGGGTGCCCTAGGAGGCGTCGAAGGTGTAGAGGCCGTACTGGATACTACGTCCACCAACCTCACGGTTGGGGACATATTAATCGCAGTAGTTTGGGGAGGCGAAGGATGAGGTACACATGGCTGTCGTGCCTCATTCTTCTTTGCCTTCCGTTTCTGGCTCTTTGGAAGTTCGAAGGGGACCTCCTCCAGATCCGAAGCGTCGGATACGGACCGTCCTTTTTGTTGCGGATTGGGGTTCTTACGGGACTGGGCTCGAGTCATTGGCGTTCTGGGGGCAGTTTGCATAGCCTCCAGAGTTAGCCGTAACTGTTCATTGGCTGCCCTGAGTTCATCGGATTCTCTAACCACCTGAGCATAACGGGCTTCTTGCTCAACTGATCCTGAGGTATCCGAATGGATCTCCCGCGGAGCCAACTCCACGCTAGCTGAATCTTCTTCGAATGGGACTGGTAAAGGTCCCGGAGCTTTCGGAAGGGATTCGGATGGGGACTCAGTAGTCCCGGTGGTCGTAGTTGGTTCTTCGAATGGCGTTGAAGCCGACTGGGAAGTACTCGAAGAGCATTCGGACTGGACTGGGGCAGGTTCGGACACCTCGGACTTAGGCGGAGTATTGGGAGGAGTACTGCCATTAGAAGTTTTACGACTACCTTTGGTCTTGGAGAATTTCTTTTTCTTCCCCTTCGTACTGGTCGTGCTCCCATCACTTGAGGGCACTGCTTCCTCCCTAGCTTTGGCTTGTTGGAGATGCCGAAAGTTCGTACCACATCGCAGTAGGATTTTTCCAAAGATCTCATTTTGATATGCTCCCCGGATGGCTCCTTCGTAACTCTCTAGCCAAGTACCCTCATGGTGGTCGAATCCATGTTCCTCCAGCTTGTCTAGCACCATCGCCATGAGTGTGGGATGGAGCTTCAGCGAGGTGTCGAACGGCGGGTCACACTCCAGCACCTCCATGAGTTGTTGCTGGGCCAGTGATATTCGTACGAAGTCCTCCATTTCTTCGTCAGATACTGCATGGATAGGCAATTTCTGGCTTACCTCTTCCAACTCTGGCATCTCGTCCTCTTCCTCATCACCTGCTGCGTTCAGCTGGCTTGACGTCGAATTGTCTATGTCTTTCGAAGCAACACGTTTCGGGACATTGCGCCACGGCAACGGCCCTAGGTTGACTGTAGCCGGGGGTGGCATGGTCATGCTGTCCCGATCAGCCGTCGAATAGGAGCCGATCCCCGCTACACGAACGGTAACCGCACTCCCGGTGGATTCAGAGGCGGATTCATAATCCGACTCACGAGCGTTGTCGAATTGGCCATCGTCCATCCCGAACAGATCTATCTCGTCGGACTGGAGGCCCTCACCGGGGGTGTACTGCTCCTCCATCGCAGTCGAATGTTTTCAGCGAAAACGAAGTTTAATGATCGAAGATTTGCGGAGTACGAAGCTCCGCGTGTCCTAATGACACTAGGAGCGGGAACTAACCAGGTTGGCGCGTCTTATGATGTGGTTTTGGAGACTTTTGGTCGACTACAAGTCCCTTCTTCCTCCTCCTTTGCCCTGCAGCGTCCGTGCGTCTTCTTGGCACTGATCCAATATGGCGACCGCCCTTCTTGTCTCGTGATGCCACGCCCGCCGCGGGAGCGAAGGTCAACCAATCAGCGTTCACGCTTCACCGGAGAGCCCTTTTCCGATGGATAACCCGGCGGGAGACGCTCGCGTTTCCCGCCACTAATCGAACGGGTAGCTCACCGGAGTGTAATCCTTATGGAGTCAGTTCCACAGTACCAGGGATACCGCTAATCATGAATTCTTCAGGAGTGTAGGCAAATGTCATTACGGGTAACATAAGAATACCCGCCGGATAGTTCCGTCTGCCACCCTCGGGGACGTTCATGATCAACTCTCACCCTAGCTCTGCTCACTCGACAGCAATTAGGTCTGTACTACCATCATGGCATCGAAACTTCTTGTTGTGTATACAAATTAGGTCACAGCAGTCTCCGGATTATGCCGTGGACTGCGTCTTAACCCCACCTTGGGTTCTTTAGACCTGGTCGTCCGGGAAGATTCGACAGGATGTCCAGTAGTCAATTGGACAGCCCTCTCCTCCCCTTCAGACCTTCATTTGCCGAGACTTTTTTTCCGCACTTTTTATCCTTCTTGCTAGAAGCTCGAATTGGTAAAATTTTTTTAGGCCTACCCCGGCCCCGCTTTAATTTACCAATACCAAGAGGCAACGTTTTTTTCTCATCTGAGGGTATCACTAGTTTCCTAGGTCTACCAGGACCACGTCGTTCCGGGGTGGTCGCTCTCCACTCAGTGTTATCTGACTTCGAATGCTCCCCTGGCTTCGAATGCGCTGAAGCATCACCCTGCCACCGGCGTAGGCGAGCTACATTGGATTTATACAGGCGTCCCAACAAGGATTTGATCACCACCGTGGATTCAGAAACAATCCGAACCACAGTAAAGGGACCATCCCAGTTGGGTGACAACTTTAGCTGCTGTAGGGGGTCGTGTAGCCTAACTACTTCATCCCCCACTCGAAAGGACCTAAGTTTCAAACCTACGTCATAGCCCACTTTTTGCCATGAAGCAGATTTGCTTAGTTCACATCGAACCATCTCGTATGCGGACTTGAATTGATCCCTCAATGCCTCCACGAACATCACCTGACAGGGTGTTTCAGCGTTTATCCCAGCTACGCCAAACACCAAGTCAGCAGGCATAATCAAATCCTCTCCGAATACCAACAAATTGGGGGAACAACCGGTGGAAGCATGCACCGTACTATTATAAGCATGTACCACAAACTCGCATTGCTCGTCCCAATCATCCATCTGACTGTTGACCAGAGGCTTCAGGACTTGTATCAAGGTTCTGTTGAACCTTTCTACTTGACCATCAGACTGAGGCCGGTACGGATTCGTTCTTGTTTTGCATATAGCAAGGCTATGGCACATTGCTGCCCATAACTCAGATTCGAATTCTCTGCCTTGATCACTATGCAACATCAAGGGCACGCCTAGATGAAGCACCCAACCCTTTACAAATGCACGAGCACATGTATGAGCCTTGTGATCTTTCAGAGGAAACACTCTAGTATACTTCGAATAGTAGTCGGAGATCACCATCATGCACATGTTTCCATCAGGAGTGGTTTTTAGGCCACTAATGATATCAACCGCTATGCGTGCAAATCTAACTCCCCAGAGCTCTTGAGTTAGTGGCAACTTCCCCAGGCCTTCACCTGGTTTGCTCAGACAACAATCTGGACAAGTAGAGATCCACCTAAGCAGATCTTTACTCATGCCAGGCCAGTAATACCTTCTGGAGAGTCGCGCAAGGGAGCGCTTCTTTCCAAAATGTCCACTGGTCTGATGTCCATGTACGAAATACATGATATCCCTTCGCATAGCTGTGGGTATCACGATTTGTCGAATTTTGGCCTTGTACGGTGTTATCTTCCACCTACATAAGATACCGTCAACAACAGTTAGCTCAGACCATTGAGCAAGTAGCTGTCTCATTTCCCGGTTCTCAATCGAAATGGTTGGTCTTTGTGGTTGGGCACCACTGGAGACCTGTTCTATTAGTCTCGAAATGACAGCATCACCCTTCTGGAATTGCCTGATGGTTTCGGTGGACCATTCCATTGCTTTAGAATGTCCTACATCATACGGCATTCGAACTCCAGCTATTACAGCATTATGGGCTCCACAATCATCGCAATCCATTCTAGAACATTTCCGTATGGGTCTTCTCGAAAGGGCGTCAGCATTGATATGCTTGCTCCCTGCTCTGTGTTGGATTTGGCTATTTTCCAACCCGAACTCGGACAAGTGGGTCAGCCATCGACCGATCATTCCTTCTGCTTCCTTAAAGTTCAACAGCCACCTTAAGGACGAGTGATCTGTCCGTAAAGTAAAGTCACCTCCCCAAAGGAAGTGCTTAAACTTCTTCGTATACACCACTACCGCCAACAATTCGCGCTTAGTGGTACAGTAATTCCTCTGGGCCTTATTGAGGGTATTACTAGCGAAAGCCAGTGGCACTTCTATCCCCTCTTGCATCTGGGATAGAGCAGCACCTATACTGTCATTACTGGCGTCTGTGTCCAGTATGAAATGTCCATCAGCTGTTGGATATTTCAAAACTGGGGTGGTTCGAAATAGGTTCTTCACGGCTTCGAATGCTAGATCTTGTTCCGGACCCCATGGAAAAGGCTCCTTCTTCTACCCGGAGTCCAGTGAGCTAGAGCCTGCATAGGCTGAGCTATTCTGGCATACCCCGGTAGGAAGTCTCTGTAGTAGCTACAGAAGCCCAGAAAGGACCGTATGTCTTTAGGTCCCTCTGGCTTTTCCCATTCCGATACAACATCTAGTTTCTCAGGATCCGCCTTAACCCCCTCAGTGGATATTATCCGACCGAGATAGTTAATAGAAGTCCTAAACAGGTGACACTTCCTTGGTTTCAATTTCAAACCATGGGTTATCAACCTCTCGAAAATTTTGACTAAAGTAGCCAGGCACGATTCGAAGGTCTTCCCGAAGACAATTACGTCGTCCAGGTACACCAAACACTCCTTCCATAACAGGTCACTCAACAGAGATTCCATCATGGCTTCGAATGTTGCAGGGGCGTTACACAATCCGAACGGCATCACATTGTACTGGAAAAGACCGACATGGCTCGAAAATGCTGTTTTTTCCTGATCCTCTTCCTTCATTCCAACTTGCCAGTATCCGGATTGCAAATCCAGCGTACAGAACCATTGGTTTCCGCCCAGGGAATCAATAGTCTCGTCTATACGGGGGAGAGGATAGGAGTTTTTCTTAGTACAGCCATTCAATTTTCGATAATCTATGCAGAAGCGAATTGTGCCGTCTTTCTTAGTCACCATCTGAACAGGACTGGACCAGGGGCTAGTGCTGGGAACAATCACCCCTAATCTCAGCTGATCAGCGATTTCCTTCTCGGCCATCAATTTCTTCTTCAAAGGTAGGCGTCTATAAGGGATTTTGAAAGGTACAGCGTCCTCTGTAGTGATGGAATGTAGCACCTTGTCAGTTCGCCCCAAACCAGTGGGCTCCCCGAAGGCTGCATCATATTTCACCAATACCCGTCTCAACTGATCTTTCTGGTCCCCCGTCACCAAGCTCGAATCGTCCACCAACTTTTGGAGTTCCGGACGTAAATCGGACATCCCTTCAAGGTTCGGTTGGGTATCTTCTGAGAGTATACTGGTGCTTGCCTGTGCAACGATCACCTGCCCCACGGGAGTACCTTTCATCAGATAACGGACTTCACCACCAGGATTCGAAATAGGAATTAGATTCCTACTGCCACTGCCTACGAAAGTATCTGCACTCTCGAGTCCAATTGATGCAAGTCTCACCACATCGGGTTCAACCACCGCCATCTGGTCTCGGAAGATACTGTCACTCGAAAACAGGACATCACATGTCTGTCCTGGGGGTATCTTAACCGTCTGTACCACCGAGGCTACAGAAGATACCTTTCTCAACACGCATTGTACGGCCACCCTATATGGATGTTCTATCTTTAACATCCCCCTACAAGGTTCCAACATTGCACCGTACAACGCAGCGAAATCTAATCCGATGATGCCATCATCACTCAGATCAGCAATAGTAGGGGACAGGAGGTAATCCTGCCCACCTATATTGATTTCGAAAAATGCTTTACCAAACGTCTGCATGCAGCTACCGTCGGCCGAATGAGCTGTTACCCTCGTTGTGAAGTTATCTGGCTCATCGGCTACAAGGTCATAGAACCTCTTCGAGATCATGGAGTGACTAGCTCCAGTATCCACTAGAAATTCTGCAGACCTTCCCCTCACTGCTACAGTCAAATACCACCTCTTCCCATCCAATGGTGATGGGTTGACGGTGAAACGTTCGAAATCCTTAGTGACACCAAGATCTACTCCCCGTCGTTTCAAGTGCTTCAAACAGGGGTGATCCGGGGACAATCGGGCACTGCTGACTACTTCCAGCTCCTGTATCCAATTCGCCGCTTCCCCAGTACTTCCTCCTCGGACGTCTACTATTCTGGGTTCATTGGACATACTTAGAAGGGACTGATCAGGCCCCTCCTCTAAGTTTCCAATCTCTACTGCACCTCGGACTTCATCGCTTGCACCGCTGGCGATATGTTGGCTTTCCTTCTCCTTAGGGGTTACTACCTTGCCATCCAGAGCAACCCCGTCTAGTTTTCCGTTTTCTTCTCTTCAGGCTTGGGTACCGGCTTTTCAGCTGGGCATTCTGCAGCAAAGTGTCCCAGGACCTGACACCTGTAACACTTCCTAGTGGTCTTGTCCACTCTCGGCTTCGAATTCCTCCCTGTTGATTGCTGGTTTCCAGACATCAAGTCAGTCAATCTTAACAGAAGTTCTTCCATAGAACTAGGAGTTGAGGAAGTAGTCGAAGGTGCGCTTGTAACTCCTGGGGTCACAGGTGGTGTTTTCCTGTCGGCCTTCGGATAGCGCTTCGAATTCGAATTGGAATAAGATTTGCCGCTGTTCTTTTGAGCAACTGCGCCAATCTCCTCCTCCCTTCCAGAATCACCTTCCTCTGTATCAGAGGCTGGTGGGTCTTGCACCACACTGGAAGTTCTCGAAAGTACTCTCGAAGATAGCAGATGCCGTTTCCTGTCATAGTCTTCTATGGCCATGAACAAATCAGTGAGAGAAGTTCCAGCTTTCCAACTATCACATGCAGCGGTCCGTTCATCAGAATCCCTTAATCCCTCAATGAATTGCGAGAACAAATCATCTAGGAACTGTGGGTCATCTAACTGCCATCTTGGTCTAGCTCTTTGCAAGAGAGATTGCAATTCTAGACCGAACACACGGTGCGACTCGTTTGGCTTTTGAGTCCGTTTCCGGAACAATCGAAGCGGGTCTTCATTACCCACATTACCTATCAGGTAACTGGCGCATTCCACCAATTGGGTAAACAATCCGGCACCATGCATCGTTCTCCATCTCGAAACAGCTAGCTTGCCTGGGCCATTTCTCAATGCCCGTAAAAGTTCGTCCAACGATTCCTCTTCTGACCATCGATTATACCTCATATCGTCCATGAAGTCTGCGAACCAGTCCTGCCATGGCTGTCTTCCTGTGAATGGACTCGGAGTGCTGGCAGTGCGTCTAGCAGCGTTGTGGTTGTCCCTGTGCAACAGAAACGACTGCTCGATGCTCCAGTCGACGATATCGGCATTATCAGCTTGTCTGCTAACACAGTCCACTCCCATCTCAGCAATGCAGGGGTTCGTGTCGTAAATCAATTTCATCCCAGGGGACATCGATTCGCGGCGAGATACTCGTCTACCAGCATGTGTAGGAGATCTCCCTGGCCTCCTTGAGGGACCACTCGAACGTTCATTCGGGTCAGATCTCGAAGATCTCTCATTCGAACTCGTACGGCTCGGTCTCTCTCGAGAGCTGGAACGACTGAGAGAGTTCGAATGGTCGTCATCATACGACGTTGGGCGTTGGTCACGCCGTGAAGATCTTCCATCCGGATCCCCTGTATCAATGGTCACTCGTTTCGGTCTCCCTCCGGTTGAGGTAGAGGCACTACCCCCACCAGTTGATGAGTTGTATATGCCACCACTGACATGATCAAACCCTGAACGGCTACCTCGAGTTGCCTCTTCATCTCGTTTCTTCTGTAAATCTGCCACCTCCCTGATCAGACGATCCTTTTCGTCCATCATCGCCTTGGTAGCTTCTCGGATCGTATCCTGGAGCTCGTCCGAATCATGTATGGTCTTATCCTGACGTTGTTCTAGAGATTCAGTACGTCGCCGCAAGACATTCTGTTGATGAGCGAACTGGTTTTCCATATGTTCCAGTTCTGCCTTCGTTGTGTCTAAGCGGTTCTGTTTCTCCATTGTTGCCCCTTCTAGATCTTCATTCTTGTTCCGAAGCTGTACCAACCGATGACTCAAAGCTTCAAACTCTTCATTCATCCTGTCCATCTCTGCGATCCTTGCTCCTTCGAACCGATTCTTCTCCTCCTCGAAATGACGACGTGTCACTTCCTGTCGCTGGTGTCGTTCAGCATGCAGTATGCTCATGCCTTGTGTTGGCATAGGAGCAATGTGTCTCTTCGAACCACCAGTTTCAAACAAAGAATCATCTAGGTTTGACCCCAGATCTTTTCGAATAGAATCAGGATTGCCTCTCCTTGGTTCTGGTGTAGAACTCGAACGGTTTGGCCCATAATGTTTCTCAAGGGCTGCTACCACCTCCGGATCTGGACTCGAAATAGGATGAAGGGACGCTCCACCCTTTGCCTGTTCAGCCATGTTAACCCACTGACTGTGCTATTCTGTGTTTCACCCGAACTGGTCACGGCACCAATGTAGGGGTTTCATATGCGTACAACACGAACACAGGTTCCAAATTCGGTTTGAATGCAACAGGTCTTTATTCGATCACAGCCTCAAAAGTACACGAAGGTTTCTCACTCGGTTCACTTGGTCTTTCAACCATTCGAAGACACACAGGATTCTATCGATAGTTCGAAGCATTAGCGATACCGGACAGTTAAGCTCTGTGCCAGCATGGCTGGTGCAGAGTCTATAACGTGGGAGGGGTGTAGGTGCCCCTGTCAAAGCGAAGGTACGAAAGGTGCGGGTCAGAGCTCGTCCTAGGACTAACTGGTGAGGTAGCCAACCTCGGCCTCTTATATACCCTGAGCGCGGACCAAGCAGTGTCGACGTGGCACTCCTCCGTAGCGCCGTCTGGAGTGCCCTGCCTGGCTCCGCTACCGGATAACCGAAAGGACATGGCTCAGGTGTTGCCACCTAGTGTCCGTTGGAGGCACTTACCGCTCTGACTCCACGGACCTTATATGTACACGTATTATTCGTGCCCCTACACATGTATCTTCGCTATTTACGCTCCGAGGGACTCGTTTTTTTTATTGGTGGAGACATAAAGTGGAGTGATATGTGACAACATTCTGGTATGACACATGATTTTATGGTATTTTTGACCAAGGAATACATTTCTGTTCTCATAATTGACAAATAATTTGCTGTTGCTTAAATAATTTCAACCTATTAGTCAATCAATTCAACCACTTAATCACCCTGACCCTGAGTCATTTGTGATGTTAATCACACATTCAATTTTTAAGGATGCACATCAATCCAATTCAAATTCAATTTGACTTAAGTTTATTCTGTAATTGCAAAAAATATGAAAGTATGATATGCTTACATTTGTTTCCATTGAATCACAGAAGAGGTTGATACTGAAAATGAAAAAGGAAGATCTAAATTACATTTGCATTCTGATTAGAGCATCTCCATTTCAATTTTTGATGACTGACAGAAAAAGTCAAGCACGGTGATATTACTGGGGTAGAGGAGGGATGGGGAGATGAAATATTTGATGATACCAAATAAAAAGTTTACAAGCCAGATACACATTGGGATTCTCCTATTACATATGCATATATACATGGTATAGCTAAACTAGTCAATACAATCATTATTAGATCGAATACGGGACTGCAATAGGAAGAATAGGGGGAAAATGGGTATTGGGGTGTGCGCTTAATAGAATAAAATTGTTTTATTTTTTTGTTGTTGATTTTTTTTTATAAGTACAGTGTGCACTTGTTACGTCAAATACGGTCATGCCATACTTTGGATAGTAGACTATCATTCTTGAGATGAGTTTAACATAATACAGATATGACTTAATGTGACACAAAAACCAGCATTACTAATACAATACAAAGACTTAATGATATGCTTTAAATTACCCACTGAGTTGGATAAATCCAATGAAACGTTCATCTGTAGCACGTTCTGTGCTGGGCTTTTGTGATGATAAAGTTTTAAATAATTGGTATATTGGAGATCATTCCTCAATATATTTTAGAGATATTTTTCAATACTAATCTTCAATTTTCTTTTGAAAATTAGACCATTTTTCTGAACTTCTTACATCAACCTTGATAGTATTCCAATTATTGTAACCATCCACTGGAGGTGACTTAAGAAATCGTCTAAGTATGAGATATATACATTCTTATTGAAGGACCATCTGCAGCTCGGGTAATTTTATTTTCAACCAACTCGAGTGATTCCAACCTAATTAGCCTGTGTAGCATAATATACCTTGCAAATATTTTCTACGTAAGTCAGTTGGTAGAACAACGATTTTACTATGAATCCTCTTTACAGTAATGGATATACCGTATTCGACGTAATAAGCGCCCTGGGCGCTTATAAAATTATTTTCATGGCAGTTTAAGTACTTAAGAGTTTAATTGTCTCCAAAATCGGGAAATTTGAGCCTTTTTGCTAGTCTAGAAATGCCCCAAAAAAGGGGAGGGGGCGCTTATTAGGGGGAGGGCGCTTATTACGTCGAATACGGTATAGGGTCTTTTATTTTAAGACACACTTTTATACCAACATTATGCAATATTTGGAGTTTTTTTCTGAACGGATAAATTTATCCCAGACAGGAAAACACGACTATTATATATATCAGGAAATAACAATAGCACAGCAGTACTTTGGTCCTATGGTCTAAAGAAAAGATTATTTTTTAAAAGAAAGAAAGGATTATTTTCAATCAGACCATGATATCATTGACCTTCATGTTTCTATTATTATAACGAGAATATTTTATTGACATGTATGTATATTAACTTTCCCCAGCCTAAGATAGAGAAAAATGGAGGTCCCCTGGTGCATATGCACTCCCGGTGTAAGAAGAAGGTATATTAATCAACTAAATTACTGCTCGTCCACTATTCAGCCTTATCACACCCAACTATAGCGGACTCACGGATTGTTGCAGATCATGCACATCTATTTTGTCTCACGCAATTACAGCACCAAACTATCATAGAGTTGATAGAGCGAATGCATCACACATATTTTTAATTAGGCTCTTCTTTTCATATGGACACAATGTTTTACCAAATTCTCTTGACAAAGTTTTTTTCCCTAAAATAGATACCAGTAGGTGAATTGGATTTTCTACATATCATAATACATATGAAGATTATTCAATGCTTTATATTTTATTTGCGTGATACACAAAAATATTACTTGTATAATTGACACATACCGGACAGAAATACACAAAAAAAAAATACACCATAGTATAGGCCTATGGAATACACACTGTCATCTTTGCTGATATTGCATATATACTTGGAGGTTCCTACCTACCTACATACAGCCATGTACTGACCACTTTGTTACACACCTACCTACATACAGCCGTGTACTGACCACTTTGTTACACACCTACCTACATACAGCCGTGTACTGACCACTTTGTTACACACCTACCTACATACAGCCGTGTACTGACCACTTTGTTACACACCTACCTACATACAGCCGTGTACTGACCACTTTGTTACACAGGCCTGAATGATAAACTACCACAGCGACCGCATGCTCTCACTACGACATATTGTTATCATGATGTATAGACGGGGGTTTATACTGATACTTCACACTGACCTTTATTCTGACTTCTTAATTGGGGACATAAGCCCGGCTTATGTGGCTATAAACTCAAGGACCGTTCGTAGCTCTTATCCCGCGGTCCCACTGGCTCACCGAATCACCGCTGGCAGGAGGGAGGAAGCTGCGGGCAAGCAAGTCCCGCGTGGGTTCCTACGCGTGAGGCAGGCGAGTAGTTCGCAGGGGTAGACACCTACGCTGGCCCGGGAGCCAATAGCCCGTAGTTTTAGGTCCGGGCCCGTAGTTTTGTGAGTATTTACATTGCTATGGGCCTGGGTGGCCCGTAGCTGTTTACAGCCCAATTTGTGAGTGAATATAGATGTAAGATTCATATAGGGTAAAGCTGTAAAGTATGGCATGTCATATACCGTTAGAAAGAGAAAACCACGATCATCTCAAATATGTTACCCAATACATGACGTAGGCCTCCCCAATATATACCTCTTTGGGTAAAACAAAAAGGTTTTGAAAAAAGTTTTGATCCCGGGCCCACAAGTTTAGGTCCGGGCTAATAGATCACTGGAGCTATGGGACCGGGTGGCCCACAGCTGAAAAGGTCAGTGTCTACCCCTGGTTCGGGTGCCTAAGCCTAGGAGGAGGGGTAGATAGGAGGACTCCCCGACCACTACTGTTAGGCCTACTAACTAGCAGGCGAGCTGACAGGGGATGCGGGGAGGCAGGATATGTGGACAAGGTGTGGGAGGGGTGGTTGGGGGGGGGGGGTGGTGGGGGGGGGGGAGGTGAAGAATGGTAGGGGGGGAGGGTCCGTTTTGCCCTGGTCTCCCTACCCATCTAGTCTAGGCCTAAAACGTATGTAGGCCAGCCTCGGCCAGCGTCTTTCCTAACATTTAGATAGCCTGGGAGCACCATGTGACTGGGCCTGTCATATCACCCAATACACATCTTTTAATAACCTCTTTCATGTAAAGGTGTTAAATATACAGTAGCCCTTAATTATCCTTTGATCAAGATAATAATCTTTTAGTAGTTGGATGTGTATTGCCAATACACATCTGATTTGCGCCACCAAAGTGGCGCAAAATGAGAATAAGGCCTGCTCCCAGCCCATACTGCAGAGGGTACTGGGAGCAATATTGGGATCGGAGTCCGAGACTGTATGTAGGCCTACTAGTATGTGGTAGGGTAGTCTCAGCGAACCATTGAGGGAGTAGTATGCTCAGAGTACCTCTTGGCCTATAAGGCCACCTTTTTTTGATAACTTGGATTACGGGCTTTTAGCTCCAAATTTTGGAAGGGCAGAGGCAAAAAAAAAAAAAAAGCTGCCCTACGGGGGCACCAGATCACAAGATTTCCCAAAGGGCAGAGGCAAAAAAAAAAAAGGCATGGAAAATCTCATTTCTTAGCAATCTAATGAAGATGTATTGAGAATTATCCCCAATCTGAAAGGCCTCATTCTGCCTTTAGCTGGTCAACATGTACTTTTTTCTCCCTTTTTTTGGTAAAATTCTCAAAAAATCTCGGATGGGAAAGGTAAAAAAAAACAAAAAAACTTCTTTCTTTTTTTTGCAAAATGCCAAAAATCTCGGCGGCGGGTCCGTAATCCAAGTTATCCAAATAAAACGGCCTAACGTCTGTAGGCCTATGTAGTAGAGTAGTCTCACAGCACCATGATTCTCTGTATATTCAATGGAATATTTTTACAAGACAAAGCTTCACCGTAAATGAATAAACTGTGTTTCACCGTACTGGATTACAGATATTCACAGTAAAATTGGTTGACTTAACAAGGGGGGAGTTAAAAATTTTGACCCATCGACCAGGTCCAGGGGGATGTAAAAAACAACACCTTCCCCCCACACCCTTCCCCCCCCCCGGTTGTTCAAAAATGATCACTCCCTTATATCCTTATTGTCAGGAGTAATACTGTATTAGGATAACTCTCAGCAGGGGCGGCGGAACCCCTTGAATGTTGTGGGGAGGGGTCTCCTGACATATAGGCCTAGCATTTGTGGTAGGGGGTTATTTGAGCAATAGCCTACCTAGATGTGAAAAGATTATTGTGAATGTTTAGAGGGGTATTAGAAAAAGTTTATTTTGCATACCTACCGTAAGTATGTTTTTTTTGCTTGTTTTTAAAAGTGTTTTTTATTTTTAAAAAGTACTTTTTACAGATTATGGGGGGGGGGGCAAAAAAATGTGGACTCCTTGACCGGGGGGGGGGTGTAAAAAATTGTAACCTGTTTTGGGGCAAAAAGCCCGAGCGTTACTATGCTTCAAAGGGCCCGTGCACGCGCCGATTTTCGCCCCATAGGGGGGGGGTTAAAAAATTTCGACCCCTTGTCGGGGGGGGGGGTGAAAAGATTTCGCTCCGCTCGACATGGTGACATGAGCATTTCTAAAAATAGAGAGGGGGACATGGACATTTTTTAGAATCGACATGCGCCATGGGGACCCTCCTCCCCAATACTGTTTCATCCACACACAGGAATACACAGGAGCGAATAGAAAAGGTATAAAAGAAGTATGCCTGTAGTGTATATCCTAGGTCGTTTTAAAGTGTAATTTTTAACACCCCCCCTCCCCCTCTGTGTAGGCCTATGTGTAAGTTTTAATATCAAAATTCTCGGCCCATAGTTTGACCTCCAGGCCCACAACTTTCTGTGGCTGTGGGCCTGGGTGGCCCATGGTCTTTGATGTTAGTGTCTACCGCTGGTAGGGGTGTACATGGTATTACTTAATATCATAGGGGGGGGGGGTCTAGGTTATTTTCTTGAGGGTGGGAGTCGGAGGGAGTATTTATCAATACTTTTGTATCATGGGGAGGGGAGGATAGCTCGCTTTAAGCTTATGGTGGTGGAGATGGTCAGGAGAAAGTTATTGTACTTTGAAAATCCTCCAAGCCTCCCCCTCCCTAAAGAGACGACACATCCAGAAAAAAAAGAGTTCCTCCCTGTACATACACACCGATCAATCCTTCAATGTTCCTCACTAAGTTCTACAACATCCCTTTATTTTATCAGTGGGGGTGGGGAGGGGGGGGCTATTTTGGCCCAAAATATGCGTAGGCCTAGATCTATGTAATAATGGATGGCCCCTTATACCAGATATAGGTCCTTGTAGTACGTTCAGGGGCGGATCCAGGGGGGGTGCAAGGAGCGTGTGCCCCCCCCTATTTTTTTGGTAAATTTTAATGTAGATGGTTGAACACCCCCAATGCTGTAGGTATTACGGCGCCCCCCCTTTCCCAAATTCCTGGATCCGCCCCTGACGTTTACCATAGCTTCAAGCCTTGAGGTAAGTCAATAGTTTCCTAAGAGCTACATGCTATAATGCTGAATACACACAGGCCTATACCTGCCTACAGGGACCAGGGCTGCAGACGCGGTGGGGGGGGGGGGGGGGAGGGGGTCATAGAAGGTCAAGGGTCAGATGTGCAGTGGAGCGGACAGCACAGTATAGCACGGCTTAGGGCCGATAGGGCTTGCTTTGAGCCGGTCCCAGAGGAGGAAGTAAGCGCGCTGACGGCTGGAGGGAAAACGATGCATAATTGGTTCTCTGTGCTGTGTGTGACAAGGCACAGGGAACCAATTGAAGCCTTCAGCAGCACACTACTGACCCCTTTTGATAGTCAGAGGAACTAAAGTTCTATGGGGCAGGGCCAGCAGATACTTCATATGTGTAGTTGGATGTATATATGATTTTCATCTAAATGCAGTGTGTCTCCTCTGAGTCTCTGGTGTGCTTATTGGACATTACACATCTGGCTTTTCATTTTCAGCAACATGTTGAATATACCGCCACTAATAAGTGTGTAGGACATGTTCAAAGTTAGCTAACCTTGGGGTTTCAGAAGAGCAAATGTTATGTAAGATTTCTGCATCTGTTTAAGCTTACACATCTTCAAAACCATACCAAAAAGATGGAAGAGTTGCTAAATAGTGTGACTGTACCAATACAATAACTGTGCCCCTACATGGGTCCCCACAGTATTGGCCGTGTCGCCGTGTCGATTTTTAGCCAGGGTGTCGTGTCGCCGTGTCGATTTTTATATATATAGAATATACTATTAAAGCCCTTATAAAAATGGCTGTGTCTGTCGATTTTTAAAAGTGCCGTGTCGCCCCTGTCGGATTTTAAAAGGGCCGTGTCGCCGTGCCGCACGTGTCGAATTTTACCCCATGTAGAGGCACATAACTTCCATATGTAGTACTGCTGCATTATGAGGTAATATTCATGACCTGTTATGGTTAGGTCCATGGGACCTAGATGCTTTAGTTACCCTTTTCTCCACCCCTTGTCAGGTCGCTTCCCACCTCCTCTGAGCCGGTCCCATATGGAGCGGGAGAGGATCGGGAGTGCAGTACGGGGGCGGCTTCCAGTCTAACTCTACAACATAGGCCTAAGTTAAGGCATAGACCTATAAACTATGAACGTTCATGGTTAAGGGAAGCTGGCAAATAACTTAGAGGTAAAGCCCTGAATTCAAACTCTTTTTTTTCATAACAAAGCATAGAAAGCATAGAAGTATGTACCGGTATCTCCCCCCTTCTCCCTCTCCCCTCCACCACCCCGCTCCCCCGGGCGTCCCGCCCAGCGCTGGCGCAGACTACATTACATAATAGGATCTAACGGGGCCAGTCGATCCGCGGGATAAGGTCTTGCAGGACCGTTCACCCCCCCCCCTCTGGTGGTTGGGGTAGAGGGTGTAGACACTGCCCCCTGGTGTAGGGTGGCTTCACCACTCTGGGTGCATGATCACACGCCGGCAGAACTCCCGCTGGTAGCAAAGTGAACGGACTGACTCATAACTTGCGGCATCTTTTTTCTTTTATTCAGCCGGTATCTGATGGTCAACGTGAAAATAAACACACCCAAACCTAGTGAGCCGTCATGTTGTTATTATGTGTTCATGTATTAACCTCCCCATGTGATAAGTGACGCAGGATTTATTACCTATTAACCACCATATGTTATGGCTTTTTTGACTGTCATTCTTAACCAAATCGATCTTGATACTAGGAATGATATGTTAAAAATTACAAATGTAACACATACTCTTTTTTCATTTAGGGAATGGAACTACCAGAGCCAGAAATGTGCAAGGTACGTACAACGGTGTTATCAAATTGTCATTGCCTGGCATCATTTCTGTACCTATCTCATTATTCCCTATGCATATATGAATCCTCGACTTGCAAAGTGTCATTATGAATCATAATGACAAGAAAAAGTCGCCATGCATGTATCGATCACTTGACTTGCTATGCCGTATACTCTCACGTAATAGTAGCACCCCCAACTTTAACTGATGGGGGTGCAGAGGGGTCCCCCCCTAAGGTCGAAAAGTCGCCGAAATTAAGGGGTCCAGGTCACAAAGTCGCTTTTTTGGACCCTCTACAGTATTGTGAATTTTGTCTAAAAGTCGCCAGGTCACTTTTATTATTGCATTAGGTCGAAAGTCGCCTCCAAAACGGCCCAGGTCGCCAGGTCGCTTTTGACCCATCTGCAGCCACACTGATCCTATACGGGTGAGAGGCTACCCAGGGTGGCGGCAGCCATCTTGAATATGTCACCCGAGACCAAAGGAAACACCAGGTGGCAGCATGTTCGCCCTGTGGCGCCCCCCTGTGGCTTGTACATGTAGTTGCACGTCCGGGAGGTGTGAGGACCCCCTCCTAACACATCTGCACCCCTATATCTGTTACAGTAAATTTTGGTTATAACGAAGTGCTGTTGGCCTAAACTTGTCTATAAAAAAAACTGGGTTTATTTTGCATTCATCAAATCAATTTTTTACCCCCCTTGTGAAAAAAACCCCACTCCTATTAAGGAAATTCGTGCCAAAGGGAGACACGTGAGGCCTACACCCAAAAGTCGCCAACCACCTCCTGTAGCCAACCAGAGGTCTGGGGAGTCGCCCTATGCCTCCAAAAAGTCGCTCCCCACCTCCTCCAGCTGACCATGCAGGGGTGGGGGAGCCGCCCTACACCTCCCAAAAGCCGCTCACCACCTCCTCCAGTCGACCAGGGGTGGGGGAATGTGGGGTCTACCCCTATTGTAAGGACATCTACCTAGTGATGGGGCATATCTCTAGTGGAGGGACATCTCCTGTGTGTTGGCTGGAGCAGGTGGTGGGCGACTTTTGGGTAGGGCACTTTTGGGTTTGAAGTCTGGGCATCAGGTAGAGGAGGGGGGCTGAGCAGGTTGTATGAGGGATAGGATTTCTGTTTGAAGTTTGAGTATCAGGTAGGGGAGAGGGGTGGGGGTTCGGGGCAACCACGGTCCCAGAGCAGGCTGTATGAGGGATATGACTCCTGTTTGAGTTTTGAACGTAAGGTAAGGTAAGGGGGGCTTGGAACATTTAGAGTGCCTCACTTGCATACAGGTGACCATGGTGTGCATGTAATGCATAGATAGGCCTATGTTTTTAAGTTTTAATTTGTGTATCTATTCATGTTGTCTATATACAATCTCATCTCAGAATCGTGAATCATTAAATGTTTTAGTGTATACCTATTTTGCTTCCTTGTATATGTAATAGGGGGTTAGTGCATGTGATGGGTATGTCCCACGACTTGTGCTGCCACCTCACGGCTCAACCCGGCATATGCTACTAGCGCCCCCTGGTGGGTGGTGGTGGAACGAGGGTATCCCTAGGCCCCTATAAGCCGCACATCGGGTCTGAGAACTAATACATCACACATACCAGGGCCGAGGCCACTATTTTAGGATCATTTTGATTTTGAACGTCAAACTTCACTTGCTCCCGACCTTTGTCTTTGAATCGATATGTTGATAAGGCTATGCTCGGATAACATCCGGACAATGGCAACACATGGCGGATCCGTGCAAGGAGAGAATCAAGGGGGAATGCAGGTGCTTGCCCTGGGCGCTGGTTGCTGGCAGACCCGAAGAAAAACTTGATATTTGTTATATATTATATTATTTTCAAGTTTTGTATTAAACACTGGATACTACATACTCTAGGCAGATATGAGATGGATGAGCAGTTAGAGGGAATATCAATTAGGTCGAAAAAACTTATCGAAAAGTGACCTAACATCTCTCCTGTACATAACTATAGATGACCTATGTTCAGGGGCCTCAATTTGAACATTTTAAGGTTTTTTGCGATTGGTCACTTACATCCCTGACATTATCTATTCCTCACGTATTTCACGTGTTCCGGTTCCGGTTGGCGAACCTGCCCCCTGGAGGTGGTAACAGGTTGTTAGAGTCACTAGTATTTATAGCGGCATAATGCCAGGCATTAATGGGGGTGGACAGGGGTCCCCCCCCCCCCCGAGGTCAAAAAGTCGCCAAAATTAAAGGCTCCAGGTTAGAAAGTCGCTCTTCTGGACCAAAATTCCTGCATTAAATGTTGTTCAAAAGTCTGAAAGTCACTACAATTACACAGAGACTCCTTCGAGCCCCTAAATTACACTACCAGGTCGCAAGGTTGCCCGGAAAACGGCCCAGGTCCCCAGGTCGCTTTTAACCCCTCTGCAGTCACATTAATGCCCACAATACATTTAATGATGAAGTATGGTTCCAGCTGGATCTATAGAACTAATACCAAGCAATACCCAAACTGCTATAAAACACAGTATACTCGCTACTTTTAATTCTCTATGCTACAACGGGGATCCCTCCAAAGTGATCTGGTAACTGCAGCTACCATAGTCTCAGTTCTGACAGTGCTTTGGAAATTCATGGATTGTTGATTGATTCTAAACTTCTTTCCACAGCGTACTATGATGTCAAGCCCGCAGTCGTTGATACCACTCGAACAGCTGCTGAATTCTCCACCATCCTCACCAAGTAATATTTATTGTCCTGTCCGTAATATACCCTATAAATAGTCATGAAAATTTCTCACGATTTATGCCATCAACATTGATCAGTTCTGCTTTGGGTAACTCCATAGAAAATATAAAAAATCGTACAGGGACGATAATTTTTAATCAAGTTCATTTGCCTGACAGTGCCTATGAGCCTGGATATGCTGGATGAGTCTATGCTCCGCAGTAGTCTAAACACTGCCCAGCGGCGCATCGAGCACCTGACGGGGCTGATGCAGGAGAGTGAGGCGACGGTGCTGCAGCTGACGGAGCAGGCGCGGGTGCTGAAGGAGGAGATCAGACGCCAGGAACGCAACATGGAGCGCAACCAACACGTGGAGAAGGCCGAGTACCTCAAGAACATCATCCTCAAGGTGAGCAGCTCCTCACCCCAGCCCACCACCAACTTCAGCCCTCTTTAGTTGACAACTGACTTTACTGGACTACTGACTTTAGAAGACCGCTGACTATAGCTCACCCCTGACTTTTAATAGATTCCAACAAAGATCCCACGGTCGGGGTTACTACAGCCTTTGAGGGGGTGGGGGGGGCACTCCTTACCTTTTCTATAGTACAGGCATGGGATTCTTCCGGATTTCCGGATTTTTGAGGCCAAAAAGGTCACCCCTGTGATTTGTGCAGATCCATTGAAAAAATATTTTAACATTAATGGGGGGGGGGGGGGGGTCTTAGTCTCTAGAGGACTTTATGCCATGCAAATCATACAAAATTCCCCCCAGATCACATCTTTTGCCTGCTTTTTGGATTTTTCTTCAAAACCCAATCCCATGCCTGATAGTAACTATGTGTGAACATCAACTCAAATTTGGGACCCTTATCACGGAGGGCAATTCAACAAAATAGCACCAGGGCCTAGAAGCCTCCATGTCTCTGATAGCACCCTTTGGCTTTGACACTAAGCAAAATGCATATCTTGATGAAGAGTAAAAAAAGAAAATAGCCCACAAAAGATTGGACTTAGGCCTACCCTTAGCCTAAACATAATTAGGTCCTATGTGTCTTTTTAGTTTCCCTGAAATGTAGCCCCCCCCCCTCCCCCAGTCGCCCCCTAGGCCTACTGTACAGCCCACGTCAGCGCGACCTCGCCATTGTGGCGTCTCACTGCCCCAGATAGCCCTAGCTACAGTAAAATTCCGTTATAACGAAGTACTTGGGGCCAGCAAAAAAGTTCGTTATAAACGAATTTCGTAGTATCCAATAAGCAGTGTAGACAAATTTTGATAGAGCCAGAAACCTTAGGAAATGTGTCCCTACACCTGGGAGATGTCCTTACACGAGGGAGATGCCCCTACACTAGGTAGATGGCCATTCTGGGCGGCTGTGGGAGGTGGTATGCGACTGTGGGAGGTAGTAGGCGACTGTGGGAGGTGCAGGGCTTCTGTACCCGGCCTACCCCGCCCCTAGAAAGCTGTGGGAGGTGGTGGGCGACTGTGGGAGGTGTAGGGCTTCTGTACCCGCCTAGGTGTGTGGATATCAAAGCTAGAAGTCCTCTAGCTCTGTTCCCGGCCTTGATGACTCTGTACCCGGCCCTAGTGCCTCTGTACTCCGCCTAGGTGTATGGACATCAAAGCCAGAACTCATCTGACTCTGTATCCACACGTTGGTGTGGTGAAATCAAAGACTGAATTCATCACCTGGCCAAAAAACAATTCGTTATAAACGAATTTAAATCAAACATAATTCGTAATAACAGGATATTTTTGTATAGAATATAGGAGATAAGATTGTGGCAGAGCAATTTGTTTGTTATAACCGAAAATTCGTTATAACCGAATTCGTTATAGCGGAATTTTACTGTACATCACCATAGTAAAGCGTCCAGACTCTCGCCATAGCTACAGTCAAAGAGCGCACGTCACTGCGAGGCTGGCCCTCGGCCTGCATGTAGTGCAACCAGAGGCCTCTGGCGAGTTGCATCGGTAGCCTTGGAGCAACCCCCCCCCCCCCCCCCCCCCCCGCCTTTCTCCAGGGTGCGATGGCCGCGCTCTATTTATAGTCTCTGTGACCTATTCAATGGCGTGCGTGACCTGACCTATGCCCAAATAAGGCAGACAGCTGGTGTCGCAGAATAGTCCTCGTCGTGCGTTTCCCCATGAGTATGCTACCCGGCAAAGATTCATTGTAACTGTATTTTAGATATCAAGAAGTTTGGTATGTTATCTCGAATTCTATAAGTTAATTTCGAATTATCTCGTCTTTTCTTGTTGTCAGAACCACATTTAACCACGTCTCACCTTAGAGGTCGAGGGGATCTGTCCAGTCGCACCTTATTTTCATTACCATAATGGACCCTATGACCTAACAACTCAACTTCTCTGCAAGCTTGTAATGGGCAAATAAAACGAAATAATTTCCACAATAGATCTAGGCCTACGCTACCATCTGATAATCTATTTTGGGACCAACTTGCTAAACTTGTAAACTTTGCTACGCTCAGTACAGCAAATATTATTTATTTTCATTACCACAATCTGTCCTGGTGACGTCAGAGGCGCTCCATGTGCCCATGGCGGCCCCTGTGCAAACCGAAATCATTAATAGGGTTGTCATGACGTTGCTGCACAACGTCAGGTCGCTACGCTCCGGGCAACCCCAAAAAATAGCAAACATGCAAACTTTTTCTCAGTGTATCGTAGTATAATCTACTTATATACTAGTAATGCTTGGTTGTAAAGGACAATTCCTTATAACTAATACAGACACATACTACCTTGCAGTTCCTGACCCTTGAGACAGAAGATGAGCGGCGGCAGCTGATCCCAGTGCTCGTCACCATGCTGAGGCTCAGTCCTGATGAGAAAAACACACTCATGTCTATCGCAAGAGGTAGGACCACATTGTCTGACTTTTACGGCCGGGTACATAACCTAAAGCTGTCATATAAGAGGAGGTTATGTAAACTAGGTCAGGGGGAGAGGCGTGTTAGAATGTGTGTACAGTGGCCCAGGAGGGTCAATCTTTTTTGTAAATTTGAAATTGCAAATTCACTTCAACTTGCAAAAAATCAACTTGAGTTGAAAGTGAAAACTGCAACTTCAACCACTTACTGTCACCTGTCAACTGTCAATTCAAGTAAAGCAACTTGTGACTGCTATCTTTCAACACTACAATGCAAATGTCAAAGTTGAAAGTGAAAACTCCAACTTCAGTCACTTACTGTCAACTGTCAACTGTCAATTCAGGAACAACAGCTTGTGACAGGTATCTATAAGCACTAGAGTTCAGTCCATGTATCCTATGAATGCTATCAAGTCTCAATAAAGTATCAATCAAGTGTCAATCATATCTCAATCAAGTGTCAATCAAGTGCCAATCAAGTGCCCAGCAAGGTTCAATCAAGTGCCACTCTAGGCTCAATCAAGTGTCAATCAAGGCTCAATCAAGTGCCAATCAAGGCTCAATCAAGTGCCAATCAAGGCTAAATTAATTGCCAATCAAGGCTAAATCTAGTGCCAATCAAGGCTCAATTAAGTACCAATCAAGGGAACAATCAAGGCTCAATCAAGTGCCAATTAAGGCTCAATCAAGTACCAATCAAGTCTTGATCAAGGCTCAATCAAGGGCTCAATCAAGGCTCAATCAATTGCCAATCAAGGCTCAATCAAGTGCCAATCAAGGCTCAATCAAGGGCCCAATCAAGGGCCCAATCAAGTATCAATAGAGGGCTCAATCAAGTGCCAATCAAATCCTAAAATGATTGCCACATGATTGCCACTTGATTGATCCCTTGATTGGCATTTGATTGGCACTTGATCAAGCCCTTGATTGGCACTTGATTGAGCCTTGATTGGCACTTGATTTAGCCCTTGATTTAGCCTTGATTGGCACTTGATTGAGCCTTGATTGGCATGTAATTTGCACTTGATTGATACTTGATTGACAGTTGATTGAGCCCTTGATGGAGCCTTGATTGAGCCTTGATTGGTATTTGTTCTGCACTAGATTGACACTTAATAGGCACTTAATTGGCACTTGATTGGCACTTGATCGAGCCTTTGATTGGCACTCGGTTGACACCTGATTGAGCCCTTGATTTGGCACTCGATTGACACTTAATTGGCACTTGATTGACACTTGATTGGCACTCTATTGAGATGAGATTGACACTTGATTGATACTTTATTGAGACTTGATAGCATTCAAAGGATACATGGAGTGAACTTCAGTGCTTATAGATGCCTGTCATAAGCTGTTATTCCTGAATTGACAGTTGACAGTAAGTGACTGAAGTTGGAGTTTTCACTTTCAACTTTGACATTTGCATTGTTTTTGGTTTGATGTAGTGTTGAAAGATAGCAGTCACAATTTGCTTTACTTGAATTGACAGTTGACAGGTGACAGTAAGTGGTTGAAGTTGCAGCTTTCACTTTCAACTCAAGTTGATTTTTTGCAAGTTGAAGTGAATTTGCAATTTCAAAATTTACAAAAAACTTGACCCTCCTGGGCCACTGTATGTGTGAGGGGAGGGAGGTGGTGCTGAATATGCATATTTCAAATAAATATGTACATATATTATCATGCAAATCAATGCATGTATAAATATTTTAGATAATATGTGCCAATAAGAATTTTATATTAGGCCCAAGTTTTAGAGCTCTCTTTACCTACTTGTACTTGTGTAAAGTTATGCGCTTATTGCCATGCTTGGCATTATGATGTTGCGCTCGTGCCCTGCGCCCCCACCTCCTCGGGGCTGCTCCTTAACACCCTCTTTCTGTTCCCTTTTCAGGAGGCAAGGAGGATGCAGAGCAGGAGAACGCCGGGTGGTCTGGTTACCTTCACCGCTGGTCCGGCCTTATTTAGCCTCATAACAAAAACATGTCATATCTGCGACCCAAGTTTACGAGCTAAGCAATACGACATTGCTTACACCCAGCAGACATACAATTTATCAGCATACTGTAATCATAACATGTACATGCCCGATAACATGGTACCAGATTAAATGGTATATATATCTGCACAATACACATTCCAAGCCCCGGATAATTTAGAGAGTGGGGCGATTTATACCTTTTTGGATGACTTGTCGGATAAAGTTGTGTTCATTAAGTAAAGTGCTTGTATTAATCCAGCGTATGTGCCATTGGTAGTCACACTTGTAAATGTAGGTATAACACATAATATAAGGCTACATGTGCATTTGGTATCTTCTTGTACAGACCTATATAAGCGCTTAGAATATAAGGCTGTGCCTAATAACAACAATCTATATTTGTAAATATACGTAATGATGTGAAAACATTAGTGGTTTAGTCTAATAGTAAGTCAGTGGAAGACTTACTGTGAAATAACGCTTCCGAATCATGTGTACAATTTGTAAATCTGATAGGACAGATGATGGGGGCTTCTAAACACCTCAATGCTTGTAAAAAAAAAAAAAAAAGTAAAATTGGTGAATCCCATACTCGCCTCTCCAAAATGCCACTACCGGTGTCACAAGGGTTTTGAGATGTCTACGAAGTGCCCACGATGACGTCAAATAGTGGCTATTATTAGATTACAAATGCCACTCGCATGAGAGGGAACAGCTGGGTACACATGTTTGGCCTCAAGCCCTCTTAACTCTTCCCTTCCCGATCGCGCATTTATGCGAATTTTTGGCCGATTTTTGGCCGATTTTGAGCCCCCTGCCATTTTCTCAAAAATTGCTTCAAAGCTTAGATTTTTTGGATTCTCACTATTTGCTATATAGTCTCCAGGGACCCTGAACCATTCAACTCTGTTGATATTTTCCTTCATATGGTTGGCTTGCCAACTTGAGGGACAATCAACCCGATTTTCACCCATATTTAATCGATTTTTTAGGTAAAAATCATTAAAAATGTAGGACAATATAATTTTTTTTTGTAAAAACCTGCTTTAGAGAGTTTTTCACGACTTAAAAGATGGTACTAATATTTCCCATTAATTTTGGTGTGATTTTGGTCAAGATATCCGTTGCCATAGCAACAGATATGCTAGAAATAATGATTTTGTGATTTATTGGTTGCCATGGTAACCATATCAGATATGGCCGTCATGACCATTCCACATACAAAATCTGAAAATACCTAACAAAACCTACAATATGGTATTTATTCCATCTCAATTGATGAAGGGGATCCTGAAATATTGCAGTTTGAATATTGGTTCAAGATACACTTTTATGATATTATTGCTATTTTGATAGAGCCATATCTTGCTTATTTATATAGATATTGGAAATTAGGGTACGACCCTTTTAAGTCAACATCCTTAGTTCATAGTATCATTACTCCACTTGTAATTTAAATATTTACATAATTCCAAAAGTTCTGAAATGCTCGTGCCATCATCTATAGTCCAAAAAACACCCAAAAATGATCTGGGAAAGGAAGAGTTAAATTAGACTACAAAGATAGTGTCATTTTCTGAAATGTCTTGTAATATATATGAATTGGTTTAATGATGTGGTAATTGGTTGAGTGGAAATTGATTGATATTTAAAGATATGTGGAGTAAAATTGAATTAAGCTTACCATTAGATTAACTTTAAAACAGCAGAATTGTCTCAGTTATCTGTTTTCTGAGGCAGATATACTTATTACAATGTATACCAATGCACTATGCCGTGGTACATTTAGGCGCTCCTTCAAGGGAAAATGTTATCTTTATTATCTTTAAGACTAAAAATAAATATCGTCAAGGTGAATCCAGAATACATCTGGCTAAAAATTGTACATAAATGCAGAATGTGTAGCACAAGGTGATCGTAGGATGTGGACAGATGGTGTTTAACAACTGGTGTCGTGGGCGCTATCTGGGAAATGATGAGCGGTACATATATAAGTGGGTGCAATGGGTGTACCATAGGATTGCAGTCGGGATCTAGTTGGTGTTGCCTTCTCAGGTTTGAAGCGATTTTCTCTATGAATGGTGGGTCACTGAGATTCAATATCGGTGAAAACCTAAGGCCAGAAAATTAGATGATCAATGGGTTTTAGCATCATTTATAAAGGATTGTAAAAGTAAAAATGGCAAAATTTCCATAAATATACATTACTATAATTTCTTGTAAGTCCAACTTATTTTAGGGATACCTACATTCTGATAGCCAATGAACACTGCTAAAACTAGCTCCTTCTTACTGTGATATATGGATTTATTATGCTTGACAATATCGTATTTTTTCATTCAACCCCAAGGCAAAGTGTCCTATTTCACCCTTGCTGCATATTTATATACATATTTATAAAAGTAACTGCAAATCTTGATCGTATTTGTAAAATTTTGTTTTTCTTTCCTTCTTTAATTTTAATGGGACTTATTTGTCTCATATTAACTCCGCTTATCGGACATCCTGGTGTTGTAATAATACGGTCTTACGGTAATGTGTTGAGAAGATAGATGGCATAAATACGAAGAGATTTATAACACAATGGAAGAAATCAGAAATCAATATCATATTGAAAAATACAATCCAAAAAGTATCACATTTCCTGTTCAAAAGTGTCTGCAATGTTGCCTACTATGTAAATATACTGTGGACATAGCTTCATTGAACGTATGGTTGTATACCGCTCAATGTTAAGTGAATGGAGCACTGAGGTGAGACTTTTTTTTAAACTTTGCTCAGCACGATTTTGTGCTAAAGTGCATAAACCTGCATGGAACTGCATGACCAGGTCGATGATGCCCAAGGACAGACTGGTAGTTAGTCAGTTGGGGGTTGGGGTGGGGAGTTGGGACTTTGGGTGTGCCAATCAATTCATCTTGCCCAATGAACCCTCAGTCCCCCAGTTCCTATTTTATACTTTACGCGTGCCGTGTGCAAAATTATTATGATGGCTTTTCAGAAATGTCATTTATGAATATAAGTTTGAATATAAAAATGATTCGGTTACTGATTCAGGAAGTGCACTCAGGCGATGACTGATGTTCCAGATGCTGCAGGGCTGGGGGGAGTATATGTTACCCGGTCCCTGCACCCTCAGACAAAAGTAACATGTCATGTTGGTTCCTTAAAGCGAGGATTCTTTTTTACTATCTGCAAATATCCCTGAAATGTCATTTTCCCATGATAGCTTTTCGGATTCTAGAGAACAAGAACGGGGTATTCTTATAGGCCCAGTGCTTAAAATTTACCAAATCGATATGACACATAATTTTATCATAGTTCCTTTCAATCATAAGAAAATACAGTGGCATTGCTTTGTCAAATGGAGTTGTTTTCTACTAGAAAATTTGACCTTTTTCCCAACAAAATCTTTGGAAAAGGGTCGAGGGGGGGGGGGCGGCACGGGTGTCACTTTTGTTTCTTAGCCTGCCTTGCAGATGTTGTAGAAACGAGGAAGGATGTTGTGCCGTCTACCACAACTACAAAAGTACCCCAAAAAACTCCTGACATTTACCAGCTGAACTTGATTATGCATGATTTTTTCCCTCCCTTAGGTCTCATTGGTTAACTCTGTGGTCAGCTGTTCACCTGCTGGCCAAGCTGAGACTCAGTCATACTGACACTTGTTTACAAGTGCTTTTTTTTTTATAGACACTAGCAATCTGCCTATGTATAGCTATTTTAGTGGTGTTCCACATAAGTTAAAGGTCAATTTTCATTTTCCTTATTTTGTGTGAGTTAACAGCTGTAGACTCATACCGAGGTTAATTTTGAGTTTATATTTATTAACAGGGGTGTGAAATCTCCGCAGATATGCGGAATTCCGCATTTTCTATCTCCCAGAGGATCATTCCTGTGATTCATCTAAATCTGCTTAGAAAATGAAAAGTCATTTATAAGGGGGGTGGGGGTGTGGACTGATATTTTTGTGCTCTCTGAATTTTCACAGATTCTTTAGGTTTCTGCATCTAAACCTTTAATTTGAATGTATCTGAATAAAAGATAGGTTTTAGGTGATTAAACAACCTTAATTGCAAAACTTATTGAATGAAAAGCATTATTTGTAATGCTGCCCGGAGACGCATAATGGTCTTCAGATGATACTGTTTTTGGCATTTCACACCCCTGATTAACCAGTTTCCATTTAGGGAAAACTGGTTTGTTGCAGTGCTTCCGCCCATTGACTTTGCCTTGGCTGTACCCTCCAGTCCATAGGCTTTGCATTTGGCAGTAGTCAAGGGTCCAAGCGGGCAAAAGGTCTATGCTGACTGACGGTCCTAGCTCTTAGGTGGTCTTCCTCAAGTCCTACCTATGTAGCGGTTCCCTGCCCCATTGCGCGCACTGTTAAAGGTCCCAGCCCCTACCTGCATTAGCACTATTTATGATTAGCCAGGCTCTACACGGCCTCAATAATTGCCACTTAAGCCACCACCTCCACTAACCCACACTGGTCAGCCTCGACTCAGGCCCCGTCTGTATCTGGGACCTGCTGGAGAGGCAGACAAAATGCTTCCTTAATTAGCTCACAGCGAGACTGGATACCCAAAGTATCTGTGTCATAACCGCTATCTGTGTCAATAACATATAGAAGTTGACCATCCAACCGCTATCTATGTTAAAAAAGTGAGTCCTTTCAAGACCTTTTTTTATCTGGCCCCTCTAACGAATTTAATCAGCTTTCTTGAATATCCCCAAAGTGGCAAGAAAATGTTTTTAAAAAATTGAAAATACCCATATTCCTGAAAATGGCGAGAAAAACACAAAAAATCTTGAAAAAGTTCTTTTTCCTGAAAATTACCAATGTGCAAAATTCTGCAAAATGTCAACTTTCTTGAAAATTGCCTAATTGGAAGTTTATTCTGGAGATGGCCAATTCGGGGAGAAAGACTTGAAAAATCTGAATTTTTTTTCTGAAAATATAGCCATTATACAATAAGTTATTGACGTTGAAGCCTTTGGCTTGCAACGTCTTTGTACGTCAAGTTGGGCCCCGGTGCATGTGCGGTCAAAAATAGACGACCCATAAGAGTCTATAGCCTAGATTTTTTCCTTGTCAATTACAGTACGAAAAATAGCGTGTTGGCTTCGCTTAGGGTCCATATGGGACCCTAGGGGCCATACTGGGGACTTCCCTACGGATCTTAATAGAGAAAACCCTGGTCTACTTCCTTGTTTAAGGCCCTGTCCCTGAAGCAATGGTGCGCAACCTAGACCGTGATGGCCTTACTCCAAGGCCTAAGCTTGAAAATTTGTTGAATAATTTCCAATAAACACATAGCCCTAGTCGATCGGAGCGTCAGCAGCGACACCATCTTCGTTGCAGCTTCGTTTCTGGTTCTACGTGTCGGGTTGGCCGGGGGTGGGCGTGAGCTGCAGATGATTTTGCCTCTAAAACCGATTTTTTCCCCCAAAACCGATTTTGAGCCCGAAACGATTTTGACCCCAAAACGATTTTGAAGTTCTCCTACCCTTCCGAAAATCGGGCCGATCGGAGCGTAAACGATTTTCGTTTTGTCGGATTATACTGGTACCTATGTGTTCTCCGTTTATCCCGTTCTCCGTTTATCCCTTTCTCCGTTTATCCCGTTCTCCCTTTCTCCCGTTTATCCTGTTCTCCGTTTCTCCCGTTCTCCGTTTATCTCGTTCTCCCTTTCCCCGTTTATCCCGTTATCCATTTATCGTTTATCCCGTTATCCGTTTGTCGTTTATAGCGTTCACCGTTTATCCCGTTCTCTGTTTAACCCATTCTCCATTTATCGCCTTTGCCGTTGATAGTGTTCTGTTTATCCCTTTCTCCATTTATCCCGTTCTCCGTTCATCCCGTTCTCCGTTCATCCCCTTGACACAGATAGCGGTTATGACACAGATAGTGGTTGTACAAGGGGTTTGTTTAATAGTAGACCATGCCAATTTGATGAGAAAAAAGTTTTAAATCGCAAAAAAGTGACTTTTCCCTAAAAACAGCCAATTTGGTGAAAAAAGTTCAAAGTTGCAAAAAAGTACCTATCGGATTCTATTGGTACCTAATAGATTCTATTGGTAACTATAAGTACCTAATGGATTGTATTGGTACCTATAGTATTCTATTGGTACCTTATGGATTCTATTGGTACCTAATGGATTCTATTGCTACCTTAGGGAGTGTTCATTTATAAATTACAGGGGTGGTGGTGAGATTTCGCGTGGAGTGGCGAAAAAAGTTTACGTGGAGGGGTGAAAATTGTTTACGCCTCCCCCCCCCCCCCCCGCCGAAATTTTTTCGCCCACCCCCCTTTGAACTGTAGTAACGCGTGGGCTTTTTTGCTAAAAAAGGGGCTCAATTTTTTATGCCCCCCCCCTCAAGAGGGGTCAGAATTTTTTACGCCCCCCCCCTCAGGAGGGGTTGGAAATTTCACTAATAAATGACCACTCCCTTATGGATTCTATCGCAACCTAATGGATTTTATTAGTATATATATGATCTCAATCCCTGGCCCTTAATCTTCTTAGACCACTGAACCTGAAACTGGTTTTGCAGCATAGCTGCATCTTCCTCATCCCTAGCATCCTCGTATACCTATAGTTGGGACTTGGGTTGTTCTATTTTCCACCAAAGGAGCATGGATAATAGTCTGTGCTGTTGAATCAATTATGATTCAACAAAAGGGTCGAGTGGGTGGCATGGATGTCACTTTTGTTTGTTGCGGAGTTGCAATGATACAACGGTTTTTACCCTACTTTAAATGCTCCAACCCTTTAGAATTGCATATTAAAGTCTTATGATTATAGTTTATTCTTAATTTCTTTAAATTTGTGTATTGATTTGGCCCTTGGAATTTACGAAATATGAATAGCATAATGTAGATGTAGTATCAAGCACATCTACCCTAGCTCGACCTCCCTGTACCAGTGTGTACATGTACTGTTTGTCAAATAAACGAGCATTTTTTCACACATAAGTCCTATACCTGATTGGTGTGTGTGTGCATGTGGGTAGGGGGGGAGGGTTCTATTAGCGGTGCGCAACAACTTATAACTTGACACATACACACCTCTCCTCACATATATACTACCCATGTGTACTATATACATCCTGGATAGCCGACATTGACGCGCTAAGGGTCGCATATTGCTTTAATGCAGTCACTAAATGCACTATGCCCTTTGTCGTCATGAATGCAGCTCTGGGGAGTAAATCATATTTATATTTTATTGAAAATGTTTTGTATATTGAAGGTAGGCTAATTCCGGCATTGCTGAACCTATACATGTATATAGGTAACTTCTGAGAGTGCAGGGACCGAGAATCGTTTTAGGCCATACTGGTCCTTGCCATCTTTAAGGTGGAATTCACAACCCGAAATATATACCGTAGAACCTCACGTAGAAGCTGCGGCTATTAGGCAAGTCAGATCGCCAGTGTGTCTTATAATTACAGGATCAGCCTAAAATCGAGGTACGGCTAATATACACAAGTTTTTAGATGTATACTATAGTACCAATGTCGCCATCATGAGATCGCTGGTGCGGCTTAGAGGATCGGCCCAAGGTCTAGGTGCGGCTAATGCGCAAGGTTTTACGGTACAACGAATTCAATATTTAGTGACCAAAGAAGCTGTGATTTATTAATTGTAGTAGAACATACTTGTGTGACACGATTTTGATGTGTAATGAGTACCCTGTAGAAAATGTGTGTATATTATTACTTCTACAGTGCAACTATATTATGATCATTTCCATGTGCTTTATCAGTAAATTTTATCAAATTCAAAATATCCCTCTGTTGTGCATGTAAAATAACTGAGAATATTCATTAATTCTATATGTTAGAAGTTTCTGCACACAAACAGGGCTGGTACGGTACATTTTAGTGTGAATTTATTGTTTTGTTTTTGTTGGTATGTAAAATGGAGACCTGTACATAATTAGGTGGTACTGAAAGGGTTACACCCTTAAGTTTGTGGTGAATATTACACTAACACGGAAGAATGAAAATGGGAAATGGTATATGAAAGTGATTTGATAAAATTACTGAGCAAATTATCTCAGGCCATTGAAGATGAATAGAGCTACAGATATATGCTTTCGTCTATAAATGTTCCAGTTTGTCGGCACTTTGTTCACATAGTGTTTGAAATAGATACATAGGATTGCTCGATAAAGGCCTGGAACTATTACCATTTTCTTATACCCAATTACTTACTATAGCTGGAGCAGCGGCTATTTTTCAACTTGGTGTAAACAACTGTGGATCCCTTTGATAGGGGGAGGGGAGAGACATGTTGACTACTCGCCGGAAAGCCTAAGTGAAATACCCCACTACTGCTGCTGTTAAAACATGACCACTCCCCAATAGTCACTGTCTGTACAGCATGCCTATCTCACACTTAACGCAACTGAATTCCTGATAATGTCTTCATGGAAATGAACCAGGGTTGCTCATCAAACCTGCTAAAAGGAAAACCATCATGTATACATGGAAATGAATAAAACAAAGCAAAACAAAAAACTCGAGGCGTTAGTCTTTCACTCTCAAATAGTCAACAAGTCTGGCATCATTATCATGACAACCAGCTACACCGCGGAGGTTGGATCCAGTTCCCATTATTACCTATAATCCTTCTTGTGTTTCACTCCGGCCCTCCGGGCCGGCAGGCATTTAACACCACAAAGGCTACGCCAAAAATTAAACTAGAACATTTTAAAGGAGACCAGCCGTCGCCGTAGAAGATCTCGATGTGGCAGGGCGAGACATAAACCACACCACCTGTAAAGACTGCTTTACTCAAGAGACGCCACTAAACACCCACTGGATGCTGCCCCCATCTCTCCTGGATCACGTCCCAAAAGACATGCCGGGCTGAAGTGAGATGGAGGAGACCTAGCCCATGTTCCCAAGAGTGACCGAGGTCCAGTCCAATACAATAGGTGCCCAGAAAGAGCAAGGCCTGCTGCCACATTGACTGGCCCCTCCAGGATCTGAAATGATATGCACAGCGATGAGTCCAAGTGTCTGCCAAGGCCAGAAAAGCTCAAATGTCCTCTAAGCAGGATGAAGGTGATGTGAAGGGTGAAAGGCTGATGATGCTATGACCAGCACAGGAGCAGGTCCCGCCATGCCCACGACCCGGAGATCCTCCTACAGGTGCCGACACCACAGGCAGACGACAGCTCTAGAATCCATGGAAGACTAGTCCTACAGGAATGGTGTGTAAGAAATTGTTATCTTCAATTCATATTGGCTCCGTTGGTGATTTGCCACGAGATGGAGCCATTATGCATTTAATATACTTTTTCTTAGACACCCTTTCTGTGGAATGCAGGGCACTACATAATGCCAGCCTGTGGTTCTCCATTTGGCGTAGCCTTTGCTGCGATATACACCTGTCAGCTACTCTCACAGCCAGTTTCAGAACTATCATCAGTGGTTGTCCACTGTCCCACAGATGGCAGGCTGGTCAACCAAAGACAGCCATCTCGTCCCTCCCCAAACTCGGTATCTGTCCCAGTGGGCACAAAACATTGATTCAATGTTGAACACTGGTTGATATAGGGCCACAGTCATGCATGCATGCAGTCAATAGGCCACACCAAAGAAAAGTTGGGTAAATGGATTTCACTTTTCAAAAAATGATGCAAGCAAGCGATTTTTTTTTTTAAGACAACTTTTTGGTCAATGGATTTTGTAGATGTAAAAGTGGAGCGAGCGACTAGCCTGCGACAAAACTTCAGTGCTGCCAACCTGTAAGAGGTCAAAAATCCGGAGATTTTTTACAAGCTTTTCCTTTCTAAATCAGATACCATTTAAACCCTTTTGGTGTGTTTTCTCATCGCATTTAAAACTATTTCTAACTATTTTTTCAATTTGGTTACCTATTCTATCAACAGACATATAATATCTCACAAGTGGTGTGAAACTTCAGAAGACATTGATGGCCAAATGGTTATTCTGGTGATTTTTGGGAATAATTGATTAACTTTTTGTTCTAGTTCTAGGTAGAATATTTAAAAAATCTTTCAGCTTTGAAAACCTGGAGGTTTTGCTATTTTTGATGCAAAAAACTGTCCTGAGACATTTTTAGAGCCATCAACACTGAGTCTCCGGGTCAATCCGGAGGGTTGGCATCCCTACAAAAGATAGATAACCCAAAACGACAAAATTAATTGGTTCATCTGGGAGAATCAATGGAAGAAGAAAGTGTAGAAAAAGAAAAAGAAATTATCAGTTTTCCAAAAAAATTAGGCGAGCAAAAAATCCATTGACATTTTTTCTTTTAGGTCTGGCCATATTAAGCAAGCTACAGCCCTATCTATTTTATTGTACTTGTGCTATTTGGTCCAGTTTTTGGCATGTTTGGCAGATTATTCAGGCCATGTGCTACCATTTAAACAAGATTCTTGGCTTCTTCAGTCAATATTGAGAAAGCTACAGCCATTTACTCATTTCTTGCACTTTGGTTGTTTACACCATGATCCTCTTACTTTTTGGCATGTTTGGTACTATATTCACATGGTTCAGCCCATGGGCTGCCATTTAATCCAAATTCTGGCCTTCTGCAGTCAATATTGAGTAAGCTACAACCATTTCCTTATTGAAACTGAATAACCCAGGTAACATAAGTACATTGGGCCATGATTGGGCCAATATACCACTAAAAATTGGGCCAATAATGGCATTTTGATATTGGCCCACCGCTTCCCAGCAAATTAGTTTGACTTAGTTTCTGGAATGTGCACTTTGTGTCACTGTTTCCCTATGGAACTAATTGGCACAATATGACACCATACCCCATAGGACAAGAAGTGGCACATATTCACACATATTCACACAAATTCACACATATTCACACAGCATCATGTACCATGGCACAAAAAGTATTTCCAACCATATTGTTTCACTTTTTTTTGATTTTTTTGAATAAGAAAGGAAAGTCTGTTTAGTTTGTAATACTCATTATATTTAGAAGTTGGCATAGGGCACCATGGCAGAAATCTGTTAGTGCACTCCCTGCTGTATATGGGCATACTATCTCATTCAACAAGATTCCTACCATGGTAATGAAGGCCTGATGAAGTTGTGTACAATTCATGCCAATTATCAGCTGTATACACATGTAACAAAAGGTCAGACCTTTATCCAAACAAGATTACCAGAGGAAATGTGTCTGTGGTCTGTCCCTCTTAATGCCGCTTTAATCAAATCATATGGTGTTTTTCAATCACTAATGGAACTTGATAGAATTAGAGGTGTATAGTTACTGGACATCGATTCTCTCTCTTTGTAGCTCTATAGTGATCGATGCCCAGTTTTATACTTCAGACCAGTGGCTCATTTTGGCTGTTTTTTGCCTCACAGATTGCTTCTAGGGCAAAATCCTGACTAGGTGCCAATATATTCTCTATGCCAATGTGTAACATGAGGGTAGAAAACACTGGAACCTCAGTTAGAAAAAATCCTACTGAACAGTTTTTGAGAAAATTAGGGTTTTATTGCATATTTTTGGTGTTTTTAGTACATTTCCTACATAAACCGTGAACGCCAGCATTTCTCACTTTTCAGGTGTTTAGAATCAGAATTTAACTTTTTCTTATTCGCAGTAGGATTTCTGAGTATCGAGCCATTCTAGAAAAGCTATTCTTTGGAAAAAATACTTAGTATTTCTTGATGATTTTCGTTGCACAAATTTAGGGTTGTGTAGGGACACTAATATTAGTATTGTAATCGAACGCCTACAAGGTAGTTCGGGCGGCCGGAGCCAGGGGGCACCCCTATCGGAGGCGGACAGTATATAAGCTGTCCTCACCCCCTTGCTCTGGCAGACCTTCTCAGGTCTCTGACTGTGTAATATATAGAAAGTTATTTGAAAGCCAAACATACATTGATCGAACCTCATATACTTCAAGGATTAGCATTGTTGTACAGGTGAACGACTAATAAACCCTGTGTTCTTGCATCTCTACATGAAAACTGCGGTTCGAGTCCTTATTTAATCGAATTACATAAAGACGAACTCTACACTGGTGCCGTGACCAGGATTTTTATGTAGAAGATAGCGGACTGACCCTGGCAGAGGCTCAGTCAAGGAACGGGGGGGATGAAGGATCGGGAGCCGAGCTGGAAGATGGGGAACTGGACTACACAGTCGCCCAAATAAATGAAATCTGGGATATTGCCTCTCGAATGCATACCCCAGAGAATAAAAAATCTCGAAAGAGGAGTCTGATTTTTCGAACTCCGGGAGAATTTCCTCCTACCAGAACAGTGCCGAACACCAATCCGTTCAGAGGGAACCCATGGGCGGACATGCTTCCCTCCGAACCGAACCTCGGACATATGGAACGAGATTTGTCTAGAAGAGGTCGACAGGTCCCTGATTATGACGCCTACTGCGAGAAATTGAAAGCAGAAGAGGAGTCAATGAGGGATCGGCATACAGCCATGAATGAAGATTTGATCCGATTAGCCAACGAAAAGGCAAGGGTAATCGCACAGAACCAGAAGGAAGCAGCGGAATTGAGTGAAGTAAAATCCAGAATCCAAGCGGATAGGAAATATATAAGTGAACAGTTGGCTCTCGAAACTTCTCAGTTGGCCAAGGTCCAACAGAAGGTTAAGATTGCTCAACACAGTCTGACCGAGGAGCAAGCACAACTCCAGAAAGAGAAGGAAGAGGCTCGCCGAAGTCGTGATCTTCGGGATACCTATGAAAGCGAGATCGAACGACAATCCAAAAGGGTCAAGAAAATCAAGGCTGATTATTCGAAGGAAGAGAAAGCCGGCGAGGCCCTGCGGGAACAGTTCGAGCAAGAACGAGAGGCGTTGAAGCAAGCTCGAATCGACATGAAGACTGACCTCGAAAATATTCAGAAAAAGAAAGATGAAATCAATGATACCTACCTGGCTTATCAGAGTCAGATAGAGGAGATCCGCAAAGAAGAAGAGACTAGGAGGCGGGAAACAATGAATGAGGGAGCCAAGCTACCTAAACACGTTGCATCCACACCTAGTCCGATATTGAGTACAGTAGAGCCCATCGAAACACGGGGGGTTGTTTCGGAGGGGAAGTATGAACGAACCCAGGGAGGGACTGTTCCGAATGAGACTTATCGTAAAGTCACGTATGGGGGAACCGAGGAGAAAGAAATCTCTAGCACCCATGATATCACGAGCGAGGCCCCACCCAAAAGAATGAACCATAGTTACGGCTCTCTGCATCCCTTTGCGGATGACACGCTGGCAGGACATAATTATACGGTACCACCACCACCGATATATAATATAACCTACCAGTATCGGGCACCATTACCCGGAGCCGGATCGAACGAAGGACATCCGTCCTATAACGAAGGGGGAGGATCGATTCCGAGCAGGGGGACAGGTGGTGCTCCGAACCCCGGAACGAATCCGGGAGGAGGAGCCGGAACTGTGCCGAACCCTGGTTCGTACGGAGGTTACCCCCCCAGTCCTGAACGAACTCAGCCAAATCCAAGAGGAGGGGCACCAAGACCGGTCCCTGCCCCGAGGAGGTTGACAAAACGATCATCTATGGGCCCGAGGGTTGCTGCCATAGTGGAATCCGATCCTTGTATACAAGGAATGGGGATAGACTGTTGCAGTCGGACCCGGGAAGATGAGTCAGAAATAATGGAATGGAGCCGGAGGCAGTCTGATAGACTGGTATGGAGTCAGAACAGTGCCAGGAAGCCTGTTCGAACTCCCCGACGGTTCAATGGAGAGAATTGGAAGGAAAGCTACCAAGACTTTTGCGACGATAACCGTTATCATGGGTGGGACAAGGAGGCTTCCTTGGGTCCTCTCATTAAATGGTTGAGTGAGGGTCCGGGACGAATAGCTGTAGATGATTGGCGAGAGACGTATGGGGAAGATGGAAACTATGACCAATTGGTGGCAGCCGCCACACACATTTTTGGGGTGCTGTCCGCGAATGATCCTTGGTCGGAGTTCCAGGTACGAACACAGAAACCAAAAGAGTCTCCGAAAGTATTCGGACTAGAGCTTCAAAGATTATTGCAAAAGGCTCGACCTTATTGGAGACGGGATGATGAATATTTCTTAGATGAACTATTCACACACTTCATAAAAGGACTGAGGGATCCGTCCCATGCTGAACTCGTCCAGAAGGAATGGGGGCGAGGATCCTCAATGGTAGACTTCTTTTTGGCTATCGATCAGCATGAAAAGAAGAAACGACTACTTTCTGGGTTCGTACCCAACCAAAGAGTGGCGTCTGCACATACGGCTGCTCCAGAGGAAAGCGATTCGGACGCTGGTTCGGATGAGGAAAGAATTGCAGCAATAGGGGGAGATAAGTGGGATCGAAAGAATCGGTGGAAGAAAAATGGTAGTAAACCACCCGAGAAAGAGAAGCCAGTAGAGGCAAGCTCTAAACCCATCCCTACCCCCCAGTTAGGAGCGTCATCAGAGAATGAGAAACGGTTAATGGCCATGATGGAGGAAATGAAAGGATTGTTGGACTATCAGAAACGACCGAAGCTAGATCGAGCAACGGTGAAGTGTTTCAGGTGCCAGGAGACCGGACATTTCGCAGCCGAATGTACGGCCGAGAAACCAGTTTGGAGGGAAAGAAAGAGAGAGGAGACGGGAAATTAGAGGGGGTTGTCCGTGAAGGCAAGCTGACGACCCCGAATAAAGTATGCCAGGATACAATCCATACGAACGCGATTGAGGAGTCTGTAATGTATCCGCCCAGCAGCATGGGAAATGCTGATGAGCCGAAAACATGTGGGGCTGGGGGTATTGGTGAGACAGTTGCCAGGGAGAGCAAAGAAGGGAAACCGATCACCAATAGAGAGGAAGGTTGGGTAGAGGAACTATCCAGGATCGGGGGGATCCGCCTTCCCCAAGGTCATCCGTGTCTGGAGTATTTGAAAGGATTCGGATTCAATTTTGACATGGCAGACGACATCAAAAGGTTCGCAAGTAATCCCTCTATGATGGGAGGAAAGAGATGGTATGTGTCCGTATCTGTAAATGGCAGAATGGGAGAATTTTTGTTGGATACCGGAGCTAGCCACTCCGCTATGTCGAAAAGATTCTACGATCTGGTGTCGAACATGGATGATGACCTCACAACGAGGGTAAATGCATGTGCGGCTGATGGGAGCAAGATACGAACGTTTGGTAGAACTTGTATGATCATCTTGGTGGGTGGTAGGGAATATATCATTTCCCCTACTGTCGCTGGGATAGAGGATGATGGTATCATTGGGATGGATTTCGCTTCCTTATATGGGGTAAAATTGGACCCCATCACTGGAATGTTGAAAGTAAATCGTCCCTACAAAGACAGGATACAATGCCTGGCACGAGAAGTTAGTGGAGTAGCGAGTGTGGTACAGACGGTAAAAATACCTCCCGGAATGGCATGTGATGTGTTAATAGCCTCCAGTAGGATGAAGAGGGGCGTTCCGGGGGTTTTCGAACCTAATGTGACAGTGTTGGGAAAGAGGGGTTTGGAATCAGCCGACACCCTGATAGGCAACATAGCATGGGGGGTGGCCCCTATAACGAACCCGGGTTCGAAAACCATCTACCTAGAGAAAGGCACTGTAGTGGGAGAAGTGATATCCGCGGAAGCGGTCACCAGTAGCTTTGAGAATGGAAGTGGACTAGTCCCGAACAATGAAGTAATGGAAGAAGGATTGGAAAAGTTAATAGAGGGATCCGGAGTAGAGACGGAGGAACAGAGGAAAGCCCTGAGGGAGATGTTAACTGAGTGCAGTTTAGCCTTTGCGCGGCCCGGAGAGCCGTTGGGACGAACGGATCGAGTCCTGCACTCAATTAACACAGAAGGGGCGAATCCAGTAAAGATACCATATAGACGTCTTCCGCTAGCAAAGAAAGTGGTGGCGGAAGAGGAGATTACGAAGATGTTGGCGGAAAGAGTGATAACTCCGAGCACCAGCCCTTGGAGTAGTCCAGTATGTATGGTGACAAAGAAGGATGGGAGTATCCGATTCTGTATAGACTACCGAAAACTGAATGGCTTGACTAAAAAGAATTCGTATCCGCTCCCCCGGATAGATGAGACCATTGATTCCCTTGGAGGAAATAAATGGTTTTGTACGATTGATTTGCAGTCTGGCTATTGGCAGGTAGGAATGAAAGAAGAAGACAAGGAGAAAACTGCGTTTTCGAGCCATGTAGGGTTGTTCCAGTATAACGTGATGCCATTCGGACTCTGTAATGCTCCGGCCACGTTTGAAGCAATGATGGAGACTTTACTGAGTGACTTATTGTGGAAGAAATGTCTAGTATATCTGGACGATGTGATCATATTCGGAAAGACATTCGAGGAATGCCTGGAGAACCTGAAGTTGGTGTTGCAGCGAATAATCTCGAATGGGTTAAAGCTGAAAGCTAAAAAGTGTAATATGTTTCAGAAGAGTATTAACTATCTAGGACGGATCATCTCAACAGATGGGGTGAAGGCTGATCCGGAGAAAGTTAAGACTGTAACAGACTGGAGCATTCCTAAAGGACCGAAAGAAGTAAGATCCTTCCTAGGATTTTGTTCTTATTATAGAGATTTCTTACCAGGATACTCCCGGATAAGTTATCCAATACAATGTCTGTCGCACTGGACCCCGGGGAGACGTAAGGAGAAGTTCCCATGGGGGAAAGAGCAAGGGGAATCATTCGAACTGATTAAACGGTTGTTCGTGGAAACACCAGTTTTGAAATACCCCACTGCGGACGGTCATTTCATATTAGACACTGATGCGAGCAATGAAAGTATAGGGGCAGCTTTGTCTCAAGTCCAAGATGGGAAAGAGGTTCCAATCGCATTTGCAAGCAATACAATGAGTAAGGCACAAAGAAATTATTGTACGACAAAGAGGGAATTATTGGCAGTGGTAGTATATACAAAGAAATATAAGCACTTTTTGTGGGGATCTGATTTTACTTTACGTACGGATCATTCCTCCCTCCGGTGGTTATTAAACTTTAAGGACGCGGAAGGTATGATAGGACGGTGGTTGGCACACCTATCTGAGTTCGGATTGGACCATAGCCAAATTCAGCATAGAAAGGGGGCTAAGCATGTAAACGCTGATGCGTTGTCGCGAATCCCGGTGAGGAAGTGTCAGAATGACGGATGTGATGATTGTGGAAAGCATAATGCCGTGTTGGCAGGAGTCCGGAAGCCTTTTAGAGATCTCGAACCCATGATACTAGAATGGGACGAGAACTCCATTAAGAGCTTCCAGGAGAGAGATGCGAATAGTATCCGTCTGAAGATGTTCCTTGTAGAAGGAAGGGTCCCGAATCGGCCAGCAATATCGTTGGAGAACAGGGAGATGAGGCGACTAATAGCTCAATGGACAGAGTTAGAGGTGGTGAATGGACTGATCTATAGGTGGAAGACGAATGCGTTGGGAAATAAGTCGAGACAGATCTTTATTCCTACTGCCATGCGAAGGGATATAATGTTCTTTTGCCATGGGCATCGGACCAGTGGCCATTTTGGGAGAAAACGGTCTCTGGAAAGGCTGGCTAGAATGTATTACTGGCCAGGTATGAGTACGGATCTGTTGAGATGGATAGACACTTGTCCGAAATGTTGTACGAGCAAGCCCGGGCCTGGGTTGGGTAAAATGCCCTTAACCCAGGAACTGTTTGGAGTCAGGTTCGCAAGAGTGGCAGTGGATATAATCACAGGATTTGTGACAACTCCGGAAGGAAATACATGTATGATGGTAGTAACGGATTACTACACGAAGTATACGAAGGTATTCCCAATGAAGGATCACAAAGCAGCAACTTGTGCTAGAATGTTAGTGAAGGGATGGATACTGTACTTGGGAGTGCCTCTGATGTTGCATAGCGACCAAGGGAGAGAGTTCGAATCGAATCTATGGCAGGAAATGTGTCATCAATTGGCCATTTGCAAGACCCGAACCAATCCGTATCGACCACAGAGTGATGGTCAGGTGGAAAGATTCAATCGTACCCTAATACAGGTCCTGAAGAGTTTAGTAAATCAAGAGATGGATGATTGGGATGAACAGTGCGACTTCGTTTGCCATGCTTATAATAGCACGGTACATGCGAGTACGAACTGCTCTCCGAATCTGTTAGTATTCGGGGAGGATCTGATTATGCCAGCGGACCTAGTGTTCGGAGTAGTTGGTATGAATCCAGATGTCCCGTGTCAGATCATGTTTGTGGAGGCGTTGAAGGAACAATTCCGGAAGGCATACGAATTAGTAAGGAAGGAATTAGGAAAGACAGCTAAATGGCAGAAAGTGGGCTATGATACTAATCTAAAGGTTCGGCGGTTTGCGGTAGGGGACTTAGTAGCGAGATACCACGAACCTCTGGTTGGCATCAAGCTGAGAGATAATTGGGATGGTCCGTGGAGGATTACCCAGAGAGTAAGTGATGATACGGTCCTGATGAGAGATACCTTCGGGAGGAATCAGAAATCGAATGTGGCCCGGTTGAAACCATGGAAGGGGAGAGAGTACTCCACGGAAATGTTCAAGATGGGACAAGAGGAGAAGGAGGAGATGAAAAGAGAGTTAGATAAAGTAATCGAGAAGAGGGGTCCGGGTAGACCCAGGAAGGTGAGGAAGGAATCGGTGCAAATTAAATCATCTCCAAAGCGATCGGAGAAAACAAAGAATGTCTCGGCAGGTGCAGACAGGAAGAGAAGGACTGTCCCCTCTGTGGCTACGAGGGAACGGGCGAAAACCTCTCCTAATGTCAGGTGTAAAGAGAATCCAGTAGGGGTTCGTCGCAGCCCTAGATTGAGGGTGAGGGGTGCTGTTACCTAACCTGAAACACAACGATGTAATCAGTTAAATATTGTCATAATTACCGGGGTAACCGGGTAATTCGTCTTATATGTAGGAATGATCACGATAAAAGTCAGAAATCCAACAAACTTACCTGTGAATGTGCCAGTGGGTAATGGACGGATAATCCGGCGGATTAGTAGTTGCTATCCGTATTTAGATCCATAAGGACTCGAGATGAATTCGACAGGGCGGTGAGGGTATCAGTGCTATAATTACCTGATCGTAATGCGTGACGCGCGGGAAGGATGAATGATTGTTTATATTTTGCAAGCGCGGGAAAACTGAAGTCTCGCCGAATGCGCGGTATCTCGCGAGACGGACGCGCGTGCGCAAAGGTCGACGCGGGTCAGCAATCCGCCATATTTGTTTACGGTTCGCCGGACAGAGCAAGGGGAAGCGTATCAGAGCACAAAAGCGAGGAGATAAAGACTGTTTGAAAGTGAACTCGGTGTATAGCAGGTGGGTGAAGTCGCCAGGATCCCGCAGAAAGGGTCCTGGTACCTGTCATTCATTTATTATCGAGTGAAAGAACTTTTTGAGTGTCACGATGGCTTCGGCGTCTGGCTCTCATTCCGAACGATCGGCCCTCGACGAGGTGTCCGAAGCATTTATGGAGACCGAGGCGATGTCGCCAGTTACCAAGAACGAAGAAAGTGCATTGAATGAATCCGGAGCAGAGGAGAGTGGCATGGGAATGGAAGGAATGGAGATTGAAGAAATCCTGGAACGATCGGACGAGCCGCTGCTCGAACCGAATCTGGATGGCTTTAAATCAAGGTATGACGGTCGGGAAGTCCATATTCACGACCGGATCTTAGAAGGAGACCGAAAGTGTTGGGACGCAACCACTAGGGACTGCGTTCGACACTTCCTATCCCCGACAGAGTACCAAGCACTGCCATCCGAATGGCTCCTGTTTTACAACCGAACTGAGGCTGGACTGCAAGTGAGTCAGCCGTTCCGAAGGGCGATGTTCGATTGCGAAATCGCATATCGACAGAATCGCCTTCCGAACCTACCCCATGTATTGACTGACCATACTGGAATGGGGGTGACCGGAATGGATATTGCAGGAGAGGTACTGTACCGGGAACCCGACATGGAGAAAGAACCCAGGACTGCAGAAGACTGGGTAGAACGAGCGGAGCATCCGGACGTCCCGAGGCTCTACACTCTGAATGGAGACGAATTACTTCGTCGACTGGAGGAGTGTTCGGAGCCGGAGGAGAAATTGAACGGAATCATCAGCACGATGATTCGAGAGGGGACCTACGCCACTAGGGCATATGTTCCCGGGGCAGAGGAAGAACTGACCTCTGCTGAGCATAAAGAACGACTGGCTTCCATCCGAAAGGGCAAAGCAATCCTGAAGGCCGCCAAACAAAAAGGTGGTGTGTCAACAGGGAGCGAAACCGAAGGAGAGGAGACCCCAAAGAAAACGAAAAGTAAAGGCGTGAAGGGAAAGACGAAGAAAAAGTCTCTGACCGACACCGAATCTGACAGTGACCAGGGTGCCTTCACACCGGTTCTGTCAGCGAAAGAAAAAAAGAAGTTGAAGGAATCTAAGAAAGACACAAAAATGACTGTGCCTCCGAAAGTGATTGCTAAAGTCACAGAGGTAGTGGGCAGGAAAGATCCTTCGAGTGATAATCCACTGGAGGGACGGATGGCTGCCGTTCAGGCTGCTGCCGCCGCCAAGGTCAGTGGTATTATCAAAGGAGCCACTAAGAAGGCAATCAAAGTGACTGAACCCGTAGATAGTCCGGACGACGAGTCTGGACCAGATTCGGGTGACGAACCTCCGGAAACCGATCCGGATCCAACCACACAGGATCCGGAGGACAAGATGGAGGTTCCAAATGAGGAGGAACCAGAGGAGGAAGAAGAGGGAGAGGGTGAAGAGGGATCGAAAGATGAGGAAGAACCGGAAAGAAATCAACGAATCTGGAAGAATAGTGAGGCGAAGTTCGCACACTTCATTCCGGGTTCGTTCGAGGAATGTGCGAAGGGCAAGAAAGCGTACGGTTGCCCCGAACCCCGAAATATGAATGACGAAAGCGATGACGAAGATTGGATTCGGGAGACCGAGGACGATCCCTTGCCATCAGATTTCTATACGGAGTGGTTTAAACAACTAACGAAATACCCCGATAGTTACTACATAAGAGACCAGAAGTCGAAGTTGCGCTGGGCCTACTTATGTTGGTATCAGAAAGACGGTGAGCGATATTGCCCGTTCGCCATTTGCATAGAGGAGAAAGGAAAGGACAGGACATATCCGACAGCAGTGCGGTTCCTGAGGCATCTATGCGAACGGCACTTCCACCACACGGTGGTCTACGAATGTGCCAATCAGAAAGGACAGAGGGATAGTGCAACCTGCAATGGTTGCGTTACTCCCCGAAGGGGTGTCATGCTTCGCCATCTGAAGTTTTGCCACAGCCCCGGACTGAGTGCAGCGCGCGAGAAGGTAATGAGCCTGCACGACAAAGTGATGACAGAATACAACAGAATGATCCCTTCGGACTTCAAGCACATCGGCGTGAAGACGGATTCATTCTGTAATGTGCATGAGTCCAAGAAGGGCAAGATATGTGCGAGAATTGCCCTAGTGAGAGCTCGGGGGAAATTTCAAATGACGAATGAACTATTCTCTAGAGTGTGTGAATGGAGGGGTGATCCACCCAAGGCAAAGATTGACGAGAAGAGGCGAGCTAGCCGCAGCCCAGCAAGTGTCAAAGGAAAGAAATCTCGGTCCGATTCTCCCGAAAGATCGGAGTTTAAGAAGCCCCTGGCTGTGGCTCGTGACTCTAGATCAAAGCAGCAGAAACGGAGAGATTCGACTGACTATCAGTCACCAATGAGTGGGGGGTCGGAGTCACGTCCGTCCTCGTCAGCAGGTTCGGCATCAGCGTCAGCTTCGCAGAGTGATAATCCACCTGCTTGGTTCGACCGGAAAGAACCGGCCCGTGAGCCGGAGACGGGTGATTTCCCAGAATTGAGCGCACAGAAGGTTCCGGCACGTGTCGAACCTGTACTGACTCAGATTCCGGACAATAGGCCCCGACTGAGCACGAGACCGGTGGATCTGTATTTTGATCCGAGTGACAAAGTGGTGTGCGCCCAAGCCCAGCAGGCAGTGGACGACTTCCAGGAAACTCAGAGGGAATTGGCTGTCCGATACAACCAGGGGGTGGCGAACTTGTTTGCCCGCTCTCTGGTTGAACAGGAGGCCAGAACCAGAACGAACCTGGAAAAAGATAATGAGGCGCTTCTGGCCGCCGAAACGAATAAAATTCGGAACGAAGCCAAGCTAGCCGCATCACGGACTGCTTTGGCTCAGAAACGCCTGCAGGAGTCAAATGACCGGAACGAGGCTATGAACGTCAAGTTCCAGCAGGTATTTGGAGTGTTCTTGGACGAGTGGGATGGCACCCGCGAATCCGCTCTGGAACTGCTAAAGAACCAGAGTGAGGAAGGGTGAGCCCACGATTCAAGAGTGAGAAAATAGGAGTGATTTGATATTCGAAAGAGAACGAGTTAGTGTAGTATGAACGTCTACTGAACCATCAAACAGCAGTAACCAAAGTACGCAAGATGAATACGGTGACCAGACATCTGAAGAGGAGAGCACCATTCACCCGTTCGGAAGAACGTGTCTGTTCAGTTAGAACAGAGGCAGCAGTACGAGAATGAAGAGGAGAGCACCACTAACCCGTTCGAATGAACGTGCCTGTCCAGTTTGGGACAGGACGGCTGTTGAAGAGGAGAGCACCACACACCCGAGTCCTTCCGAAAGGATGGTACTTCGTGCCTAACCAATGTTGAAAAAGGTTAGGATGGCTGCCCGGATCTTCAGTTTTTTTGTTCCTATGTTTTTTTGTCATGAGAGATGTCAAATTGTTCTAGTCGCTAATCTATATATGTTTGTATGTATACTATACAAGTGTCCTTAATCATTCGAAATGTGTCGAGCCGTTCGGATATATTACCACCTATGTAAATAATATTAGTTTTGTATATTTTTATATACCCTACTGTGTTCACGACGTAACATAACGCTTTACTAAAATAAACTCAGTTGTATGAGTTTATATTATATTGTACATATATTTAAAAGCGTAAGCGTATGTAATGTCTGGGGGGGGTGGTGTAGGGACACTAATATTAGTATTGTAATCGAACGCCTACAAGGTAGTTCGGGCGGCCGGAGCCAGGGGGCACCCCTATCGGAGGCGGACAGTATATAAGCTGTCCTCACCCCCTTGCTCTGGCAGACCTTCTCAGGTCTCTGACTGTGTAATATATAGAAAGTTATTTGAAAGCCAAACATACATTGATCGAACCTCATATACTTCAAGGATTAGCATTGTTGTACAGGTGAACGACTAATAAACCCTGTGTTCTTGCATCTCTACATGAAAACTGCGGTTCGAGTCCTTATTTAATCGAATTACATAAAGACGAACTCTACAGTTGTAATATAAAAACTGCATTGTCATCCAATCAAAGTGTTTATGCACTGTTGATGGTCACCCTCTCCCACCCTCTTCACTCTGCATTGAAGGAGAACAGGCAGGGGAGGTACACGTGTCCGTATATAGCTGTTGACCTGGGTGCTGGGTGCATTTTTAATTTATGGGGTGCCAACTGTTCATGAAAGAAAATTCAACTAGAATATTTTATTTTTTTTAGTATCAGATTAATGCAACTACAATTCGTGATAGCACTTAAAGCATTGTATTTGCATTAATACGAATGGTAGTCACCTTATGGGGTGCCAACTATTCATGAAAGAAAAATCGATAAGAATCTTTTTTTTATTAGCATTAAATTGATGCAACTACAATTCGAGATTGCATTTCAAGCATCGGGGCATTCAATGAATGGTAGTCATATTAAATATATGGGGTGCCAACTGTTCATGAATTTAAAAAAAGAATAGAATTAGTTTTTTTATCAGTATCAGATTAATGCAACTACAATTCATGATTGCACTTAAAGCATTGTGGCATGCAGTGACTGGTAGCCACCTTGAATGTATGGGGTGCCAACTGTACATGAAAGAAAAAAAAGAAAGTATTTTTTTTAAGAATCAAATTAATGCAACTGCAATTCAAGATTGCATTTAAGCATTATGGCATTCAATGACTGGTGGCCATCTTGGACCTATGGGGTGCCAACTCTTCATGAAAAAAACAACTAAATTGGATTTTTTTAACAGTATAAAATTAGTGCAACTACATTTCAAGATTGCATTTAAAGCATTGTGGCATTCAATGAATGGTGGCCATCCTAAACCTATGGGGTGCCAACTGTGTTTATAAAAGGTATCAAATAGAAATTTTCTTATATAGATATCAAATTAATGCAACTACAATTCTTCATTGCACTGAAAGCATTGTGGCATTTAGTAAATGGTAGCCATCTTGAATGGGTTGAATGAAGGAAAAATCAAATAGGATTTGTTTTTTTGATAGTATCAAATTAATGCAACTACAAGATTGCATTTCAAGCATCGGGACATTTAATGAGTGATAGCCATCTTGAATCTATGGGATGCCAACTGTTCATGAAAGAAAAATAGAATAGATTTTTTTATTAGTATCAAATTACTGCAACTGCAATTCAAGATTACATTGAAAGCATGGTGGCATTCAATGAATGGTTGCAATCTTGAATTTTGAAATACATACACACAGACATATTCATAGGCATGAACATGGTGTTCTCCTTCATATAGATATTCATGGATTTCTACTTCTACTAAATATAGCTTTCTGTTAGAAGGATTCTGTTTCATGCATGTCGATGTCCAGTTTTAGATATATATGTCCATATAGTGCATTGGAGTGCTATAATGTTGGACTGCTGTATATTTAGGTCTAAGTTGCATTGACAACATGTTATTATGGTTATAAACAATGAAAATGATTCCATTTCACCCATGAGAATAACAAGGAACAACAAAGATTACACCTGGTGTCAAAACCATGCACTATTCCAACCTGACAAAGTGATAATGGTTATGTTTGAAGATGTGTGAGTGTGTGCCAGAAGGGAAACGAGGTGACACTGCATCACACAAATACCTGTTATGTGTGACACCAGGTGTCATCAAAGTTGATTGTACCCCTTTTCCTGATTAAAGAGAATGATTTTCTATAGCTATAAGTATCTAAATAGGGTCCCAGTGTATTGTGAATCAGACAATGCACCTGTCCTTCTATTAACATTCATTATGTATATAAATAGATGCCATATCATTTTAATGGAAGCAGCATTAAGAGGTCCAGATGCTAGACACCTTTCCTCTGGTCATCATGTTTGGATAAAAGCCTATCTGTTGCTGCTCATGTGAACTCTAATGTTGATGGTTATAATGGTACATATATTCATCAGCCCTATGTTGAAATGCTAGGAACCTGATCGAATGAGTTTGTACAAACCAGCAGCACACACACCAATAGTGTGCTATGACTATCAATGTCGAATACTGCTGGTTGTAAAAAGTATTACAGTATTTCCTATCTTTTAGTAATTCATAATGAAACTAAAAATACGTGACTAAACATTTTGGTTTAGGGCATTATATATTTTGTCATTTGGTGTGAATAAGCTTTTTTTAAATCTGTCAGAACGGTGTGAATCTGTTCCATGGAAAACTATGTCAGTGTGTGTGAGTCTGTTACATGGCATACATGTCACACAAAATGCACAAAATGAGCACACAGTTCCAGGGGTAAAACGGGGTGAAACAATCTGGAACTAATTTGCTGGGGGGGGGGGGGGGTCTGAAAGATAAAGGGATTTGGTGGAAATCTCGGTACTGCCGTGGAAACGCTGGGGCAGCGACTGCTCGTGAGAATAGCACATAGCCCCGCTGTGCTCGGGCACTGCCACCTGGAGGCAGAATTACAACGGCCACCGTGTGCACGGTGGCAGCCAGACTGCAGTGCAGAGCACGGCAAGGGATGGCCTTCAGCAGCTCTCTGGTTCACATCCTTATCTGGAAACTGAAACACCACAGAAAAGGTGTCCCATGCTTTAGGCCGAACAGCAACTCTTTAATCAGTTTCCAAATCACTTGTAGATCATCAGAAACCATACATACATTGAAGAAACACCTCATGTTATAACATAGGTTTGAGAAGATGATCTTCAAACATGATAGAAGGTGCAACTGGAGTGCTGTAATGTGGCTACAAGTCTCAGAAACTGCTAGAGGCGGCCTCTGGTGTCAACTCCTTGTACTAGAGGATCATTCAGAGGCGGAGGTCAACGGACAAATTTGGTGTCGGAGGATAGAGCAAAATAGCAGCGGGGGTCTGAAAGATATAGGGATTCGGTGGAAATCTCAGTACTGCCGTGGAAACGCTGGGGCAGCGACTGCTCCTAAGAATAGCACATAGCCCCGCTGTGCTCGGGCACTGCCACCTGGAGGCAGAATTACAACAGCCACCGTGTGCACAGTGGCAGCCAGACTGCAGTGCAGAGCACGGCAAGGGATGGCCTTCAGCAGCTCTCTGGTTCACATCCTTATCTGGAAACTGAAACACCACAGAAAAGGTGTCCCATGCTTTAGGCCGAACAGCAACTCTTTATTCAGTTTCCAAATCACTAGTAGATGATCAGAAACCATACATGCATTGAAGAAACACCTCATGTTATAACATAGGTTTGAGAAGATGATCTTCAAACATGATAGAAGGTGCAACTGGAGTGCTGTAATGTGGCTACAAGTCTCAGAAACTGCTAGAGGCGGCCTCCGGTGTCAACTCCTTGTACTAGAGGATCATTCAGAGGCAGAGGTCAACGGACAAATTTGGTGTCGGAGGATAGAGCAAAATAGCAGCGGGGGTCTGAAAGATATAGGGATTCGGTGTAAATCTCAGTACTGCCGTGGAAACGCTGGGGCAGCGACTGCTCCTGAGAATAGCACATAGCCCCGCTGTGCTCGGGCACTGCCACCTGAAGGCAGAATTACAACAGCCACCGTGTGCACAGTGGCAGCCAGACTGCAGTGCAGAGCACGGCAAGGGATGGCCTTCAGCAGCTCTCTGGTTCACATCCTTATCTGGAAACTGAAACACCACAGAAAAGGTGTCCCATGCTTTAGGCCGAACAGCAACTCTTTATTCAGTTTCCAAATCACTTGTAGATGATCAGAAACCATACATGCATTGAAGAAACACCTCATGTTATAACATAGGTTTGAGAAGATGATCTTCAAACATGATAGAAGGTGCAACTGGAGTGCTGTAATGTGGCTACAAGTCTCAGAAACTGCTAGAGGCGGCCTCTGGTGTCAACTCCTTGTACTAGAGGATCATTCAGAGGCAGAGGTCAACGGACAAATTTGGTGTCGGAGGATAGAGCAAAATAGCAGCGGGGGTCTGAAAGATATAGGGATTCGGTGGAAATCTCAGTACTGCCGTGGAAACGCTGGGGCAGCGACTGCTCCTAAGAATAGCACATAGCCCCGCTGTGCTCGGGCACTGCCACCTGGAGGCAGAATTACAACAGCCACCGTGTGCACAGTGGCAGCCAGACTGCAGTGCAGAGCACAGCAAGGGATGGCCTTCAGCAGCTCTCTGGTTCACATCCTTATCTGGAAACTGAAACACCACAGAAAAGGTGTCCCATGCTTTAGGCCGAACAGCAACTCTTTATTCAGTTTCCAAATCACTTGTAGATGATCAGAAACCATACATGCATTGAAGAAACACCTCATGTTATAACATAGGTTTGAGAAGATGATCTTCAAACATGATAGAAGGTGCAACTGGAGTGCTGTAATGTGGCTACAAGTCTCAGAAACTGCTATAGGCGGCCTCCGGTGTCAACTCCTTGTACTAGAGGATCATTCAGAGGCAGAGGTCAACGGACAAATTTGGTGTCGGAGGATAGAGCAAAATAGCAGCGGGGGTCTGAAAGATATAGGGATTCGGTGTAAATCTCAGTACTGCCGTGGAAACGCTGGGGCAGCGACTGCTCCTGAGAATAGCACATAGCCCCGCTGTGCTCGGGCACTGCCACCTGGAGGCAGAATTACAACAGCCACCGTGTGCACAGTGGCAGCCAGACTGCAGTGCAGAGCACAGCAAGGGATGGCCTTCAGCAGCTCTCTGGTTCACATCCTTATCTGGAAACTGAAACGCCACAGAAAAGGTGTCCCATGCTTTAGGCCGAACAGCAACTCTTTATTCAGTTTCCAAATCACTTGTAGATGATCAGAAACCATACATGCATTGAAGAAACACCTCATGTTATAACATAGGTTTGAGAAGATGATCTTCAAACATGATAGAAGGTGCAACTGGAGTGCTGTAATGTGGCTACAAGTCTCAGAAACTGCTAGAGGCGGCCTCTGGTGTCAACTCCTTGTACTAGAGGATCATTCAGAGGCAGAGGTCAACGGACAAATTTGGTGTCGGAGGATAGAGCAAAATAGCAGCAGGGGTCTGAAAGATATAGGGATTCGGTGGAAATCTCAGTACTGCCGTGGAAACGCTGGGGCAGCGACTGCTCCTAAGAATAGCACATAGCCCCGCTGTGCTCGGGCACTGCCACCTGGAGGCAGAATTACAACAGCCACCGTGTGCACGGTGGCAGCCAGACTGCAGTGCAGAGCACGGCAAGGGATGGCCTTCAGCAGCTCTCTGGTTCACATCCTTATCTGGAAACTGAAACACCACAGAAAAGGTGTCCCATGCTTTAGGCCGAACAGCAACTCTTTATTCAGTTTCCAAATCACTAGTAGATGATCAGAAACCATACATGCATTGAAGAAACACCTCATGTTATAACATAGGTTTGAGAAGATGATCTTCAAACATGATAGAAGGTGCAACTGGAGTGCTGTAATGTGGCTACAAGTCTCAGAAACTGCTAGAGGCGGCCTCTGGTGTCAACTCCTTGTACTAGAGGATCATTCAGAGGCAGAGGTCAACGGACAAATTTGGTGTCGGAGGATAGAGCAAAATAGCAGCGGGGGTCTGGAAAAGGGATTCGGTGGAAATCTCAGTACTGCCGTGGAAACGCTGGGGCAGCGACTGCTCCTGAGAATAGCACATAGCCCCGCTGTGCTCGGGCACTGCCACCTGGAGGCAGAATTATAACTGCCACCGTGTGCACAGTGGCAGCCAGACTGCAGTGCAGAGCACGGCAAGGGATGGCCTTCAGCAGCTCTCTGGCTCACATCCTTATCTGGAAACTGAAACACCACAGAAAAGGTGTCCCATGCTTTAGGCCGAACAGCAACTCTTTATTCAGTTTCCAAATCACTTGTAGATGATCAGAAACCATACATGCATTGAAGAAACACCTCATGTTATAACATAGGTTTGAGAAGATGATCTTCAAACATGATAGAAGGTGCAACTGGAGTGCTGTAATGTGGCTACAAGTCTCAGAAACTGCTAGAGGCGGCCTCTGGTGTCAACTCCTTGTACTAGAGGATCATTCAGAGGCGGAGGTCAACGGACAAATTTGGTGTCGGAGGATAGAGCAAAATAGCAGCGGGGGTCTGAAAGATATAGGGATTCGGTGTAAATCTCAGTACTGCCGTGGAAACGCTGGGGCAGCGACTGCTCCTGAGAATAGCACATAGCCCCGCTGTGCTCGGGCACTGCCACCTGGAGGCAGAATTACAACAGCCACCGTGTGCACAGTGGCAGCCAGACTGCAGTGCAGAGCACAGCAAGGGATGGCCTTCAGCAGCTCTCTGGTTCACATCCTTATCTGGAAACTGAAACGCCACAGAAAAGGTGTCCCATGCTTTAGGCCGAACAGCAACTCTTTATTCAGTTTCCAAATCACTTGTAGATGATCAGAAACCATACATGCATTGAAGAAACACCTCATGTTATAACATAGGTTTGAGAAGATGATCTTCAAACATGATAGAAGGTGCAACTGGAGTGCTGTAATGTGGCTACAAGTCTCAGAAACTGCTAGAGGCGGCCTCAGGTGTCAACTCCTTGTACTAGAGGATCATTCAGAGGCAGAGGTCAACGGACAAATTTGGTGTCGGAGGATAGAGCAAAATAGCAGCAGGGGTCTGAAAGATATAGGGATTCGGTGGAAATCTCAGTACTGCCGTGGAAACGCTGGGGCAGCGACTGCTCCTAAGAATAGCACATAGCCCCGCTGTGCTCGGGCACTGCCACCTGGAGGCAGAATTACAACAGCCACCGTGTGCACGGTGGCAGCCAGACTGCAGTGCAGAGCACGGCAAGGGATGGCCTTCAGCAGCTCTCTGGTTCACATCCTTATCTGGAAACTGAAACACCACAGAAAAGGTGTCCCATGCTTTAGGCCGAACAGCAACTCTTTATTCAGTTTCCAAATCACTAGTAGATGATCAGAAACCATACATGCATTGAAGAAACACCTCATGTTATAACATAGGTTTGAGAAGATGATCTTCAAACATGATAGAAGGTGCAACTGGAGTGCTGTAATGTGGCTACAAGTCTCAGAAACTGCTAGAGGCGGCCTCTGGTGTCAACTCCTTGTACTAGAGGATCATTCAGAGGCAGAGGTCAACGGACAAATTTGGTGTCGGAGGATAGAGCAAAATAGCAGCGGGGGTCTGGAAAAGGGATTCGGTGGAAATCTCAGTACTGCCGTGGAAACGCTGGGGCAGCGACTGCTCCTGAGAATAGCACATAGCCCCGCTGTGCTCGGGCACTGCCACCTGGAGGCAGAATTATAACTGCCACCGTGTGCACAGTGGCAGCCAGACTGCAGTGCAGAGCACGGCAAGGGATGGCCTTCAGCAGCTCTCTGGCTCACATCCTTATCTGGAAACTGAAACACCACAGAAAAGGTGTCCCATGCTTTAGGCCGAACAGCAACTCTTTATTCAGTTTCCAAATCACTTGTAGATGATCAGAAACCATACATGCATTGAAGAAACACCTCATGTTATAACATAGGTTTGAGAAGATGATCTTCAAACATGATAGAAGGTGCAACTGGAGTGCTGTAATGTGGCTACAAGTCTCAGAAACTGCTAGAGGCGGCCTCTGGTGTCAACTCCTTGTACTAGAGGATCATTCAGAGGCGGAGGTCAACGGACAAATTTGGTGTCGGAGGATAGAGCAAAATAGCAGCGGGGGTCTGAAAGATATAGGGATTCGGTGGAAATCTCAGTACTGCCGTGGAAACGCTGGGGCAGCGACTGCTCCTAAGAATAGCACATAGCCCCGCTGTGCTCGGGCACTGCCACCTGGAGGCAGAATTACAACAGCCACCGTGTGCACAGTGGCAGCCAGACTGCAGTGCAGAGCACGGCAAGGGATGGCCTTCAGCAGCTCTCTGGTTCACATCCTTATCTGGAAACTGAAACACCACAGAAAAGGTGTCCCATGCTTTAGGCCGAACAGCAACTCTTTATTCAGTTTCCAAATCACTTGTAGATGATCAGAAACCATACATGCATTGAAGAAACACCTCATGTTATAACATAGGTTTGAAAAGATGATCTTCAAACATGATAGAAGGTGCAACTGGAGTGCTGTAATGTGGCTACAAGTCTCAGAAACTGCTAGAGGCGGCCTCTGGTGTCAACTCCTTGTACTAGAGGATCATTCAGAGGCGGAGGTCAACGGACAAATTTGGTGTCGGAGGATAGAGCAAAATAGCAGCGGGGGTCTGAAAGATATAGGGATTCGGTGGAAATCTCAGTACTGCCGTGGAAACGCTGGGGCAGCGACTGCTCCTAAGAATAGCACATAGCCCCGCTGTGCTCGGGCACTGCCACCTGGAGGCAGAATTACAACAGCCACCGTGTGCACAGTGGCAGCCAGACTGCAGTGCAGAGCACGGCAAGGGATGGCCTTCAGCAGCTCTCTGGTTCACATCCTTATCTGGAAACTGAAACACCACAGAAAAGGTGTCCCATGCTTTAGGCCGAACAGCAACTCTTTATTCAGTTTCCAAATCACTAGTAGATGATCAGAAACCATACATGCATTGAAGAAACACCTCATGTTATAACATAGGTTTGAGAAGATGATCTTCAAACATGATAGAAGGTGCAACTGGAGTGCTGTAATGTGGCTACAAGTCTCAGAAACTGCTAGAGGCGGCCTCCGGTGTCAACTCCTTGTACTAGAGGATCATTCAGAGGCAGAGGTCAACGGACAAATTTGGTGTCGGAGGATAGAGCAAAATAGCAGCGGGGGTCTGAAAGATATAGGGATTCGGTGTAAATCTCAGTACTGCCGTGGAAACGCTGGGGCAGCGACTGCTCCTGAGAATAGCACATAGCCCCGCTGTGCTCGGGCACTGCCACCTGAAGGCAGAATTACAACAGCCACCGTGTGCACAGTGGCAGCCAGACTGCAGTGCAGAGCACGGCAAGGGATGGCCTTCAGCAGCTCTCTGGTTCACATCCTTATCTGGAAACTGAAACACCACAGAAAAGGTGTCCCATGCTTTAGGCCGAACAGCAACTCTTTATTCAGTTTCCAAATCACTTGTAGATGATCAGAAACCATACATGCATTGAAGAAACACCTCATGTTATAACATAGGTTTGAGAAGATGATCTTCAAACATGATAGAAGGTGCAACTGGAGTGCTGTAATGTGGCTACAAGTCTCAGAAACTGCTAGAGGCGGCCTCTGGTGTCAACTCCTTGTACTAGAGGATCATTCAGAGGCGGAGGTCAACGGACAAATTTGGTGTCGGAGGATAGAGCAAAATAGCAGCGGGGGTCTGAAAGATATAGGGATTCGGTGGAAATCTCAGTACTGCCGTGGAAACGCTGGGGCAGCGACTGCTCCTGAGAATAGCACATAGCCCCGCTGTGCTCGGGCACTGCCACCTGAAGGCAGAATTACAACAGCCACCGTGTGCACAGTGGCAGCCAGACTGCAGTGCAGAGCACGGCAAGGGATGGCCTTCAGCAGCTCTCTGGTTCACATCCTTATCTGGAAACTGAAACACCACAGAAAAGGTGTCCCATGCTTTAGGCCGAACAGCAACTCTTTATTCAGTTTCCAAATCACTTGTAGATGATCAGAAACCATACATGTGTACGGGGTTACTACGGTAATCATTTATATCCAGGTGACCGAGGAGGGTTAAGTTCGGGTTGTTCCCGCCTGGCGTTAGTGTGGGCGGTATCCCAGAGGGGGCGACTGTCCTCTCTCGGGTACTGCGCACCACGTTTCAGGCGGGAGCCAACCGACACGTGACCATGTCCATTTCACATCCAAAGGGGGTATATAAACCTCCCCTCCTCGTACAGTCGCCAGTCAGTGCAGGCCCGGCTGACTCCCAGCATTACCCTACCCCAATCACTAGATTGAACCAGGACTGCTTCGTCTTACCCTTCGGGTTAAGACTAGATTCAATTGTAATAGGGATACGTTGAATAAAACACGCTTTCTACTTCGCACTTGGAAACTGACGTTCTTGTTCTCTTTCTGAGATTCCGAACCACTACACTGGTGCCGTGACCAGGATCAGTTTCGAGTAGCAGTCAGGTGAACCTGGCCGGAGTAGGGAAGTATGGGGACGGTAACGTCCCGGAGCGGAACAACCCAGTTGTTCCGACCAGCTTCGAGGGTTTCATGCGTGAAACCGAGGGAGCTTTAAATCAAGGAGCGACCTTGGAAGAAGGAGAACTGGAGTCCGCCAGGGTGGACCAGATGGATCCGGAGGAGGCGAGGGGGTTCACACCGAACTTCATTGCCACTCAGGGTCAAATCATGTTGAACACTGGGCGTTCTTTGTTCAACACGACTGACTCCGTTTTCTTTCCCGGAGGAAAGAAAAGAGCGAACCAGAAAGGCTCATTTCTGGACCCGACGGTATTAGAAATACCGCCACAACCCCTTCGGGTCGTACCCGAAGGAGGTCCCATCGTCGGGACCCAACCTGATCTTAATCAGGACGACACTTTGGACCGGGACAACGATTACCGGAACAGGGAAGAAATGAATAAGCAGTACGATGCTCTGCACGACGAATTGGTTTCGTTGATCTCTGAAAGGAATAGGTACATCTTAGAGAATAGGCAGGTCCATCAGGATATGGAGTGGAGAACGGATCAGTTGACCCGTGACAACCAACTGGTCCAAGACTAGATGGAGAAAAATCAGGAAATCCTGAGAGAAGAAAAGAAAAGATTATCCGAGCTAGGTCAAGCTAACCGGAAGTCTTATGCCTGTCAACAACAGTATCAGGCGGACCTAGAAAGATACTCTAGGGAATGGCATGCCGCCAAGGACGCTCGCAACCAGCAGGTCGAGGACAATGAGGCAGTAAGAACTGCTATCATAGAAGCAAACGAAGAGTTAGATCAGAAGAAGCTCGAGAGCATGCAGGCGGTATCTATACTGGAAGCTAGACGGGTAGAGTTGGAACTCTACCTAGGTAACCAGAAGGTACCTGACCCAGAGGTGACCCTCACCCCTGGGGAAGGAGTGGAGAACTCCAAGGAGTTCTAAAACCCACCACCCGATACCCTTCCGGAGGACAGGTAGAGAAAGATGTCTACTATACATCTGCTCCCCCTGCTCCGACGGGACCTTCGGTAACCATCGATCCGACGGCATACTCCGCGGGAAGTGGGTCGGGAGTCGATAGTTATGACACCTTGAACCCCTTCGCTGGGGATAGTCCATCTCAGTATGGAGCTGTTCCACCCCCTTCAGGTATGAGTAAGAACACCACCACCCATGAGGATCAACAAGGGGGGTGGTATGGTTATGATAATTGGGGTGACCTGATTTTTCATCATAACCAGAAGGCAGAGACCAGAGAAGGGAGAACTCCGGGAAATCAAACCCGGGGGCATGCCACCCGAGGCAAGAGAGCCGGGGAAGGACCTTCTGCTGGATGGTCTAGGGATCAGAACCGACAGTACCCCTGTACTGATAGTCCTGATAGACCCACAACTGGTCAGGGAAGTCGGCCTAGACCCCAAACCCATGACCAGACAACCACCGGGAGTGTTCCCCCTTATCCGGGTACCACTTCTCGCCCTCGACCCACCCGGTTTCCCGGGTGCGAACCAGTCTCTCCAGTCCGACCATTGACCCGAAGAACCTCAATGGCTCCCGGACTGAGACAGGTTTATGATACTGATCCTTGTATCAAGAGCCTTGGCTTAGATAGCTATAGCCGGGGACAAGATGCCACTGAAATAATGGACTGGAGCCGGAATCTATCAGATCAGCTGATAGAGGGGGCCACCAGAGGTGCCCGACGCACCGCCAGGATCACCAAACCCTACAAAGGGAAAGGACCCTGGAAAGATGAATACCAAATATCTGTGGATGACTGCAAATACAATGGGTGGTCTAAAGAAGACTCATTAGGAGCCTTCGTAATCTGGCTAAATGATGGGCCAGGTAAATCAGCAGTCTCCCAATGGAGAAGTACATATGGCCCTTCGGGTACATATGATCAGCTCGAAAGTACTGCTGTATATATCTTTGGGAACCTGGTGACCGTGGATCACTGGTTGGTCTTCAAGGGACGAACCCAGAAACCAAAAGAGTCCCCAAAGATATATGGTCTAGAGCTTCAACGGATTCTGCATCAGGCAAGACCCGAATGGGCTAGAGACGCCGATTACTATATCGAGACTCTCTTTGTCCGGTTTATTAGCGGACTGAGTGACCCTGATCATCAGGAACTAACCAGAAAAGCTTGGAAAAGCGATTCCTCCCTAGCCGATCTATTTTTGGCCATAGATGGTTATGAGAAGAAGAAAATTCTTCTTGCCGGATTGGTGCCCAACCAATCCCAAATGTCAGCGGTAGTTGACTATAGCAGCAGCGGGGGATCCTCGGGTGAGGATTCCGAAGGAGAAGAGACCATTGGGGCTGTAGCCTTCAGTGGGAAGCGCCGGGACAAAAAGTCCGGTGATAACAAAAGGCGGAAACCTTTTGACAAATCATCCTCTAGCAAAAAGCCAGAGAAACCTCCAGGGGACAATTCAAAAACCCCTTCCAAACCTCCCTCGGGTCCACCAGAACCCAATGTTCCAAAGAAATCGGAACCCGACCAGTCCCTCGGATTGGTAGAAGCCATGATGCAGCGTATGATGGCATTGTTTGATAAGAAACAGGAACGAAAGGTTAAACCCGAACTGAGTACTGTAACATGCTACAGATGTCAGGAGAAGGGGCATTATGCCTCCTCATGCACAGCTGAGAAACCTGTGATGCGATTCTCCGGAAAGAACTCGGAAAATTAAAGGGGATCCCTGAGGAAGGCGACTCAGAGATCCCGAAGGAAATATGCCATGATACTCCTGACGGAAGAGGAGTAAGTTCACACTCAGTAGTGACGCCCGGACAAATGGGGGACAAGCAGGCGCAGCTTGGGAACCCTGGGGCCGGGGCCATCAGCATTCCAGTCATACATTCGGGAAGTGAGTCGGGGAAACCCGGTGCTGATGCGGAGGAGTATAGTGCAATGGTTTGTGGAACCAGGCTCTCCCTAGATCACCCTTGCCTGGAATACATAAGAGGGCGTGGATTAGATCTAGGTACTGAGAGTGACTTACAGAAGTTCACTAGTAACCCTTCATTGAATGGAGGAAAAAGGTGGTATTTAGCCGCTTCTGTGAAGGGTAGAGTCGGGGAATTTCTGATAGATACTGGAGCCAGCCACTCCATCATCTCTCGGAGGTTCTACACTCTTCTGCTGGGCACAAATGATGACCTTAAAATGAGGGTAAATGCGTGCACAGCCGACGGTAGCAGATTGCGGACGTTTGGACGTACTTTCCTGTGTATCTCAGTGGTGGGGAAGGAGTTTGTATTCTCCCCAACCATTGCTGAGATCGAGGATGATGGTATCATAGGGATGGACTTTGCCGACCTGTTCGGGATGATGTTGAACCCGAAGACAGGTGAATTGTCCATACAGAGTCCCTATAATATCAAAGCACAATGTGTGCTGAGAGTTATCAGTAGTGTAGCAAGTGTCGCACAGACGGTGAAACTTCCACCGGGAACCACATGTGATGTGTTGATAAGCGCTTCCTCTGAACTAAGAGGAAGGGCCGGGGTCATGGAACCCGACATAGCTTATCTCCAATCCCTCGGGTTGGAATCTGCTGATACGTTGATGGGAAATGCCCAATGGACTCTTGTCCCCATTTCCAATCCTGGTGTTCATATGGTATATCTCCAGAAAGGCGCTAAAGTAGGCAGTGTGGTACTCGCGGAGGCGGTCACCAGCAGCCTTCTGGGGTTGCCATCCGAAGAGCCGCCGGGTACGGCCGTAATTGAAGAGGAATTAGAAAAGCTAATTCTAGATGCTTCGGAACTAGATCCGAAGGAGCAGAAGGACCTTCGGGTAATGTTAAAACGTTGCCGAAGGGCCTTCGCGTTCCCAGGAGAACCCTTAGGACGAACTGATAAAGTCCTACACGGAATTGACGTGGGGGAAAGTTCCCCCTTTAAAATTCCTTACCGTCGGCTACCTCTGAAGAAGAAGGAGGTAGCAGAAACTGAGATCAATAAGATGATTAAGGATCATGTTATTGTACCCAGTTCCAGCCCCTGGAGCAGTCCAGTCTGTATGGTCACAAAAAAAGATGGGACCATACGGTTCTGTATTGACTACAGGAAACTGAATGGGATGACGAAGAAGAATTCATATCCTCTGCCGAGGATTGATGAAACCATTGACTCACTAGGAGGGAATGAATGGTACTGTACCATAGACTTACAGTCTGGGTACTGGCAGGTCGGAATGAAACCTGCCGACATGGAGAAGACGGCCTTCTCTAGCCATGTAGGATTGTTCCAGTACAACGTCATGCCCTTCGGGTTGTGCAATGCGCCAGCCACCTTCGAGGCCATGATGGAGACATTACTGAGCGATCTACTATGGAAGAAATGTCTAGTTTACCTAGATGACCTCATTATCTTCGGAAAAACATTCCAAGGTTGTCTAGACAACCTGGAAGAAGTCCTCCAGAGAATGATGAGTAATGGGTTGAAATTAAAACCTAAGAAATGTCAGTTGTTTAAGAAAGATATTAATTATCTGGGGAGAATCATTTCCACACAGGGTGTGAAAGCAGACCCGGAGAAGATCCGAAGTGTGACGGAGTGGGAAAAACCCAGGTGTCCCAAGGATGTCCGTTCATTCCTTGGGTTCTGCTCGTATTATCGAGATTTCTTACCAGGCTATGCCCAGGTGAGCTATCCTATCCAGTCACTGTCTCATTGGACACCTGGTAGGCGTAAGGAAGCTTTTCCATGGGGAAAAGAGCAAGACGAGTCTTTTGAATCCATCACGTAAATGCTGATACACTGTCCCGCAGACCCATAAGGAGTTGTGGAAATGAGAAATGTGATGATTGTGGAGCCCACGGGGCGGTCCTAGCTGGAGTCCGGTTGCCACTGGAATCCAGAGGAACTGGTATCCTTCAATGGTCTATGGAGACTATCCGAAGGTTCCAGGAGAAGGATCCGAACTTGGGGAGGTTGCTCGGGTCGATTCCTAAGGGGATCAAACCTGTTCGACCTGAAATCTCGCTAGAAAATAGAGAGATGAGGAGATTTTTAGCTCAATGGACAGAGCTGGAAGTATCCGAAGGTGTTCTATATAGATGGAAGATCAATCCTTCGGGAAGAAGGATCAGACAGGTAGTGATCCCCTCCGGTATGAAGAGGGATTTGATGTATTATTGTCACGGTCATATGACCAGTGGTCACTTTGGGAAGAAACGTTCATTAGAACGCCTGTCCCGAAGATACTACTGGCCAGGAATGAGCACTGACTTATTACGTTGGATCGCCACTTGTCCCGATTGCTGCAAAAATAAACCCGGCCCTGGGATGGGTAAAATGCCCTTGTCCCAGGAACTGTTCGGAGTTAGGTTTGCGAGAATAGCAATCGACATCATCAGTGGTTTTAAAACAACCCCTGATGGTAACACGTGTATGATGGTAGTCACTGACTACTATACTAAGTACACGCGGGTGTTCCCCTTACCCGATCACAAAGCAGCGACCTGTGCGAAGGCCTGTGTGAAAGGTTGGGTATTACACCTAGGAGTGCCTCTGATGATGCATAGTGACCAAGGCCGGGAATTTGAGTCGGATCTATGGCAGGAAATGTGCCATGGGTTAGCCATCTGTAAGACCCGAACCAATCCCTACCGACCCCAGAGTGATGGGATGGTGGAAAGGTTCAACAGAACGCTAATTCAGGTTCTGAAACCCTTGGTGAATGAAAGTATGACGGATTGGGATGAACAATGTGAATATGTATGCCATGCATACAACAGCACTGTTCATAAAAGCACCAATTGCACCCCAAACTTATTAGTGTTTAGGGAGGACATGATCATGCCAGCCGATCTTGTTTTTGGAGTGGTCGGGTTGAATCCCGACGCACCCTGTCACGTGATGTTTGTAGAATCACTAAGAGACCAGTTTAAATTCGCATACGAACTTGTTAGAACTGAGTTACAAAAGAACGCGAAATGGCAGAAGACTGGTTATGACCATGGACTAAAAGTCGGTTCAAGGTAGGGGATCAAGTAGTGAGACTACACGAACCTCTATCCAATTTAAAATTGGCAAGCAACTGGGATGGTCCATTTGTGGTGACTAGAGTAGTGACTGTACTGTCATGATTAGATCCTTAATTGGGCGGATCTATAAATCCAACGTGGCTCGGCTCCGTCCCTTGAAGGGGAGGGATCTGACCACAGAAACGTATGGGTTAGGAGTAGATGAATTACTCCAAGAAGTCAAGAACAGGAAAATGGATCAAATAACCCCGAAACGTGGCCGAGGAAGGCCTAGGAAGTTAGGGGTCCTTGATCCGAAGGTGCAGAAGAAGGAAAAAGTCTCGCTAGCTGTAAGCAAACCTAGGCGGAAGAGAAAGGGGACGGCTAACCCTGCCTCTGAAAAGGCGCCTTCGGGAGCTAGGTCAAAGAAAATACCCATGGGAGGTACCCGACGCAGTCCCCGCCTGATAGAAAGGGCTGCGGTAACCTAAGCTGGTACACAACGAGTGTGTTGTCCCGTACTATGTTAGGAGAAGGAGGGAAGAAATTCCTGGCGGGAAAAATTATAAATTTATTTCCTCTTTTTCCGAGAAACTGTTTTGTGTTGTCATCTGTTAAATGTTGGAATATACATGAGTGACCGGGTATGGAGCGTGTAAACCCCCCAGCAGGGTACCAGTGGGTGGTGAGCGGATAATCCGGTGGGTTTGCGGGCATGCTTCCCATAAAAACCTCACTAATACTCCAGCAGAGCTGTTGGTTGCGAAAGGTTCGGCTACTACCCGAAGCACCTGTTTATAATACGAGCACCGGCGCCCTGCGGGCGCGGGAAAAGAACTTGGTCAATGAGTGACCTAGTTAGGGCAGTCTCGCGGAGGGCCCGAGACGCGCGTGGATGCGCGTGACCTCTGCGCAAAGGGGTCGTTTTGGTTCATTAGATTTCGAATCTTCGCCGGCACGGTGTGCTGGCCAACGAGGAGGATCTAATAGGAACCGAATTCAAGCGTCAAAAGTAGGTGAATACGTTTCAAAAAGGAGAACAGGTCCTCCACAAAGACCTGTAGTATTAGATAGGACTCTTATTTAGTAGAAATAAGAGCGCCCAACCCCGCATGGCCTCACGGCAGCTCGAGTTGGGCAGAGGGGATCGGCCACACAACATGGCCGAGCTGCCCCACGAAGACAGTGTTGGTGTCGCCAGCCCTGTTACTCTCTCCGAGGAGCAACTCCTCGGAGAGGAAGACATGGATGTATCCACGTCTGGATCAGCCCTCACTGAGGCTGAACGAAGGAGTCTTCATGAAAAAGATCATCTTCTTGATCTAAAAATAGAGAAGGAAGAGGCCCAACATCTAAAGGATACGTGGGACATGTGTGGTAATCCGAACATCGACCCGGATAACCACCCGAAGGAGGAGAAGCCAGCTAGACTGGTAAAGTCAACTGGTAAGAGTTGCTACGATGGGAGGGAGATGAATCTCCACCTGGACGTAATGTCCGCCACGGAGATAGGCCTACCTAGACCTATCCCGAACGACATAGTGGATATGTTGCAAGAATTTATTGATGCGGGAGCTCTCCGCATCATGCCCCCAGAGTGGTTTAGCACCTGGGAGAATCTACAGCAAGGCCTCCGGGTGTGTAAAGCACTTCGGAAGGGCTTGTTCGACGCCGAGATGGCCGACGTCGGGGTGTGTGTACCTCGGATGACACACATCTCGGATGACGTCTCGTGTGGGGCATTCGGCGCCACTACTCTTGCTGTAGCTTGCTACCGCAGGTACAACCCAGTGGGAATGTTAGAACCGAAATCGGTTGAAGGATATAGGGACTTAATACGGTCCAACTTATCCTACGAGGTCTATCAGATAGACTATAACCGCATGAAAACAATCATGGCGGAGAAGGGCCTCAGCCGTCACGAAGCAATAGTCGAGACGGTGGAGGAAATGGTCAAGACTCGGACTAAGAGTTTGACTCAGGCAGAGGAGAAGGCTGCAGCAAAGGCCAGCAGGGACATCCGAAGGGGTGACTCTGTAACCCGCACTAGCAGTCCCCACAGTCAGGATATCCGGACTGTGGTAGTTGCAAAAGGTGATTCCCCTTTTGTCCAGCCTCGGGGTCGCCAAGCCCTGAGGAATGAGTCAGCCCGGTTAAAGAGAGTACCAGACGCCCAGCGGATTATGACCGATGGGTCAGTATCAGATAAATCTGATACGAGCAGTACTTCCCAAGGGAAGTCTGCTACAGGGGAGGACGATATGGACATTGCGGCTCCAAAATCTCCTTCCCAGACGACGGATCCGGCGACCACAGTCACCCAATCCGACCCGACGCCCGACCCAAAGGTGGCTGCTGGACATCAGTCCGACGTCAGCTCGGGAAGTGAGTCGGGATCTGCCCTGGAAAAACACATCTGGAATAACGCCAGAGGTGGATTTCAGGGATTCATTCCCTCCTACTGGGGGGAATGTGCAAAAGGATCGGGGCGTTCCTCCATCCCGCCAAGCATAAATTTGAATGGGAGATCCGACGATGAGGATTGGTGTAGAGCCACCCAAAGGGATCCTCTCGTGAGCGAGTTCTACGAGGACTGGCTCAAGAAAATAGATTTCTTCCCGGAAACCTATTATACCAGGGATCAGAAGGCAAAGATCCGCTGGGCCGTCCGACATTGGGACAGGGACCACCTGGAGTGTCCATTCCAGAAATGCCAGTCATCTCTGGAATTACAGGTGTCCTTCACCACTAAGGCAAGGTACCTGCGCCACTCAGTGGAGAACCACACCCATCACTATGTGGTGTACCATTGCGATCCGGAGGGGGCAGGTACCACTACCTGTTCGGGTCACCTACATCCTAGGCGTGGACGCCTAATCAAGCATATGACCGTGCTCCATAATATTGGAGGCGGAGAGGCCAGAGCCAAGGTAATGGCCCTGCATGAACGCGTGATAGACGCGTTCAAAGATGTCATGAAGAAGGATCCGAAGAGCCTTAATTCTTCTAAGGCGTATTTCTGCGAGGTAGCAGAAAGCAAATCGAAGCTCACAGTAGCGAGGTTTGCGAAGGTCCCGGGTCCACGGAAGTTTGACTTGGATCCGGACCAATACCCACCAGAGATGTTCCGTCGGTCTGCCAATCGAGGCCGGGGGAGAGGTGGGAGAGAACCCGACCCGAGGGACTACTACCGGAGTCGGGTAGAGCAGCCGAGAGGAGACCGGGGACGTTCTCGGTCCACCAGCCCGGCTACTCATGTCAGAAGAGGAGGGACCCTCAGCCTTGAGGAGATTGACTCCCGTTATTACACGGAGTCTTCTCATAGTGGTCGTAGCTATGAGGCATCTGCGGATAGATCTACTGACTATCCGGAGATGGACTTGGCGCCTGGACAGGAGTCTCAGACGCTCGGCCAGACCCCCCAAGATACCCGAAGGCGCGAGAATGAACTCGCTCACCAGAGGGAGATTGATAGGGAGCTGGCCCGACGGGGACGCAGGAGTCCTGGGGAGGAACCCTCCCGGTCCTGGTACGACTTGGTGCGACATGTGGCGTCCACCTCGTCTACCCAGGGGGGTGTCCTACCCGACACCGGGTATCGAGGAGGCCCGACAAGCAGACCTTCATCTGCTTGGGACGAGCGGAACCAGCCGCCCCTTCGGGAATACACCAGCAGGTGTTAAAGCATGCCGGTAGGGATGCTTCGCGGCACCAACAACAGCCGCCATCACACAAGGCATTTAGGCCTGCTCACCGGATCACTGGGCCGGATGGAGAGACTATGAAACCACCTCCTCCGCCACAGAAAGGTCCAGTGCCAGCTCTGGCGACACCACCCCATAAGCCGGTTCCACCACCAGGGAAGCCGACTGAGGTTGGGAAACCAACCGTAGATCCTCCTGTTAAAACTCAGGAGGTCAAACCTAAGAAGGAGAAACCTGCGGCCACTCTTAGTGTAGCGCCTATAGCATCCTATTTTCCTAAGGATGCTCCGCTGTCCAATCAGATCGGACAGGAGATTCTGGATGACTTCCAGAGGGAACAGCGGGTGATGGCTGAGGATTACCACAAGAGGGTGGTACAACACTTCATTGAGGGGGTCAGGAAGTGTCACCGGAAGGAAAAGGAGAGCCTTCAAAAGGACACTGCCGATGAGGTAGTTACCAAGACCAGGTTCTTGGAAGCACAGCGGGACAAGGCCGCTGTGCTGGAAGCTACAGTACGAGAGGAGTGTAAGGATCTCCAGGAAGAAATTCGGGAGATGAAGGCCAAATTTAAAGTTTGCCTCGGGATAAAATTCTCGGACTGGGATGGGAGTCTGGATCAGCTGAAAGAGGCCATCCAAAAGAAGGAGGTACCCGAAGGCTGAAACATATCTCCTTCGGGTTAACTGAATACAGCTGTAGCTGTTTCAGGAACTCTTCGGCTATGGAAGCCGAAGGTAAATATGAAGGGACTACCCCTTCATATTAAAAGAACCCTTAGGTTCTGAGGTAATGATATACATACCAAGTGTTAATAATATTTCCACATATGTAAACGTTTAAACAAACATTGCACCTACAGGAGTCTACCCTTTGCTGGTAGACCCGAAGAGGAGAGCACCTCACTCAGTCGTCCAAGATGAAGAGGAGAGCACCTCACTCAGTCGTCCAAGATGAAGAGGAGAGCACCTGACTCAGTCGTCCAAGATGAAGAGGAGAGCACCTCACGTACTCGTCCCGAAGCAGATCCGGAGATCAGCCCAGTACCCAACTTTTTAAGTCGACATAGCACTTTTGTGAGGTTCTGCAGTATACCGCTGCAGTTCCAGATTATTTATTAAAACGTACATTCTCGTCCATGTTTCTAATATATATATTTATGGTGCTGACACACTACGATAGTTTATGATACTCAGGATATTACCAAAGATCTGTATAAACCATAACTGTGTTCAAACGTTGACCACTTCGGGTGGATGTAAATAAGAGTATGTATATCTAGTTGTAGATATATTTTGTTATGGAAAACAGAGGTGATAAAAATTTTGATTCTGGTGCGGAGAGAAGTTATCATGTATCCCTATGTAATTTTTTTTTTAGGCTTGTGAGTCCTTTTTAGGACTGGTAATAATTCTTCGGAATTGGTACACTTGCCGATCATATTTTTAAAGGTCCTTATCAGGACTATATATGTATTTCCTACCAGAAGATAGTTACAAACTGTTAGTAACTACTTCGGGTACTACTTAACGTAAAAGTCATATCATAAGGTTTCTATGACAGTGTAATGCCTTAATTCCATTAATATTGTTCATCATATATTACATATGACTAATGGTAGTAAAACCCTTTGTGTATAGTGTATAGACAAACTACTTCTGGTTGTCAAACTATTTTATTATGAGTCTACTACTCAGGTTTTTACCACACCTAGTGTTGTCTAGGGGGGGTAGTGTAGGGGTTTACTACGGTAATCATTTATATCCAGGTGACTGAGGAGGGTTAAGTTCGGGTTGTTCCCGCCTGGCGTTAGTGTGGGCGGTATCCCAGAGGGGGCAACTGTCCTCTCTCGGGTACTGCGCACCACGTTTCAGGCGGGAGCCAACCGACACGTGACCATGTCCATTTCACATCCAAAGGGGGTATATAAACCTCCCCTCCTCGTACAGTCGCCAGTCAGTGCAGGCCCGGCTGACTCCCAGCATTACCCTACCCCAATCACTAGATTGAACCAGGACTGCTTCGTCTTTCCCTTCTGGTTAAGACTAGATTCAATTGTAATAGGGATACGTTGAATAAAACACGCTTTCTACTTCGCACTTGGAAACTGACGTTCTTGTTCTCTTTCTGAGATTCCGAACCACTACACATGCATTGAAGAAACACCTCATGTTATAACATAGGTTTGAGAAGATGATCTTGAAACATGATATAAGGTGCAACTGGAGTGCTGTAATGTGGCTACAAGTCTCAGAAACTGCTAGAGGCGGCCTCTGGTGTCAACTCCTTGTACTAGAGGATCATTCAGAGGCAGAGGTCAACGGACAAATTTGGTGTCGGAGGATAGAGCAAAATAGCAGCTGGGTCTGAAAGATATAGGGATTCGGTGTAAATCTCAGTACTGCCATGGAAACGCTGGGGCAGCGACTGCTCCTGAGAATAGCACATAGCCCCGCTGTGCTCGGGCACTGCCACCTGGAGGCAGAATTACAACAGCCACCGTGTGCACAGTGGCAGCCAGACTGCAGTGCAGAGCACGGCAAGGGATGGCCTTCAGCAGCTCTCTGGTTCACATCCTTATCTGGAAACTGAAACACCACAGAAAAGGTGTCCCATGCTTTAGGCCGAACAGCAACTCTTTATTCAGTTTCAAAATCACTTGTAGATGATCAGAAACCATACATGCATTGAAGAAACACCTCATGTTATAACATAGGTTTGAGAAGATGATCTTCAAACATGATAGAAGGTGCAAATGGAGTGCTCTAATGTGGCTACAAGTCTCAGAAACTGCTAGAGGCGGCCTCTGGTGTCAACTCCTTGTACTAGAGGATCATTCAGAGGCAGAGGTCAACGGACAAATTTGGTGTCGGAGGATAGAGCAAAATAGCAGCGGGGGTCTGAAAGATATAGGGATTCGGTGGAAATCTCAGTACTGCCGTGGAAACGCTGGGGCAGCGACAGCTCCTAAGAATAGCACATAGCCCCGCTGTGCTCGGGCACTGCCACCTGGAGGCAGAATTACAACAGCCACCGTGTGCACAGTGGCAGCCAGACTGCAGTGCAGAGCACGGCAAGGGATGGCCTTCAGCAGCTCTCTGGTTCACATCCTTATCTGGAAACTGAAACACCACAGAAAAGGTGTCCCATGCTTTAGGCCGAACAGCAACTCTTTATTCAGTTTCAAAATCACTTGTAGATGATCAGAAACCATACATGCATTGAAGAAACACCTCATGTTATAACATAGGTTTGAGAAGATGATCTTCAAACATGATAGAAGGTGCAACTGGAGTGCTGTAATGTGTCTACAAGTCTCAGAAACTGCTAGAGGCGGCCTCTGGTGTCAACTCCTTGTACTAGAGGATCATTCAGAGGCAGAGGTCAACGGACAAATTTGGTGTCGGAGGATAGAGCAAAATAGCAGCTGGGTCTGAAAGATATAGGGATTCGGTGTAAATCTCAGTACTGCCATGGAAACGCTGGGGCAGCGACTGCTCCTGAGAATAGCACATAGCCCCGCTGTGCTCGGGCACTGCCACCTGGAGGCAGAATTACAACAGCCACCGTGTGCACAGTGGCAGCCAGACTGCAGTGCAGAGCACGGCAAGGGATGGCCTTCAGCAGCTCTCTGGTTCACATCCTTATCTGGAAACTGAAACACCACAGAAAAGGTGTCCCATGCTTTAGGCCGAACAGCAACTCTTTATTCAGTTTCCAAATCACTTGTAGATGATCAGAAACCATACATGCATTGAAGAAACACCTCATGTTATAACATAGGTTTGAGAAGATGATCTTCAAACATGATAGAAGGTGCAAATGGAGTGCTCTAATGTGGCTACAAGTCTCAGAAACTGCTAGAGGCGGCCTCTGGTGTCAACTCCTTGTACTAGAGGATCATTCAGAGGCAGAGGTCAACGGACAAATTTGGTGTCGGAGGATAGAGCAAAATAGCAGCGGGGGTCTGAAAGATATAGGGATTCGGTGGAAATCTCAGTACTGCCGTGGAAACGCTGGGGCAGCGACAGCTCCTAAGAATAGCACATAGCCCCGCTGTGCTCGGGCACTGCCACCTGGAGGCAGAATTACAACAGCCACCGTGTGCACAGTGGCAGCCAGACTGCAGTGCAGAGCACGGCAAGGGATGGCCTTCAGCAGCTCTCTGGTTCACATCCTTATCTGGAAACTGAAACACCACAGAAAAGGTGTCCCATGCTTTAGGCCGAACAGCAACTCTTTATTCAGTTTCCAAATCACTTGTAGATGATCAGAAACCATACATGCATTGAAGAAACACCTCATGTTATAACATAGGTTTGAGAAGATGATCTTCAAACATGATAGAAGGTGCAACTGGAGTGCTGTAATGTGTCTACAAGTCTCAGAAACTGCTAGAGGCGGCCTCTGGTGTCAACTCCTTGTACTAGAGGATCATTCAGAGGCAGAGGTCAACGGACAAATTTGGTGTCGGAGGATAGAGCAAAATAGCAGCTGGGTCTGAAAGATATAGGGATTCGGTGTAAATCTCAGTACTGCCATGGAAACGCTGGGGCAGCGACTGCTCCTGAGAATAGCACATAGCCCCGCTGTGCTCGGGCACTGCCACCTGGAGGCAGAATTACAACAGCCACCGTGTGCACAGTGGCAGCCAGACTGCAGTGCAGAGCACGGCAAGGGATGGCCTTCAGCAGCTCTCTGGTTCACATCCTTATCTGGAAACTGAAACACCACAGAAAAGGTGTCCCATGCTTTAGGCCGAACAGCAACTCTTTATTCAGTTTCCAAATCACTTGTAGATGATCAGAAACCATACATGCATTGAAGAAACACCTCATGTTATAACATAGGTTTGAGAAGATGATCTTCAAACATGATAGAAGGTGCAACTGGAGTGCTGTAATGTGTCTACAAGTCTCAGAAACTGCTAGAGGCGGCCTCTGGTGTCAACTCCTTGTACTAGAGGATCATTCAGAGGCAGAGGTCAACGGACAAATTTGGTGTCGGAGGATAGAGCAAAATAGCAGCTGGGTCTGAAAGATATAGGGATTCGGTGTAAATCTCAGTACTGCCATGGAAACGCTGGGGCAGCGACTGCTCCTGAGAATAGCACATAGCCCCGCTGTGCTCGGGCACTGCCACCTGGAGGCAGAATTACAACAGCCACCGTGTGCACAGTGGCAGCCAGACTGCAGTGCAGAGCACGGCAAGGGATGGCCTTCAGCAGCTCTCTGGTTCACATCCTTATCTGGAAACTGAAACACCACAGAAAAGGTGTCCCATGCTTTAGGCCGAACAGCAACTCTTTATTCAGTTTCAAAATCACTTGTAGATGATCAGAAACCATACATGCATTGAAGAAACACCTCATGTTATAACATAGGTTTGAGAAGATGATCTTCAAACATGATAGAAGGTGCAAATGGAGTGCTCTAATGTGGCTACAAGTCTCAGAAACTGCTAGAGGCGGCCTCTGGTGTCAACTCCTTGTACTAGAGGATCATTCAGAGGCAGAGGTCAACGGACAAATTTGGTGTCGGAGGATAGAGCAAAATAGCAGCGGGGGTCTGAAAGATATAGGGATTCGGTGGAAATCTCAGTACTGCCGTGGAAACGCTGGGGCAGCGACAGCTCCTAAGAATAGCACATAGCCCCGCTGTGCTCGGGCACTGCCACCTGGAGGCAGAATTACAACAGCCACCGTGTGCACAGTGGCAGCCAGACTGCAGTGCAGAGCACGGCAAGGGATGGCCTTCAGCAGCTCTCTGGTTCACATCCTTATCTGGAAACTGAAACACCACAGAAAAGGTGTCCCATGCTTTAGGCCGAACAGCAACTCTTTATTCAGTTTCAAAATCACTTGTAGATGATCAGAAACCATACATGCATTGAAGAAACACCTCATGTTATAACATAGGTTTGAGAAGATGATCTTCAAACATGATAGAAGGTGCAACTGGAGTGCTGTAATGTGTCTACAAGTCTCAGAAACTGCTAGAGGCGGCCTCTGGTGTCAACTCCTTGTACTAGAGGATCATTCAGAGGCAGAGGTCAACGGACAAATTTGGTGTCGGAGGATAGAGCAAAATAGCAGCTGGGTCTGAAAGATATAGGGATTCGGTGTAAATCTCAGTACTGCCATGGAAACGCTGGGGCAGCGACTGCTCCTGAGAATAGCACATAGCCCCGCTGTGCTCGGGCACTGCCACCTGGAGGCAGAATTACAACAGCCACCGTGTGCACAGTGGCAGCCAGACTGCAGTGCAGAGCACGGCAAGGGATGGCCTTCAGCAGCTCTCTGGTTCACATCCTTATCTGGAAACTGAAACACCACAGAAAAGGTGTCCCATGCTTTAGGCCGAACAGCAACTCTTTATTCAGTTTCCAAATCACTTGTAGATGATCAGAAACCATACATGCATTGAAGAAACACCTCATGTTATAACATAGGTTTGAGAAGATGATCTTCAAACATGATAGAAGGTGCAAATGGAGTGCTCTAATGTGGCTACAAGTCTCAGAAACTGCTAGAGGCGGCCTCTGGTGTCAACTCCTTGTACTAGAGGATCATTCAGAGGCAGAGGTCAACGGACAAATTTGGTGTCGGAGGATAGAGCAAAATAGCAGCGGGGGTCTGAAAGATATAGGGATTCGGTGGAAATCTCAGTACTGCCGTGGAAACGCTGGGGCAGCGACAGCTCCTAAGAATAGCACATAGCCCCGCTGTGCTCGGGCACTGCCACCTGGAGGCAGAATTACAACAGCCACCGTGTGCACAGTGGCAGCCAGACTGCAGTGCAGAGCACGGCAAGGGATGGCCTTCAGCAGCTCTCTGGTTCACATCCTTATCTGGAAACTGAAACACCACAGAAAAGGTGTCCCATGCTTTAGGCCGAACAGGAACTCTTTATTCAGTTTCCAAATCACTTGTAGATGATCAGAAACCATACATGCATTGAAGAAACACCTCATGTTATAACATAGGTTTGAGAAGATGATCTTCAAACATGATAGAAGATATAGGGATTCGGTGGAAATCTCAGTACTGCCGTGGAAACGCTGGGGCAGCGACTGCTCCTGAGAATAGCACATAGCCCCGCTGTGCTCGGGCACTGCATCCTGGAGGCAGAATTACAACAGCCACCGTGTGCACAGTGGCAGCCAGACTGCAGTGCAGAGCACGGCAAGGGATGGCCTTCAGCAGCTCTCTGGTTCACATCCTTATCTGGAAACTGAAACACCACAGAAAAGGTGTCCCATACTTTAGGCCGAACAGCAACTCTTTATTCAGTTTCAAAATCACTCGTAGATGATCAGAAACCATACATGCATTGAAGAAACACCTCATGTTATAACATAGGTTTGAGAAGATGATCTTCAAACATGATAGAAGGTGCAACTGGAGTGCTGTAATGTGGCTACAAGTCTCAGAAACTGCTAGAGGCGGCCTTTGGTGTCAACTCCTTGTACTAGAGGATCATTCAGAGGCAGAGGTCAACGGACAAATTTGGTGTCGGAGGATAGAGCAAAATAGCAGCGGGGGTCTGAAAGATTTAGGGATTCGGTGGAAATCTCAGTACTGCCGTGGAAACGCTGGGGCAGCGACAGCTCCTAAGAATAGCACATAGCCCCGCTGTGCTCGGGCACTGCCACCTGGAGGCAGAATTACAACAGCCACCGTGTGCACAGTGGCAGCCAGACTGCAGTGCAGAGCACGGCAAGGGATGGCCTTCAGCAGCTCTCTGGTTCACATCCTTATCTGGAAACTGAAACACCACAGAAAAGGTGTCCCATGCTTTAGGCCGAACAGCAACTCTTTATTCAGTTTCCAAATCACTTGTAGATGATCAGAAACCATACATGCATTGAAGAAACACCTCATGTTATAACATAGGTTTGAGAAGATGATCTTCAAACATGATAGAAGGTGCAACTGGAGTGCTGTAATGTGGCTACAAGTCTCAGAAACTGCTAGAGGCGGCCTCTGGTGTCAACTCCTTGTACTAGAGGATCATTCAGAGGCAGAGGTCAACGGACAATTTTGGTGTCGCAGGATAGAGCAAAATAGCAGCGGGGGTCTGGAAAAGGGATTCGGTGGAAATCTCAGTACTGCCGTGGAAACGCTGGGGCAGCGACTGCTCCTGAGAATAGCACATAGCCCCGCTGTGCTCCGGCACTGCCACCTGGAGGCAGAATTATAACTGCAACAGTGTGCACAGTGGCAGCCAGACTGCAGTGCAGAGCACGGCAAGGGATGGCCTTCAGCAGCTCTCTGGTTCACATCCTTATCTGGAAACTGAAACACCACAGAAAAGGTGTCCCATGCTTTAGGCCGAACAGCAACTCTTTATTCAGTTTCCAATTCACTTGTAGATGATCAGAAACCATACATGCATTGAAGAAACACCTCATGTTATAACATAGGTTTGAGAAGATGATCTTCAAACATGATAGAAGGTGCAACTGGAGTGCTGTAATGTGGCTACAAGTCTCAGAAACTGCTAGAGGCGGCCTCTGGTGTCAACTCCTTGTACTAGAGGATCATTCAGAGGCAGAGGTCAACGGACAAATTTGGTGTCGGAGGATAGAGCAAAATAGCAGCGGGGGTCTGGAAAAGGGATTCGGTGGAAATCTCAGTACTGCCGTGGAAACGCTGGGGCAGCGACTGCTCCTGAGAATAGCACATAGCCCCGCTGTGCTCGGGCACTGCCACCTGGAGGCAGAATTATAACTGCCACCGTGTGCACAGTGGCAGCCAGACTGCAGTGCAGAGCACGGCAAGGGATGGCCTCCAGCAGCTCTCTGGTTCACATCCTTATCTGGAAACTGAAACACCACAGAAAAGGTGTCCCATGCTTTAGGCCGAACAGCAACTCTTTATTCAGTTTCCAAATCACTTGTAGATGATCAGAAACCATACATGCATTGAAGAAACACCTCATGTTATAACATAGGTTTGAGAAGATGATCTTCAAACATGATAGAAGGTGCAACTGGAGTGCTGTAATGTGGCTACAACCCAGCAAATTAGTTTGACTTAGTTTCTGGAACGTGCACTTTGTGTGACTGTGTCCTATGGAACTAATTGGCACAATATGACACCATACCCCATAGGACAAGAAGTGGCACATACTCACACATATTCACACAAATTCACACAGCATCATGTACCATGGCACAAAAATGTTTCCAACCATATTGTTTCACTTTTTAGATTTTTTTTGAAAAAGAAAGGAAGGTCTGTTTAGTGTAATACTCATTATATTTAGAAGTTGGTATAGGGCACCGTGGCAGAAATCTGTAAGTGCGCTTCCTGCTGTATATGGGCATACTATCTCATTCAACAAGATTCCTACCATGGTAGTGAAGGCCTGATGACGTTGTGTACAATTCATGCCAATTATCAGCTGTATACACATGTAACAAAAGGTCAGACCTTTATCCAAACAAGATTACCAGAGGAAAGGTGTTTGTGGTCTGTCCCTCTTAATGCCGCTTTAATCAAATCATATGGTGTGTTTTTCAATCACTAATGGAACTTGATATAATTAGAGGTGTATAGCTAGGTCTAAGTTGCATTGGCAACATGTTATTATGGTTATAATCAATGAAAATGATTCCATTTCACCCATGAGAATAACAAGGAAGAACAAAGATGACACCTGGTGTCAAAACCATGCACTATTCCAACCTGACAAAGTGATAATGGTTATGTTTGAAGATGTGTGAGTGTGTGCCAGAAGGGAAACTAGGTGACACTGCATCACACAAATACATGTTATGTGTGACACGCAAAAACTGGATAGCTCTCCCAAGTGAGAGGACAGACGTTCAGAGCGTTATCTTAATAAGACATCTTAAAGTCTTAATTCAGTGTCTTACCCAGGGCCTCTCTTATCATTAAAAATAAATCATTTCAAGCCAGCAACCAGCTCAGAGGAACTCAGGATGTCTCTAATAGAAGAAAAAGAAGAAAAAGAAGAAAAAGAAACGGGGGTTGGGGGGCAGAGCCCCCCATTACATACTAGTCGTAATAGTAATACTTTCAAAATATTATTTATTTTTAATGACATAAGCGGCCTCTACTAAAGTTAAGACTATTCAGACTGTCTTAAAAGTCTTATTAAGATAACGCTCTGAAAGTCTGTCCTCTCACTTGGGAGAGCTAACCCGTGCGTGCGTGTGACACCAGGTGTCATCAAAGTTGATTATACCCCTTTTCCTGATTAAAGAGAATGATTTTCTTTAGCTATAAGTATCTAAACAGGGTCCCAATGTATTGTGAATCAGACAATGCACCTGTCCTTCTATTAACATTCATTATGTATATAAATAGATGCCATATCATTTTAATGAAAGCAGCATTAAGAGGTCCAGATGCTAGACACCTTTCCTCTGGTCATCATGTTTGGATAAAGGCCTGGCTATCTCCTGCTGCTCATGTGAACTCTAATGTTGATGGTTATAATGGTACATATATTCATCAGCCCTATGTTGAAATGCTAGGAACCTGATCGAATGAGTTTGTACAAACCAGCAGCACACACACCAATAGTGTGCTATGACTATCTATGTCAAATACTGCTGGTTGTAAAAATTATTACAGTATTTCCTATCTTTTAGTAATTCATAATGAAACTAAAAATACATGACTAAACATTTTGGTTTAGGGCATTATATATTTTGTCATTTGGTGTGAATAAGCCTTTTAAAAATCTGTCAGAACTGTGTGAATCTGTTCCATGGAACACTGTGTCAGTGTGTGTGAGTCTGTTACATGGTTTACATGTCACACAAAATGCACGAAATGAGCACACAGTTCCAGGGGTAAAACAAGGTGAAACAATCTGGAACTAATTTGCTGGGAAGTCTCAGAAACTGCTAGAGGCGGCCTCTGGTGTCAACTCCTTGTACTAGAGGATCATTCAGAGGCAGAGGTAAACGGACAAATTTGGTGTCGGAGGATAGAGCAAAATAGCAGCTGGGGTCTGAAAGATATAGGGATTCGGTGTAAATCTCAGTACTGCCGTGGAAACGCTGGGGCAGCGACTGCTCCTAAGAATAGCACATAGCCCTGCTGTGCTCGGGCACTGCCACCTGGAGGCAGAATTACAACAGCCACCGTGTGCACAGTGGCAGCCAGACTGCAGTGCAGAGCACGGCAAGGGATGGCCTTCAGCAGCTCTCTGGTTCACATCCTTATCTGGAAACTGAAACACCACAGAAAAGGTGTCCCATGCTTTAGGCCGAACAGCAACTCTTTATTCAGTTTCCAAATCACTTGTAGATGATCAGAAACCATACATGCATTGAAGAAACACCTCATGTTATAACATAGGTTTGAGAAGATGATCTTCAAACATGATAGAAGGTGCAACTGGAGTGCTGTAATGTGGCTACAAGTCTCAGAAACTGCTAGAGGCGGCCTCTGGTGTCAACTCCTTGTACTAGAGGATCATTCAGAGGCAGAGGTCAACGGACAAATTTGGTGTCGGAGGATAGAGCAAAATAGCAGCCGGGTCTGAAAGATATAGGGATTCGGTGTAAATCTCAGTACTGCCGTGGAAACGCTGGGGCAGCGACTGCTCCTGAGAATAGCACATAGCCCCGCTGTGCTCCGGCACTGCCACCTGGAGGCAGAATGACAACAGCCACCGTGTGCACGGTGGCAGCCAGACTGCAGTGCAGAGCACGGCAAGGGATGGCCTTCAGCAGCTCTCTGGTTCACATCCTTATCTGGAAACTGAAACACCACAGAAAAGGTGTCCCATGCCTTAGGCCGAACAGCAACTCTTTATTCAGTTTCCAAATCACTTGCCGATGATCAGAAACCATACATGCATTGAAGAAACACCTCATGTTATAACATAGGTTTGAGAAGATGATCTTCAAACATGATATAAGGTGCAACTGGAGTGCTGTAATGTGGCTACAAGTCTCAGAAACTGCTAGAGGCGGCCTCTGGTGTCAACTCCTTGTACTAGAGGATCATTCAGAGGCAGAGGTCAACAGACAAATTTGGTGTCGGAGGATAGAGCAAAATAGCAGCTGGGGTCTGAAAGATATAGGGATTCGGTGTAAATCTCAGTACTGCCGTGGAAACGCTGGGGCAGCGACTGCTCCTGAGAATAGCACATAGCCCCGCTGTGCTCCGGCACTGCCACCTGGAGGCAGAATTAGAACTGCAACCGTGTGCACGGTGGCAGCCAGACTGCAGTGCAGAGCACGGCAAGGGATGGCCTTCAGCAGCTCTCTGGTTCACATCCTTATCTGGAAACTGAAACACCACAGAAAAGGTGTCCCATGCCTTAGGCCGAACAGCAACTCTTTATTCAGTTTCCAAATCATTTGTAGATGATCAGAAACCATACATGCATTGAAGAAACACCTCATGTTATAACATAGGTTTGAGAAGATGATCTTGAAACATGATATAAGGTGCAACTGGAGTGCTGTAATGTGGCTACAAGTCTCAGAAACTGCTAGAGGCGGCCTCTGGTGTCAACTCCTTGTACTAGAGGATCATTCAGAGACAGAGGTCAACGGACAAATTTGGTGTCGGAGGATAGAGCAAAATAGCAGCTGGGGTCTGAAAGATATAGGGATTTGGTGGAAATCTCAGTACTGCCGTGGAAACGCTGGGGCAGCAACTTCTCCTAAGAATAGCACATAGCCCTGCTGTGCTCGGGCACTGCCACCTGGAGGCAGAATTACAACAGCCACCGTGTGCACAGTGGCAGCCAGACTGCAGTGCAGAGCACGGCAAGGGATGGCCTTCAGCAGCTCTCTGGTTCACATCCTTATCTGGAAACTGAAACACCACAGAAAAGGTGTCCCATGCTTTAGGCCGAACAGCAACTCTTTATTCAGTTTCCAAATCACTTGTAGATGATCAGAAACCATACATGCATTGAAGAAACACCTCATGTTATAACATAGGTTTGAGAAGATGATCTTCAAACATGATAGAAGGTGCAACTGGAGTGCTGTAATGTGGCTACAAGTCTCAGAAACTGCTAAAGGCGGACTCTGGTGTCAACTCCTTGTACTAGAGGATCATTCAGAGGCAGAGGACAACGGACAAATTTGGTGTCGGAGGATAGAGCAAAATAGCAGCGGGGGTCTGAAAGATATAGGGATTCGGTGGAAATCTCAGTACTGCCTTGGAAACGCTGGGGCAGCGACTGCTCCTGAGAATAGCAAATAGCCCCGCTGTGCTCGGGCACTGCCATCTGGAGGCAGAATTACAACAGCCACCGTGTGCACAGTGGCAGCCAGACTGCAGTGCAGAGCACGGCAAGGGATGGCCTTCAGCAGCTCTCTGGTTCACATCCTTATCTGGAAACTGAAACACCACAGAAAAGGTGTCCCATGCTTTAGGCCGAACAGCAACTCTTTATTCAGTTTCCAAATCACTTGTAGATGATCAGAAACCATACATGCATTGAAGAAACACCTCATGTTATAACATAGGTTTGAGAAGATGATCTTCAAACATGATAGAAGGTGCAACTGGAGTGCTGTAATGTGGCTACAAGTCTCAGAAACTGCTAGAGGCGACCTCTGGTGTCAACTCCTTGTACTAGAGGATCATTCAGAGGCAGAGGTCAACGGACAAATTTGGTGTCGGAGGATAGAGCAAAATAGCAGCCGGGTCTGAAAGATATAGGGATTCGATGGAAATCTCAGTACTGCCTTGGAAACGCTGGGGCAGCGACTGCTCCTGAGAATAGCACATAGCCCCGCTGTGCTCGGGCACTGCCACCTGGAGGCAGAATTACAACAGCCACCGTGTGCACAGTGGCAGCCAGACTGCAGTGCAGAGCACGGCAAGGGATGGCCTTCAGCAGCTCTCTGGTTCACATCCTTATCTGGAAACTGAAACACCACAGAAAAGGTGTCCCATGCTTTAGGCCGAACAGCAACTCTTTATTCAGTTTCCAAATCACTTGTAGATGATCAGAAACCATACATGCATTGAAGAAACACCTCATGTTATAACATAGGTTTGAGAAGATGATCTTCAAACATGATAGAAGGTGCAACTGGAGTGCTGTAATGTGGCTACAAGTCTCAGAAACTGCTAGAGGCGGCCTCTGGTGTCAACTCCTTGTACTAGAGGATCATTCAGAGACAGAGGTCAACGGACAAATTTGGTGTCGGAGGATAGAGCAAAATAGCAGCGGGGGTCTGAAAGATATAGGGATTCAGTGTAAATCTCAGTACTGCCGTGGAAACGCTGGGGCAGCGACTGCTCCTGAGAATAGCACATAGCCCCGCTGTGCTCGGGCACTGCCACCTGGAGGCAGAATGACAACAGCCACCGTGTGCACAGTGGCAGCCAGACTGCAGTGCAGAGCACGGCAAGGGATGGCCTTCAGCAGCTCTCTGGTTCACATCCTTATCTGGAAACTGAAACACCACAGAAAAGGTGTCCCATGCCTTAGGCCCAACAGCAACTCTTTATTCAGTTTCCAAATCACTTGTAGATGATCAGAAACCATACATGCATTGAAGAAACACCTCATGTTATAACATAGGTTTGAGAAGATGATCTTCAAACATGATAGAAGGTGCAACTGGAGTGCTGTAATGTGGCTACAAGTCTCAGAAACTGCTAGAGGCGGCCTCTGGTGTCAACTCCTTGTACTAGAGGATCATTCAGAGGCAGAGGTCAACGGACAAATTTGGTGTCGGAGGATAGAGCAAAATAGCAGCTGGGGTCTGAAAGATATAGGGATTCGGTGTAAATCTCAGTACTGCCGTGGAAACGCTGGGGCAGCGACTGCTCCTGAGAATAGCACATAGCCCCGCAGTGCTCCGGCACTGCCACCTGGAGGCAGAATTAGAACTGCCACCATGTGCACGGTGGCAGCCAGACTGCAGTGCAGAGCACGGCAAGGGATGGCCTTCAGCAGCTCTCTGGTTCACATCCTTATCTGGAAACTGAAACACCACAGAAAAGGTGTCCCATGCCTTAGGCCGAACAGCAACTCTTTATTCAGTTTCCAAATCACTTGTAGATGATCAGAAACCATACATGCATTGAAGAAACACCTCATGTTATAACATAGGTTTGAGAAGATGATCTTCAAACATGATAGAAGGTGCAACTGGAGTGCTGTAATGTGGCTACAAGTCTCAGAAACTGCTAGAGGCGGCCTCTGGTGTCAACTCCTTGTACTAGAGGATCATTCAGAGGCAGAGGTCAACAGACAAATTTGGTGTCGGAGGATAGAGCAAAATAGCAGCTGGGGTCTGAAAGATATAGGGATTTGGTGGAAATCTCAGTACTGCCGTGGAAACGCTGGGGCAGCAACTTCTCCTAAGAATAGCACATAGCCCTGCTGTGCTCGGGCACTGCCACCTGGAGGCAGAATTACAACAGCCACCGTGTGCACAGTGGCAGCCAGACTGCAGTGCAGAGCACGGCAAGGGATGGCCTTCAGCAGCTCTCTGGTTCACATCCTTATCTGGAAACTGAAACACCACAGAAAAGGTGTCCCATGCTTTAGGCCGAACAGCAACTCTTTATTCAGTTTCCAAATCACTTGTAGATGATCAGAAACCATACATGCATTGAAGAAACACCTCATTTTATAACATAGGTTTGAGAAGATGATCTTCAAACATGATAGAAGGTGCAACTGGAGTGCTGTAATGTGGCTACAAGTCTCAGAAACTGCTAAAGGCGGACTCTGGTGTCAACTCCTTGTACTAGAGGATCATTCAGAGGCAGAGGTCAACGGACAAATTTGGTGTCGCAGGATAGAGCAAAATAGCAGCGGGGGTCTGAAAGATATAGGGATTCGGTGGAAATCTCAGTACTGCCTTGGAAACGCTGGGGCAGCGACTGCTCCTGAGAATAGCACATAGCCCTGCTGTGCTCGGGCACTGCCACCTGGAGGCAGAATTACAACAGCCACCGTGTGCACAGTGGCAGCCAGACTGCAGTGCAGAGCACGGCAAGGGATGGCCTTCAGCAGCTCTCTGGTTCACATCCTTATCTGGAAACTGAAACACCACAGAAAAGGTGTCCCATGCCTTAGGCCGAACAGCAACTCTTTATTCAGTTTCCAAATCACTTGTAGATGATCAGAAACCATACATGCATTAAAGAAACACCTCATGTTATAACATAGGTTTGAGAAGATGATCTTCAAACATGATAGAAGGTGCAACTGGAGTGCTGTAATGTGGCTACAAGTCTCAGAAACTGCTAGAGGCGGCCTCTGGTGTCAACTCCTTGTACTAGAGGATCATTCAGAGGCAGAGGTCAACGGACAAATTTGGTGTCGGAGGATAGAGCAAAATAGCAGCGGGGGTCTGGAAAAGGGATTCTGTGGAAATCTCAGTACTGCCGTGGAAACGCTGGGGCAGCGACTGCTCCTGAGAATAGCACATAGCCCCGCTGTGCTCGGGCACTGCCACCTGGAGGCAGAATTATAACTGCCACCGTGTGCACAGTGGCAGCCAGACTGCAGTGCAGAGCACGGCAAGGGATGGCCTCCAGCAGCTCTCTGGTTCACATCCTTATCTGGAAACTGAAACACCACAGAAAAGGTGTCCCATGCTTTAGGCCACACAGCAACTCTTTATTCAGTTTCCAAATCACTTGTAGATGATCAGAAACCATACATGCATTGAAGAAACACCTCATGTTATAACATAGGTTTGAGAAGATGATCTTCAAACATGATAGAAGGTGCAACTGGAGTGCTGTAATGTGGCTACAAGTCTCAGAAACTGCTAGAGGCGGCCTCTGGTGTCAACTCCTTGTACTAGAGGATCATTCAGAGGCAGAGGTCAACGGACAAATTTGGTGTCGGAGGATAGAGCAAAATAGCAGCGGGGGTCTGGAAAAGGGATTCGGTGGAAATCTCAGTACTGCCGTGGAAACGCTGGGGCAGCAACTGCTCCTGAGAATAGCACATAGCCCCGCTGTGCTCCGGCACTGCCACCTGGAGGCAGAATTATAACTGCCACCGTGTGCACAGTGGCAGATAGACTGCAGTGCAGAGCACGGCAAGGGATGGCCTTCAGCAGCTCTCTGGTTCACATCCTTATCTGGAAACTGAAACACCACAGAAAAGGTGTCCCATGCTTTAGGCCGAGCAGCAACTCTTTATTCAGTTTCCAAATCACTTGTAGATGATCAGAAACCATACATGCATTGAAGAAACACCTCATGTTATAACATAGGTTTGAGAAGATGATCTTCAAACATGATAGAAGGTGCAACTGGAGTGCTGTAATGTGGCTACAAGTCTCAGAAACTGCTAGAGGCGGCCTCTGGTGTCAACTCCTTGTACTAGAGGATCATTCAGAGGCAGAGGTCAACGGACAAATTTGGTGTCAGAGGATAGAGCAAAATAGCAGCGGGGGTCTGGAAAAGGGATTCGGTGGAAATCTCAGTACTGCTGTGGAAACGCTGGGGCAGCGACTGCTCCTGAGAATAGCACATAGCCCCACTGTGCTCGGGCACTGCCACCTGGAGGCAGAATTATAACTGCCACCGTGTGCACAGTGGCAGCCAGACTGCAGTGCAGAGCACGGCAAGGGATGGCCTCCAGCAGCTCTCTGGTTCACATCCTTATCTGGAAACTGAAACACCACAGAAAAGGTGTCCCATGCTTTAGGCCGAACAGCAACTCTTTATTCAGTTTCCAAATCACTTGTAGATGATCAGAAACCATACATGCATTGAAGAAACACCTCATGTTATAACATAGGTTTGAGAAGATGATCTTCAAACATGATAGAAGGTGCAACTGGAGTGCTGTAATGTGGCTACAAGTCTCAGAAACTGCTAGAGGCGGCCTCTGGTGTCAACTCCTTGTACTAGAGGATCATTCAGAGGCAGAGGTCAACGGACAAATTTGGTGTCGCAGGATAGAGCAAAATAGCAGCGGGGGTCTGGAAAAGGGATTCGGTGGAAATCTCAGTATGGCGTGGAAACGCTGGGGCAGCGACTGCTCCTGAGAATAGCACATAGCCACGCTCTGCTCGGGCACTGCCACCTGGAGGCAGAATTACAACAGCCACCGTGTGCACAGTGGCAGCCAGACTGCAGTGCAGAGCACGGCAAGGGATGGCCTTCAGCAGCTCTCTGGTTCACATCCTTATCTGGAAACTGAAACACCACAGAAAAGGTGTCCCATGCTTTAGGCCGAACAGCAACTCTTTATTCAGTTTCCAAATCACTTGTAGATGATCAGAAACCATACATGCATTGAAGAAACACCTCAGGTTATAACATAGGTTTGAGAAGATGATCTTCAAACATGATAGAAGGTGCAACTGGAGTGCTGTAATGTGGCTACAAGTCTCAGAAATTGCTAGAGGCGGCCTCTGGTGTCAACTCCTTGTACTAGAGGATCATTCAGAGGCAGAGGTAAACGGACAAATTTGGTGTCGGAGGATAGAGCAAAATAGCAGCCGGGTCTGAAAGATATAGGGATTCGATGGAAATCTCAGTACTGCCGTGGAAACGCTGGGGCAGCGACTGCTCCTGAGAATAGCACATAGCCCCGCTGTGCTCGGGCACTGCCACCTGGAGGCAGAATTACAACAGCCACCGTGTGCACAGTGGCAGCCAGACTGCAGTGCAGAGCACGGCAAGGGATGGCCTTCAGCAGCTCTCTGGTTCACATCCTTATCTGGAAACTGAAACACCACAGTAAAGGTGTCCCATGCTTTAGGCCGAACAGCAACTCTTTATTCAGTTTCCAAATCACTTGTAGATGATCAGAAACCATACATGCATTGAAGAAACACCTCATGTTATAACATAGGTTTGAGAAGATGATCTTCAAACATGATAGAAGGTGCAACTGGAGTGCTGTAATGTGGCTACAAGTCTCAGAAACTGCTAGAGGCGGCCTCTGGTGTCAACTCCTTGTACTAGAGGATCATTCAGAGGCAGAGGTAAACGGACAAATTTGGTGTCGGAGGATAGAGCAAAATAGCAGCGGGGGTCTGAAAGATATAGGGATTCGGTGTAAATCTCAGTACTGCCGTGGAAACGCTGGGGCAGCGACTGCTCCTAAGAATAGCACATAGCCCCGCTGTGCTCGGGCACTGCCACCTGGAGGCAGAACTACAACAGCCACCGTGTGCACAGTGGCAGCCAGACTGCAGTGCAGAGCACGGCAAGGGATGGCCTTCAGCAGCTCTCTGGTTCACATCCTTATCTGGAAACTGAAACACCACAGAAAAGGTGTCCCATGCTTTAGGCCGAACAGCAACTCTTTATTCAGTTTCCAAATCACTTGTAGATGATCAGAAACCATACATGCATTGAAGAAACACCTCATGTTATAACATAGGTTTGAGAAGATGATCTTCAAACATGATAGAAGGTGCAACTGGAGTGCTGTAATGTGGCTACAAGTCTCAGAAACTGCTAGAGGCGGCCTCTGGTGTCAACTCCTTGTACTAGAGGATCATTCAGAGGCAGAGGTCAACGGACAAATTTGGTGTCAGAGGATAGAGCAAAATAGCAGCGGGGGTCTGGAAAAGGGATTCGGTGGAAATCTCAGTACTGCTGTGGAAACGCTGGGGCAGCGACTGCTCCTGAGAATAGCACATAGCCCCACTGTGCTCGGGCACTGCCACCTGGAGGCAGAATTATAACTGCCACCGTGTGCACAGTGGCAGCCAGACTGCAGTGCAGAGCACGGCAAGGGATGGCCTCCAGCAGCTCTCTGGTTCACATCCTTATCTGGAAACTGAAACACCACAGAAAAGGTGTCCCATGCTTTAGGCCGAACAGCAACTCTTTATTCAGTTTCCAAATCACTTGTAGATGATCAGAAACCATACATGCATTGAAGAAACACCTCATGTTATAACATAGGTTTGAGAAGATGATCTTCAAACATGATAGAAGGTGCAACTGGAGTGCTGTAATGTGGCTACAAGTCTCAGAAACTGCTAGAGGCGGCCTCTGGTGTCAACTCCTTGTACTAGAGGATCATTCAGAGGCAGAGGTCAACGGACAAATTTGGTGTCGCAGGATAGAGCAAAATAGCAGCGGGGGTCTGGAAAAGGGATTCGGTGGAAATCTCAGTATGGCGTGGAAACGCTGGGGCAGCGACTGCTCCTGAGAATAGCACATAGCCACGCTCTGCTCGGGCACTGCCACCTGGAGGCAGAATTACAACAGCCACCGTGTGCACAGTGGCAGCCAGACTGCAGTGCAGAGCACGGCAAGGGATGGCCTTCAGCAGCTCTCTGGTTCACATCCTTATCTGGAAACTGAAACACCACAGAAAAGGTGTCCCATGCTTTAGGCCGAACAGCAACTCTTTATTCAGTTTCCAAATCACTTGTAGATGATCAGAAACCATACATGCATTGAAGAAACACCTCAGGTTATAACATAGGTTTGAGAAGATGATCTTCAAACATGATAGAAGGTGCAACTGGAGTGCTGTAATGTGGCTACAAGTCTCAGAAATTGCTAGAGGCGGCCTCTGGTGTCAACTCCTTGTACTAGAGGATCATTCAGAGGCAGAGGTAAACGGACAAATTTGGTGTCGGAGGATAGAGCAAAATAGCAGCCGGGTCTGAAAGATATAGGGATTCGATGGAAATCTCAGTACTGCCGTGGAAACGCTGGGGCAGCGACTGCTCCTGAGAATAGCACATAGCCCCGCTGTGCTCGGGCACTGCCACCTGGAGGCAGAATTACAACAGCCACCGTGTGCACAGTGGCAGCCAGACTGCAGTGCAGAGCACGGCAAGGGATGGCCTTCAGCAGCTCTCTGGTTCACATCCTTATCTGGAAACTGAAACACCACAGTAAAGGTGTCCCATGCTTTAGGCCGAACAGCAACTCTTTATTCAGTTTCCAAATCACTTGTAGATGATCAGAAACCATACATGCATTGAAGAAACACCTCATGTTATAACATAGGTTTGAGAAGATGATCTTCAAACATGATAGAAGGTGCAACTGGAGTGCTGTAATGTGGCTACAAGTCTCAGAAACTGCTAGAGGCGGCCTCTGGTGTCAACTCCTTGTACTAGAGGATCATTCAGAGGCAGAGGTAAACGGACAAATTTGGTGTCGGAGGATAGAGCAAAATAGCAGCGGGGGTCTGAAAGATATAGGGATTCGGTGTAAATCTCAGTACTGCCGTGGAAACGCTGGGGCAGCGACTGCTCCTAAGAATAGCACATAGCCCCGCTGTGCTCGGGCACTGCCACCTGGAGGCAGAACTACAACAGCCACCGTGTGCACAGTGGCAGCCAGACTGCAGTGCAGAGCACGGCAAGGGATGGCCTTCAGCAGCTCTCTGGTTCACATCCTTATCTGGAAACTGAAACACCACAGAAAAGGTGTCCCATGCTTTAGGCCGAACAGCAACTCTTTATTCAGTTTCCAAATCACTTGTAGATGATCAGAAACCATACATGCATTGAAGAAACACCTCATGTTATAACATAGGTTTGAGAAGATGATCTTCAAACATGATAGAAGGTGCAACTGGAGTGCTGTAATGTGGCTACAAGTCTCAGAAACTGCTAAAGGCGGCCTCTGGTGTCAACTCCTTGTACTAGAGGATCATTCAGAGGCAGAGGTCAACGGACAAATTTGGTGTCGGAGGATAGAGCAAAATAGCAGCCGGGTCTGAAAGATATAGGGATTCGATGGAAATCTCAGTACTGCCTTGGAAACGCTGGGGCAGCGACTGCTCCTGAGAATAGCACATAGCCCCGCTGTGCTCGGGCACTGCCACCTGGAGGCAGAATTACAACAGCCACCGTGTGCACAGTGGCAGCCAGACTGCAGTGCAGAGCACGGCAAGGGATGGCCTTCAGCAGCTCTCTGGTTCACATCCTTATCTGGAAACTGAAACACCACAGAAAAGGTGTCCCATGCTTTAGGCCGAACAGCAACTCTTTATTCAGTTTCCAAATCACTTGTAGATGATCAGAAACCATACATGCATTGAAGAAACACCTCATGTTATAACATAGGTTTGAGAAGATGATCTTCAAACATGATAGAAGGTGCAACTGGAGTGCTGTAATGTGGCTACAAGTCTCAGAAACTGCTAGAGGCGGCCTCTGGTGTCAACTCCTTGTACTAGAGGATCATTCAGAGGCAGAGGTCAACAGACAAATTTGGTGTCGGAGGATAGAGCAAAATAGCAGCGGGGGTCTGAAAGATATAGGGATTCGGTGTAAATCTCAGTACTGCCGTGGAAACGCTGGGGCAGCGACTGCTCCTAAGAATAGCACATAGCCCCGCTGTGCTCGGGCACTGCCACCTGGAGGCAGAATTACAACAGCCACCGTGTGCACAGTGGCAGCCAGACTGCAGTGCAGAGCACGGCAAGGGATGGCCTTCAGCAGCTCTCTGGTTCACATCCTTATCTGGAAACTGAAACACCACAGAAAAGGTGTCCCATGCTTTAGGCCGAACAGCAACTCTTTATTCAGTTTCCAAATCACTTGTAGATGATCAGAAACCATACATGCATTGAAGAAACACCTCATGTTATAACATAGGTTTGAGAAGATGATCTTCAAACATGATAGAAGGTGCAACTGGAGTGCTGTAATGTGGCTACAAGTCTCAGAAACTGCTAAAGGCGGACTCTGGTGTCAACTCCTTGTACTAGAGGATCCTTCAGAGGCAGAGGTCAACGGACAAATTTGGTGTCGGAGGATAGAGCAAAATAGCAGCCGGGTCTGAAAGATATAGGGATTCGATGGAAATCTCAGTACTGCCTTGGAAACGCTGGGGCAGCGACTGCTCCTGAGAATAGCACATAGCCCCGCTGTGCTCGGGCACTGCCACCTGGAGGCAGAATTACAACACCCACCGTGTGCACAGTGGCAGCCAGACTGCAGTGCAGAGCACGGCAAGGGATGGCCTTCAGCAGCTCTCTGGTTCACATCCTTATCTGGAAACTGAAACACCACAGAAAAGGTGTCCCATGCTTTAGGCCAAACAGCAACTCTTTATTCAGTTTCCAAATCACTTGTAGATGATCAGAAACCATACATGCATTGAAGAAACACCTCAGGTTATAACATAGGTTTGAGAAGATGATCTTCAAACATGATAGAAGGTGCAACTGGAGTGCTGTAATGTGGCTACAAGTCTCAGAAACTGCTAGAGGCGGCCTCTGGTGTCAACTCCTTGTACTAGAGGATCATTCAGAGGCAGAGGTCAACAGACAAATTTGGTGTCAGAGGATAGAGCAAAATAGCAGCTGGGGTCTGAAAGATATAGGGATTCGGTGGAAATCTCAGTACTGCCGTGGAAACGCTGGGGCAGCGACTGCTCCTGAGAATAGCACATAGCCCCGCTGTGCTCGGGCACTGCCACCTGGAGGCAGAATTACAACAGCCACCGTGTGCACAGTGGCAGCCAGACTGCAATGCAGAGCAAGGCAAGGGATGGCCTTCAGCAGCTCTCTGGTTCACATCCTTATCTGGAAACTGAAACACCACAGAAAAGGTGTCCCATGCTTTAGGCCGAACAGCAACTCTTTATTCAGTTTCCAAATCACTTGTAGATGATCAGAAACCATACATGCATTGAAGAAACACCTCAGGTTATAACATAGGTTTGAGAAGATGATCTTCAAACATGATAGAAGGTGCAACTGGAGTGCTGTAATGTGGCTACAAGTCTCAGAAACTGCTAGAGGCGGCCTCTGGTGTCAACTCCTTGTACTAGAGGATCATTCAGAGGCAGAGGTCAACAGACAAATTTGGTGTCGGAGGATAGAGCAAAATAGCAGCTGGGGTCTGAAAGATATAGGGATTCGGTGGAAATCTCAGTACTGCCGTGGAAACGCTGGGGCAGCAACTTCTCCTAAGAATAGCACATAGCCCCGCTGTGCTCGGGCACTGCCACCTGGAGGCAGAATTACAACAGCAACCGTGTGCACAGTGGCAGCCAGACTGCAGTGCAGAGCACGGCAAGGGATGGCCTTCAGCAGCTCTCTGGTTCACATCCTTATCTGGAAACTGAAACACCACAGAAAAGGTGTCCCATGCTTTAGGCCGAACAGCAACTCTTTATTCAGTTACCAATTCACTTGTAGATGATCAGAAACCATACATGCATTGAAGAAACACTTCATGTTATAACATAGGTTTGAGAAGATGATCTTCAAACATGATAGAAGGTGCAACTGGAGTGCTGTAATGTGGCTACAAGTCTCAGAAACTGCTAGAGTCGGCATCTGGTGTCAACTCCTTGTACTAGAGGATCATTCAGAGGCAGAGGTCCACGGACAAATTTGGTGTCGGAGGATAGAGCAAAATAGCAGCGGGGGTCTAAAAGATATAGGGATTCGGTGAAAATCTCAGTACTGCCGTGGAAACGCTGGGACAGCGACTGCTCCTGAGAATAGCACATAGGCCCGCTGTGCTCGGGCACTGCCACCTGGAGGCAGAATTACAACAGCCACCGTGTGCACAGTGGCAGCCAGACTGCAGTGCAGAGCACGGCAAGGGATGGCCTTCAGCAGCTCTCTGGTTCACATCCTTATCTGGAAACTGAAACACCACAGAAAAGGTGTCCCATGCTTTAGGCCGAACAGCAACTCTTTATTCAGTTTCCAAATCACTTGTAGATGATCAGAAACCATACATGCATTGAAGAAACACCTCATGTTATAACATAGGTTTGAGAAGATGATCTTCAAACATGATAGAAGGTGCAACTGGAGTGCTGTAATGTGGCTACAAGTCTCAGAAACTGCTAGAGGCGGCCTCTGGTGTCAACTCCTTGTACTAGAGGATCATTCAGAGGCAGAGGTCAACGGACAAATTTGGTGTCGGAGGATAGAGCAAAATAGCAGCGGGGGTCTGAAAGATATAGGGATTCGGTGTAAATCTCAGTACTGCCGTGGAAACGCTGGGGCAGCGACTGCTCCTGAGAATAGCACATAGCCCCGCTGTGCTCGGGCACTGCCACCTTGAGGCAGAATTACAACACCCACCGTGTGCACAGTGGCAGCCAGACTGCAGTGCAGAGCACGGCAAGGGATGGCCTTCAGCAGCACTCTGGTGCTCTGGTTCACATCCTTATCTGGAAACTGAAACACCACAGAAAAGGTGTCCCATGCTTTAGGCCGAACAGCAACTCTTTATTCAGTTTCCAAATCACTTGTAGATGATCAGAAACCATACATGCATTGAAGAAACACCTCATGTTATAACATAGGTTTGAGAAGATGATCTTCAAACATGATAGAAGGTGCAACTGGAGTGCTGTAATGTGGCTACAAGTCTCAGAAACTGCTAGAGGCGGCCTCTGGTGTCAACTCCTTGTACTAGAGGATCATTCAGAGGCAGAGGTCAACAGACAAATTTGGTGTCGGAGGATAGAGCAAAATAGCAGCTGGGGTCTGAAAGATATAGGGATTCGGTGGAAATCTCAGTACTGCCGTGGAAACGCTGGGGCAGCAACTTCTCCTAAGAATAGCACATAGCCCCGCTGTGCTCGGGCACTGCCACCTGGAGGCAGAATTACAACAGCCACCGTGTGCACAGTGGCAGCCAGACTGCAGTGCAGAGCACGGCAAGGGATGGCCTTCAGCAGCTCTCTGGTTCACATCCTTATCTGGAAACTGAAACACCACAGAAAAGGTGTCCCATGCTTTAGGCCGAACAGCAACTCTTTATTCAGTTTCCAAATCACTTGTAGATGATCAGAAACCATACATGCATTGAAGAAACACCTCAGGTTATAACATAGGTTTGAGAAGATGATCTTCAAACATGATAGAAGGTGCAACTGGAGTGCTGTAATGTGGCTACAAGTCTCAGAAACTGCTAGAGGCGGCCTCTGGTGTCAACTCCTTGTACTAGAGGATCATTCAGAGGCAGAGGTCAACAGACAAATTTGGTGTCGGAGGATAGAGCAAAATAGCAGCTGGGGTCTGAAAGATATAGGGATTCGGTGGAAATCTCAGTACTGCCGTGGAAACGCTGGGGCAGCAACTTCTCCTAAGAATAGCACATAGCCCCGCTGTGCTCGGGCACTGCCACCTGGAGGCAGAATTACAACAGCCACCGTGTGCACGGTGGCAGCCAGACTGCAGTGCAGAGCACGGCAAGGGATGGCCTTCAGCAGCTCTCTGGTTCACATCCTTATCTGGAAACTGAAACACCACAGAAAAGGTGTCCCATGCTTTAGGCCGAACAGCAACTCTTTATTCAGTTTCCAAATCACTTGTAGATGATCAGAAACCATACATGCATTGAAGAAACACCTCATGTTATAACATAGGTTTGAGAAGATGATCTTCAAACATGATAGAAGGTGCAACTGGAGTGCTGTAATGTGGCTACAAGTCTCAGAAACTGCTAGAGGCGGCCTCTGGTGTCAACTCCTTGTACTAGAGGATCATTCAGAGGCAGAGGTCAACGGACAAATTTGGTGTCGGAGGATAGAGCAAAATAGCAGCGGGGGTCTGAAAGATATAGGGATTCGGTGTAAATCTCAGTACTGCCGTGGAAACGCTGGGGCAGCGACTGCTCCTGAGAATAGCACATAGCCCCGCTGTGCTCGGGCACTGCCACCTGGAGGCAGAATTACAACACCCACCGTGTGCACAGTGGCAGCCAGACTGCAGTGCAGAGCACGGCAAGGGATGGCCTTCAGCAGCACTCTGGTGCTCTGGTTCACATCCTTATCTGGAAACTGAAACACCACAGAAAAGGTGTCCCATGCTTTAGGCCGAACAGCAACTCTTTATTCAGTTTCCAAATCACTTGTAGATGATCAGAAACCATACATGCATTGAAGAAACACCTCATGTTATAACATAGGTTTGAGAAGATGATCTTCAAACATGATAGAAGGTGCAACTGGAGTGCTGTAATGTGGCTACAAGTCTCAGAAACTGCTAGAGGCGGCCTCTGGTGTCAACTCCTTGTACTAGAGGATCATTCAGAGGCAGAGGTCAACAGACAAATTTGGTGTCGGAGGATAGAGCAAAATAGCAGCTGGGGTCTGAAAGATATAGGGATTCGGTGGAAATCTCAGTACTGCCGTGGAAACGCTGGGGCAGCAACTTCTCCTAAGAATAGCACATAGCCCCGCTGTGCTCGGGCACTGCCACCTGGAGGCAGAATTACAACAGCCACCGTGTGCACAGTGGCAGCCAGACTGCAGTGCAGAGCACGGCAAGGGATGGCCTTCAGCAGCTCTCTGGTTCACATCCTTATCTGGAAACTGAAACACCACAGAAAAGGTGTCCCATGCTTTAGGCCGAACAGCAACTCTTTATTCAGTTTCCAAATCACTTGTAGATGATCAGAAACCATACATGCATTGAAGAAACACCTCATGTTATAACATAGGTTTGAGAAGATGATCTTCAAACATGATAGAAGGTGCAACTGGAGTGCTGTAATGTGGCTACAAGTCTCAGAAACTGCTAGAGGCGGCCTCTGGTGTCAACTCCTTGTACTAGAGGATCATTCAGAGGCAGAGGTCAACGGACAAATTTGGTGTCGGAGGATAGAGCAAAATAGCAGCGGGGGTCTGAAAGATATAGGGATTCGGTGTAAATCTCAGTACTGCCGTGGAAACGCTGGGGCAGCGACTGCTCCTGAGAATAGCACATAGCCCCGCTGTGCTCGGGCACTGCCACCTGGAGGCAGAATTACAACAGCCACCGTGTGCACAGTGGCAGCCAGACTGCAGTGCAGAGCACGGCAAGGGATGGCCTTCAGCAGCTCTCTGGTTCACATCCTTATCTGGAAACTGAAACACCACAGAAAAGGTGTCCCATGCTTTAGGCCGAACAGCAACTCTTTATTCAGTTTCCAAATCACTTGTAGATGATCAGAAACCATACATGCATTGAAGAAACACCTCATGTTATAACATAGGTTTGAGAAGATGATCTTCAAACATGATAGAAGGTGCAACTGGAGTGCTGTAATGTGGCTACAAGTCTCAGAAACTGCTAGAGGCGGCCTCTGGTGTCAACTCCTTGTACTAGAGGATCATTCAGAGGCAGAGGTCAACACACAAATTTGGTGTCGGAGGATAGAGCAAAATAGCAGCTGGGGTCTGAAAGATATAGGGATTCGGTGGAAATCTCAGTACTGCCGTGGAAACGCTGGGGCAGCAACTTCTCCTAAGAATAGCACATAGCCCCGCTGTGCTCGGGCACTGCCACCTGGAGGCAGAATTACAACAGCCACCGTGTGCACAGTGGCAGCCAGACTGCAGTGCAGAGCACGGCAAGGGATGGCCTTCAGCAGCTCTCTGGTTCACATCCTTATCTGGAAACTGAAACACCACAGAAAAGGTGTCCCATGCTTTAGGCCGAACAGCAACTCTTTATTCAGTTTCCAAATCACTTGTAGATGATCAGAAACCATACATGCATTGAAGAAACACCTCATGTTATAACATAGGTTTGAGAAGATGATCTTCAAACATGATAGAAGGTGCAACTGGAGTGCTGTAATGTGGCTACAAGTCTCAGAAACTGCTAGAGGCGGCCTCTGGTGTCAACTCCTTGTACTAGAGGATCATTCAGAGGCAGAGGTCAACAGACAAATTTGGTGTCGGAGGATAGAGCAAAATAGCAGCTGGGGTCTGAAAGATATAGGGATTCGGTGGAAATCTCAGTACTGCCGTGGAAACGCTGGGGCAGCAACTTCTCCTAAGAATAGCACATAGCCCCGCTGTGCTTGGGCACTGCCACCTGGAGGCAGAATTACAACAGCCACCGTGTGCACAGTAGCAGCCAGACTGCAGTGCAGAGCACGGCAAGGGATGGCCTTCAGCAGCTCTCTGGTTCACATCCTTATCTGGAAACTGAAACACCACAGAAAAGGTGTCCCATGCTTTAGGCCGAACAGCAACTCTTTATTCAGTTTCCAAATCACTTGTAGATGATCAGAAACCATACATGCATTGAAGAAACACCTCAGGTTATAACATAGGTTTGAGAAGATGATCTTCAAACATGATAGAAGGTGCAACTGGAGTGCTGTAATGTGGCTACAAGTCTCAGAAACTGCTAGAGTCGGCATCTGGTGTCAACTCCTTGTACTAGAGGATCATTCAGAGGCAGAGGTCAACGGACAAATTTGGTGTCGGAGGATAGAGCAAAATAGCAGCGGGGGTCTGAAAGATATAGGGATTCGGTGTAAATCTCAGTACTGCCGTGGAAACGCTGGGGCAGCGACTGCTCCTGAGAATAGCACATAGCCCCGCTGTGCTCGGGCACTGCCACCTGGAGGCAGAATTACAACAGCCACCGTGTGCACAGTGGCAGCCAGACTGCAGTGCAGAGCACGGCAAGGGATGGCCTTCAGCAGCTCTCTGGTTCACATCCTTATCTGGAAACTGAAACACCACAGAAAAGGTGTCCCATGCTTTAGGCCGAACAGCAACTCTTTATTCAGTTTCCAAATCACTTGTAGATGATCAGAAACCATACATGCATTGAAGAAACACCTCATGTTATAACATAGGTTTGAGAAGATGATCTTCAAACATGATATAAGGTGCAACTGGAGTGCTGTAATGTGGCTACAAGTCTCAGAAACTGCTAGAGGCGGCCTCTGGTGTCAACTCCTTGTACTAGAGGATCATTCAGAGGCAGAGGTCAACGGACAAATTTGGTGTCGGAGGATAGAGCAAAATAGCAGCGGGGGTCTGAAAGATATAGGGATTCGGTGTAAATCTCAGTACTGCCGTGGAAACGCTGGGGCAGCGACTGCTCCTGAGAATAGCACATAGCCCCGCTGTGCTCGGGCACTGCATCCTGGAGGCAGAATTACAACAGCCACCGTGTGCACAGTGGCAGCCAGACTGCCGTGCAGAGCACGGCAAGGGATGGCCCTCAGCAGCGCTCTGGTTCACATCCTTATCTGGAAACTGAAACACCACAGAAAAGGTGTCCCATGCTTTAGGCCGAACAGCAACTCTTTATTCAGTTTCCAAATCACTTGTAGATGATCAGAAACCATACATGCATTGAAGAAACACCTCATGTTATAACATAGGTTTGAGAAGATGATCTTCAAACATGATAGAAGGTGCAACTGGAGTGCTGTAATGTGGCTACAAGTCTCAGAAACTGCTAGAGGCGGCCTCTGGTGTCAACTCCTTGTACAAGAGGATCATTCAGAGGCAGAGGTCAACGGACAAATTTGGTGTCGGAGGATAGAGCAAAATAGCAGCTGGGGTCTGAAAGATATAGGGATTCGGTGGAAATCTCAGTACTGCCGTGGAAACGCTGGGGCAACGACTGCTCCTAAGAATAGCACATAGCCCCGCTGTGCTGCGGCACTGCCACCTGGAGGCAGAATTACAACAGCCACCGTGTGCACAGTGGCAGCCAGACTGCAGTGCAGAGCACGGCAAGGGATGGCCTTCAGCAGCTCTCTGGTTCACATCCTTATCTGGAAACTGAAACACCACAGAAAAGGTGTCCCATGCTTTAGGCCAAACAGCAACTCTTTATTCAGTTTCCAAATCACTTGTAGATGATCAGAAACCATACATGCATTGAAGAAACACCTCATGTTATAACATAGGTTTGAGAAGATGATCTTCAAACATGATAAAAGGTGCAACTGGAGTGCTGTAATGTGGCTACAAGTCTCAGAAACTGCTAGAGGCGGCCTCTGGTGTCAACTCCTTGTACTAGAGGATCATTCAGAGGCAGAGGTAAACGGACAAATTTGGTGTCGGAGGATAGAGCAAAATAGCAGCCGGGTCTGAAAGATATAGGGATTCGATGGAAATCTCAGTACTGCCGTGGAAACGCTGGGGCAGCGACTGCTCCTGAGAATAGCACATAGCCCCGCTGTGCTCGGGCACTGCCACCTAGAGGCAGAATTACAACACCCACCGTGTGCACAGTGGCAGCCAGACTGCAGTGCAGAGCACGGCAAGGGATGGCCTTCAGCAGCTCTCTGGTTCACATCCTTATCTGGAAACTGAAACACCACAGAAAAGGTGTCCCATGCTTTAGGCCGAACAGCAACTCTTTATTCAGTTTCCAAATCACTTGTAGATGATCAGAAACCATACATGCATTGAAGAAACACCTCATGTTATAACATAGGTTTGAGAAGATGATCTTCAAACATGATAGAAGGTGCAACTGGAGTGCTGTAATGTGGCTACAAGTCTCAGAAACTGCTAGAGGCGGCCTCTGGTGTCAACTCCTTGTACTAGAGGATCATTCAGAGGCAGAGGTCAACGGACAAATTTGGTGTCGGAGGATAGAGCAAATTAGCAGCGGGGGTCTGAAAGATATAGGGATTCGGTGGAAATCTCAGTACTGCCTTGGAAACGCTGGGGCAGCGACTGCTCCTGAGAATAGCACATAGCCCCACTGTGCTCAGGCACTGCCACCTTGAGGCAGAATTACAACAGCCACCGTGTGCACAGTGGCAGCCAGACTGCAGTGCAGAGCACGGCAAGGGATGGCCTTCAGCAGCTCTCTGGTTCACATCCTTATCTGGAAACTGAAACACCACAGAAAAGGTGTCCCATGCTTTAGGCCGAACAGCAACTCTTTATTCAGTTTCCAAAACACTTGTAGATGATCAGAAACCATACATGCATGGAAGAAACACCTCATGTTATAACATAGGTTTGAGAAGATGATCTTCAAACATGATAGAAGGTGCAACTGGAGTGCTGTAATGTGGCTACAAGTCTCAGAAACTGCTAGAAGCGGCCTCTTGTGTCAACTCCTTGTACAAGAGGATCATTCAGAGGCAGAGGTCAACGGACAAATTTGGTGTCGGAGGATAGAGCAAAATAGCAGCTGGGGTCTGAAAGATATAGGGATTCGGTGGAAATCTCAGTACTGCCGTGGAAACGCTGGGGCAACGACTGCTCCTAAGAATAGCACATAGCCCCGCTGTGCTGCGGCACTGCCACCTGGAGGCAGAATTAAAACAGCCACCGTGTGCACAGTGGCAGCCAGACTGCAGTGCAGAGCACGGCAAGGGATGGCCTTCAGCAGCTCTCTGGTTCACATCCTTATCTGGAAACTGAAACACCACAGAAAAGGTGTCCCATGCTTTAGGCCGAACAGCAACTCTTTATTCAGTTTCCAAATCACTTGTAGATGATCAGAAACCATACATGCATTGAAGAAACACCTCATGTTATAACATAGGTTTGAGAAGATGATCTTCAAACATGATAAAAGGTGCAACTGGAGTGCTGTAATGTGGCTACAAGTCTCAGAAACTGCTAGAGGCGGCCTCTGGTGTCAACTCCTTGTACTAGAGGATCATTCAGAGGCAGAGGTCAATGGACAAATTTGGTGTCGGAGGATAGAGCAAAATAGCAGCGGGGGTCTGAAAGATATAGGGATTCGGTGGAAATCTCAGTACTGCCTTGGAAACGCTGGGGCAGCGACTGCTCCTGAGAATAGCACATAGCCCCGCTGTGCTCGGGCACTGCCACCTGGAGGCAGAATTACAACACCCACCGTGTGCACAGTGGCAGCCAGACTGCAGTGCAGAGCACGGCAAGGGATGGCCTTCAGCAGCTCTCTGGTTCACATCCTTATCTGGAAACTGAAACACCACAGAAAAGGTGTCCCATGCTTTAGGCCGAACAGCAACTCTTTATTCAGTTTCCAAATCACTTGTAGATGATCAGAAACCATACATGCATTGAAGAAACACCTCATGTTATAACATAGGTTTGAGAAGATGATCTTCAAACATGATAGAAGGTGCAACTGGAGTGCTGTAATGTGGCTACAAGTCTCAGAAACTGCTAGAGGCGGCCTCTGGTGTCAACTCCTTGTACAAGAGGATCATTCAGAGGCAGAGGTCAACGGACAAATTTGGTGTCGGAGGATAGAGCAAAATAGCAGCGGGGGTCTGAAAGATATAGGGATTCGGTGGAAATCTCAGTACTGCCGTGGAAACGCTGGGGCAACTACTGCTCCTAAGATTAGCACATAGCCCCGCTGTGCTGCGGCACTGCCACCTGGAGGCAGAATTACAACAGCCACCGTGTGCACAGTGGCAGCCAGACTGCAGTGCAGAGCATGGCAAGGGATGGCCTTCAGCAGCTCTCTGGTTCACATCCTTATCTGGAAACTGAAACACCACAGAAAAGGTGTCCCATGCTGTAGGCCGAACAGCAACTCTTTATTCAGTTTCCAAATCACTTGTAGATGATCAGAAACCATACATGCATTGAAGAAACACCTCATGTTATAACATAGGTTTGAGAAGATGATCTTCAAACATGATAGAAGGTGCAACTGGAGTGCTGTAATGTGGCTACAAGTCTCAGAAACTGCTAGAGGCGGCCTCTGGTGTCAACTCCTTGTACTAGAGGATCATTCAGAGGCAGAGGTCAACGGACAAATTTGGTGTCAGAGGATAAAGCAAAATAGCAGCTGGGGTCTGAAAGATATAGGGATTCGGTGTAAATCTCAGTACTGCCATGGAAACGCTGGGGCAGCGACTGCTCCTGAGAATAGGACATAGCCCCGCTGTGCTCCGGCACTGCCACCTGGAGGCAGAATTATAACTGCCACCGTGTGCACGGTGGCAGCCAGACTGCAGTGCAGAGCACGGCAAGGGATGGCCTTCAGCAGCTCTCTGGTTCACATCCTTATCTGGAAACTGAAACACCACAGAAAAGGTGTCCCATGCTTTAGGCCGAACAGCAACTCTTTATTCAGTTTCCAAATCACTTGTAGATGATCAGAAACCATACATGCATTGAAGAAACACCTCATGTTATAACATAGGTTTGAGAAGATGATCTTCAAACATGATAGAAGGTGCAACTGGAGTGCTGTAATGTGGCTACAAGTCTCAGAAACTGCTAGAGGCGGCCTCTGGTGTCAACTCCTTGTACTAGAGGATCATTCAGAGGCAGAGGTCAACGGACAAATTTGGTGTCGGAGGATAGAGCAAAATAGCAGCGGGGGTCTGAAAGATATAGGGATTCGGTGGAAATCTCAGTACTGCCGTGGAAACGCTGGGGCAGCGACTGCTTCTGAGAATAGCACATAGCCCCACTGTGCTCCGGCACTGCCACCTGGAGGCAGAATTACGACTGCCACCGTGTGCACGGTGACAGCCAGACTGCCGTGCAGAGCACGGCAAGGGATGGCCTTCAGCAGCTCTCTGGTTCACATCCTTATCTGGAAACTGAAACACCACAGAAAAGGTGTCCCATGCTTTAGGCCGAACAGCAACTCTTTATTCAGTTTCCAAATCACTTGTAGATGATCAGAAACCATACATGCATTGAAGAAACACCTCATGTTATAACATAGGTTTGAGAAGATGATCTTCAAACATGATAGAAGGTGCAACTGGAGTGCTGTAATGTGGCTACAAGTCTCAGAAACTGCTAGAGGCGGCCTCTGGTGTCAACTCCTTGTACTAGAGGATCATTCAGAGGCAGAGGTCAACTGACAAATTTGGTGTCGCAGGATAGAGCAAAATAGCAGCGGGGGTCTGAAAGATATAGGGATTTGGTGTAAATCTCAGTACTGCCATGGAAACGCTGGGGCAGCGACTGCTCCTGAGAATAGCACATAGTCCCGCTGTGCTCGGGCACTGCCACCTGGAGGCAGAATTACAACAGCCACCGTGTGCACAGTGGCAGTCAGACTGCAGTGCAGAGCATGGCAAGGGATGGCCTTCAGCAGCTCTCTGGTTCACATCCTTATCTGGAAACTGAAACACCACAGAAAAGGTGTCCCATGCTGTAGGCCGAACAGCAACTCTTTATTCAGTTTCCAAATCACTTGTAGATGATCAGAAACCATACATGCATTGAAGAAACACCTCATGTTATAACATAGGTTTGAGAAGATGATCTTCAAACATGATAGAAGGTGCAACTGGAGTGCTGTAATGTGGCTACAAGTCTCAGAAACTGCTAGAGGCGGCCTCTGGTGTCAACTCCTTGTACTAGAGGATCATTCAGAGGCAGAGGTCAACGGACAAATTTGGTGTCAGAGGATAAAGCAAAATAGCAGCTGGGGTCTGAAAGATATAGGGATTCGGTGTAAATCTCAGTACTGCCATGGAAACGCTGGGGCAGCGACTGCTCCTGAGAATAGGACATAGCCCCGCTGTGCTCCGGCACTGCCACCTGGAGGCAGAATTATAACTGCCACCGTGTGCACGGTGGCAGCCAGACTGCAGTGCAGAGCACGGCAAGGGATGGCCTTCAGCAGCTCTCTGGTTCACATCCTTATCTGGAAACTGAAACACCACAGAAAAGGTGTCCCATGCTTTAGGCCGAACAGCAACTCTTTATTCAGTTTCCAAATCACTTGTAGATGATCAGAAACCATACATGCATTGAAGAAACACCTCATGTTATAACATAGGTTTGAGAAGATGATCTTCAAACATGATAGAAGGTGCAACTGGAGTGCTGTAATGTGGCTACAAGTCTCAGAAACTGCTAGAGGCGGCCTCTGGTGTCAACTCCTTGTACTAGAGGATCATTCAGAGGCAGAGGTCAACGGACAAATTTGGTGTCGGAGGATAGAGCAAAATAGCAGCGGGGGTCTGAAAGATATAGGGATTCGGTGGAAATCTCAGTACTGCCGTGGAAACGCTGGGGCAGCGACTGCTTCTGAGAATAGCACATAGCCCCACTGTGCTCCGGCACTGCCACCTGGAGGCAGAATTACGACTGCCACCGTGTGCACGGTGACAGCCAGACTGCCGTGCAGAGCACGGCAAGGGATGGCCTTCAGCAGCTCTCTGGTTCACATCCTTATCTGGAAACTGAAACACCACAGAAAAGGTGTCCCATGCTTTAGGCCGAACAGCAACTCTTTATTCAGTTTCCAAATCACTTGTAGATGATCAGAAACCATACATGCATTGAAGAAACACCTCATGTTATAACATAGGTTTGAGAAGATGATCTTCAAACATGATAGAAGGTGCAACTGGAGTGCTGTAATGTGGCTACAAGTCTCAGAAACTGCTAGAGGCGGCCTCTGGTGTCAACTCCTTGTACTAGAGGATCATTCAGAGGCAGAGGTCAACTGACAAATTTGGTGTCGCAGGATAGAGCAAAATAGCAGCGGGGGTCTGAAAGATATAGGGATTTGGTGTAAATCTCAGTACTGCCATGGAAACGCTGGGGCAGCGACTGCTCCTGAGAATAGCACATAGTCCCGCTGTGCTCGGGCACTGCCACCTGGAGGCAGAATTACAACAGCCACCGTGTGCACAGTGGCAGCCAGACTGCAGTGCAGAGCACGGCAAGGGATGGCCTTCAGCAGCTCTCTGGTTCACATCCTTATCTGGAAACTGAAACACCACAGAAAAGGTGTCCCATGCTTTAGGCCGAACAGCAACTCTTTATTCAGTTTCCAAATCACTTGTAGATGATCAGAAACCATACATGCATTGAAGAAACACCTCATGTTATAACATAGGTTTGAGAAGATGATCTTCAAACATGATAGAAGGTGCAACTGGAGTGCTGTAATGTGGCTACAAGTCTCAGAAACTGCTAGAGGCGGCCTCTGGTGTCAACTCCTTGTACTAGAGGATCATTCAGAGGCAGAGGTCAACGGACAAATTTGGTGTCGGAGGATAGAGCAAAATAGCAGCGGGGGTCTGAAAGATATAGGGATTCAGTGGAAATCTCAGTACTGCCGTGGAAACGCTGGGGCAGCGACTGCTCCTGAGAATAGCACATAGCCCCGCTGTGCTCGGGCACTGCCACCTGGAGGCAGAATTACAACAGCCACCGTGTGCACAGTGGCAGCCAGACTGCAGTGCAGAGCACGGCAAGGGATGGCCTTCAGCAGCTCTCTGGTTCACATCCTTATCTGGAAACTGAAACACCACAGAAAAGGTGTCCCATGCTTTAGGCCGAACAGCAACTCTTTATTCAGTTTCCAAATCACTTGTAGATGATCAGAAACCATACATGCATTGAAGAAACACCTCATGTTATAACATAGGTTTGAGAAGATGATCTTCAAACATGATAGAAGGTGCAACTGGAGTGCTGTAATGTGGCTACAAGTCTCAGAAACTGCTAGAGGCGGCCTCTGGTGTCAACTCCTTGTACTAGAGGATCATTCAGAGGCAGAGGTCAACGGACAAATTTGGTGTCGGAGGATAGAGCAAAATAGCAGCGGGGGTCTGAAAGATATAGGGATTCAGTGGAAATCTCAGTACTGCCGTGGAAACGCTGGGGCAGCGACTGCTCCTGAGAATAGCACATAGCCCCGCTGTGCTCGGGCACTGCCACCTGGAGGCAGAATTACAACAGCCACCGTGTGCACAGTGGCAGCCAGACTGCAGTGCAGAGCACGGCAAGGGATGGCCTTCAGCAGCTCTCTGGTTCACATCCTTATCTGGAAACTGAAACACCACAGAAAAGGTGTCCCATGCTTTAGGCCGAACAGCAACTCTTTATTCAGTTTCCAAATCACTTGTAGATGATCAGAAACCATACATGCATTGAAGAAACACCTCATGATATAACATAGGTTTGAGAAGATGATCTTCAAACATGATAGAAGGTGCAACTGGAGTGCTGTAATGTGGCTACAAGTCTCAGAAACTGCTAGAGGCGGCCTCTGGTGTCAACTCCTTGTACTAGAGGATCATTCAGAGGCAGAGGTCAACGGACAAATTTGGTGTCGGAGGATAGAGCAAAATAGCAGCGGGGGTCTGAAAGATATAGGGATTCGGTGGAAATCTCAGTACTGCCGTGGAAACGCTGGGGCAGCGACTGCTCCTGAGAATAGCACATAGCCCCGCTGTGCTCGGGCACTGCATCCTGGAGGCAGAATTACAACAGCCACCGTGTGCACAGTGGCAGCCAGACTGCAGTGCAGAGCACGGCAAGGGATGGCCTTCAGCAGCTCTCTGGTTCACATCCTTATCTGGCAACTGAAACACCACAGAAAAGGTGTCCCATGCTTTAGGCCGAACAGCAACTCTTTATTCAGTTCTCAAATCACTTGTAGATGATCAGAAACCATACATGCATTGAAGAAACACCTCATGTTATAACATAGGTTTGAGAAGATGATCTTCAAACATGATAGAAGGTGCAACTGGAGTGCTGTAATGTGGCTACAAGTCTCAGAAACTGCAGGAGGCGGCCTCTGGTGTCAACTCCTTGTACTAGAGGATCATTCAGAGGCAGAGGTCAAAGGACAAATTTGGTGTCGGAGGATAGAGCAAAATAGCAGCCGGGTCTGAAAGATATAGGGATTCGATGGTAATCTCAGTACTGCCTTGGAAACGCTGGGGCAGCAACTTCTCCTAAGAATAGCACATAGCCCCGCTGTGCTCGGGCACTGCCACCTGGAGGCAGAATTACAACAGCCACCGTGTGCACAGCGGCAGCCAGACTGCAGTGCAGAGCACGGCAAGGGATGGCCTTCAGCAGCTCTCTGGTTCACATCCTTATCTGGAAACTGAAACACCACAGAAAAGGTGTCCCATGCTTTAGGCCGAACAGCAACTCTTTATTCACTTTCCAAATCACTTGTAGATGATCAGAAACCATACATGCATTGAAGAAACACCTCATGTTATAACATAGGTTTGAGAAGATGATCTTCAAACATGATAGAAGGTGCAACTGGAGTGCTGTAATGTGGCTACAAGTCTCAGAAACTGCTAGAGGCGACCTCTGGTGTCAACTCCTTGTACTAGAGGATCATTCAGAGGCAGAGGTCAACGTACAAATTTGGTGTCGCAGGATAGAGCAAAATAGCAGCGGGGGTCTGAAAGATATAGGGATTCGGTGGAAATCTCAGTACTGCCATGGAAACGCTGGGGCAGCGACTGCTCCTGAGAATAGCACATAGTCCCGCTGTGCTCGGGCACTGCCACCTGGAGGCAGAATTACAACAGCCACCGTGTGCACAGTGGCAGCCAGACTGCAGTGCAGAGCACGCCAAGGGATGGCCTTCAGCAGCTCTCTGGTTCACATCCTTATCTGGAAACTGAAACACCACAGAAAAGGTGTCCCATGCTTTAGGCCGAACAGCAACGCTTTATTCAGTTTCCAAATCACTTGTAGATGATCAGAAACCATACATGCATTGAAGAAACACCTCATGATATAACATAGGTTTGAGAAGATGATCTTCAAACATGATAGAAGGTGCAACTGGAGTGCTGTAATGTGGCTACAAGTCTCAGAAACTGCTAGTGGCGGCCTCTGGTGTCAACTCCTTGTACTAGAGGATCATTCAGAGGCAGAGGTCAACGGACAAATTTGGTGTCGGAGGATAGAGCAAAATAGCAGCGGGGGTCTGAAAGATATAGGGATTCGGTGGAAATCTCAGTACTGCCGTGGAAACGCTGGGGCAGCGACTGCTCCTGAGAATAGCACATAGCCCCGCTGTGCTCGGGCACTGCATCCTGGAGGCAGAATTACAACAGCCACCGTGTGCACAGTGGCAGCCAGACTGCAGTGCAGAGCACGGCAAGGGATGGCCTTCAGCAGCTCTCTGGTTCACATCCTTATCTGGAAACTGAAACACCACAGAAAAGGTGTCCCATGCTTTAGGCCGAACAGCAACTCTTTATTCAGTTCTCAAATCACTTGTAGATGATCAGAAACCATACATGCATTGAAGAAACACCTCATGTTATAACATAGGTTTGAGAAGATGATCTTCAAGTATGATAGAAGGTGCAACTGGAGTGCTGTAATGTGGCTACAAGTCTCAGAAACTGCAGGAGGCGGCCTCTGGTGTCAACTCCTTGTACTAGAGGATCATTCAGAGGCAGAGGTCAAAGGACAAATTTGGTGTCGGAGGATAGAGCAAAATAGCAGCCGGGTCTGAAAGATATAGGGATTCGATGGTAATCTCAGTACTGCCTTGGAAACGCTGGGGCAGCAACTTCTCCTAAGAATAGCACATAGCCCCGCTGTGCTCGGGCACTGCCACCTGGAGGCAGAATTACAACAGCCACCGTGTGCACAGCGGCAGCCAGACTGCAGTGCAGAGCACGGCAAGGGATGGCCTTCAGCAGCTCTCTGGTTCACATCCTGATCTGGAAACTGAAACACCACAGAAAAGGTGTCCCATGCTTTAGGCCGAACAGCAACTCTTTATTCAGTTTCCAAATCACTTGTAGATGATCAGAAGATGATCTTCAAACATAATAAAAGGTGCAACTGGAGTGCTGTAATGTGGCTACAAGTCTCAGAAACTGCTAGAGGCGGCCTCTGGTGTCAACTCCTTGTACTAGAGGATCATTCAGAGGCAGAGGTCAATGGACAAATTTGGTGTCGGAGGATAGAGCAAAATAGCAGCGGGGGTCTGAATGATATAGGGATTCGGTGGAAATCTCAGTACTGCCTTGGAAACGCTGGGGCAGCGACTGCTCCTGAGAATAGCACATAGCCCCGCTGTGCTCGGGCACTGCCACCTGGAGGCAGAATTACAACAGCCACCGTGTGCACAGTGGCAGCCAGACTGCAGTGCAGAGCACAGCAAGGGATGGCCTTCAGCAGCTCTCTGGTTCACATCCTTATCTGGAAACTGAAACACCACAGAAAAGGTGTCCCATGCTTTAGGCCGAACAGCAACTCTTTATTCAGTTTCCAAATCACTTGTAGATGATCAGAAACCATACATGCATTGAAGAAACACCTCATGTTATAACATAGGTTTGAGAAGATGATCTTCAAACATGAAAGAAGGTGCAACTGGAGTGCTGTAATGTGGCTACAAGTCTCAGAAACTGCTAGAGGCGGCCTCTCGTGTCAACTCCTTGTACTAGAGGATCATTCAGAGGCAGAGGTCAACGGACAAATTTGGTGTCGGAGGATAGAGCAAAATAGCAGCGGGGGTCTGGAAAAGGGATTCGGTGGAAATCTCAGTACTGCCGTGGAAACGCTGGGGCAGCGACTGCTCCTGAGAATAGCACATAGCCCCGCTGTGCTCGGGCACTGCGACCTCGAGGCAGAATTACAACAGCCACCGTGTGCACAGTGGCAGCCAGACTGCAGTGCAGAGCATGGCAAGGGATGGCCTTCAGCAGCTCTCTGGTTCACATCCTTATCTGGAAACTGAAACACCACAGAAAAGGTGTCCCATGCTTTAGGCCGAACAGCAACTCTTTATTCAGTTTCCAAATCACTTGTAGATGATCAGAAACCATACATGCATTGAAGAAACACCTCATGTTATAACATAGGTTTGAGAAGATGATCTTCAAACATGATAGAAGGTGCAACTGGAGTGCTGTAATGTGGCTACAAGTCTCAGAAACTGCTAGGGGCGGCCTCTGCTGTCAACTCCTTGTACTAGAGGATCATTCAGAGGCAGAGGTCAACGGACAAATTTGGTGTCGGAGGATAGAGCAAAATAGCAGCGGGGGTCTGAAAGATATAGGGATTCGATGGAAATCTCAGTACTGCCTTGGAAACGCTGGGGCAGCGACTGCTCCTGAGAATAGCACATAGCCCCGCTGTGCTCGGGCACTGCCACCTGGAGGCAGAATTACATCAGCCACCGTGTGCACAGTGGCAGCCAGACTGCAGTGCAGAGCACGGCAAGGGATGGCCTTCAGCAGCTCTCTGGTTCACATCCTTATCTGGAAACTGAAACACCACAGAAAAGGTGTCCCATGCTTTAGGCCGAACAGCAACTCTTTATTCAGTTTCCAAATCACTTGTAGATGATCAGAAACCATACATGCATTGAAGAAACACCTCATGTTATGATAGTAGACGTTCCGTTTAGTTTTATTAAGGTTTTTGCCCCAAATGATGGTTTAGACAGGAGGGCACTTTTTGCCTTCCTTCCCAATTTTTTGGTTGGTAATAAAAACATAATATTAGGTGGTGATTTTAGTTGCATAAAAAATCCTGCTTTGGATAAGGCGGGAGGTTCCATGCAAAAAGGTCATATTGGTTCTAAAGAGTTGGGTGATCTGAGGAGGGATTTCCACTTGGAAGATATTTATCGCTCCAAATTCCCTCTTGGCCAAGAGTATACTTGGAATAATAATAATGGCATTTACTGTAGATTGGATAGATTTTACAGCAACTCAGACTTTCTACAGTTTATATCCAGAATTTCCACTTACCACTGTTCATTTTCAGATCATAATATGGTTGTTGCAGAAGTCCGGGGCTACGAGCGAAAGCTCGTAGGGCCGGGCTTCTGGAAATGTAATACATCCATACTGGAAAATCCAGGGTTAGTAAAGGATATAAGGAAATTATGGGGCTTTCTATCCGGATCAGATCGGAAGGATCTCGACTGGTGGGAGTCTTGTAAAGTTTCCTTTAAAAACGTCATCATAAAACACTCTAAATTGATAGCATGCAGGAAACATGAAGATGTTAGTCTTGTTGAGGCTGAACTAAGAATATTACGTGCATGTGAGATGCAGTCTCCTGGGGAGTTTAGCCAGGAGATACTATGTAATGAGAGGGCTCTGGCTAAACTCCTCGAGGAGAAGGTTGAGGGGGCTCGCCTAAGAGCAAAAATTGATCATATAGATCTGGATGAGAAGCCCACTAGTTACTTTCTGCGTAGGGAAGTGACTAGGGGGAGAGATAAAGTTATCCAAAGTTTAGTTGTTGACAATGTCCCTATTGAGGGTCAGGAGGAGATTCAAGACGCCTGTAGAGAGTTCTACAAAGGTCTTTTTTCCTCTGAACCTATAGATTTAGATGTTGTTGATGAATTCACTTCTAACCTACCTTTTCTAGCAGTGGAGGACAAGCTTTATTGCGAAGGCCCCCTTACAGCCGCCGAGTGTCTCGAGGCCCTGAAGGGTATGAAGGATGGCAAGACTCCGGGCATAGATGGTTTGCCAAAGGAGTTCTATGTCCATTTTTTCCCCCTTTTTGGTAAAGATTTTGTACAAATCATGAACAATGCCTTTGACCAAGGTTTACTATGTCCATCCCAGAGAAAAGGGGTTGTAACTTTGATCTGTAAAGACCCCAACAGAAAGGAACTCCTTACCTGTTGGAGACCTATTACTCTTTTGACAGTGGATTATAAGATAATTTCTAAATCCTTAACTAATAGACTTTCTAAAGTCATTTCCTCCTTGGTTGGAAAGGAGCAGACCTGCGCAGTTCCAGGAAGGTCTATAACAGATCATCTGCACCTAATTCGATCGCTTTTTGACTATGTCCAGATGAAGGATGTCCCATGTGGCATCCTGAGTCTGGATCAAGCCAAGGCTTTCGACCGAGTGTCGCACCAGTATATGTTTCTGTGCTTACAAAAATATGGTTTTGGTCCAGATTTTATATCCTGGGTCAAACTATTATATAATGATATTGTCTCATCTGTACAGGTGAATGGCTTCCTGTCTGAACCGTTTAAGGTGGACAGGTCAGTCCGACAGGGATGTGGTCTTTCCCCTTTGCTATATGTCCTATGTATTGAACCTCTAACCAGGATGCTTTGTCTATCCCCCCATATACAGGGAGCAAACGTCCCAGTGTTCGAGGGCGAACTAAAGGTTATCCAGTATGCGGATGACACCTCTATTATCATCCGGAACGAGGCTTCGGTACGGACCGTTCTGGACATTTCTAATAAATTCAGAAAAGCCTCTGGGGCTAAACTAAACAAGGAAAAATGTAAAGGAATGTGGTTCGGGAGGTGGGCTTCCGAACGTAATTATGTCTTTGGGATGAATTTTACTTATGATAGTTTGAAAATGTTGGGGGTTTATTTCTCCAGAAATGTAGAAGAATCGTCTAATATAAACTGGAACCCAATCACAGTAAAATTTGAGAATGTACTCGATTATTGGTTATGTAGAAAGACCTCTTTTAGAGGTAGAGCCCTTCTGGCCAACATTTTTGCCTGTTCTAAGCTGTGGTATGTCGGGAAGGTTCTACAGCTAGACAGGAAGCATCTGAAAATTTTTGATTCAAGAATGTATACTTTCATATGGAAAGGGCAAGATCGAGTAAGGAGAACAGTGATGGTCTCCAACCTTATGGAAGGAGGCCAGAAAGTTGTCCATATTCCGACTAAATTGAAAGCCTTTCGCATTATGCATGTTATTGATCTTCTTTACAAAGATGTCCAGAACTACTGGACCTATTTTGCTGTTTACTTCATCGGGTTCCATTTAAGGAAGTGGAAAGAGGAGCTGGGGAGAAATTCAATTCCTCACTGCGACTCTATTCCCCCCTTTTATAGGGAATGCCTAACAGACTTTAAGAGTTTCTGTGAGGACAATCCAGAGATAGATTTAAAGATAATGTCTTCCAAAAAGGTTTATTCTATATTGTTACCCGATGTACAAGAGAAGGCGCAAGTTTCTCTAAAACATGAAAATGCTCATTTAGATTTCCAGCTGGTATGGAAGAATACCTTCCACCCCTTTTTGTGCCCCCTTTTAAAGGACTTCAACTGGAGGGTGTGTCATAGTATTCTGCCAGTAAGGAGTCTTTTGCATAAGCAGAACGTTTTTACGACACCCACAGATAAATGTCCCCTCTGTGAAACTGGAGTAGAGGATATTTTTCATCTGTTTTTGATATGTCCCTTCACAAAGCCTGTTCTGGCAATCATAGAAAACATTATAAAGGACATGACAGGTTCTACTATTATCCTAGACAGGAATGCCCTTTTTTTCAACTTGCTCCCAAAAGAGTGTAGCAAGTTTATTCCCCTTTGTCTGTTAATTATATCTTTGTTTAAACATAATGTTTGGACTATTAGATGTAAAGTCGAAAAAGAGAGAAAAGTTTTCAATTCTAATAGTTTACTAGAGATGTTGTTAGCAGACCTGAAGTTTAGGTCTCAGGTCGATCTTAAAAGATTAAAAAGCCCCCAGTTTAAAAAGATGTGGCTCTGTAACGGAGCTCTGTGTACCCTCTCCAACGAAAGTTGGAGCTTCAACTACTGAATAAAAACCTGTATATACATAACCTGTACCATGTTTTTAGTTTACAGCAAGGGCTGGTTACCCGAAAGGAGCTGGAACCCGGAAACCATTGAAAAGATTGCCATGGGGAAGGGCAGTAGAGTGGCAGAGCTCCTCATTGCGAGGGCCTGAACCCGAAAATGATGAATGATTGTAAATAAAAATATAAATATGTTTGGGAAATGGAAAAGGAGGGGGAAGAAAAAAAAAAATCTGGCTGCCACCGTGCACATGGTGGCCGTTTTAATTCTGCCTCCAAGTGGCAGTGCCCGAGCACAGCGGGGCTATGTTCTATTCTCACTAGCAGTCGCTGCCCCAGCGTTTCCGCTGCAGTACTGAGATTTCCACCGAATCCCTATATCTCCAGACCCCCGCTGCTATTTTGCTCCATCCTCCGACACCAAATTTGTCCATTGACCTCTGCCTCTGAATGATCCGCTAGTACAAGGAGTTGACACCAGAGGCTGCCTCTAGCAGTTTCTGAGAGTTGTAGCCACATTATGGCCTAACCTTTGAGGTATATCGCACCCTTGATAAGGGTATTTATATCCATACCCCTTATTTGATGGTATATTTTTTGCTTAGTTTCCCGTGAAAACGGTGCTATTTTGTTGATTTTCCTCCCGTGATAAGGGTCCTAGATTTGAGGTGATGTTCACACATAGCTACTATAGAAAAGATAGGGAGTGGCCCCCCCGGGCTTCAGTTGCACCTTTCATCATGTTTGAAGATCATCTTCTCAAACCTATGTCATAACATAAGGTGTTTCTTCAATGCATGTATGGTTTCTGATCATCTACAAGTGATTTGGAAACTGAATAAAGAGTTGCTGTTCGGCCTAAAGCATGGGACACCTTTTCTGTGGTGTTTCAGTTTCCAGATAAGGATGTGAACCAGAGAGCTGCTGAAGGCCATCCCTTGCCATGCTCTGCTCTGGAGTGCCACCGTGAGCACGGTGGCCATTGTAATTCTGCCTCCAGGTGGCAGTGCCCGAGCACAGCGGAGCTATGCGCTATTCTCACAAGCAGTCGCCGACCTAGCGTTTCCACTGCAGTACAGAGATTTCCATTGAAGCATGTGAACCAGAGAGCTGCTGAAGGCCATCCCTTGCCGTGCTCTGTACTGCAGTCTGGCTGCCTACTTGCACACGGTGGCCGTTGTAATTCTGCCTCCAGGTGGCAGTGCCCGAGCACAGCGGGGCTATGTCCTATTCTCACGAGCAGTCGCTGCCCCAGCGTTTCCGCGGCAGTACCGGATTTCCAGCAAATCCCTATATCTCCAGACCCCTGCTGCTATTTTGCTCCATCCTCCGACACCAAATTTGTCCGTTGACCTCTGCCTCTGAATGATCCTCTAGTACAAGGAGTTGACACCAGAGGCCGCCTCTAGCAGTTTCTGAGACTTGTAGCCACATTATGGCCCTCCAGTTGCACCTTTTATCATGTTGGAAGATCATCTTCTCAAACCTACGTTATAACATGAGGTGTTTCTTCAATGCATGTATGGTTTCTGATCATCTACAAGTGATTTGGAAACTGAATAAAGAGTTGCTGTTCGGCCTAAAGCATGGGACACCTTTTCTGTGGTGTTTCAGTTTCCAGATAAGGATGTGAAGCAGAGAGCTGCTGAAGGCCATCCCTTGCCGTGCTCTGCACTGCAGTCTGGCTGCCACCGTGCACACGGTGGCTGTTGTAATTCTGCCTCCAGGTGGCAGTGCCCGAGCACAGCGGAGCTATGTGCTATTCTCATGAGCAGTCGCTTTTCTAGCGTTTCCACTGCAGTACAGAGATTTCCATCGAATCCCTATATCTCTAGACCCCTGCCGCTATTTTGCTCCATCCTCCGACACCAAATTTGTCCGTTGACCTCTGCCTCTGAATGATCCTCTAGTACAAGGAGTTGACACCAGAGGCCGCCACTAGCAGTTTCTGAGAGTTTTAGCCACATTACGGCACTCCAGTTGCACCTTTTATCATGTTTGAAGATCATCTTCTCAAACCTACGTTATAACATGAGGTGTTTCCTCAATGCATGTATGGTTTCTGATCATCTACAAGTGATTTGGAAACTGAATAAAGAGTTGCTGTTCGGCCTAAAGCATGGGACACCTTTTCTGTGGTGTTTCAGTTTCCAAATAAGGATGTGAACCAGAAAGCTGTTGAAGGCCATCCCTTGCCGTGCTCTGCACTGCAGTCTGGCTGCCACCGTGCACACGGTAGCTGTGTAATTCTGCCTCCAGGTGGCAGTGCCCGAGCACAGCGGGGCTATGTGCTATTCTCACGAGCAGTCGCTGCCCCAACGTTTCTGCGGCAGTACAGAGATTTCCACCGAATCCCTATATCTTTCAGACCCCTGCTGCTATTTTGCTCCATCCTCCGACAACAAATTTGTCCGTTGACCTCTGCCTCTGAATGATCCTCTAGTACAAGGAGTTGACACCAGAGGCCGCCACTAGCAGTTTCTGAGAGTTTTAGCCACATTACGGCACTCCAGTTGCACCGTTTATCATGTTTGAAGATCATCTTCTCAAACCTATGTTATAACATGAGGTGTTTCCTCAATGCATGTATGGTTTCTGATCATCTACAAGTGATTTGGAAACTGAATGAAGAGTTGCTGTTCGGCCTAAAGCATGGGACACCTTTTCTGTGGTGTTTCAGTTTCCAGATAAGGATGTGAACCAGAAAGCTGTTGAAGGCCATCCCTTGCCGTGCTCTGCACTGCAGTCTGGCTGCCTACGTGCACACGGTAGCTGTGTAATTCTGCCTCCAGGTCGCAGTGCCCGACCACAGCGGAGCTATGTGCTATTCTCACGAGCAATCGCTGACCTAGCGTTTCCACTGCAGTACAGAGATTTCCATCGAATCCCTATATCTCTAGACCCCTGCCGCTATTTTGCTCCATCCTCCGACACCAAATTTGTCCGTTGACCTCTGCCTCTGAATGATCCTCTAGTACAAGGAGTTGACACCAGAGGCCGCCACTAGCAGTTTCTGAGACTTGTAGCCACATTACAGCACTCCAGTTGCACCTTTTATCATGTTGGAAGATCATCTTCTCAAACCTACGTTATAACATGTGGTGTTTCCTCAATGCATGTATGGTTTCTGATCATCTACAAGTGATTTGGAAACTGAATAAAGAGTTGCTGTTCGGCCTAAAGCATGGGACACCTTTTCTGTGGTGTTTCAGTTTCCAGATAAGGATGTGGACCAGAAAGCTGTTGAAGGCCATCCCTTGCCGTGCTCTGCACTGCAGTCTGGCTGCCACCATGCACACGGTAGCTGTGTAATTCTGCCTCCAGGTGGCAGTGCCCGAGCACAGCGGAGCTATGTGCTATTCTCACGAGCAGTCGCTGCCCCAACGTTTCCGCGGCAGTACAGAGATTTCCACCGAATCCCTATATCTTTCAGACCCCTGCTGCTATTTTGCTTCATCCTCCGACACCAAATTTGTCCGTTGACCTCTGCCTCTGAATGATCCTCTAGTACAAGGAGTTGACACCAGAGGCCGCCACTAGCAGTTTCTGAGACGTGTAGCCACATTATGGCACTCCAGTTGCACCTTTTATCATGTTGGAAGATCATCTTCTTCAACCTACGTTATAACATGAGGTGTTTCCTCAATGCATGTATGGTTTCTGATCATCTACAAGTGATTTGGAAACTGAATGGAGAGTTGCTGTTCGGCCTAAAGCATGGGACACCTTTTCTGTGGTGTTTCAGTTTCCAGATAAGGATGTGAACCAGAAAGCTGTTGAAGGCCATCCCTTGCAGTGCTCTGCACTGCAGTCTGGCTGCCACCGTGCACACGGTAGCTGTGTAATTCTGCCTCCAGGTCGCAGTGCCCGAGCACAGCGGAGCTATGTGCTATTCTCACGAGCAATCGCTGACCTAGCGTTTCCACTGCAGTACAGAGATTTCCATCGAATCCCTATATCTCTAGACCCCTGCCGCTATTTTGCTCCATCCTCCGACACCAAATTTGTCCGTTGACCTCTGCCTCTGAATGATCCTCTAGTACAAGGAGTTGACACCAGAGGCCGCCACTAGCAGTTTCTGAGACTTGTAGCCACATTATGGCACTCCAGTTGCACCTTTTATCATGTTGGAAGATCATCTTCTCAAACCTACGTTATAACATGAGGTGTTTCCTCAATGCATGTATGGTTTCTGATCATCTACAAGTGATTTGGAAACTGAATAAAGAGTTGCTGTTCGGCCTAAAGCATGGGACACCTTTTCTGTGGTGTTTCAATTTCAAGATAAGGATGTGAACCAGAGAGCTGCTGAAGGCCATCCCTTGCCGTGCTCCGTACTGCAGTCTAGCTGCCTACGTGCACACGGTGGCCGTTGTAATTCTGCCTCCAGGTGGCAGTGCCCGAGCAGAGCGGGGCTATGTTCTATTCTCACGAGTAGTCGCTGGCCCCAGCGTTTCCGCGGCAGTACCGAGATATCCAGCGAATCCCTATATCTCCAGACCCCTGCTGCTATTTTGCCTGTTGACCTCTGCCTCTGAATGATCTTCTAGTACAAGGAGTTGACACCAGAGGCAGCCACTAGCAGTTTCTGAGAGTTTTAGCCACATTACGGCACTCCAGTTGCACCTTTTATCATGTTTGAAGATCATCTTCTCAAACCTACGTTATAACATGTGGTGTTTCCTCAATGCATGTATGGTTTCTGATCATCTACAAGTGATTTGGAAACTGAATGAAGAGTTGCTGTTCGGCCTAAAGCATGGGACACCTTTTCTGTGGTGTTTCAATTTCCAGATAAGGATGTGAACCAGAGAGCTGCTGAAGGCCATCCCTTGCCGTGCTCTGTACTGCAGTCTGGCTGCCTACGTGCACACGTTGGCCGTTGTAATTCTGCCTCCAGGTGGCAGTGCCCGAGCACAGAGGGGCTATGTTCTATTCTCACGAGCAGTCGCTGCCCCAGCGTTTCCGCGGCAGTACCGAGATTTCCAGCGAATCCCTATATCTCCAGACCCCTGCTGCTATTTTGCTCCATCCTCCGACACCAAATTTGTCCGTTGACCTCTGCCTCTGAATGATCCTCTAGTACAAGGAGTTGACACCAGAGGCCGCCACTAGCAGTTTCTGAGACTTGTAGCCACATTATGGCACTCCAGTTGCACCTTTTATCATGTTGGAAGATCATCTTCTCAAACCTACGTTATAACATGAGGTGTTTCTTCAATGCATGTATGGTTTCTGATCATCTACAAGTGATTTGGAAACTGAATAAAGAGTTGCTGTTCGGCCTAAAGCATGGGACACCTTTTCTGTGGTGTTTCAGTTTCCAGATAAGGATGTGAACCAGAGAGCTGCTGAAGGCCATCCCTTGCCGTGATCTGCACTGCAGTCTGGCTGCCACCGTGCACACGGTGGCTGATGTAATTCTGCCTCCAGGTGGCAGTGCCCGAGCACAGCGGAGCTATGTGCTATTCTCACGAGCAGTCGCTGACCTAGCGTTTCCACTGCAGTACAGAGATTTCCATCGAATCCCTATATCTCTAGACCCCTGCCGCTATTTTGCTCCATCCTCCGACACCAAATTTGTCCGTTGACCTCTGCCTCTGAATGATCCTCTAGTACAAGGAGTTGACACCAGAGGCCGCCACTAGCAGTTTCTGAGAGTTTTAGCCACATTACGGCACTCCAGTTGCACCTTTTATCATGTTTGAAGATCATCTTCTCAAACCTACGTTATAACATGTGGTGTTTCCTCAATGCATGTATGGTTTCTGATCATCTACAAGTGATTTGGAAACTGAATGAAGAGTTGCTGTTCGGCCTAAAGCATGGGACACCTTTTCTGTGGTGTTTCAATTTCCAGATAAGGATGTGAACCAGAGAGCTGCTGAAGGCCATCCCTTGCCGTGCTCTGCACGGCAGTCTGGCTGCCTACGTGCACACGGTGGCCGTTGTAATTCTGCCTCCAGGTGGCAGTGCCCAAGCACAGCGGGGCTATGTTCTATTCTCACGAGCTGTCGCTGCCCCAGCGTTTCGGCGGCAGTACCGAGATTTCCAGCGAATCCCTATATCTCCAGACCCCTGCTGCTATTTTGCTCCATCCTCCGACACCAAATTTGTCCGTTGACCTCTGCCTCTGAATGATCCTTTAGTACAAGGAGTTGACACCAGAGGCCGCCACTAGCAGTTTCTGAGAGTTTTAGCCACATTACGGCACTCCAGTTGCACCTTTTATCATGTTGGAAGATCATCTTCTCAAACCTACGTTATAACATGTGGTGTTTCCTCAATGCATGTAAGGTTTCTGATCATCTACAAGTGATTTGGAAACTGAATAAAGAGTTGCTGTTCGGCCTAAAGCACGGGACACCTTTTCTGTGGTGTTTCAATTTCCAGATAAGGATGTGAACCAGAGAGCTGCTGAAGGCCATCCCTTGCCGTGCTCTGCACTGCAGTCTGGCTGCCTACGTGCACACGGTGGCTGTTGTAATTCTGCCTCCAGGTGGCAGTGCCCGAGCACAGCGGAGCTATGTTCTATTCTCATGAGCAGTCGCTTTTCTAGCGTTTCCACTGCAGTACAGAGATTTCCATCGAATCCCTATATCTCTAGACCCCTGCCGCTATTTTGCTCCATCCTCCGACACCAAATTTGTCCGTTGACCTCTGCCTCTGAATGATCCTCTAGTACAAGGAGTTGACACCAGAGGCCGCCACTAGCAGTTTCTGAGAGTTATAGCCACATTACGGCACTCCAGTTGCACCTTTTATCATGTTTGAAGATCATCTTCTCAAACCTACGTTATAACATGTGGTGTTTCCTCAATGCATGTATGGTTTCTGATCATCTACAAGTGATTTGGAAACTGAATGAAGAGTTGCTGTTCGGCCTAAAGCATGGGACACCTTTTCTGTGGTGTTTCATTTTCCAGATAAGGATTTGAACCAGAAAGCTGTTGAAGGCCATCCCTTGCCGTGCTCTGCACTGCAGTCTGGCTGCCACCGTGCACACGGTAGCTGTGTAATTCTGCCTCCAGGTGGCAGTGCCCGACCACAGCGGGGCTATGTGCTATTCTCACGAGCAGTCGCTGCCCCAACGTTTCCGCGGCAGTACCGAGATTTCCACCGAATCCCTATATCTTTCAGACCCCTGCTGCTATTTTGCTCCATCCTCCGACACCAAATTTGTCCGTTGACCTCTGCCTCTGAATGATCCTCTAGTACAAGGAGTTGACACCAGAGGCCGCCACTAGCAGTTTCTGAGACTTGTAGCCACATTATGGCACTCCAGTTGCACCTTTTATCATGTTGGAAGATCATCTTCTCAAACCTACGTTATAACATGAGGTCTTTCCTCAATGCATGTATGGTTTCTGATCATCTACAAGTGATTTGGAAACTGAATGAAGAGTTGCTGTTCGGCCTAAAGCACGGGACACCTTTTCTGTGGTGTTTCAATTACCAGATAAGGATGTGAACCAGAGAGCTGCTGAAGGCCATCCCTTGCCGTGCTCTGTACTGCAGTCTGGCTGCCTACGTGCACACGTTGGCCGTTGTAATTCTGCCTCCAGGTGGCAGTGCCCGAGCACAGCGGGGCTATGTTCTATTCTCACGAGCAGTCGCTGCCCCAACGTTTCCGCAGCAGTACCGAGATTTCCAGTGAATCCCTATATCTTCCAGACCCCTGCTGCTATTTTGCTCCATCCTCCGACACCAAATTTGTCCGTTGACCTCTGCCTCTGAATGATCCTCTAGTACAAGGAGTTGACACCAGAGGCTGCCACTAGCAGTTTCTGAGACTTGTAGCCACATTATGGCACTCCAGTTGCACCTTTTATCATGTTGGAAGATCATCTTCTCAAACCTACGTTATAACATGAGGTGTTTCTTCAATGCATGTATGGTTTCTGATCATCTACAAGTGATTTGGAAACTGAATAAAGAGTTGCTGTTCGGCCTAAAGCATGGGACACCTTTTCTGTGGTGTTTCAGTTTCCAGATAAGGATGTGAACCAGAGAGCTGCTGAAGGCCATCCCTTGCCGTGCTCTGCACTGCAGTGTAGCTGCCACCGTGCACACGGTGGCTGTTGTAATTCTGCCTCCAGGTGGCAGTGCCCGAGCACAGCGGAGCTATGTGCTATTCTCACGAGCAGTCGCCGACCTAGCGTTTCCACTGCAGTACAGAGATTTCCATCGAATCCCTATATCTCTAGACCCCTGCCGCTATTTTGCTCCATCCTCCGACACCAAATTTGTCCGTTGACCTCTGCCTCTGAATGATCCTCTAGTACAAGGAGTTGACACCAGAGGCCGCCACTAGCAGTTTCTGAGAGTTTTAGCCACATTACGGCACTCCAGTTGCACCTTTTATCATGTTTGAAGATCATCTTCTCAAACCTACGTTATAACATGTGGTGTTTCCTCAATGCATGTATGGTTTCTGATCATCTACAAGTGATTTGGAAACTGAATGAAGAGTTGCTGTTCGGCCTAAAGCATGGGACACCTTTTCTGTGGTGTTTCAATTTCCAGATAAGGATGTGAACCAGAGAGCTGCTGAAGGCCATCCCTTGCCGTGCTCTGCACTGCAGTCTGGCTGCCTATGTGCACACGGTGGCCGTTGTAATTCTGCCTCCAGGTGGCAGTGCCCAAGCACAGCGGGGCTATGTTCTATTCTCACGAGCTGTCGCTGCCCCAGCGTTTTGGCGGCAGTACCGAGATTTCCAGCGAATCCCTATATCTCTAGACCCCTGCTGCTATTTTGCTCCATCCTCCGACACCAAATTTGTCCGTTGACCTCTGCCTCTGAATGATCCTTTAGTACAAGGAGTTGACACCAGAGGCCGCCACTAGCAGTTTCTGAGAGTTTTAGCCACATTACGGCACTCCAGTTGCACCTTTTATCATGTTTGAAGATCATCTTCTCAAACCTACGTTATAACATGTGGTGTTTCCTCAATGCATGTATGGTTTCTGATCATCTACAAGTGATTTGGAAACTGAATGAAGAGTTGCTGTTCAGCCTAAAGCACGGGACACCTTTTCTGTGGTGTTTCAATTTCCAGATAAGGATGTGAACCAGAGAGCTGCTGAAGGCCATCCCTTGCCGTGCTCTGCACTGCAGTCTGGCTGCCTACGTGCACACGGTGGCAGTTGTAATTCTGCCTCCAGGTGGCAGTGCCCGAGCACAGCGGGGCTATGTTCTTTTCTCACGAGCAGTCGCTGCCCCAGCGTATGGCGGCAGTACCGAGATTTCCAGCGAATCCCTATATCTCCAGACCCCTGCTGCTATTTTGCTCCATCCTCCGACACCAAATTTGTCCGTTGACCTCTGCCTCTGAATGATCCTCTAGTACAAGGAGTTGACACCAGAGGCCGCCACTAGCAGTTTCTGAGACTTGTAGCCACATTATGGCACTCCAGTTGCACCTTTTATTGTAAGCATCAATGCTCGCATTATGTGCCTATAAATACATAAGACAGTCGCCACCTATAGAGGGACGGTGGTACTACATACTCGCGCCAAGGCTGAGCGAGAACAAAGGACCGGCACAAGCCCACCTGAACTGAAGGAATGAGGATGTGTGGTATGGTACCATGGGTTTAGCAGTTACCGGTACTGGCAATCATGGATAAAAAGTTACAAAAGTGCAGTGAATGCAGGGAGTCTCATGTCCCAAAAGGAGGAAAACCATGTTCTTATGTGATTTCTGCAAAGAAGAAGGCGATTGAGTGCAAAGCGGCCGACGCAGAAGGAGAAGGCTGGAGACTGTATGTGGATTCTCAGAAAATGGCGGATGACTCACAGGAGTACCTAGGTGAGAGTCCAGAGGGGTTATCAAAGCCGGTGCAGCTAACAGAAGGTACGGTGGGTGCCATGCTGCTGGAGATGCAAGCTTCACAAAAATTGATGGAAAGTCAAATGAAGTTGCTGACGGGCATGATGCAAAGCCTTGGTGTGGAAGAAAGTGCGGCGTCTTCAGGCTTGACAAAAGCTCAGGCTAAAGCTCAGGCTAAAGCTCAGGCTTTGACTAAAGCTTCCCAACAGGTGCGTGATACTACAGGCATGTCCGCTTATTTGGAGTCGATGTGGAGCACCGGTGACGTCGATCAAGAGGACGCAGAGGAGACGACCGGTGACGACGGTGACGCCGGTGACGCCGAGGAAGACGACGGTAGCAGATTAGCCCTGTTACAGGCGTTGCTGGGGACCAAAAAGGAAAAGACCAACCCGATCAGAGGACAGAGGTTTACACCAGCAGATTTACTCCGGGGAGTCCCTTCCAGGACTCTTGTGCAGGGAGTTACCCGAGGCCCAGGAGGAAAGGGTCAGCAACTGGTCTTCATCTCCGAAAAATCTGCAAAGCGTGAGTTGGTCACTTTTGATTTGATTCCACACATGCACAGTGATAAATCAAAAAATGCAAATATTCATGATGTTATTTCTGCTAGTATGAGTCTGGTAGAGAGCTTTATGATCCATGGGGTTGAAATGCATATTGTTATGCTCAGCACGTAAAATATCTTACAGATAAAGTTAGAATCTATGAGGATAAGTGTCTCATGGATTATGATTTAGCCATGAGAGAAAGGGGGGAAGAGTTTGGCATACACACCTTCTGTTATGGGGATGAACGTCTGTTCACTAGGTGGATAGGTCCTGAAGGGGTGCTTCCAAAAGAGGTTAGAGACTCATACAGGCAGGCAGGTAGAGGCAGAGGTAGAGGTGGAAGAGGAAGGTTCAGAGGTAGAGGATGGGGTCAAGGCAGACCCGGGGCAGGTATGGGAGATGGGTACCATGAGGGCGGTTATGGTGGGTACTATGGTGGAGGAAGGAGAAATGATTACTGCTTCGATTTCAACAAGGAATCAGGTTGTAGATTTCCTCATGACTGCAGATTTCCTCATGTATGCCAGGAATTTAGGGGTAGCCATTCTTGGGTGTCTTGTCCCCAGAAGAAAAAGGAATAGGATAGGGCAGCTCCCTCTGTAGTTAAGGTAGGGGGGGGAGTGTCAATAGGTAGCCAGGCAGGCAACAAGGTATTATTAGTTCCAGGACAGGCAGGTTGGAGGTCTAGGGTAGAAAAGATGGATGGGACGGATGGGACGGATGTTTCTCTAGTTGGTACCACAAACCCAGACGAGGAAGGGGGCGTGGCAGGTCAGTCTGTACGCGTTGAGGGTGGCCCCCGTCGGGGGTTGGGACGCCCGAAAGTCACTGTTCCGGATGGTTGTGGGGCAGAGCATCCCCATTTTTCAATTTTTTCTGGTGGCATCTTGACCGAGGAACTTGACCTGGGTTCTGTCGGCAGGAATTTGGTCGGTAAAGTGAGTAATTCAGAAAAAACTAGCGAAGTTTCGGTGTTTGTTGACGGTCACGCCCCTTTTGTGGGCGCCGCCATCTTGAATCCCGCGGAGCGAGAAGGGCGCGAGAGTTCAAACGAGAGGTCAGACGAGACTGGTGACGTCATCATTCAAAATGGCGGCGGACAAGGAATGGATTCCGAGAGTTGTGATTCGGGCATCGATTTATCGTTTACATCGTGTTCCTCGCATGGTCTGGACAATTGTATTTATTGTGAAGAGATGGAGGTCGACTCAGAGAATGTGATGATGGAGGATTACGTGCAATTGTGGTCAAGTAGCGGCAGTAGAGACGTGTTTCCCCATTATCGCCCACCAGTGACAGTGCAGTTACCTAAGGTAAAGAGTTCCTTATTGCACGATGGCAGGTTGTTTAGTCGTCCATGTGGAGATAAGTGCAGTGGCAGGCATAGATTGGAGGGCATGCAGGTACAATTAAATCCATGTGTTTTCTTTGACGAATGCTTCAACCACGATGGTGGAGTGGATCCTGAAGCGGTATATATTTTTGAAGGTGTTCGGGATGGTTTCAGAATTGTAGATGCTGATTTTGATCAATCATACTTGAGAAAAAATTATGATTCCATTACCAAGGGCAAGGCTAAGGTGAAGATGGACAAACTAGTCAGACAGGAGTTGTTGTGTGGAAAAATTAGCAAAGTTGATAAGCCCCCCACGTGTGTGCATTCGTTGGGGGCTATTTACAAGCCAGATGGGTCTATTAGACCCATTACAGACTGTAGTAGGGGGATGCCAGGGCCTGGTAGTGAGAGTATAAACGACCATATGGAATCCACATGTGAGAAATTCCAATATGTTAAAGTGGATGATATAGTGGAAGATATAACTCCAGGTTGCTATTTTTCTGTGGTGGATGTGAGTGCAGCGTACAGGTCAGTCCCAATATTCCCCGAAGATAGGCAAAAGTAAGGTTTTGCATGGAATTTGGAAGGGCAAGATCAATATTTTGTTGACTGTTCCCTATCATTTGGGTTAAAATGTGCCCCCTACATTTTTTCAAAGTTGACCGAGTTTGTTATCAGGTGTCTGAAGCGCAGACAGATACACAGGGTATTTGGGTACCTGGACGACTTCCTGGTGATAGGGGATACCAGGGATGAGTGTATGAGAAACCAGGCTATTCTCATTGAAATTCTACGTAGCTTGGGATTTCATATAGCATGGAAAAAAGTAGTTTCGGCTAGTCAGATTGTGAGATACCTGGGTATTGAATTTGATAGCGTGGCCATGGAACTTAGGTTACCTGCAGACAAGGTCCAAAAAACACTGGTCTTAGTGGAAGAATTCAGACAAAAGTCGTGTTGTACTAAGAAAGAGTTGCAAGTATTAGCAGGTTATTTGGCCCACGCTAGCCAGGTGGTGAGGGGAGGAAGGACCTTTTCTCGCCAAATTATTAATTTAATTCGGTTTCTTCCAGATGGAGACAAATGGGTACACCTGCCATCTTGGATGAAGGAAGACTTGGTCTGGTGGAAGAATTTTTGTGAGGTCTTTAATGGGAAGGCAAAGGTTATCCAATGTAAAAATTCACCAAAAATCAAATTGGAAACTGATTCTTCCATGTCAGGTTACGGGGCAAGGTGGGATGGGGATTGGCTGGCGGGGTTCTGGGTCGAAGAAAAGGAAGGTGAAAATGCGGCCTATCTTGACCATCACTGGTCAAAAGAACCCTGTGAGTATGACCCGGTAGATGATATAAATCTCCTGGAATTGTGGCCAATCCTAGCTGCCATTGAAAGGTGGGGGGAACACTGGAGGGACTCAAAAGTAACAGTTTGGACTGACAATACGCAAGTAAAGTGGATGGTTAGGACAGGCAGATCTAAGAGTATAAAGGCAATGTGGTGGCTCAGGGAGCTTTTCTGGAGGTGTTGTTTATATAATATCCAGATAGTCTCTAAGTGGATCAGTACAAAAGAAAATACGGTTGCGGATTATTTATCCCGCTTATCTGACTCTAGGAGTCTAGGGACACTCCCACCCTCATTTAATGAGTGGTTGTGTTGTTTCCAGGTGAGTCCCTAAGAAAAAAGCTGCGGCTCATGCAGTCCAGATGGATGGCGGATAACTCGAAGTCCACAAGGGAATCTCAATGGAGATCGTATTTTGAGTTCTGTGAAGAATTAGACTACAAGGATCCCCTACCTGCTACACTGGAGATGATTCTGTTATATGTTATTCATCTGTCAGCCAGATTAAAGTATAAATCGATAACTCAGTACTTGGGGGCAGTTTGGTTATTACATAACATGTTCGGGGTTCCTCATGTTAATCCGGGTGAGTTTGAGCTAGTTATTACGTTAAGGGGGGTAAAACGTACCCTGGGAGATGCGACAGTTCAGGCTAGACCAGCTACATTGGGGGATCTAGTTACTATATTTAGGTCATTATATATGGCTGTGGGTCAGGATCTAGCTTTTTGGGTGGCCATCTTGCTAGGTTTCAGGGGGCTTCTAAGGAAGTCAAATATTCTAGAGGAAGAGATGGCGGTAACACTAGGGGACTTGTGTTGGGAACCCTGGGGGGTGGGGGTCTCAGTACGCAGGACTAAGACTATATTGTTTCAGGAAAGGGTTCTTTTCATTCCCTTTGTCCAGATAAAGGGTTCCATTTTCTGTTTGTGTACATTTCTAGGGCTGTTGTTATCTAAAATTGTTCACCCATCCCTAGATAGCCAACTAGTGGGATACATGATGGGAAAGACCTTTGTGAGGGCTTCCTACAGCTGGTATTCTAAAAAACTATCGAAACTGTGCAGTGTGTGTAATCTGGTCAAAATGTCATCTCATTCAATGCGCCGAGGTGGGGCCAGCTTGTTGGCCGAAAATGGCATCTCGTTGGTGGACATCAAGAACCTGGGAGACTGGAAATCTATGAGTGTCCTGTTTTATTTGACGCGGTCCCTGGGTTCTAAGATTGAATTGGATAAAAAGATAGCCATGGACATATTCCTCAACGAGGAGGCTTATCTAGTGGACTAATCAATCACTAGTCTATATTCGTTTGGCGTGTTTGGCTGGACTAGGCATGTGTACGATATAACATGCATTAAACGCCAAACATCATCTAGACTATATTCATCTGTGTTGTGTTTTGTGGTCATAAGTATATTAGACTTCAACGGTATTTATTGTAAGCATCAATGCGCGCATTATGTGCCTATAAATACATAAGACAGTCGCCACCTATAGAGGGACGGTGGTACTACATACTCGCGCCAAGGCTGAGCGAGAACAATGGACCGGCACAAGCCCACCTGAACTGAAGGAATTTTTATTTTATTTTATTATTTAGTATGCCTGGACTAGGCATGTGTACGATATAACATGCATTAAACGCCAAACATCATCTAGACTATATTCATCTGTGTTGTGTTTTGTGGTCATAAGTATATTAGACTTCAACGGTATTTATCATGTTTGAAGATCATCTTCTAAAACCTACGTTATAACATGAGGTGTTTCTTCAATGCATGTATGGTTTCTGATCATCTACAAGTGATTTGGAAACTGAATAAAGAGTTGCTGTTCGGCCTAAAGCATGGGACACCTTTTCTGTGGTGTTTCAGTTTCCAGATAAGGATGTGAACCAGAGAGCTGCTGAAGGCCATCCCTTGCCGTGCTCTGCACTGCAGTCTGGCTGCCATCGTGCACACGGTGGCTGTTGTAATTCTGCCTCCAGGTGGCAGTGCCCGAGCACAGCGGGGCTATGTGCTATTCTCACGAGCAGTCGCTGACCTAGCGTTTCCACTGCAGTTCAGAGATTTCCATCGAATCCCTATATCTCTAGACCCCTGCCGCTATTTTGCTCCATCCTCCGACACCAAATTTGTCCGTTGACCTCTGCCTCTGAATGATCCTCTAGTACAAGGAGTTGACACCAGAGGCCGCCACTAGCAGTTTCTGAGAGTTTTAGCCACATTACGGCACTCCAGTTGCACCTTTTATCATGTTTGAAGATCATCTTCTCAAACCTACGTTATAACATGTGGTGTTTCCTCAATGCATGTATGGTTTCTGATCATCTACAAGTGATTTGGAAACTGAATGAAGAGTTGCTGTTCGGCCTAAAGCATGGGACACCTTTTCTGTGGTGTTTCAATTTCCAGATAAGGATGTGAACCAGAGAGCTGCTGAAGGCCATCCCTTGCCGTGCTCTGCACTGCAGTCTGGCTGCCTACGTGCACACGGTGGCCGTTGTAATTCTGCCTCCAGGTGGCAGTGCCCAAGCACAGCGGGGCTATGTTCTATTCTCACGAGCTGTCGCTGCCCCAGCGTTTCGGCGGCAGTACCAAGATTTCCAGCAAATCCCTATATCTCCAGACCCCTGCTGCTATTTTGCTCCATCCTCCGACACCAAATTTGTCCGTTGACCTCTGCCTCTGAATGATCCTTTAGTACAAGGAGTTGACACCAGAGGCCGCCACTAGCAGTTTCTGAGAGTTTTTGCCACATTACGGCACTCCAGTTGCACCTTTAATCATGTTTGAAGATCATCTTCTGAAACCTACGTTATAACATGAGGTGTTTCTTCAATGCATGTAAGGTTTCTGATCATCTACAAGTGATTTGGAAACTGAATAAAGAGTTGCTGTTCGGCCTAAAGCATGGGACACCTTTTCTGTGGTGTTTCAGTTTCCAGATAAGGATGTGAACCAGAGAGCTGCTGAAGGCCATCCCTTGCCGTGCTCTGCACTGCAGTCTGGCTGCCTACGTGCACACGGTGGCCGTTGTAATTCTGCCTCCAGGTGGCAGTGCCCAAGCACAGCGGGGCTATGTGCTATTCTCACGAGCTGTCGCTGCCCCAGCGTTTCGGCAGCAGTACCGAGATTTCCAGCAAATCCCTATATCTCCAGACCCCTGCTGCTATTTTGCTCCATCCTCCGACACCAAATTTGTCCGTTGACCTCTGCCTCTGAATGATCCTTTAGTACAAGGAGTTGACACCAGAGGCCGCCACTAGCAGTTTCTGAGAGTTTTAGCCACATTACGGCACTCCAGTTGCACCTTTTATCATGTTTGAAGATCATCTTCTCAAACCTACGTTATAACATGAGGTGTTTCTTCAATGCATGTAAGGTTTCTGATCATCTACAAGTGATTTGGAAACTGAATAAAGAGTTGCTGTTCGGCCTAAAGCATGGGACACCTTTTCTGTGGTGTTTCAGTTTCCAGATAAGGATGTGAACCAGAGAGCTGCTGAAGGCCATCCCTTGCCGTGCTCTGCACTGCAGTCTGGCTGCCACCGTGCACACGGTGGCTGTTGTAATTCTGCCTCCAGGTGGCAGTGCCCGAGCACAGCGGAGCTATGTTCTATTCTCATGAGCAGTTGCTGACCTAGCGTTTCCACTGCAGTACAGAGATTTCCATCGAATCCCTATATCTCTAGACCCCTGCCGCTATTTTGCTCCATCCTCCGACACCAAATTTGTCCGTTGACCTCTGCCTCTGAATGATCCTCTAGTACAAGGAGTTGACACCAGAGGCCGCCACTAGCAGTTTCTGAGACTTGTAGCCACATTATGGCACTCCAGTTGCACCTTTTATCATGTTTGAAGATCATCTTCTCAAACCTACGTTATAACATGTGGTGTTTCCTCAATCCATGTATGGTTTCTGATCATCTACAAGTGATTTGGAAACTGAATGAAGAGTTGCTGTTCGGCCTAAAGCATGGGACACCTTTTCTGTGGTGTTTCATTTTCCAAATAAGGATTTGAACCAGAAAGCTGTTGAAGGCCATCCCTTGCCGTGCTCTGCACTGCAGTCTGGCTGCCACCGTGCACACGGTAGCTGTGTAATTCTGCCTCCAGGTGGCAGTGCCCGACCACAGCGGGGCTATGTGCTATTCTCACGAGCAGTCGCTGCCCCAACGTTTCCGTGGCAGTACCGAGATTTCCACCGAATCCCTATATCTTTCAGACCCCTGCTGCTATTTTGCTCCATCCTCCGACACCAAATTTGTCCGTTGACCTCATGCCATTGAATGATCCTCTAGTACAAGGAGTTGACACCAGAGGCCGCCACTAGCAGTTTCTGAGACTTGTAGCCACATTATGGCACTCCAGTTGCACCTTTTATCATGTTGGAAGATCATCTTCTCAAACCTACGTTATAACATGAGGTGTTTCCTCAATGCATGTATGGTTTCAGATCATCTACAAGTGATTTGGAAACTGAATAAAGAGTTGCTGTTCGGCCTAAAGCACGGGACACCTTTTCTGTGGTGTTTCAATTTCCAGATAAGGATGTGAACCAGAGAGCTGCTGAAGGCCATCCCTTGCCGTGCTCTGCACTGCAGTCTGGCTGCCTACGTGCACACGGTGGCCGTTGTAATTCTGCCTCCAGGTGGCAGTGCCCAAGCACAGCGGGGCTATGTGCTATTCTCACGAGCTGTCGCTGCCCCAGCGTTTCGGCAGCAGTACCGAGATTTCCAGCAAATCCCTATATCTCCAGACCCCTGCTGCTATTTTGCTCCATCCTCCGACACCAAATTTGTCCGTTGACCTCTGCCTCTGAATGATCCTTTAGTACAAGGAGTTGACACCAGAGGCCGCCACTAGCAGTTTCTGAGAGTTTTAGCCACATTACGGCACTCCAGTTGCACCTTTTATCATGTTTGAAGATCATCTTCTCAAACCTACGTTATAACATGAGGTGTTTCTTCAATGCATGTAAGGTTTCTGATCATCTACAAGTGATTTGGAAACTGAATAAAGAGTTGCTGTTCGGCCTAAAGCATGGGACACCTTTTCTGTGGTGTTTCAGTTTCCAGATAAGGATGTGAACCAGAGAGCTGCTGAAGGCCATCCCTTGCCGTGCTCTGCACTGCAGTCTGGCTGCCACCGTGCACACGGTGGCTGTTGTAATTCTGCCTCCAGGTGGCAGTGCCCGAGCACAGCGGAGCTATGTTCTATTCTCATGAGCAGTTGCTGACCTAGCGTTTCCACTGCAGTACAGAGATTTCCATCGAATCCCTATATCTCTAGACCCCTGCCGCTATTTTGCTCCATCCTCCGACACCAAATTTGTCCGTTGACCTCTGCCTCTGAATGATCCTCTAGTACAAGGAGTTGACACCAGAGGCCGCCACTAGCAGTTTCTGAGACTTGTAGCCACATTATGGCACTCCAGTTGCACCTTTTATCATGTTTGAAGATCATCTTCTCAAACCTACGTTATAACATGTGGTGTTTCCTCAATCCATGTATGGTTTCTGATCATCTACAAGTGATTTGGAAACTGAATGAAGAGTTGCTGTTCGGCCTAAAGCATGGGACACCTTTTCTGTGGTGTTTCATTTTCCAAATAAGGATTTGAACCAGAAAGCTGTTGAAGGCCATCCCTTGCCGTGCTCTGCACTGCAGTCTGGCTGCCACCGTGCACACGGTAGCTGTGTAATTCTGCCTCCAGGTGGCAGTGCCCGACCACAGCGGGGCTATGTGCTATTCTCACGAGCAGTCGCTGCCCCAACGTTTCCGTGGCAGTACCGAGATTTCCACCGAATCCCTATATCTTTCAGACCCCTGCTGCTATTTTGCTCCATCCTCCGACACCAAATTTGTCCGTTGACCTCATGCCATTGAATGATCCTCTAGTACAAGGAGTTGACACCAGAGGCCGCCACTAGCAGTTTCTGAGACTTGTAGCCACATTATGGCACTCCAGTTGCACCTTTTATCATGTTGGAAGATCATCTTCTCAAACCTACGTTATAACATGAGGTGTTTCCTCAATGCATGTATGGTTTCAGATCATCTACAAGTGATTTGGAAACTGAATAAAGAGTTGCTGTTCGGCCTAAAGCACGGGACACCTTTTCTGTGGTGTTTCAATTTCCAGATAAGGATGTGAACCAGAGAGCTGCTGAAGGCCATCCCTTGCCGTGCTCTGCACTGCAGTCTGGCTGCCTACGTGCACACGGTGGCCGTTGTAATTCTGCCTCCAGGTGGCAGTGCCCGAGCACAGCGGGGCTATGTTCTATTCTCACGAGCAGTCGCTGCCCTAGCGTTTCCGCGGCAGTACCGAGATTTCCAGCGAATCCCTATATCTCCAGACCCCTGCTGCTATTTTGCTCCATCCTCCGACACCAAATTTGTCCGTTGACCTCTGCCTCTGAATGATCCTCTAGTACAAGGAGTTGACACCAGAGGCCGCCACTAGCAGTTTCTGAGACTTGTAGCCACATTATGGCACTCCAGTTGCACCTTTTATCATGTTTGAAGATCATCTTCTCAAACCTACGTTATAACATGAGGTGTTTCTTCAATGCATGTATGGTTTCTGATCATCTACAAGTGATTTGGAAACTGAATAAAGAGTTGCTGTTCGGCCTAAAGCATGGGACACCTTTTCTGTGGTGTTTCAGTTTCCAGATAAGGATGTGAACCAGAGAGCTGCTATAGGCCATCCCTTGCCGTGCTCTGCACTGCAGTCTGGCTGCCACCGTGCACACGGTGGCTGTTGTAATTCTGCCTCCAGGTGGCAGTGCCCGAGCACAGCGGAGCTATGTGCTATTCTCATGAGCAGTCGCTGACCTAGCGTTTCCACTGCAGTACAGAGATTTCCATCGAATCCCTATATCTCTAGACCCCTGCCGCTATTTTGCTCCATCCTCCGACACCAAATTTGTCCGTTGACCTCTGCCTCTGAATGATCCTCTAGTACAAGGAGTTGAGACCAGAGGCTGCCACTAGCAGTTTCTGAGAGTTTTAGCCACATTACGGCACTCCAGTTGCACCTTTTATCATGTTTGAAGATCATCTTCTCAAACCTACGTTATAACATGTGGTGTTTCCTCAATGCATGTATGGTTTCTGATCATCTACAAGTGATTTGGAAACTGAATGAAGAGTTGCTGTTCGGCCTAAAGCATGGGACACCTTTTCTGTGGTGTTTCAATTTCCAGATAAGGATGTGAACCAGAGAGCTGCTGAAGGCCATCCCTTGCCGTGCTCTGCACTGCAGTCTGGCTGCCACCGTGCACAAGGTGGCTGTTGTAATTCTGCCTCAAGGTGGCAGTGCCCGAGCACAGCGGAGCTATGTGCTATTCTCAAGAGCAGTCGCTGACCTAGCGTTTCCACTGCAGTACAGAGATTTCCATCGAATCCCTATATCTCTAGACCCCTGCCGCTATTTTGCTCCATCCTCCGACACCAAATTTGTCCGTTGACCTCTGCCTCTGAATGATCCTCTAGTACAAGGAGTTGACACCAGAGGCCGCCACTAGCAGTTTCTGAGAGTTATAGCCACATTACGGCACTCCAGTTGCACCTTTTATCATGTTTGAAGATCATCTTCTCAAACCTATGTTATAACATGTGGTGTTTCCTCAATGCATGTATGGTTTCTGATCATCTACAAGTGATTTGGAAACTGAATGAAGAGTTGCTGTTCGGCCTAAAGCATGGACACCTTTTCTGTGGTGTTTCAATTTCCAGATAAGGATGTGAACCAGAGAGCTGCTGAAGGCCATCCCTTGCCGTGCTCTGCACTGCAGTCTGGCTGCCTACGTGCACACGGTGGCCGTTGTAATTCTGCCTCCAGGTGGCAGTGCCCGAGCACAGCGGGGCAATGTTCTATTCTCACAAGCTGTCGCTGCCCCAGCGTTTCCGCGGCAGTACCGAGATTTCCAGCGAATCCCTATATCTCCAGACCCCTGCTGCTATTTTGCTCCATCCTCCGACACCAAATTTGTCCGTTGACCTCTGCCTCTGAATGATCCTTTAGTACAAGGAGTTGACACCAGAGGCCGCCACTAGCAGTTTCTGAGACTTGTAGCCACATTATGGGACTCCAGTTGCACCTTTTATCATGTTGGAAGATCATCTTCTCAAACCTACGTTATAACATGAGGTGTTTCCTCAATGCATGTATGGTTTCTGATCATCTACAAGTGATTTGGAAACTGAATAAAGAGTTGCTGTTCGGCCTAAAGCACGGGACACCTTTTCTGTGGTGTTTCAGTTTCCAGATAAGGATGTGAACCAGAGAGCTGCTGAAGGCCATCCTTTGCGGTGCTCTGTACTGCAGTCTGGCTGCCTACGTGCACACGTTGGCAGTTGTAATTCTGCCTCCAGGTGGCAGTGCCCGAGCACAGCGGAGCTATGTTCTATTCTCAAGAGCAGTCGCTGCCCCAGCGTTTCCGCGGCAGTACCGAGATTTCCATCGAATCCCTATATCTCCAGACCCCTACCGCTATTTTGCTCCATCCTCCGACACCAAATTTGTCCGTTGACCTCTGCCTCTGAATGATCCTCTAGTACAAGGACTTGACACCAGAGGCCGCCACTAGCAGTTTCTGAGACTTGTAGCCACATTATGGCACTCCAGTTGCACCTTTTATCATGTTGGAAGATCATCTTCTCAAACCTACGTTATAACATGAGGTGTTTCTTCAATGCATGTATGGTTTCTGATCATCATCAAGTGATTTGGAAACTGAATAAAGAGTTGCTGTTCGGCCTAAAGCATGGGACACCTTTTCTGTGGTGTTTCAGTTTCCAGATAAGGATGTGAAGCAGAGAGCTGCTGAAGGCCATCCCTTGCCGTGCTCTGCACTGCAGTCTGGCTGCCTACGTGCACACGGTGGCCGTTGTAATTCTGCCTCCAGGTGGCAGTGCCCGAGCACAGCGGGGCTATGTGCTATTCTCACGAGCTGTCGCTGCCCCAACGTTTCCGCGGCAGTACCGAGATTTCCAGCGAATCCCTATATCTCCAGACCCCTGCTGCTATTTTGCTCCATCCTCCGACACCAAATTTGTCCGTTGACCTCTGCCTCTGAATGATCCTCTAGTACAAGGAGTTGACACCAGAGGCCGCCACTAGCAGTTTCTGAGACTTGTAGCCACATTATGGCACTCCAGTTGCACCTTTTATCATGTTTGAAGATCATCTTCTCAAACCTACGTTATAACATGAGGTGTTTCTTCAATGCATGTATGGTTTGTGATCATCTACAAGTGATTTGGAAACTGAATAAAGAGTTGCTGTTCGGCCTAAAGCACGGGACACCTTTTCTGTGGTGTTTCAATTTCACGATGAAGATGTGAACCAGAGAGCTGCTGAAGGCCATCCCTTGCCGTGCTCTGTACTGCAGTCTGGCTGCCTACGTGCACACGTTGGCCGTTGTAATTCTGCCTGCAGGTGGCAGTGCCCGAGCACAGCGGGGCTATGTTCTATTCTCACGAGCAGTCGCTGCCCCAACGTTTCCGCGGCAGTACCGAGATTTCCACCGAATCCCTATATCTTTCAGACCCCTGCTGCTATTTTGCTCCATCCTCTGACACCAAATTTGTCCGTTGATCTCTGCCTCTGAATGATCCTCTAGTACAAGGAGTTGACACCAGAGGCCGCCACTAGCAGTTTCTGAGACTTGTAGCCACATTATGGCACTCAAGTTGCACCTTTTATCATGTTTGAAGATCATCTTCTCAAACCTACGTTATAACATGAGGTGTTTTTTTTTTTTAAGGTTTGAAAGGTTTTTATTGCCAAATCACAAAAATTACAATTTGTGGTATATGTTATGACAATAAAAGATGATACCTTTAGTTCCTAGATAACAGAATTGGTCACACATTCTATGATGATAATGAAATATACAATGATTTAAAGATGATAACATCCACTCTATGTACAACAATAATAAATAATAATCTATTTACAACAAGAAAACATCATTTACTTAAAAGCTGGGTTGGGGGGCTGACTATGTTCCGCAGAAATATTACAATAGTTTGTGGGGTAGTATATATCTGTTTACACACTAAACACACATTACGGAGGATGTCTAATTCTACAAGTCCTGCATTAGGACATATCAATTTTGACTTGGAGAAGAATATGACCAGGCGTGGTGACAATTGATGACAATAGTGGAATTCCCTCATAGTTCAAGAAACAGCTAGCAGTCTGGATAGAATCTCTTCATTTTTACATTAAAGATTGTCAGCAGGCGCTGTCACTATAACAGTGCCTCAACTGTCAACCCGTTGTACTATACATTATCTCTATGTCGCCGGGTACTGTCATTATAACAGTGCCCAGGGCTCACATAATGAGGATTACAACTAGCTCACATTCATATACGGAATCCAACATTCTACCTACGCAGCACATCTTATCTTTGTCTTCATATTCTAGTCGACTACAAGGTTCACATTTTCAGGATTTGCATTTACTACAGTTAGGTCCACCAATTTCTTTATGCGATTTTTAAATGTCAGCTTGTCTTTACTATTCTGATAGAAATCTCCTAATTTATCCCAGAGTTCTGCTCCACGATATAAAGGCGATTTGGTGTAACCCGCATTTCTAGCTCGAGGTACCTTGAAACGGATCTTCTTATCTGACCTCAGACCTCCTCTCCTTGGTGTAACGTCCAGCATCTTCACGTCATGGGACAGTTTATACATATAAGTAAGCAATAGTTCTTGTCTTCTCCTAGCTAATTTGGGAACATTAGACAACTTATACATTTCATTAGTAGACAACTGTCTTTTATAATAACATAGTTTTAAACCTCTCTTCTGTAACCTGTCAAACTTTTTTAAGAGACCACCATTCGCCCCTTCATGACAGAAACTTGAGTAATCAAACAAGCTCATAATTGTTGCCCTATAAACTTGGACAGCCGCATATTCCGTTTGGACATATCTGAACTTACCAAATCTAAATAGCTTATGGTTCACCTTGCCTGTTAGTTCCCTAATGGCAGGTTCCAAACTGAGACAACTGTCAATTTTTAAACCCAGATACTTATAGCAATTAACTGTTTCCAATTGCACACCATCAAGATAGAAATTGATTCCCAATGATTTAGGCAGTTTCTGTGTTGAGCCATACCAAGTTATCTTGCTTTTGTCAATATTAACTGTGAGTCTCTTATCTTTACACCATTGTGACACCTTTTCAAGAGTGCATTGTAGTCTATCTTGTAATAGATCCACTTTGTTAGCAGAGTGAAAGACGACTAAATCGTCAGCATAAACATAATGCCCACAATTCCCTAATGCTTCAGTAATGTCATTGACATAAATTATAAACAACAAGGGGCCTAACACAGACCCCTGTGGCACTCCAAAATCAACATTCGAAGTTTTGGAAACATATTCACTTATTTTCGTATACTGATGCCGACCAGTCAGATAACTCATAAGCCAGTTTAGCACGGTATCATGTAAACCCAATGCATGTATGGTTTCTGATCTGTCCGCTGATTTGTCCGTTGACCTCTGCCTCTGAATGATCCTCTAGTACAAAGAGTTGACACTAGAGGCCGCCACTAGCAGGTTCTGAGACTTGTAGCAACATTATGGCACTCCAGTTGCACCTTTTATCATGTTTGAAGATCATCTTCTCAAACCTACGTTATAACATGAGGTGTTTCTTCCATGCATGTATGGTTTCTGATCATCTACAAGTGATTTGGAAACTGAATAAAGAGTTGCTGTTCGGCCTAAAGCATGGGACACCTTTTCTGTGGTGTTTCAGTTTCCAGATAAGGATGTGAACCAGAGAGCTGCTGAAGGCCATCCCTTGCCGTGCTCTGCACTGCAGTCTGGCCGCCACTGTGCACACGGTGGCTGTTGTAATTCTGCCTCCAGGTGGCAGTGCCCGAGCACAGCAGAGCTATGTGCTATTCTCACGAGCAGTCGCTGACCTAGCGTTTCCACTGCAGTACAGAGATTTCCAGCGAATCCCTATATCTCTAGACCCCTGCCGCTATTTTGCTCCATCCTCCGACACCAAATTTGTCCGTTGACCTCTGCCTCTGAATGATCCTCTAGTACAAGGAGTTGATACCAGAGGCCGCCACTAGCAGTTTCTGAGAGTTTTAGCCACATTACGGCACTCCAGTTGCACCTTTTATCATGTTGGAAGATCATCTTCTCAAACCTACGTTATAACATGTGGTGTTTCCTCAATGCATGTATGGTTTCTGATCATCTACAAGTGATTTGGAAACTGAATAAAGAGTTGCTGTTCGGCCTAAAGCATGGGACACCTTTTCTGTGGTGTTTCAATTTCCAGATAAGGATATGAACCAGAGAGCTGCTGAAGGCCATCCCTTGCCGTGCTCTGCACTGCAGTCTGGCTGCCACCGTGCACACGGTAGCTGTGTAATTCTGCCTCCAAGTGGCAGTGCCCGAGCACAGCGGGGCTATGTTCTATTCTCACAACCTGTCGCTGCCCCAGCGTTTCCGCGGCAGTACCGAGATTTCCAGCGAATCCCTATATCTCCAGACCCCTGCTGCTATTTTGCTCCATCCTCTGACACCAAATTTGTCCGTTGACCTCTGCCTCTGAATGATCCTCTAGTACAAGGAGTTGACACCAGAGGCTGCCACTAGCAGTTTCTGAGACTTGTAGCCACATTATGGCACTCCAGTTGCACCTTTTATCATGTTGGAAGATCATCTTCTCAAACCTACGTTATAACATGAGGTGTTTCCTCAATGCATGTATGGTTTCTGATCATCTACAAGTGATTTGGAAACTGAATGAAGAGTTGCTGTTGGGCCTAAAGCATGGGACACCTTTTCTGTGGTGTTTCATTTTCCAGATAAGGATTTGAACCAGAAAGCTGTTGAAGGCCATCCCTTGCCGTGCTCTGCACTGCAGTCTGGCTGCCGCCGTGCACACAGTAGCTGTGTAATTCTGCCTCCAGGTGGCAGTGCCCGAGCACAGCGGGGCTATGTGCTATTCTCACGACCAGTCGCTGCCCCAACGTTTCCGCAGCAGTACCGAGATTTCCACCAAATCCCTATATCTTTCAGACCCCTGCTGCTATTTTGCTCCATCCTCCGACACCAAATTTGTCCGTTGACCTCTGCCTCTGAATGATTCTCTAGTACAAGGAGTTGACACCAGAGGCCGCCACTAGCAGTTTCTGAGACTTGTAGCCACATTATGGCACTCCAGTTGCACCTTTTATCATGTTGGAAAATCATCTTCTCAAACCTACGTTATAACATGAGGTGTTTCTTCAATGCATGTATGGTTTCTGATCATCTACAAGTGATTTGGAAACTGAATAAAGAGTTGCTGTTCGGCCTAAAGCATGGGACACCTTTTCTGTGGTGTTTCAGTTTCCAGATAAGGATGTGAACCAGAGAGCTGCTGAGGGCCATCCCTTGCCGTGCTCTGCACTGCAGTCTGGCTGCCACCGTGCACACGATGGCTGTTGTAATTCTGCCTCCAGGTGGCAGTGCCCGAGCACAGCGTAGCTATGTGCTATTCTCACGAGCTGTCGCTGACCTAGCGTTTCCACTGCAGTACAGAGATTTCCATCGAATCCCTATATTCCCCCTTGCCCTTAATATAATGATGGAACATGACAAGTAGTAACTTTTGCCCCTAGACTCCAGCTCAGGCGGCCTACATTTATTCTCAACAATACAAATTTTTTTTATCAATGTTCAAGCGTGCCTACATGGCGGTATCCAAACAGACAATGACACAAGGAGGGTAGTAACAGGCTGACGGTGAGTATGCACCCCCACCTGGTGGTATATAGTATAACCAGTCTGTGCGAATATACGCCAATACACCCCTGTGGAGTATTGGTCTCATATTCCCCCTTGCCCTTAATATAATGATGAAAGATGACAAGTAGTAACTTTTGCCCCTAGACTCCAGCTCAGGCGGCCAAAGCCCAACAAACAACAACTTTTGCCCCAACTACCTATAACTCGCCAATCTTGACGCGACTAGAGTGTCTTTGGATTTTCGTGAAGAATAATTGTCTGAGATGTAGAGGAGGACTGACCAAGACCGCCAGTCCCCATATGTCTTGATGACGTGCATAGGCAAGAAGGTGGAGAGGAAGGTGGCTGAGCCCCTCCTTAAACTATGTGAACTGTACTTCCCCACTAACCCAGCTTTCTTGCACTCTTTCTTTAGACGTCCATTGAATGCACTGTAGGTAGTCTGGAACAGAGGTGAATCTAGGCCCCTGTTCTCAGACTCGATGTAATGTCTCAAATAAGCACACGGGCACAGAACACTACCCGGGGAAGCCACTACCGGTACTGTAATAATCCGCTCTTTGTATTGAATAGTCTTGGATGATCTGATGACGACATCAAGGCCAGTCTGCGTCAACACAATATCTTTCACCAGCATAGTGTGAGGTGAAGAGACCACATGACTAACTCGTAATAAACACCTATACATGATGCATAATGCACACCAGAATTGAAGATCACCTCTATTGTTCATGTCCAGTTGGCGCCATAGTAGCACCATTTGAGCCGGGGTCAAAGGTTCCGCCTGTTCTGTTTCACAGCCCAACAGCCTCTTAGCTCCACGGAGGGTCGAACGTATAATAAAGACTGAGGGGTCAATATGCGGGACACCCCAGAAGTCATGTAGAGCCCAAAGTCCGCTCATATAATTTGTAATAGTGACATAACAGCATGTCCTTGACAGGTAGGTGATGTATAAACCTACAGCCTCCACATCAGCAGGTAACGGATTAATGTCAAATTGTTCACAAAATGCAAAGTACTTTTTCCACTGACTCTTCCTAGACTTCTTTGTGTTTTCTGACCAACAGAGCTCTCTGACTCCTGCCCACTCCTCCATTAGAGCGCACTTCCCTACAACAACCAGAAAAAACTGGGAAATGAGCATCACAAATAATATTCGAATCAACACTGTACAATCTAGATAGCGCATCCGCTACCACATTCTCTGCCGATGATATCCGACAAGCTCTCACGTCCAAGTTATAGAATGCAGCCACCCAAAATAGCTCACGTAACCAAGCCATGGCATAGGGACTTATGCTGCGCCCCGTGTTGACCCAAGCCTGGACTTGGGTATTGTCAGTAACTATCAACACTCTGGAGTTGCGCCATCTTGACCCCCAACGATGAATTGACACCACCACTGGCCACAATTCAGTAATGTTAATGTGGTCCTCGTAATTGTCAATCAAGGGTGGATTTTCTGAGTGAGGGCAATCATGAGCCTCCTTGTCCCACTCCCCCCAGAAATAGTCATCCGGTATATGTCCACCAAAACCGTAGTCAGATGAGTCAGTATAAACATGGACGGACTCAGAGCCAGCACCAAGTGCTTTTGCTTTACCATTAAACCAGGTGATGAATGACGCCCACCATATGAAATCTTGTTTCACAACTTCATCCAGAATTATCTTGTCACCATTTTGGTCCCTCAGTGCATTATATATACATCTAGCAAATGTCCGGCCACCCTTCACAACCTAGGCACAATGGGCCAGAAGCCCGGCAACCTCCTCCAGGGTGTCTCTTTTACACTCGGACTTGTCCAGCAAACCAAGAACCTCCTTTTTCACTCTACTCAGCTTGCACTCATCGATGCTCACAGTCATGTCCACAGTGTTAATCAATATGCCAAGGTATTTAAACACCTGGCTAGGCTTGCTGACTTTGTCCTCTGCTATCTTGAAGCCAAAGTTATGTAGCACCCGGTGCAAGACGGTCTGTGCTGACATACAATCATCAAAGTCACTGCCCAAGACTGCATAGTCATCTAGGTAATTGACACATCTGTCTATACCCAGTTTGCTGCAGCATTTCACAATAAAATTTGAAAATTGAGTGAAAATGAAAGGTGCTGACTTGAGGCCAAAACACAGTCGGAGATCCTCCATGTACACTTTGCCTTGGCCAAAGTCCCAAGCCACTCCTTGGAAACCTCTATGTGAAGGAATCAAATGGATTGAGCGGTAGGCACTTGCAATGTCACTCACAGCACCAAAGTCCCGGGGGTACATCATATTCACAACAGTGTCCACAGATTTATACTTGAATTTGTCACAAGTAGTGTGCATATGTTCATTGATATTCACCAAATCTGGCTTGGAACAGTCAGTGATGGGTCTTAATTTCCCATTTGATTTTTGGACACCCCCTAGAGCATGAACACATTTCGGTCTACTATTGACCACTCTGACTTTGTCTTCGACAATCTCTTCTGACAATTTCAAACTCATTTCAGTGTAATAATCACAAGTGATAGAGCGATAATTCTCACATTCATAATTACATACACAATTGTGATCCACAATTCTCACACCCCTATACGCACAAGTTAGGACATATACGTCTTCCAAAGTCACATCATCATTAAAGCCCAGGACCGCTGCAGCGAACCTGCACGGCTTGATTTGACACTCCGCGCCACATAGATAATATTTACATGTACATACGCCTTCCACACAGCACTGAAACACAGGCGCTACACAGTTTCGACCAACTTCCACCAATGCCACAGGCACTTCAATACCGTACACGTTACTATAATCAAACAAAGTATCATAGTCACGATCAATACTCACATAATCATCAAGGCTTTCCCAATAATCATCGCCTTCCACCGCAACATGAACCTCAATGCCGCCATCTTGGATTAGACTGATGTGCGCGAACATGACTTCTTGTTCGCTTAAAAATATTTTATTAAATAAAATATTTCTAGCGTCCAACTTTTCCCTGTTAGTTACCAAACAACGGCTAGAGGCAATCTCCTCATCACACATCAGACCAATCAGATCTTTATCACCAGCCACATCCATTGGTTCTAAAAAATCATCACTAAAAGCGTCAACAGAACCACAGTCGCGCGGCCGATCATGATCAACCCGGGCGTCAACAACAACCGCGGTTTCTACTACAACAATTGGGTCAATCTGACCTCCCACTAAACTATTAGCGGCTCCCCCCACCACAGGTAGGTGAGTAGACAATTTGTCTTGATTGTTGAATGATGTAATACCTTTAGTTGCCACACAATCAACCACCACCGGCCGACTAGGTAGTCAAGCCCCATTATCGCCCGGGTTCTTCGGGCAATCTGGCATTGGGTAGTTGACACTGTCACAGTACACACATTGATGTTAAAACTGGCAATTAAAGCATTGTATACCTTGACAGAACTTGAAACAAATCCCCTTATCAGCTGCTGTTCTGCGCCAACCCGTAAGGGGTTTCACCTGATTCCCCCCATGGTTATTGCTGTAACCACCGCGAGAACCATGACTGCCACCTCTGTGGTTGTAGCCGCCCCTACCCCTGTTAGGGAACCCACAACCCCGATAGGAATCTCTTGCAGACATGGCTGACTTTGTACCTGCATAACCCAAACGAGTATTAGTGAACTTAGTGTCAGCCCCATGGTAAACCATAGGCCCCCATTGGCGGGCCAACTCCAAGAAATCTTCGTCATATGCCACCAAGGCCCTAATATCAAACACCCCGGTCTTGGCCATCTCTGACATGTAATTCATATGATCAATGAACCCACAAACATCTTCGCCCGAGCATATCAATTCTTTTAACAAACAATTGTGAAAATTCCATAACTCCTCCGTTGAACCAATAACCAACTGTTTTTTCCTCTCACTCACAGGCAAATATCGTCTATAGTCGAACTTACTGAGTTCCACATCCGTCGATCTACAACAACCATGGTGACTATCCTCCTGTTGCCGCGCCCCGTCAAGACGCTGCTCCTCATCAAACTCTTGTTGCCGAGGCTGGAACCCCCATTGTTGCCGGGTACGCTGTTGTTGTTGGGATAGGTGTCGATACTGCTGTTGTTGGTAAAATCCTACGTCAGCACCAGCCCCCCTACCAGGTGGGCTGCTTAAATGGCCACCTCTAGTACTGCCATGTCCAGCCCTGTCACCTACGTAGATCCATCCTGCACCAGGACTGCCCCTGTCTGGGGCCAGCACCGGGTCCTCCCTACCCCCCGCTGCACCAGGTGTGGGGTCGTCCACACCTGGAGGTAGGTGGCCGGTGAAATTGAACTTGTCGGTGCCGCCGGCACCGCAATCTTGTTTGGCCGGCAACACATTAGTGACTGCAGAGTCCAACTTCAATATAGTTGCCTCCATGGTACTGACTAGCTTATCTATACTAGCCTGAGATGTACCTTCCTGACCTGCAGCCTTCGCCAGTTGCTCCAACCTGGACGCCTCCTTTGTCGCCTCATCCGCCGACGCTCTAGCCTTGGCCGCCTCAGCCGCTGCCGAGGTGGCCGCCATCTTTGCCGCCTCCAACTTCGTCTTTGCCGCCTTATCAGACGACAATTTCGACTTCTTAGCTTCCTCCAACTTCGCCATTAATTCCTTCTTCTCAGACTCCGCCTTAGCAGCCTGTTGCTTGGCTGCTTCTAACTGCCTCTCCAAGTCGGCCCGGGTAAGCTCCTCCACCGCCATGTTCTCCTTCTCCCGGTCACCCTCGAGTTCCTTCAGACTTTTGTTCAGGTCAAACAGAACTTCCTCTGTAGCTTCATCAGCTTCTATATCCTCTAGTTGCTTCACTCTGACGCATTCAGGACATTTACTTAACCTACCATCGTAGGTTGATTCACAAACTTCACAGTGTTTAGGCATGACTTTTTATCAATGTTCAAGCGTGCCTACATGGCGGTATCCAAACAGACAATGACACAAGGAGGGTAGTAACAGGCTGACGGTGAGTATGCACCCCCACCTGGTGGTATATAGTATAACCAGTCTGTGCGAATATACGCCAATACACCCCTGTGGAGTATTGGTCTCATATCTCTAGACCCCTTCCGCTATTTTGCTCCATCCTCCGACACCAAATTTGTCCGTTGACCTCTGCCTCTGAATGATCCTCTAGTACAAGGAGTTGACACCAGAGGCCGCCACTAGCAGTTTCTGAGAGTTTTAGCCACATTACGGCACTCCAGTTGCACCTTTTATCATGTTTGAAGATCATCTTCTCAAACCTACGTTATAACATGAGGTGTTTCCTCAATGCATGTATTGTTTCTGATCATCTACAAGTGATTTGGAAACTGAATGAAGAGTTGCTGTTCGGCCTAAAGCATGGGAAACCTTTTCTGTGGTGTTTCATTTTCCAGATATTAAAGGATTTGAACCAGAAAGCTGTTGAAGGCCATCCCTTGCCGTGCTCTGCACTGCAGTCTGGCTGCCACCGTGCACACGGTAGCTGTGTAATTCTGCCTCCGGGTAGCAGTGCCCGAGCACAGCGGAGCTATGTGCTATTCTCACGTGCAGTCGCTGCCCCAACGTTTCCGCGGCAGTACCGAGATTTCCACCGAATCCCTATATCTTTCAGACCCCTGCTGCTATTTTGCTCCATCCTCCGACACCAAATTTGTCCGTTGACCTCTGCCTCTGAATGATCCTCTAGTACAAGGAGTTGACACCAGAGGCCGCCACTAGCAGTTTCTGAGACTTGTAGCCACATTATGGCACTCCAGTTGCACCTTTTATCATGTTGGAAGATCATCTTCTCAAACCTACGTTATAACATGAGGTGTTTCCTCAATGCATGTATGGTTTCTGATCATCTACAAGTGATTTGGAAACTGAATAAAGAGTTGCTGTTCGGCCTAAAGCATGGGACACCTTTTCTGTGGTGTTTCAATTTCCAGATAAGGATGTGAACCAGAGAGCTGCTGAAGGCCATCCCTTGCCGTGCTCTGCACTGCAGTCTGGCTGCCTACGTGCACACGGTGGCCGTTGTAATTCTGCCTCCAGGTGGCAGTGCCGGAGCACAGCGGGGCTATGTTCTATTCTCATGAGCAGTCCCTGCCCCAGCGTTTCCGCGGCAGTACCGAGATTTCCAGCGAATCCTTATATCTCCAGACCCCTGCTGCTATTTTGCTCCATCCTCCGACACCAAATTTGTCCGTTGACCTCTGCCTCTGAATGATCCTCTAGTACAAGGAGTTGACACCAGAGGCCGCCACTAGCAGTTTCTGAGACTTGTAGCCACATTATGGCACTCCAGTTGCACCTTTTATCATGTTTGAAGATCATCTTCTCAAACCTACGTTATAACATGAGGTGTTTCTTCAATGCATGTAAGGTTTCTGATCATCTACAAGTGATTTGGAAACTGAATAAAGAGTTGCTGTTCGGCCTAAAGCATGGGACACCTTTTCTGTGGTGTTTCAGTTTCCAGATAAGGATGTGAACCAAAGAGCTGCTGAAGGCCATCCCTTGCCGTGCTCTGCACTGCAGTCTGGCTGCCACCGTGCACACGGTGGCTGTTGTAATTCTGCCTCCAGGTGGCAGTGCCCGAGCACAGCGGAGCTATGTTCTTTTCTCATGAGCAGTCGCTGACCTAGCGTTTCCACTGCAGTACAGAGATTTCCATCGAATCCCTATATCTCTAGACCCCTGCCGCTATTTTGCTCCATCCTCCGACACCAAATTTGTCCGTTGACCTCTGCCTCTGAATGATCCTCTAGTACAAGGAGTTGACACCAGAGGCCGCCACTAGCAGTTTCTGAGACTTGTAGCCACATTATGGCACTCCAGTTGCACCTTTTATCATGTTTGAAGATCATCTTCTCAAACCTACGTTATAACATGAGGTGTTTCTTCAATGCATGTAAGGTTTCTGATCATCTACAAGTGATTTGGAAACTGAATGAAGAGTTGCTGTTCGGCCTAAAGCATGGGACACCTTTTCTGTGGTGTTTCAGTTTCCAGATAAGGATGTGAACCAAAGAGCTGCTGAAGGCCATCCCTTGCCGTGCTCTGCACTGCAGTCTGGCTGCCACCGTGCACACGGTGGCTGTTGTAATTCTGCCTCCAGGTGGCAGTGCCCGAGCACAGCGGAGCTATGTTCTATTCTCATGAGCAGTCGCTGACCTAGCGTTTCCACTGCAGTACAGAGATTTCCATCGAATCCCTATATCTCTAGACCCCTGCCGCTATTTTGCTCCATCCTCCGACACCAAATTTGTCCGTTGACCTCTGCCTCTGAATGATCCTCTAGTACGAGGAGTTGACACCAGAGGCCGCCACTAGCAGTTTCTGAGAGTTTTAGCCACATTATGGCACTCCAGTTGCACCTTTTATCATGTTTGAAGATCATCTTCTCAAACCTACGTTATAACATGTGGTGTTTCCTCAATGCATGTATGGTTTCTGATCATCTACAAGTGATTTGGAAACTGAATGAAGAGTTGCTGTTCGGCCTAAAGCATGGGACACCTTTTCTGTGGTGTTTCATTTTCCAGATAAGGATTTGAACCAGAAAGCTTTTGAAGGCCATCCCTTGCCATGCTCTGCACTGCAGTCTGGCTGCCACCGTGCACACGGTAGCTGTGTAATTTTGCCTCCAGGTGGCAGTGCCCGACCACAGCGGGGCTATGTGCTATTCTCACGAGCAGTCGCTGCCCCAACGTTTCCGCGGCAGTACCGAGATTTCCACCGAATCCCTATATCTTTCAGACCCCTGCTGCTATTTTGCTCCATCCTCCGACACCAAATTTGTCCGTTGACCTCTGCCTCTGAATGATCCTCTAGTACAAGGAGTTGACACCAGAGGCCGCCACTAGCAGTTTCTGAGACTTGTAGCCACATTATGGCACTCCAGTTGCACCTTTTATCATGTTGGAAGATCATCTTCTCAAACCTACGTTATAACATGAGGTGTTTCTTCAATGCATGTATGGTTTCTGATCATCTACAAGTGATTTGGAAACTGAATAAAGAGTTGCTGTTCGGCCTAAAGCATGGGACACCTTTTCTGTGGTGTTTCAGTTTCCAGATAAGGATGTGAACCAGAGAGCTGCTGAAGGCCATCCCTTGCCGTGCTCTGCACGGCAGTCTGGCTGCCACCGTGCACACGGTGGCTGTTGTAATTCTGCCTCCAGGTGGCAGTGCCCGAGCACAGCGGAGCTATGTTCTATTCTCATGAGCAGTCGCTGACCTAGCGTTTCCACTGCAGTACAGAGATTTCCATCGAATCCCTATATCTCTAGACCCCTGCCGCTATTTTGCTCCATCCTCCGACACCAAATTTGTCCGTTGACCTCTGCCTCTGAATGATCCTCTAGTACGAGGAGTTGACACCAGAGGCCGCCACTAGCAGTTTCTGAGAGTTTTAGCCACATTATGGCACTCCAGTTGCACCTTTTATCATGTTTGAAGATCATCTTCTCAAACCTACGTTATAACATGTGGTGTTTCCTCAATGCATGTATGGTTTCTGATCATCTACAAGTGATTTGGAAACTGAATGAAGAGTTGCTGTTCGGCCTAAAGCATGGGACACCTTTTCTGTGGTGTTTCATTTTCCAGATAAGGATTTGAACCAGAAAGCTTTTGAAGGCCATCCCTTGCCATGCTCTGCACTGCAGTCTGGCTGCCACCGTGCACACGGTAGCTGTGTAATTTTGCCTCCAGGTGGCAGTGCCCGACCACAGCGGGGCTATGTGCTATTCTCACGAGCAGTCGCTGCCCCAACGTTTCCGCGGCAGTACCGAGATTTCCACCGAATCCCTATATCTTTCAGACCCCTGCTGCTATTTTGCTCCATCCTCCGACACCAAATTTGTCCGTTGACCTCTGCCTCTGAATGATCCTCTAGTACAAGGAGTTGACACCAGAGGCCGCCACTAGCAGTTTCTGAGACTTGTAGCCACATTATGGCACTCCAGTTGCACCTTTTATCATGTTGGAAGATCATCTTCTCAAACCTACGTTATAACATGAGGTGTTTCTTCAATGCATGTATGGTTTCTGATCATCTACAAGTGATTTGGAAACTGAATAAAGAGTTGCTGTTCGGCCTAAAGCATGGGACACCTTTTCTGTGGTGTTTCAGTTTCCAGATAAGGATGTGAACCAGAGAGCTGCTGAAGGCCATCCCTTGCCGTGCTCTGCACGGCAGTCTGGCTGCCACCGTGCACACGGTGGCTGTTGTAATTCTGCCTCCAGGTGACAGTGCCCGAGCACAGCGGAGCTATGTGCTTTTCTCACGAGCAGTCGCTGACCTAGCGTTTCCACTGCAGTACAGAGATTTCCATCGAATCCCTATATCTCTAGACCCCTGCCGCTATTTTGCTCCATCCTCCGACACCAAATTTGTCCGTTGACCTCTGCCTCTGAATGATCCTCTAGTACAAGGAGTTGACACCAGAGGCCGCCACTAGCAGTTTCTGAGACTTGTAGCCACATTATGGCACTCCAGTTGCACCTATTATCATGTTGGAAGATCATCTTCTCAAACCCAAGTTATAACATGAGGTGTTTCCTCAATGCATGTATGGTTTCTGATCATCTACAAGTGATTTGGAAACTGAATGAAGAGTTGCTGTTCGGCCTAAAGCATGGGACACCTTTTCTGTGGTGTTTCATTTTCCGGATAAGGATTTGAACCAGAAAGCTGTTGAAGGCCATCCCTTGCCGTGCTCTGCACTGCAGTCTGGCTGCCACCGTGCACACAGTAGCTGTGTAATTCTGCCTCCAGGTGGCAGTGCCCGAGCACAGCGGGGCTATGTGCTATGCTCACGAGCAGTCGCTGCCCCAACGTTTCCGCAGCAGTACCGAGATTTCCACCAAATCCCTATATCTTTCAGACCCCTGCTGCTATTTTGCTCCATCCTCCGACACCAAATTTGTCCGTTGACCTCTGCCTCTGAATGATCCTCTAGTACAAGGAGTTGACACCAGAGGCCGCCACTAGCAGTTTCTGAGACTTGTAGCCACATTATGGCACTCCAGTTGCACCTTTTATCATGTTTGAAGATCATCTTCTCAAACCTACGTTATAACATGAGGTGTTTCTTCAATGCATGTATGGTTTCTGATCATCTACAAGTGATTTGGAAACTGAATAAAGAGTTGCTGTTCGGCCTAAAGCATGGGACACCTTTTCTGTGGTGTTTCAGTTTCCAGATAAGGATGTGAACCAGAGAGCTGCTGAGGGCCATCCCTTGCCGTGCTCTGCACTGCAGTCTGGCTGCCACCATGCACACGGTGGCTGTTGTAATTCTGCCTCCAGGTGGCAGTGCCCGAGCACAGCGTAGCTATGTGCTATTCTCACGAGCTGTCGCTGACCTAGCGTTTCCACTGCAGTACAGAGATTTCCATCGAATCCCTGTATTTCTAGACCCCTTCCGCTATTTTGCTCCATCCTCCGACACCAAATTTGTCCGTTGACCTCTGCCTCTGAATGATCCTCTAGTACAAGGAGTTGACACCAGAGGCCGCCACTAGCAGTTTCTGAGAGTTTTAGCCACATTACGGCACTCCAGTTGCACCTTTTAACATGTTTGAAGATCATCTTCTCAAACCTACGTTATAACATGAGGTGTTTCCTCAATGCATGTATGGTTTCTGATCATCTATAAGTGATTTGGAAACTGAATGAAGAGTTGCTGTTCGGCCTAAAGCATGGGAAACCTTTTCTGTGGTGTTTCATTTTCCAGATAAGGATTTGAACCAGAAAGCTGTTGAAGGCCATCCCTTGCCGTGCTCTGCACTGCAGTCTGGCTGCCACCGTACACACGGTAGCTGTGTAATTCTGCCTCCAGGTGGCAGTGCCCGAGCACAGCGGGGCTATGTGCTATTCTCACGAGCAGTCGCTGCCCCAACGTTTCCGCGGCAGTACCGAGATTTCCACCGAATCCCTATATCTTTCAGACCCCTGCTGCTATTTTGCTCCATCCTCCGACACCAAATTTGTCCGTTGACCTCTGCCTCTGAATGATCCTCTAGTACAAGGAGTTGACACCAGAGGCCGCCACTAGCAGTTTCTGAGACTTGTAGCCACATTATGGCACTCCAGTTGCACCTTTTATCATGTTTGAAGATCATCTTCTCAAACCTACGTTATAACATGAGGTGTTTCCTCAATGCATGTATGGTTTCTGATCATCTACAAGTGATTTGGAAACTGAATGAAGAGTTGCTGTTCGGCCTAAAGCATGGGACACCTTTTCTGTGGTGTTTCAGTTTCCAGATAAGGATGTGAACCAAAGAGCTGCTGAAGGCCATCCCTTGCCGTGCTCTGCACTGCAGTCTGGCTGCCACCGTGCACACGGTGGCTGTTGTAATTCTGCCTCCAGGTGGCAGTGCCCGAGCACAGCGGAGCTATGTTCTATTCTCATGAGCAGTCGCTGACCTAGCGTTTCCACTGCAGTACAGAGATTTCCATCGAATCCCTATATCTCTAGACCCCTGCCGCTATTTTGCTCCATCCTCCGACACCAAATTTGTCCGTTGACCTCTGCCTCTGAATGATCCTCTAGTACGAGGAGTTGACACCAGAGGCCGCCACTAGCAGTTTCTGAGAGTTTTAGCCACATTATGGCACTCCAGTTGCACCTTTTATCATGTTTGAAGATCATCTTCTCAAACCTACGTTATAACATGTGGTGTTTCCTCAATGCATGTATGGTTTCTGATCATCTACAAGTGATTTGGAAACTGAATGAAGAGTTGCTGTTCGGCCTAAAGCTTGGGACACCTTTTCTGTGGTGTTTCATTTTCCAGATAAGGATTTGAACCAGAAAGCTTTTGAAGGCCATCCCTTGCCATGCTCTGCACTGCAGTCTGGCTGCCACCGTGCACACGGTAGCTGTGTAATTTTGCCTCCAGGTGGCAGTGCCCGACCACAGCGGGGCTATGTGCTATTCTCACGAGCAGTCGCTGCCCCAACGTTTCCGCGGCAGTACCGAGATTTCCACCGAATCCCTATATCTTTCAGACCCCTGCTGCTATTTTGCTCCATCCTCCGACACCAAATTTGTCCGTTGACCTCTGCCTCTGAATGATCCTCTAGTACAAGGAGTTGACACCAGAGGCCGCCACTAGCAGTTTCTGAGACTTGTAGCCACATTATGGCACTCCAGTTGCACCTTTTATCATGTTGGAAGATCATCTTCTCAAACCTACGTTATAACATGAGGTGTTTCTTCAATGCATGTATGGTTTCTGATCATCTACAAGTGATTTGGAAACTGAATAAAGAGTTGCTGTTCGGCCTAAAGCATGGGACACCTTTTCTGTGGTGTTTCAGTTTCCAGATAAGGATGTGAACCAGAGAGCTGCTGAAGGCCATCCCTTGCCGTGCTCTGCACGGCAGTCTGGCTGCCACCGTGCACACGGTGGCTGTTGTAATTCTGCCTCCAGGTGGCAGTGCCCGAGCACAGCGGAGCTATGTTCTATTCTCATGAGCAGTCGCTGACCTAGCGTTTCCACTGCAGTACAGAGATTTCCATCGAATCCCTATATCTCTAGACCCCTGCCGCTATTTTGCTCCATCCTCCGACACCAAATTTGTCCGTTGACCTCTGCCTCTGAATGATCCTCTAGTACGAGGAGTTGACACCAGAGGCCGCCACTAGCAGTTTCTGAGAGTTTTAGCCACATTATGGCACTCCAGTTGCACCTTTTATCATGTTTGAAGATCATCTTCTCAAACCTACGTTATAACATGTGGTGTTTCCTCAATGCATGTATGGTTTCTGATCATCTACAAGTGATTTGGAAACTGAATGAAGAGTTGCTGTTCGGCCTAAAGCATGGGACACCTTTTCTGTGGTGTTTCATTTTCCAGATAAGGATTTGAACCAGAAAGCTTTTGAAGGCCATCCCTTGCCATGCTCTGCACTGCAGTCTGGCTGCCACCGTGCACACGGTAGCTGTGTAATTTTGCCTCCAGGTGGCAGTGCCCGACCACAGCGGGGCTATGTGCTATTCTCACGAGCAGTCGCTGCCCCAACGTTTCCGCGGCAGTACCGAGATTTCCACCGAATCCCTATATCTTTCAGACCCCTGCTGCTATTTTGCTCCATCCTCCGACACCAAATTTGTCCGTTGACCTCTGCCTCTGAATGATCCTCTAGTACAAGGAGTTGACACCAGAGGCCGCCACTAGCAGTTTCTGAGACTTGTAGCCACATTATGGCACTCCAGTTGCACCTTTTATCATGTTGGAAGATCATCTTCTCAAACCTACGTTATAACATGAGGTGTTTCTTCAATGCATGTATGGTTTCTGATCATCTACAAGTGATTTGGAAACTGAATAAAGAGTTGCTGTTCGGCCTAAAGCATGGGACACCTTTTCTGTGGTGTTTCAGTTTCCAGATAAGGATGTGAACCAGAGAGCTGCTGAAGGCCATCCCTTGCCGTGCTCTGCACGGCAGTCTGGCTGCCACCGTGCACACGGTGGCTGTTGTAATTCTGCCTCCAGGTGACAGTGCCCGAGCACAGCGGAGCTATGTGCTTTTCTCACGAGCAGTCGCTGACCTAGCGTTTCCACTGCAGTACAGAGATTTCCATCGAATCCCTATATCTCTAGACCCCTGCCGCTATTTTGCTCCATCCTCCGACACCAAATTTGTCCGTTGACCTCTGCCTCTGAATGATCCTCTAGTACAAGGAGTTGACACCAGAGGCCGCCACTAGCAGTTTCTGAGACTTGTAGCCACATTATGGCACTCCAGTTCCACCTTTTATCATGTTGGAAGATCATCTTCTCAAACCTACGTTATAACATGAGGTGTTTCCTCAATGCATGTATGGTTTCTGATCATCTACAAGTGATTTGGAAACTGAATAAAGAGTTGCTGTTCGGCCTAAAGCATGGGACACCTTTTCTGTGGTGTTTCAATTTCCAGATAAGGATGTGAACCAGAGAGCTGCTGAAGGCCATCCCTTGCCGTGCTCTGCACTGCAGTCTGGCTGCCTACGTGCACACGGTGGCCGTTGTAGTTCTGCCTCCAGGTGGCAGTGCCCGAGCACAGCGGGGCTATGTTCTATTCTCACGAGCAGTCGCTGCCCCAGCGTTTCCGCGGCAGTACCGAGATTTCCAGTGAATCCCTATATCTCAGGACCCCTGCTGCTATTTTGCTCCATCCTCCGACACCAAATTTGTCCGTTGACCTCTGCCTCTGAATGATCCTCTAGTACAAGGAGTTGACACCAGAGGCCGCCACTAGCAGTTTCTGAGACTTGTAGCCACATTATGGCACTCCAGTTGCACCTTTTATCATGTTGGAAGATCATCTTCTCAAACCTACGTTATAACATGAGGTGTTTCCTCAATGCATGTATGGTTTCTGATCATCTACAAGTGATTTGCAAACTGAATGAAGAGTTGCTGTTCGGCCTAAAGCATGGGACACCTTTTCTGTGGTGTTTCATTTTCCAGATAAGGATTTGAACCAGAAAGCTGTTGAAGGGCATCCCTTGCCGTGCTCTGCACTGCAGTCTGGCTGCCACCGTGCACACAGTAGCTGTGTAATTCTGCCTCCAGGTGGCAGTGCCCGAGCACAGCGGGGCTATGTGCTATTCTCACGAGCAGTCGCTGCCCCAACGTTTCCGCAGCAGTACCGAGATTTCCACCAAATCCCTATATCTTTCAGACCCCTGCTGCTATTTTGCTCCATCCTCCGACACCAAATTTGTCCGTTGACCTCTGCCTCTGAATGATCCTCTAGTACAAGGAGTTGACACCAGAGGCCGCCACTAGCAGTTTCTGAGACTTGTAGCTACCTTATGGCACTCCAGTTGCACCTTTTATCATGTTTGAAGATCATCTTCTCAAACCTACGTTATAACATGAGGTGTTTCCTCAATGCATGTATGGTTTCTGATCATCAACAAGTGATTTGGAAACTGAATGAAGAGTTGCTGTTCGGCCTAAAGCATGGGAAACCTTTTCTGTGGTGTTTCATTTTCCAGATAAGGATTTGAACCAGAAAGCTGTTGAAGGCCATCCCTTGCTGTGCTCTGCACTGCAGTCTGGCTGCCACCGTACACACGGTAGCTGTTTAATTCTGCCTCCAGGTGGCAGTGCCCGAGCACAGCGGGGCTATGTGCTAATCTCACGAGCAGTCGCTGCCCCAACGTTTCCGCGGCAGTACCGAGATTTCCACCGAATCCCTATATCTTTCAGACCCCTGCTGCTATTTTGCTCCATCCTCCGACACCAAATTTGTCCGTTGACCTCTGCCTCTGAATGATCCTCTAGTACAAGGAGTTGACACCAGAGGCCGCCACTAGCAGTTTCTGAGACTTGTAGCCACATTATGGCACTCCAGTTCCACCTTTTATCATGTTGGAAGATCATCTTCTCAAACCTACGTTATAACATGAGGTGTTTCCTCAATGCATGTATGGTTTCTGATCATCTACAAGTGATTTGGAAACTGAATAAAGAGTTGCTGTTCGGCCTAAAGCACGGGACACCTTTTCTCTGGTGTTTCAATTTCCAGATATGGATGTGAACCAGAGAGCTGCTGAAGGCCATCCCTTGCCGTGCTCTGCACTGCAGTCTGGCTGCCTACGTGCACACGGTGGCCGTTGTAATTCTGCCTCCAGGTGGCAGTGCCCGAGCACAGAGGGGCTATGTTCTATTCTCACGAGCAGTCGCTGCCCCAGCGTTTCCGGGGCAGTACCGAGATTTCCAGCGAATCCCTATATCTCCAGACCCCTGCTGCTATTTTGCTCCATCCTCCGACACCAAATTTGTCCGTTGACCTCTGCCTCTGAATGATCCTCTAGTACAAGGAGTTGACACCAGAGGCCGCCACTAGCAGTTTCTGAGACTTGTAGCCACATTATGGCACTCGAGTTGCACCTTTTATCATGTTTGAAGATCATCTTCTCAAACCTACGTTATAACATGAGGTGTTTCTTCAATGCATGTATGGTTTCTGATCATCTACAAGTGATTTGGAAACTGAATAAAGAGTTGCTGTTCGGCCTAAAGCTAGGGACACCTTTTCTGTGGTGTTTCATTTTCCAGATAAGGATTTGAACCAGAAAGCTGTTGAAGGCCATCCCTTGCCGTGCTCTGCACTGCAGTTTGGTTGCCACCGTCCACACGGTGGCTGTTGTAATTCTGCCTCCAGGTGGCAGTGCCCGAGCACAGCGGAGCTATGTGCTATTCTCACGAGCAGTCGCTGCCCCAACGTTTTCGCGGCAGTACCGAGATCTCCACCGAATCCCTATATCTTTCAGACCCCTGCTGCTATTTTGCTCCATCCTCCGACACCAAATTTGTCCGTTGACCATTGCCTCTGAATGATCCTCTAGTACAAGGAGTTGACACCAGAGGCCGCCACTAGCAGTTTCTGAGACTTGTAGCTACCTTATGGCACTCCAGTTGCACCTTTTATCATGTTGGAAGATCATCTTCTCAAACCTACGTTATAACATGAGGTGTTTCCTCAATGCATGTATGGTTTCTGATCATCTACAAGTGATTTGGAAACTGAATAAAGAGTTGCTGTTCGGCCTAAAGCATGGGACACCTTTTCTGTGGTGTTTCAATTTCCAGATAAGGATGTGAACCAGAGAGCTGCTGAAGGCCATCCCTTGCCGTGCTCTGCACTGCAGTCTGGCTGCCTACGTTCACACGGTGGCCGTTGTAATTCTGCCTCCAGGTGGCAGTGCCCGAGCACAGCGGGGCTATGTTCTATTCTCATGAGCAGTCGCTGCCCCAGCGTTTCCGGGGCAGTACCGAGATTTCCAGCGAATCCCTATATCTCCAGACCCCTGCTGCTATTTTGCTCCATCCTCCGACACCAAATTTGTCCGTTGACCTCTGCCTCTGAATGATCCTCTAGTACAAGGAGTTGACACCAGAGGCCGCCACTAGCAGTTTCTGAGACTTGTAGCCACATTATGGCACTCCAGTTGCACCTTTTATCATGTTGGAAGATCATCTTCTCAAACCTACGTTATAACATGAGGTGTTTCTTCAATGCATGTATGGTTTCTGATCATCTACAAGTGATTTGGAAACTGTGTAAAGAGTTGCTGTTCGGCCTAAAGCATGGGACACCTTTTCTGTGGTGTTTCAGTTTCCAGATAAGGATGTGAACCAGAGAGCTGCTGAAGGCCATCCCTTGCCGTGCTCTGCACTGCAGTCTGGCTGCCTACGTGCACACGTTGGCTGTTGTAATTCCGCCTCCATGTGGCAGTGCCCCAACGTTTCCGCGGCAGTACCGAGATTTCCACCGAATCCCTATATCTTTCAGACCCCTGCTGCTATTTTGCTCCATCCTCCGACACCAAATTTGTCCGTTGACCTCTGCCTCTGAATGATCCTCTTGTACAAGGAGTTGACACCAGAGGCCGCCACTAGCAGTTTCTGAGACTTGTAGCCACATTATGGCACTCCAGTGGCACCTTTTATCATGTTGGAAGATCATCTTCTCAAACCTACGTTATAACATGAGGTGTTTCCTCAATGCATGTATGGTTTCTGATCATCTACAAGTGATTTGGAAACTGAATAAAGAGTTGCTGTTCGGCCTAAAGCATGGGACACCTTTTCTGTGGTGTTTCAATTTCCAGATAAGGATGTGAACCAGAGAGCTGCTGAAGGCCATCCCTTGCCGTGCTCTGCACTGCAGTCTGGCTGCCTACGTTCACACGGTGGCCGTTGTAATTCTGCCTCCAGGTGGCAGTGCCCGAGCACAGCGGGGCTATGTTCTATTCTCATGAGCAGTCGCTGCCCCAGCGTTTCCGGGGCAGTACCGAGATTTCCAGCGAATCCCTATATCTCCAGACCCCTGCTGCTATTTTGCTCCATCCTCCGACACCAAATTTCTCCGTTGACCTCTGCCTCTGAATGATCCTCTAGTACAAGGAGTTGACACCAGAGGCCGCCACTAGCAGTTTCTGAGACTTGTAGCCACATTATGGCACTCCAGTTGCACCTTTTATCATGTTTGAAGATCATCTTCTCAAACCTACGTTATAACATGAGGTGTTTCTTCAATGCATGTATGGTTTCTGATCATCTACAAGTGATTTGGAAACTGTGTAAAGAGTTGCTGTTCGGCCTAAAGCACGGGACACCTTTTCTGTGGTGTTTCAGTTTCCAGATAAGGATGTGAACCAGACAGCTGCTGAAGGCCATCCCTTGCCGTGCTCTGCACTGCAGTCTGGCTGCCTACGTGCACTGGGTGGCCGTTGTAATTCTGCCTCCAGGTGGCAGTGCCCGAGCACAGCGGGGCTATGTTATATTCTCATGAGCAGTCGCTGCCCCAGCGTTTCCGGGGCAGTACCGAGATTTCCAGCGAATCCCTATATCTTCAGACCCCTGCTGCTGTTTTGCTCCATCCTCCGACACCAAATTTGTCCGTTGACCTCTGCCTCTGAATGATCCTCTAGTACAAGGAGTTGAGACTTGTAGCCACATTATGGCACTCCAGTTGCACCTTTTATCATGTTGGAAGATCATCTTCTCAAACCTACGTTATAACATGAGGTGTTTCTTCAATGCATGTATGGTTTCTGATCATCTACAAGTGATTTGGAAACTGTGTAAAGAGTTGCTGTTCGGCCTAAAGCACGGGACACCTTTTCTGTGGTGTTTCAATTTCCAGATAAGGATGTGAACCAGAGAGCTGCTGAAGGCCATCCCTTGCTGTGCTCTGCACTGCAGTCTGGCTGCCTACGTGCACACGGTGGCCGTTGTAATTCTGCCTCCAGGTGGCAGTGCCCGAGCACAGCGGAGCTATGTGCTATTCTCACGAGCAGTCGCTGCCCCAACGTTTCCGCGGCAGTACCGAGATTTCCACCGAATCCCTATATCTTTCAGACCCCTGCTGCTATTTTGCTCCATCCTCCGACACCAAATTTGTCCGTTGACCTCTGCCTCTGAGTGATCCTCTAGTACAAGGAGTTGACACCATAGGCCGCCACTAGCAATTTCTCAGACTTGTAGCCACATTATGGCACTCCAGTTGCACCTTTTATCATGTTGGAAGATCATCTTCTCAAACCTACGTTATAACATGAGGTGTTTCCTCAATGCATGTATGGTTTCTGATCATCTACAAGTGATTTGGAAACTGAATAAAGAGTTGCTGTTCGGCCTAAAGCATGGGACACCTTTTCTGTGGTGTTTCAATTTCCAGATAAGGATGTGAACCAGAGAGCTGCTGAAGGCCATCCCTTGCCGTGCTCTGCACTGCAGTCTGGCTGCCTACGTGCACACGGTGGCCGTTGTAATTCTGCCTCCAGGTGGCAGTGCCCGAGCACAGCGGGGCTATGTTCTATTCTCACGAGCAGTCGCTGCCCCAGCGTTTCCGCGGCAGTACCGAGATTTCCAGCGAATCCCTATATCTCCAGACCCCTGCTGCTATTTTGCTCCATCCTCCGACACCAAATTTGTCGGTTGACCTCTGCCTCTGAATGATCCTCTAGTACAAGGAGTTGACACCAGAGGCCGCCACTAGCAGTTTCTGAGACTTGTAGCCACATTATGGCACTCCAGTTGCACCTTTTATCATGTTTGAAGATCATCTTCTCAAACCTACGTTATAACATGAGGTGTTTCTTCAATGCATGTAAGGTTTCTGATCATCTACAAGTGATTTGGAAACTGAATAAAGAGTTGCTGTTCGGCCTAAAGCATGGGACACCTTTTCTGTGGTGTTTCAGTTTCCAGATAAGGATGTGAACCAGAGAGCTGCTGAAGGCCATCCCTTGCCGTGCTCTGCACTGCAGTCTGGCTGCCACCGTGCACACGGTGGCTGTTGTAATTCTGCCTCCAGGTGGCAGTGCCCGAGCACAGCGGAGCTATGTTCTATTCTCATGAGCAGTCGCTGACCTAGCGTTTCCACTGCAGTACAGAGATTTCCATCGAATCCCTATATCTCTAGACCCCTGCCGCTATTTTGCTCCATCCTCCGACACCAAATTTGTCCGTTGACCTCTGCCTCTGAATGATCCTCTAGTACAAGGAGTTGACACCAGAGGCCGCCACTAGCAGTTTCTGAGACTTGTAGCCACATTATGGCACTCCAGTTGCACCTTTTATCATGTTTGAAGATCATCTTCTCAAACCTACGTTATAACATGTGGTGTTTCCTCAATGCATGTATGGTTTCTGATCATCCACAAGTGATTTGGAAACTGAATGAAGAGTTGCTGTTCGGCCTAAAGCATGGGACACCTTTTCTGTGGTGTTTCATTTTCCAGATAAGGATTTGAACCAGAAAGCTGCTGAAGGCCATCCCTTGCCGTGCTCTGCACTGCAGTCTGGCTGCCACCGTGCACACGGTAGCTGTGTAATTCTGCCTCCAGGTGGCAGTGCCCGACCACAGCGGGGCTATGTGCTATTCTCACGAGCAGTCGCTGCCCCAACGTTTCCGCGGCAGTACCGAGATTTCCACCGAATCCCTATATCTTTCAGACCCCTGCTGCTATTTTGCTCCATCCTCCGACACCAAATTTGTCGGTTGACCTCTGCCTCTGAATGATCCTCTAGTACAAGGAGTTGACACCAGAGGCCGCCACTAGCAGTTTCTGAGACTTGTAGCCACATTATGGCACTCCAGTTGCACCTTTTATCATGTTTGAAGATCATCTTCTCAAACCTACGTTATAACATGAGGTGTTTCTTCAATGCATGTATGGTTTCTGATCATCTACAAGTGATTTGGAAACTGAATAAAGAGTTGCTGTTCGGCCTAAAGCATGGGACACCTTTTCTGTGGTGTTTCAGTTTCCAGATAAGGATGTGAACCAGAGAGCTGCTGAAGGCCATCCCTTGCCGTGCTCTGCACTGCAGTCTGGCTGCCACCGTGCACACGGTGGCTGTTGTAATTCTGCCTCCAGGTGGCAGTGCCCGAGCACAGCGGAGCTATGTGCTATTCTCACGAGCAGTCGCTGACCTAGCGTTTCCACTGCAGTACAGAGATTTCCATCGAATCCCTATATCTCTAGACCCCTGCCGCTATTTCGCTCCATCCTCCGACACCAAATTTGTCTGTTGACCTCTGCCTCTGAATGATCCTCTAGTACAAGGAGTCAACACCAGAGGCCGCCACTAGCATGTTCTGAGAGTTTTAGCCACATTACGGCACTCCAGTTGCACCTTTTATCATGTTTGAAGATCATCTTCTCAAACCTACGTTATAACATGTGGTGTTTCCTGAATGCATGCATGGTTTCTGATCATCTACAAGTGATTTGGAAACTGAATGAAGAGTTGCTGTTCGGCCTAAAGCATGGGACACCTTTTCTGTGGTGTTTCATTTTCCAGATAAGGATGTGAACCAGAAAGCTGTTGAAGGCCATACCTTGCCGTGCTCTGCACTGCAGTCTGGCTGCCACCGTGCACACGGTAGCTGTGTAATTCTGCCTCCAGGTGGCAGTGCCCGACCACAGCGGGGCTATGTGCTATTCTCATGAGCAGTCGCTGCCCCAACGTTTCCGCGGCAGTACCGAGATTTCCACCGAATCCCTATATCTTTCAGACCCCTGCTGCTATTTTGCTCCATCCTCCGACACCAAATTTGTCGGTTGACCTCTGCCTCTGAATGATCCTCTAGTACAAGGAGTTGACACCAGAGGCCGCCACTAGCAGTTTCTGAGACTTGTAGCCACATTATGGCACTCCAGTTGCACCTCTTATCATGTTTGAAGATCATCTTCTCAAACCTACGTTATAACATGAGGTGTTTCTCCAATGCATGTATGGTTTCTGATCATCTACAAGTGATTTGAAATCTGAATAAAAAGTTGCTGTTCGGCCTAAAGCATGGGAAACCTTTTCTGTGGTGTTTCAGTTTCCAGATAAGGATGTGAACCAGAGAGCTGCTGAAGGCCATCCCTTGCCGTGCTCTGCACTGCAGTCTGGCTGCCACCGTGCACACGGTGGCTGTTGTAATTCTGCCTCCAGGTGGCAGTGCCCGAGCACAGCGGAGCTATGTGCTATTCTCACGAGCAGTCGCTGACCTAGCGTTTCCACTGCAGTACAGAGATTTCCATCGAATCCCTATATCTCTAGACCCCTGCCGCTATTTTGCTCCATCTTCCGACACCAAATTTGTCCGTTGACCTCTGCCTCTGAATGATCCTCTAGTACAAGGAGTTGACACCAGAGGCCGCCACTAGCAGTTTCTGAGACTTGTAGCCACATTATGGCACTCCAGTTGCACCTTTTATCATGTTTGAAGATCATCTTCTCAAACCTACGTTATAACATGAGGTGTTTCTTCAATGCATGTATGGTTTCTGATCATCTACAAGTGATTTGGAAACTGAATAAAGAGTTGCTGTTCGGCCTAAAGCATGGGACACCTTTTCTGTGGTGTTTCAGTTTCCAGATAAGGATGTGAACCAGAGAGCTGCTGAAGGCCATCCCTTGCCGTGCTCTGCACTGCAGTCTGGCTGCCACCGTGCACACGGTGGCTGTTGTAATTCTGCCTCCAGGTGGCAGTGCCCGAGCACAGCGGAGCTATGTGCTATTCTCACGAGCAGTCGCTGACCTAGCGTTTCCACTGCAGTACAGAGATTTCCATCGAATCCCTATAACTCTAGACCCCCTCCGCTATTTTGCTCCATCCTCCGACACCAAATTTGTCCGTTGACCTCTGCCTCTGAATGATCCTCTAGTACAAGGAGTTGACACCAGAGGCCGCCACTAGCAGTTTCTGAGACTTGTAGCCACATTATGGCACTCCAGTTGCACCTTTTATCATGTTGGAAGATCATCTTCTCAAACCTACGTCTGGCTGCCTACGTGCACACGTTGGCCGTTGTAATTCTGCCTCCAGGTGGCAGTGCCCGAGCACAGCGGAGCTATGTGCTATTCTCACGAGCAGTCGCTGCCCCAGCGTTTCCGCGGCAGTACCGAGATTTCCACCGAATCCCTATATCTTTCAGACCCCTGCTGCTATTTTGCTCCATCCTCCGACACCAAATTTGTCCGTTGACCTCTGCCTCTGAATGATCCTCTAGTACAAGGAGTTGACACCAGAGGCCGCCACTAGCAGTTTCTGAGACTTGTAGCCACATTATGGCACTCCAGTTGCACCTTTTATCATGTTGGAAGATCATCTTCTCAAACCTACGTTATAACATGAGGTGTTTCCTCAATGCATGTATGGTTTCTGATCATCTACAAGTGATTTGGAAACTGAATAAAGAGTTGCTGTTCGGCCTAAAGCACGGGACACCTTTTCTGTGGTGTTTCAATTTCCAGATAAGGATGTGAACCAGAGAGCTGCTGAAGGCCATCCCTTGCCGTGCTCTGTACTGCAGTCTGGCTGCCTACGTGCACACGTTGGCCGTTGTAATTCTGCCTCCAGGTGGCAGTGCCCGAGCACAGCGGGGCTATGTTCTATTCTCACGAGCTGTCGCTGCCCCAGCGTTTCCGCGGCAGTACCGAGATTTCCAGCGAATCCCTATATCTCCAGACCCCTGCTGCTATTTTGCTCCATCCTCCGACACCAAATTTGTCCGTTGACCTCTGCCTCTGAATGATCCTCTAGTACAAGGAGTTGACACCAGAGGCCGCCACTAGCAGTTTCTGAGACTTGTAGCCACATTATGGCACTCCAGTTGCACCTTTTATCATGTTGGAAGATCATCTTCTCAAACCTACGTTATAACATGAGGTGTTTCCTCAATGCATGTATGGTTTCTGATCATCTACAAGTGATTTGGAGACTGAATAAAGAGTTGCTGTTCGGCCTAAAGCACGGGACACCTTTTCTGTGGTGTTTCAATTTCCAGATAAGGATGTGAACCAGAGAGCTGCTGAAGGCCATCCCTTGCCGTGTTCTGTACTGCAGTCTGGCTGCCTACGTGCACACGTTGGCCGTTGTAATTCTGCCTCCAGGTGGCAGTGCCCGAGCACAGCGGGGCTATGTTCTATTCTCATGAGCAGTCGCTGCCCCAGCGTTTCCGCGGCAGTACCGAGATTTCCAGCGAATCCATATATCTCCAGACCCCTGCTGCTATTTTGCTCCATCCTCCGACACCAAATTTGTCCGTTGACCTCTGCCTCTGAATGATCCTCTAGTACAAGGAGTTGACACCAGAGGCCGCCACTAGCAGTTTCTGAGACGTGTAGCCACATTATGGAACTCCAGTTGCACCTTTTATCATGTTTGAAGATCATCTTCTCAAACCTACGTTATAACATGAGGTGTTTCTTCACTGCATGTATGGTTTCTGATCATCTACAAGTGATTTGGAAACTGAATAAAGAGTTGCTGTTCGGCCTAAAGCATGGGACACCTTTTCTGTGGTGTTTCATTTTCCAGATAATGATTTGAACCAGAAAGCTGCTGAAGGCCATCCCTTGCCGTGCTCTGTACTGCAGTCTGGCTGCCTACGTGCACACGTTGGCCGTTGTAATTCTGCCTCCAGGTGGCAGTGCCCGAGCACAGCGGAGCTATGTGCTATTCTCACGAGCAGTCGCTGCCCCAGCGTTTCCGCGGCAGTACCGAGATTTCCACCGAATCCCTATATCTTTCAGACCCCTGCTGCTATTTTGCTCCATCCTCCGACACCAAATTTGTCCGTTGACCTCTGCCTCTGAATGATCCTCTAGTACAAGGAGTTGACACCAGAGGCCGCCACTAGCAGTTTCTGAGACTTGTAGCCACATTATGGCACTCCAGTTGCACCTTTTATCATGTTGGAAGATCATCTTCTCAAACCTACGTTATAACATGAGGTCTTTCCTCAAGGCATGTATGGTTTCTGATCATCTACAAGTGATTTGGAAACTGAATAAAGAGTTGCTGTTCGGCTTAAAGCACGGGACACCTTTTCTGTGGTGTTTCAATTTCCAGATAAGGATGTGAACCAGAGAGCTGCTGAAGGCCATCCCTTGCCGTGCTCTGCACTGCAGTCTGGCTGCCACCGTGCACACGGTGGCTGTTGTAGTTCTGCCTCCAGGTGGCAGTGCCCGAGCACAGCGGAGCTATGTTCTATTCTCATGAGCAGTCGCTGCCCCAGCGTTTCCGCGGCAGTACCGAGATTTCCAGCGAATCCCTATATCTCCAGACCCCTGCTGCTATTTTGCTCCATCCTCCGACACCAAATTTGTCCGTTGACCTCTGCCTCTGAATGATCCTCTAGTACAAGGAGTTGACACCAGAGGCCGCCACTAGCAGTTTCTGAGACGTGTAGCCACATTATGGAACTCCAGTTGCACCTTTTATCATGTTTGAAGACCATCTTCTCAAACCTACATTATAACATGAGGTGTTTCTTCAATGCATGTATGGTTTCTGATCATCTACAAGTGATTTGGAAACTGAATAAAGAGTTGCTGTTCGGCCTAAAGCATGGGACACCTTTTCTGTGGTGTTTCATTTTCCAGATAATGATTTGAACCAGAAAGCTGTTGAAGGCCATCCCGTGCCGTGCTCTGTACTGCAGTCTGGCTGCCACCGTGCACACGGTAGCTGTGTAATTCTGCCTCACGGTGGCAGTGCCCGAGCACAGCGGGGCTATGTGCTATTCTCACGAGCAGTCGCTGCCCCAGCATTTCCGCGGCAGAACCGAGATTTCCACCGAATCCTTATATCTTTCAGACAGACCCCTGCTGCTATTTTGCTCCATCCTCCGACACCAAATTTGTCCGTTGACCTCTGCCTCTGAATGATCCTCTAGTACAAGGAGTTGACACCAGAGGCCGCCACTAGCAGTTTCTGAGACTTGTAGCCACATTATGGCACTCCAGTTGCACCTTTTATCATGTTGGAAGATCATCTTCTCAAACCTACGTCTGGCTGCCTACGTGCACACGTTGGCCGTTGTAATTCTGCCTCCAGGTGGCAGTGCCCGAGCACAGCGGAGCTATGTGCTATTCTCACGAGCAGTCGCTGCCCCAGCGTTTCCGCGGCAGTACCGAGATTTCCACCGAATCCCTATATCTTTCAGACCCCTGCTGCTATTTTGCTCCATCCTCCGACACCAAATTTGTCCGTTGACCTCTGCCTCTGAATGATCCTCTAGTACAAGGAGTTGACACCAGAGGCCGCCACTAGCAGTTTCTGAGACTTGTAGCCACATTATGGCACTCCAGTTGCACCTTTTATCATGTTGGAAGATCATCTTCTCAAACCTACGTTATAACATGAGGTCTTTCCTCAATGCATGTATGGTTTCTGATCATCTACAAGTGATTTGGAAACTGAATAAAGAGTTGCTGTTCGGCCTAAAGCACGGGACACCTTTTCTGTGGTGTTTCAATTTCCAGATAAGCATGTGAACCAGAGAGCTGCTGAAAGCCATCCCTTGCCGTGCTCTGTACTGCAATCTGGCTGCCTACGTGCACACGTTGGCCGTTGTAATTCTGCCTCCAGGTGGCAGTGCCCGAGCACAGCGGGGCTATGTTCTATTCTCATGAGCAGTCGCTGCCCCAGCGTTTCCGCGGCAGTACCGAGATTTCCACCGAATCCCTATATCTCCAGACCCCTGCTGCTATTTTGCTCCATCCTCCGACACCAAATTTGTCCGTTGACCTCTGCCTCTGAATGATCCTCTAGTACAAGGAGTTGACACCAGAGGCCGCCACTAGCAGTTTCTGAGACTTGTAGCCACATTATGGCACTCCAGTTGCACCTTTTATCATGTTGGAAGATCATCTTCTCAAACCTACGTTATAACATGAGGTCTTTCCTCAATGCATGTGTAGGGGCTAGGGTTATACGGGGTTGTTATATGACGAGTGCTGTTGGATGCTGTGTTGCGAGCTCAGTCCGAACCCTTCAGTCCGACGGTAGGTGGCGACACCTACCCCGGGCTTGGGGTATGGACAGAGGTCGCTATAGGCTTCCGGTCTGCGTGTGCGCACGCAGGCTGGCTGCCTATATATACCCGGCATCTGACGGTACTCGTCGGTTACTCTGAGCCACGCTGGCAGAGGAGACCCTGTGATCATATCGGCTGCTTAGCCTACTGACCCGTTCCGAACTCTATAGGGAGTTCGCACACTTAGTGACTGCTTGTCTAGGTTTTCTAAATAAACCTGATATTGCAACCTGTAACACTTGATCCGAACTGTGTCGACTTTGTTCTTTAATTGATACTCTACCAATATCATAAAGATACAAAGTATCGTTTATTACACTGGTGCCGTGACCAGTTCTGAGTGAAACGCAGGTTAGCCTGTGCAGTAGCACAGACCTCGGGCTCTGGACGGAGCAGCGAGGTCTCCTGATGAGGCAGCAGCCTTGTCACCGGAGGGGCTAGATGCCAGTTATGAGGCAGATACCCACAGTAGGGCGAATGTTCCATCCGGAACAGACGCAGCACGAGGACCCAGGGGTCCTACCATAATGAGCCGCTCATTAGAAGAAATGAACTTGTCCTTGTTCAACGTTGGTGGGTCAAGGTCAGCCGCACCGACTCCGAGGAGGTTTGCCCTGTTGGAGGAGCGTCGCTTTGACGACATGAGAGAAGCCCGAGTGCAGGAACGTGTACAGATGGCTCAAATGGAATTGTTGACCATTCAGAAGCAATCCAATGAATGGAAAAGCAGTCTGATTGCATTGGAAGGTGCAGTCACACACAGAGCTTCCAAAATCAAGGAAAAGGACGCAAGGCTGTCTACCTTGTTGGAGGAGAATGAAAAGCTGGTACAATCCCTCAGCAGAGTCCGAGCGGAATACGATCAGAAAGAAGCGGACCTACGAGGGATCCGGTCCGAGTTTGTCGAGGCAAACACGGAGCTGAACCATATTTGCGCAGCCCGAGACGCTGTAATGCATGAAGCAGAAGGGGCCCGATCAGCCATTGTTCGGGACACAGAGGACTTACAGGAGGTCCGCCGAAGTCTAGTGACGGAGTGCGACATTCTGAAAGCAAAAAGAGCTGCTTTACAACAGTTTTTATCAGAGACGCGAGAAAGTATGCAAGACAGCAGTACCTCATTCGCATCTGCGGACAATGGTAGTCCGGAAGGCCTCCATTACATGAGCTTTACAGACACTCCCAATCAGCCTATGGGACGTGGAGTAACCATTGAACCTGCCTTGTCAACCTCGACACCGGGACGACCACTCCGAGTGGGACGATCCAGGGGCAGAGGCAGGGGGGGTGATTCCTCACCGAGGGTAGGGATCAGTGGTATCCGTCCGATACCAAAGCAGGTATTTGCAGCCCCGACCGGTCTAGCCTCAGTAGGCAGGGGAAGACCATTGTCGGAGTTGGTTCGGAGTCCACGATCGCAGTTGAGAGTGGACGAGCAAGAACTAGACGCGGTACGCTTGAAGAAAGCGGCCGAACAGGATAAGGCGGCAAAAACCGACCTGACTCCTTCAAGTTTGTTGCAATGGCGAGAATGCCAAGCAAACATATTGTTCCAGGAACAGAAAAACTTGGAAATGGAAAGGCGAGACGTGTATCGCAAACAGCAGGCTGCTTTAGAGCAGCAACAGAAACGAATGAAGGAGAACGCTGCTCTCGCAGAGGAGTTAGCGGAGCAGGAAGCGGCGGTTCTGAGGGCTCGAAAGGAAGGGCTCCGAGCTGCCGGAGAGGCTGCTAAAGCTAAACTGGAAAAAGCTCAGCAGGAGGAGGAGGCTGAGAAGCAGGCCAAGGAGTTGGAAAAAGAGAAGTCAGAACATCAACGATTGCTTGCTCTGGCCCAGCAGTGTCAGTATATGACTGATCAGGAGAAGAACTGGTGGTTCGGACAGGGCGTAGACCCCACTACGGACATAGTGTCGTATGGGACCTACCAGGCTTTTCTGGACAGACAGAATAGTGTGCCAACCACGGGCGCTACTCCGGGGGCGACTCCTGGTACGAAGAGTCCGAGGAAGGCTCCCAGAAGAACAATGCTGAGTACAGAATTGCAAGAATTGTACGATACGAATCCCGCAATAGCGGGGATCGGATTGCACAATGTAGGTGCTCAGTTCAGCATCCATTTCTAAATGTCTGGCGATAACCTCTAAAATTAGAGGTTCGTCCAATGCTGCTAGACGCATAGCTAGCGAGCCATTTCCCTACTGGCAGAATAATTCTTGGGAAGATTGGTTGGGAGCCACCGTTGAGGATATAAACCTCAGCGGGTGGGACCAACAGGATGCAATCCCGTACGTTTGTAAGGGATTACGCATGGGAGATGGTCTCATGGCAGTTGAGCAGTGGAAAGAGGAATGCGGACCCCGCGGAACTTTCAAACAGCTCGTTGAAATCGGAACCATCCTGTACGGAGATTCCGCACGGATCGATCCGATGGTCGCTTTTAAGAAGCGTGTGCAAGGCAAGAACGAAGCTCCAAGGGTTTTCGGACTTGCATTGATGAGACTCCTGAAGAAGGTACACCCTGCTTCAGGAATCCATGATGCCTTATTTTCTAAGGAATTGTTCTCTCAGTTCGTTGCCGGACTGAGAGACCCAGACATACAACAAACGGTGTATGACACGTGGAGAGCAGATACGTCACTAGATGACCTTTTTAAGGCCATCGACATACATGCTCTCAAAAAGTCACTGTTAGGGGACCGGATGCCTACCCGGGCCTCGGCCATTATAGAATGTTCTCCGGAACAGTCTGATGGTTCGGGCAGTGATGAGGAGGGGGCGATAGCTTCAGCGGCTCAGTTCAAGAGGAATGGAAATTCCTCTAAACCGCCGTGGAAGAGTAAGAAGCCGGAAGGGGGTGGAAACCCCCCTCCAAAAAGGGAGTCATCAGAGCCGAAGGCTCCGGTGATGGACGCAGCGTTTTTCACAGCGCTGTTTGAGAAGATGACGACTTCCATTCAGGGGGCTACACAGCCTAACAGAAGGAAGATCAATCGGAGGACCGCTAAGTGCTATAGGTGCTTAGAGATCGGTCACTTTGCCGCGGAGTGTACAGCTCCGAGTCCGAAAGTTCCCGGAAAGGAGGGAAACTAGAGGGGGTAGTCCGAGAAGGCGAGCGGACAACCCCTGGAGATGAAGTACGCCAACATACCAGAGAGGTAGAGCCTAGTGAAATTCAGAAGACAGGAAGGGAATCAGGGGTGGCTTCGAGCTTGAGGGGCTCGGATGCCGGCCTGATTAACATTCCAGTCCATCAGTTGCCCGGCAATGAGGCAGGGAGGCCCATTACGGATAGGAACGAGGAAGTTGCGGCTGTCACAGACACCGTGTGGGTAGGGAGTACCCAGCTTTCCCCGGATCATCCATGTTTCGACCATTTGAAGAAACATGGCCTTGATCTGGCTGCTCCGAAGGATTTCAAACGCTTCACTGTAAACCCGTCTCCGCTTGGGGGGAGGCGGTGGTATGTGTCTGTTACTGTGGCCGGTAGGGCGGGCGAGTTTTTAGTAGATACGGGAGCCAGCCACTCCTTTATCTCCTCCAAATTCTATGCTCTTATGCCGGACAGTCGTGATAACTTCAAAACGAGGGTAAACGCCTGTTCAGCCGATGGGTCAAGTATGCAGACGTATGGGCGCGCGTTCATACCGGTCCGAATTGGAGGGAAGGAGTATGTGGCTTCTCCCACAATTGCGGATATTGCAGACGACGGTATACTGGGGTTGGATTTTTCGGCGTTGTATGACGCGGTCCTGAATCCTGGTACAGGGGTACTCCGAATAGAGCACCCGTACCGTGCGGTGGAGCAATGTGTACTCCGACAAGTATCGACAGTGGCAACGGTGGTCCAAACTGTTAAGATTCCTCCCGGACAGACGTGTGACGTGCTGGTCCGAAGCAAGGGGCTTAGGAGAGAGGAAGAAGCAGTTGTGGAACCGGATGTGGCCATGTTGGGAAGCATCGGTCTGACAGGCATGGATACCCTGGTGGGGGATGGTGCTTGGACCGTAGTGCCGGTTTCCAACCCCGGGTTGGAGCCACAGTATCTTAAGAAAGATACAGTGTTGGGGAAGGTGTTCACCAGTGAGGCCGTAGTGTCCGCTGGACAGGTGAGCATGAAGGGTGACCCTTCTCCGACCCCGTTGAGTGAGGGACTCGAGAAAATGATATCCGAAACGAATCTGACGGATCGGATGGATCTCGACTCTCTAAGGAGGCTGGTAGTGAAGTATCAGGATGCATGGCAAGTGGAGGGGGAGCCGTTAGGCCGAACCGACAAAGTGTTGCATTCTATCAATACTGGAGATGCACAGCCTTTCAAAATGCCTTACCGACGTTTGCCGTTGGGTAAGAAAGCTGTTGTTGAAGAACAAGTGAAAACCATGCTGGAACAGAAGGTGATAGTGCCTAGCACTAGTCCCTGGTCCAGTCCGGTTCAGATGGTTACTAAAAAGGATGGGTCTATCCGATTTTGTATCGATTATAGGCGCCTGAATGGAGTAACCAAGAAGAATGCATATCCTCTCCCCCGAATTGATGAGACTCTGGACTCGTTGGGTGGGAACCAATGGTTCTGCACCCTCGATCTGCAGTCCGGGTATTGGCAGATCGGGATGAAGGAGGAGGATAAAGAGAAAACGGCTTTTACGAGTCACATTGGACTGTATCAGTTTGAACTGATGCCTTTCGGGTTATGCAACGCCCCGGCCACATTTGAAGCTATGATGGAAACTCTGTTGAGTGATCTACTGTGGCGCAAGTGCTTGGTATACTTGGATGATGTCATTGTTTTCGGCAAGACGTTTGAAGAGTGTGCGTTGAACCTCGGAGAGGTGTTGGAACGAATTCGGTCCAATGGCTTGACATTAAAGCCAAAGAAGTGTGAACTTTTTCGGAAGTCCATGGTCTATTTGGGCCGGATCATCTCCACCGAGGGTGTGCAGGCTGATCCGACTAAACTGGAGACTGTGGAGACTTGGGAAGTTCCAAAAGGACCAAAGGATATCAGATCCTTTCTAGGGTTCTGTTCCTATTACAGGGACTTCATCCCCGGATTCTCTAGGGTGTCTCAGCCACTCCAACGGTTGAGCCATTGGACTCCGGGGAGGAAAAAGGAACCCTTCCCATGGGGGATGGAACAGAATGAAGCCTTCAAAGAGATTAAGGCGTTGTTCCGGACCACCCCAGTGCTGAGATACCCTACGGAGAAGGGGCATTTCATCCTTGACACTGATGCGAGCAATGAGAGCATCGGGGCCGCATTGTCCCAAATCCAGGACGGAGTAGAGGTCCCGTTGGCGTTCGCTAGTAACAGTATGAACAAGGCACAGAGAAATTATTGTACTACCAAGCGAGAGTTGCTCGCAGTGGTGGTATACACGAAGAAGTTTCGGCACTTCTTATATGGAGGGAATTTCACACTTCGCACTGATCATTCGGCCCTCAGGTGGCTCCTTAACTTTAAGGATGCGGAGGGAATGATTGGTCGATGGTTGAATCACCTCAGCGAGTTCGGACTGGAGAACTCTCATATCCAGCACCGAGCGGGCACAAAGCATATTAATGCTGACTGCCTGAGTAGACGTCCGGTACGCCGTTGTGTGCGTCCGGAATGTGGGGATTGTGGTGCTCACAATGCTGTGGTAGCGAGTGTGCGTTTGCCTTATGATGGGTTGTTGCAAAACCTGTTGGATTGGTCCACCGACACTATAAGGACGTACCAGATGGCCGATCCTACCATAGCACGACTGAGGGAGCTTGTCCCTACTGGGGTCTGTCCAGTGAGACCCGAAATATCGCTGGAAAACCGTGAAATGCGACGTTTCTTGGCACAGTTCCATGAACTGGAGGTCCGAGACTCGTTGTTGTGCAGGTGGAAGACTTGTCCAGGAAAGCGGAGGGTATTACAAATGGTAATCCCTGCTGCTATGAGGAAAGACATCCTGTACTACTGCCACGGCCATTCCACTAGTGGGCATTTCGGAAAGAAACGCTCTTTGGAACGGCTGAGTCGGAGGTATTACTGGCCCGGAATGTCTGGCGACCTTTTGAGGTGGATCGAGACATGTCCGGCATGTTGTTTAGGCAAACCTGGTCCTGGATTAGGAAAATTGCCACTGCAGCAGGAACTATTCGGGGTGAGATTTGCTCGAATAGCCGTGGATATTATCAGTGGAGTGAAACCCACTCCTAAGGGTAATACGTGTATGATGGTGGTCTCGGACTACTATACGAAATACACCCGAGTGTACCCACTAGAGGATTATACTGCTGCTACTTGTGCGGAAGCACTAGTAAAGGGGTGGATCCTCCATCTGGGGGCTCCCTTGATGTTACATAGCGATCAAGGGAGAGAATTTGAGTCCAAGCTTTGGGCAGCTATGTGTCATCAGTTGGCTATATGCAAAACTCGGACCAATCCGTACCGACCACAGTCCGACGGGCAGGTGGAACGGTTCAATCGGACCTTGATCCAGGTTTTGAAGCCATTAGTGAACTCCCATATGGATGATTGGGATGATCAGTGCGAATTTGTGGTACATGCGTATAACAATACGGTCCACACTTCGACCAATTGCACACCAAACCTCTTGGTGTTCGGAGAGGACTTGATCATGCCGGCGGATTTAGTATTCGGGGTGGTAGGGATCAGTCCGGAAGCACCATGTACGGTGCTATTTGTAGAATCTCTACGAGAGAGGTTCAAATTTGCCTACGAAACAGTTAGGGCGCATTTGCTCAAAGCTGCGAATTGGCAGAAGGTAGGTTATGACACCGGATTGAAGTTGCGACGCTTCGTAGTAGGGGATAGAGTGATCCGCCTGCACGAACCGCTCTGCAACGTCAAGCTGGCAAATAACTGGGATGGACCACACACCGTGGTTAAATGTATCAGTCAGACGACTGTGTTGATTCAGTCCGAAGCAGGGCGCATCCGGACGAGCCATGTGGCTCGGTTGCGTGCTTGGGCTGGAAGGGAGCTCACCCCGGAAACGGAGGTGGAAAAGGGAACTTCGGAGGCTAAATTTGTACCTTTGGAAGGGGTGTCAGCGGATACCCCTAAGAGAGTGGTACGAAAGAAGCCCCAGAAGACCGTGAAAAAGAAAGTCTCGGCAGGCGAAGGAAGAAGGGCACGGAAAACTAAAATCAAGGCTGGAGTTTTAGTTAAGAACGAGAGTCCTTCGGCCAGGTTACGAGAGGTGAACGGGAAACCCGTTCGGCGAAGCCCAAGGCTGGTGGCCAGAGGGGCGGTAACCTAGCTTGTTTACACAACGAGTGTGGTGTCCTGTGTCGTTTTATATGTTATATGTGTGCTACCAACAGGGGCGCTCAGAGTCAAATAGAAAAGAATGTTGGAGTGCTCCCGAGGGTGGTGGACGGATAATCCGGTGGGGTAATCTTCGATTTCCCATATTAATCCACTAATACTCCTGACGAACTCTTTATTCGAAGTATATTTTGACTTTTGCGAGCCGCCTACGTGGCAGTGTGATCCCCCGAGCCCGAGCTGCGGGCGGGAAAGGTCGTGACCTGATTAAGCGATAATTGGGTCACACCGGGTAACGGGATCGCGTCCAATCACGCGAGACGCTGCGCATGCGCTTTGTTTTAAAAACAAAAGCGAGGGAACCGCCATATTGATTTTGGGGCTCTCCCGGATCAATCGTGCGTGTGTCGGAGTTTTTGGGCAGCTAGAGGAGTAGAAGAGGCATACAAAGAGTAGGAACTGTGAGTACTCTTTGCTGGTCCGTCTAAGACAAAGAGGGAGACGGGGAACTAAGTGTTTTCCCCGTCAAACTCCCGTCGCAAGACACTTGAAGAAGTGAGGATGGCCGAGCAGCAGCTCCGCCAGTCCGAACTCTCCGGTCACTCCGAGGTGGCATCCGCCACCGAGGAGCACATGGATGCTCAGAGCCCCAGTGGTGATGAGCTTAGCCAGACTCTGTCGGAACTACGTGTGGATCCGATCGTGTCACCGATTCGGAAGTCTCCGTCACCCGAGGGCAGCGAGGACTCCGGAATGTTGCGAGGGATCGCCTACAGTGCAGTAGAGTCGAACCCCTCCGAGTCGACTGGACATCTGTCTCGGATGTGCAGTCTGAGCATTTCGCCCAGCCTCAAGAAGACAGTTACACGGAAACTGTCTATGGGAGGCGACAGCGACTCCGACACTTCACGTCCGAGGACGCGCGGTGGTAAGGGTGCTACCCGAGATCGGTCCCGTTCGGCCGATGGTAAGGTTAGTACCAAGGCTCTTAAACACGGAGGTGTTGGAAAGAAGCCTCCGGGAAAGGACGAGCCTAAAAAGCCCGATCCGAAGAAGCCTAGTACCCAGGGTACTAAGAAAGCGGATCCGAAGGTTGCCACTGCCACGGTAACCAAGGATCCGAAGACGGTCACTCCCAAGGCTCCGACTCCAAAGGTGCCAAAGGATCAAAAGAAAACTGATCCGAAGCCAGCGGCTAAGGACCAGAAGAAGAAGGGACAGACGTCCGGCAGCACTCAGGCTGTCAAGACTCCGGGCCCTACCAAGTCAAACATCCCGATCCCTAGCAAGGAAAAGGATGCCAGTAAAGCAGCTGGAACGTCAGCTGCTCCGACGTCAGCCGTGGATGTGTTGTCCTTCTCGCGAGAGTTGGACAACAGCTCTGCAGTGGCCGCTACGGCCGCAGCCATGGCTGGTACGTCCGGGCACGGGGGAGCTCGTCCGAAAACGACAACTCACCCAACTGAAACTAGGACCGAGGAGACTATGGATACATCATCCGCAGCTCATACGGTCAAAGTTGTGCAGGAGGTGCTGTCCGGCATCACCTTCCAGCTACCGGCTCCAGTGGAGCCAAGAAGAGAAGTACCCGTTCGGGTGGAGAGGCCTCCTCCAGGAGCAACCCCCGTCCGAGTGGAGACTCCTCACCAGCCTGCCGAGCCCCGTCTGGAGCCATCCCATATGGATACTTCGGATGAGGCCGGTAAACTGGACCAAGCTGCAGGCGGTGGTTCAGGTGGATCGGGGGTACCGATAATCCCCCCAGTCCAACATGAAGTATGGGATAAAGAGGACGCGGACGTCCCATCCCTGCTACGAGGAGCCATCATCGCACAGATGAGCAAGGAGGAGATCAGGTCGTTTGACTTGGTCCAGATGAGAACCTTCCAGGGCCTGGACATTCTGTCCGACCGGTTTCCGACCTGGTTCCCGGCCTACGTGACGGCTGCAATGCAAGGCCTCAGTGAATCGGCGGCTACAGCTCGCTTGGTTGCTGAGACAGAAGGACGCCCCGAACTTATCGCGGCCCTTGAATACGAAATGCTACTCGCAGACGAATTCAAGGTCGTGCATAATAGGAGGGAGAAAAGGCGACAGCTGACGCCCGCCATGAGGCTGGCCCGGAACATGGAGAAAAAGACTAACGAGTCTATTCTTAATGATACTCTGGAGGAAGAGATTGTCCAACAGAGCACAGCTGCGACTAGGTCTGCTGACACTAGTCGGATGGAGAAGGCCAGTCGTAGGCATCAATACCTACGGGAGACCATCCGGTTGACATCTCTGAATGCGGGTCAGTCCCCTGAAGAGGTAGATGAAGTTCTGAAGGGATTGGACAAGAACACAATCCCGGACAACGAACTGCAGGAATTGGTCCGGACTGCACTCCGAGCCAATGCCGCTAGTGGGTTTCAGTTCTTTAAACCCATGTGTGTAAATGACTGTGTTAAAGATAAGCGGTCATCAAAGCTTCCGGAGGAAGTGGGTCCTGACGGTCTCTCTGACGACGAAGAATGGATCAAATCTGATCCTCTAGACAAGTCGGTACAGCTGTACCACTACGAATTGCTGGAGAAGGTCCGAACTGGTAGCACCAAATACCATTCGCTCCTTCAAAAGACGAAGTTGGCATGGGCAATGTCTAGATGGCATTCATTTAGTAAGTGCCCATTCAAAGCTTGTCGAGACATCGATGAGACCCTGGAGAAACCCCGAACTTGGCCTACCAAGGTTCGGTATGCAAGGCATGTTACCCGCCATCATGTACGTCATTTCATGCGATATGACTGCCTGAGTGTGGGTTCGAAGGGCAGCAAGGGTTGTCCGAATGGTGGTCTGTTCTACACCAGAGCAGACATCATTCGACACCTTGCCAAGTTCCATAGCTTGGCTCTGGAGACCGCAGCGGAACGCATTCAGACCGCTCACGCAGAAGTCTACTCCCATTTTGGGACCCTAGTAGACAAGAATGACAACCTCGAGGTGGATTTTGGCACCAACGAGAAAGGGAAGGTGCGGGTCTTCTACAAGGTGAACCCGGATCGCACGTATCTCCATATTCCGGAGGGCGAACTCTACGATGAATTCGAAGAGTACCAGCAGCGTACCAGTACGCGGAAGCGGCGAGCTCCGAAACGATCCGACGGGTCCTCGGAGCCCACCGACCCGAAGAAACAGAAAACGGATGAAAGGCAATCCGTTATGGAGAAGGCAGATCCGGGGTACAAAGGACCGGCATTTACCTCTCGCACGACCGACTGGAAGTCGGGCCCCCAGGGCAGGCCACCTCGGCCTAGTCTGGAGGATCCGAACTCCAGTACGGGGGGGGTCGTTCGTTGACGAATTCCCCAATCTGGATTTGGTTCCGGGAGGGGAGTCACAGACTCTCACCCAGACCGGGAAGGACAAGGCTTCGGTGAAGCAAAAGCCGAAGCCAAAACAGACTCCGGATCCCCCACAGGAGACTCCGGAGGAGGGGCACTTAGTCTTGCGACTAAGGGGCCCTCCCACGTTTCCTCCCGCCGACTTCAAGTCCTACGAAGCCGGACAGGAGGCCTTCGACCGGTGGCAGGATAACTTCCACCGATTGCTTACTGGCCTAAGTCAGGAGGTGGCGATGTTGTCCCTGGACACGGTGCATCATCTCCACCGGAGTGAAGTCGCTACTCAGAAAGCAGCGGCCATGGAGTCGGTTCAGGAGGAGCGTGAAAATGCTCGGACTGAGCGAGTTGCTGCTAAATCCGAAAGGAAAAAGCAGAAGCTGGCAGTCAAGAACGCCGAGGAAAAACTGGACCACGAACGTCGGAGGTTCAGAGACTGTTTCGCGCACGAGATGCACAAATGGGATGGGACTCGGGGTCAAATCGAGCTCTGGCTCCAGGAGCTGACTCTGGCGGAAGCTGAGTCAGACTCTGAGGACGAGGAGGCTGCGGCCAATTCGAGCCCTAAAGACGACTCGGAGTCCGGATAGGATTATCCTATCTTAGGATCCGATCAAGAAGAAGGGGGGGGTATTTTAAGTATACCACCCCTACAGGCTAAAAACACCCTGCTATAGGGTGTACAAGTATCCGGACGAAAAAAGCGGCAGGCTGGCTACGTAAGGAGGCAGTCTGCCAGGCAGAACGGACGGAGGAGGACGAGGAGATCCGGAGAGAGATCAAAGCTCGGGACAGGAGTACGCTACCACCATGGATCCGATACGAGATGTTTTTTTTATATAAACTATATATATCAGGACCGAGTGCTCCTAGTTATAAGTCCGAAGATCGCCTGGAGGCAGGACTTGGAATTTTTTTTATATACTACTATAAGCTCCCGAGCATGAGCTATGAACTTTCTCGTTCCGGTGAGTAGGAGCTGAATGAAGTAGGTTCTGAAAGCCGGGCGGAATGCAACATCATCAACAGAGGATCCGGATCTTCGCTATAAAATCACGTATGATGTCTTTTTGTAATAATACTTTAATATGTTTCTAAAACCTTAAAAGAAGTGATAGTGTTTATCACTTATAAGTATTATTCATTACGAGTGTAATTAGCTCGGGGTCCTGAAGGGACGAAATTTTTTTTACTGTGATATTGTACTTTTTCAAGTGTTGTGTATACTATATGTATAGATTAACTCCATCTATCCTAGGGAATGGGGCGTAATTTTAATTACGGTCTATATATGTAGATATGTGTGTAATTAATACCTTTTTGTGTTCAACAGTAACGTCATATTGTTTGTAAGGTATAACTTTAATAAACCCCTAAGGTGGTATTTATAAGATAATGCCAGTCCGAAGTGTTTTCGGACTATAACCTTAATTATTTACCTCCCGGTTATTATCTGGTAGGGGGTAGTGTAGGGGCTAGGGTTATACGGGGTTGTTATATGACGAGTGCTGTTGGATGCTGTGTTGCGAGCTCAGTCCGAACCCTTCAGTCCGACGGTAGGTGGCGACACCTACCCCGGGCTTGGGGTATGGACAGAGGTCGCTATAGGCTTCCGGTCTGCGTGTGCGCACGCAGGCTGGCTGCCTATATATACCCGGCATCTGACGGTACTCGTCGGTTACTCTGAGCCACGCTGGCAGAGGAGACCCTGTGATCATATCGGCTGCTTAGCCTACTGACCCGTTCCGAACTCTATAGGGAGTTCGCACACTTAGTGACTGCTTGTCTAGGTTTTCTGAATAAACCTGATATTGCAACCTGTAACACTTGATCCGAACTGTGTCGACTTTGTTCTTTAATTGATACTCTACCAATATCATAAAGATACAAAGTATCGTTTATTACACATGTATGGTTTCTGATCATCTACAAGTGATTTGGAAACTGAATAAAGAGTTGCTGTTCGGCCTAAAGCACGGGACACCTTTTCTGTGGTGTTTCAATTTCCAGATAAGGATGTGAACCAGAGAGCTGCTGAAAGCCATCCCTTGCCGTGCTCTGTACTGCAATCTGGCTGCCTACGTGCACACGTTGGCCGTTGTAATTCTGCCTCCAGGTGGCAGTGCCCGAGCACAGCGGGGCTATGTTCTATTCTCATGAGCAGTCGCTGCCCCAGCGTTTCTGCGGCAGTACCGAGATTTCCACCGAATCCCTATATCTCCAGACCCCTGCTGCTATTTTGCTCCATCCTCCGACACCAAATTTGTCCGTTGACCTCTGCCTCTGAATGATCCTCTAGTACAAGGAGTTGACACCAGAGGCCGCCACTAGCAGTTTCTGAGACTTGTAGCCACATTATGGCACTCCAGTTGCACCTTTTATCATGTTGGAAGATCATCTTCTCAAACCTACGTTATAACATGAGGTCTTTCCTCAATGCATGTATGGTTTCTGATCATCTACAAGTGATTTGGAAACTGAATAAAGAGTTGCTGTTCGGCCTAAAGCACGGGACACCTTTTCTGTGGTGTTTCAATTTCCAGATAAGGATGTGAACCAGAGAGCTGCTGAAAGCCATCCCTTGCCGTGCTCTGTACTGCAATCTGGCTGCCTACGTGCACACGTTGGCCGTTGTAATTCTGCCTCCAGGTGGCAGTGCCCGAGCACAGCGGGGCTATGTTCTATTCTCATGAGCAGTCGCTGCCCCAGCGTTTCCGCGGCAGTACCGAGATTTCCACCGAATCCCTATATCTCCAGACCCCTGCTGCTATTTTGCTCCATCCTCCGACACCAAATTTGTCCGTTGACCTCTGCCTCTGAATGATCCTCTAGTACAAGGAGTTGACACCAGAGGCCGCCACTAGCAGTTTCTGAGACTTGTAGCCACATTATGGCACTCCAGTTGCACCTTTTATCATGTTGGAAGATCATCTTCTCAAACCTACGTTATAACATGAGGTCTTTCCTCAATGCATGTATGGTTTCTGATCATCTACAAGTGATTTGGAAACTGAATAAAGAGTTGCTGTTCGGCCTAAAGCACGGGACACCTTTTCTGTGGTGTTTCAATTTCCAGATAAGGATGTGAACCAGAGAGCTGCTGAAAGCCATCCCTTGCCGTGCTCTGTACTGCAATCTGGCTGCCTACGTGCACACGTTGGCCGTTGTAATTCTGCCTCCAGGTGGCAGTGCCCGAGCACAGCGGGGCTATGTTCTATTCTCATGAGCAGTCGCTGCCCCAGCGTTTCCGCGGCAGTACCGAGATTTCCACCGAATCCCTATATCTCCAGACCCCTGCTGCTATTTTGCTCCATCCTCCGACACCAAATTTGTCCGTTGACCTCTGCCTCTGAATGATCCTCTAGTACAAGGAGTTGACACCAGAGGCCGCCACTAGCAGTTTCTGAGACTTGTAGCCACATTATGGCACTCCAGTTGCACCTTTTATCATGTTGGAAGATCATCTTTTCAAACCTACGTTAAAACATGAGGTGTTTCTTCAATGCATGTATGGTTTCTGATCATCTACAAGTGATTTGGAAACTGAATAAAGAGTTGCTGTTCGGCCTAAAGCACGGGACACCTTTTCTGTGGTGTTTCAATTTCCAGATAAGGATGTGAACCAGAGAGCTGCTGAAAGCCATCCCTTGCCGTGCTCTGTACTGCAATCTGGCTGCCTACGTGCACACGTTGGCCGTTGTAATTCTGCCTCCAGGTGGCAGTGCCCGAGCACAGCGGGGCTATGTTCTATTCTCATGAGCAGTCGCTGCCCCAGCGTTTCCGCGGCAGTACTGAGATTTCCACCGAATCCCTATATCTCCAGACCCCTGCTGCTATTTTGCTCCATCCTCCGACACCAAATTTGTCCGTTGACCTCTGCCTCTGAATGATCCTCTAGTACAAGGAGTTGACACCAGAGGCCGCCACTAGCAGTTTCTGAGACTTGTAGCCACATTATGGCACTCCAGTTGCACCTTTTATCATGTTGGAAGATCATCTTCTCAAACCTACGTTATAACATGAGGTCTTTCCTCAATGCATGTATGGTTTCTGATCATCTACAAGTGATTTGGAAACTGAATAAAGAGTTGCTGTTCGGCCTAAAGCACGGGACACCTTTTCTGTGGTGTTTCAATTTCCAGATAAGGATGTGAACCAGAGAGCTGCTGAAAGCCATCCCTTGCCGTGCTCTGTACTGCAATCTGGCTGCCTACGTGCACACGTCGGCCGTTGTAATTCTGCCTCCAGGTGGCAGTGCCCGAGCACAGCGGGGCTATGTTCTATTCTCATGAGCAGTCGCTGCCCCAGCGTTTCCGCGGCAGTACCGAGATTTCCACCGAATCCCTATATCTCCAGACCCCTGCTGCTATTTTGCTCCATCCTCCGACACCAAATTTGTCCGTTGACCTCTGCCTCTGAATGATCCTCTAGTACAAGGAGTTGACACCAGAGGCCGCCACTAGCAGTTTCTGAGACTTGTAGCCACATTATGGCACTCCAGTTGCACCTTTTATCATGTTGGAAGATCATCTTTTCAAACCTACGTTATAACATGAGGTGTTTCTTCAATGCATGTATGGTTTCTGATCATCTACAAGTGCTTTGGAAACTGAATAAAGAGTTGCTGTTCGGCCTAAAGCATGGGACACCTTTTCTGTGGTGTTTCAGTTTCCAGATAAGGATGTGAACCAGAGAGCTGCTGAAGGCCATCCATTGCCGTGCTCTACACTACAGTCTGGCTGCCACCGTGCACACGGTGGCTGTTGTAATTCTGCCTCCAGGTGGCAGTGCCCGAGCACAGCGGAGCTATGTGCTATTCTCACGAGCAGTCGCTGCCCCAGCGTTTCCGCGGCAGTACCGAGATTTCCACCGAATTCCTATATCTTTCAGACCCCTGCTGCTATTTTGCTCCATCCTCCGACACCAAATTTGTCCGTTGACCTCTGCCTCTGAATGATCCTCTAGTACAAGGAGTTGACACCAGAGGCCGCCACTAGCAGTTTCTGAGACTTGTAGCCACATTATGGCACTCCAGTTGCACCTTTTATCATGTTGGAAGATCATCTTCTCAAACCTACGTTATAACATGAGGTGTTTCCTCAATGCATGTATGGTTTCTGATCATCTACAAGTGATTTGGAAACTGAATAAAGAGTTGCTGTTCGGCCTAAAGCACGGGACACCTTTTCTGTGGTGTTTCAATTTCCAGATAAGGATGTGAACCAGAGAGCTGCTGAAGGCCATCCCTTGCCGTGCTCTGTACTGCAGTCTGGCTGCCTACGTGCACACGTTGGCCGTTGTAATTCTGCCTGCAGGTGGCAGTGCCCGAGCACAGCGGGGCTATGTTCTATTCTCATGAGCAGTCGCTGCCCCAGCATTTCCGCGGCAGTACCGAGATTTCCAGCGAATCCCTATATCTCCAGACCCCTGCTGCTATTTTGCTCCATCCTCCGACACCAAATTTGTCCGTTGACCTCTGCCTCTGAATGATCCTCTAGTACAAGGAGTTGACACCAGAGGCCGCCACTAGCAGTTTCTGAGACTTGTAGCCACATTATGGCACTCCAGTTGCACCTTTTATCATGTTGGAAGATCATCTTTTCAAACCTACGTTATAACATGAGGTGTTTCTTCAATGCATGTATGGTTTCTGATCATCTACAAGTGCTTTGGAAACTGAATAAAGAGTTGCTGTTCGGCCTAAAGCATGGGACACCTTTTCTGTGGTGTTTCAGTTTTCAGGTAAGGATGTGAACCAGAGAGCTGCTGAAGGCCATCCATTGCCGTGCTCTACACTACAGTCTGGCTGCCACCGTGCACACGGTGGCTGTTGTAATTCTGCCTCCAGGTGGCACTGCCCGAGCACAGCGGAGCTATGTGCTATTCTCACGAGCAGTCGCTGCCCCAGCGTTTCCGCGGCAGTACCGAGATTTCCACCGAATCCCTATATCTTTCAGACCCCTGCTGCTATTTTGCTCCATCCTCCGACACCAAATTTGTCCGTTGACCTCTGCCTCTGAATGATCCTCTAGTACAAGGAGTTGACACCAGAGGCCGCCACTAGCAGTTTCTGAGACTTGTAGCCACATTATGGCACTCCAGTTGCACCTTTTATCATGTTGGAAGATCATCTTCTCAAACCTACGTTATAACATGAGGTGTTTCCTCAATGCATGTATGGTTTCTGATCATCTACAAGTGATTTGGAAACTGAATAAAGAGTTGCTGTTCGGCCTAAAGCACGGGACACCTTTTCTGTGGTGTTTCAATTTCCAGATAAGGATGTGAACCAGAGAGCTGCTGAAGGCCATCCCTTGCCGTGCTCTGTACTGCAGTCTGGCTGCCTACGTGCACACGTTGGCCGTTGTAATTCTGCCTCCAGGTGGCAGTGCCCGAGCACAGCGGGGCTATGTTCTATTCTCATGAGCAGTCGCTGCCCCAGCATTTCCGCGGCAGTACCGAGATTTCCAGCGAATCCCTATATCTCCAGACCCCTGCTGCTATTTTGCTCCATCCTCCGACACCAAATTTGTCCGTTGACCTCTGCCTCTGAATGATCCTCTAGTACAAGGAGTTGACACCAGAGGCCGCCACTAGCAGTTTCAGAGACTTGTAGCCACATTATGGCACTCCAGTTGCACCTTTTATCATGTTGGAAGATCATCTTCTCAAACCTACGTTATAACATGAGGTCTTTCCTCAATGCATGTATGGTTTCTGATCATCTACAAGTGATTTGGAAACTGAATAAAGAGTTGCTGTTCGGCCTAAAGCATGGGACACCTTTTCTGTGGTGTTTCAATTTCCAGATAAGGATGTGAACCAGAGAGCTGCTGAAGGCCATCCCTTGCCGTGCTCTGTACTGCAGTCTGGCTGCCTACGTGCACACGTTGGCCGTTGTAATTCTGCCTCCAGGTGGCAGTGCCCGAGCACAGCGGAGCTATGTGCTATTCTCACGAGCAGTCGCTGCCCCAGCGTTTCCGCGGCAGTACCGAGATTTCCACCGAATCCCTATATCTTTCAGACCCCTGCTGCTATTTTGCTCCATCCTCCGACACCAAATTTGTCCGTTGACCTCTGCCTCTGAATGATCCTCTAGTACAAGGAGTTGACACCAGAGGCCGCCACTAGCAGTTTCTGAGACTTGTAGCCACATTATGGCACTCCAGTTGCACCTTTTATCATGTTGGAAGATCATCTTCTCAAACCTACGTTATAACATGAGGTCTTTCCTCAATGCATGTACGGTTTCTGATCATCTACAAGTGATTTGGAAACTGAATAAAGAGTTGCTGTTCGGCCTAAAGCACGGGACACCTTTTCTGTGGTGTTTCAATTTCCAGATAAGGATGTGAACCACAGAGCTGCTGAAGGCCATCCCTTGCCGTGCTCTGTACTGCAATCTGGCTGCCTACGTGCACACGTTGGCCGTTGTAATTCTGCCTCCAGGTGGCAGTGCCCGAGCACAGCAGGGCTATGTTCTATTCTCATGAGCAGTCGCCGCCCCAGCGTTTCCGCGGCAGTACCGAGATTTCCACCGAATCCCTATATCTTTCAGACCCCTGCTGCTATTTTGCTCCATCCTCCGACACCAAATTTGTCCGTTGACCTCTGCCTCTGAATGATCCTCTAGTACAAGGAGTTGACACCAGAGGCCGCCACTAGCAGTTTCTGAGACTTGTAGCCACATTATGGCACTCCAGTTGCACCTTTTATCATGTTGGAAGATCATCTTCTCAAACCTACGTTATAACATGAGGTCTTTCCTCAATGCATGTATGGTTTCTGATCATCTACAAGTGATTTGGAAACTGAATAAAGAGTTGCTGTTCGGCCTAAAGCACGGGACACCTTTTCTGTGGTGTTTCAATTTCCAGATAAGGATGTGAACCAGAGAGCTGCTGAAAGCCATCCCTTGCCGTGCTCTGTACTGCAATCTGGCTGCCTACGTGCACACGTTGGCCGTTGTAATTCTGCCTCCAGGTGGCAGTGCCCGAGCACAGCGGGGCTATGTTCTATTCTCATGAGCAGTCGCTGCCCCAGCGTTTCCGCGGCAGTACCGAGATTTCCACCGAATCCCTATATCTCCAGACCCCTGCTGCTATTTTGCTCCATCCTCCGACACCAAATTTGTCCGTTGACCTCTGCCTCTGAATGATCCTCTAGTACAAGGAGTTGACACCAGAGGCCGCCACTAGCAGTTTCTGAGACTTGTAGCAACATTATGGCACTCCAGTTGCACCTTTTATCATGTTGGAAGATCATCTTTTCAAACCTACGTTATAACATGAGGTGTTTCTTCAATGCATGTATGGTTTCTGATCATCTACAAGTGATTTGGAAACTGAATAAAGAGTTGCTGTTCGGCCTAAAGCATGGGACACCTTTTCTGTGGTGTTTCAGTTTCCAGATAAGGATGTGAACCAGAGAGCTGCTGAAGGCCATCCATTGCCGTGCTCTACACTACAGTCTGGCTGCCACCGTGCACACGGTGGCTGTTGTAATTCTGCCTCTAGGTGGCACTGCCCGAGCACAGCGGAGCTATGTGCTATTCTCACGAGCAGTCGCTGCCCCAGCGTTTCCGCGGCAGTACCGAGATTTCCACCGAATCCCTATATCTTTCAGACCCCTGCTGCTATTTTGCTCCATCCTCCGACACCAAATTTGTCCGTTGACCTCTGCCTCTGAATGATCCTCTAGTACAAGGAGTTGACACCAGAGGCCGCCACTAGCAGTTTCTGAGACTTGTAGCCACATTATGGCACTCCAGTTGCACCTTTTATCATGTTGGAAGATCATCTTCTCAAACCTACGTTATAACATGAGGTGTTTCCTCAATGCATGTATGGTTTCTGATCATCTACAAGTGATTTGGAAACTGAATAAAGAGTTGCTGTTCGGCCTAAAGCACGGGACACCTTTTCTGTGGTGTTTCAATTTCCAGATAAGGATGTGAACCAGAGAGCTGCTGAAGGCCATCCCTTGCCGTGCTCTGCACTGCAGTCTGGCTGCCTACTTGCACACGGTGGCCGTTGTAATTCTGCCTCCAGGTGGCAGTGCCCGAGCACAGCGGGGCTATGTTCTATTCTCACGAGCAGTCGCTGCCCCAGCATTTCCGGGGCAGTACCGAGATTTCCAGCGAATCCCTATATCTTCAGACCCCTGCTGCTATTTTGCTCCATCCTCCGACACCAAATTTGTCCGTTGACCTCTGCCTCTGAATGATCCTCTAGTACAAGGAGTTGAGACTTGTAGCCACATTATGGCACTCCAGTTGCACCTTTTATCATGTTGGAAGATCATCTTCTCAAACCTACGTTATAACATGAGGTGTTTCTTCAATGCATGTATGGTTTCTGATCATCTACAAGTGATTTGGAAACTGTGTAAAGAGTTGCTGTTCGGCCTAAAGCACGGGACACCTTTTCTGTGGTGTTTCAATTTCCAGATAAGGATGTGAACCAGAGAGCTGCTGAAGGCCATCCCTTGCCGTGCTCTGCACTGCAGTCTGGCTGCCTACGTGCACACGTTGGCCGTTGTAATTCTGCCTCCAGGTGGCAGTGCCCGAGCACAGCGGAGCTATGTGCTATTCTCACGAGCAGTCGCTGCCCCAGCGTTTCCGCGGCAGTACCGAGATTTCCACCGAATCCCTATATCTTTCAGACCCCTGCTGCTATTTTGCTCCATCCTCCGACACCAAATTTGTCCGTTGACCTCTGCCTCTGAATGATCCTCTAGTACAAGGAGTTGAGACTTGTAGCCACATTATGGCACTCCAGTTGCACCTTTTATCATGTTGGAAGATCATCTTCTCAAACCTACGTTATAACATGAGGTGTTTCCTCAATGCATGTATGGTTTCTGATCATCTACAAGTGATTTGGAAACTGAATAAAGAGTTGCTGTTCGGCCTAAAGCACGGGACACCTTTTCTGTGGTGTTTCAATTTCCAGATAAGGATGTGAACCAGAGAGCTGCTGAAGGCCATCCATTGCCGTGCTCTACACTACAGTCTGGCTGCCACCGTGCACACGGTGGCTGTTGTAATTCTGCCTCCAGGTGGCACTGCCCGAGCACAGCGGAGCTATGTGCTATTCTCACGAGCAGTCGCTGCCCCAGCGTTTCCGCGGCAGTACCGAGATTTCCACCGAATCCCTATATCTCTTTGACCCCTGCTGCTATTTTGCTCCATCCTCCGACACCAAATTTGTCCGTTGACCTCTGCCTCTGAATGATCCTCTAGTACAAGGAGTTGACACCAGAGGCCGCCACTAGTAGTTTCTGAGACTTGTAGCCACATTATGGCACTCCAGTTGCACCTTTTATCATGTTGGAAGATCATCTTCTCAAACCTACGTTATAACATGAGGTGTTTCCTCAATGCATGTATGGTTTCTGATCATCTACAAGTGATTTGGAAACTGAATAAAGAGTTGCTGTTCGGCCTAAAGCACGGGACACCTTTTCTGTGGTGTTTCAATTTCCAGATAAGGATGTGAACCAGAGAGCTGCTGAAGGCCATCCCTTGCCGTGCTCTGCACTGCAGTCTGGCTGCCTACTTGCACACGGTGGCCGTTGTAATTCTGCCTCCAGGTGGCAGTGCCCGAGCACAGCGGGGCTATGTTCTATTCTCACGAGCAGTCGCTGCCCCAGCATTTCCGGGGCAGTACCGAGATTTCCAGCGAATCCCTATATCTTCAGACCCCTGCTGCTATTTTGCTCCATCCTCCGACACCAAATTTGTCCGTTGACCTCTGCCTCTGAATGATCCTCTAGTACAAGGAGTTGAGACTTGTAGCCACATTATGGCACTCCAGTTGCACCTTTTATCATGTTGGAAGATCATCTTCTCAAACCTACGTTATAACATGAGGTGTTTCTTCAATGCATGTATGGTTTCTGATCATCTACAAGTGATTTGGAAACTGTGTAAAGAGTTGCTGTTCGGCCTAAAGCACGGGACACCTTTTCTGTGGTGTTTCAATTTCCAGATAAGGATGTGAACCAGAGAGCTGCTGAAGGCCATCCCTTGCCGTGCTCTGCACTGCAGTCTGGCTGCCTACGTGCACACGTTGGCCATTGTAATTCTGCCTCCAGGTGGCAGTGCCCGAGCACAGCGGAGCTATGTGCTATTCTCACGAGCAGTCGCTGCCCCAGCGTTTCCGCGGCAGTACCGAGATTTCCACCGAATCCCTATATCTTTCAGACCCCTGCTGCTATTTTGCTCCATCCTCCGACACCAAATTTGTCCGTTGACCTCTGCCTCTGAATGATCCTCTAGTACAAGGAGTTGACACCAGAGGCCGCCACTAGCAGTTTCTGAGACTTGTAGCCACATTATGGCACTCCAGTTGCACCTTTTATCATGTTGGAAGATCATCTTCTCAAACCTACGTTATAACATGAGGTCTTTCCTCAATGCATGTATGGTTTCTGATCATCTACAAGTGATTTGGAAACTGAATAAAGAGTTGCTGTTCGGCCTAAAGCACGGGACACCTTTTCTGTGGTGTTTCAATTTCCAGATAAGGATGTGAACCAGAGAGCTGCTGAAGGCCATCCCTTGCCGTGCTCTGTACTGCAGTCTGGCTGCCTACGTGCACACGTTGGCCGTTGTAATTCTGCCTCCAGGTGGCAGTGCCCGAGCACAGCGGGGCTATGTTCTATTCTCAAGAGCAGTCGCTGCCCCAGCGTTTCCGCAGCAGTACCGAGATTTCCACCGAATCCCTATATCTTTCAGACCCCTGCTGCTATTTTGCTCCATTCTCCGACACCAAATTTGTCCGTTGACCTCTGCCTCTGAATGATCCTCTAGTACAAGGAGTTGACACCAGAGGCCGCCACTAGCAGTTTCTGAGACTTGTAGCCACATTATGGCACTCCAGTTGCACCTTTTATCATGTTGGAAGATCATCTTCTCAAACCTACGTTATAACATGAGGTGTTTCCTCAATGCATGTATGGTTTCTGATCATCTACAAGTGATTTGGAAACTGAATAAAGAGTTGCTGTTCGGCCTAAAGCACGGGACACCTTTTCTGTGGTGTTTCAATTTCCAGATAAGGATGTGAACCAGAGAGCTGCTGAAGGCCATCCCTTGCCGTGCTCTGCACTGCAGTCTGGCTGCCACCGTGCACACGGTGGCTGTTGTAGTTCTGCCTCCAGGTGGCAGTGCCCGAGCAGAGCGGAGCTATGTGCTATTCTCACGAGCAGTCGCTGCCCCAGCGTTTCCGCGGCAGTACCGAGATTTCCACCGAATCCCTATATCTTTCAGACCCCTGCTGCTATTTTGCTCCATCCTCCGACACCAAATTTGTCCGTTGACCTCTGCCTCTGAATGATCCTCTAGTACAAGGAGTTGACACCAGAGGCCGCCACTAGCAGTTTCTGAGACTTGTAGCCACATTATGGCACTCCAGTTGCACCTTTTATCATGTTAGAAGATCATCTTCTCAAACCTACGTTATAACATGAGGTGTTTCCTCAATGCATGTATGGTTTCTGATCATCTACAAGTGATTTGGAAACTGAATAAAGAGTTGCTGTTCGGCCTAAAGCATGGGACACCTTTTCTGTGGTGTTTCAATTTCCAGATAAGGATGTGAACCAGAGAGCTGCTGAAGGCCATCCCTTGCCGTGCTCTGCACTGCAATCTGGCTGCCTACGTGCACACGTTGGCCGTTGTAATTCTGCCTCCAGGTGGCAGTGCCCGAGCACAGCGGGGCTATGTTCTATTCTCATGAGCAGTCGCCGCCCCAGCGTTTCCGCGGCAGTACCGAGATTTCCACCGAATCCCTATATCTTTCAGACCCCTGCTGCTATTTTGCTCCATCCTCCGACACCAAATTTGTCCGTTGACCTCTGCCTCTGAATGATCCTCTAGTACAAGGAGTTGACACCAGAGGCCGCCACTAGCAGTTTCTGAGACTTGTAGCCACATTATGGCACTCCAGTTGCACCTTTTATCATGTTGGAAGATCATCTTTTCAAACCTACGTTATAACATGAGGTGTTTCTTCAATGCATGTATGGTTTCTGATCATCTACAAGTGATTTGGAAACTGAATAAAGAGTTGCTGTTCGGCCTAAAGCATGGGACACCTTTTCTGTGGTGTTTCAGTTTCCAGATAAGGATGTGAACCAGAGAGCTGCTGAAGCCCATCCCTTGCCGTGCTCTACACTACAGTCTGGCTGCCACCGTGCACACGGTGGCTGTTGTAATTCTGCCTCCAGGTGGCACTGCCCGAGCACAGCGGAGCTATGTGCTATTCTCACGAGCAGTCGCTGCCCCAACGTTTCCGCGGCAGTACCGATATTTCCACCGAATCCCTATATCTTTCAGACCCCTTCTGCTATTTTGCTCCATCCTCCGACACCAAATTTGTCCGTTGACCTCTGCCTCTGAATGATCCTCTAGTACAAGGAGTTGACACCAGAGGCCGCCACTAGCAGTTTCTGAGACTTGTAGCCACATTATGGCACTCCAGTTGCACCTTTTATCATGTTGGAAGATCATCTTCTCAAACCTACGTTATAACTTGAGGTGTTTCCTCAATGCATGTATGGTTTCTGATCATCTACAAGTGATTTGGAAACTGAATAAAGAGTTGCTGTTCGGCCTAAAGCATGGGAAACCTTTTCTGTGGTGTTTCAATTTCCAGATAAGGATGTGAACCAGAGAGCTGCTGAAGGCCATCCCTTGCCGTGCTCTGCACTGCAGTCTGGCTGCCTACGTGCACACGGTGGCCTTTGTAATTCTGCCTCCAGGTGGGAGTGCCCGAGCACAGCGGGGCTATGTTCTATTCTCACGAGCTGTCGCTGCCCCAGCGTTTCCGCGGCAGTACCGAGATTTCCAGCGAATCCCTATATCTCCAGACCCCTGCTGCTATTTTGCTCCATCCTCCGTCACCAAATTTGTCCGTTGACCTCTGCCTCTGAATGATCCTCTAGTACAAGGAGTTGACACCAGAGGCCGCCACTAGCAGTTTCTGAGACTTGTAGCCACATTATGGCACTCCAGTTGCACCTTTTATCATGTTGGAAGATCATCTTCTCAAACCTACGTTATAACATGAGGTCTTTCCTCAATGCATGTATGGTTTCTGATCATCTACAAGTGATTTGGAAACTGAATGAAGAGTTGCTGTTCGGCCTAAAGCACGGGACACCTTTTCTGTGGTGTTTCAATTTCCAGATAAGGATGTGAACCAGAGAGCTGCTGAAGGCCATCCCTTGCCGTGCTCTGCACTGCAGTCTGGCTGCCTACGTGCACACGGTGGCCTTTGTAATTCTGCCTCCAGGTGGGAGTGCCCGAGCACAGCGGGGCTATGTTCTATTCTCACGAGCTGTCGCTGCCCCAGCGTTTCCGCGGCAGTACCGAGATTTCCAGCGAATCCCTATATCTCCAGACCCCTGCTGCTATTTTGCTCCATCCTCCGTCACCAAATTTGTCCGTTGACCTCTGCCTCTGAATGATCCTCTAGTACAAGGAGTTGACACCAGAGGCCGCCACTAGCAGTTTCTGAGACTTGTAGCCACATTATGGCACTCCAGTTGCACCTTTTATCATGTTGGAAGATCATCTTCTCAAACCTACGTTATAACATGAGGTCTTTCCTCAATGCATGTATGGTTTCTGATCATCTACAAGTGATTTGGAAACTGAATAAAGAGTTGCTGTTCGGCCTAAAGCACGGGACACCTTTTCTGTGGTGTTTCAATTTCCAGATAAGGATGTGAACCAGAGAGCTGCTGAAGGCCATCCCTTGCCGTGCTCTGTACTGCAGTCTGGCTGCCTACGTGCACACGTTGGCCGTTGTAATTCTGCCTCCAGGTGGCAGTGCCCGAGCACAGCGGAGCTATGTGCTATTCTCACGAGCAGTCGCTGCCCCAGCGTTTCCGCGGCAGTACCGAGATTTCCACCGAATCCCTATATCTTTCAGACCCCTGCTGCTATTTTGCTCCATCCTCCGACACCAAATTTGTCCGTTGACCTCTGCCTCTGAATGATCCTCTAGTACAAGGAGTTGACACCAGAGGCCGCCACTAGCAGTTTCTGAGACTTGTAGCCACATTATGGCACTCCAGTTGCACCTTTTATCATGTTGGAAGATCATCTTCTCAAACCTACGTTATAACATGAGGTCTTTCCTCAATGCATGTATGGTTTCTGATCATCTACAAGTGATTTGGAAACTGAATAAAGAGTTGCTGTTCGGCCTAAAGCACGGGACACCTTTTCTGTGGTGTTTCAATTTCCAGATAAGGATGTGAACCAGAGAGCTGCTGAAGGCCATCCCTTGCCGTGTTCTGCACTGCAGTCTGGCTGCCACCGTGCACACGGTAGCTGTGTAATTCTGCCTCCAGGTGGCAGTGCCCGAGCACAGCGGGGCTATGTGCTATTCTCACGAGCAGTCGCTGACCTAGCGTTTCCACTGCAGTACAGAGATTTCCATCGAATCCCTATATCTCTAGACCCCTGCCGCTATTTTGCCCCATCCTCCGACACCAAATTTGTCCGTTGACCTCTGCCTCTGAATGATCCTCTAGTACAAGGAGTTGACACCAGAGGCCGCCACTAGCAGTTTCTGAGAGTTTTAGCCACATTACGGCACTCCAGTTGCACCTTTTATCATGTTGGAAGATCATCTTCTCAAACCTACGTTATAACATGTTGTGTTTCCTCAATCCATGTATGGTTTCTGATCATCTACAAGTGATTTCGAAACTGAATGAAGAGTTGCTGTTCGGCCTAAAGCATGGGACACCTTTTCTGTGGTGTTTCATTTTCCAGATAAGGATTTGAACCAGAAAGCTGTTGAAGGCCATCCCTTGCCGTGCTCTGCACTGCAGTCTGGCTGCCACCGTGCACACGGTAGCTGTGTAATTCTGCCTCCAGGTGGCAGTGCCCGAGCACAGCGGGGCTATGTGCTATTCTCACGAGCAGTCGCTGCCCCAGCGTTTCCGCGGCAGTACCGATATTTCCACCGAATCCCTATATCTTTCAGACCCCTGCTGCTATTTTGCTCCATCCTCCGACACCAAATTTGTCCGTTGACCTCTGCCTCTGAATGATCCTCTAGTACAAGGAGTTGACACCAGAGGCCGCCACTAGCAGTTTCTGAGACTTGTAGCCACATTATGGCACTCCAGTTGCACCTTTTATCATGTTGGAAGATCATCTTCTCAAACCTACGTTATAACATGAGGTGTTTCCTCAATGCATGTATGGTTTCTGATCATCTACAAGTGATTTGGAAACTGAATAAAGAGTTGCTGTTCGGCCTAAAGCACGGGACACCTTTTCTGTGGTGTTTCAATTTCCAGATAAGGATGTGAACCAGAGAGCTGCTGAAGGCCATCCCTTGCCGTGCTCTGTACTGCAGTCTGGCTGCCTACGTGCACACGTTGGCCGTTGTAATTCTGCCTCCAGGTGGCAGTGCCCGAGCACAGCGGGGCTATGTTCTAATCTCATGCGCAGTCACCGCCCCAGCGTTTCCGCGGCAGTACCGAGATTTCCACCGAATCCCTATATCTTTCAGACCCCTGCTGCTATTTTGCTCCATCCTCCGACACCAAATTTGTCCGTTGACCTCTGCCTCTGAATGATCCTCTAGTACAAGGAGTTGACACCAGAGGCCGCCACTAGCAGTTTCTGAGACTTGTAGCCACATTATGGCACTCCAGTTGCACCTTTTATCATGTTTGAAGATCATCTTCTCAAACCTACGTTATAACATGAGGTCTTTCCTCAATGCATGTATGGTTTCTGATCATCTACAAGTGATTTGGAAACTGAATAAAGAGTTGCTGTTCGGCCTAAAGCACGGGACACCTTTTCTGTGGTGTTTCAATTTCCAAATAAGGATGTGAACCAGAGAGCTGCTGAAAGCCATCCCTTGCCGTGCTCTGTACTGCAATCTGGCTGCCTACGTGCACACGTTGTCCGTTGTAATTCTGCCTCCAGGTGGCAGTGCCCGAGCACAGCGGGGCTATGTGCTATTCTCATGAGCAGTCGCTGCCCCAGCGTTTCCGCGGCAGTACCGAGATTTCCAGCGAATCCCTATATCTCCAGACCCCTGCTGCTATTTTGCTCCATCCTCCGACACCAAATTTGTGCCTCTGAATGATCCTCTAGTACAAGGAGTTGACACCAGAGGCCGCCACTAGCAGTTTCTGAGAGTTTTAGCCACATTACGGCACTCCAGTTGCACCTTTTATCATGTTTGAAGATCATCTTCTCAAACCTACGTTATAACATGAGGTGTTTCTTCAATGCATGTATGGTTTCTGATCATCTACAAGTGATTTGGAAACTGAATAAAGAGTTGCTGTTCGGCCTAAAGCATGGGACACCTTTTCTGTGGTGTTTCAGTTTCCAGATAAGGATGTGAACCAGAGAGCTGCTGAAGGCCATCCCTTGCCGTGCTCTGTACTGCAGTCTGGCTGCCACCGTGCACACGGTGGCTGTTGTAATTCTGCCTCCAGGTGGCAGTGCCCGAGCACAGCGGAGCTATGTTGTATTCTCACGAGCAGTTGCTGACCTAGCGTTTCCACTGCAGTACAGAGATTTCCATCGAATCCCTATATCTCCAGACCCCTGCCGCTATTTTGCTCCATCCTCCGACACCAAATTTGTCCGTTGACCTCTGCCTCTGAATGATCCTCTAGTACAAGGAGTTGACACCAGAGGCCGCCACTAGCAGTTTCTGAGAGTTTTAGCCACATTATGGCACTCCAGTTGCACCTTTTATCATGTTTGAAGATCATCTTCTCAAACCTACGTTATAACATGAGGTGTTTCTTCAATGCATGTATGGTTTCTGATCATCTACAAGTGATTTGGAAACTGAATAAAGAGTTGCTGTTCGGCCTAAAGCATGGGACACCTTTTCTGTGGTGTTTCATTTTCCAGATAAGGATGTGAACCAGAGAGCTGTTGAAGGCCATCCCTTGCCGTGCTCTGCACTGCAGTCTGGCTGCCACCGTGCACACGTTGGCCGTTGTAATTCTGCCTCCAGGTAGGGTGGCCGATGGGTCGGCGTGAGGGCCCAGTCTGTATCTGATCCTATGTTAAATGACCCGTTTATGATATGCCCCCATTTTTGATTCAGGGCAGATAGAAACTTCTAGTAATTTGTTATCAACAGATCTTGAATGGGTCCATCATATACAGGCTGGAATAGGCATGAGAAAGTGTATTACATAATGTAATTCAGGGGCAATATTGACTAACCTCAGATGTTGAGTCTTTTTTGAGCTCAATATCTGGGAGAACTCCTGAACCTCTCCATTGGTAGAGTTTGCACTGGTTGATGGATAATCCATGTAATAACGAAATTCTTTTTGTGTGTGAAGCATCCTGTATGCAGGTATCTCATGAGGGATTCCATTATAGCCTGACACAGTCAGATCCTTATCAGATAAGCCATCTAAAATGGATATTTATAGCTCAATTACTTTTCTAGAAATCTTCAATTGGTAATTCAGGGTTGACTACTGAAAATAGAGCTAAATCAGCTGAAAATGATGCATTTGGAATGGAAATGATACAACCTACCGCCTACCAGCGTCAGGCCATCTGCTGGGGGTCATTTAGGGGCATTTGGGTCATAATCCAAAGATTATATCATGCAATCAACACTAGATGGCACCCCTGTTGTATAGGTTAAAGAGACTGCCAACAAGGTGATCAGTTGTACTTTAGTTTAGACCTTTGACACTGCAGCAGCCCTGTGCTATGAGTGAGGTATGTATGTACACTCTTGAAATATCAAAAGCTGTCAGACAGGTGAGAGGGGTGAGGTTATTCTAATCATCTATCATCCATTTCCTATAAAAAATTTGAAGATCACATTAAGAGATTTTTAAATGCGAATATTGAGGCTTTCTCTGTATATATGATACATACTTGTCAGATCGATTTATAAAAATCCTCCGGCCACCCTACTCCAGGTGGCAGTGCCTCAGCACAGCGCGGCTATGTTCTATTCTCATGAGCAGTCGCTGCCCCAGCGTTTCCGCGGCAGTACCGAGATTTCCAGCGAATCCCTATATCTCCAGACCCCTGCTGTTATTTTGCTCCATTCTCCGACACCAAATTTGTCCGTTGACCTCTGCCTCTGAATGATCCTCTAGTACAAGGAGTTGACACCAGAGGCCGCCACTAGCAGTTTCTGAGACGTGTAGCAACATTATGGCACTCCAGTTGCACCTTTTATCATGTTTGAAGATCATCTTCTCAAACCTACGTTATAACATGAGGTGTTTCTTCAATGCATGTATGGTTTCTGATCATCTACAAGTGATTTGGAAACTGAATAAAGAGTTGCTGTTCGGCCTAAAGCATGGGACACCTTTTCTGTGGTGTTTCAGTTTCCAGATAAGGATGTGAACCAGAGAGCTGCTGAAGGCCATCCATTGCCGTGCTCTGCACTGCAGTCTGGCTGCCACCGTGCACACCGTGGCTGTTGTAATTCTGCCTCCAGGTGGCAGTGCCCGAGCACAGCGGAGCTATGTTGTATTCTCACGAGCAGTCGCTGACCTAGCGTTTCCACTGCAGTACAGAGATTTCCATCGAATCCTTATATCTCCAGACCCCTGCGCTATTTTGCTCCATCCTCCGACACCAAATTTGTCCGTTGACCTCTGCCTCTGAATGATCCTCTAGTACAAGGAGTTGACACCAGAGGCCGCCACTAGCAGTTTCTGAGACTTGTAGCCACATTATGGCACTCCAGTTGCACCTTTTATCATGTTGGAAGATCATCTTCTCAAACCTACGTTATAACATGAGGTGTTTCCTCAATGCATGTATGGTTTCTGATCATCTACAAGTGATTTGGAAACTGAATAAAGAGTTGCTGTTCGGCCTAAAGCACGGGACACCTTTTCTGTGGTGTTTCAATTTCCAAATAAGGATGTGAACCAGAGAGCTGCTGAAAGCCATCCCTTGCCGTGCTCTGTACTGCAATCTGGCTGCCTACGTGCACACGTTGGCCGTTGTAATTCTGCCTCCAGGTGGCAGTGCCCGAGCACAGCGGGGCTATGTTCTAATCTCATGCGCAGTCACCGCCCCAGCGTTTCCGCGGCAGTACCGAGATTTCCACCGAATCCCTATATCTTTCAGACCCCTGCTGCTATTTTGCTCCATCCTCCGACACCAAATTTGTCCGTTGACCTCTGCCTCTGAATGATCCTCTAGTACAAGGAGTTGACACCAGAGGCCGCCACTAGCAGTTTCTGAGACTTGTAGCCACATTATGGCACTCCAGTTGCACCTTTTATCATGTTTGAAGATCATCTTCTCAAACCTACGTTATAACATGAGGTCTTTCCTCAATGCATGTATGGTTTCTGATCATCTACAAGTGATTTGGAAACTGAATAAAGAGTTGCTGTTCGGCCTAAAGCACGGGACACCTTTTCTGTGGTGTTTCAATTTCCAAATAAGGATGTGAACCAGAGAGCTGCTGAAAGCCATCCCTTGCCGTGCTCTGTACTGCAATCTGGCTGCCTACGTGCACACGTTGGCCGTTGTAATTCTGCCTCCAGGTGGCAGTGCCCGAGCACAGCGGGGCTATGTGCTATTCTCATGAGCAGTCGCTGCCCCAGCGTTTCCGCGGCAGTACCGAGATTTCCAGCGAATCCCTATATCTCCAGACCCCTGCTGCTATTTTGCTCCATCCTCCGACACCAAATTTGTGCCTCTGAATGATCCTCTAGTACAAGGAGTTGACACCAGAGGCCGCCACTAGCAGTTTCTGAGAGTTTTAGCCACATTACGGCACTCCAGTTGCACCTTTTATCATGTTTGAAGATCATCTTCTCAAACCTACGTTATAACATGAGGTGTTTCTTCAATGCATGTATGGTTTCTGATCATCTACAAGTGATTTGGAAACTGAATAAAGAGTTGCTGTTCGGCCAAAAGCATGGGACACCTTTTCTGTGGTGTTTCAGTTTCCAGATAAGGATGTGAACCAGAGAGCTGCTGAAGGCCATCCCTTGCCGTGCTCTGCACTGCAGTCTGGCTCCCTACCTGCACACGGTGGCCATTGTAATTCTGCCTCCAGGTGGCAGTGCCCGAGCACAGCGGGGCTATGTTGTATTCTCACGAGCAGTCGCTGCCCCAGCGTTTCCGCAGTACCGAGATTTCCACCGAATCCCTATATCTCCAGACCCCTGCTGCTATTTTGCTCCATCCTCCGACACCAAATTTGTCCGTTGACCTCTGCCTCTGAATGATCCTCTAGTACAAGGAGTTGACACCAGAGGTCGCCACTAGCAGTCTCTGAGACTTGTAGCCACATTATGGCACTCCAGTTGCACCTTTTATCATGTTTGAAGATCATCTTCTCAAACCTACGTTATAACATGAGGTGTTTCTTCAATGCATGTATGGTTTCTGATCATCTACAAGTGATTTGGAAACTGAATAAAGAGTTGCTGTTCGGCCTAAAGCATGGGACACCTTTTCTGTGGTGTTTCAGTTTCCAGATAAGGATGTGAACCAGAGAGCTGCTGAAGGCCATCCCTTGCCGTGCTCTGCACTGCAGTCTGGCTGCCACCGTGCACACGGTGGCTGTTGTAATTCTGCCTCCAGGTGGCAGTGCCCGAGCACAGCGGAGCTATGTTGTATTCTCACGAGCAGTTGCTGACCTAGCGTTTCCACTGCAGTACAGAGATTTCCATCGAATCCCTATATCTCCAGACCCCTGCCGCTATTTTGCTCCATCCTCCGACACCAAATTTGTCCGTTGACCTCTGCCTCTGAATGATCCTCTAGTACAAGGAGTTGACACCAGAGGCCGCCACTAGCAGTTTCTGAGAGTTTTAGCCACATTACGGCACTCCAGTTGCACCTTTTATCATGTTTCAAGATCATCTTCTCAAACCTACGTTATAACATGAGGTGTTTCTTCAATGCATGTATGGTTTCTGATCAACTACAAGTGATTTGGAAACTGAATAAAGAGTTGCTGTTCGGCCTAAAGCATGGGACACCTTTTCTGTGGTGTTTCAGTTTCCAGATAAGGATGTGAACCAGAGAGCTGCTGAAGGCCATCCCTTGCCGTGTTCTGTACTGCAGTCTGGCTGCCTACGTGCACACGTTGGCCTTTGTAATTCTGCCTCCAGGTGGCAGTGCCCGAGCACAACGGGGCTATGTTCTATTCTCACGAGCAGTCGCTGCCCCAGCGTTTCCGCGGCAGTACCGAGATTTCCAGCGAATCCCTATATCTCCAGACCCCTGCTGCTATTTTGCTCCATCCTCCGACACCAAATTTGTCCGTTGACCTCTGCCTCTGAATGATCCTCTAGTACAAGGAGTTGACACCTGAGGCCGCCACTAGCAGTTTCTGAGACTTGTAGCCACATTATGGCACTCCAGTTGCACCTTTTATCATGTTGGAAGATCATCTTCTCAAACCTACGTTATAACATGAGGTGTTTCCTCAATGCATGTATGGTTTCTGATCATCTACAAGTGATTTGGAAACTGAATGAAGAGTTGCTGTTCGGCCTAAAGCATGGGACACCTTTTCTGTGGTGTTTCATTTTCCAGATAAGGATGTGAACCAGAAAGCTGTTGAAGGCCATCCCTTGCCGTGCTCTGCACTGCAGTCTGGCTGCCACCTTGCACACGGTAGCTGTGTAATTCTGCCTCCAGGTGGCAGTGCCCGAGCACAGCGGGGCTATGTTGTATTCTCACGAGCAGTCGCTGACCCAACGTTTCCGCGGCAGTACCGAGATTTCCACCGAATCCCTATATCTTTCAGACCCCTGCTGCTATTTTGCTCCATCCTCCGACACCAAATTTGTCCGTTGACCTCTGCCTCTGAATGATCCTCTAGTACAAGGAGTTGACACCAGAGGCCGCCACTAGCAGTTTCTGAGACGTGTAGCCACATTATGGCACTCCAGTTGCACCTTTTATCATGTTGGAAGATCATCTTCTCAAACCTACGTTATAACATGAGGTGTTTCCTCAATGCATGTATGGTTTCTGATCATCTACAAGTGATTTGGAAACTGAATAAAGAGTTGCTGTTCGGCCTAAAGCATGGGACACCTTTTCTGTGGTGTTTCAATTTCCAGATAAGGATGTGAACCAGAGAGCTGCTGAAGGCCATCCCTTGCCGTGCTCTGCACTGCAGTCTTGCTGCCTACGTGCACACGGTGGCCGTTGTAATTCTGCCTCCAGGTGGCAGTGCCCGAGCACAGCGGGGCTATGTTCTATTCTCACGAGCTGTCGCTGCCCCAGCGTTTCCGCGGCAGTACCGAGATTTCCAGCGAATCCCTATATCTCCAGACCCCTGCTGCTATTTTGCTCCATCCTCCGACACCAAATTTGTCCGTTGACCTCTGCCTCTGAATGATCCTCTAGTACAAGGAGTTGACACCAGAGGCCGCCACTAGCAGTTTCTGAGACTTGTAGCCACATTATGGCACTCCAGTTGCACCTTTTATCATGTTGGAAGATCATCTTCTCAAACCTACGTTATAACATGAGGTCTTTCCTCAATGCATGTATGGTTTCTGATCATCTACAAGTGATTTGGAAACTGAATAAAGAGTTGCTGTTCGGCCTAAAGCACGGGACACCTTTTCTGTGGTGTTTCAATTTCCAGATAAGGATGTGAACCAGAGAGCTGCTGAAGGCCATCCCTTGCCGTGTTCTGCACTGCAGTCTGGCTGCCACCGTGCACACGGTAGCTGTGTAATTCTGCCTCCAGGTGGCAGTGCCCGAGCACAGCGGGGCTATGTGCTATTCTCACGAGCAGTCGCTGACCTAGCGTTTCCACTGCAGTACAGAGATTTCCATCGAATCCCTATATCTCTAGACCCCTGCCGCTATTTTGCCCCATCCTCCGACACCAAATTTGTCCGTTGACCTCTGCCTCTGAATGATCCTCTAGTACAAGGAGTTGACACCAGAGGCCGCCACTAGCAGTTTCTGAGAGTTTTAGCCACATTACGGCACTCCAGTTGCACCTTTTATCATGTTGGAAGATCATCTTCTCAAACCTACGTTATAACATGTTGTGTTTCCTCAATCCATGTATGGTTTCTGATCATCTACAAGTGATTTGGAAACTGAATGAAGAGTTGCTGTTCGGCCTAAAGCATGGGACACCTTTTCTGTGGTGTTTCATTTTCCAGATAAGGATTTGAACCAGAAAGCTGTTGAAGGCCATCCCTTGCCGTGCTCTGCACTGCAGTCTGGCTGCCACCGTGCACACGGTAGCTGTGTAATTCTGCCTCCAGGTGGCAGTGCCCGAGCACAGCGGGGCTATGTGCTATTCTCACGAGCAGTCGCTGCCCCAGCGTTTCCGCGGCAGTACCGATATTTCCACCGAATCCCTATATCTTTCAGACCCCTGCTGCTATTTTGCTCCATCCTCCGACACCAAATTTGTCCGTTGACCTCTGCCTCTGAATGATCCTCTAGTACAAGGAGTTGACACCAGAGGCCGCCACTAGCAGTTTCTGAGACTTGTAGCCACATTATGGCACTCCAGTTGCACCTTTTATCATGTTGGAAGATCATCTTCTCAAACCTACGTTATAACATGAGGTGTTTCCTCAATGCATGTATGGTTTCTGATCATCTACAAGTGATTTGGAAACTGAATAAAGAGTTGCTGTTCGGCCTAAAGCACGGGACACCTTTTCTGTGGTGTTTCAATTTCCAGATAAGGATGTGAACCAGAGAGCTGCTGAAGGCCATCCATTGCCGTGCTCTGCACTGCAGTCTGGCTGCCACCGTGCACACCGTGGCTGTTGTAATTCTGCCTCCAGGTGGCAGTGCCCGAGCACAGCGGAGCTATGTTGTATTCTCACGAGCAGTCGCTGACCTAGCGTTTCCACTGCAGTACAGAGATTTCCATCGAATCCTTATATCTCCAGACCCCTGCGCTATTTTGCTCCATCCTCCGACACCAAATTTGTCCGTTGACCTCTGCCTCTGAATGATCCTCTAGTACAAGGAGTTGACACCAGAGGCCGCCACTAGCAGTTTCTGAGAGTTTTAGCCACATTACGGCACTCCAGTTGCACCTTTTATCATGTTTGAAGATCATCTTCTCAAACCTACGTTATAACATGAGGTGTTTCCTCAATGCATGTATGGTTTAAGATCATCTACAAGTGATTTGGAAACTGAATAAAGAGTTGCTGTTCGGCCTAAAGCATGGGACACCTTTTCTGTGGTGTTTCAGTTTCCAGATAAGGATGTGAACCAGAGAGCTGCTGAAGGCCATCCCTTGCCGTGCTCTGCACTGCAGTCTGGCTCCCTACCTGCACACGGTGGCCATTGTAATACTGCCTCCAGGTGGCAGTGCCCGAGCACAGCGGGGCTATGTTGTATTCTCACGAGCAGTCGCTGCCCCAGCGTTTCCGCAGTACCGAGATTTCCAGCGAATCCCTATATCTCCAGACCCCTGCTGCTATTTTGCTCCATCCTCCGACACCAAATTTGTCCGTTGACCTCTGCCTCTGAATGATCCTCTAGTACAAGGAGTTGACACCAGAGGCCGCCACTAGCAGTCTCTGAGACTTGTAGCCACATTATGGCACTCCAGTTGCACCTTTTATCATGTTTGAAGATCATCTTCTCAAACCTACGTTATAACATGAGGTGTTTCTTCAATGCATGTATGGTTTCTGATCATCTACAAGTGATTTGGAAACTGAATAAAGAGTTGCTGTTCGGCCTAAAGCATGGGACACCTTTTCTGTGGTGTTTCATTTTCCAGATAAGGATTTGAACCAGAAAGCTGTTGAAGGCCATCCCTTGCCGTGCTCTGCACTGCAGTCTGGCTGCCACCGTGCACACGGTAGCTGTGTAATTCTGCCTCCAGGTGGCAGTGCCCGAGCACAGCGGGGCTATCTGCTATTCTCACGAGCAGTCGCTGCCCCAGCGTTTCCGCGGCAGTACCGAGATTTCCACCGAATCCTTATATCTTTCAGACCCCTGCTGCTATTTTGCTCCATCCTCCGACACCAAATTTGTCCGTTGACCTCTGCCTCTGAATGATCCTCTAGTACAAGGAGTTGACACCAGAGGCCGCCACTAGCAGTCTCTGAGACTTGTAGCCACATTATGGCACTCCAGTTGCACCTTTTATCATGTTTGAAGATCATCTTCTCAAACCTACGTTATAACATGAGGTGTTTCTTCAATGCATGTATGGTTTCTGATCATCTACAAGTGATTTGGAAACTGAATAAAGAGTTGCTGTTCGGCCTAAAGCATGGGACACCTTTTCTGTGGTGTTTCATTTTCCAGATAAGGATGTGAACCAGAGAGCTGCTGAAGGCCATCCATTGCCGTGCTCTGCACTGCAGTCTGGCTGCCACCGTGCACACCGTGGCTGTTGTAATTCTGCCTCCAGGTGGCAGTGCCCGAGCACAGCGGAGCTATGTTGTATTCTCACGAGCAGTCGCTGACCTAGCGTTTCCACTGCAGTACAGAGATTTCCATCGAATCCCTATATCTCCAGACCCCTGCCGCTATTTTGCTCCATCCTCCGACACCAAATTTGTCCGTTGACCTCTGCCTCTGAATGATCCTCTAGTACAAGGAGTTGACACCAGAGGCCGCCACTAGCAGTTTCTGAGAGTTTTAGCCACATTACGGCACTCCAGTTGCACCTTTTATCATGTTTGAAGATCATCTTCTCAAACCTACGTTATAACATGAGGTGTTTCTTCAATGCATGTATGGTTTCTGATCATCTACAAGTGATTTGGAAACTGAATAAAGAGTTGCTGTTCGGCCTAAAGCATGGGACACCTTTTCTGTGGTGTTTCATTTTCCAGATAAGGATGTGAACCAGAGAGCTGCTGAAGGCCATCCCTTGCCGTGCTCTGCACTGCAGTCTGGCTGCCTACGTGCACACGTTGGCCGTTGTAATTCTGCCTCCAGGTAGGGTGGCCGACGGGTCGGCGTGAGGGCCCAGTCTGTATCTGATCCTATGTTAAATGACCCGTTTATGATATGCCCCCATTTTTGATTCAGGGCAGATAGAAACTTCTAGTAATTTGTTATCAACAGATCTTGAATGGGTCCATCATATACAGGCTGGAATAGGCATAAGAAAGTGTATTACATAATGTAATTCAGGGGCAATATTGACTAACCTCAGATGTTGAGTCTTTTTTGAGCTCAATATCTGGGAGATCTCCTGAACCTCTCCATTGGTAGAGTTTGCACTGGTTGATGGATAATCCATGTAATAACGAAATTCTTTTTGTGTGTGAAGCATCCTGTATGCAGGTATCTCATGAGGGATTCCATTATAGCCTGACACAGTCAGATCCTTATCAGATAAGCCATCTAAAATGGATATTTATAGCTCAATTACTTTTCTAGAAATCTTCAATTGGTAATTCAGGGTTGACTACTGAAAATAGAGCTAAATCAGCTGAAAATGATGCATTTGGAATGGAAATGATACAACCTACCGCCTACCAGCGTCAGGCCATCTGCTGGGGGTCATTTAGGGGCATTTGGGTCATAATCCAAAGATTATATCATGCAATCAACACTAGATGGCACCCCTGTTGTATAGGTTAAAGAGACTGCCAACAAGGTGATCAGTTGTACTTTAGTTTAGACCTTTGACACTGCAGCAGCCCTGTGCTATGAGTGAGGTATGTATGTACACTCTTGAAATATCAAAAGCTGTCAGACAGGTGAGAGGGGTGAGGTTATTCTAATCATCTATCATCCATTTCCTATAAAAAATTTGAAGATCACATTAAGAGATTTTTAAATGCGAATATTGAGGCTTTCTCTGTATATATGATACATACTTGTCAGATCGATTTATAAAAATCCTCCGGCCACCCTACTCCAGGTGGCAGTGCCCGAGCACAGCGGGGCTATGTTCTATTCTCACGAGCAGTCGCTGCCCCAGCGTTTCCGCGGCAGTACCGAGATTTCCAGCGAATCCCTATATCTCCAGACCCCTGCTGTTATTTTGCTCCATCCTCCGACACCAAATTTGTCCGTTGACCTCTGCCTCTGAATGATCCTCTAGTACAAGGAGTTGACACCAGAGGCCGCCACTAGCAGTTTCTGAGACGTGTAGCCACATTATGGCACTCCAGTTGCACCTTTTATCATGTTTGAAGATCATCTTCTCAAACCTACGTTATAACATGCGGTGTTTCTTCAATGCATGTATGGTTTCTGATCATCTACAAGTGATTTGGAAACTGAATAAAGAGTTGCTGTTCGGCCTAAAGCATGGGACACCTTTTCTGTGGTGTTTCATTTTCCAGATAAAGATTTGAACCAGAAAGCTGTTGAAGGCCATCCCTTGCCGTGCTCTGCACTGCAGTCTGGCTGCCACCGTGCACACGGTAGCTGTGTAATTCTGCCTCCAGGTGGCAGTGCCCGAGCACAGCGGGGCTATGTGCTATTCTCACGAGCAGTCGCTGCCCCAGCGTTTCCGCGGCAGTACCGAGATTTCCACCGAATCCTTATATCTTTCAGACCCCTGCTGCTATTTTGCTCCATCCTCCGACACCAAATTTGTCCGTTGACCTCTGCCTCTGAATGATCCTCTAGTACAAGGAGTTGACACCAGAGGCCGCCACTAGCAGTTTCTGAGACTTGTAGCCACATTATGGCACTCCAGTTGCACCTTTTATCATGTTGGAAGATCATCTTCTCAAACCTACGTTATAGCATGAGGTGTTTCTTCAATGCATGTATGGTTTCTGATCATCTACAAGTGATTTGGAAACTGAATAAAGAGTTGCTGTTCGGCCTAAAGCATGGGACACCTTTTCTGTGGTGTTTCATTTTCCAGATAAGGATTTGAACCAGAAAGCTGTTGAAGGCCATCCCTTGCCGTGCTCTGCACTGCAGTCTGGCTGCCACCGTGCACAAGGTAGCTGTGTAATTCTGCCTCCAGGTGGCAGTGCCCGAGCACAGCGGGGCTATCTGCTATTCTCACGAGCAGTCGCTGCCCCAGCGTTTCCGTGGCAGTACCGAGATTTCCACCAAATCCTTATATCTTTCAGACCCCTGCTGCTATTTTGCTCCATCCTCCGACACCAAATTTGTCCGTTGACCTCTGCCTCTGAATGATCCTCTAGTAGGGTGGCCGGAGCATTTTTGAAAATGAACCAGACACACATGTATTATGTATGTCTAGAATGCCTCAATATTCGCATTTAACAAATTAGCATTGTTATATTGATAGAGTAACTAGGTAACTATCTTTGGCTGATTACATATACCTCACCCCTCAAACCTTTATGACAGATCTGAAGATCTGTATAGAGCAGCCATGCCATGCCCATGACTCAGTCATGGCCCTGCCATGCTATAGTGGCTGATGAGTGAACTAAGATTTCTCTCTGTAACCCTATGACAGATGGTGCCCTCTAGTGTTATTTACATGATGCTAATGCTTGAGATTGGGGTCTGAGGCCCCCATATGACCCCCAGCAGATGCTCTGACGCTGGCTGGCGGTAGATTGTATCATTTCCATTCAGAATGCAATATTTTAACTTGATTTATCTCTATATCCAGTAATTTACCGTAAACTACCAATTAAAGGTTTCTATAAAAAAAATGATCCCTGAAAATGCACATTTTAGGTGGCTTATCTCAAAAAGATAAAAATATCCTAAGTAGTTATAGGACCATCCATGGGATAGCTGCATTCAAGATGCTTCAAACAGAAAAAGAACCTCGTTGATACATGGATTTACCATCAAGCAGTGCAAATTCTCCCAAGGGTCAGGTTAAAGAGATTTCCCAGTTCCCAGTCAAAAAGAGACTCAATACCTGAAGTCTGTCAACATTGCCCCTGAATTACATTATGTAATACAGTTTATAATGATTATTCCAGCCTGTATATGATGGACCCATTCAGGATCTGTTGATAACAAATTACTAGAAGTTTCTATCTGCCCTGAATCAAAAATGGGGGCATATCAAAAAAGGGTCATTTAACATAGGATCAGATACACACTGGGAACTCACGCCGACCCTCCGGCCACCCTACCTCTAGTACAAGGAGTTGACACCAGAGGCCGCCACTAGCAGTTTCTGAGACTTGTAGCCACATTATGGCACTCCAGTTGCACCTTTTATCATGTTGGAAGATCATCTTCTCAAACCTACGTTATAACATGAGGTGTTTCCTCAATGCATGTATGGTTTCTGATCATCTACAAGTGATTTGGAAACTGAATAAAGAGTTGCTGTTCGGCCTAAAGCACGGGACACCTTTTCTGTGGTGTTTCAATTTCCAGATAAGGATGTGAACCAGAGAGCTGCTGAAAGCCATCCCTTGCCGTGCTCTGTACTGCAGTCTGGCTGCCTACGTGCACACGTTGGCCGTTGTAATTCTGCCTCCAGGTGGCAGTGCCCGAGCACAGCGGGGCTATGTTCTATTCTCATGAGCAGTCGCTGCCCCAGCGTTTCCGCGGCAGTACCGAGATTTCCAGCGAATCCCTATATCTCCAGACCCCTGCTGCTATTTTGCTCCATCCTCCGACACCAAATTTGTCCGTTGACCTCTGCCTCTGAATGATCCTCTAGTACAAGGAGTTGACACCAGAGGCCGCCACTAGCAGTTTCTGAGACTTGTAGCCACATTATGGCACTCCAGTTGCACCTTTTATCATGTTGGAAGATCATCTTCTCAAACCTACGTTATAACATGAGGTGTTTCCTCAATGCATGTATGGTTTCTGATCATCTACAAGTGATTTGGAAACTGAATAAAGAGTTGCTGTTCGGCCTAAAGCACGGGACACCTTTTCTGTGGTGTTTCAATTTCCAGATAAGGATGTGAACCAGAGAGCTGCTGAAGGCCATCCCTTGCCGTGTTCTGTACTGCAGTCTGGCTGCCACCGTGCACACGTTGGCCGTTGTAATTCTGCCTCCAGGTGGCAGTGCCCGAGCACAGCGGGGCTATGTTCTATTCTCATGAGCAGTCGCTGCCCCAGCGTTTCCGCGGCAGTACCGAGATTTCCAGCGAATCCCTATATCTTTCAGACCCCTGCTGCTATTTTGCTCCATCCTCCGACACCAAATTTGTCCGTTGACCTCTGCCTCTGAATGATCCTCTAGTACAAGGAGTTGACACCAGAGGCCGCCACTAGCAGTTTCTGAGACTTGTAGCCACATTATGGCACTCCAGTTGCACCTTTTATCATGTTGGAAGATCATCTTCTCAAACCTACGTTATAACATGAGGTGTTTCCTCAATGCATGTATGGTTTCTGATCATCTACAAGTGATTTGGAAACTGAATAAAGAGTTGCTGTTCGGCCTAAAGCACGGGACACCTTTACTGTGGTGTTTCAGTTTCCAGATAAGGATGTGAACCAGAGAGCTGCTGAAAGCCATCCCTTGCCGTGCTCTGTACTCCAGTCTGGCTGCCTACGTGCACACGTTGGCCGTTGTAATTCTGCCTCCAGGTGGCAGTGCCCGAGCACAGCGGGGCTATCTGCTATTCTCACGAGCAGTCGCTGCCCCAGCGTTTCCGCGGCAGTACCGAGATTTCCACCGAATCCTTATATCTTTCAGACCCCTGCTGCTATTTTGCTCCATCCTCCGACACCAAATTTGTCCGTTGACCTCTGCCTCTGAATGATCCTCTAGTACAAGGAGTTGACACCAGAGGCCGCCACTAGCAGTTTCTGAGACTTGTAGCCACATTATGGCACTCCAGTTGCACCTTTTATCATGTTGGAAGATCATCTTCTCAAACCTACGTTATAACATGAGGTGTTTCCTCAATGCATGTATGGTTTCTGATCATCTACAAGTGATTTGGAAACTGAATAAAGAGTTGCTGTTCGGCCTAAAGCACGGGACACCTTTTCTGTGGTGTTTCAATTTCCAGATAAGGATGTGAACCAGAAAGCTGTTGAAGGCCATCCCGTGCCGTGATCTGCACTGCAGTCTGGCTGCCACCGTGCACACGGTAGCTGTGTAATTCTGCCTCACGGTGGCAGTGCCCGAGCACAGCGGGGCTATGTGCTATTGTCACGAGCAGTCGCTGCCCCAGCGTTTCCGCGGCAGTACCGAGATTTCCATCGAATCCCTATATCTCCAGACCCCTGCTGCTATTTTGCTCCATCCTCCGACACCAAATTTGTCCGTTGACCTCTGCCTCTGAATGATCCTCTAGTACAAGGAGTTGACACCAGAGGCCGCCACTAGCAGTTTCTGAGACGTGAAGCCACATTATGGAACTCCAGTTGCACCTTTTATCATGTTTGAAGATCATCTTCTCAAACCTACGTTATAACATGAGGTGTTTCTTCAATGCATGTATGGTTTCTGATCATCTACAAGTGATTTGGAAACTGAATAAAGAGTTGCTGTTCGGCCTAAAGCATGGGACACCTTTTCTGTGGTGTTTCATTTTCCAGATAATGATTTGAACCAGAAAGCTATTGAAGGCCATCCCGTGCCGTGCTCTGCACTGCAGTCTGGCTGCCACCGTGCACACGGTAGCTGTGTAATTCTGCCTCACGGTGGCAGTGCCCGAGCACAGCGGGGCTATGTGCTATTGTCACGAGCAGTCGCTGCCCCAGCGTTTCCGCGGCAGTACCGAGATTTCCACCGAATCCTTATATCTTTCAGACCCCTGCTGCTATTTTGCTCCATCCTCCGACACCAAATTTGTCCGTTGACCTCTGCCTCTGAATGATCCTCTAGTACAAGGAGTTGACACCAGAGGCCGCCACTAGCAGGTTCTAAGACTTGTAGCCACATTATGGCACTCCAGTTGCACCTTTTATCATGTTGGAAGATCATCTTCTCAAACCTACGTTATAACATGAGGTGTTTCCTCAATGCATGTATGGTTTCTGATCATCTACAAGTGATTTGGAAACTGAATAAAGAGTTGCTGTTCGGCCTAAAGCACGGGACACCTTTTCTGTGGTGTTTCAATTTCCAGATAAGGATGTGAACCAGAGAGCTGCTGAAAGCCATCCCTTGCCGTGCTCTGTACTGCAGTCTGGCTGCCTATGTGCACACGTTGGCCGTTGTAATTCTGCCTCCAGGTGGCAGTGCCCGAGCACAGCGGAGCTATGTGCTATTCTCACGAGCAGTCGCTGACCTAGCGTTTCCACTGCAGTACAGAGATTTCCATCGAATCCCTATATCTCCAGACCCCTGCCGCTATTTTGCTCCATCCTCCGACACCAAATTTGTCCGTTGACCTCTGCCTCTGAATGATCCTCTAGTACAAGGAGTTGACACCAGAGGCCGCCACTAGCAGTTTCTGAGACTTGTAGCCACATTACGGCACTCCAGTTGCACCTTTTATCATGTTTGAAGATCATCTTCTCAAACCTACGTTATAACATGAGGTGTTTCTTCAATGCATGTATGGTTTCTGATCATCTACAAGTGATTTGGAAACTGAATAAAGAGTTGCTGTTCGGCCTAAAGCATGGGACACCTTTTCTGTGGTGTTTCAGTTTCCAGATAAGGATGTGAACCAGAGAGCTGCTGAAGGCCATCCCTTGCCGTGCTCTGCACTGCAGTCTGGCTGCCACCGTGCACACGGTGGCTGTTGTAATTCTGCCTCCAGGTGGCAGTGCCCGAGCACAGCGGAGCTATGTGCTATTCTCACGAGCAGTCGCTGACCTAGCGTTTCCACTGCAGTACAGAGATTTCCATCGAATCCCTATATCTTTCAGACCCCTGCTGCTATTTTGCTCCATCCTCCGACACCAAATTTGTCCGTTGACCTCTGCCTCTGAATGATCCTCTAGTACAAGGAGTTGACACCAGAGGCCGCCACTAGCAGTTTCTGAGACTTGTAGCCACATTATGGCACTCCAGTTGCACCTTTTATCATGTTGGAAGATCATCTTCTCAAACCTACGTTATAACATGAGGTGTTTCCTCAATGCATGTATGGTTTCTGATCATCTACAAGTGATTTGGAAACTGAATAAAGAGTTGCTGTTCGGCCTAAAGCACGGGACACCTTTTCTGTGGTGTTTCAATTTCCAGATAAGGATGTGAACCAGAGAGCTGCTGAAGGCCATCCCTTGCCGTGCTCTGCACTGCAGTCTGGCTGCCTACGTGCACACGTTGGCCGTTGTAATTCTGCCTCCAGGTAGGGTGGCCGACGGGTCGGCGTGAGGGCCCAGTCTGTATCTGATCCTATGTTCAATGACCCTTTTATGATATGCCCCCATTTTTGATTCAGGGCAGATAGAAACTTCTAGTAATTTGTTATCAACAGATCTTGAATGGGTCCATCATATACAGGCTGGAATAGGCATAAGAAAGTGTATTACATAATGTAATTCAGGGGCAATATTGACTAACCTCAGATGTTGAGTCTTTTTTGAGCTCAATATCTGGGAGATCTCCTGAACCTCTCCATTGGTAGAGTTTGCACTGGTTGATGGATAATCCATGTAATAACGAAATTCTTTTTGTGTGTGAAGCATCCTGTATGCAGGTATCTCATGAGGGATTCCATTATAGCCTGACACAGTCAGATCCTTATCAGATAAGCCATCTAAAATGGATATTTATAGCTCAATTACTTTTCTAGAAATCTTCAATTGGTAATTCAGGGTTGACTACTGAAAATAGAGCTAAATCAGCTGAAAATGATGCATTTGGAATGGAAATGATACAACCTACCGCCTACCAGCGTCAGGCCATCTGCTGGGGGTCATTTAGGGGCATTTGGGTCATAATCCAAAGATTATATCATGCAATCAACACTAGATGGCACCCCTGTTGTATAGGTTAAAGAGACTGCCAACAAGGTGATCAGTTGTACTTTAGTTTAGACCTTTGACACTGCAGCAGCCCTGTGCTATGAGTGAGGTATGTATGTACACTCTTGAAATATCAAAAGCTGTCAGACAGGTGAGAGGGGTGAGGTTATTCTAATCATCTATCATCCATTTCCTATAAAAAATTTGAAGATCACATTAAGAGATTTTTAAATGCGAATATTGAGGCTTTCTCTGTATATATGATACATACTTGTCAGATCGATTTATAAAAATCCTCCGGCCACCCTACTCCAGGTGGCAGTGCCCGAGCACAGCGGGGCTATCTGCTATTCTCACGAGCAGTCGCTGCCCCAGCGTTTCCGCGGCAGTACCGAGATTTCCACCAAACCCTATATCTTTCAGACCCCTGCTGCTATTTTGCTCCATCCTCCGACACCAAATTTGTCCGTTGACCTCTGCCTCTGAATGATCCTCTAGTACAAGGAGTTGACACCAGAGGCCGCCACTAGCAGTTTCTGAGACTTGTAGCCACATTATGGCACTCCAGTTGCACCTTTTATCATGTTTGAAGATCATCTTCTCAAACCTACGTTATAACATGAGGTGTTTCCTCAATGCATGTATGGTTTCTGATCATCTACAAGTGATTTGGAAACTGAATAAAGAGTTGCTGTTCGGCCTAAAGCACGGGACACCTTTTCTGTGGTGTTTCAATTTCCAGATAAGGATGTGAACCAGAGAGCTGCTGAAGGCCATCCCTTGCCGTGCTCTGTACTGCAGTCCGGCTGCCTACGTGCACACGTTGGCCGTTGTAATTCTGCCTCCAGGTGGCAGTGCCCGAGCACAGCGGGGCTATGTGCTATTCTCATGAGCAGTCGCTGCCCCAGCGTTTCCGCGGCAGTACCGAGATTTCCAGCGAATCCCTATATCTCCAGACCCCTGCTGTTATTTTGCTCCATCCTCCGACACCAAATTTGTCCGTTGACCTCTGCCTCTGAATGATCCTCTAGTACAAGGAGTTGACACCAGAGGCCGCCACTAGCAGTTTCTGAGACGTGTAGCCACATTATGGCACTCCAGTTGCACCTTTTATCATGTTGGAAGATCATCTTCTCAAACCTACGTTATAACATGAGGTGTTTCTTCAATGCATGTATGGTTTCTGATCATCTACAAGTGATTTGGAAACTGTGTAAAGAGTTGCTGTTCGGCCTAAAGCACGGGACACCTTTTCTGTGGTGTTTCAATTTCCAGATAAGGATGTGAACCAGAGAGCTGCTGAAGGCCATCCCTTGCCGTGCTCTGCACTGCAGTCTGGCTGCCTACATGCACACGGTGGCCGTTGTAATTCTGCCTCCAGGTGGCAGTGCCCGAGCACAGCGGGGCTATGTTCTATTCTCACGAGCAGTCGCTGCCCCAGCATTTCCGGGGCAGTACCGAGATTTCCAGCGAATCCCTATATCTTCAGACCCCTGCTGCTATTTTGCTCCATCCTCCGACACCAAATTTGTCCGTTGACCTCTGCCTCTGAATGATCCTCTAGTACAAGGAGTTGAGACTTGTAGCCACATTATGGCACTCCAGTTGCACCTTTTATCATGTTGGAAGATCATCTTCTCAAACCTACGTTATAACATGAGGTCTTTCCTCAATGCATGTATGGTTTCTGATCATCTACAAGTGATTTGGAAACTGAATAAAGAGTTGCTGTTCGGCCTAAAGCACGGGACACCTTTTCTGTGGTGTTTCAATTTCCAGATAAGGATGTGAACCAGAGAGCTGCTGAAGGCCATCCCTTGCCGTGCTCTGCACTGCAGTCTGGCTGCCACCGTGCACACGGTGGCCGTTGTAGTTCTGCCTCCAGGTGGCAGTGCCCGAGCACAGCGGAGCTATGTGCTATTCTCACGAGCAGTCGCTGCCCCAGCGTTTCCGCGGCAGTACCGAGATTTCCACCGAATCCCTATATCTTTCAGACCCCTGCTGCTATTTTGCTCCATCCTCCGACACCAAATTTGTCCGTTGACCTCTGCCTCTGAATGATCCTCTAGTACAAGGAGTTGACACCAGAGGCCGCCACTAGCAGTTTCTGAGACTTGTAGCCACATTATGGCACTCCAGTTGCACCTTTTATCATGTTGGAAGATCATCTTCTCAAACCTACGTTATAACATGAGGTGTTTCTTCAATGCATGTATGGTTTCTGATCATCTACAAGTGATTTGGAAACTGTGTAAAGAGTTGCTGTTCGGCCTAAAGCACGGGACACCTTTTCTGTGGTGTTTCAATTTCCAGATAAGGATGTGAACCAGAGAGCTGCTGAAGGCCATCCCTTGCCGTGCTCTGCACTGCAGTCTGGCTGCCTACATGCACACGGTGGCCGTTGTAATTCTGCCTCCAGGTGGCAGTGCCCGAGCACAGCGGGGCTATGTTCTATTCTCACGAGCAGTCGCTGCCCCAGCATTTCCGGGGCAGTACCGAGATTTCCAGCGAATCCCTATATCTTCAGACCCCTGCTGCTATTTTGCTCCATCCTCCGACACCAAATTTGTCCGTTGACCTCTGCCTCTGAATGATCCTCTAGTACAAGGAGTTGAGACTTGTAGCCACATTATGGCACTCCAGTTGCACCTTTTATCATGTTGGAAGATCATCTTCTCAAACCTACGTTATAACATGAGGTGTTTCCTCAATGCATGTATGGTTTCTGATCATCTACAAGTGATTTGGAAACTGAATAAAGAGTTGCTGTTCGGCCTAAAGCACGGGACACCTTTTCTGTGGTGTTTCAATTTCCAGATAAGGATGTGAACCAGAGAGCTGCTGAAGGCCATCCCTTGCCGTGCTCTGTACTGCAGTCTGGCTGCCTACGTGCACACGTTGGCCGTTGTAATTCTGCCTCCAGGTGGCAGTGCCCGAGCACAGCGGGGCTATGTTCTATTCTCATGAGCAGTCGCTGCCCCAGCATTTCCGCGGCAGTACCGAGATTTCCAGCGAATCCCTATATCTCCAGACCCCTGCTGCTATTTTGCTCCATCCTCCGACACCAAATTTGTCCCTTGACCTCTGCCTCTGAATGATCCTCTAGTACAAGGAGTTGACACCAGAGGCCGCCACTAGCAGTTTCTGAGACTTGTAGCCACATTATGGCACTCCAGTTGCACCTTTTATCATGTTTGAAGATCATCTTCTCAAACCTACGTTATAACATGAGGTGTTTCCTCAATGCATGTATGGTTTCTGATCATCTACAAGTGATTTGGAAACTGAATGAAGAGTTGCTGTTCGGCCTAAAGCATGGGACACCTTTTCTGTGGTGTTTCATTTTCCAGATAAGGATGTGAACCAGAAAGCTGTTGAAGGCCATCCCTTGCCGTGCTCTGCACTGCAGTCTGGCTGCCACCTTGCACACGGTAGCTGTGTAATTCTGCCTCCAGGTGGCAGTGCCCGAGCACAGCGGGGCTATGTGCTATTCTCAGGAGCAGTCGCTGCCCCAACGTTTCCGCGGCAGTACCGATATTTCCACCGAATCCCTATATCTTTCAGACCCCTTCTGCTATTTTGCTCCATCCTCCGACACCAAATTTGTCCGTTGACCTCTGCCTCTGAATGATCCTCTAGTACAAGGAGTTGACACCAGAGGCCGCCACTAGCAGTTTCTGAGACTTGTAGCCACATTATGGCACTCCAGTTGCACCTTTTATCATGTTGGAAGATCATCTTCTCAAACCTACGTTATAACATGAGGTGTTTCCTCAATGCATGTATGGTTTCTGATCATCTACAAGTGATTTGGAAACTGAATAAAGAGTTGCTGTTCGGCCTAAAGCATGGGACACCTTTTCTGTGGTGTTTCAATTTCCAGATAAGGATGTGAACCAGAGAGCTGCTGAAGGCCATCCCTTGCCGTGCTCTGCACTGCAGTCTGGCTGCCTACGTGCACACGGTGGCCGTTGTAATTCTGCCTCCAGGTGGCAGTGCCCGAGCACAGCGGGGCTATGTTCTATTCTCACGAGCTGTCGCTGCCCCAGCGTTTCCGCGGCAGTACCGAGATTTCCAGCGAATCCCTATATCTCCAGACCCCTGCTGCTATTTTGCTCCATCCTCCGACACCAAATTTGTCCGTTGACCTCTGCCTCTGAATGATCCTCTAGTACAAGGAGTTGACACCAGAGGCCGCCACTAGCAGTTTCTGAGACTTGTAGCCACATTATGGCACCCCAGTTGCACCTTTTATCATGTTGGAAGATCATCTTCTCAAACCTACGTTATAACATGAGGTGTTTCCTCAATGCATGTATGGTTTCTGATCATCTACAAGTGATTTGGAAACTGAATAAAGAGTTGTTGTTAGGCCTAAAGCACGGGACACCTTTTCTGTGGTGTTTCAATTTCCAGATAAGGATGTGAACCAGAGAGCTGCTGAAGGCCATCCCTTGCCGTGTTCTGTACTGCAGTCCGGCTGCCTACGTGCACACGTTGGCCGTTGTAATTCTGCCTCCAGGTGGCAGTGCCCGAGCACAGCGGGGCTATGTGCTATTCTCATGAGCAGTCGCTGCCCCAGCGTTTCCGCGGCAGTACCGAGATTTCCAGCGAATCCCTATATCTCCAGACCCCTGCTGCTACTTTGCTCCATCCTCCGACACCAAATTTGTCCGTTGACCTCTGCCTCTGAATGATCCTCTAGTACAAGGAGTTGACACCAGAGGCCGCCACTAGCAGTTTCTGAGACGTGTAGCCACATTATGGCACTCCAGTTGCACCTTTTATCATGTTGGAAGATCATCTTCTCAAACCTACGTTATAACATGAGGTGTTTCTTCAATGCATGTATGGTTTCTGATCATCTACAAGTGATTTGGAAACTGAATAAAGAGTTGCTGTTCGGCCTAAAGCATGGGACACCTTTTCTGTGGTGTTTCATTTTCCAGATAAGGATTTGAACCAGAAAGCTGTTGAAGGCCATCCCTTGCCGTGCTCTGCACTGCAGTCTGGCTTCCACCGTGCACACGGTAGCTGTGTAATTCTGCCTCCAGGTGGCAGTGCCCGAGCACAGCGGGGCTATGTGCTATTCTCATGAGCAGTCGCTGCCCCAGCGTTTCCGCGGCAGTACCGAGATTTCCAGCGAATCCCTATATCTCCAGACCCCTGCTGTTATTTTGCTCCATCCTCCGACACCAAATTTGTCCGTTGACCTCTGCCTCTGAATGATCCTCTAGTACAAGGAGTTGACACCAGAGGCCGCCACTAGCAGTTTCTGAGACGTGTAGCCACATTATGGCACTCCAGTTGCACCTTTTATCATGTTTGAAGATCATCTTCTCAAACCTACGTTATAACATGAGGTGTTTCTTCAATGCATGTATGGTTTCTGATCATCTACAAGTGATTTGGAAACTGAATAAAGAGTTGCTGTTCGGCCTAAAGCATGGGACACCTTTTCTGTGGTGTTTCATTTTCCAGATAAGGATTTGAACCAGAAAGCTGTTGAAGGCCATCCCTTGCCGTGCTCTGCACTGCAGTCTGGCTGCCACCGTGCACACGGTAGCTGTGTAATTCTGCCTCCAGGTGGCAGTGCCCGAGCACAGCGGGGCTATCTGCTATTCTCACGAGCAGTCGCTGCCCCAGCGTTTCCGCGGCAGTACCGAGATTTCCACCGAATCCTTATATCTTTCAGACCCCTGCTGCTATTTTGCTCCATCCTCCGACACCAAATTTGTCCGTTGACCTCTGCCTCTGAATGATCCTCTAGTACAAGGAGTTGACACCAGAGGCCGCCACTAGCAGTTTCTGAGACTTGTAGCCACATTATGGCACTCCAGTTGCACCTTTTATCATGTTGGAAGATCATCTTCTCAAACCTACGTCTGGCTGCCTACGTGCACACGTTGGCCGTTGTAATTCTGCCTCCAGGTGGCAGAGCCCGAGCACAGCGGAGCTATGTGCTATTCTCACGAGCAGTCGCTGCCCCAGCGTTTCCGCGGCAGTACCGAGATTTCCACCGAATCCCTATATCTTTCAGACCCCTGCTGCTATTTTGCTCCATCCTCCGACACCAAATTTGTCCGTTGACCTCTGCCTCTGAATGATCCTCTAGTACAAGGAGTTGACACCAGAGGCCGCCACTAGCAGTTTCTGAGACTTGTAGCCACATTATGGCACTCCAGTTGCACCTTTTATCATGTTGGAAGATCATCTTCTCAAACCTACGTTATAACATGAGGTGTTTCCTCAATGCATGTATGGTTTCTGATCATCTACAAGTGATTTGGAAACTGAATAAAGAGTTGCTGTTCGGCCTAAAGCATGGGACACCTTTTCTGTGGTGTTTCAATTTCCAGATAAGGATGTGAACCAGAGAGCTGCTGAAGGCCATCCCTTGCCGTGCTCTGCACTGCAGTCTGGCTGCCACCGTGCACACGGTGGCTGTTGTAGTTCTGCCTCCAGGTGGCAGTGCCCGAGCACAGCGGAGCTATGTGCTATTCTCACGAGCAGTCGCTGCCCCAGCGTTTCCGCGGCAGTACCGAGATTTCCACCGAATCCCTATATCTTTCAGACCCCTGCTGCTATTTTGCTCCATCCTCCGACACCAAATTTGTCCGTTGACCTCTGCCTCTGAATGATCCTCTAGTACAAGGAGTTGACACCAGAGGCCGCCACTAGCAGTTTCTGAGACTTGTAGCCACATTATGGCACTCCATTTGCACCTTTTATCATGTTAGAAGATCATCTTCTCAAACCTACGTTATAACATGAGGTCTTTCCTCAATGCATGTATGGTTTATGATCATCTACAAGTGATTTGGAAACTGAATAAAGAGTTGCTGTTCGGCCTAAAGCATGGGACACCTTTTCTGTGCTGTTTCAATTTCCAGATAAGGGTGTGAACCAGAGAGCTGCTGAAGGCCATCCCTTGCCGTGCTCTGTACTGCAATCTGGCTGCCTACGTGCACACGTTGGCCGTTGTAATTCTGCCTCCAGGTGGCAGTGCCCGAGCACAGCGGGGCTATGTTCTATTCTCATGAGCAGTCGCTGCCCCAGCGTTTCCGCGGCAGTTCCGAGATTTCCATCGAATCCCTATATCTTTCAGACCCCTGCTGCTATTTTGCTCCATCCTCCGACACCAAATTTGTCCGGTGACCTCTGCCTCTGAATGATCCTCTAGTACAAGGAGTTGACACCAGAGGCCGCCACTAGCAGTTTCTGAGACTTGTAGCCACATTATGGCACTCCAGTTGCACCTTTTATCATGTTGGAAGATCATCTTCTCAAACCTACGTTATAACATGAGGTCTTTCCTCAATGCATGTATGGTTTCTGATCATCTACAAGTGATTTGGAAACTGAATAAAGAGTTGCTGTTCGGCCTAAAGCATGGGACACCTTTTCTGTGGTGTTTCAATTTCCAGATAAGGATGTGAACCAGAGAGCTGCTGAAAGCCATCCCTTGCCGTGCTCTGTACTGCAATCTGGCTGCCTACGTGCACACGTTGGCCGTTGTAATTCTGCCTCCAGGTGGCAGTGCCCGAGCACAGCGGGGCTATGTTCTATTCTCATGAGCAGTCGCTGCCCCAGCGTTTCCGCGGCAGTACCGAGATTTCCACCGAATCCCTATATCTCCAGACCCCTGCTGCTATTTTGCTCCATCCTCCGACACCAAATTTGTCCGTTGACCTCTGCCTCTGAATGATCCTCTAGTACAAGGAGTTGACACCAGAGGCCGCCACTAGCAGTTTCTGAGACTTGTAGCCACATTATGGCACTCCAGTTGCACCTTTTATCATGTTGGAAGATCATCTTCTCAAACCTACGTTATAACATGAGGTCTTTCCTCGATGCATGTATGGTTTCTGATCATCTACAAGTGATTTGGAAACTGAATAAAGAGTTGCTGTTCGGCCTAAAGCACGGGACACCTTTTCTGTGGTGTTTCAATTTCCAGATAAGGATGTGAACCAGAGAGCTGCTGAAGGCCATCCCTTGCCGTGCTCTGCACTGCAGTCTGGCTGCCTACATGCACACGGTGGCCGTTGTAATTCTGCCTCCAGGTGGCAGTGCCCGAGCACAGCGGGGCTATGTTCTATTCTCACGAGCAGTCGCTGCCCCAGCATTTCCGGGGCAGTACCGAGATTTCCAGCGAATCCCTATATCTTCAGACCCCTGCTGCTATTTTGCTCCATCCTCCGACACCAAATTTGTCCGTTGACCTCTGCCTCTGAATGATCCTCTAGTACAAGGAGTTGACACCAGAGGCCGCCACTAGCAGTTTCTGAGACTTGTAGCCACATTATGGCACTCCAGTTGCACCTTTTATCATGTTGGAAGATCATCTTCTCAAACCTACGTTATAACATGAGGTCTTTCCTCAATGCATGTATGGTTTCTGATCATCTAAAAGTGATTTGGAAACTGAATAAAGAGTTGCTGTTCGGCCTAAAGCACGGGACACCTTTTCTGTGGTGTTTCAATTTCCAGATAAGGATGTGAACCAGAGAGCTGCTGAAAGCCATCCCTTGCCGTGCTCTGTACTGCAATCTGGCTGCCTACGTGCACACGTTGGCCGTTGTAATTCTGCCTCCAGGTGGCAGTGCCCGAGCACAGCGGGGCTATGTTCTTTTCTCATGAGCAGTCGCTGCCCCAGCGTTTCCGCGGCAGTACCGAGATTTCCACCGAATCCCTATATCTCCAGACCCCTGCTGCTATTTTGCTCCATCCTCCGACACCAAATTTGTCCGTTGACCTCTGCCTCTGAATGATCCTCTAGTACAAGGAGTTGACACCAGAGGCCGCCACTAGCAGTTTCTGAGACTTGTAGCCACATTATGGCACTCCAGTTGCACCTTTTATCATGTTGGAACATCATCTTTTCAAACCTACGTTATAACATGAGGTGTTTCTTCAATGCATGTATGGTTTCTGATCATCTACAAGTGATTTGGAAACTGAATAAAGAGTTGCTGTTCGGCCTAAAGCATGGGACACCTTTTCTGTGGTGTTTCAGTTTCCAGATAAGGATGTGAACCAGAGAGCTGCTGAAGGCCATCCATTGCCGTGCTCTACACTGCAGTCTGGCTGCCACCGTGCACACGTTGGCTGTTGTAATTCTGCCTCCAGGTGGCACTGCCCGAGCACAGCGGAGCTATGTGCTATTCTCACGAGCAGTCGCTGCCCCAGCGTTTCCGCGGCAGTACCGAGATTTCCACCGAATCCCTATATCTTTCAGACCCCTGCTGCTATTTTGCTCCATCCTCCGACACCAAATTTGTCCATTGACCACTGCCTCTGAATGATCCTCTAGTACAAGGAGTTGACACCAGAGGCCGCCACTAGCAGTTTCTGAGACTTGTAGCCACATTATGGCATTCCAGTTGCACCTTTTATCATGTTGGAAGATCATCTTCTCAAACCTACGTTATAACATGAGGTGTTTCCTCAATGCATGTATGGTTTCTGATCATCTACAAGTGATTTGGAAACTGAATAAAGAGTTGCTGTTCGGCCTAAAGCACGGGACACCTTTTCTGTGGTGTTTCAATTTCCAGATAAGGATGTGAACCAGAGAGCTGCTGAAGGCCATCCCTTGCCGTGCTCTGCACTGCAGTCTGGCTGCCACCGTGCACACGGTGGCTGTTGTAGTTCTGCCTCCAGGTGGCAGTGCCCGAGCACAGCGGAGCTATGTGCTATTCTCACGAGCAGTCGCTGCCCCAGCGTTTCCGCGGCAGTACCGAGATTTCCACCGAATCCCTATATCTTTCAGACCCCTGCTGCTATTTTGCTCCATCCTCCGACACCAAATTTGTCCGTTGACCTCTGCCTCTGAATGATCCTCTAGTACAAGGAGTTGACACCAGAGGCCGCCACTAGCAGTTTCTGAGACTTGTAGCCACATTATGGCACTCCAGTTGCACCTTTTATCATGTTAGAAGATCATCTTCTCAAACCTACGTTATAACATGAGGTGTTTCCTCAATGCATGTATGGTTTCTGATCATCTACAATGATTTGGAAACTGAATAAAGAGTTGCTGTTCGGCCTAAAGCATGGGACACCTTTTCTGTGGTGTTTCAATTTCCAGATAAGGATGTGAACCAGAGAGCTGCTGAAGGCCATCCCTTGCCGTGCTCTGTACTGCAATCTGGCTGCCTACGTGCACACGTTGGCCGTTGTAATTCTGCCTCCAGGTGGCAGTGCCCGAGCACAGCGGGGCTATGTTCTATTCTCATGACCAGTCGCCGCCCCAGCGTTTCCGCGGCAGTACAGAGATTTCCACCGAATCCCTATATCTTTCAGACCCCTGCTGCTATTTTGCTCCATCCTCCGACACCAAATTTGTCCGTTGACCTCTGCCTCTGAATGATCCTCTAGTACAAGGAGTTGACACCAGAGGCCGCCACTAGCAGTTTCTGAGACTTGTAGCCACATTATGGCACTCCAGTTGCACCTTTTATCATGTTGGAAGATCATCTTCTCAAACCTACGTTATAACATGAGGTCTTTCCTCAATGCATGTATGGTTTCTGATCATCTACAAGTGATTTGGAAACTGAATAAAGAGTTGCTGTTCGGCCTAAAGCACGGGACACCTTTTCTGTGGTGTTTCAATTTCCAGATAAGCATGTGAACCAGAGAGCTGCTGAAAGCCATCCCTTGCCATGCTCTGTACTGCAATCTGGCTGCCTACGTGCACACGTTGGCCGTTGTAATTCTGCCTCCAGGTGGCAGTGCCCGAGCACAGCGGGGCTATGTTCTATTCTCATGAGCAGTCGCTGCCCCAGCGTTTCCGCGGCAGTACCGAGATTTCCACCGAATCCCTATATCTCCAGACCCCTGCTGCTATTTTGCTCCATCCTCCGACACCAAATTTGTCCATTGACCTCTGCCTCTGAATGATCCTCTAGTACAAGGAGTTGACACCAGAGGCCGCCACTAGCAGTTTCTGAGACTTGTAGCCACATTATGGCACTCCAGTTGCACCTTTTATCATGTTGGAAGATCATCTTCTCAAACCTACGTTATAACATGAGGTCTTTCCTCAATGCATGTATGGTTTCTGATCATCTACAAGTGATTTGGAAACTGAATAAAGAGTTGCTGTTCGGCCTAAAGCACGGGACACCTTTTCTGTGGTGTTTCAATTTCCAGATAAGGATGTGAACCAGAGAGCTGCTGAAGGCCATCCATTGCCGTGCTCTGTACTGCAATCTGGCTGCCTACGTGCACACGTTGGCCGTTGTAATTCTGCCTCCAGGTGGCAGTGCCCGAGCACAGCCGGGCTATGTTCTATTCTCATGAGCAGTCGCCGCCCCAGCGTTTCCGCGGCAGTACCGAGATTTCCACCGAATCCCTATATCTTTCAGACCCCTGCTGCTATTTTGCTCCATCCTCCGACACCAAATTTGTCCGTTGACCTCTGCCTCTGAATGATCCTCTAGTACAAGGAGTTGACACCAGAGGCCGCCACTAGCAGTTTCTGAGACTTGTAGCCACATTATGGCACTCCAGTTGCACCTTTTATCATGTTGGAAGATCATCTTCTCAAACCTACGTTATAACATGAGGTCTTTCCTCAATGCATGTATGGTTTCTGATCATCTACAAGTGATTTGGAAACTGAATAAAGAGTTGCTGTTCGGCCTAAAGCATGGGACACCTTTTCTGTGGTGTTTCAATTTCCAGATAAGGATGTGAACCAGAGAGCTGCTGAAGGCCATCCCTTGCCGTGCTCTGTACTGCAATCTGGCTGCCTACGTGCACACGTTGGCCGTTGTAATTCTGCCTCCAGGTGGCAGTGCCCGAGCACAGCGGGGCTATGTTCTATTCTCATGACCAGTCGCCGCCCCAGCGTTTCCGCGGCAGTACAGAGATTTCCACCGAATCCCTATATCTTTCAGACCCCTGCTGCTATTTTGCTCCATCCTCCGACACCAAATTTGTCCGTTGACCTCTGCCTCTGAATGATCCTCTAGTACAAGGAGTTGACACCAGAGGCCGCCACTAGCAGTTTCTGAGACTTGTAGCCACATTATGGCACTCCAGTTGCACCTTTTATCATGTTGGAAGATCATCTTCTCAAACCTACGTTATAACATGAGGTCTTTCCTCAATGCATGTATGGTTTCTGATCATCTACAAGTGATTTGGAAACTGAATAAAGAGTTGCTGTTCGGCCTAAAGCACGGGACACCTTTTCTGTGGTGTTTCAATTTCCAGATAAGCATGTGAACCAGAGAGCTGCTGAAAGCCATCCCTTGCCATGCTCTGTACTGCAATCTGGCTGCCTACGTGCACACGTTGGCCGTTGTAATTCTGCCTCCAGGTGGCAGTGCCCGAGCACAGCGGGGCTATGTTCTATTCTCATGAGCAGTCGCTGCCCCAGCGTTTCCGCGGCAGTACCGAGATTTCCAGCGAATCCCTATATCTCCAGACCCCTGCTGCTATTTTGCTCCATCCTCCGACACCAAATTTGTCCATTGACCTCTGCCTCTGAATGATCCTCTAGTACAAGGAGTTGACACCAGAGGCCGCCACTAGCAGTTTCTGAGACTTGTAGCCACATTATGGCACTCCAGTTGCACCTTTTATCATGTTGGAAGATCATCTTCTCAAACCTACGTTATAACATGAGGTCTTTCCTCAATGCATGTATGGTTTCTGATCATCTACAAGTGATTTGGAAACTGAATAAAGAGTTGCTGTTCGGCCTAAAGCACGGGACACCTTTTCTGTGGTGTTTCAATTTCCAGATAAGGATGTGAACCAGAGAGCTGCTGAAGGCCATCCATTGCCGTGCTCTGTACTGCAATCTGGCTGCCTACGTGCACACGTTGGCCGTTGTAATTCTGCCTCCAGGTGGCAGTGCCCGAGCACAGCGGGGCTATGTTCTATTCTCATGAGCAGTCGCCGCCCCAGCGTTTCCGCGGCAGTACCGAGATTTCCACCGAATCCCTATATCTTTCAGACCCCTGCTGCTATTTTGCTCCATCCTCCGACACCAAATTTGTCCGTTGACCTCTGCCTCTGAATGATCCTCTAGTACAAGGAGTTGACACCAGAGGCCGCCACTAGCAGTTTCTGAGACTTGTAGCCACATTATGGCACTCCAGTTGCACCTTTTATCATGTTGGAAGATCATCTTCTCAAACCTACGTTATAACATGAGGTCTTTCCTCAATGCATGTATGGTTTCTGATCATCTACAAGTGATTTGGAAACTGAATAAAGAGTTGCTGTTCGGCCTAAAGCACGGGACACCTTTTCTGTGGTGTTTCAATTTCCAGATAAGGATGTGAACCAGAGAGCTGCTGAAAGCCATCCCTTGCCGTGCTCTGTACTGCAATCTGGCTGCCTACGTGCACACGTTGGCCGTTGTAATTCTGCCTCCAGGTGGCAGTGCCCGAGCACAGCGGGGCTATGTTCTATTCTCATGAGCAGTCGCTGCCCCAGCATTTCCGGGGCAGTACCGAGATTTCCAGCGAATCCCTATATCTTCAGACCCCTGCTGCTATTTTGCTCCATCCTCCGACACCAAATTTGTCCGTTGACCTCTGCCTCTGAATGATCCTCTAGTACAAGGAGTTGACACCAGAGGCCGCCACTAGCAGTTTCTGAGACTTGTAGCCACATTATGGCACTCCAGTTGCACCTTTTATCATGTTGGAAGATCATCTTCTCAAACCTACGTTATAACATGAGGTGTTTCTTCAATGCATGTATGGTTTCTGATCATCTACAAGTGATTTGGAAACTGAATAAAGAGTTGCTGTTCGGCCTAAAGCATGGGACACCTTTTCTGTGGTGTTTCAGTTTCCAGATAAGGATGTGAACCAGAGAGCTGCTGAAGGCCATCCATTGCCGTGCTCTACACTGCAGTCTGGCTGCCATCGTGCACACGTTGGCTGTTGTAATTCTGCCTCCAGGTGGCAGTGCCCGAGCACAGCGGAGCTATGTGCTATTCTCACGAGCAGTCGCTGCCCCAGCGTTTCCGCGGCAGTACCGAGATTTCCACCGAATCCCTATATCTTTCAGACCCCTGCTGCTATTTTGCTCCATCCTCCGACACCAAATTTGTCCATTGACCGCTGCCTCTGAATGATCCTCTAGTACAAGGAGTTGACACCAGAGGCCGCCACTAGCAGTTTCTGAGACTTGTAGCCACATTATGGCATTCCAGTTGCACCTTTTATCATGTTGGAAGATCATCTTCTCAAACCTACGTTATAACATGAGGTGTTTCCTCAATGCATGTATGGTTTCTGATCATCTACAAGTGATTTGGAAACTGAATAAAGAGTTGCTGTTCGGCCTAAAGCATGGGACACCTTTTCTGTGGTGTTTCAATTTCCAGATAAGGATGTGAACCAGAGAGCTGCTGAAGGCCATCCCTTGCCGTGCTCTGTACTGCAATCTGGCTGCCTACGTGCACACGTTGGCCGTTGTAATTCTGCCTCCAGGTGGCAGTGCCCGAGCACAGCGGGGCTATGTTCTATTCTCATGAGCAGTCGCCGCCCCAGCGTTTCCGCGGCAGTACAGAGATTTCCACCGAATCCCTATATCTTTCAGACCCCTGCTGCTATTTTGCTCCATCCTCCGACACCAAATTTGTCCGTTGACCTCTGCCTCTGAATGATCCTCTAGTACAAGGAGTTGACACCAGAGGCCGCCACTAGCAGTTTCTGAGACTTGTAGCCACATTATGGCACTCCAGTTGCACCTTTTATCATGTTGGAAGATCATCTTCTCAAACCTACGTTATAACATGAGGTCTTTCCTCAATGCATGTATGGTTTCTGATCATCTACAAGTGATTTGGAAACTGAATAAAGAGTTGCTGTTCGGCCTAAAGCACGGGACACCTTTTCTGTGGTGTTTCAATTTCCAGATAAGCATGTGAACCAGAGAGCTGCTGAAAGCCATCCCTTGCCGTGCTCTGTACTGCAATCTGGCTGCCTACGTGCACACGTTGGCCGTTGTAATTCTGCCTCCAGGTGGCAGTGCCCGAGCACAGCGGGGCTATGTTCTATTCTCATGAGCAGTCGCTGCCCCAGCGTTTCCGCGGCAGTACCGAGATTTCCACCGAATCCCTATATCTCCAGACCCCTGCTGCTATTTTGCTCCATCCTCCGACACCAAATTTGTCCGTTGACCTCTGCCTCTGAATGATCCTCTAGTACAAGGAGTTGACACCAGAGGCCGCCACTAGCAGTTTCTGAGACTTGTAGCCACATTATGGCACTCCAGTTGCACCTTTTATCATGTTGGAAGATCATCTTCTCAAACCTACGTTATAACATGAGGTCTTTCCTCAATGCATGTATGGTTTCTGATCATCTACAAGTGATTTGGAAACTGAATAAAGAGTTGCTGTTCGGCCTAAAGCACGGGACACCTTTTCTGTGGTGTTTCAATTTCCAGATAAGGATGTGAACCAGAGAGCTGCTGAAGGCCATCCATTGCCGTGCTCTGTACTGCAATCTGGCTGCCTACGTGCACCCGTTTGTCCGTTGTAATTCTGCCTCCAGGTGGCAGTGCCCGAGCACAGCGGGGCTATGTTCTATTCTCATGAGCAGTCGCCGCCCCAGCGTTTCCGCGGCAGTACCGAGATTTCCACCGAATCCCTATATCTTTCAGACCCCTGCTGCTATTTTGCTCCATCCTCCGACACCAAATTTGTCCGTTGACCTCTGCCTCTGAATGATCCTCTAGTACAAGGAGTTGACACCAGAGGCCGCCACTAGCAGTTTCTGAGACTTGTAGCCACATTATGGCACTCCAGTTGCACCTTTTATCATGTTGGAAGATCATCTTCTCAAACCTACGTTATAACATGAGGTCTTTCCTCAATGCATGTATGGTTTCTGATCATCTACAAGTGATTTGGAAACTGAATAAAGAGTTGCTGTTCGGCCTAAAGCACGGGACACCTTTTCTGTGGTGTTTCAATTTCCAGATAAGGATGTGAACCAGAGAGCTGCTGAAAGCCATCCCTTGCCGTGCTCTGTACTGCAATCTGGCTGCCTACGTGCACACGTTGGCCGTTGTAATTCTGCCTCCAGGTGGCAGTGCCCGAGCACAGCGGGGCTATGTTCTATTCTCATGAGCAGTCGCTGCCCCAGCATTTCCGGGGCAGTACCGAGATTTCCAGCGAATCCCTATATCTTCAGACCCCTGCTGCTATTTTGCTCCATCCTCCGACACCAAATTTGTCCGTTGACCTCTGCCTCTGAATGATCCTCTAGTACAAGGAGTTGACACCAGAGGCCGCCACTAGCAGTTTCTGAGACTTGTAGCCACATTATGGCACTCCAGTTGCACCTTTTATCATGTTGGAAGATCATCTTCTCAAACCTACGTTATAACATGAGGTCTTTCCTCAATGCATGTATGGTTTCTGATCATCTACAAGTGATTTGGAAACTGAATAAAGAGTTGCTGTTCGGCCTAAAGCACGGGACACCTTTTCTGTGGTGTTTCAATTTCCAGATAAGCATGTGAACCAGAGAGCTGCTGAAAGCCATCCCTTGCCGTGCTCTGTACTGCAATCTGGCTGCCATCGTGCACACGTTGGCCGTTGTAATTCTGCCTCCAGGTGGCAGTGCCCGAGCACAGCGGGGCTATGTTCTATTCTCATGAGCAGTCGCTGCCCCAGCGTTTCCGCGGCAGTACCGAGATTTCCACTGAATCCCTATATCTCCAGACCCCTGCTGCTATTTTGCTCCATCCTCCGACACCAAATTTGTCCGTTGACCTCTGCCTCTGAATGATCCTCTAGTACAAGGAGTTGACACCAGAGGCCGCCACTAGCAGTTTCTGAGACTTGTAGCCACATTATGGCACTCCAGTTGCACCTTTTATCATGTTGGAACATCATCTTTTCAAACCTACGTTATAACATGAGGTGTTTCTTCAATGCATGTATGGTTTCTGATCATCTACAAGTGATTTGGAAACTGAATAAAGAGTTGCTGTTCGGCCTAAAGCATGGGACACCTTTTCTGTGGTGTTTCAGTTTCCAGATAAGGATGTGAACCAGAGAGCTGCTGAAGGCCATCCATTGCCGTGCTCTACACTGCAGTCTGGCTGCCACCGTGCACACGTTGGCTGTTGTAATTCTGCCTCCAGGTGGCACTGCCCGAGCACAGCGGAGCTATGTGCTATTCTCACGAGCAGTCGCTGCCCCAGCGTTTCCGCGGCAGTACCGAGATTTCCACCGAATCCCTATATCTTTCAGACCCCTGCTGCTATTTTGCTCCATCCTCCGACACCAAATTTGTCCATTGACCGCTGCCTCTGAATGATCCTCTAATACAAGGAGTTGACACCAGAGGCCGCCACTAGCAGTTTCTGAGACTTGTAGCCACATTATGGCATTCCAGTTGCACCTTTTATCATGTTGGAAGATCATCTTCTCAAACCTACGTTATAACATGAGGTGTTTCCTCAATGCATGTATGGTTTCTGATCATCTACAAGTGATTTGGAAACTGAATAAAGAGTTGCTGTTCGGCCTAAAGCACGGGACACCTTTTCTGTGGTGTTTCAATTTCCAGATAAGGATGTGAACCAGAGAGCTGCTGAAGGCCATCCCTTGCCGTGCTCTGCACTGCAGTCTGGCTGCCACCGTGCACACGGTGGCTGTTGTAGTTCTGCCTCCAGGTGGCAGTGCCCGAGCACAGCGGAGCTATGTGCTATTCTCACGAGCAGTCGCTGCCCCAGCGTTTCCGCGGCAGTACCGAGATTTCCACCGAATCCCTATATCTTTCAGACCCCTGCTGCTATTTTGCTCCATCCTCCGACACCAAATTTGTCCGTTGACCTCTGCCTCTGAATGATCCTCTAGTACAAGGAGTTGACACCAGAGGCCGCCACTAGCAGTTTCTGAGACTTGTAGCCACATTATGGCACTCCAGTTGCACCTTTTATCATGTTGGAAGATCATCTTCTCAAACCTACGTTATAACATGAGGTCTTTCCTCAATGCATGTATGGTTTCTGATCATCTACAAGTGATTTGGAAACTGAATAAAGAGTTGCTGTTCGGCCTAAAGCACGGGACACCTTTTCTGTGGTGTTTCAATTTCCAGATAAGGATGTGAACCAGAGAGCTGCTGAAAGCCATCCCTTGCCGTGCTCTGTACTGCAATCTGGCTGCCTACGTGCACACGTTGGCCGTTGTAATTCTGCCTCCAGGTGGCAGTGCCCGAGCACAGCGGGGCTATGTTCTATTCTCATGAGCAGTCGCTGCCCCAGCGTTTCCGCGGCAGTACCGAGATTTCCACTGAATCCCTATATCTCCAGACCCCTGCTGCTATTTTGCTCCATCCTCCGACACCAAATTTGTCCGTTGACCTCTGCCTCTGAATGATCCTCTAGTACAAGGAGTTGACACCAGAGGCCGCCACTAGCAGTTTCTGAGACTTGTAGCCACATTATGGCACTCCAGTTGCACCTTTTATCATGTTGGAACATCATCTTTTCAAACCTACGTTATAACATGAGGTGTTTCTTCAATGCATGTATGGTTTCTGATCATCTACAAGTGATTTGGAAACTGAATAAAGAGTTGCTGTTCGGCCTAAAGCATGGGACACCTTTTCTGTGGTGTTTCAGTTTCCAGATAAGGATGTGAACCAGAGAGCTGCTGAAGGCCATCCATTGCCGTGCTCTACACTGCAGTCTGGCTGCCACCGTGCACACGTTGGCTGTTGTAATTCTGCCTCCAGGTGGCACTGCCCGAGCACAGCGGAGCTATGTGCTATTCTCACGAGCAGTCGCTGCCCCAGCGTTTCCGCGGCAGTACCGAGATTTCCACCGAATCCCTATATCTTTCAGACCCCTGCTGCTATTTTGCTCCATCCTCCGACACCAAATTTGTCCATTGACCGCTGCCTCTGAATGATCCTCTAGTACAAGGAGTTGACACCAGAGGCCGCCACTAGCAGTTTCTGAGACTTGTAGCCACATTATGGCATTCCAGTTGCACCTTTTATCATGTTGGAAGATCATCTTCTCAAACCTACGTTATAACATGAGGTGTTTCCTCAATGCATGTATGGTTTCTGATCATCTACAAGTGATTTGGAAACTGAATAAAGAGTTGCTGTTCGGCCTAAAGCACGGGACACCTTTTCTGTGGTGTTTCAATTTCCAGATAAGGATGTGAACCAGAGAGCTGCTGAAGGCCATCCCTTGCCGTGCTCTGCACTGCAGTCTGGCTGCCACCGTGCACACGGTGGCTGTTGTAGTTCTGCCTCCAGGTGGCAGTGCCCGAGCACAGCGGAGCTATGTGCTATTCTCACGAGCAGTCGCTGCCCCAGCGTTTCCGCGGCAGTACCGAGATTTCCACCGAATCCCTATATCTTTCAGACCCCTGCTGCTATTTTGCTCCATCCTCCGACACCAAATTTGTCCGTTGACCTCTGCCTCTGAATGATCCTCTAGTACAAGGAGTTGACACCAGAGGCCGCCACTAGCAGTTTCTGAGACTTGTAGCCACATTATGGCACTCCAGTTGCACCTTTTATCATGTTGGAAGATCATCTTCTCAAACCTACGTTATAACATGAGGTCTTTCCTCAATGCATGTATGGTTTCTGATCATCTACAAGTGATTTGGAAACTGAATAAAGAGTTGCTGTTCGGCCTAAAGCACGGGACACCTTTTCTGTGGTGTTTCAATTTCCAGATAAGGATGTGAACCAGAGAGCTGCTGAAAGCCATCCCTTGCCGTGCTCTGTACTGCAATCTGGCTGCCTACGTGCACACGTTGGCCGTTGTAATTCTGCCTCCAGGTGGCAGTGCCCGAGCACAGCGGGGCTATGTTCTATTCTCATGAGCAGTCGCTGCCCCAGCATTTCCGGGGCAGTACCGAGATTTCCAGCGAATCCCTATATCTTCAGACCCCTGCTGCTATTTTGCTCCATCCTCCGACACCAAATTTGTCCGTTGACCTCTGCCTCTGAATGATCCTCTAGTACAAGGAGTTGACACCAGAGGCCGCCACTAGCAGTTTCTGAGACTTGTAGCCACATTATGGCACTCCAGTTGCACCTTTTATCATGTTGGAAGATCATCTTCTCAAACCTACGTTATAACATGAGGTCTTTCCTCAATGCATGTATGGTTTCTGATCATCTACAAGTGATTTGGAAACTGAATAAAGAGTTGCTGTTCGGCCTAAAGCACGGGACACCTTTTCTGTGGTGTTTCAATTTCCAGATAAGCATGTGAACCAGAGAGCTGCTGAAAGCCATCCCTTGCCGTGCTCTGTACTGCAATCTGGCTGCCTACGTGCACACGTTGGCCGTTGTAATTCTGCCTCCAGGTGGCAGTGCCCGAGCACAGCGGGGCTATGTTCTATTCTCATGAGCAGTCGCTGCCCCAGCGTTTCCGCGGCAGTACCGAGATTTCCACTGAATCCCTATATCTCCAGACCCCTGCTGCTATTTTGCTCCATCCTCCGACACCAAATTTGTCCGTTGACCTCTGCCTCTGAATGATCCTCTAGTACAAGGAGTTGACACCAGAGGCCGCCACTAGCAGTTTCTGAGACTTGTAGCGACATTATGGCACTCCAGTTGCACCTTTTATCATGTTGGAACATCATCTTTTCAAACCTACGTTATAACATGAGGTGTTTCTTCAATGCATGTATGGTTTCTGATCATCTACAAGTGATTTGGAAACTGAATAAAGAGTTGCTGTTCGGCCTAAAGCATGGGACACCTTTTCTGTGGTGTTTCAGTTTCCAGATAAGGATGTGAACCAGAGAGCTGCTGAAGGCCATCCATTGCAGTGCTCTACACTGCAGTCTGGCTGCCACCGTGCACACGTTGGCTGTTGTAATTCTGCCTCCAGGTGGCACTGCCCGAGCACAGCGGAGCTATGTGCTATTCTCACGAGCAGTCGCTGCCCCAGCGTTTCCGCGGCAGTACCGAGATTTCCACCGAATCCCTATATCTTTCAGACCCCTGCTGCTATTTTGCTCCATCCTCCGACACCAAATTTGTCCATTGACCGCTGCCTCTGAATGATCCTCTAGTACAAGGAGTTGACACCAGAGGCCGCCACTAGCAGTTTCTGAGACTTGTAGCCACATTATGGCATTCCAGTTGCACCTTTTATCATGTTGGAAGATCATCTTCTCAAACCTACGTTATAACATGAGGTGTTTCCTCAATGCATGTATGGTTTCTGATCATCTACAAGTGATTTGGAAACTGAATAAAGAGTTGCTGTTCGGCCTAAAGCACGGGACACCTTTTCTGTGGTGTTTCAATTTCCAGATAAGGATGTGAACCAGAGAGCTGCTGAAGGCCATCCCTTGCCGTGCTCTGCACTGCAGTCTGGCTGCCACCGTGCACACGGTGGCTGTTGTAGTTCTGCCTCCAGGTGGCAGTGCCCGAGCACAGCGGAGCTATGTGCTATTCTCACGAGCAGTCGCTGCCCCAGCGTTTCCGCGGCAGTACCGAGATTTCCACCGAATCCCTATATCTTTCAGACCCCTGCTGCTATTTTGCTCCATCCTCCGACACCAAATTTGTCCGTTGACCTCTGCCTCTGAATGATCCTCTAGTACAAGGAGTTGACACCAGAGGCCGCCACTAGCAGTTTCTGAGACTTGTAGCCACATTATGGCACTCCAGTTGCACCTTTTATCATGTTAGAAGATCATCTTCTCAAACCTACGTTATAACATGAGGTCTTTCCTCAATGCATGTATGGTTTCTGATCATCTACAAGTGATTTGGAAACTGAATAAAGAGTTGCTGTTCGGCCTAAAGCATGGGACACCTTTTCTGTGGTGTTTCAATTTCAAGATAAGGATGTGAACCAGAGAGCTGCTGAAGGCCATCCCTTGCCGTGCTCTGTACTGCAATCTGGCTGCCTACGTGCACACGTTGGCCGTTGTAATTCTGCCTCCAGGTGGCAGTGCCCGAGCACAGCGGGGCTATGTTCTATTCTCATGAGCAGTCGCCGCCCCAGCGTTTCCGCGGCAGTACAGAGATTTCCACCGAATCCCTATATCTTTCAGACCCCTGCTGCTATTTTGCTCCATCCTCCGACACCAAATTTGTCCGTTGACCTCTGCCTCTGAATGATCCTCTAGTACAAGGAGTTGACACCAGAGGCCGCCACTAGCAGTTTCTGAGACTTGTAGCCACATTATGGCACTCCAGTTGCACCTTTTATCATGTTGGAAGATCATCTTCTCAAACCTACGTTATAACATGAGGTCTTTCCTCAATGCATGTATGGTTTCTGATCATCTACAAGTGATTTGGAAACTGAATAAAGAGTTGCTGTTCGGCCTAAAGCACGGGACACCTTTTCTGTGGTGTTTCAATTTCCAGATAAGCATGTGAACCAGAGAGCTGCTGAAAGCCATCCCTTGCCGTGCTCTGTACTGCAATCTTGCTGCCTACGTGCACACGTTGGCCGTTGTAATTCTGCCTCCAGGTGGCAGTGCCCGAGCACAGCGGGGCTATGTTCTATTCTCATGAGCAGTCGCTGCCCCAGCGTTTCCGCGGCAGTACCGAGATTTCCACCGAATCCCTATATCTCCAGACCCCTGCTGCTATTTTGCTCCATCCTCCGACACCAAATTTGTCCGTTGACCTCTGCCTCTGAATGATCCTCTAGTACAAGGAGTTGACACCAGAGGCCGCCACTAGCAGTTTCTGAGACTTGTAGCCACATTATGGCACTCCAGTTGCACCTTTTATCATGTTAGAAGATCATCTTCTCAAACCTACGTTATAACATGAGGTCTTTCCTCAATGCATGTATGGTTTCTGATCATCTACAAGTGATTTGGAAACTGAATAAAGAGTTGCTGTTCGGCCTAAAGCATGGGACACCTTTTCTGTGGTGTTTCAATTTCCAGATAAGGATGTGAACCAGAGAGCTGCTGAAGGCCATCCATTGCCGTGCTCTGTACTGCAATCTGGCTGCCTACGTGCACACGTTGGCCGTTGTAATTCTGCCTCCAGGTGGCAGTGCCCGAGCACAGCGGGGCTATGTTCTATTCTCATGAGCAGTCGCCGCCCCAGCGTTTCCGCGGCAGTACCGAGATTTCCACCGAATCCCTATATCTTTCAGACCCCTGCTGCTATTTTGCTCCATCCTCCGACACCAAATTTGTCCGTTGACCTCTGCCTCTGAATGATCCTCTAGTACAAGGAGTTGACACCAGAGGCCGCCACTAGCAGTTTCTGAGACTTGTAGCCACATTATGGCACTCCAGTTGCACCTTTTATCATGTTGGAAGATCATCTTCTCAAACCTACGTTATAACATGAGGTGTTTCCTCAATGCATGTATGGTTTCTGATCATCTACAAGTGATTTGGAAACTGAATAAAGAGTTGCTGTTCGGCCTAAAGCACGGGACACCTTTTCTGTGGTGTTTCAATTTCCAGATAAGGATGTGAACCAGAGAGCTGCTGAAAGCCATCCCTTGCCGTGCTCTGTACTGCAATCTGGCTGCCTACGTGTACACGTTGGCCGTTGTAATTCTGCCTCCAGGTGGCAGTGCCCGAGCACAGCGGGGCTATGTTCTATTCTCATGAGCAGTCGCTGCCCCAGCGTTTCTGCGGCAGTACCGAGATTTCCACCGAATCCCTATATCTCCAGACCCCTGCTGCTATTTTGCTCCATCCTCCGACACCAAATTTGTCCGTTGACCTCTGCCTCTGAATGATCCTCTAGTACAAGGAGTTGACACCAGAGGCCGCCACTAGCAGTTTCTGAGACTTGTAGCCACATTATGGCACTCCAGTTGCACCTTTTATCATGTTGGAAGATCATCTTCTCAAACCTACGTTATAACATGAGGTCTTTCCTCAATGCATGTATGGTTTCTGATCATCTACAAGTGATTTGGAAACTGAATAAAGAGTTGCTGTTCGGCCTAAAGCACGGGACACCTTTTCTGTGGTGTTTCAATTTCCAGATAAGGATGTGAACCAGAGAGCTGCTGAAAGCCATCCCTTGCCGTGCTCTGTACTGCAATCTGGCTGCCTACGTGCACACGTTGGCCGTTGTAATTCTGCCTCCAGGTGGCAGTGCCCGAGCACAGCGGGGCTATGTTCTATTCTCATGAGCAGTCGCTGCCCCAGCGTTTCCGCGGCAGTACCGAGATTTCCACCGAATCCCTATATCTCCAGACCCCTGCTGCTATTTTGCTCCATCCTCCGACACCAAATTTGTCCGTTGACCTCTGCCTCTGAATGATCCTCTAGTACAAGGAGTTGACACCAGAGGCCGCCACTAGCAGTTTCTGAGACTTGTAGCCACATTATGGCACTCCAGTTGCACCTTTTATCATGTTGGAAGATCATCTTCTCAAACCTACGTTATAACATGAGGTCTTTCCTCAATGCATGTATGGTTTCTGATCATCTACAAGTGATTTGGAAACTGAATAAAGAGTTGCTGTTCGGCCTAAAGCACGGGACACCTTTTCTGTGGTGTTTCAATTTCCAGATAAGGATGTGAACCAGAGAGCTGCTGAAAGCCATCCCTTGCCGTGCTCTGTACTGCAATCTGGCTGCCTACGTGCACACGTTGGCCGTTGTAATTCTGCCTCCAGGTGGCAGTGCCCGAGCACAGCGGGGCTATGTTCTATTCTCATGAGCAGTCGCTGCCCCAGCGTTTCCGCGGCAGTACCGAGATTTCCACCGAATCCCTATATCTCCAGACCCCTGCTGCTATTTTGCTCCATCCTCCGACACCAAATTTGTCCGTTGACCTCTGCCTCTGAATGATCCTCTAGTACAAGGAGTTGACACCAGAGGCCGCCACTAGCAGTTTCTGAGACTTGTAGCCACATTATGGCACTCCAGTTGCACCTTTTATCATGTTGGAAGATCATCTTTTCAAACCTACGTTATAACATGAGGTGTTTCTTCAATGCATGTATGGTTTCTGATCATCTACAAGTGCTTTGGAAACTGAATAAAGAGTTGCTGTTCGGCCTAAAGCACGGGACACCTTTTCTGTGGTGTTTCAATTTCCAGATAAGGATGTGAACCAGAGAGCTGCTGAAGGCCATCCCTTGCCATGCTCTGTACTGCAGTCTGGCTGCCTACGTGCACACGGTGGCCGTTGTAATTCTGCCTCCAGGTGGCAGTGCCCGAGCACAGCGGGGCTATGTTCTATTCTCATGAGCAGTCGCTGCCCCAGCATTTCCGCGGCAGTACCGAGATTTCCAGCGAATCCCTATATCTCCAGACCCCTGCTGCTATTTTGCTCCATCCTCCGACACCAAATTTGTCCGTTGACCTCTGCCTCTGAATGATCCTCTAGTACAAGGAGTTGACACCAGAGGCCGCCACTAGCAGTTTCTGAGACTTGTAGCCACATTATGGCACTCCAGTTGCACCTTTTATCATGTTTCAAGATCATCTTCTCAAACCTACGTTAAAACATGAGGTGTTTCTTCAATGCATGTATGGTTTCTGATCAACTACAAGTGATTTGGAAACTGAATAAAGAGTTGCTGTTCGGCCTAAAGCATGGGACACCTTTTCTGTGGTGTTTCAGTTTCCAGATAAGGATGTGAACCAGAGAGCTGCTGAAGGCCATCCCTTACCGTGCTCTGTACTGCAGTCTGGCTGCCTACGTGCACACGTTGGCCTTTGTAATTCTGCCTCCAGGTGGCAGTGCCCGAGCACAACGGGGCTATGTTCTATTCTCACGAGCAGTCGCTGCCCCAGCGTTTCCGCGGCAGTACCGAGATTTCCAGCGAATCCCTATATCTCCAGACCCCTGCTGCTATTTTGCTCCATCCTCCGACACCAAATTTGTCCGTTGACCTCTGCCTCTGAATGATCCTCTAGTACAAGGAGTTGACACCAGAGGCCGCCACTAGCAGTTTCTGAGACTTGTAGCCACATTATGGCACTCCAGTTGCACCTTTTATCATGTTGGAAGATCATCTTCTCAAACCTACGTTATAACATGAGGTCTTTCCTCAATGCATGTATGGTTTCTGATCATCTACAAGTGATTTGGAAACTGAATAAAGAGTTGCTGTTCGGCCTAAAGCATGGGACACCTTTTCTGTGGTGTTTCAATTTCCAGATAAGGATGTGAACCAGAGAGCTGCTGAAGGCCATCCCTTGCCGTGCTCTGCACTGCAGTCTGGCTGCCTACGTGCACACGGTGGCCTTTGTAATTCTGCCTCCAGGTGGGAGTGCCCGAGCACAGCGGGGCTATGTTCTATTTTCACGAGCTGTCGCTGCCCCAGCGTTTCCGCGGCAGTACCGAGATTTCCAGCGAATCCCTATATCTCCAGACCCCTGCTGCTATTTTGCTCCATCCTCCGTCACCAAATTTGTCCGTTGACCTCTGCCTCTGAATGATCCTCTAGTACAAGGAGTTGACACCAGAGGCCGCCACTAGCAGTTTCTGAGACTTGTAGCCACATTATGGCACTCCAGTTGCACCTTTTATCATGTTGGAAGATCATCTTCTCAAACCTACGTTATAACATGAGGTCTTTCCTCAATGCATGTATGGTTTCTGATCATCTACAAGTGATTTGGAAACTGAATAAAGAGTTGCTGTTCGGCCTAAAGCACGGGACACCTTTTCTGTGGTGTTTCAATTTCCAGATAAGGATGTGAACCAGAGAGCTGCTGAAGGCCATCCCTTGCCGTGCTCTGTACTGCAGTCTGGCTGCCTACGTGCACACGTTGGCCGTTGTAATTCTGCCTCCAGGTGGCAGTGCCCGAGCACAGCGGAGCTATGTGCTATTCTCACGAGCAGTCGCTGCCCCAGCCTTTCCGCGGCAGTACCGAGATTTCCACCGAATCCCTATATCTTTCAGACCCCTGCTGCTATTTTGCTCCATCCTCCGACACCAAATTTGTCCGTTGACCTCTGCCTCTGAATGATCCTCTAGTACAAGGAGTTGACACCAGAGGCCGCCACTAGCAGTTTCTGAGACTTGTAGCCACATTATGGCACTCCAGTTGCACCTTTTATCATGTTGGAAGATCATCTTCTCAAACCTACGTTATAACATGAGGTCTTTCCTCAATGCATGTATGGTTTCTGATCATCTACAAGTGATTTGGAAACTGAATAAAGAGTTGCTGTTCGGCCTTAAGCACGGGACACCTTTTCTGTGGTGTTTCAATTTCCAGATAAGGATGTGAACCAGAGAGCTGCTGAAGGCCATCCCTTGCCATGCTCTGTACTGCAGTCTGGCTGCCTACGTGCACACGGTGGCCGTTGTAATTCTGCCTCCAGGTGGCAGTGCCCGAGCACAGCGGGGCTATGTTCTATTCTCATGAGCAGTCGCTGCCCCAGCATTTCCGCGGCAGTACCGAGATTTCCAGCGAATCCCTATATCTCCAGACCCCTGCTGCTATTTTGCTCCATCCTCCGACACCAAATTTGTCCGTTGACCTCTGCCTCTGAATGATCCTCTAGTACAAGGAGTTGACACCAGAGGCCGCCACTAGCAGTTTCTGAGACTTGTAGCCACATTATGGCACTCCAGTTGCACCTTTTATCATGTTTCAAGATCATCTTCTCAAACCTACGTTAAAACATGAGGTGTTTCTTCAATGCATGTATGGTTTCTGATCAACTACAAGTGATTTGGAAACTGAATAAAGAGTTGCTGTTCGGCCTAAAGCATGGGACACCTTTTCTGTGGTGTTTCAGTTTCCAGATAAGGATGTGAACCAGAGAGCTGCTGAAGGCCATCCCTTACCGTGCTCTGTACTGCAGTCTGGCTGCCTACGTGCACACGTTGGCCTTTGTAATTCTGCCTCCAGGTGGCAGTGCCCGAGCACAACGGGGCTATGTTCTATTCTCACGAGCAGTCGCTGCCCCAGCGTTTCCGCGGCAGTACCGAGATTTCCAGCGAATCCCTATATCTCCAGACCCCTGCTGCTATTTTGCTCCATCCTCCGACACCAAATTTGTCCGTTGACCTCTGCCTCTGAATGATCCTCTAGTACAAGGAGTTGACACCAGAGGCCGCCACTAGCAGTTTCTGAGACTTGTAACCACATTATGGCACTCCAGTTGCACCTTTTATCATGTTGGAAGATCATCTTCTCAAACCTACGTTATAACATGAGGTGTTTCCTCAATGCATGTATGGTTTCTGATCATCTACAAGTGATTTGGAAACTGAATGAAGAGTTGCTGTTCGGCCTAAAGCATGGGACACCTTTTCTGTGGTGTTTCATTTTCCAGATAAGGATGTGAACCAGAAAGCTGTTGAAGGCCATCCCTTGCCGTGCTCTGCACTGCAGTCTGGCTGCCTACGTGCACACGTTGGCCGTTGTAATTCTGCCTCCAGGTGGCAGTGCCCGAGCACAGCGGGGCTATGTTCTATTCTCATGAGCAGTCGCTGCCCCAGCATTTCCGCGGCAGTACCGAGATTTCCAGCGAATCCCTATATCTCCAGACCCCTGCTGCTATTTTGCTCCATCCTCCGACACCAAATTTGTCCCTTGACCTCTGCCTCTGAATGATCCTCTAGTACAAGGAGTTGACACCAGAGGCCGCCACTAGCAGTTTCTGAGACTTGTAGCCACATTATGGCACTCCAGTTGCACCTTTTATCATGTTGGAAGATCATCTTCTCAAACCTACGTTATAACATGAGGTCTTTCCTCAATGCATGTATGGTTTCTGATCATCTACAAGTGATTTGGAAACTGAATAAAGAGTTGCTGTTCGGCCTAAAGCACGGGACACCTTTTCTGTGGTGTTTCAATTTCCAGATAAGGATGTGAACCAGAGAGCTGCTGAAGGCCATCCCTTGCCGTGCTCTGTACTGCAGTCTGGCTGCCTACGTGCACACGTTGGCCGTTGTAATTCTGCCTCCAGGTGGCAGTGCCCGAGCACAGCGGGGCTATGTTCTATTCTCATGAGCAGTCGCTGCCCCAGCATTTCCGCGGCAGTACCGAGATTTCCAGCGAATCCCTATATCTCCAGACCCCTGCTGCTATTTTGCTCCATCCTCCGACACCAAATTTGTCCGTTGACCTCTGCCTCTGAATGATCCTCTAGTACAAGGAGTTGACACCAGAGGCCGCCACTAGCAGTTTCTGAGACTTGTAGCCACATTATGGCACTCCAGTTGCACCTTTTATCATGTTGGAAGATCATCTTCTCAAACCTACGTTATAACATGAGGTCTTTCCTCAATGCATGTATGGTTTCTGATCATCTACAAGTGATTTGGAAACTGAATAAAGAGTTGCTGTTCGGCCTAAAGCACGGGACACCTTTTCTGTGGTGTTTCAATTTCCAGATAAGGATGTGAACCAGAGAGCTGCTGAAGGCCATCCCTTGCCATGCTCTGTACTGCAGTCTGGCTGCCTACGTGCACACGGTGGCCGTTGTAATTCTGCCTCCAGGTGGCAGTGCCCGAGCACAGCGGGGCTATGTTCTATTCTCATGAGCAGTCGCTGCCCCAGCATTTCCGCGGCAGTACCGAGATTTCCAGCGAATCCCTATATCTCCAGACCCCTGCTGCTATTTTGCTCCATCCTCCGACACCAAATTTGTCCGTTGACCTCTGCCTCTGAATGATCCTCTAGTACAAGGAGTTGACACCAGAGGCCGCCACTAGCAGTTTCTGAGACTTGTAGCCACATTATGGCACTCCAGTTGCACCTTTTATCATGTTTCAAGATCATCTTCTCAAACCTACGTTAAAACATGAGGTGTTTCTTCAATGCATGTATGGTTTCTGATCAACTACAAGTGATTTGGAAACTGAATAAAGAGTTGCTGTTCGGCCTAAAGCATGGGACACCTTTTCTGTGGTGTTTCAGTTTCCAGATAAGGATGTGAACCAGAGAGCTGCTGAAGGCCATCCCTTACCGTGCTCTGTACTGCAGTCTGGCTGCCTACGTGCACACGTTGGCCTTTGTAATTCTGCCTCCAGGTGGCAGTGCCCGAGCACAACGGGGCTATGTTCTATTCTCACGAGCAGTCGCTGCCCCAGCGTTTCCGCGGCAGTACCGAGATTTCCAGCGAATCCCTATATCTCCAGACCCCTGCTGCTATTTTGCTCCATCCTCCGACACCAAATTTGTCCGTTGACCTCTGCCTCTGAATGATCCTCTAGTACAAGGAGTTGACACCAGAGGCCGCCACTAGCAGTTTCTGAGACTTGTAGCCACATTATGGCACTCCAGTTGCACCTTTTATCATGTTGGAAGATCATCTTCTCAAACCTACGTTATAACATGAGGTCTTTCCTCAATGCATGTATGGTTTCTGATCATCTACAAGTGATTTGGAAACTGAATAAAGAGTTGCTGTTCGGCCTAAAGCATGGGACACCTTTTCTGTGGTGTTTCAATTTCCAGATAAGGATGTGAACCAGAGAGCTGCTGAAGGCCATCCCTTGCCGTGCTCTGCACTGCAGTCTGGCTGCCTACGTGCACACGGTGGCCTTTGTAATTCTGCCTCCAGGTGGGAGTGCCCGAGCACAGCGGGGCTATGTTCTATTTTCACGAGCTGTCGCTGCCCCAGCGTTTCCGCGGCAGTACCGAGATTTCCAGCGAATCCCTATATCTCCAGACCCCTGCTGCTATTTTGCTCCATCCTCCGTCACCAAATTTGTCCGTTGACCTCTGCCTCTGAATGATCCTCTAGTACAAGGAGTTGACACCAGAGGCCGCCACTAGCAGTTTCTGAGACTTGTAGCCACATTATGGCACTCCAGTTGCACCTTTTATCATGTTGGAAGATCATCTTCTCAAACCTACGTTATAACATGAGGTCTTTCCTCAATGCATGTATGGTTTCTGATCATCTACAAGTGATTTGGAAACTGAATAAAGAGTTGCTGTTCGGCCTAAAGCACGGGACACCTTTTCTGTGGTGTTTCAATTTCCAGATAAGGATGTGAACCAGAGAGCTGCTGAAGGCCATCCCTTGCCGTGCTCTGTACTGCAGTCTGGCTGCCTACGTGCACACGTTGGCCGTTGTAATTCTGCCTCCAGGTGGCAGTGCCCGAGCACAGCGGAGCTATGTGCTATTCTCACGAGCAGTCGCTGCCCCAGCCTTTCCGCGGCAGTACCGAGATTTCCACCGAATCCCTATATCTTTCAGACCCCTGCTGCTATTTTGCTCCATCCTCCGACACCAAATTTGTCCGTTGACCTCTGCCTCTGAATGATCCTCTAGTACAAGGAGTTGACACCAGAGGCCGCCACTAGCAGTTTCTGAGACTTGTAGCCACATTATGGCACTCCAGTTGCACCTTTTATCATGTTGGAAGATCATCTTCTCAAACCTACGTTATAACATGAGGTCTTTCCTCAATGCATGTATGGTTTCTGATCATCTACAAGTGATTTGGAAACTGAATAAAGAGTTGCTGTTCGGCCTTAAGCACGGGACACCTTTTCTGTGGTGTTTCAATTTCCAGATAAGGATGTGAACCAGAGAGCTGCTGAAGGCCATCCCTTGCCATGCTCTGTACTGCAGTCTGGCTGCCTACGTGCACACGGTGGCCGTTGTAATTCTGCCTCCAGGTGGCAGTGCCCGAGCACAGCGGGGCTATGTTCTATTCTCATGAGCAGTCGCTGCCCCAGCATTTCCGCGGCAGTACCGAGATTTCCAGCGAATCCCTATATCTCCAGACCCCTGCTGCTATTTTGCTCCATCCTCCGACACCAAATTTGTCCGTTGACCTCTGCCTCTGAATGATCCTCTAGTACAAGGAGTTGACACCAGAGGCCGCCACTAGCAGTTTCTGAGACTTGTAGCCACATTATGGCACTCCAGTTGCACCTTTTATCATGTTTCAAGATCATCTTCTCAAACCTACGTTAAAACATGAGGTGTTTCTTCAATGCATGTATGGTTTCTGATCAACTACAAGTGATTTGGAAACTGAATAAAGAGTTGCTGTTCGGCCTAAAGCATGGGACACCTTTTCTGTGGTGTTTCAGTTTCCAGATAAGGATGTGAACCAGAGAGCTGCTGAAGGCCATCCCTTACCGTGCTCTGTACTGCAGTCTGGCTGCCTACGTGCACACGTTGGCCTTTGTAATTCTGCCTCCAGGTGGCAGTGCCCGAGCACAACGGGGCTATGTTCTATTCTCACGAGCAGTCGCTGCCCCAGCGTTTCCGCGGCAGTACCGAGATTTCCAGCGAATCCCTATATCTCCAGACCCCTGCTGCTATTTTGCTCCATCCTCCGACACCAAATTTGTCCGTTGACCTCTGCCTCTGAATGATCCTCTAGTACAAGGAGTTGACACCAGAGGCCGCCACTAGCAGTTTCTGAGACTTGTAACCACATTATGGCACTCCAGTTGCACCTTTTATCATGTTGGAAGATCATCTTCTCAAACCTACGTTATAACATGAGGTGTTTCCTCAATGCATGTATGGTTTCTGATCATCTACAAGTGATTTGGAAACTGAATGAAGAGTTGCTGTTCGGCCTAAAGCATGGGACACCTTTTCTGTGGTGTTTCATTTTCCAGATAAGGATGTGAACCAGAAAGCTGTTGAAGGCCATCCCTTGCCGTGCTCTGCACTGCAGTCTGGCTGCCTACGTGCACACGTTGGCCGTTGTAATTCTGCCTCCAGGTGGCAGTGCCCGAGCACAGCGGGGCTATGTTCTATTCTCATGAGCAGTCGCTGCCCCAGCATTTCCGCGGCAGTACCGAGATTTCCAGCGAATCCCTATATCTCCAGACCCCTGCTGCTATTTTGCTCCATCCTCCGACACCAAATTTGTCCCTTGACCTCTGCCTCTGAATGATCCTCTAGTACAAGGAGTTGACACCAGAGGCCGCCACTAGCAGTTTCTGAGACTTGTAGCCACATTATGGCACTCCAGTTGCACCTTTTATCATGTTGGAAGATCATCTTCTCAAACCTACGTTATAACATGAGGTGTTTCCTCAATGCATGTATGGTTTCTGATCATCTACAAGTGATTTGGAAACTGAATAAAGAGTTGCTGTTCGGCCTAAAGCACGGGACACCTTTTCTGTGGTGTTTCAATTTCCAGATAAGGATGTGAACCAGAGAGCTGCTGAAGGCCATCCCTTGCCGTGCTCTGTACTGCAGTCTGGCTGCCTACGTGCACACGTTGGCCGTTGTAATTCTGCCTCCAGGTGGCAGTGCCCGAGCACAGCGGGGCTATGTTCTATTCTCATGAGCAGTCGCTGCCCCAGCATTTCCGCGGCAGTACCGAGATTTCCAGCGAATCCCTATATCTCCAGACCCCTGCTGCTATTTTGCTCCATCCTCCGACACCAAATTTGTCCGTTGACCTCTGCCTCTGAATGATCCTCTAGTACAAGGAGTTGACACCAGAGGCCGCCACTAGCAGTTTCAGAGACTTGTAGCCACATTATGGCACTCCAGTTGCACCTTTTATCATGTTGGAAGATCATCTTCTCAAACCTACGTTATAACATGAGGTCTTTCCTCAATGCATGTATGGTTTCTGATCATCTACAAGTGATTTGGAAACTGAATAAAGAGTTGCTGTTCGGCCTAAAGCACGGGACACCTTTTCTGTGGTGTTTCAATTTCCAGATAAGGATGTGAACCAGAGAGCTGCTGAAGGCCATCCCTTGCCGTGCTCTGTACTGCAGTCTGGCTGCCTACGTGCACACGTTGGCCGTTGTAATTCTGCCTCCAGGTGGCAGTGCCCGAGCACAGCGGAGCTATGTGCTATTCTCACGAGCAGTCGCTGCCCCAGCCTTTCCGCGGCAATACCGAGATTTCCACCGAATCCCTATATCTTTCAGACCCCTGCTGCTATTTTGCTCCATCCTCCGACACCAAATTTGTCCGTTGACCTCTGCCTCTGAATGATCCTCTAGTACAAGGAGTTGACACCAGAGGCCGCCACTAGCAGTTTCTGAGACTTGTAGCCACATTATGGCACTCCAGTTGCACCTTTTATCATGTTGGAAGATCATCTTCTCAAACCTACGTTATAACATGAGGTCTTTCCTCAATGCATGTATGGTTTCTGATCATCTACAAGTGATTTGGAAACTGAATAAAGAGTTGCTGTTCGGCCTAAAGCACGGGACACCTTTTCTGTGGTGTTTCAATTTCCAGATAAGGATGTGAACCAGAGAGCTGCTGAAAGCCATCCCTTGCCGTGCTCTGTACTGCAATCTGGCTGCCTACGTGCACACGTTGGCCGTTGTAATTCTGCCTCCAGGTGGCAGTGCCCGAGCACAGCGGGGCTATGTTCTATTTTCATGAGCAGTCGCTGCCCCAGCGTTTCCGCGGCAGTACCGAGATTTCCACCGAATCCCTATATCTCCAGACCCCTGCTGCTATTTTGCTCCATCCTCCGACACCAAATTTGTCCGTTGACCTCTGCCTCTGAATGATCCTCTAGTACAAGGAGTTGACACCAGAGGCCGCCACTAGCAGTTTCTGAGACTTGTAGCAACATTATGGCACTCCAGTTGCACCTTTTATCATGTTGGAAGATCATCTTTTCAAACCTACGTTATAACATGAGGTGTTTCTTCAATGCATGTATGGTTTCTGATCATCTACAAGTGCTTTGGAAACTGAATAAAGAGTTGCTGTTCGGCCTAAAGCATGGGACACCTTTTCCGTGGTGTTTCAGTTTCCAGATAAGGATGTGAACCAGAGAGCTGCTGAAGGCCATCCATTGCCGTGCTCTACACTACAGTCTGGCTGCCACCGTGCACACGGTGGCTGTTGTAATTCTGCCTCCAGGTGGCACTGCCCGAGCACAGCGGAGCTATGTGCTATTCTCACGAGCAGTCGCTGCCCCAGCGTTTCCGCGGCAGTACCGAGATTTCCACCGAATCCCTATATCTTTCAGACCCCTGCTGCTATTTTGCTCCATCCTCCGACACCAAATTTGTCCGTTGACCTCTGCCTCTGAATGATCCTCTAGTACAAGGAGTTGACACCAGAGGCCGCCACTAGCAGTTTCTGAGACTTGTAGCCACATTATGGCACTCCAGTTGCACCTTTTATCATGTTGGAAGATCATCTTCTCAAACCTACGTTATAACATGAGGTGTTTCCTCAATGCATGTATGGTTTCTGATCATCTACAAGTGATTTGGAAACTGAATAAAGAGTTGCTGTTCGGCCTAAAGCACGGGACACCTTTTCTGTGGTGTTTCAATTTCCAGATAAGGATGTGAACCAGAGAGCTGCTGAAGGCCATCCCTTGCCGTGCTCTGTACTGCAGTCTGGCTGCCTACGTGCACACGTTGGCCGTTGTAATTCTGCCTCCAGGTGGCAGTGCCCGAGCACAGCGGGGCTATGTTCTATTCTCATGAGCAGTCGCTGCCCCAGCGTTTCCGCGGCAGTACCGAGATTTCCACCGAATCCCTATATCTCCAGACCCCTGCTGCTATTTTGCTCCATCCTCCGACACCAAATTTGTCCGTTGACCTCTGCCTCTGAATGATCCTCTAGTACAAGGAGTTGACACCAGAGGCCGCCACTAGCAGTTTCTGAGACTTGTAGCCACATTATGGCACTCCAGTTGCACCTTTTATCATGTTGGAAGATCATCTTCTCAAACCTACGTTATAACATGAGGTCTTTCCTCAATGCATGTATGGTTTCTGATCATCTACAAGTGATTTGGAAACTGAATAAAGAGTTGCTGTTCGGCCTAAAGCACGGGACACCTTTTCTGTGGTGTTTCAATTTCCAGATAAGGATGTGAACCAGAGAGCTGCTGAAGGCCATCCCTTGCCGTGCTCTGTACTGCAGTCTGGCTGCCTACGTGCACACGTTGGCCGTTGTAATTCTGCCTCCAGGTGGCAGTGCCCGAGCACAGCGGAGCTATGTGCTATTCTCACGAGCAGTCGCTGCCCCAGCGTTTCCGCGGCAGTACCGAGATTTCCAGCGAATCCCTATATCTTTCAGACCCCTGCTGCTATTTTGCTCCATCCTCCGACACCAAATTTGTCCGTTAACCTCTGCCTCTGAATGATCCTCTAGTACAAGGAGTTGACACCAGAGGCCGCCACTAGCAGTTTCTGAGACTTGTAGCCACATTATGGCACTCCAGTTGCACCTTTTATCATGTTGGAAGATCATCTTCTCAAACCTACGTTATAACATGAGGTATTTCCTCAATGCATGTATGGTTTCTGATTATCTACAAGTGATTTGGAAACTGAATAAAGAGTTGCTGTTCGGCCTAAAGCACGGGACACCTTTTCTGTGGTGTTTCAATTTCCAGATAAGGATGTGAACCAGAGAGCTGCTGAAGGCCATCCCTTGCCGTGCTCTGTACTGCAGTCTGGCTGCCTACGTGCACACGTTGGCCGTTGTAATTCTGCCTCCAGGTGGCAGTGCCCGAGCACAGCGGAGCTATGTGCTATTCTCACGAGCAGTCGCTGCCCCAGCGTTTCCGCGGCAGTACCGAGATTTCCACCGAATCCCTATATCTTTCAGACCCCTGCTGCTATTTTGCTCCATCCTCCGACACCAAATTTGTCCGTTGACCTCTGCCTCTGAATGATCCTCTAGTACAAGGAGTTGACACCAGAGGCCGCCACTAGCAGTTTCTGAGACTTGTAGCCACATTATGGCACTCCAGTTGCACCTTTTATCATGTTGGAAGATCATCTTCTCAAACCTACGTTATAACATGAGGTGTTTCCTCAATGCATGTATGGTTTCTGATTATCTACAAGTGATTTGGAAACTGAATAAAGAGTTGCTGTTCGGCCTAAAGCACGGGACACCTTTTCTGTGGTGTTTCAATTTCCAGATAAGGATGTGAACCAGAGAGCTGCTGAAGGCCATCCCTTGCCGTGCTCTGTACTGCAGTCTGGCTGCCTACGTGCACACGTTGGCCGTTGTAATTCTGCCTCCAGGTGGCAGTGCCCGAGCACAGCGGGGCTATGTTCTATTCTCATGAGCAGTCGCTGCCCCAGCATTTCAGCGGCAGTACCGAGATTTCCACCGAATCCCTATATCTTTCAGACCCCTGCTGCTATTTTGCTCCATCCTCCGACACCAAATTTGTCCGTTGACCTGTGCCTCTGAATGATCCTCTAGTACAAGGAGTTGACACCAGAGGCCGCCACTAGCAGTTTCTGAGACTTGTAGCCACATTATGGCACTCCAGTTGCACCTTTTATCATGTTGGAAGATCATCTTCTCAAACCTACGTTATAACATGAGGTCTTTCCTCAATGCATGTATGGTTTCTGATTATCTACAAGTGATTTGGAAACTGAATAAAGAGTTGCTGTTCGGCCTAAAGCACGGGACACCTTTTCTGTGGTGTTTCAATTTCCAGATAAGGATGTGAACCAGAGAGCTGCTGAAGGCCATCCCTTGCCGTGCTCTGTACTGCAATCTGGCTGCCTACGTGCACACGTTGGCCGTTGTAATTCTGCCTCCAGGTGGCAGTGCCCGAGCACAGCGGGGCTATGTTCTATTCTCATGAGCAGTCGCTGCCCCAGCATTTCCGCGGCAGTACCGAGATTTCCAGCGAATCCCTATATCTCCAGACCCCTGCTGCTATTTTGCTCCATCCTCCGACACCAAATTTGTCCGTTGACCTCTGCCTCTGAATGATCCTCTAGTACAAGGAGTTGACACCAGAGGCCGCCACTAGCAGTTTCTGAGACTTGTAGCCACATTATGGCACTCCAGTTGCACCTTTTATCATGTTTGAAGATCATCTTCTCAAACCTACGTTATAACATGAGGTGTTTCTTCAATGCATGTATGGTTTCTGATCAACTACAAGTGATTTGGAAACTGAATAAAGAGTTGCTGTTCGGCCTAAAGCATGGGACACCTTTTCTGTGGTGTTTCAGTTTCCAGATAAGGATGTGAACCAGAGAGCTGCTGAAGGCCATCCCTTGCCGTGCTCTGTACTGCAGTCTGGCTGCCTACGTGCACACGTTGGCCTTTGTAATTCTGCCTCCAGGTGGCAGTGCCCGAGCACAACGGGGCTATGTTCTATTCTCACGAGCAGTCGCTGCCCCAGCGTTTCCGCGGCAGTACCGAGATTTCCAGCGAATCCCTATATCTCCAGACCCCTGCTGCTATTTTGCTCCATCCTCCGACACCAAATTTGTCCGTTGACCTCTGCCTCTGAATGATCCTCTAGTACAAGGAGTTGACACCAGAGGCCGCCACTAGCAGTTTCTGAGACTTGTAGCCACATTATGGCACTCCAGTTGCACCTTTTATCATGTTGGAAGATCATCTTCTCAAACCTACGTTATAACATGAGGTGTTTCCTCAATGCATGTATGGTTTCTGATCATCTACAAGTGATTTGGAAACTGAATAAAGAGTTGCTGTTCGGCCTAAAGCATGGGACACCTTTTCTGTGGTGTTTCAATTTCCAGATAAGGATGTGAACCAGAGAGCTGCTGAAGGCCATCCCTTGCCGTGCTCTGCACTGCAGTCTGGCTGCCTACGTGCACACGGTGGCCTTTGTAATTCTGCCTCCAGGTGGGAGTGCCCGAGCACAGCGGGGCTATGTTCTATTTTCACGAGCTGTCGCTGCCCCAGCGTTTCCGCGGCAGTACCGAGATTTCCAGCGAATCCCTATATCTCCAGACCCCTGCTGCTATTTTGCTCCATCCTCCGTCACCAAATTTGTCCGTTGACCTCTGCCTCTGAATGATCCTCTAGTACAAGGAGTTGACACCAGAGGCCGCCACTAGCAGTTTCTGAGACTTGTAGCCACATTATGGCACTCCAGTTGCACCTTTTATCATGTTGGAAGATCATCTTCTCAAACCTACGTTATAACATGAGGTCTTTCCTCAATGCATGTATGGTTTCTGATCATCTACAAGTGATTTGGAAACTGAATAAAGAGTTGCTGTTCGGCCTAAAGCACGGGACACCTTTTCTGTGGTGTTTCAATTTCCAGATAAGGATGTGAACCAGAGAGCTGCTGAAGGCCATCCCTTGCCGTGCTCTGTACTGCAGTCTGGCTGCCTACGTGCACACGTTGGCCGTTGTAATTCTGCCTCCAGGTGGCAGTGCCCGAGCACAGCGGAGCTATGTGCTATTCTCACGAGCAGTCGCTGCCCCAGCCTTTCCGCGGCAGTACCGAGATTTCCACCGAATCCCTATATCTTTCAGACCCCTGCTGCTATTTTGCTCCATCCTCCGACACCAAATTTGTCTGTTGACCTCTGCCTCTGAATGATCCTCTAGTACAAGGAGTTGACACCAGAGGCCGCCACTAGCAGTTTCTGAGACTTGTAGCCACATTATGGCACTCCAGTTGCACCTTTTATCATGTTGGAAGATCATCTTCTCAAACCTACGTTATAACATGAGGTCTTTCCTCAATGCATGTATGGTTTCTGATCATCTACAAGTGATTTGGAAACTGAATAAAGAGTTGCTGTTCGGCCTAAAGCACGGGACACCTTTTCTGTGGTGTTTCAATTTCCAGATAAGGATGTGAACCAGAGAGCTGCTGAAGGCCATCCCTTGCCATGCTCTGTACTGCAGTCTGGCTGCCTACGTGCACACGGTGGCCGTTGTAATTCTGCCTCCAGGTGGCAGTGCCCGAGCACAGCGGGGCTATGTTCTATTCTCATGAGCAGTCGCTGCCCCAGCGTTTCCGCGGCAGTACCGAGATTTCCAGCGAATCCCTATATCTCCAGACCCCTGCTGCTATTTTGCTCCATCCTCCGACACCAAATTTGTCCGTTGACCTCTGCCTCTGAATGATCCTCTAGTACAAGGAGTTGACACCAGAGGCCGCCACTAGCAGTTTCTGAGACTTGTAGCCACATTATGGCACTCCAGTTGCACCTTTTATCATGTTGGAAGATCATCTTCTCAAACCTACGTTATAACATGAGGTGTTTCCTCAATGCATGTATGGTTTCTGATCATCTACAAGTGATTTGGAAACTGAATAAAGAGTTGCTGTTCGGCCTAAAGCATGGGACACCTTTTCTGTGGTGTTTCAATTTCCAGATAAGGATGTGAACCAGAGAGCTGCTGAAGGCCATCCCTTGCCGTGCTCTGCACTGCAGTCTGGCTGCCTACGTGCACACGGTGGCCTTTGTAATTCTGCCTCCAGGTGGGAGTGCCCGAGCACAGCGGGGCTATGTTCTATTTTCACGAGCTGTCGCTGCCCCAGCGTTTCCGCGGCAGTACCGAGATTTCCAGCGAATCCCTATATCTCCAGACCCCTGCTGCTATTTTGCTCCATCCTCCGTCACCAAATTTGTCCGTTGACCTCTGCCTCTGAATGATCCTCTAGTACAAGGAGTTGACACCAGAGGCCGCCACTAGCAGTTTCTGAGACTTGTAGCCACATTATGGCACTCCAGTTGCACCTTTTATCATGTTGGAAGATCATCTTCTCAAACCTACGTTATAACATGAGGTCTTTCCTCAATGCATGTATGGTTTCTGATCATCTACAAGTGATTTGGAAACTGAATAAAGAGTTGCTGTTCGGCCTAAAGCACGGGACACCTTTTCTGTGGTGTTTCAATTTCCAGATAAGGATGTGAACCAGAGAGCTGCTGAAGGCCATCCCTTGCCGTGCTCTGTACTGCAGTCTGGCTGCCTACGTGCACACGTTGGCTGTTGTAATTCTGCCTCCAGGTGGCAGTGCCCGAGCACAGCGGAGCTATGTGCTATTCTCACGAGCAGTCGCTGCCCCAGCCTTTCCGCGGCAGTACCGAGATTTCCACCGAATCCCTATATCTTTCAGACCCCTGCTGCTATTTTGCTCCATCCTCCGACACCAAATTTGTCTGTTGACCTCTGCCTCTGAATGATCCTCTAGTACAAGGAGTTGACACCAGAGGCCGCCACTAGCAGTTTCTGAGACTTGTAGCCACATTATGGCACTCCAGTTGCACCTTTTATCATGTTGGAAGATCATCTTCTCAAACCTACGTTATAACATGAGGTCTTTCCTCAATGCATGTATGGTTTCTGATCATCTACAAGTGATTTGGAAACTGAATAAAGAGTTGCTGTTCGGCCTAAAGCACGGGACACCTTTTCTGTGGTGTTTCAATTTCCAGATAAGGATGTGAACCAGAGAGCTGCTGAAGGCCATCCCTTGCCATGCTCTGTACTGCAGTCTGGCTGCCTACGTGCACACGGTGGCCGTTGTAATTCTGCCTCCAGGTGGCAGTGCCCGAGCACAGCGGGGCTATGTTCTATTCTCATGAGCAGTCGCTGCCCCAGCATTTCCGCGGCAGTACCGAGATTTCCAGCGAATCCCTATATCTCCAGACCCCTGCTGCTATTTTGCTCCATCCTCCGACACCAAATTTGTCCGTTGACCTCTGCCTCTGAATGATCCTCTAGTACAAGGAGTTGACACCAGAGGCCGCCACTAGCAGTTTCTGAGACTTGTAGCCACATTATGGCACTCCAGTTGCACCTTTTATCATGTTTCAAGATCATCTTCTCAAACCTACGTTAAAACATGAGGTGTTTCTTCAATGCATGTATGGTTTCTGATCAACTACAAGTGATTTGGAAACTGAATAAAGAGTTGCTGTTCGGCCTAAAGCATGGGACACCTTTTCTGTGGTGTTTCAGTTTCCAGATAAGGATGTGAACCAGAGAGCTGCTGAAGGCCATCCCTTACCGTGCTCTGTACTGCAGTCTGGCTGCCTACGTGCACACGTTGGCCTTTGTAATTCTGCCTCCAGGTGGCAGTGCCCGAGCACAACGGGGCTATGTTCTATTCTCACGAGCAGTCGCTGCCCCAGCGTTTCCGCGGCAGTACCGAGATTTCCAGCGAATCCCTATATCTCCAGACCCCTTCTGCTATTTTGCTCCATCCTCCGACACCAAATTTGTCCGTTGACCTCTGCCTCTGAATGATCCTCTAGTACAAGGAGTTGACACCAGAGGCCGCCACTAGCAGTTTCTGAGACTTGTAGCCACATTATGGCACTCCAGTTGCACCTTTTATCATGTTGGAAGATCATCTTCTCAAACCTACGTTATAACATGAGGTGTTTGCTCAATGCATGTATGGTTTCTGATCATCTACAAGTGATTTGGAAACTGAATAAAGAGTTGCTGTTCGGCCTAAAGCATGGGACACCTTTTCTGTGGTGTTTCAATTTCCAGATAAGGATGTGAACCAGAGAGCTGCTGAAGGCCATCCCTTGCCGTGCTCTGCACTGCAGTCTGGCTGCCTACGTGCACACGGTGGCCGTTGTAATTCTGCCTCCAGGTGGCAGTGCCCGAGCACAGCGGGGCTATGTTCTATTCTCACGAGCTGTCGCTGCCCCAGCGTTTCCGCGGCAGTACCGAGATTTCCAGCGAATCCCTATATCTTTAGACCCCTGCTGCTATTTTGCTCCATCCTCCGACACCAAATTTGTCTGTTGACCTCTGCCTCTGAATGATCCTCTAGTACAAGGAGTTGACACCAGAGGCCGCCACTAGCAGTTTCTGAGACTTGTAGCCACATTATGGCACTCCAGTTGCACCTTTTATCATGTTGGAAGATCATCTTCTCAAACCTACGTTATAACATGAGGTGTTTCCTCAATGCATGTATGGTTTCTGATCATCTACAAGTGATTTGGAAACTGAATAAAGAGTTGCTGTTCGGCCTAAAGCACGGGACACCTTTTCTGTGGTGTTTCAATTTCCAGATAAGGATGTGAACCAGAGAGCTGCTGAAGGCCATCCCTTGCCGTGTTCTGCACTGCAGTCTGGCTGCCACCGTGCACACGGTAGCTGTGTAATTCTGCCTCCAGGTGGCAGTGCCCGAGCACAGCGGGGCTATGTGCTATTCTCACGAGCAGTCGCTGCCCCAGCGTTTCCGCGGCAGTACCGATATTTCCACCGAATCCCTATATCTTTCAGACCCCTGCTGCTATTTTGCTCCATCCTCCGACACCAAATTTGTGCCTCTGAATGATCCTCTAGTACAAGGAGTTGACACCAGAGGCCGCCACTAGCAGTTTCTGAGAGTTTTAGCCACATTACGGCACTCCAGTTGCACCTTTTATCATGTTTGAAGATCATCTTCTCAAACCTACGTTATAACATGAGGTCTTTCCTCAATGCATGTATGGTTTCTGATCATCAACAAGTGATTTGGAAACTGAATAAAGAGTTGCTGTTCGGCCTAAAGCACGGGACACCTTTTCTGTGGTGTTTCAATTTCCAAATAAGGATGTGAACCAGAGAGCTGCTGAAAGCCATCCCTTGCCGTGCTCTGTACTGCAATCTGGCTGCCTACGTGCACACGTTGGCCGTTGTAATTCTGCCTCCAGGTGGCAGTGCCCGAGCACAGCGGGGCTATGTTCTATTCTCATGAGCAGTCGCTGCCCCAGCGTTTCCGCGGCAGTACCGAGATTTCCAGCGAATCCCTATATCTCCAGACCCCTGCTGCTATTTTGCTCCATCCTCCGACACCAAATTTGTGCCTCTGAATGATCCTCTAGTACAAGGAGTTGACACCAGAGGCCGCCACTAGCAGTTTCTGAGAGTTTTAGCCACATTACGGCACTCCAGTTGCACCTTTTATCATGTTTGAAGATCATCTTCTCAAACCTACGTTATAACATGAGGTGTTTCTTCAATGCATGTATGGTTTCTGATCATCTACAAGTGATTTGGAAACTGAATAAAGAGTTGCTGTTCGGCCTAAAGCATGGGACACCTTTTCTGTGGTGTTTCATTTTCCAGATAAGGATGTGAACCAGAGAGCTGCTGAAGGCCATCCCTTGCCGTGCTCTGCACTGCAGTCTGGCTGCCACCGTGCACACGTTGGCCGTTGTAATTCTGCCTCCAGGTAGGGTGGCCGACGGGTCGGCGTGAGGGCCCAGTCTGTATCTGATCCTATGTTAAATGACCCGTTTATGATATGCCCCCATTTTTGATTCAGGGCAGATAGAAACTTCTAGTAATTTGTTATCAACAGATCTTGAATGGGTCTATCATATACAGCCTGGAATAGGCATAAGAAAGTGTATTACATAATGTAATTCAGGGGCAATATTGACTAACCTCAGATGTTGAGTCTTTTTTGAGCTCAATATCTGGGAGAACTCCTGAACCTCTCCATTGGTAGAGTTTGCACTGGTTGATGGATAATCCATGTAATAACGAAATTCTTTTTGTGTGTGAAGCATCCTGTATGCAGGTATCTCATGAGGGATTCCATTATAGCCTGACACAGTCAGATCCTTATCAGATAAGCCATCTAAAATAGATATTTATAGCTCAATTACTTTTCTAGAAATCTTCAATTGGTAATTCAGGGTTGACTACTGAAAATAGAGCTAAATCAGCTGAAAATGATGCATTTGGAATGGAAATGATACAACCTACCGCCTACCAGCGTCAGGCCATCTGCTGGGGGTCATTTAGGGGCATTTGGGTCATAATCCAAAGATTATATCATGCAATCAACACTAGATGGCACCCCTGTTGTATAGGTTAAAGAGACTGCCAACAAGGTGATCAGTTGTACTTTAGTTTAGACCTTTGACACTGCAGCAGCCCTGTGCTATGAGTGAGGTATGTATGTACACTCTTGAAATATCAAAAGCTGTCAGACAGGTGAGAGGGGTGAGGTTATTCTAATCATCTATCATCCATTTCCTATAAAAAATTTGAAGATCACATTAAGAGATTTTTAAATGCGAATATTGAGGCTTTCTCTGTATATATGATACATACTTGTCAGATCGATTTATAAAAATCCTCCGGCCACCCTACTCCAGGTGGCAGTGCCCGAGCACAGCGGGGCTATGTTCTATTCTCATGAGCAGTCGCTGCCCCAGCGTTTCCGCGGCAGTACCGAGATTTCCAGCGAATCCCTATATCTCCAGACCCCTGCTGTTATTTTGCTCCATCCTCCGACACCAAATTTGTCCGTTGACCTCTGCCTCTGAATGATCCTCTAGTACAAGGAGTTGACACCAGAGGCCGCCACTAGCAGTTTCTGAGACGTGTAGCAACATTATGGCACTCCAGTTGCACCTTTTATCATGTTTGAAGATCATCTTCTCAAACCTACGTTATAACATGAGGTGTTTCTTCAATGCATGTATGGTTTCTGATCATCTACAAGTGATTTGGAAACTGAATAAAGAGTTGCTGTTCGGCCTAAAGCATGGGACACCTTTTCTGTGGTGTTTCAGTTTCCAGATAAGGATGTGAACCAGAGAGCTGCTGAAGGCCATCCATTGCCGTGCTCTGCACTGCAGTCTGGCTGCCACCGTGCACACCGTGGCTGTTGTAATTCTGCCTCCAGGTGGCAGTGCCCGAGCACAGCGGAGCTATGTTGTATTCTCACGAGCAGTCGCTGACCTAGCGTTTCCACTGCAGTACAGAGATTTCCATCGAATCCTTATATCTCCAGACCCCTGCCGCTATTTTGCTCCATCCTCCGACACCAAATTTGTCCGTTGACCTCTGCCTCTGAATGATCCTCTAGTACAAGGAGTTGACACCAGAGGCCGCCACTAGCAGTTTCTGAGACTTGTAGCCACATTATGGCACTCCAGTTGCACCTTTTATCATGTTGGAAGATCATCTTCTCAAACCTACGTTATAACATGAGGTGTTTCCTCAATGCATGTATGGTTTCTGATCATCTACAAGTGATTTGGAAACTGAATAAAGAGTTGCTGTTCGGCCTAAAGCACGGGACACCTTTTCTGTGGTGTTTCAATTTCCAAATAAGGATGTGAACCAGAGAGCTGCTGAAAGCCATCCCTTGCCGTGCTCTGTACTGCAATCTGGCTGCCTACGTGCACACGTTGGCCGTTGTAATTCTGCCTCCAGGTGGCAGTGCCCGAGCACAGCGGGGCTATGTTCTATTCTCATGAGCAGTCGCTGCCCCAGCGTTTCCGCGGCAGTACCGAGATTTCCAGCAAATCCCTATATCTCCAGACCCCTGCTGCTATTTTGCTCCATCCTCCGACACCAAATTTGTGCCTCTGAATGATCCTCTAGTACAAGGAGTTGACACCAGAGGCCGCCACTAGCAGTCTCTGAGACTTGTAGCCACATTATGGCACTCCAGTTGCACCTTTTATCATGTTTGAAGATCATCTTCTCAAACCTACGTTATAACATGAGGTGTTTCTTCAATGCATGTATGGTTTCTGATCATCTACAAGTGATTTGGAAACTGAATAAAGAGTTGCTGTTCGGCCTAAAGCATGGGACACCTTTTCTGTGGTGTTTCAGTTTCCAGATAAGGATGTGAACCAGAGAGCTGCTGAAGGCCATCCCTTGCCGTGCTCTGCACTGCAGTCTGGCTGCCACCGTGCACACGGTGGCTGTTGTAATTCTGCCTCCAGGTGGCAGTGCCCGAGCACAGCGGAGCTATGTTGTATTCTCACGAGCAGTTGCTGACCTAGCGTTTCCACTGCAGTACAGAGATTTCCATCGAATCCCTATATCTCCAGACCCCTGCCGCTATTTTGCTCCATCCTCCGACACCAAATTTGTCCGTTGACCTCTGCCTCTGAATGATCCTCTAGTACAAGGAGTTGACACCAGAGGCCGCCACTAGCAGTTTCTGAGAGTTTTAGCCACATTACGGCACTCCAGTTGCACCTTTTATCATGTTTCAAGATCATCTTCTCAAACCTACGTTATAACATGAGGTGTTTCTTCAATGCATGTATGGTTTCTGATCAACTACAAGTGATTTGGAAACTGAATAAAGAGTTGCTGTTCGGCCTAAAGCATGGGAGACCTTTTCTGTGGTGTTTCAGTTTCCAGATAAGGATGTGAACCAGAGAGCTGCTGAAGGCCATCCCTTGCCGTGTTCTGTACTGCAGTCTGGCTGCCTACGTGCACACGTTGGCCTTTGTAATTCTGCCTCCAGGTGGCAGTGCCCGAGCACAACGGGGCTATGTTGTATTCTCACGAGCAGTCGCTGCCCCAGCGTTTCCGCGGCAGTACCGAGATTTCCAGCGAATCCCTATATCTCCAGGCCCCTGCTGCTATTTTGCTCCATCCTCCGACACCAAATTTGTCCGTTGACCTCTGCCTCTGAATGATCCTCTAGTACAAGGAGTTGACACCTGAGGCCGCCACTAGCAGTTTCTGAGACTTGTAGCCACATTATGGCACTCCAGTTGCACCTTTTATCATGTTGGAAGATAATCTTCTCAAACCTACGTTATAACATGAGGTGTTTCCTCAATGCATGTATGGTTTCTGATCATCTACAAGTGATTTGGAAACTGAATGAAGAGTTGCTGTTCGGCCTAAAGCATGGGACACCTTTTCTGTGGTGTTTCATTTTCCAGATAAGGATGTGAACCAGAAAGCTGTTGAAGGCCATCCCTTGCCGTGCTCTGCACTGCAGTCTGGCTGCCACCTTGCACACGGTAGCTGTGTAATTCTGCCTCCAGGTGGCAGTGCCCAAGCACAGCGGGGCTATGTGCTATTCTCACGAGCAGTCGCTGCCCCAACGTTTCCGCGGCAGTACCGATATTTCCACCGAATCCCTATATCTTTCAGACCCCTTCTGCTATTTTGCTCCATCCTCCGACACCAAATTTGTCCGTTGACCTCTGCCTCTGAATGATCCTCTAGTACAAGGAGTTGACACCAGAGGCCGCCACTAGCAGTTTCTGAGACTTGTAGCCACATTATGGCACTCCAGTTGCACCTTTTATCATGTTGGAAGATCATCTTCTCAAACCTACGTTATAACATGAGGTGTTTCCTCAATGCATGTATGGTTTCTGATCATCTACAAGTGATTTGGAAACTGAATAAAGAGTTGCTGTTCGGCCTAAAGCATGGGACACCTTTTCTGTGGTGTTTCAATTTCCAGATAAGGATGTGAACCAGAGAGCTGCTGAAGGCCATCCCTTGCCGTGCTCTGCACTGCAGTCTGGCTGCCTACGTGCACACGCTGGCCGTTGTAATTCTGCCTCCAGGTGGCAGTGCCCGAGCACAGCGGGGCTATGTTCTATTCTCACGAGCTGTCGCTGCCCCAGCGTTTCCGCGGCAGTACCGAGATTTCCAGCGAATCCCTATATGTCCAGACCCCTGCTGCTATTTTGCTCCATCCTCCGACACCAAATTTGTCCGTTGACCTCTGCCTCTGAATGATCCTCTAGTACAAGGAGTTGACACCAGAGGCCGCCACTAGCAGTTTCTGAGACTTGTAGCCACATTATGGCACTCCAGTTGCACCTTTTATCATGTTGGAAGATCATCTTCTCAAACCTACGTTATAACATGAGGTGTTTCCTCAATGCATGTATGGTTTCTGATCATCTACAAGTGATTTGGAAACTGAATAAAGAGTTGCTGTTCGGCCTAAAGCACGGGACACCTTTTCTGTGGTGTTTCAATTTCCAGATAAGGATGTGAACCAGAGAGCTGCTGAAGGCCATCCCTTGCCGTGTTCTGCACTGCAGTCTGGCTGCCACCGTGCACACGGTAGCTGTGTAATTCTGCCTCCAGGTGGCAGTGCCCGAGCACAGCGGGGCTATGTGCTATTCTCACGAGCAGTCGCTGACCTAGCGTTTCCACTGCAGTACAGAGATTTCCATCGAATCCCTATATCTCTAGACCCCTGCCGCTATTTTGCCCCATCCTCCGACACCAAATTTGTCCGTTGACCTCTGCCTCTGAATGATCCTCTAGTACAAGGAGTTGACACCAGAGGCCGCCACTAGCAGTTTCTGAGAGTTTTAGCCACATTACGGCACTCCAGTTGCACCTTTTATCATGTTGGAAGATCATCTTCTCAAACCTACGTTATAACATGTTGTGTTTCCTCAATCCATGTATGGTTTCTGATCATCTACAAGTGATTTGGAGACTGAATGAAGAGTTGCTGTTCGGCCTAAAGCATGGGACACCTTTTCTGTGGTGTTTCATTTTCCAGATAAGGATTTGAACCAGAAAGCTGTTGATTGGCGTAGCCTTAGCGGCGATATACGCCTGCCGGTCCCTTCGGGACCGGAGTGAAAAGCAAGAAGAAGAAGAAGCTGTTGAAGGCCATCCCTTGCCGTGCTCTGCACTGCAGTCTGGCTGCCACCGTGCACATGGTAGCTGTGTAATTCTGCCTCCAGGTGGCAGTGCCCGAGCACAGCGGGGCTATGTGCTATTCTCACGAGCAGTCGCTGCCCCAGCGTTTCCGCGGCAGTACCGATATTTCCACCGAATCCCTATATCTTTCAGACCCCTGCTGCTATTTTGCTCCATCCTCCGACACCAAATTTGTCCGTTGACCTCTGCCTCTGAATGATCCTCTAGTACAAGGAGTTGACACCAGAGGCCGCCACTAGCAGTTTCTGAGACTTGTAGCCACATTATGGCACTCCAGTTGCACCTTTTATCATGTTGGAAGATCATCTTCTCAAACCTACGTTATAACATGAGGTGTTTCTTCAATGCATGTATGGTTTCTGATCATCTACAAGTGATTTGGAAACTGAATAAAGAGTTGCTGTTCGGCCTAAAGCACGGGACACCTTTTCTGTGGTGTTTCAATTTCCAGATAAGGATGTGAACCAGAGAGCTGCTGAAGGCCATCCCTTGCCGTGCTCTGTACTGCAGTCTGGCTGCCTACGTGCACACGTTGGCCGTTGTAATTCTGCCTCCAGGTGGCAGTGCCCGAGCACAGCGGGGCTATGTTGTATTCTCACGAGCAGTCGCTGCCCCAGCGTTTCCGCAGTACCGAGATTTCCAGCGAATCCCTATATCTCCAGACCCCTGCTGCTATTTTGCTCCATCCTCCGACACCAAATTTGTCCGTTGACCTCTGCCTCTGAATGATCCTCTAGTACAAGGAGTTGACACCAGAGGCCGCCACTAGCAGTCTCTGAGACTTGTAGCCACATTATGGCACTCCAGTTGCACCTTTTATCATGTTTGAAGATCATCTTCTCAAACCTACGTTATAACATGAGGTGTTTCTTCAATGCATGTATGGTTTCTGATCATCTACAAGTGATTTGGAAACTGAATAAAGAGTTGCTGTTCGGCCTAAAGCATGGGACACCTTTTCTGTGGTGTTTCATTTTCCAGATAAGGATGTGAACCAGAGAGCTGCTGAAGGCCATCCCTTGCCGTGCTCTGCACTGCAGTCTGGCTGCCACCGTGCACACGTTGGCCGTTGTAATTCTGCCTCCAGGTAGGGTGGCCGACGGGTCGGCGTGAGGGCCCAGTCTGTATCTGATCCTATGTTAAATGACCCGTTTATGATATGCCCCCATTTTTGATTCAGGGCAGATAGAAACTTCTAGTAATTTGTTATCAACAGATCTTGAATGGGTCCATCATATACAGGCTGGAATAGGCATGAGAAAGTGTATTACATAATGTAATTCAGGGGCAATATTGACTAACCTCAGATGTTGAGTCTTTTTTGAGCTCAATATCTGGGAGAACTCCTGAACCTCTCCATTGGTAGAGTTTGCACTGGTTGATGGATAATCCATGTAATAACGAAATTCTTTTTGTGTGTGAAGCATCCTGTATGCAGGTATCTCATGAGGGATTCCATTATAGCCTGACACAGTCAGATCCTTATCAGATAAGCCATCTAAAATAGATATTTATAGCTCAATTACTTTTCTAGAAATCTTCAATTGGTAATTCAGGGTTGACTACTGAAAATAGAGCTAAATCAGCTGAAAATGATGCATTTGGAATGGAAATGATACAACCTACCGCCTACCAGCGTCAGGCCATCTGCTGGGGGTCATTTAGGGGCATTTGGGTCATAATCCAAAGATTATATCATGCAATCAACACTAGATGGCACCCCTGTTGTATAGGTTAAAGAGACTGCCAACAAGGTGATCAGTTGTACTTTAGTTTAGACCTTTGACACTGCAGCAGCCCTGTGCTATGAGTGAGGTATGTATGTACACTCTTGAAATATCAAAAGCTGTCAGACAGGTGAGAGGGGTGAGGTTATTCTAATCATCTATCATCCATTTCCTATAAAAAATTTGAAGATCACATTAAGAGATTTTTAAATGCGAATATTGAGGCTTTCTCTGTATATATGATACATACTTGTCAGATCGATTTATAAAAATCCTCCGGCCACCCTACTCCAGGTGGCAGTGCCCGAGCACAACGGGGCTATGTTCTATTCTCACGAGCAGTCGCTGCCCCAGCGTTTCCGCGGCACTACCGAGATTTCCAGCGAATCCCTATATCTCCAGACCCCTGCTGCTATTTTGCTCCATCCTCCGACACCAAATTTGTCCGTTGACCTCTGCCTCTGAATGATCCTCTAGTACAAGGAGTTGACACCAGAGGCCGCCACTAGCAGTTTCTGAGACGTGTAGCAACATTATGGCACTCCAGTTGCACCTTTTATCATGTTTGAAGATCATCTTCTCAAACCTACGTTATAACATGAGGTGTTTCTTCAATGCATGTATGGTTTCTGATCATCTACAAGTGATTTGGAAACTGAATAAAGAGTTGCTGTTCGGCCTAAAGCATGGGACACCTTTTCTGTGGTGTTTCAGTTTCCAGATAAGGATGTGAACCAGAGAGCTGCTGAAGGCCATCCATTGCCGTGCTCTGCACTGCAGTCTGGCTGCCACCGTGCACACCGTGGCTGTTGTAATTCTGCCTCCAGGTGGCAGTGCCCGAGCACAGCGGAGCTATGTTGTATTCTCACGAGCAGTCGCTGACCTAGCGTTTCCACTGCAGTACAGAGATTTCCATCGAATCCTTATATCTCCAGACCCCTGCCGCTATTTTGCTCCATCCTCCGACACCAAATTTGTCCGTTGACCTCTGCCTCTGAATGATCCTCTAGTACAAGGAGTTGACACCAGAGGCCGCCACTAGCAGTTTCTGAGACTTGTAGCCACATTATGGCACTCCAGTTGCACCTTTTATCATGTTGGAAGATCATCTTCTCAAACCTACGTTATAACATGAGGTGTTTCCTCAATGCATGTATGGTTTCTGATCATCTACAAGTGATTTGGAAACTGAATAAAGAGTTGCTGTTCGGCCTAAAGCACGGGACACCTTTTCTGTGGTGTTTCAATTTCCAAATAAGGATGTGAACCAGAGAGCTGCTGAAAGCCATCCCTTGCCGTGCTCTGTACTGCAATCTGGCTGCCTACGTGCACACGTTGGCCGTTGTAATTCTGCCTCCAGGTGGCAGTGCCCGAGCACAGCGGGGCTATGTTCTATTCTCATGAGCAGTCGCTGCCCCAGCGTTTCCGCGGCAGTACCGAGATTTCCAGCGAATCCCTATATCTCCAGACCCCTGCTGCTATTTTGCTCCATCCTCCGACACCAAATTTGTGCCTCTGAATGATCCTCTAGTACAAGGAGTTGACACCAAAGGCCGCCACTAGCAGTCTCTGAGACTTGTAGCCACATTATGGCACTCCAGTTGCACCTTTTATCATGTTTGAAGATCATCTTCTCAAACCTACGTTATAACATGAGGTGTTTCTTCAATGCATGTATGGTTTCTGATCATCTACAAGTGATTTGGAAACTGAATAAAGAGTTGCTGTTCGGCCTAAAGCATGGGACACCTTTTCTGTGGTGTTTCAGTTTCCAGATAAGGATGTGAACCAGAGAGCTGCTGAAGGCCATCCCTTGCCGTGCTCTGCACTGCAGTCTGGTTGCCACCGTGCACACGGTGGCTGTTGTAATTCTGCCTCCAGGTGGCAGTGCCCGAGCACAGCGGGGCTATCTGCTATTCTCACGAGCAGTCGCTGCCCCAGCGTTTCCGCGGCAGTACCAAGATTTCCACCGAATCCTTATATCTTTCAGACCCCTGCTGCTATTTTGCTCCATCCTCCGACACCAAATTTGTCCGTTGACCTCTGCCTCTGAATGATCCTCTAGTACAAGGAGTTGACACCAGAGGCCGCCACTAGCAGTCTCTGAGACTTGTAGCCACATTATGGCACTCCAGTTGCACCTTTTATCATGTTTGAAGATCATCTTCTCAAACCTACGTTATAACATGAGGTGTTTCTTCAATGCATGTATGGTTTCTGATCATCTACAAGTGATTTGGAAACTGAATAAAGAGTTGCTGTTCGGCCTAAAGCATGGGACACCTTTTCTGTGGTGTTTCAGTTTCCAGATAAGGATGTGAACCAGAGAGCTGCTGAAGGCCATCCATTGCCGTGCTCTGCACTGCAGTCTGGCTGCCACCGTGCACAGCGTGGCTGTTGTAATTCTGCCTCCAGGTGGCAGTGCCCGAGCACAGCGGAGCTATGTTGTATTCTCACGAGCAGTCGCTGACCTAGCGTTTCCACTGCAGTACAGAGATTTCCATCGAATCCCTATATCTCCAGACCCCTGCCGCTATTTTGCTCCATCCTCCGACACCAAATTTGTCCGTTGACCTCTGCCTCTGAATGATCCTCTAGTACAAGGAGTTGACACCAGAGGCCGCCACTAGCAGTTTCTGAGAGTTTTAGCCACATTACGGCACTCCAGTTGCACCTTTTATCATGTTTGAAGATCATCTTCTCAAACCTACGTTATAACATGAGGTGTTTCTTCAATGCATGTATGGTTTCTGATCATCTACAAGTGATTTGGAAACTGAATAAAGAGTTGCTGTTCGGCCTAAAGCATGGGACACCTTTTCTGTGGTGTTTCATTTTCCAGCTAAGGATGTGAACCAGAGAGCTGCTGAAGGCCATCCCTTGCCGTGCTCTGCACTGCAGTCTGGCTGCCACCGTGCACACGTTGGCCGTTGTAATTCTGCCTCCAGGTAGGGTGGCCGACGGGTCGGCGTGAGGGCCCAGTCTGTATCTGATCCTATGTTAAATGACCCGTTTATGATATGCCCCCATTTTTGATTCAGGGCAGATAGAAACTTCTAGTAATTTGTTATCAACAGATCTTGAATGGGTCCATCATATACAGGCTGGAATAGGCATAAGAAAGTGTATTACATAATGTAATTCAGGGGCAATATTGACTAACCTCAGATGTTGAGTCTTTTTTGAGCTCAATATCTGGGAGATCTCCTGAACCTCTCCATTGGTAGAGTTTGCACTGGTTGATGGATAATCCATGTAATAACGAAATTCTTTTTGTGTGTGAAGCATCCTGTATGCAGGTATCTCATGAGGGATTCCATTATAGCCTGACACAGTCAGATCCTTATCAGATAAGCCATCTAAAATGGATATTTATAGCTCAATTACTTTTCTAGAAATCTTCAATTGGTAATTCAGGGTTGACTACTGAAAATAGAGCTAAATCAGCTGAAAATGATGCATTTGGAATGGAAATGATACAACCTACCGCCTACCAGCGTCAGGCCATCTGCTGGGGGTCATTTAGGGGCATTTGGGTCATAATCCAAAGATTATATCATGCAATCAACACTAGATGGCACCCCTGTTGTATAGGTTAAAGAGACTGCCAACAAGGTGATCAGTTGTACTTTAGTTTAGACCTTTGACACTGCAGCAGCCCTGTGCTATGAGTGAGGTATGTATGTACACTCTTGAAATATCAAAAGCTGTCAGACAGGTGAGAGGGGTGAGGTTATTCTAATCATCTATCATCCATTTCCTATAAAAAATTTGAAGATCACATTAAGAGATTGTTAAATGCGAATATTGAGGCTTTCTCTGTATATATGATACATACTTGTCAGATCGATTTATAAAAATCCTCCGGCCACCCTACTCCAGGTGGCAGTGCCCGAGCACAGCGGGGCTATCTGCTATTCTCACGAGCAGTCGCTGCCCCAGCGTTTCCGCGGCAGTACCGAGATTTCCACCGAATCCTTATATCTTTCAGACCCCTGCTGCTATTTTGCTCCATCCTCCGACACCAAATTTGTCCGATGACCTCTGCCTCTGAATGATCCTCTAGTACAAGGAGTTGACACCAGAGGCCGCCACTAGCAGTTTCTGAGACTTGTAGCCACATTATGGCACTCCAGTTGCACCTTTTATCATGTTTGAAGATCATCTTCTCAAACCTACGTTATAACATGAGGTGTTTCCTCAATGCATGTATGGTTTCTGATCATCTACAAGTGATTTGGAAACTGAATAAAGAGTTGCTGTTCGGCCTAAAGCACGGGACACCTTTTCTGTGGTGTTTCAATTTCCAGATAAGGATGTGAACCAGAGAGCTGCTGAAGGCCATCCCTTGCCGTGCTCTGCACTGCAGTCTGGCTGCCACCGTGCACACGGTAGCTGTGTAATTCTGCCTCCAGGTGGCAGTGCCCGAGCACAGCGGGGCTATCTGCTATTCTCACGAGCAGTCGCTGCCCCAGCGTTTCCGCGGCAGTACCGAGATTTCCACCGAATCCTTATATCTTTCAGACCCCTGCTGCTATTTTGCTCCATCCTCCGACACCAAATTTGTCCGTTGACCTCTGCCTCTGAATGATCCTCTAGTACAAGGAGTTGACACCAGAGGCCGCCACTAGCAGTTTCTGAGACTTGTAGCCACATTATGGCACTCCAGTTGCACCTTTTATCATGTTGGAAGATCATCTTCTCAAACCTACGTTATAACATGAGGTGTTTCCTCAATGCATGTATGGTTTCTGATCATCTACAAGTGATTTGGAAACTGAATAAAGAGTTGCTGTTCGGCCTAAAGCACGGGACACCTTTTCTGTGGTGTTTCAATTTCCAGATAAGGATGTGAACCAGAGAGCTGCTGAAGGCCATCCCTTGCCGTGCTCTGTACTGCAGTCTGGCTGCCTACGTGCACACGTTGGCCGTTGTAATTCTGCCTCCAGGTGGCAGTGCCCGAGCACAGCGGGGCTATCTGCTATTCTCACGAGCAGTCGCTGCCCCAGCGTTTCCGCGGCAGTACCGAGATTTCCACCGAATCCTTATATCTTTCAGACCCCTGCTGCTATTTTGCTCCATCCTCCGACACCAAATTTGTCCGTTGACCTCTGCCTCTGAATGATCCTCTAGTACAAGGAGTTGACACCAGAGGCCGCCACTAGCAGTTTCTGAGACTTGTAGCCACATTATGGCACTCCAGTTGCACCTTTTATCATGTTGGAAGATCATCTTCTCAAACCTACGTTATAACATGAGGTGTTTCCTCAATGCATGTATGGTTTCTGATCATCTACAAGTGATTTGGAAACTGAATAAAGAGTTGCTGTTCGGCCTAAAGCACGGGACACCTTTTCTGTGGTGTTTCAATTTCCAGATAAGGATGTGAACCAGAGAGCTGCTGAAGGCCATCCCTTGCCGTGCTCTGTACTGCAGTCTGGCTGCCTACGTGCACACGTTGGCCGTTGTAATTCTGCCTCCAGGTGGCAGTGCCCGAGCACAGCGGGGCTATGTTCTATTCTCATGAGCAGTCGCTGCCCCAGCGTTTCCGCGGCAGTACCGAGATTTCCAGCGAATCCCTATATCTCCAGACCCCTGCTGCTATTTTGCTCCATCCTCCGACACCAAATTTGTCCGTTGACCTCTGCCTCTGAATGATCCTCTAGTACAAGGAGTTGACACCAGAGGCCGCCACTAGCAGTTTCTGAGACTTGTAGCCACATTATGGCACTCCAGTTGCACCTTTTATCATGTTGGAAGATCATCTTCTCAAACCTAAGTTATAACATGAGGTGTTTCCTCAATGCATGTATGGTTTCTGATCATCTACAAGTGATTTGGAAACTGAATAAAGAGTTGCTGTTCGGCCTAAAGCACGGGACACCTTTTCTGTGGTGTTTCAATTTCCAGATAAGGATGTGAACCAGAGAGCTGCTGAAGGCCATCCCTTGCCGTGTTCTGTACTGCAGTCCGGCTGCCTACGTGCACACGTTGGCCGTTGTAATTCTGCCTCCAGGTGGCAGTGCCCGAGCACAGCGGGGCTATGTGCTATTCTCATGAGCAGTCGCTGCCCCAGCGTTTCCGCGGCAGTACCGAGATTTCCAGCGAATCCCTATATCTCCAGACCCCTGCTGTTATTTTGCTCCATCCTCCGACACCAAATTTGTCCGTTGACCTCTGCCTCTGAATGATCCTCTAGTACAAGGAGTTGACACCAGAGGCCGCCACTAGCAGTTTCTGAGACGTGTAGCCACATTATGGCACTCCAGTTGCACCTTTTATCATGTTTGAAGATCATCTTCTCAAACCTACGTTATAACATGAGGTGTTTCTTCAATGCATGTATGGTTTCTGATCATCTACAAGTGATTTGGAAACTTTATAAAGAGTTGCTGTTCGGCCTAAAGCATGGGAAACCTTTTCTGTGGTGTTTCATTTTCCAGATAAGGATTTGAACCAGAAAGCTGTTGAAGGCCATCCCTTGCCGTGCTCTGTACTGCAGTCTGGCTGCCACCGTGCACACGGTAGCTGTGTAATTCTGCCTCCAGGTGGCAGTGCCCGAGCACAGCGGGGCTATCTGCTATTCTCACGAGCAGTCGCTGCCCCAGCGTTTCCGCGGCAGTACCGAGATTTCCACCGAATCCTTATATCTTTCAGACCCCTGCTGCTATTTTGCTCCATCCTCCGACACCAAATTTGTCCGTTGACCTCTGCCTCTGAATGATCCTCTAGTACAAGGAGTTGACACCAGAGGCCGCCACTAGCAGTTTCTGAGACTTGTAGCCACATTATGGCACTCCAGTTGCACCTTTTATCATGTTGGAAGATCATCTTCTCAAACCTACGTTATAACATGAGGTGTTTCCTCAATGCATGTATGGTTTCTGATCATCTACAAGTGATTTGGAAACTGAATAAAGAGTTGCTGTTCGGCCTAAAGCACGGGACACCTTTTCTGTGGTGTTTCAATTTCCAGATAAGGATGTGAACCAGAGAGCTGCTGAAGGCCATCCCTTGCCGTGCTCTGCACTGCAGTCTGGCTGCCACCGTGCACACGGTGGCCGTTGTAGTTCTGCCTCCAGGTGGCAGTGCCCGAGCACAGCGGAGCTATGTGCTATTCTCACGAGCAGTCGCTGCCCCAGCGTTTCCGCGGCAGTACCGAGATTTCCACCGAATCCCTATATCTTTCAGACCCCTGCTGCTATTTTGCTCCATCCTCCGACACCAAATTTGTCCGTTGACCTCTGCCTCTGAATGATCCTCTAGTACAAGGAGTTGACACCAGAGGCCGCCACTAGCAGTTTCTGAGACTTGTAGCCACATTATGGCACTCCAGTTGCACCTTTTATCATGTTGGAAGATCATCTTCTCAAACCTACGTTATAACATGAGGTGTTTCTTCAATGCATGTATGGTTTCTGATCATCTACAAGTGATTTGGAAACTGTGTAAAGAGTTGCTGTTCGGCCTAAAGCACGGGACACCTTTTCTGTGGTGTTTCAATTTCCAGATAAGGATGTGAACCAGAGAGCTGCTGAAGGCCATCCCTTGCCGTGCTCTGCACTGCAGTCTGGCTGCCTACATGCACACGGTGGCCGTTGTAATTCTGCCTCCAGGTGGCAGTGCCCGAGCACAGCGGGGCTGAGTTCTATTCTCACGAGCAGTCGCTGCCCCAGCATTTCCGGGGCAGTACCGAGATTTCCAGCGAATCCCTATATCTTCAGACCCCTGCTGCTTTTTTGCTCCATCCTCCGACACCAAATTTGTCCGTTGACCTCTGCCTCTGAATGATCCTCTAGTACAAGGAGTTGAGACTTGTAGCCACATTATGGCACTCCAGTTGCACCTTTTATCATGTTGGAAGATCATCTTCTCAAACCTACGTTATAACATGAGGTCTTTCCTCAATGCATGTATGGTTTCTGATCATCTACAAGTGATTTGGAAACTGAATAAAGAGTTGCTGTTCGGCCTAAAGCACGGGACACCTTTTCTGTGGTGTTTCAATTTCCAGATAAGGATGTGAACCAGAGAGCTGCTGAAGGCCATCCCTTGCCGTGCTCTGTACTGCAGTCTGGCTGCCTACGTGCACACGTTGGCCGTTGTAATTCTGCCTCCAGGTGGCAGTGCCCGAGCACAGCGGAGCTATGTGCTATTCTCACGAGCAGTCGCTGCCCCAGCGTTTCCGCGGCAGTACCGAGATTTCCACCGAACCCTATATCTTTCAGACCCCTGCTGCTATTTTGCTCCATCCTCCGACACCAAATTTGTCCGTTGACCTCTGCCTCTGAATGATCCTCTAGTACAAGGAGTTGACACCAGAGGCCGCCACTAGCAGTTTCTGAGACTTGTAGCCACATTATGGCACTCCAGTTGCACCTTTTATCATGTTGGAAGATCATCTTCTCAAACCTACGTTATAACATGAGGTCTTTCCTCAATGCATGTATGGTTTCTGATCATCTACAAGTGATTTGGAAACTGAATAAAGAGTTGCTGTTCGGCCTAAAGCACGGGACACCTTTTCTGTGGTGTTTCAATTTCCAGATAAGGATGTGAACCAGAGAGCTGCTGAAGGCCATCCCTTGCCGTGCTCTGTACTGCAGTCTGGCTGCGTACATGCACACGTTGGCCGTTGTAATTCTGCCTCCAGGTGGCAGTGCCCGAGCACAGCGGAGCTATGTGCTATTCTCACGAGCAGTCGCTGCCCCAGCGTTTCCGCGGCAGTACCGAGATTTCCACCGAATCCCTATATCTTTCAGACCCCTGCTGCTATTTTGCTCCATCCTCCGACACCAAATTTGTCCGTTGGATTTCTGCCTCTGAATGATCCTCTAGTACAAGGAGTTGACACCAGAGGCCGCCACTAGCAGTTTCTGAGACTTGTAGCCACATTATGGCACTCCAGTTGCACCTTTTATCATGTTGGAAGATCATCTTCTCAAACCTACGTTATAACATGAGGTGTTTCCTCAATGCATGTATGGTTTCTGATCATCTACAAGTGATTTGGAAACTGAATAAAGAGTTGCTGTTCGGCCTAAAGCACGGGACACCTTTTCTGTGGTGTTTCAATTTCCAGATAAGGATGTGAACCAGAGAGCTGCTGAAGGCCATCCCTTGCCGTGCTCTGTACTGCAGTCTGGCTGCATACGTGCACACGTTGGCCGTTGTAATTCTGCCTCCAGGTGGCAGTGCCCGAGCACAGCGGGGCTATGTTCTATTCTCATGAGCAGTCGCTGCCCCAGCATTTCCGCGGCAGTACCGAGATTTCCAGCGAATCCCTATATCTCCAGACCCCTGCTGCTATTTTGCTCCATCCTCCGACACCAAATTTGTCCGTTGACCTCTGCCTCTGAATGATCCTCTAGTACAAGGAGTTGACACCAGAGGCCGCCACTAGCAGTTTCTGAGACTTGTAGCCACATTATGGCACTCCAGTTGCACCTTTTATCATGTTTCAAGATCATCTTCTCAAACCTACGTTATAACATGAGGTGTTTCTTCAATGCATGTATGGTTTCTGATCAACTACAAGTGATTTGGAAACTGAATAAAGAGTTGCTGTTCGGCCTAAAGCATGGGACACCTTTTCTGTGGTGTTTCAGTTTCCAGATAAGGATGTGAACCAGAGAGCTGCTGAAGGCCATCCCTTGCCGTGCTCTGTACTGCAGTCTGGCTGCCTACATGCACACGTTGGCCTTTGTAATTCTGCCTCCAGGTGGCAGTGCCCGAGCACAACGGGGCTATGTTCTATTCTCACGAGCAGTCGCTGCCCCAGCGTTTCCGCGGCACTACCGAGATTTCCAGCGAATCCCTATATCTCCAGACCCCTGCTGCTATTTTGCTCCATCCTCCGACACCAAATTTGTCCCTTGACCTCTGCCTCTGAATGATCCTCTAGTACAAGGAGTTGACACCAGAGGCCGCCACTAGCAGTTTCTGAGACTTGTAGCCACATTATGGCACTCCAGTTGCACCTTTTATCATGTTGGAAGATCATCTTCTCAAACCTACGTTATAACATGAGGTGTTTCCTCAATGCATGTATGGTTTCTGATCATCTACAAGTGATTTGGAAACTGAATGAAGAGTTGCTGTTCGGCCTAAAGCATGGGACACCTTTTCTGTGGTGTTTCATTTTCCAGATAAGGATGTGAACCAGAAAGCTGTTGAAGGCCATCCCTTGCCGTGCTCTGCACTGCAGTCTGGCTGCCACCTTGCACACGGTAGCTGTGTAATTCTGCCTCCAGGTGGCAGTGCCCGAGCACAGCGGGGCTATGTGCTATTCTCACGAGCAGTCGCTGCCCCAACGTTTCCGCGGCAGTACCGAGATTTCCACCGAATCCCTATATCTTTCAGACCCCTTCTGCTATTTTGCTCCATCCTCCGACACCAAATTTGTCCGTTGACCTCTGCCTCTGAATGATCCTCTAGTACAAGGAGTTGACACCAGAGGCCGCCACTAGCAGTTTCTGAGACTTGTAGCCACATTATGGCACTCCAGTTGCACCTTTTATCATGTTGGAAGATCATCTTCTCAAACCTACGTTATAACATGAGGTGTTTCCTCAATGCATGTATGGTTTCTGATCATCTACAAGTGATTTGGAAACTGAATAAAGAGTTGCTGTTCGGCCTAAAGCACGGGACACCTTTTCTGTGGTGTTTCAATTTCCAAATAAGGATGTGAACCAGAGAGCTGCTGTAAGCCATCCCTTGCCGTGCTCTGTACTGCAATCTGGCTGCCTACGTGCACACGTTGGCCGTTGTAATTCTGCCTCCAGGTGGCAGTGCCCGAGCACAGCGGGGCTATGTTCTATTCTCATGAGCAGTCGCTGCCCCAGCGTTTCCGCGGCAGTACCGAGATTTCCAGCGAATCCCTATATCTCCAGACCCCTGCTGCTATTTTGCTCCATCCTCCGACACCAAATTTGTGCCTCTGAATGATCCTCTAGTACAAGGAGTTGACACCAAAGGCCGCCACTAGCAGTCTCTGAGACTTGTAGCCACATTATGGCACTCCAGTTGCACCTTTTATCATGTTTGAAGATCATCTTCTCAAACCTACGTTATAACATGAGGTGTTTCTTCAATGCATGTATGGTTTCTGATCATCTACAAGTGATTTGGAAACTGAATAAAGAGTTGCTGTTCGGCCTAAAGCATGGGACACCTTTTCTGTGGTGTTTCAGTTTCCAGATAAGGATGTGAACCAGAGAGCTGCTGAAGGCCATCCCTTGCCGTGCTCTGCACTGCAGTCTGGTTGCCACCGTGCACACGGTGGCTGTTGTAATTCTGCCTCCAGGTGGCAGTGCCCGAGCACAGCGGGGCTATCTGCTATTCTCACGAGCAGTCGCTGCCCCAGCGTTTCCGCGGCAGTACCAAGATTTCCACCGAATCCTTATATCTTTCAGACCCCTGCTGCTATTTTGCTCCATCCTCCGACACCAAATTTGTCCGTTGACCTCTGCCTCTGAATGATCCTCTAGTACAAGGAGTTGACACCAGAGGCCGCCACTAGCAGTCTCTGAGACTTGTAGCCACATTATGGCACTCCAGTTGCACCTTTTATCATGTTTGAAGATCATCTTCTCAAACCTACGTTATAACATGAGGTGTTTCTTCAATGCATGTATGGTTTCTGATCATCTACAAGTGATTTGGAAACTGAATAAAGAGTTGCTGTTCGGCCTAAAGCATGGGACACCTTTTCTGTGGTGTTTCATTTTCCAGATAAGGATGTGAACCAGAGAGCTGCTGAAGGCCATCCCTTGCCGTGCTCTGCACTGCAGTCTGGCTGCCACCGTGCACACGTTGGCCGTTGTAATTCTGCCTCCAGGTAGGGTGGCCGACGGGTCGGCGTGAGGGCCCAGTCTGTATCTGATCCTATGTTAAATGACCCGTTTATGATATGCCCCCATTTTTGATTCAGGGCAGATAGAAACTTCTAGTAATTTGTTATCAACAGATCTTGAATGGGTCCATCATATACAGGCTGGAATAGGCATAAGAAAGTGTATTACATAATGTAATTCAGGGGCAATATTGACTAACCTCAGATGTTGAGTCTTTTTTGAGCTCAATATCTGGGAGATCTCCTGAACCTCTCCATTGGTAGAGTTTGCACTGGTTGATGGATAATCCATGTAATAACGAAATTCTTTTTGTGTGTGAAGCATCCTGTATGCAGGTATCTCATGAGGGATTCCATTATAGCCTGACACAGTCAGATCCTTATCAGATAAGCCATCTAAAATGGATATTTATAGCTCAATTACTTTTCTAGAAATCTTCAATTGGTAATTCAGGGTTGACTACTGAAAATAGAGCTAAATCAGCTGAAAATGATGCATTTGGAATGGAAATGATACAACCTACCGCCTACCAGCGTCAGGCCATCTGCTGGGGGTCATTTAGGGGCATTTGGGTCATAATCCAAAGATTATATCATGCAATCAACACTAGATGGCACCCCTGTTGTATAGGTTAAAGAGACTGCCAACAAGGTGATCAGTTGTACTTTAGTTTAGACCTTTGACACTGCAGCAGCCCTGTGCTATGAGTGAGGTATGTATGTACACTCTTGAAATATCAAAAGCTGTCAGACAGGTGAGAGGGGTGAGGTTATTCTAATCATCTATCATCCATTTCCTATAAAAAATTTGAAGATCACATTAAGAGATTGTTAAATGCGAATATTGAGGCTTTCTCTGTATATATGATACATACTTGTCAGATCGATTTATAAAAATCCTCCGGCCACCCTACTCCAGGTGGCAGTGCCCGAGCACAGCGGGGCTATCTGCTATTCTCACGAGCAGTCGCTGCCCCAGCGTTTCCGCGGCAGTACCGAGATTTCCACCGAATCCTTATATCTTTCAGACCCCTGCTGCTATTTTGCTCCATCCTCCGACACCAAATTTGTCCGTTGACCTCTGCCTCTGAATGATCCTCTAGTACAAGGAGTTGACACCAGAGGCCGCCACTAGCAGTTTCTGAGACTTGTAGCCACATTATGGCACTCCAGTTGCACCTTTTATCATGTTTGAAGATCATCTTCTCAAACCTACGTTATAACATGAGGTGTTTCCTCAATGCATGTATGGTTTCTGATCATCTACAAGTGATTTGGAAACTGAATAAAGAGTTGCTGTTCGGCCTAAAGCACGGGACACCTTTTCTGTGGTGTTTCAATTTCCAGATAAGGATGTGAACCAGAGAGCTGCTGAAGGCCATCCCTTGCCGTGCTCTGCACTGCAGTCTGGCTGCCACCGTGCACACGGTAGCTGTGTAATTCTGCCTCCAGGTGGCAGTGCCCGAGCACAGCGGGGCTATCTGCTATTCTCACGAGCAGTCGCTGCCCCAGCGTTTCCGCGGCAGTACCGAGATTTCCACCGAATCCTTATATCTTTCAGACCCCTGCTGCTATTTTGCTCCATCCTCCGACACCAAATTTGTCCGTTGACCTCTGCCTCTGAATGATCCTCTAGTACAAGGAGTTGACACCAGAGGCCGCCACTAGCAGTTTCTGAGACTTGTAGCCACATTATGGCACTCCAGTTGCACCTTTTATCATGTTGGAAGATCATCTTCTCAAACCTACGTTATAACATGAGGTGTTTCCTCAATGCATGTATGGTTTCTGATCATCTACAAGTGATTTGGAAACTGAATAAAGAGTTGCTGTTCGGCCTAAAGCACGGGACACCTTTTCTGTGGTGTTTCAATTTCCAGATAAGGATGTGAACCAGAGAGCTGCTGAAGGCCATCCCTTGCCGTGCTCTGTACTGCAGTCTGGCTGCCTACGTGCACACGTTGGCCGTTGTAATTCTGCCTCCAGGTGGCAGTGCCCGAGCACAGCGGGGCTATCTGCTATTCTCACGAGCAGTCGCTGCCCCAGCGTTTCCGCGGCAGTACCGAGATTTCCACCGAATCCTTATATCTTTCAGACCCCTGCTGCTATTTTGCTCCATCCTCCGACACCAAATTTGTCCGTTGACCTCTGCCTCTGAATGATCCTCTAGTACAAGGAGTTGACACCAGAGGCCGCCACTAGCAGTTTCTGAGACTTGTAGCCACATTATGGCACTCCAGTTGCACCTTTTATCATGTTGGAAGATCATCTTCTCAAACCTACGTTATAACATGAGGTGTTTCCTCAATGCATGTATGGTTTCTGATCATCTACAAGTGATTTGGAAACTGAATAAAGAGTTGCTGTTCGGCCTAAAGCACGGGACACCTTTTCTGTGGTGTTTCAATTTCCAGATAAGGATGTGAACCAGAGAGCTGCTGAAGGCCATCCCTTGCCGTGCTCTGTACTGCAGTCTGGCTGCCTACGTGCACACGTTGGCCGTTGTAATTCTGCCTCCAGGTGGCAGTGCCCGAGCACAGCGGGGCTATGTTCTATTCTCATGAGCAGTCGCTGCCCCAGCGTTTCCGCGGCAGTACCGAGATTTCCAGCGAATCCCTATATCTCCAGACCCCTGCTGCTATTTTGCTCCATCCTCCGACACCAAATTTGTCCGTTGACCTCTGCCTCTGAATGATCCTCTAGTACAAGGAGTTGACACCAGAGGCCGCCACTAGCAGTTTCTGAGACTTGTAGCCACATTATGGCACTCCAGTTGCACCTTTTATCATGTTGGAAGATCATCTTCTCAAACCTAAGTTATAACATGAGGTGTTTCCTCAATGCATGTATGGTTTCTGATCATCTACAAGTGATTTGGAAACTGAATAAAGAGTTGCTGTTCGGCCTAAAGCACAGGACACCTTTTCTGTGGTGTTTCAATTTCCAGATAAGGATGTGAACCAGAGAGCTGCTGAAGGCCATCCCTTGCCGTGTTCTGTACTGCAGTCCGGCTGCCTACGTGCACACGTTGGCCGTTGTAATTCTGCCTCCAGGTGGCAGTGCCCGAGCACAGCGGGGCTATGTGCTATTCTCATGAGCAGTCGCTGCCCCAGCGTTTCCGCGGCAGTACCGAGATTTCCAGCGAATCCCTATATCTCCAGACCCCTGCTGTTATTTTGCTCCATCCTCCGACACCAAATTTGTCCGTTGACCTCTGCCTCTGAATGATCCTCTAGTACAAGGAGTTGACACCAGAGGCCGCCACTAGCAGTTTCTGAGACGTGTAGCCACATTATGGCACTCCAGTTGCACCTTTTATCATGTTTGAAGATCATCTTCTCAAACCTACGTTATAACATGAGGTGTTTCTTCAATGCATGTATGGTTTCTGATCATCTACAAGTGATTTGGAAACTGAATAAAGAGTTGCTGTTCGGCCTAAAGCATGGGACACCTTTTCTGTGGTGTTTCATTTTCCAGATAAGGATTTGAACCAGAAAGCTGTTGAAGGCCATCCCTTGCCGTGCTCTGTACTGCAGTCTGGCTGCCACCGTGCACACGGTAGCTGTGTAATTCTGCCTCCAGGTGGCAGTGCCCGAGCACAGCGGGGCTATCTGCTATTCTCACGAGCAGTCGCTGCCCCAGCGTTTCCGCGGCAGTACCGAGATTTCCACCGAATCCTTATATCTTTCAGACCCCTGCTGCTATTTTGCTCCATCCTCCGACACCAAATTTGTCCGTTGACCTCTGCCTCTGAATGATCCTCTAGTACAAGGAGTTGACACCAGAGGCCGCCACTAGCAGTTTCTGAGACTTGTAGCCACATTATGGCACTCCAGTTGCACCTTTTATCATGTTGGAAGATCATCTTCTCAAACCTACGTTATAACATGAGGTGTTTCCTCAATGCATGTATGGTTTCTGATCATCTACAAGTGATTTGGAAACTGAATAAAGAGTTTCTGTTCGGCCTAAAGCACGGGACACCTTTTCTGTGGTGTTTCAATTTCCAGATAAGGATGTGAACCAGAGAGCTGCTGAAGGCCATCCCTTGCCGTGCTCTGCACTGCAGTCTGGCTGCCACCGTGCACACGGTGGCCGTTGTAGTTCTGCCTCCAGGTGGCAGTGCCCGAGCACAGCGGAGCTATGTGCTATTCTCACGAGCAGTCGCTGCCCCAGCGTTTCCGCGGCAGTACCGAGATTTCCACCGAATCCCTATATCTTTCAGACCCCTGCTGCTATTTTGCTCCATCCTCCGACACCAAATTTGTCCGTTGACCTCTGCCTCTGAATGATCCTCTAGTACAAGGAGTTGACACCAGAGGCCGCCACTAGCAGTTTCTGAGACTTGTAGCCACATTATGGCACTCCAGTTGCACCTTTTATCATGTTGGAAGATCATCTTCTCAAACCTACGTTATAACATGAGGTGTTTCTTCAATGCATGTATGGTTTCTGATCATCTACAAGTGATTTGGAAACTGTGTAAAGAGTTGCTGTTCGGCCTAAAGCACGGGACACCTTTTCTGTGGTGTTTCAATTTCCAGATAAGGATGTGAACCAGAGAGCTGCTGAAGGCCATCCCTTGCCGTGCTCTGCACTGCAGTCTGGCTGCCTACATGCACACGGTGGCCGTTGTAATTCTGCCTCCAGGTGGCAGTGCCCGAGCACAGCGGGGCTGAGTTCTATTCTCACGAGCAGTCGCTGCCCCAGCATTTCCGGGGCAGTACCGAGATTTCCAGCGAATCCCTATATCTTCAGACCCCTGCTGCTATTTTGCTCCATCCTCCGACACCAAATTTGTCCGTTGACCTCTGCCTCTGAATGATCCTCTAGTACAAGGAGTTGAGACTTGTAGCCACATTATGGCACTCCAGTTGCACCTTTTATCATGTTGGAAGATCATCTTCTCAAACCTACGTTATAACATGAGGTCTTTCCTCAATGCATGTATGGTTTCTGATCATCTACAAGTGATTTGGAAACTGAATAAAGAGTTGCTGTTCGGCCTAAAGCACGGGACACCTTTTCTGTGGTGTTTCAATTTCCAGATAAGGATGTGAACCAGAGAGCTGCTGAAGGCCATCCCTTGCCGTGCTCTGTACTGCAGTCTGGCTGCCTACGTGCACACGTTGGCCGTTGTAATTCTGCCTCCAGGTGGCAGTGCCCGAGCACAGCGGAGCTATGTGCTATTCTCACGAGCAGTCGCTGCCCCAGCGTTTCCGCGGCAGTACCGAGATTTCCACCGAACCCTATATCTTTCAGACCCCTGCTGCTATTTTGCTCCATCCTCCGACACCAAATTTGTCCGTTGACCTCTGCCTCTGAATGATCCTCTAGTACAAGGAGTTGACACCAGAGGCCGCCACTAGCAGTTTCTGAGACTTGTAGCCACATTATGGCACTCCAGTTGCACCTTTTATCATGTTGGAAGATCATCTTCTCAAACCTACGTTATAACATGAGGTCTTTCCTCAATGCATGTATGGTTTCTGATCATCTACAAGTGATTTGGAAACTGAATAAAGAGTTGCTGTTCGGCCTAAAGCACGGGACACCTTTTCTGTGGTGTTTCAATTTCCAGATAAGGATGTGAACCAGAGAGCTTCTGAAGGCCATCCCTTGCCGTGCTCTGTACTGCAGTCTGGCTGCGTACGTGCACACGTTGGCCGTTGTAATTCTGCCTCCAGGTGGCAGTGCCCGAGCACAGCGGAGCTATGTGCTATTCTCACGAGCAGTCGCTGCCCCAGCGTTTCCGCGGCAGTACCGTGATTTCCACCGAATCCCTATATCTTTCAGACCCCTGCTGCTATTTTGCTCCATCCTCCGACACCAAATTTGTCCGTTGGATTTCTGCCTCTGAATGATCCTCTAGTACAAGGAGTTGACACCAGAGGCCGCCACTAGCAGTTTCTGAGACTTGTAGCCACATTATGGCACTCCAGTTGCACCTTTTATCATGTTGGAAGATCATCTTCTCAAACCTACGTTATAACATGAGGTCTTTCCTCAATGCATGTATGGTTTCTGATCATCTACAAGTGATTTGGAAACTGAATAAAGAGTTGCTGTTCGGCCTAAAGCACGGGACACCTTTTCTGTGGTGTTTCAATTTCCAGATAAGGATGTGAACCAGAGAGCTGCTGAAGGCCATCCCTTGCCGTGCTCTGTACTGCAGTCTGGCTGCCACCGTGCACACGTTGGCCGTTGTAATTCTGCCTCCAGGTGGCAGTGCCCGAGCACAGCGGGGCTATGTTCTATTCTCATGAGCAGTCGCTGCCCCAGCATTTCCGCGGCAGTAACGAGATTTCCAGCGAATCCCTATATCTCCAGACCCCTGCTGCTATTTTGCTCCATCCTCCGACACCAAATTTGTCCGTTGACCTCTGCCTCTGAATGATCCTCTAGTACAAGGAGTTGACACCAGAGGCCGCCACTAGCAGTTTCTGAGACTTGTAGCCACATTATGGCACTCCAGTTGCACCTTTTATCATGTTTCAAGATCATCTTCTCAAACCTACGTTATAACATGAGGTGTTTCTTCAATGCATGTATGGTTTCTGATCAACTACAAGTGATTTGGAAACTGAATAAAGAGTTGCTGTTCGGCCTAAAGCATGGGACACCTTTTCTGTGGTGTTTCAGTTTCCAGATAAGGATGTGAACCAGAGAGCTGCTGAAGGCCATCCCTTGCCGTGCTCTGTACTGCAGTCTGGCTGCCTACATGCACACGTTGGCCTTTGTAATTCTGCCTCCAGGTGGCAGTGCCCGAGCACAACGGGGCTATGTTCTATTCTCACGAGCAGTCGCTGCCCCAGCGTTTCCGCGGCACTACCGAGATTTCCAGCGAATCCCTATATCTCCAGACCCCTGCTGCTATTTTGCTCCATCCTCCGACACCAAATTTGTCCCTTGACCTCTGCCTCTGAATGATCCTCTAGTACAAGGAGTTGACACCAGAGGCCGCCACTAGCAGTTTCTGAGACTTGTAGCCACATTATGGCACTCCAGTTGCACCTTTTATCATGTTGGAAGATCATCTTCTCAAACCTACGTTATAACATGAGGTGTTTCCTCAATGCATGTATGGTTTCTGATCATCTACAAGTGATTTGGAAACTGAATGAAGAGTTGCTGTTCGGCCTAAAGCATGGGACACCTTTTCTGTGGTGTTTCATTTTCCAGATAAGGATGTGAACCAGAAAGCTGTTGAAGGCCATCCCTTGCCGTGCTCTGCACTGCAGTCTGGCTGCCACCTTGCACACGGTAGCTGTGTAATTCTGCCTCCAGGTGGCAGTGCCCGAGCACAGCGGGGCTATGTGCTATTCTCACGAGCAGTCGCTGCCCCAACGTTTCCGCGGCAGTACCGATATTTCCACCGAATCCCTATATCTTTCAGACCCCTTCTGCTATTTTGCTCCATCCTCCGACACCAAATTTGTCCGTTGACCTCTGCCTCTGAATGATCCTCTAGTACAAGGAGTTGACACCAGAGGCCGCCACTAGCAGTTTCTGAGACTTGTAGCCACATTATGGCACTCCAGTTGCACCTTTTATCATGTTGGAAGATCATCTTCTCAAACCTACGTTATAACATGAGGTGTTTCCTCAATGCATGTATGGTTTCTGATCATCTACAAGTGATTTGGAAACTGAATAAAGAGTTGCTGTTCGGCCTAAAGCATGGGACACCTTTTCTGTGGTGTTTCAATTTCCAGATAAGGATGTGAACCAGAGAGCTACTGAAGGCCATCCCTTGCCGTGCTCTGCACTGCAGTCTGGCTGCCTACGTGCACACGGTGGCCGTTGTAATTCTGCCTCCAGGTGGCAGTGCCCGAGCACAGCGGGGCTATGTTCTATTCTCACGAGCTGTCGCTGCCCCAGCGTTTCCGCGGCAGTACCGAGATTTCCAGCGAATCCCTATATCTCCAGACCCCTGCTGCTATTTTGCTCCATCCTCCGACACCAAATTTGTCCGTTGACCTCTGCCTCTGAATGATCCTCTAGTACAAGGAGTTGACACCAGAGGCCACCACTAGCAGTTTCTGAGACTTGTAGCCACATTATGGCACCCCAGTTGCACCTTTTATCATGTTGGAAGATCATCTTCTCAAACCTACGTTATAACATGAGGTGTTTCCTCAATGCATGTATGGTTTCTGATCATCTACAAGTGATTTGGAAACTGAATGAAGAGTTGCTGTTCGGCCTAAAGCATGGGACACCTTTTCTGTGGTGTTTCATTTTCCAGATAAGGATGTGAACCAGAAAGCTGTTGAAGGCCATCCCTTGCCGTGCTCTGCACTGCAGTCTGGCTGCCACCTTGCACACGGTAGCTGTGTAATTCTGCCTCCAGGTGGCAGTGCCCGAGCACAGCGGGGCTATGTGCTATTCTCATGAGCAGTCGCTGCCCCAGCGTTTCCGCGGCAGTACCGAGATTTCCAGCGAATCCCTATATCTCCAGACCCCTGCTGCTACTTTGCTCCATCCTCCGACACCAAATTTGTCCGTTGACCTCTGCCTCTGAATGATCCTCTAGTACAAGGAGTTGACACCAGAGGCCGCCACTAGCAGTTTCTGAGACTTGTAGCCACATTATGGCACTCCAGTTGCACCTTTTATCATGTTGGAAGATCATCTTCTCAAACCTACGTTATAACATGAGGTGTTTCCTCAATGCATGTATGGTTTCTGATCATCTACAAGTGATTTGGAAACTGAATAAAGAGTTGCTGTTCGGCCTAAAGCATGGGACACCTTTTCTGTGGTGTTTCAATTTCCAGATAAGGATGTGAACCAGAGAGCTGCTGAAGGCCATCCCTTGCCGTGCTCTGCACTGCAGTCTGGCTGCCTACGTGCACACGGTGGCCGTTGTAATTCTGCCTCCAGGTGGCAGTGCCCGAGCACAGCGGGGCTATGTTCTATTCTCACGAGCTGTCGCTGCCCCAGCGTTTCCGCGGCAGTACCGAGATTTCCAGCGAATCCCTATATCTCCAGACCCCTGCTGCTATTTTGCTCCATCCTCCGACACCAAATTTGTCCGTTGACCTCTGCCTCTGAATGATCCTCTAGTACAAGGAGTTGACACCAGAGGCCACCACTAGCAGTTTCTGAGACTTGTAGCCACATTATGGCACCCCAGTTGCACCTTTTATCATGTTGGAAGATCATCTTCTCAAACCTACGTTATAACATGAGGTGTTTCCTCAATGCATGTATGGTTTCTGATCATCTACAAGTGATTTGGAAACTGAATAAAGAGTTGCTGTTAGGCCTAAAGCACGGGACACCTTTTCTGTGGTGTTTCAATTTCCAGATAAGGATGTGAACCAGAGAGCTGCTGAAGGCCATCCCTTGCCGTGTTCTGTACTGCAGTCCGGCTGCCTACGTGCACACGTTGGCCGTTGTAATTCTGCCTCCAGGTGGCAGTGCCCGAGCACAGCGGGGCTATGTGCTATTCTCATGAGCAGTCGCTGCCCCAGCGTTTCCGCGGCAGTACCGAGATTTCCAGCGAATCCCTATATCTCCAGACCCCTGCTGTTATTTTGCTCCATCCTCCGACACCAAATTTGTCCGTTGACCTCTGCCTCTGAATGATCCTCTAGTACAAGGAGTTGACACCAGAGGCCGCCACTAGCAGTTTCTGAGACTTGTAGCCACATTATGGCACTCCAGTTGCACCTTTTATCATGTTGGAAGATCATCTTCTCAAACCTACGTTATAACATGAGGTGTTTCCTCAATGCATGTATGGTTTCTGATCATCTACAAGTGATTTGGAAACTGAATAAAGAGTTGCTGTTCGGCCTAAAGCACGGGACACCTTTTCTGTGGTGTTTCAATTTCCAGATAAGGATGTGAACCAGAGAGCTGCTGAAGGCCATCCCTTGCCGTGCTCTGCACTGCAGTCTGGCTGCCACCGTGCACACGGTGGCTGTTGTAGTTCTGCCTCCAGGTGGCAGTGCCCGAGCACAGCGGAGCTATGTGCTATTCTCACGAGCAGTCGCTGCCCCAGCGTTTCCGCGGCAGTATCGAGATTTCCACCGAATCCCTATATCTTTCAGACCCCTGCTGCTATTTTGCTCCATCCTCCGACACCAAATTTGTCCGTTGACCTCTGCCTCTGAATGATCCTCTAGTACAAGGAGTTGACACCAGAGGCCGCCACTAGCAGTTTCTGAGACTTGTAGCCACATTATGGCACTCCAGTTGCACCTTTTATCATGTTGGAAGATCATCTTCTCAAACCTACGTTATAACATGAGGTGTTTCTTCAATGCATGTATGGTTTCTGATCATCTACAAGTGATTTGGAAACTGTGTAAAGAGTTGCTGTTCGGCCTAAAGCACGGGACACCTTTTCTGTGGTGTTTCAATTTCCAGATAAGGATGTGAACCAGAGAGCTGCTGAAGGCCATCCCTTGCCGTGCTCTGCACTGCAGTTTGGCTGCCTACTTGCACACGGTGGCCGTTGTAATTCTGCCTCCAGGTGGCAGTGCCCGAGCACAGCGGGGCTATGTTCTATTTTCACGAGCAGTCGCTCTGCACTGCACTACTTTGGTCGTTTATACCATGATCCACTGACTTTTTGGCATGTTGGGCACCATATTCAGATGTTTCAGGGCATGGCCGATCATTTGAACAAAATTCTGGGCCTCTGCTGTCAATTTTAAGGAAGTTACTGATCCACTGACTTTTTGGCATGTTCGGCACCATATTCTGATCTTTCAGGCCATGGGCAACCATTTGAACAAAATTCTGGGCCTCTGCTGTCAATATTAAGGAAGTTACAGCAACCTCCACACTACTTTGGTCGTTTACACCATGATCCACTGACTTTTTGGCATGTTGGGCACCATATTCAGATGTTTCAGGGCATGGCCGATCATTTGAACAAAATTCTGGGCCTCTGCTGTCAATATTAAGGAAGTTACTGATCCACTGACTTTTTGGCATGTTCGGCACCATATTCTGATCTTTCAGGCCATGGGCAACCATTTGAACAAAATTCTGGGCCTCTGCTGTCAATATTAAGGAAGTTACAGCAACCTCCACACTACTTTGGTCGTTTACACCATGATCCACTGACTTTTTGGCATGTTGGGCACCATATTCAGATGTTTCAGGGCATGGCCGATCATTTGAACAAAATTCTGGGCCTCTGCTGTCAATATTAAGGAAGTTACTGATCCACTGACTTTTTGGCATGTTCGGCACCATATTCTGATCTTTCAGGCCATGGGCAACCATTTGAACAAAATTCTGGGCCTCTGCTGTCAATATTAAGGAAGTTACAGCAACCTCCACACTACTTTGGTCGTTTACACCATGATCCACTGACTTTTTGGCATGTTGGGCACCATATTCAGATGTTTCAGGGCATGGCCGATCATTTGAACAAAATTCTGGGCCTCTGCTGTCAATATTAAGGAAGTTACTGATCCACTGACTTTTTGGCATGTTCGGCACCATATTCTGATCTTTCAGGCCATGGGCAACCATTTGAACAAAATTCTGGGCCTCTGCTGTCAATATTAAGGAAGTTACAGCAACCTCCACACTACTTTGGTCGTTTACACCATGATCCACTGACTTTTTGGCATGTTGGGCACCATATTCAGATGTTTCAGGGCATGGCCGATCATTTGAACAAAATTCTGGGCCTCTGCTGTCAATATTAAGGAAGTTACTGATCCACTGACTTTTTGGCATGTTCGGCACCATATTCTGATCTTTCAGGCCATGGGCAACCATTTGAACAAAATTCTGGGCCTCTGCTGTCAATATTAAGGAAGTTACAGCGACCTCCACACTACTTTGGTCGTTTACACCATGATCCACTGACTTTTTGGCATGTTGGGCACCATATTCAGATGTTTCAGGGCATGGCCGATCATTTGAACAAAATTCTGGGCCTCTGCTGTCAATATTAAGGAAGTTACTGATCCACTGGTTTTTTGGCATGTTCGGCACCATATTCTGATCTTCTAGGCCATGGGCAACCATTTGAACAAAATTCTGGGCCTCTGCTGTCAATATTAAGGAAGTTACAGCAACCTCCACACTACTTTGGTCGTTTACACCATGATCCACTGACTTTATGGCATGTTGGGCACCATATTCAGATGTTTCAGGGCATGGCCGATCATTTGAACAAAATTCTGGGCCTCTGCTGTCAATATTAAGGAAGTTACTGATCCACTGACTTTTTGGCATGTTCGGCACCATATTCTGATCTTTCAGGCCATGGGCAACCATTTGAACAAAATTCTGGGCCTCTGCTGTCAATATTAAGGAAGTTACAGCAACCTCCACACTACTTTGGTCGTTTACACCATGATCCACTGACTTTTTGGCATGTTGGGCACCATATTCAGATGTTCTAGGGCATGGGCAATCATTTGAACAAAATTCTGGGCCTCTGCTGTCAATATTAAGGAAGTTACAGCGACCCCCACACTACTTTGGTCGTTTACACCATGATCCACTGACTTTTTGGCATGTTGGGCACCATATTCAGATGTTTCAGGGCATGGCCGATCATTTGAACAAAATTCTGGGCCTCTGCTGTCAATATTAAGGAAGTTACTGATCCACTGACTTTTTGGCATGTTCGGCACCATATTCTGATCTTTCAGGCCATGGGCAACCATTTGAACAAAATTCTGGGCCTCTGCTGTCAATATTAAGGAAGTTACAGCAACCTCCACACTACTTTGGTCGTTTACACCATGATCCACTGACTTTTTGGCATGTTGGGCACCATATTCAGATGTTTCAGGGCATGGCCGATCATTTGAACAAAATTCTGGGCCTCTGCTGTCAATATTAAGGAAGTTACTGATCCACTGACTTTTTGGCATGTTCGGCACCATATTCTGATCTTTCAGGCCATGGGCAACCATTTGAACAAAATTCTGGGCCTCTGCTGTCAATATTAAGGAAGTTACAGCAACCTCCACACTACTTTGGTCGTTTACACCATGATCCACTGACTTTTTGGCATGTTGGGCACCATATTCTGATCTTTCAGGCCATGGGCAACCATTTGAACAAAATTCTGGGCCTCTGCTGTCAATATTAAGGAAGTTACAGCAACCTCCACACTACTTTGGTCGTTTACACCATGATCCACTGACTTTTTGGCATGTTGGGCACCATATTCAGATGTTTCAGGGCATGGCCGATCATTTGAACAAAATTCTGGGCCTCTGCTGTCAATATTAAGGAAGTTACTGATCCACTGACTTTTTGGCATGTTCGGCACCATATTCTGATCTTTCAGGCCATGGGCAACCATTTGAACAAAATTCTGGGCCTCTGCTGTCAATATTAAGGAAGTTACAGCAACCTCCACACTACTTTGGTCGTTTACACCATGATCCACTGACTTTTTGGCATGTTGGGCACCATATTCAGATGTTTCAGGGCATGGCCGATCATTTGAACAAAATTCTGGGCCTCTGCTGTCAATATTAAGGAAGTTACTGATCCACTGACTTTTTGGCATGTTCGGCACCATATTCTGATCTTTCAGGCCATGGGCAACCATTTGAACAAAATTCTGGGCCTCTGCTGTCAATATTAAGGAAGTTACAGCGACCTCCACACTACTTTGGTCGTTTACACCATGATCCACTGACTTTTTGGCATGTTGGGCACCATATTCAGATGTTTCAGGGCATGGCCGATCATTTGAACAAAATTCTGGGCCTCTGCTGTCAATATTAAGGAAGTTACTGATCCACTGGTTTTTTGGCATGTTCGGCACCATATTCTGATCTTCTAGGCCATGGGCAACCATTTGAACAAAATTCTGGGCCTCTGCTGTCAATATTAAGGAAGTTACAGCAACCTCCACACTACTTTGGTCGTTTACACCATGATCCACTGACTTTATGGCATGTTGGGCACCATATTCAGATGTTTCAGGGCATGGCCGATCATTTGAACAAAATTCTGGGCCTCTGCTGTCAATATTAAGGAAGTTACTGATCCACTGACTTTTTGGCATGTTCGGCACCATATTCTGATCTTTCAGGCCATGGGCAACCATTTGAACAAAATTCTGGGCCTCTGCGGTCAATATTAAGGAAGTTACAGCAACCTCCACACTACTTTGGTCGTTTACACCATGATCCACTGACTTTTTGGCATGTTGGGCACCATATTCAGATGTTCTAGGGCATGGGCAATCATTTGAACAAAATTCTGGGCCTCTGCTGTCAATATTAAGGAAGTTACAGCGACCCCCACACTACTTTGGTCGTTTACACCATGATCCACTGACTTTTTGGCATGTTGGGCACCATATTCAGATGTTTCAGGGCATGGCCGATCATTTGAACAAAATTCTGGGCCTCTGCTGTCAATATTAAGGAAGTTACTGATCCACTGACTTTTTGGCATGTTCGGCACCATATTCTGATCTTTCAGGCCATGGGCAACCATTTGAACAAAATTCTGGGCCTCTGCTGTCAATATTAAGGAAGTTACAGCAACCTCCACACTACTTTGGTCGTTTACACCATGATCCACTGACTTTTTGGCATGTTGGGCACCATATTCAGATGTTTCAGGGCATGGCCGATCATTTGAACAAAATTCTGGGCCTCTGCTGTCAATATTAAGGAAGTTACTGATCCACTGACTTTTTGGCATGTTCGGCACCATATTCTGATCTTTCAGGCCATGGGCAACCATTTGAACAAAATTCTGGGCCTCTGCTGTCAATATTAAGGAAGTTACAGCAACCTCCACACTACTTTGGTCGTTTACACCATGATCCACTGACTTTTTGGCATGTTGGGCACCATATTCAGATGTTTCAGGGCATGGGCAATCATTTGAACAAAATTCTGGGCCTCTGCTGTCAATATTAAGGAAGTTACTGATCCACTGACTTTTTGGCATGTTCGGCACCATATTCTGATCTTTCAGGCCATGGGCAACCATTTGAACAAAATTCTGGGCCTCTGCTGTCAATATTAAGGAAGTTACAGCGACCTCCACACTACTTTGGTCGTTTACACCATGATCCACTGACTTTTTGGCATGTTGGGCACCATATTCAGATGTTTCAGGGCATGGCCGATCATTTGAACAAAATTCTGGGCCTCTGCTGTCAATATTAAGGAAGTTACTGATCCACTGGTTTTTTGGCATGTTCGGCACCATATTCTGATCTTCTAGGCCATGGGCAACCATTTGAACAAAATTCTGGGCCTCTGCTGTCAATATTAAGGAAGTTACAGCAACCTCCACACTACTTTGGTCGTTTACACCATGATCCACTGACTTTATGGCATGTTGGGCACCATATTCAGATGTTTCAGGGCATGGCCGATCATTTGAACAAAATTCTGGGCCTCTGCTGTCAATATTAAGGAAGTTACTGATCCACTGACTTTTTGGCATGTTCGGCACCATATTCTGATCTTTCAGGCCATGGGCAACCATTTGAACAAAATTCTGGGCCTCTGCGGTCAATATTAAGGAAGTTACAGCAACCTCCACACTACTTTGGTCGTTTACACCATGATCCACTGACTTTTTGGCATGTTGGGCACCATATTCAGATGTTCTAGGGCATGGGCAATCATTTGAACAAAATTCTGGGCCTCTGCTGTCAATATTAAGGAAGTTACAGCGACCTCCACACTACTTTGGTCGTTTACACCATGATCCACTGACTTTTTGGCATGTTGGGCACCATATTCAGATGTTTCAGGGCATGGCCGATCATTTGAACAAAATTCTGGGCCTCTGCTGTCAATATTAAGGAAGTTACTGATCCACTGACTTTTTGGCATGTTCGGCACCATATTCTGATCTTTCAGGCCATGGGCAACCATTTGAACAAAATTCTGGGCCTCTGCTGTCAATATTAAGGAAGTTACAGCGACCTCCACACTACTTTGGTCGTTTACACCATGATCCACTGACTTTTTGGCATGTTGGGCACCATATTCAGATGTTTCAGGGCATGGCCGATCATTTGAACAAAATTCTGGGCCTCTGCTGTCAATATTAAGGAAGTTACTGATCCACTGACTTTTTGGCATGTTGGGCACCATATTCTGATCTTTCAGGCCATGGGCAACCATTTGAACAAAATTCTGGGCCTCTGCTGTCAATATTAAGGAAGTTACAGCGACCTCCACACTACTTTGGTCGTTTACACCATGATCCACTGACTTTTTGGCATGTTGGGCACCATATTCAGATGTTTCAGGGCATGGCCGATCATTTGAACAAAATTCTGGGCCTCTGCTGTCAATATTAAGGAAGTTACTGATCCACTGACTTTTTGGCATGTTCGGCACCATATTCTGATCTTTCAGGCCATGGGCAACCATTTGAACAAAATTCTGGGCCTCTGCTGTCAATATTAAGGAAGTTACAGCGACCTCCACACTACTTTGGTCGTTTACACCATGATCCACTGACTTTTTGGCATGTTGGGCACCATATTCAGATGTTTCAGGGCATGGCCGATCATTTGAACAAAATTCTGGGCCTCTGCTGTCAATATTAAGGAAGTTACTGATCCACTGACTTTTTGGCATGTTCGGCACCATATTCTGATCTTTCAGGCCATGGGCAACCATTTGAACAAAATTCTGGGCCTCTGCTGTCAATATTAAGGAAGTTACAGCGACCTCCACACTACTTTGGTCGTTTACACCATGATCCACTGACTTTTTGGCATGTTGGGCACCATATTCAGATGTTTCAGGGCATGGCCGATCATTTGAACAAAATTCTGGGCCTCTGCTGTCAATATTAAGGAAGTTACTGATCCACTGACTTTTTGGCATGTTCGGCACCATATTCTGATCTTTCAGGCCATGGGCAACCATTTGAACAAAATTCTGGGCCTCTGCTGTCAATATTAAGGAAGTTACAGCAACCTCCACACTACTTTGGTCGTTTACACCATGATCCACTGACTTTTTGGCATGTTGGGCACCATATTCAGATGTTTCAGGGCATGGCCGATCATTTGAACAAAATTCTGGGCCTCTGCTGTCAATATTAAGGAAGTTACTGATCCACTGACTTTTTGGCATGTTCGGCACAATATTCTGATCTTTCAGGCCATGGGCAACCATTTGAACAAAATTCTGGGCCTCTGCTGTCAATATTAAGGAAGTTACAGCGACCTCCACACTACTTTGGTCGTTTACACCATGATCCACTGACTTTTTGGCATGTTGGGCACCATATTCAGATGTTTCAGGGCATGGCCGATCATTTGAACAAAATTCTGGGCCTCTGCTGTCAATATTAAGGAAGTTACTGATCCACTGGTTTTTTGGCATGTTCGGCACCATATTCTGATCTTCTAGGCCATGGGCAACCATTTGAACAAAATTCTGGGCCTCTGCTGTCAATATTAAGGAAGTTACAGCAACCTCCACACTACTTTGGTCGTTTACACCATGATCCACTGACTTTATGCCATGTTGGGCACCATATTCAGATGTTTCAGGGCATGGCCGATCATTTGAACAAAATTCTGGGCCTCTGCTGTCAATATTAAGGAAGTTACTGATCCACTGGTTTTTTGGCATGTTCGGCACCATATTCTGATCTTCTAGGCCATGGGCAACCATTTGAACAAAATTCTGGGCCTCTGCTGTCAATGTTAAGGAAGTTACAGCAACCTCCACACTACTTTGGTCGTTTACACCATGATCCACTGACTTTATGGCATGTTGGGCACCATATTCAGATGTTTCAGGGCATGGCCGATCATTTGAACAAAATTCTGGGCCTCTGCTGTCAATATTAAGGAAGTTACTGATCCACTGACTTTTTGGCATGTTCGGCACCATATTCTGATCTTTCAGGCCATGGGCAACCATTTGAACAAAATTCTGGGCCTCTGCGGTCAATATTAAGGAAGTTACAGCAACCTCCACACTACTTTGGTCGTTTACACCATGATCCACTGACTTTTTGGCATGTTGGGCACCATATTCAGATGTTCTAGGGCATGGGCAATCATTTGAACAAAATTCTGGGCCTCTGCTGTCAATATTAAGGAAGTTACAGCGACCTCCACACTACTTTGGTCGTTTACACCATGATCCACTGACTTTTTGGCATGTTGGGCACCATATTCAGATGTTTCAGGGCATGGCCGATCATTTGAACAAAATTCTGGGCCTCTGCTGTCAATATTAAGGAAGTTACTGATCCACTGACTTTTTGGCATGTTCGGCACCATATTCTGATCTTTCAGGCCATGGGCAACCATTTGAACAAAATTCTGGGCCTCTGCTGTCAATATTAAGGAAGTTACAGCGACCTCCACACTACTTTGGTCGTTTACACCATGATCCACTGACTTTTTGGCATGTTGGGCACCATATTCAGATGTTTCAGGGCATGGCCGATCATTTGAACAAAATTCTGGGCCTCTGCTGTCAATATTAAGGAAGTTACAGCGACCTCCACACTACTTTGGTCGTTTACACCATGATCCACTGACTTTTTGGCATGTTGGGCACCATATTCAGATGTTTCAGGGCATGGCCGATCATTTGAACAAAATTCTGGGCCTCTGCTGTCAATATTAAGGAAGTTACTGATCCACTGACTTTTTGGCATGTTCGGCACCATATTCTGATCTTTCAGGCCATGGGCAACCATTTGAACAAAATTCTGGGCCTCTGCTGTCAATATTAAGGAAGTTACAGCGACCTCCACACTACTTTGGTCGTTTACACCATGATCCACTGACTTTTTGGCATGTTGGGCACCATATTCAGATGTTTCAGGGCATGGCCGATCATTTGAACAAAATTCTGGGCCTCTGCTGTCAATATTAAGGAAGTTACTGATCCACTGACTTTTTGGCATGTTGGGCACCATATTCTGATCTTTCAGGCCATGGGCAACCATTTGAACAAAATTCTGGGCCTCTGCTGTCAATATTAAGGAAGTTACAGCGACCTCCACACTACTTTGGTCGTTTACACCATGATCCACTGACTTTTTGGCATGTTGGGCACCATATTCAGATGTTTCAGGGCATGGCCGATCATTTGAACAAAATTCTGGGCCTCTGCTGTCAATATTAAGGAAGTTACAGCAACCTCCACACTACTTTGGTCGTTTACACCATGATCCACTGACTTTTTGGCATGTTGGGCACCATATTCAGATGTTTCAGGGCATGGCCGATCATTTGAACAAAATTCTGGGCCTCTGCTGTCAATATTAAGGAAGTTACTGATCCACTGACTTTTTGGCATGTTCGGCACCATATTCTGATCTTTCAGGCCATGGGCAACCATTTGAACAAAATTCTGGGCCTCTGCTGTCAATATTAAGGAAGTTACAGCGACCTCCACACTACTTTGGTCGTTTACACCATGATCCACTGACTTTTTGGCATGTTGGGCACCATATTCAGATGTTTCAGGGCATGGCCGATCATTTGAACAAAATTCTGGGCCTCTGCTGTCAATATTAAGGAAGTTACTGATCCACTGGTTTTTTGGCATGTTCGGCACCATATTCTGATCTTCTAGGCCATGGGCAACCATTTGAACAAAATTCTGGGCCTCTGCTGTCAATATTAAGGAAGTTACAGCAACCTCCACACTACTTTGGTCGTTTACACCATGATCCACTGACTTTATGCCATGTTGGGCACCATATTCAGATGTTTCAGGGCATGGCCGATCATTTGAACAAAATTCTGGGCCTCTGCTGTCAATATTAAGGAAGTTACTGATCCACTGGTTTTTTGGCATGTTCGGCACCATATTCTGATCTTCTAGGCCATGGGCAACCATTTGAACAAAATTCTGGGCCTCTGCTGTCAATATTAAGGAAGTTACAGCAACCTCCACACTACTTTGGTCGTTTACACCATGATCCACTGACTTTATGGCATGTTGGGCACCATATTCAGATGTTTCAGGGCATGGCCGATCATTTGAACAAAATTCTGGGCCTCTGCTGTCAATATTAAGGAAGTTACTGATCCACTGACTTTTTGGCATGTTCGGCACCATATTCTGATCTTTCAGGCCATGGGCAACCATTTGAACAAAATTCTGGGCCTCTGCGGTCAATATTAAGGAAGTTACAGCAACCTCCACACTACTTTGGTCGTTTACACCATGATCCACTGACTTTTTGGCATGTTGGGCACCATATTCAGATGTTTCAGGGCATGGCCGATCATTTGAACAAAATTCTGGGCCTCTGCTGTCAATATTAAGGAAGTTACTGATCCACTGACTTTTTGGCATGTTCGGCACCATATTCTGATCTTTCAGGCCATGGGCAACCATTTGAACAAAATTCTGGGCCTCTGCTGTCAATATTAAGGAAGTTACAGCGACCTCCACACTACTTTGGTCGTTTACACCATGATCCACTGACTTTTTGGCATGTTGGGCACCATATTCAGATGTTTCAGGGCATGGCCGATCATTTGAACAAAATTCTGGGCCTCTGCTGTCAATATTAAGGAAGTTACTGATCCACTGACTTTTTGGCATGTTCGGCACCATATTCTGATCTTTCAGGCCATGGGCAACCATTTGAACAAAATTCTGGGCCTCTGCTGTCAATATTAAGGAAGTTACTGATCCACTGACTTTTTGGCATGTTCGGCACCATATTCTGATCTTTCAGGCCATGGGCAACCATTTGAACAAAATTCTGGGCCTCTGCTGTCAATATTAAGGAAGTTACAGCAACCTCCACACTACTTTGGTCGTTTACACCATGATCCACTGACTTTTTGGCATGTTGGGCACCATATTCAGATGTTTCAGGGCATGGCCGATCATTTGAACAAAATTCTGGGCCTCTGCTGTCAATATTAAGGAAGTTACTGATCCACTGACTTTTTGGCATGTTCGGCACCATATTCAGATGTTTCAGGCCATGGGCAACCATTTGAACAAAATTCTGGGCCTCTGCTGTCAATATTAAGGAAGTTACAGCAACCTCACCACTACTTTGGTCGTTTACACCATGATCCACTGACTTTTTGGCATGTTGGGCACCATATTCAGATGTTTCAGGGCATGGCCGATCATTTGAACAAAATTCTGGGCCTCTGCTATCAATATTAAGGAAGTTACTGATCCACTGACTTTTTGGCATGTTCGGCACCATATTCTGATCTTTCAGGCCATGGGCAACCATTTGAACAAAATTCTGGGCCTCTGCTGTCAATATTAAGGAAGTTACAGCGACCTCCACACTACTTTGGTCGTTTACACCATGATCCACTGACTTTTTGGCATGTTGGGCACCATATTCAGATGTTTCAGGGCATGGCCGATCATTTGAACAAAATTCTGGGCCTCTGCTGTCAATATTAAGGAAGTTACTGATCCACTGACTTTTTGGCATGTTCGGCACCATATTCTGATCTTTCAGGCCATGGGCAACCATTTGAACAAAATTCTGGGCCTCTGCTGTCAATATTAAGGAAGTTACAGCAACCTCCACACTACTTTGGTCGTTTACACCATGATCCACTGACTTTTTGGCATGTTGGGCACCATATTCAGATGTTTCAGGGCATGGCCGATCATTTGAACAAAATTCTGGGCCTCTGCTGTCAATATTAAGGAAGTTACTGATCCACTGACTTTTTGGCATGTTCGGCACCATATTCTGATCTTTCAGGCCATGGGCAACCATTTGAACAAAATTCTGGGCCTCTGCTGTCAATATTAAGGAAGTTACAGCAACCTCCACACTACTTTGGTCGTTTACACCATGATCCACTGACTTTTTGGCATGTTGGGCACCATATTCAGATGTTTCAGGGCATGGGCAATCATTTGAACAAAATTCTGGGCCTCTGCTGTCAATATTAAGGAAGTTACTGATCCACTGGTTTTTTGGCATGTTCGGCACCATATTCTGATCTTTCAGGCCATGGGCAACCATTTGAACAAAATTCTGGGCCTCTGCTGTCAATATTAAGGAAGTTACAGCGACCTCCACACTACTTTGGTCGTTTACACCATGATCCACTGACTTTTTGGCATGTTGGGCACCATATTCAGATGTTTCAGGGCATGGCCGATCATTTGAACAAAATTCTGGGCCTCTGCTGTCAATATCAAGGAAGTTACTGATCCACTGGTTTTTTGGCATGTTCGGCACCATATTCTGATCTTCTAGGCCATGGGCAACCATTTGAACAAAATTCTGGGCCTCTGCTGTCAATATTAAGGAAGTTACTGATCCACTGACTTTTTGGCATGTTCGGCACCATATTCTGATCTTTCAGGCCATGGGCAACCATTTGAACAAAATTCTGGGCCTCTGCTGTCAATATTAAGGAAGTTACTGATCCACTGACTTTTTGGCATGTTCGGCACCATATTCTGATCTTTCAGGCCATGGGCAACCATTTGAACAAAATTCTGGGCCTCTGCTGTCAATATTAAGGAAGTTACAGCAACCTCCACACTACTTTGGTCGTTTACACCATGATCCACTGACTTTTTGGCATGTTGGGCACCATATTCAGATGTTCTAGGGCATGGGCAATCATTTGAACAAAATTCTGGGCCTCTGCTGTCAATATTAAGGAAGTTACAGCGACCTCCACACTACTTTGGTCGTTTACACCATGATCCACTGACTTTTTGGCATGTTGGGCACCATATTCAGATGTTTCAGGGCATGGCCGATCATTTGAACAAAATTCTGGGCCTCTGCTGTCAATATTAAGGAAGTTACTGATCCACTGACTTTTTGGCATGTTCGGCACCATATTCTGATCTTTCAGGCCATGGGCAACCATTTGAACAAAATTCTGGGCCTCTGCTGTCAATATTAAGGAAGTTACAGCGACCTCCACACTACTTTGGTCGTTTACACCATGATCCACTGACTTTTTGGCATGTTGGGCACCATATTCAGATGTTTCAGGGCATGGCCGATCATTTGAACAAAATTCTGGGCCTCTGCTGTCAATATTAAGGAAGTTACTGATCCACTGACTTTTTGGCATGTTCGGCACCATATTCTGATCTTTCAGGCCATGGGCAACCATTTGAACAAAATTCTGGGCCTCTGCTGTCAATATTAAGGAAGTTACAGCGACCTCCACACTACTTTGGTCGTTTACACCATGATCCACTGACTTTTTGGCATGTTGGGCACCATATTCAGATGTTTCAGGGCATGGCCGATCATTTGAACAAAATTCTGGGCCTCTGCTGTCAATATTAAGGAAGTTACTGATCCACTGACTTTTTGGCATGTTCGGCACCATATTCTGATCTTTCAGGCCATGGGCAACCATTTGAACAAAATTCTGGGCCTCTGCTGTCAATATTAAGGAAGTTACAGCAACCTCCACACTACTTTGGTCGTTTACACCATGATCCACTGACTTTTTGGCATGTTGGGCACCATATTCAGATGTTTCAGGGCATGGCCGATCATTTGAACAAAATTCTGGGCCTCTGCTGTCAATATTAAGGAAGTTACTGATCCACTGACTTTTTGGCATGTTCGGCACCATATTCTGATCTTTCAGGCCATGGGCAACCATTTGAACAAAATTCTGGGCCTCTGCTGTCAATATTAAGGAAGTTACAGCGACCTCCACACTACTTTGGTCGTTTACACCATGATCCACTGACTTTTTGGCATGTTGGGCACCATATTCAGATGTTTCAGGGCATGGCCGATCATTTGAACAAAATTCTGGGCCTCTGCTGTCAATATTAAGGAAGTTACTGATCCACTGGTTTTTTGGCATGTTCGGCACCATATTCTGATCTTCTAGGCCATGGGCAACCATTTGAACAAAATTCTGGGCCTCTGCTGTCAATATTAAGGAAGTTACAGCAACCTCCACACTACTTTGGTCGTTTACACCATGATCCACTGACTTTATGCCATGTTGGGCACCATATTCAGATGTTTCAGGGCATGGCCGATCATTTGAACAAAATTCTGGGCCTCTGCTGTCAATATTAAGGAAGTTACTGATCCACTGGTTTTTTGGCATGTTCGGCACCATATTCTGATCTTCTAGGCCATGGGCAACCATTTGAACAAAATTCTGGGCCTCTGCTGTCAATGTTAAGGAAGTTACAGCAACCTCCACACTACTTTGGTCGTTTACACCATGATCCACTGACTTTATGGCATGTTGGGCACCATATTCAGATGTTTCAGGGCATGGCCGATCATTTGAACAAAATTCTGGGCCTCTGCTGTCAATATTAAGGAAGTTACTGATCCACTGACTTTTTGGCATGTTCGGCACCATATTCTGATCTTTCAGGCCATGGGCAACCATTTGAACAAAATTCTGGGCCTCTGCGGTCAATATTAAGGAAGTTACAGCAACCTCCACACTACTTTGGTCGTTTACACCATGATCCACTGACTTTTTGGCATGTTGGGCACCATATTCAGATGTTCTAGGGCATGGGCAATCATTTGAACAAAATTCTGGGCCTCTGCTGTCAATATTAAGGAAGTTACAGCGACCTCCACACTACTTTGGTCGTTTACACCATGATCCACTGACTTTTTGGCATGTTGGGCACCATATTCAGATGTTTCAGGGCATGGCCGATCATTTGAACAAAATTCTGGGCCTCTGCTGTCAATATTAAGGAAGTTACTGATCCACTGACTTTTTGGCATGTTCGGCACCATATTCTGATCTTTCAGGCCATGGGCAACCATTTGAACAAAATTCTGGGCCTCTGCTGTCAATATTAAGGAAGTTACAGCGACCTCCACACTACTTTGGTCGTTTACACCATGATCCACTGACTTTTTGGCATGTTGGGCACCATATTCAGATGTTTCAGGGCATGGCCGATCATTTGAACAAAATTCTGGGCCTCTGCTGTCAATATTAAGGAAGTTACAGCGACCTCCACACTACTTTGGTCGTTTACACCATGATCCACTGACTTTTTGGCATGTTGGGCACCATATTCAGATGTTTCAGGGCATGGCCGATCATTTGAACAAAATTCTGGGCCTCTGCTGTCAATATTAAGGAAGTTACTGATCCACTGACTTTTTGGCATGTTCGGCACCATATTCTGATCTTTCAGGCCATGGGCAACCATTTGAACAAAATTCTGGGCCTCTGCTGTCAATATTAAGGAAGTTACAGCGACCTCCACACTACTTTGGTCGTTTACACCATGATCCACTGACTTTTTGGCATGTTGGGCACCATATTCAGATGTTTCAGGGCATGGCCGATCATTTGAACAAAATTCTGGGCCTCTGCTGTCAATATTAAGGAAGTTACTGATCCACTGACTTTTTGGCATGTTCGGCACCATATTCTGATCTTTCAGGCCATGGGCAACCATTTGAACAAAATTCTGGGCCTCTGCTGTCAATATTAAGGAAGTTACAGCGACCTCCACACTACTTTGGTCGTTTACACCATGATCCACTGACTTTTTGGCATGTTGGGCACCATATTCAGATGTTTCAGGGCATGGCCGATCATTTGAACAAAATTCTGGGCCTCTGCTGTCAATATTAAGGAAGTTACTGATCCACTGACTTTTTGGCATGTTCGGCACCATATTCTGATCTTTCAGGCCATGGGCAACCATTTGAACAAAATTCTGGGCCTCTGCTGTCAATATTAAGGAAGTTACAGCAACCTCCACACTACTTTGGTCGTTTACACCATGATCCACTGACTTTTTGGCATGTTGGGCACCATATTCAGATGTTTCAGGGCATGGCCGATCATTTGAACAAAATTCTGGGCCTCTGCTGTCAATATTAAGGAAGTTACTGATCCACTGACTTTTTGGCATGTTCGGCACCATATTCTGATCTTTCAGGCCATGGGCAACCATTTGAACAAAATTCTGGGCCTCTGCTGTCAATATTAAGGAAGTTACAGCGACCTCCACACTACTTTGGTCGTTTACACCATGATCCACTGACTTTTTGGCATGTTGGGCACCATATTCAGATGTTTCAGGGCATGGCCGATCATTTGAACAAAATTCTGGGCCTCTGCTGTCAATATTAAGGAAGTTACTGATCCACTGGTTTTTTGGCATGTTCGGCACCATATTCTGATCTTCTAGGCCATGGGCAACCATTTGAACAAAATTCTGGGCCTCTGCTGTCAATATTAAGGAAGTTACAGCAACCTCCACACTACTTTGGTCGTTTACACCATGATCCACTGACTTTATGCCATGTTGGGCACCATATTCAGATGTTTCAGGGCATGGCCGATCATTTGAACAAAATTCTGGGCCTCTGCTGTCAATATTAAGGAAGTTACTGATCCACTGGTTTTTTGGCATGTTCGGCACCATATTCTGATCTTCTAGGCCATGGGCAACCATTTGAACAAAATTCTGGGCCTCTGCTGTCAATGTTAAGGAAGTTACAGCAACCTCCACACTACTTTGGTCGTTTACACCATGATCCACTGACTTTATGGCATGTTGGGCACCATATTCAGATGTTTCAGGGCATGGCCGATCATTTGAACAAAATTCTGGGCCTCTGCTGTCAATATTAAGGAAGTTACTGATCCACTGACTTTTTGGCATGTTCGGCACCATATTCTGATCTTTCAGGCCATGGGCAACCATTTGAACAAAATTCTGGGCCTCTGCGGTCAATATTAAGGAAGTTACAGCAACCTCCACACTACTTTGGTCGTTTACACCATGATCCACTGACTTTTTGGCATGTTGGGCACCATATTCAGATGTTCTAGGGCATGGGCAATCATTTGAACAAAATTCTGGGCCTCTGCTGTCAATATTAAGGAAGTTACAGCGACCTCCACACTACTTTGGTCGTTTACACCATGATCCACTGACTTTTTGGCATGTTGGGCACCATATTCAGATGTTTCAGGGCATGGCCGATCATTTGAACAAAATTCTGGGCCTCTGCTGTCAATATTAAGGAAGTTACTGATCCACTGACTTTTTGGCATGTTCGGCACCATATTCTGATCTTTCAGGCCATGGGCAACCATTTGAACAAAATTCTGGGCCTCTGCTGTCAATATTAAGGAAGTTACAGCGACCTCCACACTACTTTGGTCGTTTACACCATGATCCACTGACTTTTTGGCATGTTGGGCACCATATTCAGATGTTTCAGGGCATGGCCGATCATTTGAACAAAATTCTGGGCCTCTGCTGTCAATATTAAGGAAGTTACAGCGACCTCCACACTACTTTGGTCGTTTACACCATGATCCACTGACTTTTTGGCATGTTGGGCACCATATTCAGATGTTTCAGGGCATGGCCGATCATTTGAACAAAATTCTGGGCCTCTGCTGTCAATATTAAGGAAGTTACTGATCCACTGACTTTTTGGCATGTTCGGCACCATATTCTGATCTTTCAGGCCATGGGCAACCATTTGAACAAAATTCTGGGCCTCTGCTGTCAATATTAAGGAAGTTACAGCGACCTCCACACTACTTTGGTCGTTTACACCATGATCCACTGACTTTTTGGCATGTTGGGCACCATATTCAGATGTTTCAGGGCATGGCCGATCATTTGAACAAAATTCTGGGCCTCTGCTGTCAATATTAAGGAAGTTACTGATCCACTGACTTTTTGGCATGTTGGGCACCATATTCTGATCTTTCAGGCCATGGGCAACCATTTGAACAAAATTCTGGGCCTCTGCTGTCAATATTAAGGAAGTTACAGCGACCTCCACACTACTTTGGTCGTTTACACCATGATCCACTGACTTTTTGGCATGTTGGGCACCATATTCAGATGTTTCAGGGCATGGCCGATCATTTGAACAAAATTCTGGGCCTCTGCTGTCAATATTAAGGAAGTTACAGCAACCTCCACACTACTTTGGTCGTTTACACCATGATCCACTGACTTTTTGGCATGTTGGGCACCATATTCAGATGTTTCAGGGCATGGCCGATCATTTGAACAAAATTCTGGGCCTCTGCTGTCAATATTAAGGAAGTTACTGATCCACTGACTTTTTGGCATGTTCGGCACCATATTCTGATCTTTCAGGCCATGGGCAACCATTTGAACAAAATTCTGGGCCTCTGCTGTCAATATTAAGGAAGTTACAGCGACCTCCACACTACTTTGGTCGTTTACACCATGATCCACTGACTTTTTGGCATGTTGGGCACCATATTCAGATGTTTCAGGGCATGGCCGATCATTTGAACAAAATTCTGGGCCTCTGCTGTCAATATTAAGGAAGTTACTGATCCACTGGTTTTTTGGCATGTTCGGCACCATATTCTGATCTTCTAGGCCATGGGCAACCATTTGAACAAAATTCTGGGCCTCTGCTGTCAATATTAAGGAAGTTACAGCAACCTCCACACTACTTTGGTCGTTTACACCATGATCCACTGACTTTATGCCATGTTGGGCACCATATTCAGATGTTTCAGGGCATGGCCGATCATTTGAACAAAATTCTGGGCCTCTGCTGTCAATATTAAGGAAGTTACTGATCCACTGGTTTTTTGGCATGTTCGGCACCATATTCTGATCTTCTAGGCCATGGGCAACCATTTGAACAAAATTCTGGGCCTCTGCTGTCAATATTAAGGAAGTTACAGCAACCTCCACACTACTTTGGTCGTTTACACCATGATCCACTGACTTTATGGCATGTTGGGCACCATATTCAGATGTTTCAGGGCATGGCCGATCATTTGAACAAAATTCTGGGCCTCTGCTGTCAATATTAAGGAAGTTACTGATCCACTGACTTTTTGGCATGTTCGGCACCATATTCTGATCTTTCAGGCCATGGGCAACCATTTGAACAAAATTCTGGGCCTCTGCGGTCAATATTAAGGAAGTTACAGCAACCTCCACACTACTTTGGTCGTTTACACCATGATCCACTGACTTTTTGGCATGTTGGGCACCATATTCAGATGTTTCAGGGCATGGCCGATCATTTGAACAAAATTCTGGGCCTCTGCTGTCAATATTAAGGAAGTTACTGATCCACTGACTTTTTGGCATGTTCGGCACCATATTCTGATCTTTCAGGCCATGGGCAACCATTTGAACAAAATTCTGGGCCTCTGCTGTCAATATTAAGGAAGTTACAGCGACCTCCACACTACTTTGGTCGTTTACACCATGATCCACTGACTTTTTGGCATGTTGGGCACCATATTCAGATGTTTCAGGGCATGGCCGATCATTTGAACAAAATTCTGGGCCTCTGCTGTCAATATTAAGGAAGTTACTGATCCACTGACTTTTTGGCATGTTGGGCACCATATTCTGATCTTTCAGGCCATGGGCAACCATTTGAACAAAATTCTGGGCCTCTGCTGTCAATATTAAGGAAGTTACAGCGACCTCCACACTACTTTGGTCGTTTACACCATGATCCACTGACTTTTTGGCATGTTGGGCACCATATTCAGATGTTTCAGGGCATGGCCGATCATTTGAACAAAATTCTGGGCCTCTGCTGTCAATATTAAGGAAGTTACTGATCCACTGACTTTTTGGCATGTTCGGCACCATATTCTGATCTTTCAGGCCATGGGCAACCATTTGAACAAAATTCTGGGCCTCTGCTGTCAATATTAAGGAAGTTACTGATCCACTGACTTTTTGGCATGTTCGGCACCATATTCTGATCTTTCAGGCCATGGGCAACCATTTGAACAAAATTCTGGGCCTCTGCTGTCAATATTAAGGAAGTTACAGCAACCTCCACACTACTTTGGTCGTTTACACCATGATCCACTGACTTTTTGGCATGTTGGGCACCATATTCAGATGTTTCAGGGCATGGCCGATCATTTGAACAAAATTCTGGGCCTCTGCTGTCAATATTAAGGAAGTTACTGATCCACTGACTTTTTGGCATGTTCGGCACCATATTCTGATCTTTCAGGCCATGGGCAACCATTTGAACAAAATTCTGGGCCTCTGCTGTCAATATTAAGGAAGTTACAGCGACCTCCACACTACTTTGGTCGTTTACACCATGATCCACTGACTTTTTGGCATGTTGGGCACCATATTCAGATGTTTCAGGGCATGGCCGATCATTTGAACAAAATTCTGGGCCTCTGCTGTCAATATTAAGGAAGTTACTGATCCACTGGTTTTTTGGCATGTTCGGCACCATATTCTGATCTTCTAGGCCATGGGCAACCATTTGAACAAAATTCTGGGCCTCTGCTGTCAATATTAAGGAAGTTACAGCAACCTCCACACTACTTTGGTCGTTTACACCATGATCCACTGACTTTATGCCATGTTGGGCACCATATTCAGATGTTTCAGGGCATGGCCGATCATTTGAACAAAATTCTGGGCCTCTGCTGTCAATATTAAGGAAGTTACTGATCCACTGGTTTTTTGGCATGTTCGGCACCATATTCTGATCTTCTAGGCCATGGGCAACCATTTGAACAAAATTCTGGGCCTCTGCTGTCAATGTTAAGGAAGTTACAGCAACCTCCACACTACTTTGGTCGTTTACACCATGATCCACTGACTTTATGGCATGTTGGGCACCATATTCAGATGTTTCAGGGCATGGCCGATCATTTGAACAAAATTCTGGGCCTCTGCTGTCAATATTAAGGAAGTTACTGATCCACTGACTTTTTGGCATGTTCGGCACCATATTCTGATCTTTCAGGCCATGGGCAACCATTTGAACAAAATTCTGGGCCTCTGCGGTCAATATTAAGGAAGTTACAGCAACCTCCACACTACTTTGGTCGTTTACACCATGATCCACTGACTTTTTGGCATGTTGGGCACCATATTCAGATGTTCTAGGGCATGGGCAATCATTTGAACAAAATTCTGGGCCTCTGCTGTCAATATTAAGGAAGTTACAGCGACCTCCACACTACTTTGGTCGTTTACACCATGATCCACTGACTTTTTGGCATGTTGGGCACCATATTCAGATGTTTCAGGGCATGGCCGATCATTTGAACAAAATTCTGGGCCTCTGCTGTCAATATTAAGGAAGTTACTGATCCACTGACTTTTTGGCATGTTCGGCACCATATTCTGATCTTTCAGGCCATGGGCAACCATTTGAACAAAATTCTGGGCCTCTGCTGTCAATATTAAGGAAGTTACAGCGACCTCCACACTACTTTGGTCGTTTACACCATGATCCACTGACTTTTTGGCATGTTGGGCACCATATTCAGATGTTTCAGGGCATGGCCGATCATTTGAACAAAATTCTGGGCCTCTGCTGTCAATATTAAGGAAGTTACAGCGACCTCCACACTACTTTGGTCGTTTACACCATGATCCACTGACTTTTTGGCATGTTGGGCACCATATTCAGATGTTTCAGGGCATGGCCGATCATTTGAACAAAATTCTGGGCCTCTGCTGTCAATATTAAGGAAGTTACTGATCCACTGACTTTTTGGCATGTTCGGCACCATATTCTGATCTTTCAGGCCATGGGCAACCATTTGAACAAAATTCTGGGCCTCTGCTGTCAATATTAAGGAAGTTACAGCGACCTCCACACTACTTTGGTCGTTTACACCATGATCCACTGACTTTTTGGCATGTTGGGCACCATATTCAGATGTTTCAGGGCATGGCCGATCATTTGAACAAAATTCTGGGCCTCTGCTGTCAATATTAAGGAAGTTACTGATCCACTGACTTTTTGGCATGTTGGGCACCATATTCTGATCTTTCAGGCCATGGGCAACCATTTGAACAAAATTCTGGGCCTCTGCTGTCAATATTAAGGAAGTTACAGCGACCTCCACACTACTTTGGTCGTTTACACCATGATCCACTGACTTTTTGGCATGTTGGGCACCATATTCAGATGTTTCAGGGCATGGCCGATCATTTGAACAAAATTCTGGGCCTCTGCTGTCAATATTAAGGAAGTTACAGCAACCTCCACACTACTTTGGTCGTTTACACCATGATCCACTGACTTTTTGGCATGTTGGGCACCATATTCAGATGTTTCAGGGCATGGCCGATCATTTGAACAAAATTCTGGGCCTCTGCTGTCAATATTAAGGAAGTTACTGATCCACTGACTTTTTGGCATGTTCGGCACCATATTCTGATCTTTCAGGCCATGGGCAACCATTTGAACAAAATTCTGGGCCTCTGCTGTCAATATTAAGGAAGTTACAGCGACCTCCACACTACTTTGGTCGTTTACACCATGATCCACTGACTTTTTGGCATGTTGGGCACCATATTCAGATGTTTCAGGGCATGGCCGATCATTTGAACAAAATTCTGGGCCTCTGCTGTCAATATTAAGGAAGTTACTGATCCACTGGTTTTTTGGCATGTTCGGCACCATATTCTGATCTTCTAGGCCATGGGCAACCATTTGAACAAAATTCTGGGCCTCTGCTGTCAATATTAAGGAAGTTACAGCAACCTCCACACTACTTTGGTCGTTTACACCATGATCCACTGACTTTATGCCATGTTGGGCACCATATTCAGATGTTTCAGGGCATGGCCGATCATTTGAACAAAATTCTGGGCCTCTGCTGTCAATATTAAGGAAGTTACTGATCCACTGGTTTTTTGGCATGTTCGGCACCATATTCTGATCTTCTAGGCCATGGGCAACCATTTGAACAAAATTCTGGGCCTCTGCTGTCAATATTAAGGAAGTTACAGCAACCTCCACACTACTTTGGTCGTTTACACCATGATCCACTGACTTTATGGCATGTTGGGCACCATATTCAGATGTTTCAGGGCATGGCCGATCATTTGAACAAAATTCTGGGCCTCTGCTGTCAATATTAAGGAAGTTACTGATCCACTGACTTTTTGGCATGTTCGGCACCATATTCTGATCTTTCAGGCCATGGGCAACCATTTGAACAAAATTCTGGGCCTCTGCGGTCAATATTAAGGAAGTTACAGCAACCTCCACACTACTTTGGTCGTTTACACCATGATCCACTGACTTTTTGGCATGTTGGGCACCATATTCAGATGTTTCAGGGCATGGCCGATCATTTGAACAAAATTCTGGGCCTCTGCTGTCAATATTAAGGAAGTTACTGATCCACTGACTTTTTGGCATGTTCGGCACCATATTCTGATCTTTCAGGCCATGGGCAACCATTTGAACAAAATTCTGGGCCTCTGCTGTCAATATTAAGGAAGTTACAGCGACCTCCACACTACTTTGGTCGTTTACACCATGATCCACTGACTTTTTGGCATGTTGGGCACCATATTCAGATGTTTCAGGGCATGGCCGATCATTTGAACAAAATTCTGGGCCTCTGCTGTCAATATTAAGGAAGTTACTGATCCACTGACTTTTTGGCATGTTGGGCACCATATTCTGATCTTTCAGGCCATGGGCAACCATTTGAACAAAATTCTGGGCCTCTGCTGTCAATATTAAGGAAGTTACAGCGACCTCCACACTACTTTGGTCGTTTACACCATGATCCACTGACTTTTTGGCATGTTGGGCACCATATTCAGATGTTTCAGGGCATGGCCGATCATTTGAACAAAATTCTGGGCCTCTGCTGTCAATATTAAGGAAGTTACTGATCCACTGACTTTTTGGCATGTTCGGCACCATATTCTGATCTTTCAGGCCATGGGCAACCATTTGAACAAAATTCTGGGCCTCTGCTGTCAATATTAAGGAAGTTACTGATCCACTGACTTTTTGGCATGTTCGGCACCATATTCTGATCTTTCAGGCCATGGGCAACCATTTGAACAAAATTCTGGGCCTCTGCTGTCAATATTAAGGAAGTTACAGCAACCTCCACACTACTTTGGTCGTTTACACCATGATCCACTGACTTTTTGGCATGTTGGGCACCATATTCAGATGTTTCAGGGCATGGCCGATCATTTGAACAAAATTCTGGGCCTCTGCTGTCAATATTAAGGAAGTTACTGATCCACTGACTTTTTGGCATGTTCGGCACCATATTCAGATGTTTCAGGCCATGGGCAACCATTTGAACAAAATTCTGGGCCTCTGCTGTCAATATTAAGGAAGTTACAGCAACCTCACCACTACTTTGGTCGTTTACACCATGATCCACTGACTTTTTGGCATGTTGGGCACCATATTCAGATGTTTCAGGGCATGGCCGATCATTTGAACAAAATTCTGGGCCTCTGCTATCAATATTAAGGAAGTTACTGATCCACTGACTTTTTGGCATGTTCGGCACCATATTCTGATCTTTCAGGCCATGGGCAACCATTTGAACAAAATTCTGGGCCTCTGCTGTCAATATTAAGGAAGTTACAGCGACCTCCACACTACTTTGGTCGTTTACACCATGATCCACTGACTTTTTGGCATGTTGGGCACCATATTCAGATGTTTCAGGGCATGGCCGATCATTTGAACAAAATTCTGGGCCTCTGCTGTCAATATTAAGGAAGTTACTGATCCACTGACTTTTTGGCATGTTCGGCACCATATTCTGATCTTTCAGGCCATGGGCAACCATTTGAACAAAATTCTGGGCCTCTGCTGTCAATATTAAGGAAGTTACAGCAACCTCCACACTACTTTGGTCGTTTACACCATGATCCACTGACTTTTTGGCATGTTGGGCACCATATTCAGATGTTTCAGGGCATGGCCGATCATTTGAACAAAATTCTGGGCCTCTGCTGTCAATATTAAGGAAGTTACTGATCCACTGACTTTTTGGCATGTTCGGCACCATATTCTGATCTTTCAGGCCATGGGCAACCATTTGAACAAAATTCTGGGCCTCTGCTGTCAATATTAAGGAAGTTACAGCAACCTCCACACTACTTTGGTCGTTTACACCATGATCCACTGACTTTTTGGCATGTTGGGCACCATATTCAGATGTTTCAGGGCATGGGCAATCATTTGAACAAAATTCTGGGCCTCTGCTGTCAATATTAAGGAAGTTACTGATCCACTGACTTTTTGGCATGTTCGGCACCATATTCTGATCTTTCAGGCCATGGGCAACCATTTGAACAAAATTCTGGGCCTCTGCTGTCAATATTAAGGAAGTTACAGCGACCTCCACACTACTTTGGTCGTTTACACCATGATCCACTGACTTTTTGGCATGTTGGGCACCATATTCAGATGTTTCAGGGCATGGCCGATCATTTGAACAAAATTCTGGGCCTCTGCTGTCAATATTAAGGAAGTTACTGATCCACTGGTTTTTTGGCATGTTCGGCACCATATTCTGATCTTCTAGGCCATGGGCAACCATTTGAACAAAATTCTGGGCCTCTGCTGTCAATATTAAGGAAGTTACAGCAACCTCCACACTACTTTGGTCGTTTACACCATGATCCACTGACTTTATGGCATGTTGGGCACCATATTCAGATGTTTCAGGGCATGGCCGATCATTTGAACAAAATTCTGGGCCTCTGCTGTCAATATTAAGGAAGTTACTGATCCACTGACTTTTTGGCATGTTCGGCACCATATTCTGATCTTTCAGGCCATGGGCAACCATTTGAACAAAATTCTGGGCCTCTGCGGTCAATATTAAGGAAGTTACAGCAACCTCCACACTACTTTGGTCGTTTACACCATGATCCACTGACTTTTTGGCATGTTGGGCACCATATTCAGATGTTCTAGGGCATGGGCAATCATTTGAACAAAATTCTGGGCCTCTGCTGTCAATATTAAGGAAGTTACAGCGACCCCCACACTACTTTGGTCGTTTACACCATGATCCACTGACTTTTTGGCATGTTGGGCACCATATTCAGATGTTTCAGGGCATGGCCGATCATTTGAACAAAATTCTGGGCCTCTGCTGTCAATATTAAGGAAGTTACTGATCCACTGACTTTTTGGCATGTTCGGCACCATATTCTGATCTTTCAGGCCATGGGCAACCATTTGAACAAAATTCTGGGCCTCTGCTGTCAATATTAAGGAAGTTACAGCAACCTCCACACTACTTTGGTCGTTTACACCATGATCCACTGACTTTTTGGCATGTTGGGCACCATATTCAGATGTTTCAGGGCATGGCCGATCATTTGAACAAAATTCTGGGCCTCTGCTGTCAATATTAAGGAAGTTACTGATCCACTGACTTTTTGGCATGTTCGGCACCATATTCTGATCTTTCAGGCCATGGGCAACCATTTGAACAAAATTCTGGGCCTCTGCGGTCAATATTAAGGAAGTTACAGCAACCTCCACACTACTTTGGTCGTTTACACCATGATCCACTGACTTTTTGGCATGTTGGGCACCATATTCAGATGTTCTAGGGCATGGGCAATCATTTGAACAAAATTCTGGGCCTCTGCTGTCAATATTAAGGAAGTTACTGATCCACTGGTTTTTTGGCATGTTCGGCACCATATTCTGATCTTCTAGGCCATGGGCAACCATTTGAACAAAATTCTGGGCCTCTGCTGTCAATATTAAGGAAGTTACAGCAACCTCCACACTACTTTGGTCGTTTACACCATGATCCACTGACTTTATGCCATGTTGGGCACCATATTCAGATGTTTCAGGGCATGGCCGATCATTTGAACAAAATTCTGGGCCTCTGCTGTCAATATTAAGGAAGTTACTGATCCACTGGTTTTTTGGCATGTTCGGCACCATATTCTGATCTTCTAGGCCATGGGCAACCATTTGAACAAAATTCTGGGCCTCTGCTGTCAATATTAAGGAAGTTACAGCAACCTCCACACTACTTTGGTCGTTTACACCATGATCCACTGACTTTATGGCATGTTGGGCACCATATTCAGATGTTTCAGGGCATGGCCGATCATTTGAACAAAATTCTGGGCCTCTGCTGTCAATATTAAGGAAGTTACTGATCCACTGACTTTTTGGCATGTTCGGCACCATATTCTGATCTTTCAGGCCATGGGCAACCATTTGAACAAAATTCTGGGCCTCTGCGGTCAATATTAAGGAAGTTACAGCAACCTCCACACTACTTTGGTCGTTTACACCATGATCCACTGACTTTTTGGCATGTTGGGCACCATATTCAGATGTTTCAGGGCATGGCCGATCATTTGAACAAAATTCTGGGCCTCTGCTGTCAATATTAAGGAAGTTACTGATCCACTGACTTTTTGGCATGTTCGGCACCATATTCTGATCTTTCAGGCCATGGGCAACCATTTGAACAAAATTCTGGGCCTCTGCTGTCAATATTAAGGAAGTTACAGCGACCTCCACACTACTTTGGTCGTTTACACCATGATCCACTGACTTTTTGGCATGTTGGGCACCATATTCAGATGTTTCAGGGCATGGCCGATCATTTGAACAAAATTCTGGGCCTCTGCTGTCAATATTAAGGAAGTTACTGATCCACTGACTTTTTGGCATGTTGGGCACCATATTCTGATCTTTCAGGCCATGGGCAACCATTTGAACAAAATTCTGGGCCTCTGCTGTCAATATTAAGGAAGTTACAGCGACCTCCACACTACTTTGGTCGTTTACACCATGATCCACTGACTTTTTGGCATGTTGGGCACCATATTCAGATGTTTCAGGGCATGGCCGATCATTTGAACAAAATTCTGGGCCTCTGCTGTCAATATTAAGGAAGTTACTGATCCACTGACTTTTTGGCATGTTCGGCACCATATTCTGATCTTTCAGGCCATGGGCAACCATTTGAACAAAATTCTGGGCCTCTGCTGTCAATATTAAGGAAGTTACTGATCCACTGACTTTTTGGCATGTTCGGCACCATATTCTGATCTTTCAGGCCATGGGCAACCATTTGAACAAAATTCTGGGCCTCTGCTGTCAATATTAAGGAAGTTACAGCGACCTCCACACTACTTTGGTCGTTTACACCATGATCCACTGACTTTTTGGCATGTTGGGCACCATATTCAGATGTTTCAGGGCATGGCCGATCATTTGAACAAAATTCTGGGCCTCTGCTGTCAATATTAAGGAAGTTACTGATCCACTGACTTTTTGGCATGTTCGGCACCATATTCTGATCTTTCAGGCCATGGGCAACCATTTGAACAAAATTCTGGGCCTCTGCTGTCAATATTAAGGAAGTTACAGCGACCTCCACACTACTTTGGTCGTTTACACCATGATCCACTGACTTTTTGGCATGTTGGGCACCATATTCAGATGTTTCAGGGCATGGCCGATCATTTGAACAAAATTCTGGGCCTCTGCTGTCAATATTAAGGAAGTTACTGATCCACTGACTTTTTGGCATGTTGGGCACCATATTCTGATCTTTCAGGCCATGGGCAACCATTTGAACAAAATTCTGGGCCTCTGCTGTCAATATTAAGGAAGTTACAGCGACCTCCACACTACTTTGGTCGTTTACACCATGATCCACTGACTTTTTGGCATGTTGGGCACCATATTCAGATGTTTCAGGGCATGGCCGATCATTTGAACAAAATTCTGGGCCTCTGCTGTCAATATTAAGGAAGTTACAGCAACCTCCACACTACTTTGGTCGTTTACACCATGATCCACTGACTTTTTGGCATGTTGGGCACCATATTCAGATGTTTCAGGGCATGGCCGATCATTTGAACAAAATTCTGGGCCTCTGCTGTCAATATTAAGGAAGTTACTGATCCACTGACTTTTTGGCATGTTCGGCACCATATTCTGATCTTTCAGGCCATGGGCAACCATTTGAACAAAATTCTGGGCCTCTGCTGTCAATATTAAGGAAGTTACAGCGACCTCCACACTACTTTGGTCGTTTACACCATGATCCACTGACTTTTTGGCATGTTGGGCACCATATTCAGATGTTTCAGGGCATGGCCGATCATTTGAACAAAATTCTGGGCCTCTGCTGTCAATATTAAGGAAGTTACTGATCCACTGGTTTTTTGGCATGTTCGGCACCATATTCTGATCTTCTAGGCCATGGGCAACCATTTGAACAAAATTCTGGGCCTCTGCTGTCAATATTAAGGAAGTTACAGCAACCTCCACACTACTTTGGTCGTTTACACCATGATCCACTGACTTTATGCCATGTTGGGCACCATATTCAGATGTTTCAGGGCATGGCCGATCATTTGAACAAAATTCTGGGCCTCTGCTGTCAATATTAAGGAAGTTACTGATCCACTGGTTTTTTGGCATGTTCGGCACCATATTCTGATCTTCTAGGCCATGGGCAACCATTTGAACAAAATTCTGGGCCTCTGCTGTCAATATTAAGGAAGTTACAGCAACCTCCACACTACTTTGGTCGTTTACACCATGATCCACTGACTTTATGGCATGTTGGGCACCATATTCAGATGTTTCAGGGCATGGCCGATCATTTGAACAAAATTCTGGGCCTCTGCTGTCAATATTAAGGAAGTTACTGATCCACTGACTTTTTGGCATGTTCGGCACCATATTCTGATCTTTCAGGCCATGGGCAACCATTTGAACAAAATTCTGGGCCTCTGCGGTCAATATTAAGGAAGTTACAGCAACCTCCACACTACTTTGGTCGTTTACACCATGATCCACTGACTTTTTGGCATGTTGGGCACCATATTCAGATGTTTCAGGGCATGGCCGATCATTTGAACAAAATTCTGGGCCTCTGCTGTCAATATTAAGGAAGTTACTGATCCACTGACTTTTTGGCATGTTCGGCACCATATTCTGATCTTTCAGGCCATGGGCAACCATTTGAACAAAATTCTGGGCCTCTGCTGTCAATATTAAGGAAGTTACAGCGACCTCCACACTACTTTGGTCGTTTACACCATGATCCACTGACTTTTTGGCATGTTGGGCACCATATTCAGATGTTTCAGGGCATGGCCGATCATTTGAACAAAATTCTGGGCCTCTGCTGTCAATATTAAGGAAGTTACTGATCCACTGACTTTTTGGCATGTTGGGCACCATATTCTGATCTTTCAGGCCATGGGCAACCATTTGAACAAAATTCTGGGCCTCTGCTGTCAATATTAAGGAAGTTACAGCGACCTCCACACTACTTTGGTCGTTTACACCATGATCCACTGACTTTTTGGCATGTTGGGCACCATATTCAGATGTTTCAGGGCATGGCCGATCATTTGAACAAAATTCTGGGCCTCTGCTGTCAATATTAAGGAAGTTACTGATCCACTGACTTTTTGGCATGTTCGGCACCATATTCTGATCTTTCAGGCCATGGGCAACCATTTGAACAAAATTCTGGGCCTCTGCTGTCAATATTAAGGAAGTTACTGATCCACTGACTTTTTGGCATGTTCGGCACCATATTCTGATCTTTCAGGCCATGGGCAACCATTTGAACAAAATTCTGGGCCTCTGCTGTCAATATTAAGGAAGTTACAGCAACCTCCACACTACTTTGGTCGTTTACACCATGATCCACTGACTTTTTGGCATGTTGGGCACCATATTCAGATGTTTCAGGGCATGGCCGATCATTTGAACAAAATTCTGGGCCTCTGCTGTCAATATTAAGGAAGTTACTGATCCACTGACTTTTTGGCATGTTCGGCACCATATTCAGATGTTTCAGGCCATGGGCAACCATTTGAACAAAATTCTGGGCCTCTGCTGTCAATATTAAGGAAGTTACAGCAACCTCACCACTACTTTGGTCGTTTACACCATGATCCACTGACTTTTTGGCATGTTGGGCACCATATTCAGATGTTTCAGGGCATGGCCGATCATTTGAACAAAATTCTGGGCCTCTGCTATCAATATTAAGGAAGTTACTGATCCACTGACTTTTTGGCATGTTCGGCACCATATTCTGATCTTTCAGGCCATGGGCAACCATTTGAACAAAATTCTGGGCCTCTGCTGTCAATATTAAGGAAGTTACAGCGACCTCCACACTACTTTGGTCGTTTACACCATGATCCACTGACTTTTTGGCATGTTGGGCACCATATTCAGATGTTTCAGGGCATGGCCGATCATTTGAACAAAATTCTGGGCCTCTGCTGTCAATATTAAGGAAGTTACTGATCCACTGACTTTTTGGCATGTTCGGCACCATATTCTGATCTTTCAGGCCATGGGCAACCATTTGAACAAAATTCTGGGCCTCTGCTGTCAATATTAAGGAAGTTACAGCAACCTCCACACTACTTTGGTCGTTTACACCATGATCCACTGACTTTTTGGCATGTTGGGCACCATATTCAGATGTTTCAGGGCATGGCCGATCATTTGAACAAAATTCTGGGCCTCTGCTGTCAATATTAAGGAAGTTACTGATCCACTGACTTTTTGGCATGTTCGGCACCATATTCTGATCTTTCAGGCCATGGGCAACCATTTGAACAAAATTCTGGGCCTCTGCTGTCAATATTAAGGAAGTTACAGCAACCTCCACACTACTTTGGTCGTTTACACCATGATCCACTGACTTTTTGGCATGTTGGGCACCATATTCAGATGTTTCAGGGCATGGGCAATCATTTGAACAAAATTCTGGGCCTCTGCTGTCAATATTAAGGAAGTTACTGATCCACTGACTTTTTGGCATGTTCGGCACCATATTCTGATCTTTCAGGCCATGGGCAACCATTTGAACAAAATTCTGGGCCTCTGCTGTCAATATTAAGGAAGTTACAGCGACCTCCACACTACTTTGGTCGTTTACACCATGATCCACTGACTTTTTGGCATGTTGGGCACCATATTCAGATGTTTCAGGGCATGGCCGATCATTTGAACAAAATTCTGGGCCTCTGCTGTCAATATTAAGGAAGTTACTGATCCACTGGTTTTTTGGCATGTTCGGCACCATATTCTGATCTTCTAGGCCATGGGCAACCATTTGAACAAAATTCTGGGCCTCTGCTGTCAATATTAAGGAAGTTACAGCAACCTCCACACTACTTTGGTCGTTTACACCATGATCCACTGACTTTATGGCATGTTGGGCACCATATTCAGATGTTTCAGGGCATGGCCGATCATTTGAACAAAATTCTGGGCCTCTGCTGTCAATATTAAGGAAGTTACTGATCCACTGACTTTTTGGCATGTTCGGCACCATATTCTGATCTTTCAGGCCATGGGCAACCATTTGAACAAAATTCTGGGCCTCTGCGGTCAATATTAAGGAAGTTACAGCAACCTCCACACTACTTTGGTCGTTTACACCATGATCCACTGACTTTTTGGCATGTTGGGCACCATATTCAGATGTTCTAGGGCATGGGCAATCATTTGAACAAAATTCTGGGCCTCTGCTGTCAATATTAAGGAAGTTACAGCGACCCCCACACTACTTTGGTCGTTTACACCATGATCCACTGACTTTTTGGCATGTTGGGCACCATATTCAGATGTTTCAGGGCATGGCCGATCATTTGAACAAAATTCTGGGCCTCTGCTGTCAATATTAAGGAAGTTACTGATCCACTGACTTTTTGGCATGTTCGGCACCATATTCTGATCTTTCAGGCCATGGGCAACCATTTGAACAAAATTCTGGGCCTCTGCTGTCAATATTAAGGAAGTTACAGCAACCTCCACACTACTTTGGTCGTTTACACCATGATCCACTGACTTTTTGGCATGTTGGGCACCATATTCAGATGTTTCAGGGCATGGCCGATCATTTGAACAAAATTCTGGGCCTCTGCTGTCAATATTAAGGAAGTTACTGATCCACTGACTTTTTGGCATGTTCGGCACCATATTCTGATCTTTCAGGCCATGGGCAACCATTTGAACAAAATTCTGGGCCTCTGCGGTCAATATTAAGGAAGTTACAGCAACCTCCACACTACTTTGGTCGTTTACACCATGATCCACTGACTTTTTGGCATGTTGGGCACCATATTCAGATGTTCTAGGGCATGGGCAATCATTTGAACAAAATTCTGGGCCTCTGCTGTCAATATTAAGGAAGTTACTGATCCACTGGTTTTTTGGCATGTTCGGCACCATATTCTGATCTTCTAGGCCATGGGCAACCATTTGAACAAAATTCTGGGCCTCTGCTGTCAATATTAAGGAAGTTACAGCAACCTCCACACTACTTTGGTCGTTTACACCATGATCCACTGACTTTATGCCATGTTGGGCACCATATTCAGATGTTTCAGGGCATGGCCGATCATTTGAACAAAATTCTGGGCCTCTGCTGTCAATATTAAGGAAGTTACTGATCCACTGGTTTTTTGGCATGTTCGGCACCATATTCTGATCTTCTAGGCCATGGGCAACCATTTGAACAAAATTCTGGGCCTCTGCTGTCAATATTAAGGAAGTTACAGCAACCTCCACACTACTTTGGTCGTTTACACCATGATCCACTGACTTTATGGCATGTTGGGCACCATATTCAGATGTTTCAGGGCATGGCCGATCATTTGAACAAAATTCTGGGCCTCTGCTGTCAATATTAAGGAAGTTACTGATCCACTGACTTTTTGGCATGTTCGGCACCATATTCTGATCTTTCAGGCCATGGGCAACCATTTGAACAAAATTCTGGGCCTCTGCGGTCAATATTAAGGAAGTTACAGCAACCTCCACACTACTTTGGTCGTTTACACCATGATCCACTGACTTTTTGGCATGTTGGGCACCATATTCAGATGTTTCAGGGCATGGCCGATCATTTGAACAAAATTCTGGGCCTCTGCTGTCAATATTAAGGAAGTTACTGATCCACTGACTTTTTGGCATGTTCGGCACCATATTCTGATCTTTCAGGCCATGGGCAACCATTTGAACAAAATTCTGGGCCTCTGCTGTCAATATTAAGGAAGTTACAGCGACCTCCACACTACTTTGGTCGTTTACACCATGATCCACTGACTTTTTGGCATGTTGGGCACCATATTCAGATGTTTCAGGGCATGGCCGATCATTTGAACAAAATTCTGGGCCTCTGCTGTCAATATTAAGGAAGTTACTGATCCACTGACTTTTTGGCATGTTGGGCACCATATTCTGATCTTTCAGGCCATGGGCAACCATTTGAACAAAATTCTGGGCCTCTGCTGTCAATATTAAGGAAGTTACAGCGACCTCCACACTACTTTGGTCGTTTACACCATGATCCACTGACTTTTTGGCATGTTGGGCACCATATTCAGATGTTTCAGGGCATGGCCGATCATTTGAACAAAATTCTGGGCCTCTGCTGTCAATATTAAGGAAGTTACTGATCCACTGACTTTTTGGCATGTTCGGCACCATATTCTGATCTTTCAGGCCATGGGCAACCATTTGAACAAAATTCTGGGCCTCTGCTGTCAATATTAAGGAAGTTACTGATCCACTGACTTTTTGGCATGTTCGGCACCATATTCTGATCTTTCAGGCCATGGGCAACCATTTGAACAAAATTCTGGGCCTCTGCTGTCAATATTAAGGAAGTTACAGCAACCTCCACACTACTTTGGTCGTTTACACCATGATCCACTGACTTTTTGGCATGTTGGGCACCATATTCAGATGTTTCAGGGCATGGGCAATCATTTGAACAAAATTCTGGGCCTCTGCTGTCAATATTAAGGAAGTTACTGATCCACTGACTTTTTGGCATGTTCGGCACCATATTCTGATCTTTCAGGCCATGGGCAACCATTTGAACAAAAGTCTGGGCCTCTGCTGTCAATATTAAGGAAGTTACAGCGACCTCCACACTACTTTGGTCGTTTACACCATGATCCACTGACTTTTTGGCATGTTGGGCACCATATTCAGATGTTTCAGGGCATGGCCGATCATTTGAACAAAATTCTGGGCCTCTGCTGTCAATATTAAGGAAGTTACTGATCCACTGGTTTTTTGGCATGTTCGGCACCATATTCTGATCTTCTAGGCCATGGGCAACCATTTGAACAAAATTCTGGGCCTCTGCTGTCAATATTAAGGAAGTTACAGCAACCTCCACACTACTTTGGTCGTTTACACCATGATCCACTGACTTTATGGCATGTTGGGCACCATATTCAGATGTTTCAGGGCATGGCCGATCATTTGAACAAAATTCTGGGCCTCTGCTGTCAATATTAAGGAAGTTACTGATCCACTGACTTTTTGGCATGTTCGGCACCATATTCTGATCTTTCAGGCCATGGGCAACCATTTGAACAAAATTCTGGGCCTCTGCGGTCAATATTAAGGAAGTTACAGCAACCTCCACACTACTTTGGTCGTTTACACCATGATCCACTGACTTTTTGGCATGTTGGGCACCATATTCAGATGTTCTAGGGCATGGGCAATCATTTGAACAAAATTCTGGGCCTCTGCTGTCAATATTAAGGAAGTTACAGCGACCTCCACACTACTTTGGTCGTTTACACCATGATCCACTGACTTTTTGGCATGTTGGGCACCATATTCAGATGTTTCAGGGCATGGCCGATCATTTGAACAAAATTCTGGGCCTCTGCTGTCAATATTAAGGAAGTTACTGATCCACTGACTTTTTGGCATGTTCGGCACCATATTCTGATCTTTCAGGCCATGGGCAACCATTTGAACAAAATTCTGGGCCTCTGCTGTCAATATTAAGGAAGTTACAGCGACCTCCACACTACTTTGGTCGTTTACACCATGATCCACTGACTTTTTGGCATGTTGGGCACCATATTCAGATGTTTCAGGGCATGGCCGATCATTTGAACAAAATTCTGGGCCTCTGCTGTCAATATTAAGGAAGTTACTGATCCACTGACTTTTTGGCATGTTGGGCACCATATTCTGATCTTTCAGGCCATGGGCAACCATTTGAACAAAATTCTGGGCCTCTGCTGTCAATATTAAGGAAGTTACAGCGACCTCCACACTACTTTGGTCGTTTACACCATGATCCACTGACTTTTTGGCATGTTGGGCACCATATTCAGATGTTTCAGGGCATGGCCGATCATTTGAACAAAATTCTGGGCCTCTGCTGTCAATATTAAGGAAGTTACTGATCCACTGACTTTTTGGCATGTTCGGCACCATATTCTGATCTTTCAGGCCATGGGCAACCATTTGAACAAAATTCTGGGCCTCTGCTGTCAATATTAAGGAAGTTACTGATCCACTGACTTTTTGGCATGTTCGGCACCATATTCTGATCTTTCAGGCCATGGGCAACCATTTGAACAAAATTCTGGGCCTCTGCTGTCAATATTAAGGAAGTTACAGCAACCTCCACACTACTTTGGTCGTTTACACCATGATCCACTGACTTTTTGGCATGTTGGGCACCATATTCAGATGTTCTAGGGCATGGGCAATCATTTGAACAAAATTCTGGGCCTCTGCTGTCAATATTAAGGAAGTTACAGCGACCTCCACACTACTTTGGTCGTTTACACCATGATCCACTGACTTTTTGGCATGTTGGGCACCATATTCAGATGTTTCAGGGCATGGCCGATCATTTGAACAAAATTCTGGGCCTCTGCTGTCAATATTAAGGAAGTTACTGATCCACTGACTTTTTGGCATGTTCGGCACCATATTCTGATCTTTCAGGCCATGGGCAACCATTTGAACAAAATTCTGGGCCTCTGCTGTCAATATTAAGGAAGTTACAGCGACCTCCACACTACTTTGGTCGTTTACACCATGATCCACTGACTTTTTGGCATGTTGGGCACCATATTCAGATGTTTCAGGGCATGGCCGATCATTTGAACAAAATTCTGGGCCTCTGCTGTCAATATTAAGGAAGTTACTGATCCACTGACTTTTTGGCATGTTCGGCACCATATTCTGATCTTTCAGGCCATGGGCAACCATTTGAACAAAATTCTGGGCCTCTGCTGTCAATATTAAGGAAGTTACAGCGACCTCCACACTACTTTGGTCGTTTACACCATGATCCACTGACTTTTTGGCATGTTGGGCACCATATTCAGATGTTTCAGGGCATGGCCGATCATTTGAACAAAATTCTGGGCCTCTGCTGTCAATATTAAGGAAGTTACTGATCCACTGACTTTTTGGCATGTTCGGCACCATATTCTGATCTTTCAGGCCATGGGCAACCATTTGAACAAAATTCTGGGCCTCTGCTGTCAATATTAAGGAAGTTACTGATCCACTGACTTTTTGGCATGTTGGGCACCATATTCAGATGTTTCAGGGCATGGCCGACCATTTGAACAAAATTCTGGGCCTCTGCTGTCAATATTAAGGAAGTTACAGCAACCTCCACACTACTTTGGTCGTTTACACCATGATCCACTGACTTTTTGGCATGTTGGGCACCATATTCAGATGTTTCAGGGCATGGCCGATCATTTGAACAAAATTCTGGGCCTCTGCTGTCAATATTAAGGAAGTTACTGATCCACTGACTTTTTGGCATGTTCGGCACCATATTCAGATGTTTCAGGCCATGGGCAACCATTTGAACAAAATTCTGGGCCTCTGCTGTCAATATTAAGGAAGTTACAGCAACCTCACCACTACTTTGGTCGTTTACACCATGATCCACTGACTTTTTGGCATGTTGGGCACCATATTCAGATGTTTCAGGGCATGGCCGATCATTTGAACAAAATTCTGGGCCTCTGCTATCAATATTAAGGAAGTTACTGATCCACTGACTTTTTGGCATGTTCGGCACCATATTCTGATCTTTCAGGCCATGGGCAACCATTTGAACAAAATTCTGGGCCTCTGCTGTCAATATTAAGGAAGTTACAGCGACCTCCACACTACTTTGGTCGTTTACACCATGATCCACTGACTTTTTGGCATGTTGGGCACCATATTCAGATGTTTCAGGGCATGGCCGATCATTTGAACAAAATTCTGGGCCTCTGCTGTCAATATTAAGGAAGTTACTGATCCACTGACTTTTTGGCATGTTCGGCACCATATTCTGATCTTTCAGGCCATGGGCAACCATTTGAACAAAATTCTGGGCCTCTGCTGTCAATATTAAGGAAGTTACAGCAACCTCCACACTACTTTGGTCGTTTACACCATGATCCACTGACTTTTTGGCATGTTGGGCACCATATTCAGATGTTTCAGGGCATGGCCGATCATTTGAACAAAATTCTGGGCCTCTGCTGTCAATATTAAGGAAGTTACTGATCCACTGACTTTTTGGCATGTTCGGCACCATATTCTGATCTTTCAGGCCATGGGCAACCATTTGAACAAAATTCTGGGCCTCTGCGGTCAATATTAAGGAAGTTACAGCAACCTCCACACTACTTTGGTCGTTTACACCATGATCCACTGACTTTTTGGCATGTTGGGCACCATATTCAGATGTTCTAGGGCATGGGCAATCATTTGAACAAAATTCTGGGCCTCTGCTGTCAATATTAAGGAAGTTACAGCGACCTCCACACTACTTTGGTCGTTTACACCATGATCCACTGACTTTTTGGCATGTTGGGCACCATATTCAGATGTTTCAGGGCATGGCCGATCATTTGAACAAAATTCTGGGCCTCTGCTGTCAATATTAAGGAAGTTACTGATCCACTGACTTTTTGGCATGTTCGGCACCATATTCTGATCTTTCAGGCCATGGGCAACCATTTGAACAAAATTCTGGGCCTCTGCTGTCAATATTAAGGAAGTTACAGCGACCTCCACACTACTTTGGTCGTTTACACCATGATCCACTGACTTTTTGGCATGTTGGGCACCATATTCAGATGTTTCAGGGCATGGCCGATCATTTGAACAAAATTCTGGGCCTCTGCTGTCAATATTAAGGAAGTTACTGATCCACTGACTTTTTGGCATGTTGGGCACCATATTCTGATCTTTCAGGCCATGGGCAACCATTTGAACAAAATTCTGGGCCTCTGCTGTCAATATTAAGGAAGTTACAGCGACCTCCACACTACTTTGGTCGTTTACACCATGATCCACTGACTTTTTGGCATGTTGGGCACCATATTCAGATGTTTCAGGGCATGGCCGATCATTTGAACAAAATTCTGGGCCTCTGCTGTCAATATTAAGGAAGTTACTGATCCACTGACTTTTTGGCATGTTCGGCACCATATTCTGATCTTTCAGGCCATGGGCAACCATTTGAACAAAATTCTGGGCCTCTGCTGTCAATATTAAGGAAGTTACTGATCCACTGACTTTTTGGCATGTTCGGCACCATATTCTGATCTTTCAGGCCATGGGCAACCATTTGAACAAAATTCTGGGCCTCTGCTGTCAATATTAAGGAAGTTACAGCAACCTCCACACTACTTTGGTCGTTTACACCATGATCCACTGACTTTTTGGCATGTTGGGCACCATATTCAGATGTTCTAGGGCATGGGCAATCATTTGAACAAAATTCTGGGCCTCTGCTGTCAATATTAAGGAAGTTACAGCGACCTCCACACTACTTTGGTCGTTTACACCATGATCCACTGACTTTTTGGCATGTTGGGCACCATATTCAGATGTTTCAGGGCATGGCCGATCATTTGAACAAAATTCTGGGCCTCTGCTGTCAATATTAAGGAAGTTACTGATCCACTGACTTTTTGGCATGTTCGGCACCATATTCTGATCTTTCAGGCCATGGGCAACCATTTGAACAAAATTCTGGGCCTCTGCTGTCAATATTAAGGAAGTTACAGCGACCTCCACACTACTTTGGTCGTTTACACCATGATCCACTGACTTTTTGGCATGTTGGGCACCATATTCAGATGTTTCAGGGCATGGCCGATCATTTGAACAAAATTCTGGGCCTCTGCTGTCAATATTAAGGAAGTTACTGATCCACTGACTTTTTGGCATGTTCGGCACCATATTCTGATCTTTCAGGCCATGGGCAACCATTTGAACAAAATTCTGGGCCTCTGCTGTCAATATTAAGGAAGTTACAGCAACCTCCACACTACTTTGGTCGTTTACACCATGATCCACTGACTTTTTGGCATGTTGGGCACCATATTCAGATGTTTCAGGGCATGGCCGATCATTTGAACAAAATTCTGGGCCTCTGCTGTCAATATTAAGGAAGTTACTGATCCACTGACTTTTTGGCATGTTCGGCACCATATTCTGATCTTTCAGGCCATGGGCAACCATTTGAACAAAATTCTGGGCCTCTGCTGTCAATATTAAGGAAGTTACAGCAACCTCCACACTACTTTGGTCGTTTACACCATGATCCACTGACTTTTTGGCATGTTGGGCACCATATTCAGATGTTTCAGGGCATGGCCGATCATTTGAACAAAATTCTGGGCCTCTGCTGTCAATATTAAGGAAGTTACTGATCCACTGACTTTTTGGCATGTTCGGCACCATATTCTGATCTTTCAGGCCATGGGCAACCATTTGAACAAAATTCTGGGCCTCTGCTGTCAATATTAAGGAAGTTACAGCGACCTCCACACTACTTTGGTCGTTTACACCATGATCCACTGACTTTTTGGCATGTTCGGCACCATATTCTGATCTTTCAGGCCATGGGCAACCATTTGAACAAAATTCTGGGCCTCTGCGGTCAATATTAAGGAAGTTACAGCAACCTCCACACTACTTTGGTCGTTTACACCATGATCCACTGACTTTTTGGCATGTTGGGCACCATATTCAGATGTTCTAGGGCATGGGCAATCATTTGAACAAAATTCTGGGCCTCTGCTGTCAATATTAAGGAAGTTACAGCGACCCCCACACTACTTTGGTCGTTTACACCATGATCCACTGACTTTTTGGCATGTTGGGCACCATATTCAGATGTTTCAGGGCATGGCCGATCATTTGAACAAAATTCTGGGCCTCTGCTGTCAATATTAAGGAAGTTACTGATCCACTGACTTTTTGGCATGTTCGGCACCATATTCTGATGTTTCAGGGCATGGCCGATCATTTGAACAAAATTCTGGGCCTCTGCTGTCAATATTAAGGAAGTTACTGATCCACTGACTTTTTGGCATGTTCGGCACCATATTCTGATCTTTCAGGCCATGGGCAACCATTTGAACAAAATTCTGGGCCTCTGCTGTCAATATTAAGGAAGTTACAGCAACCTCCACACTACTTTGGTCGTTTACACCATGATCCACTGACTTTTTGGCATGTTGGGCACCATATTCAGATGTTTCAGGGCATGGCCGATCATTTGAACAAAATTCTGGGCCTCTGCTGTCAATATTAAGGAAGTTACTGATCCACTGACTTTTTGGCATGTTCGGCACCATATTCTGATCTTTCAGGCCATGGGCAACCATTTGAACAAAATTCTGGGCCTCTGCTGTCAATATTAAGGAAGTTACAGCAACCTCCACACTACTTTGGTCGTTTACACCATGATCCACTGACTTTTTGGCATGTTGGGCACCATATTCAGATGTTTCAGGGCATGGGCAATCATTTGAACAAAATTCTGGGCCTCTGCTGTCAATATTAAGGAAGTTACTGATCCACTGACTTTTTGGCATGTTCGGCACCATATTCTGATCTTTCAGGCCATGGGCAACCATTTGAACAAAATTCTGGGCCTCTGCTGTCAATATTAAGGAAGTTACAGCGACCTCCACACTACTTTGGTCGTTTACACCATGATCCACTGACTTTTTGGCATGTTGGGCACCATATTCAGATGTTTCAGGGCATGGCCGATCATTTGAACAAAATTCTGGGCCTCTGCTGTCAATATTAAGGAAGTTACTGATCCACTGGTTTTTTGGCATGTTCGGCACCATATTCTGATCTTCTAGGCCATGGGCAACCATTTGAACAAAATTCTGGGCCTCTGCTGTCAATATTAAGGAAGTTACAGCAACCTCCACACTACTTTGGTCGTTTACACCATGATCCACTGACTTTATGGCATGTTGGGCACCATATTCAGATGTTTCAGGGCATGGCCGATCATTTGAACAAAATTCTGGGCCTCTGCTGTCAATATTAAGGAAGTTACTGATCCACTGACTTTTTGGCATGTTCGGCACCATATTCTGATCTTTCAGGCCATGGGCAACCATTTGAACAAAATTCTGGGCCTCTGCGGTCAATATTAAGGAAGTTACAGCAACCTCCACACTACTTTGGTCGTTTACACCATGATCCACTGACTTTTTGGCATGTTGGGCACCATATTCAGATGTTCTAGGGCATGGGCAATCATTTGAACAAAATTCTGGGCCTCTGCTGTCAATATTAAGGAAGTTACAGCGACCTCCACACTACTTTGGTCGTTTACACCATGATCCACTGACTTTTTGGCATGTTGGGCACCATATTCAGATGTTTCAGGGCATGGCCGATCATTTGAACAAAATTCTGGGCCTCTGCTGTCAATATTAAGGAAGTTACTGATCCACTGACTTTTTGGCATGTTCGGCACCATATTCTGATCTTTCAGGCCATGGGCAACCATTTGAACAAAATTCTGGGCCTCTGCTGTCAATATTAAGGAAGTTACAGCGACCTCCACACTACTTTGGTCGTTTACACCATGATCCACTGACTTTTTGGCATGTTGGGCACCATATTCAGATGTTTCAGGGCATGGCCGATCATTTGAACAAAATTCTGGGCCTCTGCTGTCAATATTAAGGAAGTTACTGATCCACTGACTTTTTGGCATGTTCGGCACCATATTCTGATCTTTCAGGCCATGGGCAACCATTTGAACAAAATTCTGGGCCTCTGCTGTCAATATTAAGGAAGTTACAGCGACCTCCACACTACTTTGGTCGTTTACACCATGATCCACTGACTTTTTGGCATGTTGGGCACCATATTCAGATGTTTCAGGGCATGGCCGATCATTTGAACAAAATTCTGGGCCTCTTCTGTCAATATTAAGGAAGTTACTGATCCACTGACTTTTTGGCATGTTCGGCACCATATTCTGATCTTTCAGGCCATGGGCAACCATTTGAACAAAATTCTGGGCCTCTGCTGTCAATATTAAGGAAGTTACTGATCCACTGACTTTTTGGCATGTTCGGCACCATATTCTGATCTTTCAGGCCATGGGCAACCATTTGAACAAAATTCTGGGCCTCTGCTGTCAATATTAAGGAAGTTACAGCAACCTCCACACTACTTTGGTCGTTTACACCATGATCCACTGACTTTTTGGCATGTTGGGCACCATATTCAGATGTTCTAGGGCATGGGCAATCATTTGAACAAAATTCTGGGCCTCTGCTGTCAATATTAAGGAAGTTACAGCGACCTCCACACTACTTTGGTCGTTTACACCATGATCCACTGACTTTTTGGCATGTTGGGCACCATATTCAGATGTTTCAGGGCATGGCCGATCATTTGAACAAAATTCTGGGCCTCTGCTGTCAATATTAAGGAAGTTACTGATCCACTGACTTTTTGGCATGTTCGGCACCATATTCTGATCTTTCAGGCCATGGGCAACCATTTGAACAAAATTCTGGGCCTCTGCTGTCAATATTAAGGAAGTTACAGCGACCTCCACACTACTTTGGTCGTTTACACCATGATCCACTGACTTTTTGGCATGTTGGGCACCATATTCAGATGTTTCAGGGCATGGCCGATCATTTGAACAAAATTCTGGGCCTCTGCTGTCAATATTAAGGAAGTTACTGATCCACTGACTTTTTGGCATGTTCGGCACCATATTCTGATCTTTCAGGCCATGGGCAACCATTTGAACAAAATTCTGGGCCTCTGCTGTCAATATTAAGGAAGTTACAGCGACCTCCACACTACTTTGGTCGTTTACACCATGATCCACTGACTTTTTGGCATGTTGGGCACCATATTCTGATCTTTCAGGGCATGGCCGATCATTTGAACAAAATTCTGGGCCTCTGCTGTCAATATTAAGGAAGTTACTGATCCACTGACTTTTTGGCATGTTCGGCACCATATTCTGATCTTTCAGGCCATGGGCAACCATTTGAACAAAATTCTGGGCCTCTGCTGTCAATATTAAGGAAGTTACAGCAACCTCCACACTACTTTGGTCGTTTACACCATGATCCACTGACTTTTTGGCATGTTGGGCACCATATTCAGATGTTTCAGGGCATGGCCGATCATTTGAACAAAATTCTGGGCCTCTGCTGTCAATATTAAGGAAGTTACTGATCCACTGACTTTTTGGCATGTTCGGCACCATATTCTGATCTTTCAGGCCATGGGCAACCATTTGAACAAAATTCTGGGCCTCTGCTGTCAATATTAAGGAAGTTACAGCGACCTCCACACTACTTTGGTCGTTTACACCATGATCCACTGACTTTTTGGCATGTTGGGCACCATATTCAGATGTTTCAGGGCATGGCCGATCATTTGAACAAAATTCTGGGCCTCTGCTGTCAATATTAAGGAAGTTACTGATCCACTGGTTTTTTGGCATGTTCGGCACCATATTCTGATCTTCTAGGCCATGGGCAACCATTTGAACAAAATTCTGGGCCTCTGCTGTCAATATTAAGGAAGTTACAGCAACCTCCACACTACTTTGGTCGTTTACACCATGATCCACTGACTTTATGCCATGTTGGGCACCATATTCAGATGTTTCAGGGCATGGCCGATCATTTGAACAAAATTCTGGGCCTCTGCTGTCAATATTAAGGAAGTTACTGATCCACTGACTTTTTGGCATGTTCGGCACCATATTCTGATCTTTCAGGCCATGGGCAACCATTTGAACAAAATTCTGGGCCTCTGCTGTCAATATTAAGGAAGTTACAGCGACCTCCACACTACTTTGGTCGTTTACACCATGATCCACTGACTTTTTGGCATGTTGGGCACCATATTCAGATGTTTCAGGGCATGGCCGATCATTTGAACAAAATTCTGGGCCTCTGCTGTCAATATTAAGGAAGTTACTGATCCACTGGTTTTTTGGCATGTTCGGCACCATATTCTGATCTTCTAGGCCATGGGCAACCATTTGAACAAAATTCTGGGCCTCTGCTGTCAATATTAAGGAAGTTACAGCAACCTCCACACTACTTTGGTCGTTTACACCATGATCCACTGACTTTATGGCATGTTGGGCACCATATTCAGATGTTTCAGGGCATGGCCGATCATTTGAACAAAATTCTGGGCCTCTGCTGTCAATATTAAGGAAGTTACTGATCCACTGACTTTTTGGCATGTTCGGCACCATATTCTGATCTTTCAGGCCATGGGCAACCATTTGAACAAAATTCTGGGCCTCTGCGGTCAATATTAAGGAAGTTACAGCAACCTCCACACTACTTTGGTCGTTTACACCATGATCCACTGACTTTTTGGCATGTTGGGCACCATATTCAGATGTTCTAGGGCATGGGCAATCATTTGAACAAAATTCTGGGCCTCTGCTGTCAATATTAAGGAAGTTACAGCGACCTCCACACTACTTTGGTCGTTTACACCATGATCCACTGACTTTTTGGCATGTTGGGCACCATATTCAGATGTTTCAGGGCATGGCCGATCATTTGAACAAAATTCTGGGCCTCTGCTGTCAATATTAAGGAAGTTACTGATCCACTGACTTTTTGGCATGTTCGGCACCATATTCTGATCTTTCAGGCCATGGGCAACCATTTGAACAAAATTCTGGGCCTCTGCTGTCAATATTAAGGAAGTTACAGCGACCTCCACACTACTTTGGTCGTTTACACCATGATCCACTGACTTTTTGGCATGTTGGGCACCATATTCAGATGTTTCAGGGCATGGCCGATCATTTGAACAAAATTCTGGGCCTCTGCTGTCAATATTAAGGAAGTTACTGATCCACTGACTTTTTGGCATGTTGGGCACCATATTCTGATCTTTCAGGCCATGGGCAACCATTTGAACAAAATTCTGGGCCTCTGCTGTCAATATTAAGGAAGTTACAGCGACCTCCACACTACTTTGGTCGTTTACACCATGATCCACTGACTTTTTGGCATGTTGGGCACCATATTCAGATGTTTCAGGGCATGGCCGATCATTTGAACAAAATTCTGGGCCTCTGCTGTCAATATTAAGGAAGTTACTGATCCACTGACTTTTTGGCATGTTCGGCACCATATTCTGATCTTTCAGGCCATGGGCAACCATTTGAACAAAATTCTGGGCCTCTGCTGTCAATATTAAGGAAGTTACTGATCCACTGACTTTTTGGCATGTTCGGCACCATATTCTGATCTTTCAGGCCATGGGCAACCATTTGAACAAAATTCTGGGCCTCTGCTGTCAATATTAAGGAAGTTACAGCAACCTCCACACTACTTTGGTCGTTTACACCATGATCCACTGACTTTTTGGCATGTTGGGCACCATATTCAGATGTTCTAGGGCATGGGCAATCATTTGAACAAAATTCTGGGCCTCTGCTGTCAATATTAAGGAAGTTACAGCGACCTCCACACTACTTTGGTCGTTTACACCATGATCCACTGACTTTTTGGCATGTTGGGCACCATATTCAGATGTTTCAGGGCATGGCCGATCATTTGAACAAAATTCTGGGCCTCTGCTGTCAATATTAAGGAAGTTACTGATCCACTGACTTTTTGGCATGTTCGGCACCATATTCTGATCTTTCAGGCCATGGGCAACCATTTGAACAAAATTCTGGGCCTCTGCTGTCAATATTAAGGAAGTTACAGCGACCTCCACACTACTTTGGTCGTTTACACCATGATCCACTGACTTTTTGGCATGTTGGGCACCATATTCAGATGTTTCAGGGCATGGCCGATCATTTGAACAAAATTCTGGGCCTCTGCTGTCAATATTAAGGAAGTTACTGATCCACTGACTTTTTGGCATGTTCGGCACCATATTCTGATCTTTCAGGCCATGGGCAACCATTTGAACAAAATTCTGGGCCTCTGCTGTCAATATTAAGGAAGTTACAGCGACCTCCACACTACTTTGGTCGTTTACACCATGATCCACTGACTTTTTGGCATGTTGGGCACCATATTCAGATGTTTCAGGGCATGGCCGATCATTTGAACAAAATTCTGGGCCTCTGCTGTCAATATTAAGGAAGTTACTGATCCACTGACTTTTTGGCATGTTCGGCACCATATTCTGATCTTTCAGGCCATGGGCAACCATTTGAACAAAATTCTGGGCCTCTGCTGTCAATATTAAGGAAGTTACAGCAACCTCCACACTACTTTGGTCGTTTACACCATGATCCACTGACTTTTTGGCATGTTGGGCACCATATTCAGATGTTTCAGGGCATGGCCGATCATTTGAACAAAATTCTGGGCCTCTGCTGTCAATATTAAGGAAGTTACTGATCCACTGACTTTTTGGCATGTTCGGCACCATATTCTGATCTTTCAGGCCATGGGCAACCATTTGAACAAAATTCTGGGCCTCTGCTGTCAATATTAAGGAAGTTACAGCGACCTCCACACTACTTTGGTCGTTTACACCATGATCCACTGACTTTTTGGCATGTTCGGCACCATATTCTGATCTTTCAGGCCATGGGCAACCATTTGAACAAAATTCTGGGCCTCTGCGGTCAATATTAAGGAAGTTACAGCAACCTCCACACTACTTTGGTCGTTTACACCATGATCCACTGACTTTTTGGCATGTTGGGCACCATATTCAGATGTTCTAGGGCATGGGCAATCATTTGAACAAAATTCTGGGCCTCTGCTGTCAATATTAAGGAAGTTACAGCGACCCCCACACTACTTTGGTCGTTTACACCATGATCCACTGACTTTTTGGCATGTTGGGCACCATATTCAGATGTTTCAGGGCATGGCCGATCATTTGAACAAAATTCTGGGCCTCTGCTGTCAATATTAAGGAAGTTACTGATCCACTGACTTTTTGGCATGTTCGGCACCATATTCTGATCTTTCAGGCCATGGGCAACCATTTGAACAAAATTCTGGGCCTCTGCTGTCAATATTAAGGAAGTTACAGCGACCTCCACACTACTTTGGTCGTTTACACCATGATCCACTGACTTTTTGGCATGTTGGGCACCATATTCTGATCTTTCAGGGCATGGCCGATCATTTGAACAAAATTCTGGGCCTCTGCTGTCAATATTAAGGAAGTTACTGATCCACTGACTTTTTGGCATGTTCGGCACCATATTCTGATCTTTCAGGCCATGGGCAACCATTTGAACAAAATTCTGGGCCTCTGCTGTCAATATTAAGGAAGTTACTGATCCACTGACTTTTTGGCATGTTCGGCACCATATTCTGATCTTTCAGGCCATGGGCAACCATTTGAACAAAATTCTGGGCCTCTGCTGTCAATATTAAGGAAGTTACAGCAACCTCCACACTACTTTGGTCGTTTACACCATGATCCACTGACTTTTTGGCATGTTGGGCACCATATTCAGATGTTCTAGGGCATGGGCAATCATTTGAACAAAATTCTGGGCCTCTGCTGTCAATATTAAGGAAGTTACAGCGACCTCCACACTACTTTGGTCGTTTACACCATGATCCACTGACTTTTTGGCATGTTGGGCACCATATTCAGATGTTTCAGGGCATGGCCGATCATTTGAACAAAATTCTGGGCCTCTGCTGTCAATATTAAGGAAGTTACTGATCCACTGACTTTTTGGCATGTTCGGCACCATATTCTGATCTTTCAGGCCATGGGCAACCATTTGAACAAAATTCTGGGCCTCTGCTGTCAATATTAAGGAAGTTACAGCGACCTCCACACTACTTTGGTCGTTTACACCATGATCCACTGACTTTTTGGCATGTTGGGCACCATATTCAGATGTTTCAGGGCATGGCCGATCATTTGAACAAAATTCTGGGCCTCTGCTGTCAATATTAAGGAAGTTACTGATCCACTGACTTTTTGGCATGTTCGGCACCATATTCTGATCTTTCAGGCCATGGGCAACCATTTGAACAAAATTCTGGGCCTCTGCTGTCAATATTAAGGAAGTTACAGCGACCTCCACACTACTTTGGTCGTTTACACCATGATCCACTGACTTTTTGGCATGTTGGGCACCATATTCTGATCTTTCAGGGCATGGCCGATCATTTGAACAAAATTCTGGGCCTCTGCTGTCAATATTAAGGAAGTTACTGATCCACTGACTTTTTGGCATGTTCGGCACCATATTCTGATCTTTCAGGCCATGGGCAACCATTTGAACAAAATTCTGGGCCTCTGCTGTCAATATTAAGGAAGTTACAGCAACCTCCACACTACTTTGGTCGTTTACACCATGATCCACTGACTTTTTGGCATGTTGGGCACCATATTCAGATGTTTCAGGGCATGGCCGATCATTTGAACAAAATTCTGGGCCTCTGCTGTCAATATTAAGGAAGTTACTGATCCACTGACTTTTTGGCATGTTCGGCACCATATTCTGATCTTTCAGGCCATGGGCAACCATTTGAACAAAATTCTGGGCCTCTGCTGTCAATATTAAGGAAGTTACAGCGACCTCCACACTACTTTGGTCGTTTACACCATGATCCACTGACTTTTTGGCATGTTGGGCACCATATTCAGATGTTTCAGGGCATGGCCGATCATTTGAACAAAATTCTGGGCCTCTGCTGTCAATATTAAGGAAGTTACTGATCCACTGGTTTTTTGGCATGTTCGGCACCATATTCTGATCTTCTAGGCCATGGGCAACCATTTGAACAAAATTCTGGGCCTCTGCTGTCAATATTAAGGAAGTTACAGCAACCTCCACACTACTTTGGTCGTTTACACCATGATCCACTGACTTTATGCCATGTTGGGCACCATATTCAGATGTTTCAGGGCATGGCCGATCATTTGAACAAAATTCTGGGCCTCTGCTGTCAATATTAAGGAAGTTACTGATCCACTGACTTTTTGGCATGTTCGGCACCATATTCTGATCTTTCAGGCCATGGGCAACCATTTGAACAAAATTCTGGGCCTCTGCTGTCAATATTAAGGAAGTTACAGCGACCTCCACACTACTTTGGTCGTTTACACCATGATCCACTGACTTTTTGGCATGTTGGGCACCATATTCAGATGTTTCAGGGCATGGCCGATCATTTGAACAAAATTCTGGGCCTCTGCTGTCAATATTAAGGAAGTTACTGATCCACTGGTTTTTTGGCATGTTCGGCACCATATTCTGATCTTCTAGGCCATGGGCAACCATTTGAACAAAATTCTGGGCCTCTGCTGTCAATATTAAGGAAGTTACAGCAACCTCCACACTACTTTGGTCGTTTACACCATGATCCACTGACTTTATGGCATGTTGGGCACCATATTCAGATGTTTCAGGGCATGGCCGATCATTTGAACAAAATTCTGGGCCTCTGCTGTCAATATTAAGGAAGTTACTGATCCACTGACTTTTTGGCATGTTCGGCACCATATTCTGATCTTTCAGGCCATGGGCAACCATTTGAACAAAATTCTGGGCCTCTGCGGTCAATATTAAGGAAGTTACAGCAACCTCCACACTACTTTGGTCGTTTACACCATGATCCACTGACTTTTTGGCATGTTGGGCACCATATTCAGATGTTCTAGGGCATGGGCAATCATTTGAACAAAATTCTGGGCCTCTGCTGTCAATATTAAGGAAGTTACAGCGACCTCCACACTACTTTGGTCGTTTACACCATGATCCACTGACTTTTTGGCATGTTGGGCACCATATTCAGATGTTTCAGGGCATGGCCGATCATTTGAACAAAATTCTGGGCCTCTGCTGTCAATATTAAGGAAGTTACTGATCCACTGACTTTTTGGCATGTTCGGCACCATATTCTGATCTTTCAGGCCATGGGCAACCATTTGAACAAAATTCTGGGCCTCTGCTGTCAATATTAAGGAAGTTACAGCGACCTCCACACTACTTTGGTCGTTTACACCATGATCCACTGACTTTTTGGCATGTTGGGCACCATATTCAGATGTTTCAGGGCATGGCCGATCATTTGAACAAAATTCTGGGCCTCTGCTGTCAATATTAAGGAAGTTACTGATCCACTGACTTTTTGGCATGTTGGGCACCATATTCTGATCTTTCAGGCCATGGGCAACCATTTGAACAAAATTCTGGGCCTCTGCTGTCAATATTAAGGAAGTTACAGCGACCTCCACACTACTTTGGTCGTTTACACCATGATCCACTGACTTTTTGGCATGTTGGGCACCATATTCAGATGTTTCAGGGCATGGCCGATCATTTGAACAAAATTCTGGGCCTCTGCTGTCAATATTAAGGAAGTTACTGATCCACTGACTTTTTGGCATGTTCGGCACCATATTCTGATCTTTCAGGCCATGGGCAACCATTTGAACAAAATTCTGGGCCTCTGCTGTCAATATTAAGGAAGTTACTGATCCACTGACTTTTTGGCATGTTCGGCACCATATTCTGATCTTTCAGGCCATGGGCAACCATTTGAACAAAATTCTGGGCCTCTGCTGTCAATATTAAGGAAGTTACAGCAACCTCCACACTACTTTGGTCGTTTACACCATGATCCACTGACTTTTTGGCATGTTGGGCACCATATTCAGATGTTCTAGGGCATGGGCAATCATTTGAACAAAATTCTGGGCCTCTGCTGTCAATATTAAGGAAGTTACAGCGACCTCCACACTACTTTGGTCGTTTACACCATGATCCACTGACTTTTTGGCATGTTGGGCACCATATTCAGATGTTTCAGGGCATGGCCGATCATTTGAACAAAATTCTGGGCCTCTGCTGTCAATATTAAGGAAGTTACTGATCCACTGACTTTTTGGCATGTTCGGCACCATATTCTGATCTTTCAGGCCATGGGCAACCATTTGAACAAAATTCTGGGCCTCTGCTGTCAATATTAAGGAAGTTACAGCGACCTCCACACTACTTTGGTCGTTTACACCATGATCCACTGACTTTTTGGCATGTTGGGCACCATATTCAGATGTTTCAGGGCATGGCCGATCATTTGAACAAAATTCTGGGCCTCTGCTGTCAATATTAAGGAAGTTACTGATCCACTGACTTTTTGGCATGTTCGGCACCATATTCTGATCTTTCAGGCCATGGGCAACCATTTGAACAAAATTCTGGGCCTCTGCTGTCAATATTAAGGAAGTTACAGCGACCTCCACACTACTTTGGTCGTTTACACCATGATCCACTGACTTTTTGGCATGTTGGGCACCATATTCAGATGTTTCAGGGCATGGCCGATCATTTGAACAAAATTCTGGGCCTCTGCTGTCAATATTAAGGAAGTTACTGATCCACTGACTTTTTGGCATGTTCGGCACCATATTCTGATCTTTCAGGCCATGGGCAACCATTTGAACAAAATTCTGGGCCTCTGCTGTCAATATTAAGGAAGTTACAGCAACCTCCACACTACTTTGGTCGTTTACACCATGATCCACTGACTTTTTGGCATGTTGGGCACCATATTCAGATGTTTCAGGGCATGGCCGATCATTTGAACAAAATTCTGGGCCTCTGCTGTCAATATTAAGGAAGTTACTGATCCACTGACTTTTTGGCATGTTCGGCACCATATTCTGATCTTTCAGGCCATGGGCAACCATTTGAACAAAATTCTGGGCCTCTGCTGTCAATATTAAGGAAGTTACAGCGACCTCCACACTACTTTGGTCGTTTACACCATGATCCACTGACTTTTTGGCATGTTCGGCACCATATTCTGATCTTTCAGGCCATGGGCAACCATTTGAACAAAATTCTGGGCCTCTGCGGTCAATATTAAGGAAGTTACAGCAACCTCCACACTACTTTGGTCGTTTACACCATGATCCACTGACTTTTTGGCATGTTGGGCACCATATTCAGATGTTCTAGGGCATGGGCAATCATTTGAACAAAATTCTGGGCCTCTGCTGTCAATATTAAGGAAGTTACAGCGACCCCCACACTACTTTGGTCGTTTACACCATGATCCACTGACTTTTTGGCATGTTGGGCACCATATTCAGATGTTTCAGGGCATGGCCGATCATTTGAACAAAATTCTGGGCCTCTGCTGTCAATATTAAGGAAGTTACTGATCCACTGACTTTTTGGCATGTTCGGCACCATATTCTGATCTTTCAGGCCATGGGCAACCATTTGAACAAAATTCTGGGCCTCTGCTGTCAATATTAAGGAAGTTACAGCAACCTCCACACTACTTTGGTCGTTTACACCATGATCCACTGACTTTTTGGCATGTTGGGCACCATATTCAGATGTTTCAGGGCATGGCCGATCATTTGAACAAAATTCTGGGCCTCTGCTGTCAATATTAAGGAAGTTACTGATCCACTGACTTTTTGGCATGTTCGGCACCATATTCTGATCTTTCAGGCCATGGGCAACCATTTGAACAAAATTCTGGGCCTCTGCTGTCAATATTAAGGAAGTTACAGCAACCTCCACACTACTTTGGTCGTTTACACCATGATCCACTGACTTTTTGGCATGTTGGGCACCATATTCAGATGTTTCAGGGCATGGGCAATCATTTGAACAAAATTCTGGGCCTCTGCTGTCAATATTAAGGAAGTTACTGATCCACTGACTTTTTGGCATGTTCGGCACCATATTCTGATCTTTCAGGCCATGGGCAACCATTTGAACAAAATTCTGGGCCTCTGCTGTCAATATTAAGGAAGTTACAGCGACCTCCACACTACTTTGGTCGTTTACACCATGATCCACTGACTTTTTGGCATGTTGGGCACCATATTCAGATGTTTCAGGGCATGGCCGATCATTTGAACAAAATTCTGGGCCTCTGCTGTCAATATTAAGGAAGTTACTGATCCACTGGTTTTTTGGCATGTTCGGCACCATATTCTGATCTTCTAGGCCATGGGCAACCATTTGAACAAAATTCTGGGCCTCTGCTGTCAATATTAAGGAAGTTACAGCAACCTCCACACTACTTTGGTCGTTTACACCATGATCCACTGACTTTATGGCATGTTGGGCACCATATTCAGATGTTTCAGGGCATGGCCGATCATTTGAACAAAATTCTGGGCCTCTGCTGTCAATATTAAGGAAGTTACTGATCCACTGACTTTTTGGCATGTTCGGCACCATATTCTGATCTTTCAGGCCATGGGCAACCATTTGAACAAAATTCTGGGCCTCTGCGGTCAATATTAAGGAAGTTACAGCAACCTCCACACTACTTTGGTCGTTTACACCATGATCCACTGACTTTTTGGCATGTTGGGCACCATATTCAGATGTTCTAGGGCATGGGCAATCATTTGAACAAAATTCTGGGCCTCTGCTGTCAATATTAAGGAAGTTACAGCGACCTCCACACTACTTTGGTCGTTTACACCATGATCCACTGACTTTTTGGCATGTTGGGCACCATATTCAGATGTTTCAGGGCATGGCCGATCATTTGAACAAAATTCTGGGCCTCTGCTGTCAATATTAAGGAAGTTACTGATCCACTGACTTTTTGGCATGTTCGGCACCATATTCTGATCTTTCAGGCCATGGGCAACCATTTGAACAAAATTCTGGGCCTCTGCTGTCAATATTAAGGAAGTTACAGCGACCTCCACACTACTTTGGTCGTTTACACCATGATCCACTGACTTTTTGGCATGTTGGGCACCATATTCAGATGTTTCAGGGCATGGCCGATCATTTGAACAAAATTCTGGGCCTCTGCTGTCAATATTAAGGAAGTTACTGATCCACTGACTTTTTGGCATGTTGGGCACCATATTCTGATCTTTCAGGCCATGGGCAACCATTTGAACAAAATTCTGGGCCTCTGCTGTCAATATTAAGGTAGGCACTGACCTACCTCCCGTGCGCCGTTCTGACCGCCGCGGTAGTCTAAAGTGTGATTATTTTTTTACAGTGGACTTTCAACCTATGATATCTATAAAAGCTCATTGTGAGGCCGTTTACAGAACGAATTGGACTCAGAATATATCACTGTAAAGATATTGATGGTGTGATTTCGATGCATATTGTGGATTAAAGATAGAGCAAATACACGGTAAATAGGAAATGACTTTTCCTGAAATAATTTTGAAACATAACTTTAACAGCTCTTTCCTATTTGAAAGGCTCGTAGCACGCTCAAACAAATAGTTGCCACGGATTCCCCTATTAATTCTGATTTAGAAAATGTCTATGTCATTTCTTTCTGACATTGCGCAATACATTTAAAAAGCAGCGCAAAAATCGTAAGGAGAAAGTAGCCCCACACCTCCCTGGGGAGGGCAGTCTGAGCCCCTGTACCCCCCATGTCCCTGAGAGGGTGGCCGGGAGCAGGGTACCCCCTGCCCCCCTCCCTCCCGTAGGTTCATGTGGGCACAGTGGCGGCATTTGTGGCTCCTAATTCGGCCTGGGAGGGAGCCTGTGGCCCTTCCCCACACCGAGGTGTGATCACAAACTCACACACTCTTAATTACTGTTAATTGTGGCAGAAAATGGAGTTAATTTTGGACTTTTAAACTATCATAAGTCCACTTTGAATTGGCCTAAAGAATTCATTTTAAATACAAAATCGCATATTTTTTCAAGCTCTATCCATATCTGAACAAATTGAATGCATAGGACCAATTCTTAAATAATATGTAAGTGCCTAATTAAGGAAGTTACAGCGACCTCCACACTACTTTGGTCGTTTACACCATGATCCACTGACTTTTTGGCATGTTGGGCACCATATTCAGATGTTTCAGGGCATGGCCGATCATTTGAACAAAATTCTGGGCCTCTGCTGTCAATATTAAGGAAGTTACTGATCCACTGACTTTTTGGCATGTTCGGCACCATATTCTGATCTTTCAGGCCATGGGCAACCATTTGAACAAAATTCTGGGCCTCTGCTGTCAATATTAAGGAAGTTACTGATCCACTGACTTTTTGGCATGTTCGGCACCATATTCTGATCTTTCAGGCCATGGGCAACCATTTGAACAAAATTCTGGGCCTCTGCTGTCAATATTAAGGAAGTTACAGCAACCTCCACACTACTTTGGTCGTTTACACCATGATCCACTGACTTTTTGGCATGTTGGGCACCATATTCAGATGTTCTAGGGCATGGGCAATCATTTGAACAAAATTCTGGGCCTCTGCTGTCAATATTAAGGAAGTTACAGCGACCTCCACACTACTTTGGTCGTTTACACCATGATCCACTGACTTTTTGGCATGTTGGGCACCATATTCAGATGTTTCAGGGCATGGCCGATCATTTGAACAAAATTCTGGGCCTCTGCTGTCAATATTAAGGAAGTTACTGATCCACTGACTTTTTGGCATGTTCGGCACCATATTCTGATCTTTCAGGCCATGGGCAACCATTTGAACAAAATTCTGGGCCTCTGCTGTCAATATTAAGGAAGTTACAGCGACCTCCACACTACTTTGGTCGTTTACACCATGATCCACTGACTTTTTGGCATGTTGGGCACCATATTCAGATGTTTCAGGGCATGGCCGATCATTTGAACAAAATTCTGGGCCTCTGCTGTCAATATTAAGGAAGTTACTGATCCACTGACTTTTTGGCATGTTCGGCACCATATTCTGATCTTTCAGGCCATGGGCAACCATTTGAACAAAATTCTGGGCCTCTGCTGTCAATATTAAGGAAGTTACAGCAACCTCCACACTACTTTGGTCGTTTACACCATGATCCACTGACTTTTTGGCATGTTGGGCACCATATTCAGATGTTTCAGGGCATGGCCGATCATTTGAACAAAATTCTGGGCCTCTGCTGTCAATATTAAGGAAGTTACTGATCCACTGACTTTTTGGCATGTTCGGCACCATATTCTGATCTTTCAGGCCATGGGCAACCATTTGAACAAAATTCTGGGCCTCTGCTGTCAATATTAAGGAAGTTACAGCGACCTCCACACTACTTTGGTCGTTTACACCATGATCCACTGACTTTTTGGCATGTTGGGCACCATATTCAGATGTTTCAGGGCATGGCCGATCATTTGAACAAAATTCTGGGCCTCTGCTGTCAATATTAAGGAAGTTACTGATCCACTGGTTTTTTGGCATGTTCGGCACCATATTCTGATCTTCTAGGCCATGGGCAACCATTTGAACAAAATTCTGGGCCTCTGCTGTCAATATTAAGGAAGTTACTGATCCACTGACTTTTTGGCATGTTCGGCACCATATTCTGATCTTTCAGGCCATGGGCAACCATTTGAACAAAATTCTGGGCCTCTGCTGTCAATATTAAGGAAGTTACAGCAACCTCCACACTACTTTGGTCGTTTACACCATGATCCACTGACTTTTTGGCATGTTGGGCACCATATTCAGATGTTCTAGGGCATGGGCAATCATTTGAACAAAATTCTGGGCCTCTGCTGTCAATATTAAGGAAGTTACAGCGACCTCCACACTACTTTGGTCGTTTACACCATGATCCACTGACTTTTTGGCATGTTGGGCACCATATTCAGATGTTTCAGGGCATGGCCGATCATTTGAACAAAATTCTGGGCCTCTGCTGTCAATATTAAGGAAGTTACTGATCCACTGACTTTTTGGCATGTTCGGCACCATATTCTGATCTTTCAGGCCATGGGCAACCATTTGAACAAAATTCTGGGCCTCTGCTGTCAATATTAAGGAAGTTACAGCGACCTCCACACTACTTTGGTCGTTTACACCATGATCCACTGACTTTTTGGCATGTTGGGCACCATATTCAGATGTTTCAGGGCATGGCCGATCATTTGAACAAAATTCTGGGCCTCTGCTGTCAATATTAAGGAAGTTACTGATCCACTGACTTTTTGGCATGTTCGGCACCATATTCTGATCTTTCAGGCCATGGGCAACCATTTGAACAAAATTCTGGGCCTCTGCGGTCAATATTAAGGAAGTTACAGCAACCTCCACACTACTTTGGTCGTTTACACCATGATCCACTGACTTTTTGGCATGTTGGGCACCATATTCAGATGTTCTAGGGCATGGGCAATCATTTGAACAAAATTCTGGGCCTCTGCTGTCAATATTAAGGAAGTTACAGCGACCTCCACACTACTTTGGTCGTTTACACCATGATCCACTGACTTTTTGGCATGTTGGGCACCATATTCAGATGTTTCAGGGCATGGCCGATCATTTGAACAAAATTCTGGGCCTCTGCTGTCAATATTAAGGAAGTTACTGATCCACTGACTTTTTGGCATGTTCGGCACCATATTCTGATCTTTCAGGCCATGGGCAACCATTTGAACAAAATTCTGGGCCTCTGCTGTCAATATTAAGGAAGTTACAGCGACCTCCACACTACTTTGGTCGTTTACACCATGATCCACTGACTTTTTGGCATGTTGGGCACCATATTCAGATGTTTCAGGGCATGGCCGATCATTTGAACAAAATTCTGGGCCTCTGCTGTCAATATTAAGGAAGTTACTGATCCACTGACTTTTTGGCATGTTGGGCACCATATTCTGATCTTTCAGGCCATGGGCAACCATTTGAACAAAATTCTGGGCCTCTGCTGTCAATATTAAGGAAGTTACAGCGACCTCCACACTACTTTGGTCGTTTACACCATGATCCACTGACTTTTTGGCATGTTGGGCACCATATTCAGATGTTTCAGGGCATGGCCGATCATTTGAACAAAATTCTGGGCCTCTGCTGTCAATATTAAGGAAGTTACTGATCCACTGACTTTTTGGCATGTTCGGCACCATATTCTGATCTTTCAGGCCATGGGCAACCATTTGAACAAAATTCTGGGCCTCTGCTGTCAATATTAAGGAAGTTACAGCGACCTCCACACTACTTTGGTCGTTTACACCATGATCCACTGACTTTTTGGCATGTTGGGCACCATATTCAGATGTTTCAGGGCATGGCCGATCATTTGAACAAAATTCTGGGCCTCTGCTGTCAATATTAAGGAAGTTACTGATCCACTGACTTTTTGGCATGTTCGGCACCATATTCTGATCTTTCAGGCCATGGGCAACCATTTGAACAAAATTCTGGGCCTCTGCTGTCAATATTAAGGAAGTTACAGCAACCTCCACACTACTTTGGTCGTTTACACCATGATCCACTGACTTTTTGGCATGTTGGGCACCATATTCAGATGTTTCAGGGCATGGCCGATCATTTGAACAAAATTCTGGGCCTCTGCTGTCAATATTAAGGAAGTTACTGATCCACTGACTTTTTGGCATGTTCGGCACCATATTCTGATCTTTCAGGCCATGGGCAACCATTTGAACAAAATTCTGGGCCTCTGCTGTCAATATTAAGGAAGTTACAGCGACCTCCACACTACTTTGGTCGTTTACACCATGATCCACTGACTTTTTGGCATGTTGGGCACCATATTCAGATGTTTCAGGGCATGGCCGATCATTTGAACAAAATTCTGGGCCTCTGCTGTCAATATTAAGGAAGTTACTGATCCACTGGTTTTTTGGCATGTTCGGCACCATATTCTGATCTTCTAGGCCATGGGCAACCATTTGAACAAAATTCTGGGCCTCTGCTGTCAATATTAAGGAAGTTACTGATCCACTGACTTTTTGGCATGTTCGGCACCATATTCTGATCTTTCAGGCCATGGGCAACCATTTGAACAAAATTCTGGGCCTCTGCTGTCAATATTAAGGAAGTTACAGCAACCTCCACACTACTTTGGTCGTTTACACCATGATCCACTGACTTTTTGGCATGTTGGGCACCATATTCAGATGTTCTAGGGCATGGGCAATCATTTGAACAAAATTCTGGGCCTCTGCTGTCAATATTAAGGAAGTTACAGCGACCTCCACACTACTTTGGTCGTTTACACCATGATCCACTGACTTTTTGGCATGTTGGGCACCATATTCAGATGTTTCAGGGCATGGCCGATCATTTGAACAAAATTCTGGGCCTCTGCTGTCAATATTAAGGAAGTTACTGATCCACTGACTTTTTGGCATGTTCGGCACCATATTCTGATCTTTCAGGCCATGGGCAACCATTTGAACAAAATTCTGGGCCTCTGCTGTCAATATTAAGGAAGTTACAGCGACCTCCACACTACTTTGGTCGTTTACACCATGATCCACTGACTTTTTGGCATGTTGGGCACCATATTCAGATGTTTCAGGGCATGGCCGATCATTTGAACAAAATTCTGGGCCTCTGCTGTCAATATTAAGGAAGTTACTGATCCACTGACTTTTTGGCATGTTGGGCACCATATTCTGATCTTTCAGGCCATGGGCAACCATTTGAACAAAATTCTGGGCCTCTGCTGTCAATATTAAGGAAGTTACAGCGACCTCCACACTACTTTGGTCGTTTACACCATGATCCACTGACTTTTTGGCATGTTGGGCACCATATTCTGATCTTTCAGGGCATGGCCGATCATTTGAACAAAATTCTGGGCCTCTGCTGTCAATATTAAGGAAGTTACTGATCCACTGACTTTTTGGCATGTTCGGCACCATATTCTGATCTTTCAGGCCATGGGCAACCATTTGAACAAAATTCTGGGCCTCTGCTGTCAATATTAAGGAAGTTACAGCAACCTCCACACTACTTTGGTCGTTTACACCATGATCCACTGACTTTTTGGCATGTTGGGCACCATATTCAGATGTTTCAGGGCATGGCCGATCATTTGAACAAAATTCTGGGCCTCTGCTGTCAATATTAAGGAAGTTACTGATCCACTGACTTTTTGGCATGTTCGGCACCATATTCTGATCTTTCAGGCCATGGGCAACCATTTGAACAAAATTCTGGGCCTCTGCTGTCAATATTAAGGAAGTTACAGCGACCTCCACACTACTTTGGTCGTTTACACCATGATCCACTGACTTTTTGGCATGTTGGGCACCATATTCAGATGTTTCAGGGCATGGCCGATCATTTGAACAAAATTCTGGGCCTCTGCTGTCAATATTAAGGAAGTTACTGATCCACTGGTTTTTTGGCATGTTCGGCACCATATTCTGATCTTCTAGGCCATGGGCAACCATTTGAACAAAATTCTGGGCCTCTGCTGTCAATATTAAGGAAGTTACAGCAACCTCCACACTACTTTGGTCGTTTACACCATGATCCACTGACTTTATGCCATGTTGGGCACCATATTCAGATGTTTCAGGGCATGGCCGATCATTTGAACAAAATTCTGGGCCTCTGCTGTCAATATTAAGGAAGTTACTGATCCACTGACTTTTTGGCATGTTCGGCACCATATTCTGATCTTTCAGGCCATGGGCAACCATTTGAACAAAATTCTGGGCCTCTGCTGTCAATATTAAGGAAGTTACAGCGACCTCCACACTACTTTGGTCGTTTACACCATGATCCACTGACTTTTTGGCATGTTGGGCACCATATTCAGATGTTTCAGGGCATGGCCGATCATTTGAACAAAATTCTGGGCCTCTGCTGTCAATATTAAGGAAGTTACTGATCCACTGGTTTTTTGGCATGTTCGGCACCATATTCTGATCTTCTAGGCCATGGGCAACCATTTGAACAAAATTCTGGGCCTCTGCTGTCAATATTAAGGAAGTTACAGCAACCTCCACACTACTTTGGTCGTTTACACCATGATCCACTGACTTTATGGCATGTTGGGCACCATATTCAGATGTTTCAGGGCATGGCCGATCATTTGAACAAAATTCTGGGCCTCTGCTGTCAATATTAAGGAAGTTACTGATCCACTGACTTTTTGGCATGTTCGGCACCATATTCTGATCTTTCAGGCCATGGGCAACCATTTGAACAAAATTCTGGGCCTCTGCGGTCAATATTAAGGAAGTTACAGCAACCTCCACACTACTTTGGTCGTTTACACCATGATCCACTGACTTTTTGGCATGTTGGGCACCATATTCAGATGTTCTAGGGCATGGGCAATCATTTGAACAAAATTCTGGGCCTCTGCTGTCAATATTAAGGAAGTTACAGCGACCTCCACACTACTTTGGTCGTTTACACCATGATCCACTGACTTTTTGGCATGTTGGGCACCATATTCAGATGTTTCAGGGCATGGCCGATCATTTGAACAAAATTCTGGGCCTCTGCTGTCAATATTAAGGAAGTTACTGATCCACTGACTTTTTGGCATGTTCGGCACCATATTCTGATCTTTCAGGCCATGGGCAACCATTTGAACAAAATTCTGGGCCTCTGCTGTCAATATTAAGGAAGTTACAGCGACCTCCACACTACTTTGGTCGTTTACACCATGATCCACTGACTTTTTGGCATGTTGGGCACCATATTCAGATGTTTCAGGGCATGGCCGATCATTTGAACAAAATTCTGGGCCTCTGCTGTCAATATTAAGGAAGTTACTGATCCACTGACTTTTTGGCATGTTGGGCACCATATTCTGATCTTTCAGGCCATGGGCAACCATTTGAACAAAATTCTGGGCCTCTGCTGTCAATATTAAGGAAGTTACAGCGACCTCCACACTACTTTGGTCGTTTACACCATGATCCACTGACTTTTTGGCATGTTGGGCACCATATTCAGATGTTTCAGGGCATGGCCGATCATTTGAACAAAATTCTGGGCCTCTGCTGTCAATATTAAGGAAGTTACTGATCCACTGACTTTTTGGCATGTTCGGCACCATATTCTGATCTTTCAGGCCATGGGCAACCATTTGAACAAAATTCTGGGCCTCTGCTGTCAATATTAAGGAAGTTACTGATCCACTGACTTTTTGGCATGTTCGGCACCATATTCTGATCTTTCAGGCCATGGGCAACCATTTGAACAAAATTCTGGGCCTCTGCTGTCAATATTAAGGAAGTTACAGCAACCTCCACACTACTTTGGTCGTTTACACCATGATCCACTGACTTTTTGGCATGTTGGGCACCATATTCAGATGTTCTAGGGCATGGGCAATCATTTGAACAAAATTCTGGGCCTCTGCTGTCAATATTAAGGAAGTTACAGCGACCTCCACACTACTTTGGTCGTTTACACCATGATCCACTGACTTTTTGGCATGTTGGGCACCATATTCAGATGTTTCAGGGCATGGCCGATCATTTGAACAAAATTCTGGGCCTCTGCTGTCAATATTAAGGAAGTTACTGATCCACTGACTTTTTGGCATGTTCGGCACCATATTCTGATCTTTCAGGCCATGGGCAACCATTTGAACAAAATTCTGGGCCTCTGCTGTCAATATTAAGGAAGTTACAGCGACCTCCACACTACTTTGGTCGTTTACACCATGATCCACTGACTTTTTGGCATGTTGGGCACCATATTCAGATGTTTCAGGGCATGGCCGATCATTTGAACAAAATTCTGGGCCTCTGCTGTCAATATTAAGGAAGTTACTGATCCACTGACTTTTTGGCATGTTCGGCACCATATTCTGATCTTTCAGGCCATGGGCAACCATTTGAACAAAATTCTGGGCCTCTGCTGTCAATATTAAGGAAGTTACAGCGACCTCCACACTACTTTGGTCGTTTACACCATGATCCACTGACTTTTTGGCATGTTGGGCACCATATTCAGATGTTTCAGGGCATGGCCGATCATTTGAACAAAATTCTGGGCCTCTGCTGTCAATATTAAGGAAGTTACTGATCCACTGACTTTTTGGCATGTTCGGCACCATATTCTGATCTTTCAGGCCATGGGCAACCATTTGAACAAAATTCTGGGCCTCTGCTGTCAATATTAAGGAAGTTACAGCAACCTCCACACTACTTTGGTCGTTTACACCATGATCCACTGACTTTTTGGCATGTTGGGCACCATATTCAGATGTTTCAGGGCATGGCCGATCATTTGAACAAAATTCTGGGCCTCTGCTGTCAATATTAAGGAAGTTACTGATCCACTGACTTTTTGGCATGTTCGGCACCATATTCTGATCTTTCAGGCCATGGGCAACCATTTGAACAAAATTCTGGGCCTCTGCTGTCAATATTAAGGAAGTTACAGCGACCTCCACACTACTTTGGTCGTTTACACCATGATCCACTGACTTTTTGGCATGTTCGGCACCATATTCTGATCTTTCAGGCCATGGGCAACCATTTGAACAAAATTCTGGGCCTCTGCGGTCAATATTAAGGAAGTTACAGCAACCTCCACACTACTTTGGTCGTTTACACCATGATCCACTGACTTTTTGGCATGTTGGGCACCATATTCAGATGTTCTAGGGCATGGGCAATCATTTGAACAAAATTCTGGGCCTCTGCTGTCAATATTAAGGAAGTTACAGCGACCCCCACACTACTTTGGTCGTTTACACCATGATCCACTGACTTTTTGGCATGTTGGGCACCATATTCAGATGTTTCAGGGCATGGCCGATCATTTGAACAAAATTCTGGGCCTCTGCTGTCAATATTAAGGAAGTTACTGATCCACTGACTTTTTGGCATGTTCGGCACCATATTCTGATCTTTCAGGCCATGGGCAACCATTTGAACAAAATTCTGGGCCTCTGCTGTCAATATTAAGGAAGTTACAGCAACCTCCACACTACTTTGGTCGTTTACACCATGATCCACTGACTTTTTGGCATGTTGGGCACCATATTCAGATGTTTCAGGGCATGGCCGATCATTTGAACAAAATTCTGGGCCTCTGCTGTCAATATTAAGGAAGTTACTGATCCACTGACTTTTTGGCATGTTCGGCACCATATTCTGATCTTTCAGGCCATGGGCAACCATTTGAACAAAATTCTGGGCCTCTGCTGTCAATATTAAGGAAGTTACAGCAACCTCCACACTACTTTGGTCGTTTACACCATGATCCACTGACTTTTTGGCATGTTGGGCACCATATTCAGATGTTTCAGGGCATGGGCAATCATTTGAACAAAATTCTGGGCCTCTGCTGTCAATATTAAGGAAGTTACTGATCCACTGACTTTTTGGCATGTTCGGCACCATATTCTGATCTTTCAGGCCATGGGCAACCATTTGAACAAAATTCTGGGCCTCTGCTGTCAATATTAAGGAAGTTACAGCGACCTCCACACTACTTTGGTCGTTTACACCATGATCCACTGACTTTTTGGCATGTTGGGCACCATATTCAGATGTTTCAGGGCATGGCCGATCATTTGAACAAAATTCTGGGCCTCTGCTGTCAATATTAAGGAAGTTACTGATCCACTGGTTTTTTGGCATGTTCGGCACCATATTCTGATCTTCTAGGCCATGGGCAACCATTTGAACAAAATTCTGGGCCTCTGCTGTCAATATTAAGGAAGTTACAGCAACCTCCACACTACTTTGGTCGTTTACACCATGATCCACTGACTTTATGGCATGTTGGGCACCATATTCAGATGTTTCAGGGCATGGCCGATCATTTGAACAAAATTCTGGGCCTCTGCTGTCAATATTAAGGAAGTTACTGATCCACTGACTTTTTGGCATGTTCGGCACCATATTCTGATCTTTCAGGCCATGGGCAACCATTTGAACAAAATTCTGGGCCTCTGCGGTCAATATTAAGGAAGTTACAGCAACCTCCACACTACTTTGGTCGTTTACACCATGATCCACTGACTTTTTGGCATGTTGGGCACCATATTCAGATGTTCTAGGGCATGGGCAATCATTTGAACAAAATTCTGGGCCTCTGCTGTCAATATTAAGGAAGTTACAGCGACCTCCACACTACTTTGGTCGTTTACACCATGATCCACTGACTTTTTGGCATGTTGGGCACCATATTCAGATGTTTCAGGGCATGGCCGATCATTTGAACAAAATTCTGGGCCTCTGCTGTCAATATTAAGGAAGTTACTGATCCACTGACTTTTTGGCATGTTCGGCACCATATTCTGATCTTTCAGGCCATGGGCAACCATTTGAACAAAATTCTGGGCCTCTGCTGTCAATATTAAGGAAGTTACAGCGACCTCCACACTACTTTGGTCGTTTACACCATGATCCACTGACTTTTTGGCATGTTGGGCACCATATTCAGATGTTTCAGGGCATGGCCGATCATTTGAACAAAATTCTGGGCCTCTGCTGTCAATATTAAGGAAGTTACTGATCCACTGACTTTTTGGCATGTTGGGCACCATATTCTGATCTTTCAGGCCATGGGCAACCATTTGAACAAAATTCTGGGCCTCTGCTGTCAATATTAAGGAAGTTACAGCGACCTCCACACTACTTTGGTCGTTTACACCATGATCCACTGACTTTTTGGCATGTTGGGCACCATATTCAGATGTTTCAGGGCATGGCCGATCATTTGAACAAAATTCTGGGCCTCTGCTGTCAATATTAAGGAAGTTACTGATCCACTGACTTTTTGGCATGTTCGGCACCATATTCTGATCTTTCAGGCCATGGGCAACCATTTGAACAAAATTCTGGGCCTCTGCTGTCAATATTAAGGAAGTTACTGATCCACTGACTTTTTGGCATGTTCGGCACCATATTCTGATCTTTCAGGCCATGGGCAACCATTTGAACAAAATTCTGGGCCTCTGCTGTCAATATTAAGGAAGTTACAGCAACCTCCACACTACTTTGGTCGTTTACACCATGATCCACTGACTTTTTGGCATGTTGGGCACCATATTCAGATGTTCTAGGGCATGGGCAATCATTTGAACAAAATTCTGGGCCTCTGCTGTCAATATTAAGGAAGTTACAGCGACCTCCACACTACTTTGGTCGTTTACACCATGATCCACTGACTTTTTGGCATGTTGGGCACCATATTCAGATGTTTCAGGGCATGGCCGATCATTTGAACAAAATTCTGGGCCTCTGCTGTCAATATTAAGGAAGTTACTGATCCACTGACTTTTTGGCATGTTCGGCACCATATTCTGATCTTTCAGGCCATGGGCAACCATTTGAACAAAATTCTGGGCCTCTGCTGTCAATATTAAGGAAGTTACAGCGACCTCCACACTACTTTGGTCGTTTACACCATGATCCACTGACTTTTTGGCATGTTGGGCACCATATTCAGATGTTTCAGGGCATGGCCGATCATTTGAACAAAATTCTGGGCCTCTGCTGTCAATATTAAGGAAGTTACTGATCCACTGACTTTTTGGCATGTTCGGCACCATATTCTGATCTTTCAGGCCATGGGCAACCATTTGAACAAAATTCTGGGCCTCTGCTGTCAATATTAAGGAAGTTACAGCGACCTCCACACTACTTTGGTCGTTTACACCATGATCCACTGACTTTTTGGCATGTTGGGCACCATATTCAGATGTTTCAGGGCATGGCCGATCATTTGAACAAAATTCTGGGCCTCTGCTGTCAATATTAAGGAAGTTACTGATCCACTGACTTTTTGGCATGTTCGGCACCATATTCTGATCTTTCAGGCCATGGGCAACCATTTGAACAAAATTCTGGGCCTCTGCTGTCAATATTAAGGAAGTTACAGCAACCTCCACACTACTTTGGTCGTTTACACCATGATCCACTGACTTTTTGGCATGTTGGGCACCATATTCAGATGTTTCAGGGCATGGCCGATCATTTGAACAAAATTCTGGGCCTCTGCTGTCAATATTAAGGAAGTTACTGATCCACTGACTTTTTGGCATGTTCGGCACCATATTCTGATCTTTCAGGCCATGGGCAACCATTTGAACAAAATTCTGGGCCTCTGCTGTCAATATTAAGGAAGTTACAGCGACCTCCACACTACTTTGGTCGTTTACACCATGATCCACTGACTTTTTGGCATGTTGGGCACCATATTCAGATGTTTCAGGGCATGGCCGATCATTTGAACAAAATTCTGGGCCTCTGCTGTCAATATTAAGGAAGTTACTGATCCACTGGTTTTTTGGCATGTTCGGCACCATATTCTGATCTTCTAGGCCATGGGCAACCATTTGAACAAAATTCTGGGCCTCTGCTGTCAATATTAAGGAAGTTACAGCAACCTCCACACTACTTTGGTCGTTTACACCATGATCCACTGACTTTATGCCATGTTGGGCACCATATTCAGATGTTTCAGGGCATGGCCGATCATTTGAACAAAATTCTGGGCCTCTGCTGTCAATATTAAGGAAGTTACTGATCCACTGGTTTTTTGGCATGTTCGGCACCATATTCTGATCTTCTAGGCCATGGGCAACCATTTGAACAAAATTCTGGGCCTCTGCTGTCAATATTAAGGAAGTTACAGCAACCTCCACACTACTTTGGTCGTTTACACCATGATCCACTGACTTTATGGCATGTTGGGCACCATATTCAGATGTTTCAGGGCATGGCCGATCATTTGAACAAAATTCTGGGCCTCTGCTGTCAATATTAAGGAAGTTACTGATCCACTGACTTTTTGGCATGTTCGGCACCATATTCTGATCTTTCAGGCCATGGGCAACCATTTGAACAAAATTCTGGGCCTCTGCGGTCAATATTAAGGAAGTTACAGCAACCTCCACACTACTTTGGTCGTTTACACCATGATCCACTGACTTTTTGGCATGTTGGGCACCATATTCAGATGTTCTAGGGCATGGGCAATCATTTGAACAAAATTCTGGGCCTCTGCTGTCAATATTAAGGAAGTTACAGCGACCTCCACACTACTTTGGTCGTTTACACCATGATCCACTGACTTTTTGGCATGTTGGGCACCATATTCAGATGTTTCAGGGCATGGCCGATCATTTGAACAAAATTCTGGGCCTCTGCTGTCAATATTAAGGAAGTTACTGATCCACTGACTTTTTGGCATGTTCGGCACCATATTCTGATCTTTCAGGCCATGGGCAACCATTTGAACAAAATTCTGGGCCTCTGCTGTCAATATTAAGGAAGTTACAGCGACCTCCACACTACTTTGGTCGTTTACACCATGATCCACTGACTTTTTGGCATGTTGGGCACCATATTCAGATGTTTCAGGGCATGGCCGATCATTTGAACAAAATTCTGGGCCTCTGCTGTCAATATTAAGGAAGTTACAGCGACCTCCACACTACTTTGGTCGTTTACACCATGATCCACTGACTTTTTGGCATGTTGGGCACCATATTCAGATGTTTCAGGGCATGGCCGATCATTTGAACAAAATTCTGGGCCTCTGCTGTCAATATTAAGGAAGTTACTGATCCACTGACTTTTTGGCATGTTCGGCACCATATTCTGATCTTTCAGGCCATGGGCAACCATTTGAACAAAATTCTGGGCCTCTGCTGTCAATATTAAGGAAGTTACAGCGACCTCCACACTACTTTGGTCGTTTACACCATGATCCACTGACTTTTTGGCATGTTGGGCACCATATTCAGATGTTTCAGGGCATGGCCGATCATTTGAACAAAATTCTGGGCCTCTGCTGTCAATATTAAGGAAGTTACTGATCCACTGACTTTTTGGCATGTTGGGCACCATATTCTGATCTTTCAGGCCATGGGCAACCATTTGAACAAAATTCTGGGCCTCTGCTGTCAATATTAAGGAAGTTACAGCGACCTCCACACTACTTTGGTCGTTTACACCATGATCCACTGACTTTTTGGCATGTTGGGCACCATATTCAGATGTTTCAGGGCATGGCCGATCATTTGAACAAAATTCTGGGCCTCTGCTGTCAATATTAAGGAAGTTACAGCAACCTCCACACTACTTTGGTCGTTTACACCATGATCCACTGACTTTTTGGCATGTTGGGCACCATATTCAGATGTTTCAGGGCATGGCCGATCATTTGAACAAAATTCTGGGCCTCTGCTGTCAATATTAAGGAAGTTACTGATCCACTGACTTTTTGGCATGTTCGGCACCATATTCTGATCTTTCAGGCCATGGGCAACCATTTGAACAAAATTCTGGGCCTCTGCTGTCAATATTAAGGAAGTTACAGCGACCTCCACACTACTTTGGTCGTTTACACCATGATCCACTGACTTTTTGGCATGTTGGGCACCATATTCAGATGTTTCAGGGCATGGCCGATCATTTGAACAAAATTCTGGGCCTCTGCTGTCAATATTAAGGAAGTTACTGATCCACTGGTTTTTTGGCATGTTCGGCACCATATTCTGATCTTCTAGGCCATGGGCAACCATTTGAACAAAATTCTGGGCCTCTGCTGTCAATATTAAGGAAGTTACAGCAACCTCCACACTACTTTGGTCGTTTACACCATGATCCACTGACTTTATGCCATGTTGGGCACCATATTCAGATGTTTCAGGGCATGGCCGATCATTTGAACAAAATTCTGGGCCTCTGCTGTCAATATTAAGGAAGTTACTGATCCACTGGTTTTTTGGCATGTTCGGCACCATATTCTGATCTTCTAGGCCATGGGCAACCATTTGAACAAAATTCTGGGCCTCTGCTGTCAATATTAAGGAAGTTACAGCAACCTCCACACTACTTTGGTCGTTTACACCATGATCCACTGACTTTATGGCATGTTGGGCACCATATTCAGATGTTTCAGGGCATGGCCGATCATTTGAACAAAATTCTGGGCCTCTGCTGTCAATATTAAGGAAGTTACTGATCCACTGACTTTTTGGCATGTTCGGCACCATATTCTGATCTTTCAGGCCATGGGCAACCATTTGAACAAAATTCTGGGCCTCTGCGGTCAATATTAAGGAAGTTACAGCAACCTCCACACTACTTTGGTCGTTTACACCATGATCCACTGACTTTTTGGCATGTTGGGCACCATATTCAGATGTTTCAGGGCATGGCCGATCATTTGAACAAAATTCTGGGCCTCTGCTGTCAATATTAAGGAAGTTACTGATCCACTGACTTTTTGGCATGTTCGGCACCATATTCTGATCTTTCAGGCCATGGGCAACCATTTGAACAAAATTCTGGGCCTCTGCTGTCAATATTAAGGAAGTTACAGCGACCTCCACACTACTTTGGTCGTTTACACCATGATCCACTGACTTTTTGGCATGTTGGGCACCATATTCAGATGTTTCAGGGCATGGCCGATCATTTGAACAAAATTCTGGGCCTCTGCTGTCAATATTAAGGAAGTTACTGATCCACTGACTTTTTGGCATGTTGGGCACCATATTCTGATCTTTCAGGCCATGGGCAACCATTTGAACAAAATTCTGGGCCTCTGCTGTCAATATTAAGGAAGTTACAGCGACCTCCACACTACTTTGGTCGTTTACACCATGATCCACTGACTTTTTGGCATGTTGGGCACCATATTCAGATGTTTCAGGGCATGGCCGATCATTTGAACAAAATTCTGGGCCTCTGCTGTCAATATTAAGGAAGTTACTGATCCACTGACTTTTTGGCATGTTCGGCACCATATTCTGATCTTTCAGGCCATGGGCAACCATTTGAACAAAATTCTGGGCCTCTGCTGTCAATATTAAGGAAGTTACTGATCCACTGACTTTTTGGCATGTTCGGCACCATATTCTGATCTTTCAGGCCATGGGCAACCATTTGAACAAAATTCTGGGCCTCTGCTGTCAATATTAAGGAAGTTACAGCAACCTCCACACTACTTTGGTCGTTTACACCATGATCCACTGACTTTTTGGCATGTTGGGCACCATATTCAGATGTTTCAGGGCATGGCCGATCATTTGAACAAAATTCTGGGCCTCTGCTGTCAATATTAAGGAAGTTACTGATCCACTGACTTTTTGGCATGTTCGGCACCATATTCAGATGTTTCAGGCCATGGGCAACCATTTGAACAAAATTCTGGGCCTCTGCTGTCAATATTAAGGAAGTTACAGCAACCTCACCACTACTTTGGTCGTTTACACCATGATCCACTGACTTTTTGGCATGTTGGGCACCATATTCAGATGTTTCAGGGCATGGCCGATCATTTGAACAAAATTCTGGGCCTCTGCTATCAATATTAAGGAAGTTACTGATCCACTGACTTTTTGGCATGTTCGGCACCATATTCTGATCTTTCAGGCCATGGGCAACCATTTGAACAAAATTCTGGGCCTCTGCTGTCAATATTAAGGAAGTTACAGCGACCTCCACACTACTTTGGTCGTTTACACCATGATCCACTGACTTTTTGGCATGTTGGGCACCATATTCAGATGTTTCAGGGCATGGCCGATCATTTGAACAAAATTCTGGGCCTCTGCTGTCAATATTAAGGAAGTTACTGATCCACTGACTTTTTGGCATGTTCGGCACCATATTCTGATCTTTCAGGCCATGGGCAACCATTTGAACAAAATTCTGGGCCTCTGCTGTCAATATTAAGGAAGTTACAGCAACCTCCACACTACTTTGGTCGTTTACACCATGATCCACTGACTTTTTGGCATGTTGGGCACCATATTCAGATGTTTCAGGGCATGGCCGATCATTTGAACAAAATTCTGGGCCTCTGCTGTCAATATTAAGGAAGTTACTGATCCACTGACTTTTTGGCATGTTCGGCACCATATTCTGATCTTTCAGGCCATGGGCAACCATTTGAACAAAATTCTGGGCCTCTGCTGTCAATATTAAGGAAGTTACAGCAACCTCCACACTACTTTGGTCGTTTACACCATGATCCACTGACTTTTTGGCATGTTGGGCACCATATTCAGATGTTTCAGGGCATGGGCAATCATTTGAACAAAATTCTGGGCCTCTGCTGTCAATATTAAGGAAGTTACTGATCCACTGACTTTTTGGCATGTTCGGCACCATATTCTGATCTTTCAGGCCATGGGCAACCATTTGAACAAAATTCTGGGCCTCTGCTGTCAATATTAAGGAAGTTACAGCGACCTCCACACTACTTTGGTCGTTTACACCATGATCCACTGACTTTTTGGCATGTTGGGCACCATATTCAGATGTTTCAGGGCATGGCCGATCATTTGAACAAAATTCTGGGCCTCTGCTGTCAATATTAAGGAAGTTACTGATCCACTGACTTTTTGGCATGTTCGGCACCATATTCTGATCTTTCAGGCCATGGGCAACCATTTGAACAAAATTCTGGGCCTCTGCTGTCAATATTAAGGAAGTTACAGCAACCTCCACACTACTTTGGTCGTTTACACCATGATCCACTGACTTTTTGGCATGTTGGGCACCATATTCAGATGTTTCAGGGCATGGCCGATCATTTGAACAAAATTCTGGGCCTCTGCTGTCAATATTAAGGAAGTTACTGATCCACTGACTTTTTGGCATGTTCGGCACCATATTCTGATCTTTCAGGCCATGGGCAACCATTTGAACAAAATTCTGGGCCTCTGCTGTCAATATTAAGGAAGTTACAGCAACCTCCACACTACTTTGGTCGTTTACACCATGATCCACTGACTTTTTGGCATGTTGGGCACCATATTCAGATGTTTCAGGGCATGGGCAATCATTTGAACAAAATTCTGGGCCTCTGCTGTCAATATTAAGGAAGTTACTGATCCACCGACTTTTTGGCATGTTCGGCACCATATTCTGATCTTTCAGGCCATGGGCAACCATTTGAACAAAATTCTGGGCCTCTGCTGTCAATATTAAGGAAGTTACAGCGACCTCCACACTACTTTGGTCGTTTACACCATGATCCACTGACTTTTTGGCATGTTGGGCACCATATTCAGATGTTTCAGGGCATGGCCGATCATTTGAACAAAATTCTGGGCCTCTGCTGTCAATATTAAGGAAGTTACTGATCCACTGGTTTTTTGGCATGTTCGGCACCATATTCTGATCTTCTAGGCCATGGGCAACCATTTGAACAAAATTCTGGGCCTCTGCTGTCAATATTAAGGAAGTTACAGCAACCTCCACACTACTTTGGTCGTTTACACCATGATCCACTGACTTTATGGCATGTTGGGCACCATATTCAGATGTTTCAGGGCATGGCCGATCATTTGAACAAAATTCTGGGCCTCTGCTGTCAATATTAAGGAAGTTACTGATCCACTGACTTTTTGGCATGTTCGGCACCATATTCTGATCTTTCAGGCCATGGGCAACCATTTGAACAAAATTCTGGGCCTCTGCGGTCAATATTAAGGAAGTTACAGCAACCTCCACACTACTTTGGTCGTTTACACCATGATCCACTGACTTTTTGGCATGTTGGGCACCATATTCAGATGTTCTAGGGCATGGGCAATCATTTGAACAAAATTCTGGGCCTCTGCTGTCAATATTAAGGAAGTTACAGCGACCTCCACACTACTTTGGTCGTTTACACCATGATCCACTGACTTTTTGGCATGTTGGGCACCATATTCAGATGTTTCAGGGCATGGCCGATCATTTGAACAAAATTCTGGGCCTCTGCTGTCAATATTAAGGAAGTTACTGATCCACTGACTTTTTGGCATGTTCGGCACCATATTCTGTTCTTTCAGGCCATGGGCAACCATTTGAACAAAATTCTGGGCCTCTGCTGTCAATATTAAGGAAGTTACAGCGACCTCCACACTACTTTGGTCGTTTACACCATGATCCACTGACTTTTTGGCATGTTGGGCACCATATTCAGATGTTTCAGGGCATGGCCGATCATTTGAACAAAATTCTGGGCCTCTGCTGTCAATATTAAGGAAGTTACTGATCCACTGACTTTTTGGCATGTTGGGCACCATATTCTGATCTTTCAGGCCATGGGCAACCATTTGAACAAAATTCTGGGCCTCTGCTGTCAATATTAAGGAAGTTACAGCGACCTCCACACTACTTTGGTCGTTTACACCATGATCCACTGACTTTTTGGCATGTTGGGCACCATATTCAGATGTTTCAGGGCATGGCCGATCATTTGAACAAAATTCTGGGCCTCTGCTGTCAATATTAAGGAAGTTACTGATCCACTGACTTTTTGGCATGTTCGGCACCATATTCTGATCTTTCAGGCCATGGGCAACCATTTGAACAAAATTCTGGGCCTCTGCTGTCAATATTAAGGAAGTTACTGATCCACTGACTTTTTGGCATGTTCGGCACCATATTCTGATCTTTCAGGCCATGGGCAACCATTTGAACAAAATTCTGGGCCTCTGCTGTCAATATTAAGGAAGTTACAGCAACCTCCACACTACTTTGGTCGTTTACACCATGATCCACTGACTTTTTGGCATGTTGGGCACCATATTCAGATGTTTCAGGGCATGGCCGATCATTTGAACAAAATTCTGGGCCTCTGCTGTCAATATTAAGGAAGTTACTGATCCACTGACTTTTTGGCATGTTCGGCACCATATTCAGATGTTTCAGGCCATGGGCAACCATTTGAACAAAATTCTGGGCCTCTGCTGTCAATATTAAGGAAGTTACAGCAACCTCACCACTACTTTGGTCGTTTACACCATGATCCACTGACTTTTTGGCATGTTGGGCACCATATTCAGATGTTTCAGGGCATGGCCGATCATTTGAACAAAATTCTGGGCCTCTGCTGTCAATATTAAGGAAGTTACTGATCCACTGACTTTTTGGCATGTTCGGCACCATATTCTGATCTTTCAGGCCATGGGCAACCATTTGAACAAAATTCTGGGCCTCTGCTGTCAATATTAAGGAAGTTACAGCAACCTCCACACTACTTTGGTCGTTTACACCATGATCCACTGACTTTTTGGCATGTTGGGCACCATATTCAGATGTTTCAGGGCATGGCCGATCATTTGAACAAAATTCTGGGCCTCTGCTGTCAATATTAAGGAAGTTACTGATCCACTGACTTTTTGGCATGTTTGGCACCATATTCAGATGTTTCAGGCCATGGGCAATCATTTGAACAAAATTCTGGGCCTCTGCTGTCAATATTAAGGAAGTTACTGATCCACTGACTTTTTGGCATGTTCGGCACCATATTCTGATCTTTCAGGCCATGGGCAACCATTTGAACAAAATTCTGGGCCTCTGCTGTCAATATTAAGGAAGTTACAGCAACCTCCACACTACTTTGGTCGTTTACACCATGATCCACTGACTTTTTGGCATGTTGGGCACCATATTCAGATGTTTCAGGGCATGGCCGATCATTTGAACAAAATTCTGGGCCTCTGCTGTCAATATTAAGGAAGTTACTGATCCACTGACTTTTTGGCATGTTGGGCACCATATTCTGATCTTTCAGGCCATGGGCAACCATTTGAACAAAATTCTGGGCCTCTGCTGTCAATATTAAGGAAGTTACAGCAACCTCCACACTACTTTGGTCGTTTACACCATGATCCACTGACTTTTTGGCATGTTGGGCACCATATTCAGATGTTTCAGGGCATGGCCGATCATTTGAACAAAATTCTGGGCCTCTGCTGTCAATATTAAGGAAGTTACTGATCCACTGACTTTTTGGCATGTTCGGCACCATATTCTGATCTTTCAGGCCATGGGCAACCATTTGAACAAAATTCTGGGCCTCTGCTGTCAATATTAAGGAAGTTACTGATCCACTGACTTTTTGGCATGTTCGTCACCATATTCTGATCTTTCAGGCCATGGGCAACCATTTGAACAAAATTCTGGGCCTCTGCTGTCAATATTAAGGAAGTTACAGCAACCTCCACACTACTTTGGTCGTTTACACCATGATCCACTGACTTTTTGGCATGTTGGGCACCATATTCAGATGTTTCAGGGCATGGCCGATCATTTGAACAAAATTCTGGGCCTCTGCTGTCAATATTAAGGAAGTTACTGATCCACTGACTTTTTGGCATGTTCGGCACCATATTCAGATGTTTCAGGCCATGGGCAACCATTTGAACAAAATTCTGGGCCTCTGCTGTCAATATTAAGGAAGTTACAGCAACCTCACCACTACTTTGGTCGTTTACACCATGATCCACTGACTTTTTGGCATGTTGGGCACCATATTCAGATGTTTCAGGGCATGGCCGATCATTTGAACAAAATTCTGGGCCTCTGCTGTCAATATTAAGGAAGTTACTGATCCACTGACTTTTTGGCATGTTCGGCACCATATTCTGATCTTTCAGGCCATGGGCAACCATTTGAACAAAATTCTGGGCCTCTGCTGTCAATATTAAGGAAGTTACAGCAACCTCCACACTACTTTGGTCGTTTACACCATGATCCACTGACTTTTTGGCATGTTGGGCACCATATTCAGATGTTTCAGGGCATGGCCGATCATTTGAACAAAATTCTGGGCCTCTGCTGTCAATATTAAGGAAGTTACTGATCCACTGACTTTTTGGCATGTTCGGCACCATATTCAGATGTTTCAGGCCATGGGCAACCATTTGAACAAAATTCTGGGCCTCTGCTGTCAATATTAAGGAAGTTACAGCAACCTCACCACTACTTTGGTCGTTTACACCATGATCCACTGACTTTTTGGCATGTTGGGCACCATATTCAGATGTTTCAGGGCATGGCCGATCATTTGAACAAAATTCTGGGCCTCTGCTGTCAATATTAAGGAAGTTACTGATCCACTGACTTTTTGGCATGTTGGGCACCATATTCAGATGTTTCAGGCCATGGGCAATCATTTGAACAAAATTCTGGGCCTCTGCTGTCAATATTAAGGAAGTTACTGATCCACTGACTTTTTGGCATGTTCGGCACCATATTCTGATCTTTCAGGCCATGGGCAACCATTTGAACAAAATTCTGGGCCTCTGCTGTCAATATTAAGGTAGTTACAGCAACCTCCACACTACTTTGGTCGTTTAAACCATGATCCACTGACTTTTTGGCATGTTGGGCACCATATTCAGATGTTTCAGGGCATGGCCGATCATTTGAACAAAATTCTGGGCCTCTGCTGTCAATATTAAGGAAGTTACTGATCCACTGACTTTTTGGCATGTTCGGCACCATATTCAGATGTTTCAGGCCATGGGCAACCATTTGAACAAAATTCTGGGCCTCTGCTGTCAATATTAAGGAAGTTACAGCAACCTCACCACTACTTTGGTCGTTTACACCATGATCCACTGACTTTTTGGCATGTTGGGCACCATATTCAGATGTTTCAGGGCATGGCCGATCATTTGAACAAAATTCTGGGCCTCTGCTGTCAATATTAAGGAAGTTACTGATCCACTGACTTTTTGGCATGTTGGGCACCATATTCAGATGTTTCAGGCCATGGGCAATCATTTGAACAAAATTCTGGGCCTCTGCTGTCAATATTAAGGAAGTTACTGATCCACTGACTTTTTGGCATGTTCGGCACCATATTCTGATCTTTCAGGCCATGGGCAACCATTTGAACAAAATTCTGGGCCTCTGCTGTCAATATTAAGGTAGTTACAGCAACCTCCACACTACTTTGGTCGTTTAAACCATGATCCACTGACTTTTTGGCATGTTGGGCACCATATTCAGATGTTTCAGGGCATGGCCGATCATTTGAACAAAATTCTGGGCCTCTGCTGTCAATATTAAGGAAGTTACTGATCCACTGACTTTTTGGCATGTTCGGCACCATATTCTGATCTTTCAGGCCATGGGCAACCATTTGAACAAAATTCTGGGCCTCTGCTGTCAATATTAAGGAAGTTACAGCAACCTCACCACTACTTTGGTCGTTTACACCATGATCCACTGACTTTTTGGCATGTTGGGCACCATATTCAGATGTTTCAGGGCATGGGCAATCATTTGAACAAAATTCTGGGCCTCTGCTGTCAATATTAAGGAAGTTACTGATCCACTGACTTTTTGGCATGTTCGGCACCATATTCTGATCTTTCAGGCCATGGGCAACCATTTGAACAAAATTCTGGGCCTCTGCTGTCAATATTAAGGAAGTTACTGATCCACTGACTTTTTGGCATGTTCGGCACCATATTCTGATCTTTCAGGCCATGGGCAACCATTTGAACAAAATTCTGGGCCTCTGCTGTCAATATTAAGGAAGTTACAGCGACCTCCACACTACTTTGGTCGTTTACACCATGATCCACTGACTTTTTGGCATGTTGGGCACCATATTCAGATGTTTCAGGGCATGGCCGATCATTTGAACAAAATTCTGGGCCTCTGCTGTCAATATTAAGGAAGTTACTGATCCACTGACTTTTTGGCATGTTCGGCACCATATTCTGATCTTTCAGGCCATGGGCAACCATTTGAACAAAATTCTGGGCCTCTGCTGTCAATATTAAGGAAGTTACAGCAACCTCCACACTACTTTGGTCGTTTACACCATGATCCACTGACTTTTTGGCATGTTGGGCACCATATTCAGATGTTTCAGGGCATGGCCGATCATTTGAACAAAATTCTGGGCCTCTGCTGTCAATATTAAGGAAGTTACTGATCCACTGACTTTTTGGCATGTTCGGCACCATATTCAGATGTTTCAGGCCATGGGCAACCATTTGAACAAAATTCTGGGCCTCTGCTGTCAATATTAAGGAAGTTACAGCAACCTCACCACTACTTTGGTCGTTTACACCATGATCCACTGACTTTTTGGCATGTTGGGCACCATATTCAGATGTTTCAGGGCATGGCCGATCATTTGAACAAAATTCTGGGCCTCTGCTGTCAATATTAAGGAAGTTACTGATCCACTGACTTTTTGGCATGTTCGGCACCATATTCTGATCTTTCAGGCCATGGGCAACCATTTGAACAAAATTCTGGGCCTCTGCTGTCAATATTAAGGAAGTTACAGCAACCTCCACACTACTTTGGTCGTTTACACCATGATCCACTGACTTTTTGGCATGTTGGGCACCATATTCAGATGTTTCAGGGCATGGCCGATCATTTGAACAAAATTCTGGGCCTCTGCTGTCAATATTAAGGAAGTTACTGATCCACTGACTTTTTGGCATGTTGGGCACCATATTCTGATCTTTCAGGCCATGGGCAACCATTTGAACAAAATTCTGGGCCTCTGCTGTCAATATTAAGGAAGTTACAGCGACCTCCACACTACTTTGGTCGTTTACACCATGATCCACTGACTTTTTGGCATGTTGGGCACCATATTCAGATGTTTCAGGGCATGGCCGATCATTTGAACAAAATTCTGGGCCTCTGCTGTCAATATTAAGGAAGTTACTGATCCACTGACTTTTTGGCATGTTCGGCACCATATTCTGATCTTTCAGGCCATGGGCAACCATTTGAACAAAATTCTGGGCCTCTGCTGTCAATATTAAGGAAGTTACTGATCCACTGACTTTTTGGCATGTTCGGCACCATATTCTGATCTTTCAGGCCATGGGCAACCATTTGAACAAAATTCTGGGCCTCTGCTGTCAATATTAAGGAAGTTACAGCAACCTCCACACTACTTTGGTCGTTTACACCATGATCCACTGACTTTTTGGCATGTTGGGCACCATATTCAGATGTTTCAGGGCATGGCCGATCATTTGAACAAAATTCTGGGCCTCTGCTGTCAATATTAAGGAAGTTACTGATCCACTGACTTTTTGGCATGTTCGGCACCATATTCAGATGTTTCAGGCCATGGGCAACCATTTGAACAAAATTCTGGGCCTCTGCTGTCAATATTAAGGAAGTTACAGCAACCTCACCACTACTTTGGTCGTTTACACCATGATCCACTGACTTTTTGGCATGTTGGGCACCATATTCAGATGTTTCAGGGCATGGCCGATCATTTGAACAAAATTCTGGGCCTCTGCTGTCAATATTAAGGAAGTTACTGATCCACTGACTTTTTGGCATGTTCGGCACCATATTCTGATCTTTCAGGCCATGGGCAACCATTTGAACAAAATTCTGGGCCTCTGCTGTCAATATTAAGGAAGTTACAGCAACCTCCACACTACTTTGGTCGTTTACACCATGATCCACTGACTTTTTGGCATGTTGGGCACCATATTCAGATGTTTCAGGGCATGGCCGATCATTTGAACAAAATTCTGGGCCTCTGCTGTCAATATTAAGGAAGTTACTGATCCACTGACTTTTTGGCATGTTTGGCACCATATTCAGATGTTTCAGGCCATGGGCAATCATTTGAACAAAATTCTGGGCCTCTGCTGTCAATATTAAGGAAGTTACTGATCCACTGACTTTTTGGCATGTTCGGCACCATATTCTGATCTTTCAGGCCATGGGCAACCATTTGAACAAAATTCTGGGCCTCTGCTGTCAATATTAAGGAAGTTACAGCAACCTCCACACTACTTTGGTCGTTTACACCATGATCCACTGACTTTTTGGCATGTTGGGCACCATATTCAGATGTTTCAGGGCATGGCCGATCATTTGAACAAAATTCTGGGCCTCTGCTGTCAATATTAAGGAAGTTACTGATCCACTGACTTTTTGGCATGTTGGGCACCATATTCTGATCTTTCAGGCCATGGGCAACCATTTGAACAAAATTCTGGGCCTCTGCTGTCAATATTAAGGAAGTTACAGCAACCTCCACACTACTTTGGTCGTTTACACCATGATCCACTGACTTTTTGGCATGTTGGGCACCATATTCAGATGTTTCAGGGCATGGCCGATCATTTGAACAAAATTCTGGGCCTCTGCTGTCAATATTAAGGAAGTTACTGATCCACTGACTTTTTGGCATGTTCGGCACCATATTCTGATCTTTCAGGCCATGGGCAACCATTTGAACAAAATTCTGGGCCTCTGCTGTCAATATTAAGGAAGTTACTGATCCACTGACTTTTTGGCATGTTCGTCACCATATTCTGATCTTTCAGGCCATGGGCAACCATTTGAACAAAATTCTGGGCCTCTGCTGTCAATATTAAGGAAGTTACAGCAACCTCCACACTACTTTGGTCGTTTACACCATGATCCACTGACTTTTTGGCATGTTGGGCACCATATTCAGATGTTTCAGGGCATGGCCGATCATTTGAACAAAATTCTGGGCCTCTGCTGTCAATATTAAGGAAGTTACTGATCCACTGACTTTTTGGCATGTTCGGCACCATATTCAGATGTTTCAGGCCATGGGCAACCATTTGAACAAAATTCTGGGCCTCTGCTGTCAATATTAAGGAAGTTACAGCAACCTCACCACTACTTTGGTCGTTTACACCATGATCCACTGACTTTTTGGCATGTTGGGCACCATATTCAGATGTTTCAGGGCATGGCCGATCATTTGAACAAAATTCTGGGCCTCTGCTGTCAATATTAAGGAAGTTACTGATCCACTGACTTTTTGGCATGTTCGGCACCATATTCTGATCTTTCAGGCCATGGGCAACCATTTGAACAAAATTCTGGGCCTCTGCTGTCAATATTAAGGAAGTTACAGCAACCTCCACACTACTTTGGTCGTTTACACCATGATCCACTGACTTTTTGGCATGTTGGGCACCATATTCAGATGTTTCAGGGCATGGCCGATCATTTGAACAAAATTCTGGGCCTCTGCTGTCAATATTAAGGAAGTTACTGATCCACTGACTTTTTGGCATGTTCGGCACCATATTCAGATGTTTCAGGCCATGGGCAACCATTTGAACAAAATTCTGGGCCTCTGCTGTCAATATTAAGGAAGTTACAGCAACCTCACCACTACTTTGGTCGTTTACACCATGATCCACTGACTTTTTGGCATGTTGGGCACCATATTCAGATGTTTCAGGGCATGGCCGATCATTTGAACAAAATTCTGGGCCTCTGCTGTCAATATTAAGGAAGTTACTGATCCACTGACTTTTTGGCATGTTGGGCACCATATTCAGATGTTTCAGGCCATGGGCAATCATTTGAACAAAATTCTGGGCCTCTGCTGTCAATATTAAGGAAGTTACTGATCCACTGACTTTTTGGCATGTTCGGCACCATATTCTGATCTTTCAGGCCATGGGCAACCATTTGAACAAAATTCTGGGCCTCTGCTGTCAATATTAAGGTAGTTACAGCAACCTCCACACTACTTTGGTCGTTTAAACCATGATCCACTGACTTTTTGGCATGTTGGGCACCATATTCAGATGTTTCAGGGCATGGCCGATCATTTGAACAAAATTCTGGGCCTCTGCTGTCAATATTAAGGAAGTTACTGATCCACTGACTTTTTGGCATGTTCGGCACCATATTCTGATCTTTCAGGCCATGGGCAACCATTTGAACAAAATTCTGGGCCTCTGCTGTCAATATTAAGGAAGTTACAGCAACCTCACCACTACTTTGGTCGTTTACACCATGATCCACTGACTTTTTGGCATGTTGGGCACCATATTCAGATGTTTCAGGGCATGGGCAATCATTTGAACAAAATTCTGGGCCTCTGCTGTCAATATTAAGGAAGTTACTGATCCACTGACTTTTTGGCATGTTCGGCACCATATTCTGATCTTTCAGGCCATGGGCAACCATTTGAACAAAATTCTGGGCCTCTGCTGTCAATATTAAGGAAGTTACTGATCCACTGACTTTTTGGCATGTTCGGCACCATATTCTGATCTTTCAGGCCATGGGCAACCATTTGAACAAAATTCTGGGCCTCTGCTGTCAATATTAAGGAAGTTACAGCGACCTCCACACTACTTTGGTCGTTTACACCATGATCCACTGACTTTTTGGCATGTTGGGCACCATATTCAGATGTTTCAGGGCATGGCCGATCATTTGAACAAAATTCTGGGCCTCTGCTGTCAATATTAAGGAAGTTACTGATCCACTGACTTTTTGGCATGTTCGGCACCATATTCTGATCTTTCAGGCCATGGGCAACCATTTGAACAAAATTCTGGGCCTCTGCTGTCAATATTAAGGAAGTTACAGCAACCTCCACACTACTTTGGTCGTTTACACCATGATCCACTGACTTTTTGGCATGTTGGGCACCATATTCAGATGTTTCAGGGCATGGCCGATCATTTGAACAAAATTCTGGGCCTCTGCTGTCAATATTAAGGAAGTTACTGATCCACTGACTTTTTGGCATGTTCGGCACCATATTCAGATGTTTCAGGCCATGGGCAACCATTTGAACAAAATTCTGGGCCTCTGCTGTCAATATTAAGGAAGTTACAGCAACCTCACCACTACTTTGGTCGTTTACACCATGATCCACTGACTTTTTGGCATGTTGGGCACCATATTCAGATGTTTCAGGGCATGGCCGATCATTTGAACAAAATTCTGGGCCTCTGCTGTCAATATTAAGGAAGTTACTGATCCACTGACTTTTTGGCATGTTCGGCACCATATTCTGATCTTTCAGGCCATGGGCAACCATTTGAACAAAATTCTGGGCCTCTGCTGTCAATATTAAGGAAGTTACAGCAACCTCCACACTACTTTGGTCGTTTACACCATGATCCACTGACTTTTTGGCATGTTGGGCACCATATTCAGATGTTTCAGGGCATGGCCGATCATTTGAACAAAATTCTGGGCCTCTGCTGTCAATATTAAGGAAGTTACTGATCCACTGACTTTTTGGCATGTTCGGCACCATATTCAGATGTTTCAGGCCATGGGCAACCATTTGAACAAAATTCTGGGCCTCTGCTGTCAATATTAAGGAAGTTACAGCAACCTCACCACTACTTTGGTCGTTTACACCATGATCCACTGACTTTTTGGCATGTTGGGCACCATATTCAGATGTTTCAGGGCATGGGCAATCATTTGAACAAAATTCTGGGCCTCTGCTGTCAATATTAAGGAAGTTACTGATCCACTGACTTTTTGGCATGTTCGGCACCATATTCTGATCTTTCAGGCCATGGGCAACCATTTGAACAAAATTCTGGGCCTCTGCTGTCAATATTAAGGAAGTTACAGCAACCTCCACACTACTTTGGTCGTTTACACCATGATCCACTGACTTTTTGGCATGTTGGGCACCATATTCAGATGTTTCAGGGCATGGCCGATCATTTGAACAAAATTCTGGGCCTCTGCTGTCAATATTAAGGAAGTTACTGATCCACTGACTTTTTGGCATGTTCGGCACCATATTCAGATGTTTCAGGCCATGGGCAACCATTTGAACAAAATTCTGGGCCTCTGCTGTCAATATTAAGGAAGTTACAGCAACCTCACCACTACTTTGGTCGTTTACACCATGATCCACTGACTTTTTGGCATGTTGGGCACCATATTCAGATGTTTCAGGGCATGGCCGATCATTTGAACAAAATTCTGGGCCTCTGCTGTCAATATTAAGGAAGTTACTGATCCACTGACTTTTTGGCATGTTCGGCACCATATTCAGATGTTTCAGGCCATGGGCAATCATTTGAACAAAATTCTGGGCCTCTGCTGTCAATATTAAGGAAGTTACTGATCCACTGACTTTTTGGCATGTTCGGCACCATATTCTGATCTTTCAGGCCATGGGCAACCATTTGAACAAAATTCTGGGCCTCTGCTGTCAATATTAAGGTAGTTACAGCAACCTCCACACTACTTTGGTCGTTTAAACCATGATCCACTGACTTTTTGGCATGTTGGGCACCATATTCAGATGTTTCAGGGCATGGCCGATCATTTGAACAAAATTCTGGGCCTCTGCTGTCAATATTAAGGAAGTTACTGATCCACTGACTTTTTGGCATGTTCGGCACCATATTCTGATCTTTCAGGCCATGGGCAACCATTTGAACAAAATTCTGGGCCTCTGCTGTCAATATTAAGGAAGTTACAGCAACCTCACCACTACTTTGGTCGTTTACACCATGATCCACTGACTTTTTGGCATGTTGGGCACCATATTCAGATGTTTCAGGGCATGGGCAATCATTTGAACAAAATTCTGGGCCTCTGCTGTCAATATTAAGGAAGTTACTGATCCACTGACTTTTTGGCATGTTCGGCACCATATTCTGATCTTTCAGGCCATGGGCAACCATTTGAACAAAATTCTGGGCCTCTGCTGTCAATATTAAGGAAGTTACTGATCCACTGACTTTTTGGCATGTTCGGCACCATATTCTGATCTTTCAGGCCATGGGCAACCATTTGAACAAAATTCTGGGCCTCTGCTGTCAATATTAAGGAAGTTACAGCAACCTCACCACTACTTTGGTCGTTTACACCATGATCCACTGACTTTTTGGCATGTTGGGCACCATATTCAGATGTTTCAGGGCATGGGCAATCATTTGAACAAAATTCTGGGCCTCTGCTGTCAATATTAAGGAAGTTACTGATCCACTGACTTTTTGGCATGTTCGGCACCATATTCTGATCTTTCAGGCCATGGGCAACCATTTGAACAAAATTCTGGGCCTCTGCTGTCAATATTAAGGAAGTTACTGATCCACTGACTTTTTGGCATGTTCGGCACCATATTCTGATCTTTCAGGCCATGGGCAACCATTTGAACAAAATTCTGGGCCTCTGCTGTCAATATTAAGGAAGTTACAGCGACCTCCACACTACTTTGGTCGTTTACACCATGATCCACTGACTTTTTGGCATGTTGGGCACCATATTCAGATGTTTCAGGGCATGGCCGATCATTTGAACAAAATTCTGGGCCTCTGCTGTCAATATTAAGGAAGTTACTGATCCACTGACTTTTTGGCATGTTCGGCACCATATTCTGATCTTTCAGGCCATGGGCAACCATTTGAACAAAATTCTGGGCCTCTGCTGTCAATATTAAGGAAGTTACAGCAACCTCACCACTACTTTGGTCGTTTACACCATGATCCACTGACTTTTTGGCATGTTGGGCACCATATTCAGATGTTTCAGGGCATGGCCGATCATTTGAACAAAATTCTGGGCCTCTGCTGTCAATATTAAGGAAGTTACTGATCCACTGACTTTTTGGCATGTTCGGCACCATATTCTGATCTTTCAGGCCATGGGCAACCATTTGAACAAAATTCTGGGCCTCTGCTGTCAATATTAAGGTAGTTACAGCAACCTCCACACTACTTTGGTCGTTTAAACCATGATCCACTGACTTTTTGGCATGTTGGGCACCATATTCAGATGTTTCAGGGCATGGCCGATCATTTGAACAAAATTCTGGGCCTCTGCTGTCAATATTAAGGAAGTTACTGATCCACTGACTTTTTGGCATGTTCGGCACCATATTCAGATGTTTCAGGCCATGGGCAACCATTTGAACAAAATTCTGGGCCTCTGCTGTCAATATTAAGGAAGTTACAGCAACCTCACCACTACTTTGGTCGTTTACACCATGATCCACTGACTTTTTGGCATGTTGGGCACCATATTCAGATGTTTCAGGGCATGGGCAATCATTTGAACAAAATTCTGGGCCTCTGCTGTCAATATTAAGGAAGTTACTGATCCACTGACTTTTTGGCATGTTCGGCACCATATTCTGATCTTTCAGGCCATGGGCAACCATTTGAACAAAATTCTGGGCCTCTGCTGTCAATATTAAGGAAGTTACTGATCCACTGACTTTTTGGCATGTTCGGCACCATATTCTGATCTTTCAGGCCATGGGCAACCATTTGAACAAAATTCTGGGCCTCTGCTGTCAATATTAAGGAAGTTACAGCAACCTCACCACTACTTTGGTCGTTTACACCATGATCCACTGACTTTTTGGCATGTTGGGCACCATATTCAGATGTTTCAGGGCATGGGCAATCATTTGAACAAAATTCTGGGCCTCTGCTGTCAATATTAAGGAAGTTACTGATCCACTGACTTTTTGGCATGTTCGGCACCATATTCTGATCTTTCAGGCCATGGGCAACCATTTGAACAAAATTCTGGGCCTCTGCTGTCAATATTAAGGAAGTTACTGATCCACTGACTTTTTGGCATGTTCGGCACCATATTCTGATCTTTCAGGCCATGGGCAACCATTTGAACAAAATTCTGGGCCTCTGCTGTCAATATTAAGGAAGTTACAGCGACCTCCACACTACTTTGGTCGTTTACACCATGATCCACTGACTTTTTGGCATGTTGGGCACCATATTCAGATGTTTCAGGGCATGGCCGATCATTTGAACAAAATTCTGGGCCTCTGCTGTCAATATTAAGGAAGTTACTGATCCACTGACTTTTTGGCATGTTCGGCACCATATTCTGATCTTTCAGGCCATGGGCAACCATTTGAACAAAATTCTGGGCCTCTGCTGTCAATATTAAGGAAGTTACAGCAACCTCCACACTACTTTGGTCGTTTACACCATGATCCACTGACTTTTTGGCATGTTGGGCACCATATTCAGATGTTTCAGGGCATGGCCGATCATTTGAACAAAATTCTGGGCCTCTGCTGTCAATATTAAGGAAGTTACTGATCCACTGACTTTTTGGCATGTTCGGCACCATATTCAGATGTTTCAGGCCATGGGCAACCATTTGAACAAAATTCTGGGCCTCTGCTGTCAATATTAAGGAAGTTACAGCAACCTCACCACTACTTTGGTCGTTTACACCATGATCCACTGACTTTTTGGCATGTTGGGCACCATATTCAGATGTTTCAGGGCATGGCCGATCATTTGAACAAAATTCTGGGCCTCTGCTGTCAATATTAAGGAAGTTACTGATCCACTGACTTTTTGGCATGTTCGGCACCATATTCTGATCTTTCAGGCCATGGGCAACCATTTGAACAAAATTCTGGGCCTCTGCTGTCAATATTAAGGAAGTTACAGCAACCTCCACACTACTTTGGTCGTTTACACCATGATCCACTGACTTTTTGGCATGTTGGGCACCATATTCAGATGTTTCAGGGCATGGCCGATCATTTGAACAAAATTCTGGGCCTCTGCTGTCAATATTAAGGAAGTTACTGATCCACTGACTTTTTGGCATGTTCGGCACCATATTCAGATGTTTCAGGCCATGGGCAACCATTTGAACAAAATTCTGGGCCTCTGCTGTCAATATTAAGGAAGTTACAGCAACCTCACCACTACTTTGGTCGTTTACACCATGATCCACTGACTTTTTGGCATGTTGGGCACCATATTCAGATGTTTCAGGGCATGGGCAATCATTTGAACAAAATTCTGGGCCTCTGCTGTCAATATTAAGGAAGTTACTGATCCACTGACTTTTTGGCATGTTCGGCACCATATTCTGATCTTTCAGGCCATGGGCAACCATTTGAACAAAATTCTGGGCCTCTGCTGTCAATATTAAGGAAGTTACAGCAACCTCCACACTACTTTGGTCGTTTACACCATGATCCACTGACTTTTTGGCATGTTGGGCACCATATTCAGATGTTTCAGGGCATGGCCGATCATTTGAACAAAATTCTGGGCCTCTGCTGTCAATATTAAGGAAGTTACTGATCCACTGACTTTTTGGCATGTTCGGCACCATATTCAGATGTTTCAGGCCATGGGCAACCATTTGAACAAAATTCTGGGCCTCTGCTGTCAATATTAAGGAAGTTACAGCAACCTCACCACTACTTTGGTCGTTTACACCATGATCCACTGACTTTTTGGCATGTTCGGCACCATATTCAGATGTTTCAGGGCATGGGCAATCATTTGAACAAAATTCTGGGCCTCTGCTGTCAATATTAAGGAAGTTACTGATCCACTGACTTTTTGGCATGTTCGGCACCATATTCTGATCTTTCAGGCCATGGGCAACCATTTGAACAAAATTCTGGGCCTCTGCTGTCAATATTAAGGAAGTTACTGATCCACTGACTTTTTGGCATGTTCGGCACCATGTTCTGATCTTTCAGGCCATGGGCAACCATTTGAACAAAATTCTGGGCCTCTGCTGTCAATATTAAGGAAGTTACAGCAACCTCCACACTACTTCGGTCGTTTACACCATGATCCACTGACTTTTTGGCATGTTGGGCACCATATTCAGATGTTTCAGGGCATGGCCGATCATTTGAACAAAATTCTGGGCCTCTGCTGTCAATATTAAGGAAGTTACTGATCCACTGACTTTTTGGCATGTTCGGCACCATATTCAGATGTTTCAGGCCATGGGCAACCATTTGAACAAAATTCTGGGCCTCTGCTGTCAATATTAAGGAAGTTACTGATCCACTGACTTTTTGGCATGTTCGGCACCATATTCAGATGTTTCAGGCCATGGGCAACCATTTGAACAAAATTCTGGGCCTCTGCTGTCAATATTAAGGAAGTTACAGCAACCTCACCACTACTTTGGTCGTTTACACCATGATCCACTGACTTTTTGGCATGTTGGGCACCATATTCAGATGTTTCAGGGCATGGGCAATCATTTGAACAAAATTCTGGGCCTCTGCTGTCAATATTAAGGAAGTTACTGATCCACTGACTTTTTGGCATGTTCGGCACCATATTCTGATCTTTCAGGCCATGGGCAACCATTTGAACAAAATTCTGGGCCTCTGCTGTCAATATTAAGGAAGTTACTGATCCACTGACTTTTTGGCATGTTCGGCACCATGTTCTGATCTTTCAGGCCATGGGCAACCATTTGAACAAAATTCTGGGCCTCTGCTGTCAATATTAAGGAAGTTACAGCAACCTCCACACTACTTCGGTCGTTTACACCATGATCCACTGACTTTTTGGCATGTTGGGCACCATATTCAGATGTTTCAGGGCATGGCCGATCATTTGAACAAAATTCTGGGCCTCTGCTGTCAATATTAAGGAAGTTACTGATCCACTGACTTTTTGGCATGTTCGGCACCATATTCAGATGTTTCAGGCCATGGGCAACCATTTGAACAAAATTCTGGGCCTCTGCTGTCAATATTAAGGAAGTTACAGCAACCTCACCACTACTTTGGTCGTTTACACCATGATCCACTGACTTTTTGGCATGTTGGGCACCATATTCAGATGTTTCAGGGCATGGGCAATCATTTGAACAAAATTCTGGGCCTCTGCTGTCAATATTAAGGAAGTTACAGCAACCTCCACACTACTTTGGTCGTTTACACCATGATCCACTGACTTTTTGGCATGTTGGGCACCATATTCAGATGTTTCAGGGCATGGCCGATCATTTGAACAAAATTCTGGGCCTCTGCTGTCAATATTAAGGAAGTTACTGATCCACTGACTTTTTGGCATGTTCGGCACCATATTCTGATCTTTCAGGCCATGGGCAACCATTTGAACAAAATTCTGGGCCTCTGCTGTCAATATTAAGGAAGTTACAGCAACCTCACCACTACTTTGGTCGTTTACACCATGATCCACTGACTTTTTGGCATGTTAGGCACCATATTCAGATGTTTCAGGGCATGGGCAATCATTTGAACAAAATTCTGGGCCTCTGCTGTCAATATTAAGGAAGTTACTGATCCACTGACTTTTTGGCATGTTCGGCACCATATTCTGATCTTTCAGGCCATGGGCAACCATTTGAACAAAATTCTGGGCCTCTGCTGTCAATATTAAGGAAGTTACTGATCCACTGACTTTTTGGCATGTTCGGCACCATATTCTGATCTTTCAGGCCATGGGCAACCATTTGAACAAAATTCTGGGCCTCTGCTGTCAATATTAAGGAAGTTACAGCAACCTCCACACTACTTTGGTCGTTTACACCATGATCCACTGACTTTTTGGCATGTTGGGCACCATATTCAGATGTTTCAGGGCATGGCCGATCATTTGAACAAAATTCTGGGCCTCTGCTGTCAATATTAAGGAAGTTACTGATCCACTGACTTTTTGGCATGTTCGGCACCATATTCAGATGTTTCAGGCCATGGGCAACCATTTGAACAAAATTCTGGGCCTCTGCTGTCAATATTAAGGAAGTAACAGCAACCTCACCACTACTTTGGTCGTTTACACCATGATCCACTGACTTTTTGGCATGTTGGGCACCATATTCAGATGTTTCAGGGCATGGGCAATCATTTGAACAAAATTCTGGGCCTCTGCTGTCAATATTAAGGAAGTTACTGATCCACTGACTTTTTGGCATGTTCGGCACCATATTCTGATCTTTCAGGCCATGGGCAACCATTTGAACAAAATTCTGGGCCTCTGCTGTCAATATTAAGGAAGTTACTGATCCACTGACTTTTTGGCATGTTCGGCACCATATTCTGATCTTTCAGGCCATGGGCAACCATTTGAACAAAATTCTGGGCCTCTGCTGTCAATATTAAGGAAGTTACAGCGACCTCCACACTACTTTGGTCGTTTACACCATGATCCACTGACTTTTTGGCATGTTGGGCACCATATTCAGATGTTTCAGGGCATGGCCGATCATTTGAACAAAATTCTGGGCCTCTGCTGTCAATATTAAGGAAGTTACTGATCCACTGACTTTTTGGCATGTTCGGCACCATATTCTGATCTTTCAGGCCATGGGCAACCATTTGAACAAAATTCTGGGCCTCTGCTGTCAATATTAAGGAAGTTACAGCAACCTCCACACTACTTTGGTCGTTTACACCATGATCCACTGACTTTTTGGCATGTTGGGCACCATATTCAGATGTTTCAGGGCATGGCCGATCATTTGAACAAAATTCTGGGCCTCTGCTGTCAATATTAAGGAAGTTACTGATCCACTGACTTTTTGGCATGTTCGGCACCATATTCAGATGTTTCAGGCCATGGGCAACCATTTGAACAAAATTCTGGGCCTCTGCTGTCAATATTAAGGAAGTTACAGCAACCTCACCACTACTTTGGTCGTTTACACCATGATCCACTGACTTTTTGGCATGTTGGGCACCATATTCAGATGTTTCAGGGCATGGCCGATCATTTGAACAAAATTCTGGGCCTCTGCTGTCAATATTAAGGAAGTTACTGATCCACTGACTTTTTGGCATGTTCGGCACCATATTCTGATCTTTCAGGCCATGGGCAACCATTTGAACAAAATTCTGGGCCTCTGCTGTCAATATTAAGGAAGTTACAGCAACCTCCACACTACTTTGGTCGTTTACACCATGATCCACTGACTTTTTGGCATGTTGGGCACCATATTCAGATGTTTCAGGGCATGGCCGATCATTTGAACAAAATTCTGGGCCTCTGCTGTCAATATTAAGGAAGTTACTGATCCACTGACTTTTTGGCATGTTCGGCACCATATTCAGATGTTTCAGGCCATGGGCAACCATTTGAACAAAATTCTGGGCCTCTGCTGTCAATATTAAGGAAGTTACAGCAACCTCACCACTACTTTGGTCGTTTACACCATGATCCACTGACTTTTTGGCATGTTGGGCACCATATTCAGATGTTTCAGGGCATGGGCAATCATTTGAACAAAATTCTGGGCCTCTGCTGTCAATATTAAGGAAGTTACTGATCCACTGACTTTTTGGCATGTTCGGCACCATATTCTGATCTTTCAGGCCATGGGCAACCATTTGAACAAAATTCTGGGCCTCTGCTGTCAATATTAAGGAAGTTACAGCAACCTCCACACTACTTTGGTCGTTTACACCATGATCCACTGACTTTTTGGCATGTTGGGCACCATATTCAGATGTTTCAGGGCATGGCCGATCATTTGAACAAAATTCTGGGCCTCTGCTGTCAATATTAAGGAAGTTACTGATCCACTGACTTTTTGGCATGTTCGGCACCATATTCAGATGTTTCAGGCCATGGGCAACCATTTGAACAAAATTCTGGGCCTCTGCTGTCAATATTAAGGAAGTTACAGCAACCTCACCACTACTTTGGTCGTTTACACCATGATCCACTGACTTTTTGGCATGTTGGGCACCATATTCAGATGTTTCAGGGCATGGCCGATCATTTGAACAAAATTCTGGGCCTCTGCTGTCAATATTAAGGAAGTTACTGATCCACTGACTTTTTGGCATGTTCGGCACCATATTCAGATGTTTCAGGCCATGGGCAATCATTTGAACAAAATTCTGGGCCTCTGCTGTCAATATTAAGGAAGTTACTGATCCACTGACTTTTTGGCATGTTCGGCACCATATTCTGATCTTTCAGGCCATGGGCAACCATTTGAACAAAATTCTGGGCCTCTGCTGTCAATATTAAGGTAGTTACAGCAACCTCCACACTACTTTGGTCGTTTAAACCATGATCCACTGACTTTTTGGCATGTTGGGCACCATATTCAGATGTTTCAGGGCATGGCCGATCATTTGAACAAAATTCTGGGCCTCTGCTGTCAATATTAAGGAAGTTACTGATCCACTGACTTTTTGGCATGTTCGGCACCATATTCTGATCTTTCAGGCCATGGGCAACCATTTGAACAAAATTCTGGGCCTCTGCTGTCAATATTAAGGAAGTTACTGATCCACTGACTTTTTGGCATGTTCGGCACCATATTCTGATCTTTCAGGCCATGGGCAACCATTTGAACAAAATTCTGGGCCTCTGCTGTCAATATTAAGGAAGTTACAGCAACCTCCACACTACTTTGGTCGTTTACACCATGATCCACTGACTTTTTGGCATGTTGGGCACCATATTCAGATGTTTCAGGGCATGGCCGATCATTTGAACAAAATTCTGGGCCTCTGCTGTCAATATTAAGGAAGTTACTGATCCACTGACTTTTTGGCATGTTCGGCACCATATTCAGATGTTTCAGGCCATGGGCAACCATTTGAACAAAATTCTGGGCCTCTGCTGTCAATATTAAGGAAGTTACAGCAACCTCACCACTACTTTGGTCGTTTACACCATGATCCACTGACTTTTTGGCATGTTGGGCACCATATTCAGATGTTTCAGGGCATGGCCGATCATTTGAACAAAATTCTGGGCCTCTGCTGTCAATATTAAGGAAGTTACTGATCCACTGACTTTTTGGCATGTTCGGCACCATATTCAGATGTTTCAGGCCATGGGCAATCATTTGAACAAAATTCTGGGCCTCTGCTGTCAATATTAAGGAAGTTACTGATCCACTGACTTTTTGGCATGTTCGGCACCATATTCTGATCTTTCAGGCCATGGGCAACCATTTGAACAAAATTCTGGGCCTCTGCTGTCAATATTAAGGTAGTTACAGCAACCTCCACACTACTTTGGTCGTTTAAACCATGATCCACTGACTTTTTGGCATGTTGGGCACCATATTCAGATGTTTCAGGGCATGGCCGATCATTTGAACAAAATTCTGGGCCTCTGCTGTCAATATTAAGGAAGTTACTGATCCACTGACTTTTTGGCATGTTCGGCACCATATTCAGATGTTTCAGGCCATGGGCAACCATTTGAACAAAATTCTGGGCCTCTGCTGTCAATATTAAGGAAGTTACAGCAACCTCACCACTACTTTGGTCGTTTACACCATGATCCACTGACTTTTTGGCATGTTGGGCACCATATTCAGATGTTTCAGGGCATGGGCAATCATTTGAACAAAATTCTGGGCCTCTGCTGTCAATATTAAGGAAGTTACTGATCCACTGACTTTTTGGCATGTTCGGCACCATATTCTGATCTTTCAGGCCATGGGCAACCATTTGAACAAAATTCTGGGCCTCTGCTGTCAATATTAAGGAAGTTACAGCAACCTCCACACTACTTTGGTCGTTTACACCATGATCCACTGACTTTTTGGCATGTTGGGCACCATATTCAGATGTTTCAGGGCATGGCCGATCATTTGAACAAAATTCTGGGCCTCTGCTGTCAATATTAAGGAAGTTACTGATCCACTGACTTTTTGGCATGTTCGGCACCATATTCAGATGTTTCAGGCCATGGGCAACCATTTGAACAAAATTCTGGGCCTCTGCTGTCAATATTAAGGAAGTTACAGCAACCTCACCACTACTTTGGTCGTTTACACCATGATCCACTGACTTTTTGGCATGTTGGGCACCATATTCAGATGTTTCAGGGCATGGCCGATCATTTGAACAAAATTCTGGGCCTCTGCTGTCAATATTAAGGAAGTTACTGATCCACTGACTTTTTGGCATGTTCGGCACCATATTCAGATGTTTCAGGCCATGGGCAATCATTTGAACAAAATTCTGGGCCTCTGCTGTCAATATTAAGGAAGTTACTGATCCACTGACTTTTTGGCATGTTCGGCACCATATTCTGATCTTTCAGGCCATGGGCAACCATTTGAACAAAATTCTGGGCCTCTGCTGTCAATATTAAGGTAGTTACAGCAACCTCCACACTACTTTGGTCGTTTAAACCATGATCCACTGACTTTTTGGCATGTTGGGCACCATATTCAGATGTTTCAGGGCATGGCCGATCATTTGAACAAAATTCTGGGCCTCTGCTGTCAATATTAAGGAAGTTACTGATCCACTGACTTTTTGGCATGTTCGGCACCATATTCTGATCTTTCAGGCCATGGGCAACCATTTGAACAAAATTCTGGGCCTCTGCTGTCAATATTAAGGAAGTTACTGATCCACTGACTTTTTGGCATGTTCGGCACCATATTCTGATCTTTCAGGCCATGGGCAACCATTTGAACAAAATTCTGGGCCTCTGCTGTCAATATTAAGGAAGTTACAGCAACCTCCACACTACTTTGGTCGTTTACACCATGATCCACTGACTTTTTGGCATGTTGGGCACCATATTCAGATGTTTCAGGGCATGGCCGATCATTTGAACAAAATTCTGGGCCTCTGCTGTCAATATTAAGGAAGTTACTGATCCACTGACTTTTTGGCATGTTCGGCACCATATTCAGATGTTTCAGGCCATGGGCAACCATTTGAACAAAATTCTGGGCCTCTGCTGTCAATATTAAGGAAGTTACAGCAACCTCACCACTACTTTGGTCGTTTACACCATGATCCACTGACTTTTTGGCATGTTGGGCACCATATTCAGATGTTTCAGGGCATGGCCGATCATTTGAACAAAATTCTGGGCCTCTGCTGTCAATATTAAGGAAGTTACTGATCCACTGACTTTTTGGCATGTTCGGCACCATATTCAGATGTTTCAGGCCATGGGCAATCATTTGAACAAAATTCTGGGCCTCTGCTGTCAATATTAAGGAAGTTACTGATCCACTGACTTTTTGGCATGTTCGGCACCATATTCTGATCTTTCAGGCCATGGGCAACCATTTGAACAAAATTCTGGGCCTCTGCTGTCAATATTAAGGTAGTTACAGCAACCTCCACACTACTTTGGTCGTTTAAACCATGATCCACTGACTTTTTGGCATGTTGGGCACCATATTCAGATGTTTCAGGGCATGGCCGATCATTTGAACAAAATTCTGGGCCTCTGCTGTCAATATTAAGGAAGTTACTGATCCACTGACTTTTTGGCATGTTCGGCACCATATTCTGATCTTTCAGGCCATGGGCAACCATTTGAACAAAATTCTGGGCCTCTGCTGTCAATATTAAGGAAGTTACAGCAACCTCACCACTACTTTGGTCGTTTACACCATGATCCACTGACTTTTTGGCATGTTGGGCACCATATTCAGATGTTTCAGGGCATGGGCAATCATTTGAACAAAATTCTGGGCCTCTGCTGTCAATATTAAGGAAGTTACTGATCCACTGACTTTTTGGCATGTTCGGCACCATATTCTGATCTTTCAGGCCATGGGCAACCATTTGAACAAAATTCTGGGCCTCTGCTGTCAATATTAAGGAAGTTACTGATCCACTGACTTTTTGGCATGTTCGGCACCATATTCTGATCTTTCAGGCCATGGGCAACCATTTGAACAAAATTCTGGGCCTCTGCTGTCAATATTAAGGAAGTTACAGCGACCTCCACACTACTTTGGTCGTTTACACCATGATCCACTGACTTTTTGGCATGTTGGGCACCATATTCAGATGTTTCAGGGCATGGCCGATCATTTGAACAAAATTCTGGGCCTCTGCTGTCAATATTAAGGAAGTTACTGATCCACTGACTTTTTGGCATGTTCGGCACCATATTCTGATCTTTCAGGCCATGGGCAACCATTTGAACAAAATTCTGGGCCTCTGCTGTCAATATTAAGGAAGTTACAGCAACCTCCACACTACTTTGGTCGTTTACACCATGATCCACTGACTTTTTGGCATGTTGGGCACCATATTCAGATGTTTCAGGGCATGGCCGATCATTTGAACAAAATTCTGGGCCTCTGCTGTCAATATTAAGGAAGTTACTGATCCACTGACTTTTTGGCATGTTCGGCACCATATTCAGATGTTTCAGGCCATGGGCAACCATTTGAACAAAATTCTGGGCCTCTGCTGTCAATATTAAGGAAGTTACAGCAACCTCACCACTACTTTGGTCGTTTACACCATGATCCACTGACTTTTTGGCATGTTGGGCACCATATTCAGATGTTTCAGGGCATGGCCGATCATTTGAACAAAATTCTGGGCCTCTGCTGTCAATATTAAGGAAGTTACTGATCCACTGACTTTTTGGCATGTTCGGCACCATATTCTGATCTTTCAGGCCATGGGCAACCATTTGAACAAAATTCTGGGCCTCTGCTGTCAATATTAAGGAAGTTACAGCAACCTCCACACTACTTTGGTCGTTTACACCATGATCCACTGACTTTTTGGCATGTTGGGCACCATATTCAGATGTTTCAGGGCATGGCCGATCATTTGAACAAAATTCTGGGCCTCTGCTGTCAATATTAAGGAAGTTACTGATCCACTGACTTTTTGGCATGTTCGGCACCATATTCAGATGTTTCAGGCCATGGGCAACCATTTGAACAAAATTCTGGGCCTCTGCTGTCAATATTAAGGAAGTTACAGCAACCTCACCACTACTTTGGTCGTTTACACCATGATCCACTGACTTTTTGGCATGTTGGGCACCATATTCAGATGTTTCAGGGCATGGGCAATCATTTGAACAAAATTCTGGGCCTCTGCTGTCAATATTAAGGAAGTTACTGATCCACTGACTTTTTGGCATGTTCGGCACCATATTCTGATCTTTCAGGCCATGGGCAACCATTTGAACAAAATTCTGGGCCTCTGCTGTCAATATTAAGGAAGTTACAGCAACCTCCACACTACTTTGGTCGTTTACACCATGATCCACTGACTTTTTGGCATGTTGGGCACCATATTCAGATGTTTCAGGGCATGGCCGATCATTTGAACAAAATTCTGGGCCTCTGCTGTCAATATTAAGGAAGTTACTGATCCACTGACTTTTTGGCATGTTCGGCACCATATTCAGATGTTTCAGGCCATGGGCAACCATTTGAACAAAATTCTGGGCCTCTGCTGTCAATATTAAGGAAGTTACAGCAACCTCACCACTACTTTGGTCGTTTACACCATGATCCACTGACTTTTTGGCATGTTGGGCACCATATTCAGATGTTTCAGGGCATGGCCGATCATTTGAACAAAATTCTGGGCCTCTGCTGTCAATATTAAGGAAGTTACTGATCCACTGACTTTTTGGCATGTTCGGCACCATATTCAGATGTTTCAGGCCATGGGCAATCATTTGAACAAAATTCTGGGCCTCTGCTGTCAATATTAAGGAAGTTACTGATCCACTGACTTTTTGGCATGTTCGGCACCATATTCTGATCTTTCAGGCCATGGGCAACCATTTGAACAAAATTCTGGGCCTCTGCTGTCAATATTAAGGTAGTTACAGCAACCTCCACACTACTTTGGTCGTTTAAACCATGATCCACTGACTTTTTGGCATGTTGGGCACCATATTCAGATGTTTCAGGGCATGGCCGATCATTTGAACAAAATTCTGGGCCTCTGCTGTCAATATTAAGGAAGTTACTGATCCACTGACTTTTTGGCATGTTCGGCACCATATTCTGATCTTTCAGGCCATGGGCAACCATTTGAACAAAATTCTGGGCCTCTGCTGTCAATATTAAGGAAGTTACAGCAACCTCACCACTACTTTGGTCGTTTACACCATGATCCACTGACTTTTTGGCATGTTGGGCACCATATTCAGATGTTTCAGGGCATGGGCAATCATTTGAACAAAATTCTGGGCCTCTGCTGTCAATATTAAGGAAGTTACTGATCCACTGACTTTTTGGCATGTTCGGCACCATATTCTGATCTTTCAGGCCATGGGCAACCATTTGAACAAAATTCTGGGCCTCTGCTGTCAATATTAAGGAAGTTACTGATCCACTGACTTTTTGGCATGTTCGGCACCATATTCTGATCTTTCAGGCCATGGGCAACCATTTGAACAAAATTCTGGGCCTCTGCTGTCAATATTAAGGAAGTTACAGCAACCTCACCACTACTTTGGTCGTTTACACCATGATCCACTGACTTTTTGGCATGTTGGGCACCATATTCAGATGTTTCAGGGCATGGGCAATCATTTGAACAAAATTCTGGGCCTCTGCTGTCAATATTAAGGAAGTTACTGATCCACTGACTTTTTGGCATGTTCGGCACCATATTCTGATCTTTCAGGCCATGGGCAACCATTTGAACAAAATTCTGGGCCTCTGCTGTCAATATTAAGGAAGTTACTGATCCACTGACTTTTTGGCATGTTCGGCACCATATTCTGATCTTTCAGGCCATGGGCAACCATTTGAACAAAATTCTGGGCCTCTGCTGTCAATATTAAGGAAGTTACAGCGACCTCCACACTACTTTGGTCGTTTACACCATGATCCACTGACTTTTTGGCATGTTGGGCACCATATTCAGATGTTTCAGGGCATGGCCGATCATTTGAACAAAATTCTGGGCCTCTGCTGTCAATATTAAGGAAGTTACTGATCCACTGACTTTTTGGCATGTTCGGCACCATATTCTGATCTTTCAGGCCATGGGCAACCATTTGAACAAAATTCTGGGCCTCTGCTGTCAATATTAAGGAAGTTACAGCAACCTCCACACTACTTTGGTCGTTTACACCATGATCCACTGACTTTTTGGCATGTTGGGCACCATATTCAGATGTTTCAGGGCATGGCCGATCATTTGAACAAAATTCTGGGCCTCTGCTGTCAATATTAAGGAAGTTACTGATCCACTGACTTTTTGGCATGTTCGGCACCATATTCAGATGTTTCAGGCCATGGGCAACCATTTGAACAAAATTCTGGGCCTCTGCTGTCAATATTAAGGAAGTTACAGCAACCTCACCACTACTTTGGTCGTTTACACCATGATCCACTGACTTTTTGGCATGTTGGGCACCATATTCAGATGTTTCAGGGCATGGCCGATCATTTGAACAAAATTCTGGGCCTCTGCTGTCAATATTAAGGAAGTTACTGATCCACTGACTTTTTGGCATGTTCGGCACCATATTCTGATCTTTCAGGCCATGGGCAACCATTTGAACAAAATTCTGGGCCTCTGCTGTCAATATTAAGGAAGTTACAGCAACCTCCACACTACTTTGGTCGTTTACACCATGATCCACTGACTTTTTGGCATGTTGGGCACCATATTCAGATGTTTCAGGGCATGGCCGATCATTTGAACAAAATTCTGGGCCTCTGCTGTCAATATTAAGGAAGTTACTGATCCACTGACTTTTTGGCATGTTCGGCACCATATTCAGATGTTTCAGGCCATGGGCAACCATTTGAACAAAATTCTGGGCCTCTGCTGTCAATATTAAGGAAGTTACAGCAACCTCACCACTACTTTGGTCGTTTACACCATGATCCACTGACTTTTTGGCATGTTGGGCACCATATTCAGATGTTTCAGGGCATGGCCGATCATTTGAACAAAATTCTGGGCCTCTGCTGTCAATATTAAGGAAGTTACTGATCCACTGACTTTTTGGCATGTTCGGCACCATATTCTGATCTTTCAGGCCATGGGCAACCATTTGAACAAAATTCTGGGCCTCTGCTGTCAATATTAAGGAAGTTACAGCAACCTCCACACTACTTTGGTCGTTTACACCATGATCCACTGACTTTTTGGCATGTTGGGCACCATATTCAGATGTTTCAGGGCATGGCCGATCATTTGAACAAAATTCTGGGCCTCTGCTGTCAATATTAAGGAAGTTACTGATCCACTGACTTTTTGGCATGTTCGGCACCATATTCAGATGTTTCAGGCCATGGGCAACCATTTGAACAAAATTCTGGGCCTCTGCTGTCAATATTAAGGAAGTTACAGCAACCTCACCACTACTTTGGTCGTTTACACCATGATCCACTGACTTTTTGGCATGTTGGGCACCATATTCAGATGTTTCAGGGCATGGGCAATCATTTGAACAAAATTCTGGGCCTCTGCTGTCAATATTAAGGAAGTTACTGATCCACTGACTTTTTGGCATGTTCGGCACCATATTCTGATCTTTCAGGCCATGGGCAACCATTTGAACAAAATTCTGGGCCTCTGCTGTCAATATTAAGGAAGTTACAGCAACCTCCACACTACTTTGGTCGTTTACACCATGATCCACTGACTTTTTGGCATGTTGGGCACCATATTCAGATGTTCTAGGGCATGGGCAATCATTTGAACAAAATTCTGGGCCTCTGCTGTCAATATTAAGGAAGTTACTGATCCACTGACTTTTTGGCATGTTCGGCACCATATTCTGATCTTTCAGGCCATGGGCAACCATTTGAACAAAATTCTGGGCCTCTGCTGTCAATATTAAGGAAGTTACAGCAACCTCCACACTACTTTGGTCGTTTACACCATGATCCACTGACTTTTTGGCATGTTGGGCACCATATTCAGATGTTTCAGGGCATGGCCGATCATTTGAACAAAATTCTGGGCCTCTGCTGTCAATATTAAGGAAGTTACTGATCCACTGACTTTTTGGCATGTTGGGCACCATATTCAGATGTTTCAGGGCATGGGCAATCATTTGAACAAAATTCTGGGCCTCTGCTGTCAATATTAAGGAAGTTACTGATCCACTGACTTTTTGGCATGTTCGGCACCATATTCTGATCTTTCAGGCCATGGGCAACCATTTGAACAAAATTCTGGGCCTCTGCTGTCAATATTAAGGAAGTTACAGCAACCTCCACACTACTTTGGTCGTTTACACCATGATCCACTGACTTTTTGGCATGTTGGGCACCATATTCAGATGTTTCAGGGCATGGCCGATCATTTGAACAAAATTCTGGGCCTCTGCTGTCAATATTAAGGAAGTTACTGATCCACTGACTTTTTGGCATGTTCGGCACCATATTCAGATGTTTCAGGCCATGGGCAACCATTTGAACAAAATTCTGGGCCTCTGCTGTCAATATTAAGGAAGTTACAGCAACCTCACCACTACTTTGGTCGTTTACACCATGATCCACTGACTTTTTGGCATGTTGGGCACCATATTCAGATGTTTCAGGGCATGGGCAATCATTTGAACAAAATTCTGGGCCTCTGCTGTCAATATTAAGGAAGTTACTGATCCACTGACTTTTTGGCATGTTCGGCACCATATTCTGATCTTTCAGGCCATGGGCAACCATTTGAACAAAATTCTGGGCCTCTGCTGTCAATATTAAGGAAGTTACTGATCCACTGACTTTTTGGCATGTTCGGCACCATGTTCTGATCTTTCAGGCCATGGGCAACCATTTGAACAAAATTCTGGGCCTCTGCTGTCAATATTAAGGAAGTTACAGCAACCTCCACACTACTTCGGTCGTTTACACCATGATCCACTGACTTTTTGGCATGTTGGGCACCATATTCAGATGTTTCAGGGCATGGCCGATCATTTGAACAAAATTCTGGGCCTCTGCTGTCAATATTAAGGAAGTTACTGATCCACTGACTTTTTGGCATGTTCGGCACCATATTCTGATCTTTCAGGCCATGGGCAACCATTTGAACAAAATTCTGGGCCTCTGCTGTCAATATTAAGGAAGTTACAGCAACCTCCACACTACTTTGGTCGTTTACACCATGATCCACTGACTTTTTGGCATGTTGGGCACCATATTCAGATGTTTCAGGGCATGGCCGATCATTTGAACAAAATTCTGGGCCTCTGCTGTCAATATTAAGGAAGTTACTGATCCACTGACTTTTTGGCATGTTCGGCACCATATTCAGATGTTTCAGGCCATGGGCAACCATTTGAACAAAATTCTGGGCCTCTGCTGTCAATATTAAGGAAGTAACAGCAACCTCACCACTACTTTGGTCGTTTACACCATGATCCACTGACTTTTTGGCATGTTGGGCACCATATTCAGATGTTTCAGGGCATGGCCGATCATTTGAACAAAATTCTGGGCCTCTGCTGTCAATATTAAGGAAGTTACTGATCCACTGACTTTTTGGCATGTTCGGCACCATATTCTGATCTTTCAGGCCATGGGCAACCATTTGAACAAAATTCTGGGCCTCTGCTGTCAATATTAAGGAAGTTACTGATCCACTGACTTTTTGGCATGTTCGGCACCATATTCTGATCTTTCAGGCCATGGGCAACCATTTGAACAAAATTCTGGGCCTCTGCTGTCAATATTAAGGAAGTTACAGCAACCTCCACACTACTTTGGTCGTTTACACCATGATCCACTGACTTTTTGGCATGTTGGGCACCATATTCAGATGTTTCAGGGCATGGCCGATCATTTGAACAAAATTCTGGGCCTCTGCTGTCAATATTAAGGAAGTTACTGATCCACTGACTTTTTGGCATGTTCGGCACCATATTCAGATGTTTCAGGCCATGGGCAACCATTTGAACAAAATTCTGGGCCTCTGCTGTCAATATTAAGGAAGTAACAGCAACCTCACCACTACTTTGGTCGTTTACACCATGATCCACTGACTTTTTGGCATGTTGGGCACCATATTCAGATGTTTCAGGGCATGGCCGATCATTTGAACAAAATTCTGGGCCTCTGCTGTCAATATTAAGGAAGTTACTGATCCACTGACTTTTTGGCATGTTCGGCACCATATTCTGATCTTTCAGGCCATGGGCAACCATTTGAACAAAATTCTGGGCCTCTGCTGTCAATATTAAGGAAGTTACAGCAACCTCCACACTACTTTGGTCGTTTACACCATGATCCACTGACTTTTTGGCATGTTGGGCACCATATTCAGATGTTTCAGGGCATGGCCGATCATTTGAACAAAATTCTGGGCCTCTGCTGTCAATATTAAGGAAGTTACTGATCCACTGACTTTTTGGCATGTTGGGCACCATATTCAGATGTTTCAGGGCATGGGCAATCATTTGAACAAAATTCTGGGCCTCTGCTGTCAATATTAAGGAAGTTACTGATCCACTGACTTTTTGGCATGTTCGGCACCATATTCTGATCTTTCAGGCCATGGGCAACCATTTGAACAAAATTCTGGGCCTCTGCTGTCAATATTAAGGAAGTTACAGCAACCTCCACACTACTTTGGTCGTTTACACCATGATCCACTGACTTTTTGGCATGTTGGGCACCATATTCAGATGTTTCAGGGCATGGCCGATCATTTGAACGAAATTCTGGGCCTCTGCTGTCAATATTAAGGAAGTTACTGATCCACTGACTTTTTGGCATGTTGGGCACCATATTCAGATGTTTCAGGGCATGGGCAATCATTTGAACAAAATTCTGGGCCTCTGCTGTCAATATTAAGGAAGTTACTGATCCACTGACTTTTTGGCATGTTCGGCACCATATTCTGATCTTTCAGGCCATGGGCAACCATTTGAACAAAATTCTGGGCCTCTGCTGTCAATATTAAGGAAGTTACAGCAACCTCACCACTACTTTGGTCGTTTACACCATGATCCACTGACTTTTTGGCATGTTGGGCACCATATTCAGATGTTTCAGGGCATGGGCAATCATTTGAACAAAATTCTGGGCCTCTGCTGTCAATATTAAGGAAGTTACTGATCCACTGACTTTTTGGCATGTTCGGCACCATATTCTGATCTTTCAGGCCATGGGCAACCATTTGAACAAAATTCTGGGCCTCTGCTGTCAATATTAAGGAAGTTACTGATCCACTGACTTTTTGGCATGTTCGGCACCATATTCTGATCTTTCAGGCCATGGGCAACCATTTGAACAAAATTCTGGGCCTCTGCTGTCAATATTAAGGAAGTTACAGCAACCTCCACACTACTTTGGTCGTTTACACCATGATCCACTGACTTTTTGGCATGTTGGGCACCATATTCAGATGTTTCAGGGCATGGCCGATCATTTGAACAAAATTCTGGGCCTCTGCTGTCAATATTAAGGAAGTTACTGATCCACTGACTTTTTGGCATGTTCGGCACCATGTTCAGATGTTTCAGGCCATGGGCAACCATTTGAACAAAATTCTGGGCCTCTGCTGTCAATATTAAGGAAGTTACAGCAACCTCACCACTACTTTGGTCGTTTACACCATGATCCACTGACTTTTTGGCATGTTGGGCACCATATTCAGATGTTTCAGGGCATGGGCAATCATTTGAACAAAATTCTGGGCCTCTGCTGTCAATATTAAGGAAGTTACTGATCCACTGACTTTTTGGCATGTTCGGCACCATATTCTGATCTTTCAGGCCATGGGCAACCATTTGAACAAAATTCTGGGCCTCTGCTGTCAATATTAAGGAAGTTACTGATCCACTGACTTTTTGGCATGTTCGGCACCATGTTCTGATCTTTCAGGCCATGGGCAACCATTTGAACAAAATTCTGGGCCTCTGCTGTCAATATTAAGGAAGTTACAGCAACCTCCACACTACTTCGGTCGTTTACACCATGATCCACTGACTTTTTGGCATGTTGGGCACCATATTCAGATGTTTCAGGGCATGGCCGATCATTTGAACAAAATTCTGGGCCTCTGCTGTCAATATTAAGGAAGTTACTGATCCACTGACTTTTTGGCATGTTCGGCACCATATTCTGATCTTTCAGGCCATGGGCAACCATTTGAACAAAATTCTGGGCCTCTGCTGTCAATATTAAGGAAGTTACAGCAACCTCCACACTACTTTGGTCGTTTACACCATGATCCACTGACTTTTTGGCATGTTGGGCACCATATTCAGATGTTTCAGGGCATGGCCGATCATTTGAACAAAATTCTGGGCCTCTGCTGTCAATATTAAGGAAGTTACTGATCCACTGACTTTTTGGCATGTTCGGCACCATATTCAGATGTTTCAGGCCATGGGCAACCATTTGAACAAAATTCTGGGCCTCTGCTGTCAATATTAAGGAAGTAACAGCAACCTCACCACTACTTTGGTCGTTTACACCATGATCCACTGACTTTTTGGCATGTTGGGCACCATATTCAGATGTTTCAGGGCATGGCCGATCATTTGAACAAAATTCTGGGCCTCTGCTGTCAATATTAAGGAAGTTACTGATCCACTGACTTTTTGGCATGTTCGGCACCATATTCTGATCTTTCAGGCCATGGGCAACCATTTGAACAAAATTCTGGGCCTCTGCTGTCAATATTAAGGAAGTTACAGCAACCTCCACACTACTTTGGTCGTTTACACCATGATCCACTGACTTTTTGGCATGTTGGGCACCATATTCAGATGTTTCAGGGCATGGCCGATCATTTGAACAAAATTCTGGGCCTCTGCTGTCAATATTAAGGAAGTTACTGATCCACTGACTTTTTGGCATGTTGGGCACCATATTCAGATGTTTCAGGGCATGGGCAATCATTTGAACAAAATTCTGGGCCTCTGCTGTCAATATTAAGGAAGTTACTGATCCACTGACTTTTTGGCATGTTCGGCACCATATTCTGATCTTTCAGGCCATGGGCAACCATTTGAACAAAATTCTGGGCCTCTGCTGTCAATATTAAGGAAGTTACAGCAACCTCCACACTACTTTGGTCGTTTACACCATGATCCACTGACTTTTTGGCATGTTGGGCACCATATTCAGATGTTTCAGGGCATGGCCGATCATTTGAACAAAATTCTGGGCCTCTGCTGTCAATATTAAGGAAGTTACTGATCCACTGACTTTTTGGCATGTTGGGCACCATATTCAGATGTTTCAGGGCATGGGCAATCATTTGAACAAAATTCTGGGCCTCTGCTGTCAATATTAAGGAAGTTACTGATCCACTGACTTTTTGGCATGTTCGGCACCATATTCTGATCTTTCAGGCCATGGGCAACCATTTGAACAAAATTCTGGGCCTCTGCTGTCAATATTAAGGAAGTTACAGCAACCTCACCACTACTTTGGTCGTTTACACCATGATCCACTGACTTTTTGGCATGTTGGGCACCATATTCAGATGTTTCAGGGCATGGGCAATCATTTGAACAAAATTCTGGGCCTCTGCTGTCAATATTAAGGAAGTTACTGATCCACTGACTTTTTGGCATGTTCGGCACCATATTCTGATCTTTCAGGCCATGGGCAACCATTTGAACAAAATTCTGGGCCTCTGCTGTCAATATTAAGGAAGTTACTGATCCACTGACTTTTTGGCATGTTCGGCACCATGTTCTGATCTTTCAGGCCATGGGCAACCATTTGAACAAAATTCTGGGCCTCTGCTGTCAATATTAAGGAAGTTACAGCAACCTCCACACTACTTCGGTCGTTTACACCATGATCCACTGACTTTTTGGCATGTTGGGCACCATATTCAGATGTTTCAGGGCATGGCCGATCATTTGAACAAAATTCTGGGCCTCTGCTGTCAATATTAAGGAAGTTACTGATCCACTGACTTTTTGGCATGTTCGGCACCATATTCAGATGTTTCAGGCCATGGGCAACCATTTGAACAAAATTCTGGGCCTCTGCTGTCAATATTAAGGAAGTTACAGCAACCTCACCACTACTTTGGTCGTTTACACCATGATCCACTGACTTTTTGGCATGTTGGGCACCATATTCAGATGTTTCAGGGCATGGGCAATCATTTGAACAAAATTCTGGGCCTCTGCTGTCAATATTAAGGAAGTTACTGATCCACTGACTTTTTGGCATGTTCGGCACCATATTCTGATCTTTCAGGCCATGGGCAACCATTTGAACAAAATTCTGGGCCTCTGCTGTCAATATTAAGGAAGTTACAGCAACCTCCACACTACTTTGGTCGTTTACACCATGATCCACTGACTTTTTGGCATGTTGGGCACCATATTCAGATGTTTCAGGGCATGGCCGATCATTTGAACAAAATTCTGGGCCTCTGCTGTCAATATTAAGGAAGTTACTGATCCACTGACTTTTTGGCATGTTCGGCACCATATTCAGATGTTTCAGGCCATGGGCAACCATTTGAACAAAATTCTGGGCCTCTGCTGTCAATATTAAGGAAGTTACAGCAACCTCACCACTACTTTGGTCGTTTACACCATGATCCACTGACTTTTTGGCATGTTGGGCACCATATTCAGATGTTTCAGGGCATGGGCAATCATTTGAACAAAATTCTGGGCCTCTGCTGTCAATATTAAGGAAGTTACTGATCCACTGACTTTTTGGCATGTTCGGCACCATATTCTGATCTTTCAGGCCATGGGCAACCATTTGAACAAAATTCTGGGCCTCTGCTGTCAATATTAAGGAAGTTACTGATCCACTGACTTTTTGGCATGTTCGGCACCATATTCTGATCTTTCAGGCCATGGGCAACCATTTGAACAAAATTCTGGGCCTCTGCTGTCAATATTAAGGAAGTTACAGCAACCTCCACACTACTTTGGTCGTTTACACCATGATCCACTGACTTTTTGGCATGTTGGGCACCATATTCAGATGTTTCAGGGCATGGCCGATCATTTGAACAAAATTCTGGGCCTCTGCTGTCAATATTAAGGAAGTTACTGATCCACTGACTTTTTGGCATGTTCGGCACCATGTTCAGATGTTTCAGGCCATGGGCAACCATTTGAACAAAATTCTGGGCCTCTGCTGTCAATATTAAGGAAGTTACAGCAACCTCACCACTACTTTGGTCGTTTACACCATGATCCACTGACTTTTTGGCATGTTGGGCACCATATTCAGATGTTTCAGGGCATGGGCAATCATTTGAACAAAATTCTGGGCCTCTGCTGTCAATATTAAGGAAGTTACTGATCCACTGACTTTTTGGCATGTTCGGCACCATATTCTGATCTTTCAGGCCATGGGCAACCATTTGAACAAAATTCTGGGCCTCTGCTGTCAATATTAAGGAAGTTACTGATCCACTGACTTTTTGGCATGTTCGGCACCATGTTCTGATCTTTCAGGCCATGGGCAACCATTTGAACAAAATTCTGGGCCTCTGCTGTCAATATTAAGGAAGTTACAGCAACCTCCACACTACTTCGGTCGTTTACACCATGATCCACTGACTTTTTGGCATGTTGGGCACCATATTCAGATGTTTCAGGGCATGGCCGATCATTTGAACAAAATTCTGGGCCTCTGCTGTCAATATTAAGGAAGTTACTGATCCACTGACTTTTTGGCATGTTCGGCACCATATTCAGATGTTTCAGGCCATGGGCAACCATTTGAACAAAATTCTGGGCCTCTGCTGTCAATATTAAGGAAGTTACAGCAACCTCACCACTACTTTGGTCGTTTACACCATGATCCACTGACTTTTTGGCATGTTGGGCACCATATTCAGATGTTTCAGGGCATGGGCAATCATTTGAACAAAATTCTGGGCCTCTGCTGTCAATATTAAGGAAGTTACTGATCCACTGACTTTTTGGCATGTTCGGCACCATATTCTGATCTTTCAGGCCATGGGCAACCATTTGAACAAAATTCTGGGCCTCTGCTGTCAATATTAAGGAAGTTACAGCAACCTCCACACTACTTTGGTCGTTTACACCATGATCCACTGACTTTTTGGCATGTTGGGCACCATATTCAGATGTTTCAGGGCATGGCCGATCATTTGAACAAAATTCTGGGCCTCTGCTGTCAATATTAAGGAAGTTACTGATCCACTGACTTTTTGGCATGTTCGGCACCATATTCAGATGTTTCAGGCCATGGGCAACCATTTGAACAAAATTCTGGGCCTCTGCTGTCAATATTAAGGAAGTTACAGCAACCTCACCACTACTTTGGTCGTTTACACCATGATCCACTGACTTTTTGGCATGTTGGGCACCATATTCAGATGTTTCAGGGCATGGGCAATCATTTGAACAAAATTCTGGGCCTCTGCTGTCAATATTAAGGAAGTTACTGATCCACTGACTTTTTGGCATGTTCGGCACCATATTCTGATCTTTCAGGCCATGGGCAACCATTTGAACAAAATTCTGGGCCTCTGCTGTCAATATTAAGGAAGTTACTGATCCACTGACTTTTTGGCATGTTCGGCACCATGTTCTGATCTTTCAGGCCATGGGCAACCATTTGAACAAAATTCTGGGCCTCTGCTGTCAATATTAAGGAAGTTACAGCAACCTCCACACTACTTCGGTCGTTTACACCATGATCCACTGACTTTTTGGCATGTTGGGCACCATATTCAGATGTTTCAGGGCATGGCCGATCATTTGAACAAAATTCTGGGCCTCTGCTGTCAATATTAAGGAAGTTACTGATCCACTGACTTTTTGGCATGTTCGGCACCATATTCAGATGTTTCAGGCCATGGGCAACCATTTGAACAAAATTCTGGGCCTCTGCTGTCAATATTAAGGAAGTTACAGCAACCTCACCACTACTTTGGTCGTTTACACCATGATCCACTGACTTTTTGGCATGTTGGGCACCATATTCAGATGTTTCAGGGCATGGGCAATCATTTGAACAAAATTCTGGGCCTCTGCTGTCAATATTAAGGAAGTTACTGATCCACTGACTTTTTGGCATGTTCGGCACCATATTCTGATCTTTCAGGCCATGGGCAACCATTTGAACAAAATTCTGGGCCTCTGCTGTCAATATTAAGGAAGTTACTGATCCACTGACTTTTTGGCATGTTCGGCACCATATTCTGATCTTTCAGGCCATGGGCAACCATTTGAACAAAATTCTGGGCCTCTGCTGTCAATATTAAGGAAGTTACAGCAACCTCCACACTACTTTGGTCGTTTACACCATGATCCACTGACTTTTTGGCATGTTGGGCACCATATTCAGATGTTTCAGGGCATGGCCGATCATTTGAACAAAATTCTGGGCCTCTGCTGTCAATATTAAGGAAGTTACTGATCCACTGACTTTTTGGTATGTTCGGCACCATATTTTGATCTTTCAGGCCATGGGCAACCATTTGAACAAAATTCTGGGCCTATGCTGTCAATATTAAGGAAGTTACAGCAACCTCCACACTACTTTGGTCGTTTACACCATGATCCACTGACTTTTTGGCATGTTGGGCACCATATTCAGATGTTTCAGGGCATGGCCGATCATTTGAACAAAATTCTGGGCCTCTGCTGTCAATATTAAGGAAGTTACTGATCCACTGACTTTTTGGCATGTTCGGCACCATATTCTGATCTTTCAGGCCATGGGCAACCATTTGAACAAAATTCTGGGCCTCTGCTGTCAATATTAAGGAAGTTACAGCGACCTCCACACTACTTTGGTCGTTTACACCATGATCCACTGACTTTTTGGCATGTTGGGCACCATATTCAGATGTTTCAGGGCATGGCCGATCATTTGAACAAAATTCTGGGCCTCTGCTGTCAATATTAAGGAAGTTACTGATCCACTGACTTTTTGGCATGTTCGGCACCATATTCAGATGTTTCAGGCCATGGGCAACCATTTGAACAAAATTCTGGGCCTCTGCTGTCAATATTAAGGAAGTTACAGCAACCTCACCACTACTTTGGTCGTTTACACCATGATCCACTGACTTTTTGGCATGTTGGGCACCATATTCAGATGTTTCAGGGCATGGGCAATCATTTGAACAAAATTCTGGGCCTCTGCTGTCAATATTAAGGAAGTTACTGATCCACTGACTTTTTGGCATGTTGGGCACCATATTCTGATCTTTCAGGCCATGGCCGATCATTTGAACAAAATTCTGGGCCTCTGCTGTCAATATTAAGGAAGTTACTGATCCACTGACTTTTTGGCATGTTCGGCACCATATTCAGATGTTTCAGGCCATGGGCAACCATTTGAACAAAATTCTGGGCCTCTGCTGTCAATATTAAGGAAGTTACTGATCCACTGACTTTTTGGCATGTTCGGCACCATATTCTGATCTTTCAGGCCATGGGCAACCATTTGAACAAAATTCTGGGCCTCTGCTGTCAATATTAAGGAAGTTACTGATCCACTGACTTTTTGGCATGTTCGGCACCATATTCTGATCTTTCAGGCCATGGGCAACCATTTGAACAAAATTCTGGGCCTCTGCTGTCAATATTAAGGAAGTTACAGCAACCTCCACACTACTTTGGTCGTTTACACCATGATCCACTGACTTTTTGGCATGTTGGGCACCATATTCAGATGTTTCAGGGCATGGCCGATCATTTGAACAAAATTCTGGGCCTCTGCTGTCAATATTAAGGAAGTTACTGATCCACTGACTTTTTGGCATGTTCGGCACCATATTCAGATGTTTCAGGCCATGGGCAACCATTTGAACAAAATTCTGGGCCTCTGCTGTCAATATTAAGGAAGTTACAGCAACCTCACCACTACTTTGGTCGTTTACACCATGATCCACTGACTTTTTGGCATGTTGGGCACCATATTCAGATGTTTCAGGGCATGGGCAATCATTTGAACAAAATTCTGGGCCTCTGCTGTCAATATTAAGGAAGTTACTGATCCACTGACTTTTTGGCATGTTCGGCACCATATTCTGATCTTTCAGGCCATGGGCAACCATTTGAACAAAATTCTGGGCCTCTGCTGTCAATATTAAGGAAGTTACTGATCCACTGACTTTTTGGCATGTTCGGCACCATGTTCTGATCTTTCAGGCCATGGGCAACCATTTGAACAAAATTCTGGGCCTCTGCTGTCAATATTAAGGAAGTTACAGCAACCTCCACACTACTTCGGTCGTTTACACCATGATCCACTGACTTTTTGGCATGTTGGGCACCATATTCAGATGTTTCAGGGCATGGCCGATCATTTGAACAAAATTCTGGGCCTCTGCTGTCAATATTAAGGAAGTTACTGATCCACTGACTTTTTGGCATGTTCGGCACCATATTCTGATCTTTCAGGCCATGGGCAACCATTTGAACAAAATTCTGGGCCTCTGCTGTCAATATTAAGGAAGTTACAGCGACCTCCACACTACTTTGGTCGTTTACACCATGATCCACTGACTTTTTGGCATGTTGGGCACCATATTCAGATGTTTCAGGGCATGGCCGATCATTTGAACAAAATTCTGGGCCTCTGCTGTCAATATTAAGGAAGTTACTGATCCACTGACTTTTTGGCATGTTCGGCACCATATTCAGATGTTTCAGGCCATGGGCAACCATTTGAACAAAATTCTGGGCCTCTGCTGTCAATATTAAGGAAGTTACAGCAACCTCACCACTACTTTGGTCGTTTACACCATGATCCACTGACTTTTTGGCATGTTGGGCACCATATTCAGATGTTTCAGGGCATGGGCAATCATTTGAACAAAATTCTGGGCCTCTGCTGTCAATATTAAGGAAGTTACTGATCCACTGACTTTTTGGCATGTTGGGCACCATATTCTGATCTTTCAGGCCATGGCCGATCATTTGAACAAAATTCTGGGCCTCTGCTGTCAATATTAAGGAAGTTACTGATCCACTGACTTTTTGGCATGTTCGGCACCATATTCAGATGTTTCAGGCCATGGGCAACCATTTGAACAAAATTCTGGGCCTCTGCTGTCAATATTAAGGAAGTTACTGATCCACTGACTTTTTGGCATGTTCGGCACCATATTCTGATCTTTCAGGCCATGGGCAACCATTTGAACAAAATTCTGGGCCTCTGCTGTCAATATTAAGGAAGTTACTGATCCACTGACTTTTTGGCATGTTCGGCACCATATTCTGATCTTTCAGGCCATGGGCAACCATTTGAACAAAATTCTGGGCCTCTGCTGTCAATATTAAGGAAGTTACAGCAACCTCCACACTACTTTGGTCGTTTACACCATGATCCACTGACTTTTTGGCATGTTGGGCACCATATTCAGATGTTTCAGGGCATGGCCGATCATTTGAACAAAATTCTGGGCCTCTGCTGTCAATATTAAGGAAGTTACTGATCCACTGACTTTTTGGCATGTTCGGCACCATATTCAGATGTTTCAGGCCATGGGCAACCATTTGAACAAAATTCTGGGCCTCTGCTGTCAATATTAAGGAAGTTACAGCAACCTCACCACTACTTTGGTCGTTTACACCATGATCCACTGACTTTTTGGCATGTTGGGCACCATATTCAGATGTTTCAGGGCATGGCCGATCATTTGAACAAAATTCTGGGCCTCTGCTGTCAATATTAAGGAAGTTACTGATCCACTGACTTTTTGGCATGTTCGGCACCATATTCTGATCTTTCAGGCCATGGGCAACCATTTGAACAAAATTCTGGGCCTCTGCTGTCAATATTAAGGAAGTTACAGCAACCTCCACACTACTTTGGTCGTTTACACCATGATCCACTGACTTTTTGGCATGTTGGGCACCATATTCAGATGTTTCAGGGCATGGCCGATCATTTGAACAAAATTCTGGGCCTCTGCTGTCAATATTAAGGAAGTTACTGATCCACTGACTTTTTGGCATGTTGGGCACCATATTCAGATGTTTCAGGGCATGGGCAATCATTTGAACAAAATTCTGGGCCTCTGCTGTCAATATTAAGGAAGTTACTGATCCACTGACTTTTTGGCATGTTCGGCACCATATTCTGATCTTTCAGGCCATGGGCAACCATTTGAACAAAATTCTGGGCCTCTGCTGTCAATATTAAGGAAGTTACAGCAACCTCCACACTACTTTGGTCGTTTACACCATGATCCACTGACTTTTTGGCATGTTGGGCACCATATTCAGATGTTTCAGGGCATGGCCGATCATTTGAACAAAATTCTGGGCCTCTGCTGTCAATATTAAGGAAGTTACTGATCCACTGACTTTTTGGCATGTTCGGCACCATATTCTGATCTTTCAGGCCATGGGCAACCATTTGAACAAAATTCTGGGCCTCTGCTGTCAATATTAAGGAAGTTACAGCAACCTCACCACTACTTTGGTCGTTTACACCATGATCCACTGACTTTTTGGCATGTTGGGCACCATATTCAGATGTTTCAGGGCATGGGCAATCATTTGAACAAAATTCTGGGCCTCTGCTGTCAATATTAAGGAAGTTACTGATCCACTGACTTTTTGGCATGTTCGGCACCATATTCTGATCTTTCAGGCCATGGGCAACCATTTGAACAAAATTCTGGGCCTCTGCTGTCAATATTAAGGAAGTTACTGATCCACTGACTTTTTGGCATGTTCGGCACCATATTCTGATCTTTCAGGCCATGGGCAACCATTTGAACAAAATTCTGGGCCTCTGCTGTCAATATTAAGGAAGTTACAGCGACCTCCACACTACTTTGGTCGTTTACACCATGATCCACTGACTTTTTGGCATGTTGGGCACCATATTCAGATGTTTCAGGGCATGGCCGATCATTTGAACAAAATTCTGGGCCTCTGCTGTCAATATTAAGGAAGTTACTGATCCACTGACTTTTTGGCATGTTCGGCACCATATTCTGATCTTTCAGGCCATGGGCAACCATTTGAACAAAATTCTGGGCCTCTGCTGTCAATATTAAGGAAGTTACAGCAACCTCCACACTACTTTGGTCGTTTACACCATGATCCACTGACTTTTTGGCATGTTGGGCACCATATTCAGATGTTTCAGGGCATGGCCGATCATTTGAACAAAATTCTGGGCCTCTGCTGTCAATATTAAGGAAGTTACTGATCCACTGACTTTTTGGCATGTTCGGCACCATATTCAGATGTTTCAGGCCATGGGCAACCATTTGAACAAAATTCTGGGCCTCTGCTGTCAATATTAAGGAAGTTACAGCAACCTCACCACTACTTTGGTCGTTTACACCATGATCCACTGACTTTTTGGCATGTTGGGCACCATATTCAGATGTTTCAGGGCATGGCCGATCATTTGAACAAAATTCTGGGCCTCTGCTGTCAATATTAAGGAAGTTACTGATCCACTGACTTTTTGGCATGTTCGGCACCATATTCTGATCTTTCAGGCCATGGGCAACCATTTGAACAAAATTCTGGGCCTCTGCTGTCAATATTAAGGAAGTTACAGCAACCTCCACACTACTTTGGTCGTTTACACCATGATCCACTGACTTTTTGGCATGTTGGGCACCATATTCAGATGTTTCAGGGCATGGCCGATCATTTGAACAAAATTCTGGGCCTCTGCTGTCAATATTAAGGAAGTTACTGATCCACTGACTTTTTGGCATGTTCGGCACCATGTTCAGATGTTTCAGGCCATGGGCAACCATTTGAACAAAATTCTGGGCCTCTGCTGTCAATATTAAGGAAGTTACAGCAACCTCACCACTACTTTGGTCGTTTACACCATGATCCACTGACTTTTTGGCATGTTGGGCACCATATTCAGATGTTTCAGGGCATGGGCAATCATTTGAACAAAATTCTGGGCCTCTGCTGTCAATATTAAGGAAGTTACTGATCCACTGACTTTTTGGCATGTTCGGCACCATATTCTGATCTTTCAGGCCATGGGCAACCATTTGAACAAAATTCTGGGCCTCTGCTGTCAATATTAAGGAAGTTACTGATCCACTGACTTTTTGGCATGTTCGGCACCATGTTCTGATCTTTCAGGCCATGGGCAACCATTTGAACAAAATTCTGGGCCTCTGCTGTCAATATTAAGGAAGTTACAGCAACCTCCACACTACTTCGGTCGTTTACACCATGATCCACTGACTTTTTGGCATGTTGGGCACCATATTCAGATGTTTCAGGGCATGGCCGATCATTTGAACAAAATTCTGGGCCTCTGCTGTCAATATTAAGGAAGTTACTGATCCACTGACTTTTTGGCATGTTCGGCACCATATTCAGATGTTTCAGGCCATGGGCAACCATTTGAACAAAATTCTGGGCCTCTGCTGTCAATATTAAGGAAGTTACTGATCCACTGACTTTTTGGCATGTTCGGCACCATATTCTGATCTTTCAGGCCATGGGCAACCATTTGAACAAAATTCTGGGCCTCTGCTGTCAATATTAAGGAAGTTACTGATCCACTGACTTTTTGGCATGTTCGGCACCATATTCTGATCTTTCAGGCCATGGGCAACCATTTGAACAAAATTCTGGGCCTCTGCTGTCAATATTAAGGAAGTTACAGCAACCTCCACACTACTTTGGTCGTTTACACCATGATCCACTGACTTTTTGGCATGTTGGGCACCATATTCAGATGTTTCAGGGCATGGCCGATCATTTGAACAAAATTCTGGGCCTCTGCTGTCAATATTAAGGAAGTTACTGATCCACTGACTTTTTGGCATGTTCGGCACCATATTCAGATGTTTCAGGCCATGGGCAACCATTTGAACAAAATTCTGGGCCTCTGCTGTCAATATTAAGGAAGTTACAGCAACCTCACCACTACTTTGGTCGTTTACACCATGATCCACTGACTTTTTGGCATGTTGGGCACCATATTCAGATGTTTCAGGGCATGGCCGATCATTTGAACAAAATTCTGGGCCTCTGCTGTCAATATTAAGGAAGTTACTGATCCACTGACTTTTTGGCATGTTCGGCACCATATTCTGATCTTTCAGGCCATGGGCAACCATTTGAACAAAATTCTGGGCCTCTGCTGTCAATATTAAGGAAGTTACAGCAACCTCCACACTACTTTGGTCGTTTACACCATGATCCACTGACTTTTTGGCATGTTGGGCACCATATTCAGATGTTTCAGGGCATGGCCGATCATTTGAACAAAATTCTGGGCCTCTGCTGTCAATATTAAGGAAGTTACTGATCCACTGACTTTTTGGCATGTTGGGCACCATATTCAGATGTTTCAGGGCATGGGCAATCATTTGAACAAAATTCTGGGCCTCTGCTGTCAATATTAAGGAAGTTACTGATCCACTGACTTTTTGGCATGTTCGGCACCATATTCTGATCTTTCAGGCCATGGGCAACCATTTGAACAAAATTCTGGGCCTCTGCTGTCAATATTAAGGAAGTTACAGCAACCTCCACACTACTTTGGTCGTTTACACCATGATCCACTGACTTTTTGGCATGTTGGGCACCATATTCAGATGTTTCAGGGCATGGCCGATCATTTGAACAAAATTCTGGGCCTCTGCTGTCAATATTAAGGAAGTTACTGATCCACTGACTTTTTGGCATGTTCGGCACCATATTCTGATCTTTCAGGCCATGGGCAACCATTTGAACAAAATTCTGGGCCTCTGCTGTCAATATTAAGGAAGTTACAGCAACCTCACCACTACTTTGGTCGTTTACACCATGATCCACTGACTTTTTGGCATGTTGGGCACCATATTCAGATGTTTCAGGGCATGGGCAATCATTTGAACAAAATTCTGGGCCTCTGCTGTCAATATTAAGGAAGTTACTGATCCACTGACTTTTTGGCATGTTCGGCACCATATTCTGATCTTTCAGGCCATGGGCAACCATTTGAACAAAATTCTGGGCCTCTGCTGTCAATATTAAGGAAGTTACTGATCCACTGACTTTTTGGCATGTTCGGCACCATATTCTGATCTTTCAGGCCATGGGCAACCATTTGAACAAAATTCTGGGCCTCTGCTGTCAATATTAAGGAAGTTACAGCGACCTCCACACTACTTTGGTCGTTTACACCATGATCCACTGACTTTTTGGCATGTTGGGCACCATATTCAGATGTTTCAGGGCATGGCCGATCATTTGAACAAAATTCTGGGCCTCTGCTGTCAATATTAAGGAAGTTACTGATCCACTGACTTTTTGGCATGTTCGGCACCATATTCAGATGTTTCAGGCCATGGGCAACCATTTGAACAAAATTCTGGGCCTCTGCTGTCAATATTAAGGAAGTTACAGCAACCTCCACACTACTTTGGTCGTTTACACCATGATCCACTGACTTTTTGGCATGTTGGGCACCATATTCAGATGTTTCAGGGCATGGCCGATCATTTGAACAAAATTCTGGGCCTCTGCTGTCAATATTAAGGAAGTTACTGATCCACTGACTTTTTGGCATGTTCGGCACCATATTCAGATGTTTCAGGCCATGGGCAACCATTTGAACAAAATTCTGGGCCTCTGCTGTCAATATTAAGGAAGTTACAGCAACCTCACCACTACTTTGGTCGTTTACACCATGATCCACTGACTTTTTGGCATGTTGGGCACCATATTCAGATGTTTCAGGGCATGGCCGATCATTTGAACAAAATTCTGGGCCTCTGCTGTCAATATTAAGGAAGTTACTGATCCACTGACTTTTTGGCATGTTCGGCACCATATTCTGATCTTTCAGGCCATGGGCAACCATTTGAACAAAATTCTGGGCCTCTGCTGTCAATATTAAGGAAGTTACAGCAACCTCCACACTACTTTGGTCGTTTACACCATGATCCACTGACTTTTTGGCATGTTGGGCACCATATTCAGATGTTTCAGGGCATGGCCGATCATTTGAACAAAATTCTGGGCCTCTGCTGTCAATATTAAGGAAGTTACTGATCCACTGACTTTTTGGCATGTTCGGCACCATGTTCAGATGTTTCAGGCCATGGGCAACCATTTGAACAAAATTCTGGGCCTCTGCTGTCAATATTAAGGAAGTTACAGCAACCTCACCACTACTTTGGTCGTTTACACCATGATCCACTGACTTTTTGGCATGTTGGGCACCATATTCAGATGTTTCAGGGCATGGGCAATCATTTGAACAAAATTCTGGGCCTCTGCTGTCAATATTAAGGAAGTTACTGATCCACTGACTTTTTGGCATGTTCGGCACCATATTCTGATCTTTCAGGCCATGGGCAACCATTTGAACAAAATTCTGGGCCTCTGCTGTCAATATTAAGGAAGTTACTGATCCACTGACTTTTTGGCATGTTCGGCACCATGTTCTGATCTTTCAGGCCATGGGCAACCATTTGAACAAAATTCTGGGCCTCTGCTGTCAATATTAAGGAAGTTACAGCAACCTCCACACTACTTCGGTCGTTTACACCATGATCCACTGACTTTTTGGCATGTTGGGCACCATATTCAGATGTTTCAGGGCATGGCCGATCATTTGAACAAAATTCTGGGCCTCTGCTGTCAATATTAAGGAAGTTACTGATCCACTGACTTTTTGGCATGTTCGGCACCATATTCTGATCTTTCAGGCCATGGGCAACCATTTGAACAAAATTCTGGGCCTCTGCTGTCAATATTAAGGAAGTTACAGCAACCTCACCACTACTTTGGTCGTTTACACCATGATCCACTGACTTTTTGGCATGTTGGGCACCATATTCAGATGTTTCAGGGCATGGGCAATCATTTGAACAAAATTCTGGGCCTCTGCTGTCAATATTAAGGAAGTTACTGATCCACTGACTTTTTGGCATGTTCGGCACCATATTCTGATCTTTCAGGCCATGGGCAACCATTTGAACAAAATTCTGGGCCTCTGCTGTCAATATTAAGGAAGTTACTGATCCACTGACTTTTTGGCATGTTCGGCACCATATTCTGATCTTTCAGGCCATGGGCAACCATTTGAACAAAATTCTGGGCCTCTGCTGTCAATATTAAGGAAGTTACAGCGACCTCCACACTACTTTGGTCGTTTACACCATGATCCACTGACTTTTTGGCATGTTGGGCACCATATTCAGATGTTTCAGGGCATGGCCGATCATTTGAACAAAATTCTGGGCCTCTGCTGTCAATATTAAGGAAGTTACTGATCCACTGACTTTTTGGCATGTTCGGCACCATATTCAGATGTTTCAGGCCATGGGCAACCATTTGAACAAAATTCTGGGCCTCTGCTGTCAATATTAAGGAAGTTACAGCAACCTCCACACTACTTTGGTCGTTTACACCATGATCCACTGACTTTTTGGCATGTTGGGCACCATATTCAGATGTTTCAGGGCATGGCCGATCATTTGAACAAAATTCTGGGCCTCTGCTGTCAATATTAAGGAAGTTACTGATCCACTGACTTTTTGGCATGTTCGGCACCATATTCAGATGTTTCAGGCCATGGGCAACCATTTGAACAAAATTCTGGGCCTCTGCTGTCAATATTAAGGAAGTTACAGCAACCTCACCACTACTTTGGTCGTTTACACCATGATCCACTGACTTTTTGGCATGTTGGGCACCATATTCAGATGTTTCAGGGCATGGCCGATCATTTGAACAAAATTCTGGGCCTCTGCTGTCAATATTAAGGAAGTTACTGATCCACTGACTTTTTGGCATGTTCGGCACCATATTCTGATCTTTCAGGCCATGGGCAACCATTTGAACAAAATTCTGGGCCTCTGCTGTCAATATTAAGGAAGTTACAGCAACCTCCACACTACTTTGGTCGTTTACACCATGATCCACTGACTTTTTGGCATGTTGGGCACCATATTCAGATGTTTCAGGGCATGGCCGATCATTTGAACAAAATTCTGGGCCTCTGCTGTCAATATTAAGGAAGTTACTGATCCACTGACTTTTTGGCATGTTCGGCACCATGTTCAGATGTTTCAGGCCATGGGCAACCATTTGAACAAAATTCTGGGCCTCTGCTGTCAATATTAAGGAAGTTACAGCAACCTCACCACTACTTTGGTCGTTTACACCATGATCCACTGACTTTTTGGCATGTTGGGCACCATATTCAGATGTTTCAGGGCATGGGCAATCATTTGAACAAAATTCTGGGCCTCTGCTGTCAATATTAAGGAAGTTACTGATCCACTGACTTTTTGGCATGTTCGGCACCATATTCTGATCTTTCAGGCCATGGGCAACCATTTGAACAAAATTCTGGGCCTCTGCTGTCAATATTAAGGAAGTTACTGATCCACTGACTTTTTGGCATGTTCGGCACCATGTTCTGATCTTTCAGGCCATGGGCAACCATTTGAACAAAATTCTGGGCCTCTGCTGTCAATATTAAGGAAGTTACAGCAACCTCCACACTACTTCGGTCGTTTACACCATGATCCACTGACTTTTTGGCATGTTGGGCACCATATTCAGATGTTTCAGGGCATGGCCGATCATTTGAACAAAATTCTGGGCCTCTGCTGTCAATATTAAGGAAGTTACTGATCCACTGACTTTTTGGCATGTTCGGCACCATATTCAGATGTTTCAGGCCATGGGCAACCATTTGAACAAAATTCTGGGCCTCTGCTGTCAATATTAAGGAAGTTACAGCAACCTCACCACTACTTTGGTCGTTTACACCATGATCCACTGACTTTTTGGCATGTTGGGCACCATATTCAGATGTTTCAGGGCATGGGCAATCATTTGAACAAAATTCTGGGCCTCTGCTGTCAATATTAAGGAAGTTACTGATCCACTGACTTTTTGGCATGTTCGGCACCATATTCTGATCTTTCAGGCCATGGGCAACCATTTGAACAAAATTCTGGGCCTCTGCTGTCAATATTAAGGAAGTTACAGCAACCTCCACACTACTTTGGTCGTTTACACCATGATCCACTGACTTTTTGGCATGTTGGGCACCATATTCAGACGTTTCAGGGCATGGCCGATCATTTGAACAAAATTCTGGGCCTCTGCTGTCAATATTAAGGAAGTTACTGATCCACTGACTTTTTGGCATGTTCGGCACCATATTCAGATGTTTCAGGCCATGGGCAACCATTTGAACAAAATTCTGGGCCTCTGCTGTCAATATTAAGGAAGTTACAGCAACCTCACCACTACTTTGGTCGTTTACACCATGATCCACTGACTTTTTGGCATGTTGGGCACCATATTCAGATGTTTCAGGGCATGGGCAATCATTTGAACAAAATTCTGGGCCTCTGCTGTCAATATTAAGGAAGTTACTGATCCACTGACTTTTTGGCATGTTCGGCACCATATTCTGATCTTTCAGGCCATGGGCAACCATTTGAACAAAATTCTGGGCCTCTGCTGTCAATATTAAGGAAGTTACTGATCCACTGACTTTTTGGCATGTTCGGCACCATGTTCTGATCTTTCAGGCCATGGGCAACCATTTGAACAAAATTCTGGGCCTCTGCTGTCAATATTAAGGAAGTTACAGCAACCTCCACACTACTTCGGTCGTTTACACCATGATCCACTGACTTTTTGGCATGTTGGGCACCATATTCAGATGTTTCAGGGCATGGCCGATCATTTGAACAAAATTCTGGGCCTCTGCTGTCAATATTAAGGAAGTTACTGATCCACTGACTTTTTGGCATGTTCGGCACCATATTCAGATGTTTCAGGCCATGGGCAACCATTTGAACAAAATTCTGGGCCTCTGCTGTCAATATTAAGGAAGTTACAGCAACCTCACCACTACTTTGGTCGTTTACACCATGATCCACTGACTTTTTGGCATGTTGGGCACCATATTCAGATGTTTCAGGGCATGGGCAATCATTTGAACAAAATTCTGGGCCTCTGCTGTCAATATTAAGGAAGTTACTGATCCACTGACTTTTTGGCATGTTCGGCACCATATTCTGATCTTTCAGGCCATGGGCAACCATTTGAACAAAATTCTGGGCCTCTGCTGTCAATATTAAGGAAGTTACTGATCCACTGACTTTTTGGCATGTTCGGCACCATATTCTGATCTTTCAGGCCATGGGCAACCATTTGAACAAAATTCTGGGCCTCTGCTGTCAATATTAAGGAAGTTACAGCAACCTCCACACTACTTTGGTCGTTTACACCATGATCCACTGACTTTTTGGCATGTTGGGCACCATATTCAGATGTTTCAGGGCATGGCCGATCATTTGAACAAAATTCTGGGCCTCTGCTGTCAATATTAAGGAAGTTACTGATCCACTGACTTTTTGGCATGTTGGGCACCATATTCAGATGTTTCAGGCCATGGGCAATCATTTGAACAAAATTCTGGGCCTCTGCTGTCAATATTAAGGAAGTTACTGATCCACTGACTTTTTGGCATGTTCGGCACCATATTCTGATCTTTCAGGCCATGGGCAACCATTTGAACAAAATTCTGGGCCTCTGCTGTCAATATTAAGGAAGTTACAGCAACCTCCACACTACTTTGGTCGTTTACACCATGATCCACTGACTTTTTGGCATGTTGGGCACCATATTCAGATGTTTCAGGGCATGGCCGATCATTTGAACAAAATTCTGGGCCTCTGCTGTCAATATTAAGGAAGTTACTGATCCACTGACTTTTTGGCATGTTCGGCACCATATTCTGATCTTTCAGGCCATGGGCAACCATTTGAACAAAATTCTGGGCCTCTGCTGTCAATATTAAGGAAGTTACAGCAACCTCACCACTACTTTGGTCGTTTACACCATGATCCACTGACTTTTTGGCATGTTGGGCACCATATTCAGATGTTTCAGGGCATGGGCAATCATTTGAACAAAATTCTGGGCCTCTGCTGTCAATATTAAGGAAGTTACTGATCCACTGACTTTTTGGCATGTTCGGCACCATATTCTGATCTTTCAGGCCATGGGCAACCATTTGAACAAAATTCTGGGCCTCTGCTGTCAATATTAAGGAAGTTACTGATCCACTGACTTTTTGGCATGTTCGGCACCATATTCTGATCTTTCAGGCCATGGGCAACCATTTGAACAAAATTCTGGGCCTCTGCTGTCAATATTAAGGAAGTTACAGCGACCTCCACACTACTTTGGTCGTTTACACCATGATCCACTGACTTTTTGGCATGTTGGGCACCATATTCAGATGTTTCAGGGCATGGCCGATCATTTGAACAAAATTCTGGGCCTCTGCTGTCAATATTAAGGAAGTTACTGATCCACTGACTTTTTGGCATGTTCGGCACCATATTCTGATCTTTCAGGCCATGGGCAACCATTTGAACAAAATTCTGGGCCTCTGCTGTCAATATTAAGGAAGTTACAGCAACCTCCACACTACTTTGGTCGTTTACACCATGATCCACTGACTTTTTGGCATGTTGGGCACCATATTCAGATGTTTCAGGGCATGGCCGATCATTTGAACAAAATTCTGGGCCTCTGCTGTCAATATTAAGGAAGTTACTGATCCACTGACTTTTTGGCATGTTCGGCACCATATTCAGATGTTTCAGGCCATGGGCAACCATTTGAACAAAATTCTGGGCCTCTGCTGTCAATATTAAGGAAGTTACAGCAACCTCACCACTACTTTGGTCGTTTACACCATGATCCACTGACTTTTTGGCATGTTGGGCACCATATTCAGATGTTTCAGGGCATGGCCGATCATTTGAACAAAATTCTGGGCCTCTGCTGTCAATATTAAGGAAGTTACTGATCCACTGACTTTTTGGCATGTTCGGCACCATATTCTGATCTTTCAGGCCATGGGCAACCATTTGAACAAAATTCTGGGCCTCTGCTGTCAATATTAAGGAAGTTACAGCAACCTCCACACTACTTTGGTCGTTTACACCATGATCCACTGACTTTTTGGCATGTTGGGCACCATATTCAGATGTTTCAGGGCATGGCCGATCATTTGAACAAAATTCTGGGCCTCTGCTGTCAATATTAAGGAAGTTACTGATCCACTGACTTTTTGGCATGTTCGGCACCATGTTCAGATGTTTCAGGCCATGGGCAACCATTTGAACAAAATTCTGGGCCTCTGCTGTCAATATTAAGGAAGTTACAGCAACCTCACCACTACTTTGGTCGTTTACACCATGATCCACTGACTTTTTGGCATGTTGGGCACCATATTCAGATGTTTCAGGGCATGGGCAATCATTTGAACAAAATTCTGGGCCTCTGCTGTCAATATTAAGGAAGTTACTGATCCACTGACTTTTTGGCATGTTCGGCACCATATTCTGATCTTTCAGGCCATGGGCAACCATTTGAACAAAATTCTGGGCCTCTGCTGTCAATATTAAGGAAGTTACTGATCCACTGACTTTTTGGCATGTTCGGCACCATGTTCTGATCTTTCAGGCCATGGGCAACCATTTGAACAAAATTCTGGGCCTCTGCTGTCAATATTAAGGAAGTTACAGCAACCTCCACACTACTTCGGTCGTTTACACCATGATCCACTGACTTTTTGGCATGTTGGGCACCATATTCAGATGTTTCAGGGCATGGCCGATCATTTGAACAAAATTCTGGGCCTCTGCTGTCAATATTAAGGAAGTTACTGATCCACTGACTTTTTGGCATGTTCGGCACCATATTCAGATGTTTCAGGCCGGGGGCAACCATTTGAACAAAATTCTGGGCCTCTGCTGTCAATATTAAGGAAGTTACAGCAACCTCACCACTACTTTGGTCGTTTACACCATGATCCACTGACTTTTTGGCATGTTGGGCACCATATTCAGATGTTTCAGGGCATGGGCAATCATTTGAACAAAATTCTGGGCCTCTGCTGTCAATATTAAGGAAGTTACTGATCCACTGACTTTTTGGCATGTTCGGCACCATATTCTGATCTTTCAGGCCATGGGCAACCATTTGAACAAAATTCTGGGCCTCTGCTGTCAATATTAAGGAAGTTACAGCAACCTCCACACTACTTTGGTCGTTTACACCATGATCCACTGACTTTTTGGCATGTTGGGCACCATATTCAGATGTTTCAGGGCATGGCCGATCATTTGAACAAAATTCTGGGCCTCTGCTGTCAATATTAAGGAAGTTACTGATCCACTGACTTTTTGGCATGTTCGGCACCATATTCAGATGTTTCAGGCCATGGGCAACCATTTGAACAAAATTCTGGGCCTCTGCTGTCAATATTAAGGAAGTTACAGCAACCTCACCACTACTTTGGTCGTTTACACCATGATCCACTGACTTTTTGGCATGTTGGGCACCATATTCAGATGTTTCAGGGCATGGGCAATCATTTGAACAAAATTCTGGGCCTCTGCTGTCAATATTAAGGAAGTTACTGATCCACTGACTTTTTGGCATGTTCGGCACCATATTCTGATCTTTCAGGCCATGGGCAACCATTTGAACAAAATTCTGGGCCTCTGCTGTCAATATTAAGGAAGTTACTGATCCACTGACTTTTTGGCATGTTCGGCACCATGTTCTGATCTTTCAGGCCATGGGCAACCATTTGAACAAAATTCTGGGCCTCTGCTGTCAATATTAAGGAAGTTACAGCAACCTCCACACTACTTCGGTCGTTTACACCATGATCCACTGACTTTTTGGCATGTTGGGCACCATATTCAGATGTTTCAGGGCATGGCCGATCATTTGAACAAAATTCTGGGCCTCTGCTGTCAATATTAAGGAAGTTACTGATCCACTGACTTTTTGGCATGTTCGGCACCATATTCAGATGTTTCAGGCCATGGGCAACCATTTGAACAAAATTCTGGGCCTCTGCTGTCAATATTAAGGAAGTTACAGCAACCTCACCACTACTTTGGTCGTTTACACCATGATCCACTGACTTTTTGGCATGTTGGGCACCATATTCAGATGTTTCAGGGCATGGGCAATCATTTGAACAAAATTCTGGGCCTCTGCTGTCAATATTAAGGAAGTTACTGATCCACTGACTTTTTGGCATGTTCGGCACCATATTCTGATCTTTCAGGCCATGGGCAACCATTTGAACAAAATTCTGGGCCTCTGCTGTCAATATTAAGGAAGTTACTGATCCACTGACTTTTTGGCATGTTCGGCACCATATTCTGATCTTTCAGGCCATGGGCAACCATTTGAACAAAATTCTGGGCCTCTGCTGTCAATATTAAGGAAGTTACTGATCCACTGACTTTTTGGCATGTTCGGCACCATGTTCTGATCTTTCAGGCCATGGGCAACCATTTGAACAAAATTCTGGGCCTCTGCTGTCAATATTAAGGAAGTTACAGCAACCTCCACACTACTTCGGTCGTTTACACCATGATCCACTGACTTTTTGGCATGTTGGGCACCATATTCAGATGTTTCAGGGCATGGCCGATCATTTGAACAAAATTCTGGGCCTCTGCTGTCAATATTAAGGAAGTTACTGATCCACTGACTTTTTGGCATGTTCGGCACCATATTCAGATGTTTCAGGCCATGGGCAACCATTTGAACAAAATTCTGGGCCTCTGCTGTCAATATTAAGGAAGTTACAGCAACCTCACCACTACTTTGGTCGTTTACACCATGATCCACTGACTTTTTGGCATGTTGGGCACCATATTCAGATGTTTCAGGGCATGGGCAATCATTTGAACAAAATTCTGGGCCTCTGCTGTCAATATTAAGGAAGTTACTGATCCACTGACTTTTTGGCATGTTCGGCACCATATTCTGATCTTTCAGGCCATGGGCAACCATTTGAACAAAATTCTGGGCCTCTGCTGTCAATATTAAGGAAGTTACTGATCCACTGACTTTTTGGCATGTTCGGCACCATATTCTGATCTTTCAGGCCATGGGCAACCATTTGAACAAAATTCTGGGCCTCTGCTGTCAATATTAAGGAAGTTACAGCAACCTCCACACTACTTTGGTCGTTTACACCATGATCCACTGACTTTTTGGCATGTTGGGCACCATATTCAGATGTTTCAGGGCATGGGCAATCATTTGAACAAAATTCTGGGCCTCTGCTGTCAATATTAAGGAAGTTACTGATCCACTGACTTTTTGGCATGTTCGGCACCATATTCTGATCTTTCAGGCCATGGGCAACCATTTGAACAAAATTCTGGGCCTCTGCTGTCAATATTAAGGAAGTTACAGCGACCTCCACACTACTTTGGTCGTTTACACCATGATCCACTGACTTTTTGGCATGTTGGGCACCATATTCAGATGTTTCAGGGCATGGCCGATCATTTGAACAAAATTCTGGGCCTCTGCTGTCAATATTAAGGAAGTTACTGATCCACTGACTTTTTGGCATGTTCGGCACCATATTCAGATGTTTCAGGCCATGGGCAACCATTTGAACAAAATTCTGGGCCTCTGCTGTCAATATTAAGGAAGTTACAGCAACCTCACCACTACTTTGGTCGTTTACACCATGATCCACTGACTTTTTGGCATGTTGGGCACCATATTCAGATGTTTCAGGGCATGGCCGATCATTTGAACAAAATTCTGGGCCTCTGCTGTCAATATTAAGGAAGTTACTGATCCACTGACTTTTTGGTATGTTCGGCACCATATTTTGATCTTTCAGGCCATGGGCAACCATTTGAACAAAATTCTGGGCCTCTGCTGTCAATATTAAGGAAGTTACAGCAACCTCCACACTACTTTGGTCGTTTACACCATGATCCACTGACTTTTTGGCATGTTGGGCACCATATTCAGATGTTTCAGGGCATGGCCGATCATTTGAACAAAATTCTGGGCCTCTGCTGTCAATATTAAGGAAGTTACTGATCCACTGACTTTTTGGCATGTTCGGCACCATATTCTGATCTTTCAGGCCATGGGCAACCATTTGAACAAAATTCTGGGCCTCTGCTGTCAATATTAAGGAAGTTACAGCGACCTCCACACTACTTTGGTCGTTTACACCATGATCCACTGACTTTTTGGCATGTTGGGCACCATATTCAGATGTTTCAGGGCATGGCCGATCATTTGAACAAAATTCTGGGCCTCTGCTGTCAATATTAAGGAAGTTACTGATCCACTGACTTTTTGGCATGTTCGGCACCATATTCAGATGTTTCAGGCCATGGGCAACCATTTGAACAAAATTCTGGGCCTCTGCTGTCAATATTAAGGAAGTTACAGCAACCTCACCACTACTTTGGTCGTTTACACCATGATCCACTGACTTTTCGGCATGTTGGGCACCATATTCAGATGTTTCAGGGCATGGGCAATCATTTGAACAAAATTCTGGGCCTCTGCTGTCAATATTAAGGAAGTTACTGATCCACTGACTTTTTGGCATGTTCGGCACCATATTCTGATCTTTCAGGCCATGGGCAACCATTTGAACAAAATTCTGGGCCTCTGCTGTCAATATTAAGGAAGTTACAGCAACCTCCACACTACTTTGGTCGTTTACACCATGATCCACTGACTTTTTGGCATGTTGGGCGCCATATTCAGATGTTTCAAGGCATGGCCGATCATTTGAACAAAATTCTGGGCCTCTGCTGTCAATATTAAGGAAGTTACTGATCCACTGACTTTTTGGCATGTTCGGCACCATATTCTGATCTTTCAGGCCATGGCCGATCATTTGAACAAAATTCTGGGCCTCTGCTGTCAATATTAAGGAAGTTACTGATCCACTGACTTTTTGGCATGTTCGGCACCATATTCAGATGTTTCAGGCCATGGGCAACCATTTGAACAAAATTCTGGGCCTCTGCTGTCAATATTAAGGAAGTTACAGCAACCTCACCACTACTTTGGTCGTTTACACCATGATCCACTGACTTTTTGGCATGTTGGGCACCATATTCAGATGTTTCAGGGCATGGGCAATCATTTGAACAAAATTCTGGGCCTCTGCTGTCAATATTAAGGAAGTTACTGATCCACTGACTTTTTGGCATGTTCGGCACCATATTCTGATCTTTCAGGCCATGGGCAACCATTTGAACAAAATTCTGGGCCTCTGCTGTCAATATTAAGGAAGTTACTGATCCACTGACTTTTTGGCATGTTCGGCACCATATTCTGATCTTTCAGGCCATGGGCAACCATTTGAACAAAATTCTGGGCCTCTGCTGTCAATATTAAGGAAGTTACAGCAACCTCCACACTACTTTGGTCGTTTACACCATGATCCACTGACTTTTTGGCATGTTGGGCACCATATTCAGATGTTTCAGGGCATGGCCGATCATTTGAACAAAATTCTGGGCCTCTGCTGTCAATATTAAGGAAGTTACTGATCCACTGACTTTTTGGTATGTTCGGCACCATATTCTGATCTTTCAGGCCATGGGCAACCATTTGAACAAAATTCTGGGCCTCTGCTGTCAATATTAAGGAAGTTACAGCAACCTCCACACTACTTTGGTCGTTTACACCATGATCCACTGACTTTTTGGCATGTTGGACACCATATTCAGATGTTCTAGGGCATGGGCAATCATTTGAACAAAATTCTGGGCCTCTGCTGTCAATATTAAGGAAGTTACTGATCCACTGACTTTTTGGCATGTTCGGCACCATATTCTGATCTTTCAGGCCATGGGCAACCATTTGAACAAAATTCTGGGCCTCTGCTGTCAATATTAAGGAAGTTACAGCAACCTCCACACTACTTTGGTCGTTTACACCATGATCCACTGACTTTTTGGCATGTTGGGCACCATATTCAGATGTTCTAGGGCATGGGCAATCATTTGAACAAAATTCTGGGCCTCTGCTGTCAATATTAAGGAAGTTACTGATCCACTGACTTTTTGGCATGTTCGGCACCATATTCTGATCTTTCAGGCCATGGGCAACCATTTGAACAAAATTCTGGGCCTCTGCTGTCAATATTAAGGAAGTTACAGCGACCTCCACACTACTTTGGTCGTTTACACCATGATCCACTGACTTTTTGGCATGTTGGGCACCATATTCAGATATTTCAGGGCATGGCCGATCATTTGAACAAAATTCTGGGCCTCTGCTGTCAATATTAAGGAAGTTACTGATCCACTGACTTTTTGGCATGTTCGGCACCATATTCTGATCTTTCAGGCCATGGCCGATCATTTGAACAAAATTCTGGGCCTCTGCTGTCAATATTAAGGAAGTTACTGATCCACCGACTTTTTGGCATGTTCGGCACCATATTCTGATCTTTCAGGCCATGGGCAACCATTTGAACAAAATTCTGGGCCTCTGCTGTCAATATTAAGGAAGTTACAGCAACCTCCACACTACTTTGGTCGTTTACACCATGATCCACTGACTTTTTGGCATGTTGGGCACCATATTCAGATGTTTCACGGCATGGCCGATCATTTGAACAAAATTCTGGGCCTCTGCTGTCAATATTAAGGAAGTTACTGATCCACTGACTTTTTGGCATGTTCGGCACCATATTCTGATCTTTCAGGCCATGGGCAACCATTTGAACAAAATTCTGGGCCTCTGCTGTCAATATTAAGGAAGTTACAGCGACCTCCACACTACTTTGGTCGTTTACACCATGATCCACTGACTTTTTGGCATGTTGGGCACCATATTCAGATGTTTCAGGGCATGGCCGATCATTTGAACAAAATTCTGGGCCTCTGCTGTCAATATTAAGGAAGTTACTGATCCACTGACTTTTTGGCATGTTCGGCACCATATTCTGATCTTTCAGGCCATGGGCAACCATTTGAACAAAATTCTGGGCCTCTGCTGTCAATATTAAGGAAGTTACAGCAACCTCACCACTACTTTGGTCGTTTACACCATGATCCACTGACTTTTTGGCATGTTGGGCACCATATTCAGATGTTTCAGGGCATGGGCAATCATTTGAACAAATTTCTGGGCCTCTGCTGTCAATATTAAGGAAGTTACTGATCCACTGACTTTTTGGCATGTTCGGCACCATATTCTGATCTTTCAGGCCATGGGCAACCATTTGAACAAAATTCTGGGCCTCTGCTGTCAATATTAAGGAAGTTACTGATCCACTGACTTTTTGGCATGTTCGGCACCATATTCTGATCTTTCAGGCCATGGGCAACCATTTGAACAAAATTCTGGGCCTCTGCTGTCAATATTAAGGAAGTTACAGCAACCTCCACACTACTTTGGTCGTTTACACCATGATCCACTGACTTTTTGGCATGTTGGGCACCATATTCAGATGTTTCAGGGCATGGCCGATCATTTGAACAAAATTCTGGGCCTCTGCTGTCAATATTAAGGAAGTTACTGATCCACTGACTTTTTGGCATGTTCGGCACCATATTCTGATCTTTCAGGCCATGGGCAACCATTTGAACAAAATTCTGGGCCTCTGCTGTCAATATTAAGGAAGTTACAGCAACCTCCACACTACTTTGGTCGTTTACACCATGATCCACTGACTTTTTGGCATGTTGGGCACCATATTCAGATGTTTCAGGGCATGGGCAATCATTTGAACAAAATTCTGGGCCTCTGCTGTCAATATTAAGGAAGTTACTGATCCACTGACTTTTTGGCATGTTCGGCACCATATTCTGATCTTTCAGGCCATGGGCAACCATTTGAACAAAATTCTGGGCCTCTGCTGTCAATATTAAGGAAGTTACAGCAACCTCACCACTACTTTGGTCGTTTACACCATGATCCACTGACTTTTTGGCATGTTGGGCACCATATTCAGATGTTTCAGGGCATGGCCGATCATTTGAACAAAATTCTGGGCCTCTGCTGTCAATATTAAGGAAGTTACTGATCCACTGACTTTTTGGCATGTTGGGCACCATATTCAGATGTTTCAGGGCATGGCCGATCATTTGAACAAAATTCTGGGCCTCTGCTGTCAATATTAAGGAAGTTACTGATCCACTGACTTTTTGGCATGTTCGGCACCATATTCTGATCTTTCAGGCCATGGGCAACCATTTGAACAAAATTCTGGGCCTCTGCTGTCAATATTAAGGAAGTTACAGCAACCTCCACACTACTTTGGTCGTTTACACCATGATCCACTGACTTTTTGGCATGTTGGGCACCATATTCAGATGTTTCAGGGCATGGCCGATCATTTGAACAAAATTCTGGGCCTCTGCTGTCAATATTAAGGAAGTTACTGATCCACTGACTTTTTGGCATGTTCGGCACCATATTCAGATGTTTCAGGCCATGGGCAACCATTTGAACAAAATTCTGGGCCTCTGCTGTCAATATTAAGGAAGTTACAGCAACCTCCACACTACTTTGGTCGTTTACACCATGATCCACTAACTTTATGGCATGTTGGGCACCATATTCAGATGTTTCAGGGCATGGCCGATCATTTGAACAAAATTCTGGGCCTCTGCTGTCAATATTAAGGAAGTTACTGATCCACTGACTTTTTGGCATGTTCGGCACCATATTCAGATGTTTCAGGCCATGGGCAACCATTTGAACAAAATTCTGGGCCTCTGCTGTCAATATTAAGGAAGTTACAGCAACCTCCACACTACTTTGGTCGTTTACACCATGATCCACTGACTTTTTGGCATGTTGGGCACCATATTCAGATGTTCTAGGGCATGGGCAATCATTTGAACAAAATTCTGGGCCTCTGCTGTCAATATTAAGGAAGTTACTGATCCACTGACTTTTTGGCATGTTCGGCACCATATTCTGATCTTTCAGGCCATGGGCAACCATTTGAACAAAATTCTGGGCCTCTGCTGTCAATATTAAGGAAGTTACAGCGACCTCCACACTACTTTGGTCGTTTACACCATGATCCACTGACTTTTTGGCATGTTGGGCACCATATTCAGATGTTTCAGGGCATGGCCGATCATTTGAACAAAATTCTGGGCCTCTGCTGTCAATATTAAGGAAGTTACTGATCCACTGACTTTTTGGCATGTTCGGCACCATATTCTGATCTTTCAGGCCATGGGCAACCATTTGAACAAAATTCTGGGCCTCTGCTGTCAATATTAAGGAAGTTACAGCAACCTCCACACTACTTTGGTCGTTTACACCATGATCCACTGACTTTTTGGCATGTTGGGCACCATATTCAGATGTTTCAGGGCATGGCCGATCATTTGAACAAAATTCTGGGCCTCTGCTGTCAATATTAAGGAAGTTACTGATCCACTGACTTTTTGGCATGTTCGGCACCATATTCTGATCTTTCAGGCCATTGGCAACCATTTGAACAAAATTCTGGGCCTCTGCTGTCAATATTAAGGAAGTTACTGATCCACTGACTTTTTGGCATGTTCGGCACCATATTCTGATCTTTCGGGCCATGGGCAACCATTTGAACAAAATTCTGGGCCTCTGCTGTCAATATTAAGGAAGTTACAGCAACCTCCACACTACTTTGGTCGTTTACACCATGATCCACTGACTTTTTGGCATGTTGGGCACCATATTCAGATGTTTCAGGGCATGGCCGATCATTTGAACAAAATTCTGGGCCTCTGCTGTCAATATTAAGGAAGTTACTGATCCACTGACTTTTTGGCATGTTCGGCACCATATTCTGATCTTTCAGGCCATGGGCAACCATTTGAACAAAATTCTGGGCCTCTGCTGTCAATATTAAGGAAGTTACAGCAACCTCCACACTACTTTGGTCGTTTACACCATGATCCACTGACTTTTTGGCATGTTGGGCACCATATTCAGATGTTTCAGGGCATGGCCGATCATTTGAACAAAATTCTGGGCCTCTGCTGTCAATATTAAGGAAGTTACTGATCCACTGACTTTTTGGCATGTTGGGCACCATATTCAGATGTTTCAGGGCATGGCCGATCATTTGAACAAAATTCTGGGCCTCTGCTGTCAATATTAAGGAAGTTACTGATCCACTGACTTTTTGGCATGTTCGGCACCATATTCTGATCTTTCAGGCCATGGGCAACCATTTGAACAAAATTCTGGGCCTCTGCTGTCAATATTAAGGAAGTTACAGCAACCTCCACACTACTTTGGTCGTTTACACCATGATCCACTGACTTTTTGGCATGTTGGGCACCATATTCAGATGTTTCAGGGCATGGCCGATCATTTGAACAAAATTCTGGGCCTCTGCTGTCAATATTAAGGAAGTTACTGATCCACTGACTTTTTGGCATGTTCGGCACCATATTCAGATGTTTCAGGCCATGGGCAACCATTTGAACAAAATTCTGGGCCTCTGCTGTCAATATTAAGGAAGTTACAGCAACCTCCACACTACTTTGGTCGTTTACACCATGATCCACTAACTTTATGGCATGTTGGGCACCATATTCAGATGTTTCAGGGCATGGCCGATCATTTGAACAAAATTCTGGGCCTCTGCTGTCAATATTAAGGAAGTTACTGATCCACTGACTTTTTGGCATGTTCGGCACCATATTCAGATGTTTCAGGCCAAGGGCAACGATTTGAACAAAATTCTGGGCCTCTGCTGTCAATATTAAGGAAGTTACAGCAACCTCCACACTACTTTGGTCGTTTACACCATGATCCACTGACTTTTTGGCATGTTGGGCACCATATTCAGATGTTCTAGGGCATGGGCAATCATTTGAACAAAATTCTGGGCCTCTGCTGTCAATATTAAGGAAGTTACTGATCCACTGACTTTTTGGCATGTTCGGCACCATATTCTGATCTTTCAGGCCATGGGCAACCATTTGAACAAAATTCTGGGCCTCTGCTGTCAATATTAAGGAAGTTACAGCGACCTCCACACTACTTTGGTCGTTTACACCATGATCCACTGACTTTTTGGCATGTTGGGCACCATATTCAGATGTTTCAGGGCATGGCCGATCATTTGAACAAAATTCTGGGCCTCTGCTGTCAATATTAAGGAAGTTACTGATCCACTGGTTTTTTGGCATGTTCGGCACCATATTCTGATCTTCTAGGCCATGGGCAACCATTTGAACAAAATTCTGGGCCTCTGCTGTCAATATTAAGGAAGTTACAGCAACCTCCACACTACTTTGGTCGTTTACACCATGATCCACTGACTTTATGCCATGTTGGGCACCATATTCAGATGTTTCAGGGCATGGCCGATCATTTGAACAAAATTCTGGGCCTCTGCTGTCAATATTAAGGAAGTTACTGATCCACTGACTTTTTGGCATGTTCGGCACCATATTCTGATCTTTCAGGCCATGGGCAACCATTTGAACAAAATTCTGGGCCTCTGCGGTCAATATTAAGGAAGTTACAGCAACCTCCACACTACTTTGGTCGTTTACACCATGATCCACTGACTTTTTGGCATGTTGGGCACCATATTCAGATGTTCTAGGGCATGGGCAATCATTTGAACAAAATTCTGGGCCTCTGCTGTCAATATTAAGGAAGTTACTGATCCACTGACTTTTTGGCATGTTCGGCACCATATTCTGATCTTTCAGGCCATGGGCAACCATTTGAACAAAATTCTGGGCCTCTGCTGTCAATATTAAGGAAGTTACAGCGACCTCCACACTACTTTGGTCGTTTACACCATGATCAACTGACTTTTTGGCATGTTGGGCACCATATTCAGATGTTTCAGGGCATGGCCGATCATTTGAACAAAATTCTGGGCCTCTGCTGTCAATATTAAGGAAGTTACTGATCCACTGACTTTTTGGCATGTTCGGCACCATATTCTGATCTTTCAGGCCGTGGGCAACCATTTGAACAAAATTCTGGGCCTCTGCTGTCAATATTAAGGAAGTTACAGCAACCTCCACACTACTTTGGTCGTTTACACCATGATCCACTGACTTTTTGGCATGTTGGGCACCATATTCAGATGTTTCAGGGCATGGCCGATCATTTGAACAAAATTTTGGGCCTCTGCTGTCAATATTAAGGAAGTTACTGATCCACTGACTTTTTGGCATGTTCGGCACCATATTCAGATGTTTCAGGCCATGGGCAACCATTTGAACAAAATTCTGGGCCTCTGCTGTCAATATTAAGGAAGTTACAGCAACCTCACCACTACTTTGGTCGTTTACACCATGATCCACTGACTTTTTGGCATGTTGGGCACCATATTCAGATGTTTCAGGGTATGGGCAATCATTTGAACAAAATTCTGGGCCTCTGCTGTCAATATTAAGGAAGTTACTGATCCACTGACTTTTTGGCATGTTCGGCACCATATTCTGATCTTTCAGGCCATTGGCAACCATTTGAACAAAATTCTGGGCCTCTGCTGTCAATATTAAGGAAGTTACTGATCCACTGACTTTTTGGCATGTTCGGCACCATATTCTGATCTTTCAGGCCATGGGCAACCATTTGAACAAAATTCTGGGCCTCTGCTGTCAATATTAAGGAAGTTACAGCAACCTCCACACTACTTTGGTCGTTTACACCATGATCCACTGACTTTTTGGCATGTTGGGCACCATATTCAGATGTTTCAGGGCATGGCCGATCATTTGAACAAAATTCTGGGCCTCTGCTGTCAATATTAAGGAAGTTACTGATCCACTGACTTTTTGGCATGTTCGGCACCATATTCTGATCTTTCAGGCCATGGGCAACCATTTGAACAAAATTCTGGGCCTCTGCTGTCAATATTAAGGAAGTTACAGCAACCTCCACACTACTTTGGTCGTTTACACCATGATCCACTGACTTTTTGGCATGTTGGGCACCATATTCAGATGTTTCAGGGCATGGCCGATCATTTGAACAAAATTCTGGGCCTCTGCTGTCAATATTAAGGAAGTTACTGATCCACTGACTTTTTGGCATGTTCGGCACCATATTCAGATGTTTCAGGCCATGGGCAACCATTTGAACAAAATTCTGGGCCTCTGCTGTCAATATTAAGGAAGTTACAGCAACCTCACCACTACTTTGGTCGTTTACACCATGATCCACTGACTTTTTGGCATGTTGGGCACCATATTCAGATGTTTCAGGGCATGGGCAATCATTTGAACAAAATTCTGGGCCTCTGCTGTCAATATTAAGGAAGTTACTGATCCACTGACTTTTTGGCATGTTCGGCACCATATTCTGATCTTTCAGGCCATGGGCAACCATTTGAACAAAATTCTGGGCCTCTGCTGTCAATATTAAGGAAGTTACAGCAACCTCACCACTACTTTGGTCGTTTACACCATGATCCACTGACTTTTTGGCATGTTGGGCACCATATTCAGATGTTTCAGGGCATGGCCGATCATTTGAACAAAATTCTGGGCCTCTGCTGTCAATATTAAGGAAGTTACTGATCCACTGACTTTTTGGCATGTTGGGCACCATATTCAGATGTTTCAGGGCATGGCCGATCATTTGAACAAAATTCTGGGCCTCTGCTGTCAATATTAAGGAAGTTACTGATCCACTGACTTTTTGGCATGTTCGGCACCATATTCTGATCTTTCAGGCCATGGGCAACCATTTGAACAAAATTCTGGGCCTCTGCTGTCAATATTAAGGAAGTTACAGCAACCTCCACACTACTTTGGTCGTTTACACCATGATCCACTGACTTTTTGGCATGTTGGGCACCATATTCAGATGTTTCAGGGCATGGCCGATCATTTGAACAAAATTCTGGGCCTCTGCTGTCAATATTAAGGAAGTTACTGATCCACTGACTTTTTGGCATGTTCGGCACCATATTCAGATGTTTCAGGCCATGGGCAACCATTTGAACAAAATTCTGGGCCTCTGCTGTCAATATTAAGGAAGTTACAGCAACCTCCACACTACTTTGGTCGTTTACACCATGATCCACTAACTTTATGGCATGTTGGGCACCATATTCAGATGTTTCAGGGCATGGCCGATCATTTGAACAAAATTCTGGGCCTCTGCTGTCAATATTAAGGAAGTTACTGATCCACTGACTTTTTGGCATGTTCGGCACCATATTCAGATGTTTCAGGCCATGGGCAACCATTTGAACAAAATTCTGGGCCTCTGCTGTCAATATTAAGGAAGTTACAGCAACCTCCACACTACTTTGGTCGTTTACACCATGATCCACTGACTTTTTGGCATGTTGGGCACCATATTCAGATGTTCTAGGGCATGGGCAATCATTTGAACAAAATTCTGGGCCTCTGCTGTCAATATTAAGGAAGTTACTGATCCACTGACTTTTTGGCATGTTCGGCACCATATTCTGATCTTTCAGGCCATGGGCAACCATTTGAACAAAATTCTGGGCCTCTGCTGTCAATATTAAGGAAGTTACAGCGACCTCCACACTACTTTGGTCGTTTACACCATGATCCACTGACTTTTTGGCATGTTGGGCACCATATTCAGATGTTTCAGGGCATGGCCGATCATTTGAACAAAATTCTGGGCCTCTGCTGTCAATATTAAGGAAGTTACTGATCCACTGGTTTTTTGGCATGTTCGGCACCATATTCTGATCTTCTAGGCCATGGGCAACCATTTGAACAAAATTCTGGGCCTCTGCTGTCAATATTAAGGAAGTTACAGCAACCTCCACACTACTTTGGTCGTTTACACCATGATCCACTGACTTTATGCCATGTTGGGCACCATATTCAGATGTTTCAGGGCATGGCCGATCATTTGAACAAAATTCTGGGCCTCTGCTGTCAATATTAAGGAAGTTACTGATCCACTGACTTTTTGGCATGTTCGGCACCATATTCTGATCTTTCAGGCCATGGGCAACCATTTGAACAAAATTCTGGGCCTCTGCGGTCAATATTAAGGAAGTTACAGCAACCTCCACACTACTTTGGTCGTTTACACCATGATCCACTGACTTTTTGGCATGTTGGGCACCATATTCAGATGTTCTAGGGCATGGGCAATCATTTGAACAAAATTCTGGGCCTCTGCTGTCAATATTAAGGAAGTTACTGATCCACTGACTTTTTGGCATGTTCGGCACCATATTCTGATCTTTCAGGCCATGGGCAACCATTTGAACAAAATTCTGGGCCTCTGCTGTCAATATTAAGGAAGTTACAGCGACCTCCACACTACTTTGGTCGTTTACACCATGATCCACTGACTTTTTGGCATGTTGGGCACCATATTCAGATGTTTCAGGCCATGGCCGATCATTTGAACAAAATTCTGGGCCTCTGCTGTCAATATTAAGGAAGTTACTGATCCACTGACTTTTTGGCATGTTCGGCACCATATTCTGATCTTTCAGGCCATGGGCAACCATTTGAACAAAATTCTGGGCCTCTGCTGTCAATATTAAGGAAGTTACAGCAACCTCACCACTACTTTGGTCGTTTACACCATGATCCACTGACTTTTTGGCATGTTGGGCACCATATTCAGATGTTTCAGGGCATGGCCGATCATTTGAACAAAATTCTGGGCCTCTGCTGTCAATATTAAGGAAGTTACTGATCCACTGACTTTTTGGCATGTTCGGCACCATATTCAGATGTTTCAGGCCATGGGCAACCATTTGAACAAAATTCTGGGCCTCTGCTGTCAATATTAAGGAAGTTACAGCAACCTCACCACTACTTTGGTCGTTTACACCATGATCCACTGACTTCTTGGCATGTTGGGCACCATATTCAGATGTTTCAGGGCATGGGCAATCATTTGAACAAAATTCTGGGCCTCTGCTGTCAATATTAAGGAAGTTACTGATCCACTGACTTTTTGGCATGTTCGGCACCATATTCTGATCTTTCAGGCCATGGGCAACCATTTGAACAAAATTCTGGGCCTCTGCTGTCAATATTAAGGAAGTTACAGCAACCTCACCACTACTTTGGTCGTTTACACCATGATCCACTGACTTTTTGGCATGTTGGGCACCATATTCAGATGTTTCAGGGCATGGCCGATCATTTGAACAAAATTCTGGGCCTCTGCTGTCAATATTAAGGAAGTTACTGATCCACTGACTTTTTGGCATGTTGGGCACCATATTCAGATGTTTCAGGGCATGGCCGATCATTTGAACAAAATTCTGGGCCTCTGCTGTCAATATTAAGGAAGTTACTGATCCACTGACTTTTTGGCATGTTCGGCACCATATTCTGATCTTTCAGGCCATGGGCAACCATTTGAACAAAATTCTGGGCCTCTGCTGTCAATATTAAGGAAGTTACAGCAACCTCACCACTACTTTGGTCGTTTACACCATGATCCACTGACTTTTTGGCATGTTGGGCACCATATTCAGATGTTTCAGGGCATGGCCGATCATTTGAACAAAATTCTGGGCCTCTGCTGTCAATATTAAGGAAGTTACTGATCCACTGACTTTTTGGCATGTTCGGCACCATATTCAGATGTTTCAGGCCATGGGCAACCATTTGAACAAAATTCTGGGCCTCTGCTGTCAATATTAAGGAAGTTACAGCAACCTCCACACTACTTTGGTCGTTTACACCATGATCCACTAACTTTATGGCATGTTGGGCACCATATTCAGATGTTTCAGGGCATGGCCGATCATTTGAACAAAATTCTGGGCCTCTGCTGTCAATATTAAGGAAGTTACTGATCCACTGACTTTTTGGCATGTTCGGCACCATATTCAGATGTTTCAGGCCATGGGCAACCATTTGAACAAAATTCTGGGCCTCTGCTGTCAATATTAAGGAAGTTACAGCAACCTCCACACTACTTTGGTCGTTTACACCATGATCCACTGACTTTTTGGCATGTTGGGCACCATATTCAGATGTTCTAGGGCATGGGCAATCATTTGAACAAAATTCTGGGCCTCTGCTGTCAATATTAAGGAAGTTACTGATCCACTGACTTTTTGGCATGTTCGGCACCATATTCAGATGTTTCAGGCCATGGGCAACCATTTGAACAAAATTCTGGGCCTCTGCTGTCAATATTAAGGAAGTTACAGCAACCTCCACACTACTTTGGTCGTTTACACCATGATCCACTGACTTTTTGGCATGTTGGGCACCATATTCAGATGTTCTAGGGCATGGGCAATCATTTGAACAAAATTCTGGGCCTCTGCTGTCAATATTAAGGAAGTTACTGATCCACTGACTTTTTGGCATGTTCGGCACCATATTCTGATCTTTCAGGCCATGGGCAACCATTTGAACAAAATTCTGGGCCTCTGCTGTCAATATTAAGGAAGTTACAGCGACCTCCACACTACTTTGGTCGTTTACACCATGATCCACTGACTTTTTGGCATGTTGGGCACCATATTCAGATGTTTCAGGGCATGGCCGATCATTTGAACAAAATTCTGGGCCTCTGCTGTCAATATTAAGGAAGTTACTGATCCACTGGTTTTTTGGCATGTTCGGCACCATATTCTGATCTTCTAGGCCATGGGCAACCATTTGAACAAAATTCTGGGCCTCTGCTGTCAATATTAAGGAAGTTACAGCAACCTCCACACTACTTTGGTCGTTTACACCATGATCCACTGACTTTATGCCATGTTGGGCACCATATTCAGATGTTTCAGGGCATGGCCGATCATTTGAACAAAATTCTGGGCCTCTGCTGTCAATATTAAGGAAGTTACAGCAACCTCCACACTACTTTGGTCGTTTACACCATGATCCACTGACTTTTTGGCATGTTGGGCACCATATTCAGATGTTCTAGGGCATGGGCAATCATTTGAACAAAATTCTGGGCCTCTGCTGTCAATATTAAGGAAGTTACTGATCCACTGACTTTTTGGCATGTTCGGCACCATATTCTGATCTTTCAGGCCATGGGCAACCATTTGAACAAAATTCTGGGCCTCTGCTGTCAATATTAAGGAAGTTACAGCGACCTCCACACTACTTTGGTCGTTTACACCATGATCCACTGACTTTTTGGCATGTTGGGCACCATATTCAGATGTTTCAGGCCATGGCCGATCATTTGAACAAAATTCTGGGCCTCTGCTGTCAATATTAAGGAAGTTACTGATCCACTGACTTTTTGGCATGTTCGGCACCATATTCTGATCTTTCAGGCCATGGGCAACCATTTGAACAAAATTCTGGGCCTCTGCTGTCAATATTAAGGAAGTTACAGCAACCTCACCACTACTTTGGTCGTTTACACCATGATCCACTGACTTTTTGGCATGTTGGGCACCATATTCAGATGTTTCAGGGCATGGCCGATCATTTGAACAAAATTCTGGGCCTCTGCTGTCAATATTAAGGAAGTTACTGATCCACTGACTTTTTGGCATGTTCGGCACCATATTCAGATGTTTCAGGCCATGGGCAACCATTTGAACAAAATTCTGGGCCTCTGCTGTCAATATTAAGGAAGTTACAGCAACCTCACCACTACTTTGGTCGTTTACACCATGATCCACTGACTTCTTGGCATGTTGGGCACCATATTCAGATGTTTCAGGGCATGGGCAATCATTTGAACAAAATTCTGGGCCTCTGCTGTCAATATTAAGGAAGTTACTGATCCACTGACTTTTTGGCATGTTCGGCACCATATTCTGATCTTTCAGGCCATGGGCAACCATTTGAACAAAATTCTGGGCCTCTGCTGTCAATATTAAGGAAGTTACAGCAACCTCACCACTACTTTGGTCGTTTACACCATGATCCACTGACTTTTTGGCATGTTGGGCACCATATTCAGATGTTTCAGGGCATGGCCGATCATTTGAACAAAATTCTGGGCCTCTGCTGTCAATATTAAGGAAGTTACTGATCCACTGACTTTTTGGCATGTTGGGCACCATATTCAGATGTTTCAGGGCATGGCCGATCATTTGAACAAAATTCTGGGCCTCTGCTGTCAATATTAAGGAAGTTACTGATCCACTGACTTTTTGGCATGTTCGGCACCATATTCTGATCTTTCAGGCCATGGGCAACCATTTGAACAAAATTCTGGGCCTCTGCTGTCAATATTAAGGAAGTTACAGCAACCTCACCACTACTTTGGTCGTTTACACCATGATCCACTGACTTTTTGGCATGTTGGGCACCATATTCAGATGTTTCAGGGCATGGCCGATCATTTGAACAAAATTCTGGGCCTCTGCTGTCAATATTAAGGAAGTTACTGATCCACTGACTTTTTGGCATGTTCGGCACCATATTCAGATGTTTCAGGCCATGGGCAACCATTTGAACAAAATTCTGGGCCTCTGCTGTCAATATTAAGGAAGTTACAGCAACCTCCACACTACTTTGGTCGTTTACACCATGATCCACTAACTTTATGGCATGTTGGGCACCATATTCAGATGTTTCAGGGCATGGCCGATCATTTGAACAAAATTCTGGGCCTCTGCTGTCAATATTAAGGAAGTTACTGATCCACTGACTTTTTGGCATGTTCGGCACCATATTCAGATGTTTCAGGCCATGGGCAACCATTTGAACAAAATTCTGGGCCTCTGCTGTCAATATTAAGGAAGTTACAGCAACCTCCACACTACTTTGGTCGTTTACACCATGATCCACTGACTTTTTGGCATGTTGGGCACCATATTCAGATGTTCTAGGGCATGGGCAATCATTTGAACAAAATTCTGGGCCTCTGCTGTCAATATTAAGGAAGTTACTGATCCACTGACTTTTTGGCATGTTCGGCACCATATTCTGATCTTTCAGGCCATGGGCAACCATTTGAACAAAATTCTGGGCCTCTGCTGTCAATATTAAGGAAGTTACAGCGACCTCCACACTACTTTGGTCGTTTACACCATGATCCACTGACTTTTTGGCATGTTGGGCACCATATTCAGATGTTTCAGGGCATGGCCGATCATTTGAACAAAATTCTGGGCCTCTGCTGTCAATATTAAGGAAGTTACTGATCCACTGGTTTTTTGGCATGTTCGGCACCATATTCTGATCTTCTAGGCCATGGGCAACCATTTGAACAAAATTCTGGGCCTCTGCTGTCAATATTAAGGAAGTTACAGCAACCTCCACACTACTTTGGTCGTTTACACCATGATCCACTGACTTTATGCCATGTTGGGCACCATATTCAGATGTTTCAGGGCATGGCCGATCATTTGAACAAAATTCTGGGCCTCTGCTGTCAATATTAAGGAAGTTACTGATCCACTGACTTTTTGGCATGTTCGGCACCATATTCTGATCTTTCAGGCCATGGGCAACCATTTGAACAAAATTCTGGGCCTCTGCGGTCAATATTAAGGAAGTTACAGCAACCTCCACACTACTTTGGTCGTTTACACCATGATCCACTGACTTTTTGGCATGTTGGGCACCATATTCAGATGTTCTAGGGCATGGGCAATCATTTGAACAAAATTCTGGGCCTCTGCTGTCAATATTAAGGAAGTTACTGATCCACTGACTTTTTGGCATGTTCGGCACCATATTCTGATCTTTCAGGCCATGGGCAACCATTTGAACAAAATTCTGGGCCTCTGCTGTCAATATTAAGGAAGTTACAGCGACCTCCACACTACTTTGGTCGTTTACACCATGATCCACTGACTTTTTGGCATGTTGGGCACCATATTCAGATGTTTCAGGCCATGGCCGATCATTTGAACAAAATTCTGGGCCTCTGCTGTCAATATTAAGGAAGTTACTGATCCACTGACTTTTTGGCATGTTCGGCACCATATTCTGATCTTTCAGGCCATGGGCAACCATTTGAACAAAATTCTGGGCCTCTGCTGTCAATATTAAGGAAGTTACAGCAACCTCCACACTACTTTGGTCGTTTACACCATGATCCACTGACTTTTTGGCATGTTGGGCACCATATTCAGATGTTTCAGGGCATGGCCGATCATTTGAACAAAATTCTGGGCCTCTGCTGTCAATATTAAGGAAGTTACTGATCCACTGACTTTTTGGCATGTTCGGCACCATATTCAGATGTTTCAGGCCATGGGCAACCATTTGAACAAAATTCTGGGCCTCTGCTGTCAATATTAAGGAAGTTACAGCAACCTCACCACTACTTTGGTCGTTTACAACATGATCCACTGACTTTTTGGCATGTTGGGCACCATATTCAGATGTTTCAGGGCATGGGCAATCATTTGAACAAAATTCTGGGCCTCTGCTGTCAATATTAAGGAAGTTACTGATCCACTGACTTTTTGGCATGTTCGGCACCATATTCTGATCTTTCAGGCCATGGGCAACCATTTGAACAAAATTCTGGGCCTCTGCTGTCAATATTAAGGAAGTTACTGATCCACTGACTTTTTGGCATGTTTGGCACCATATTCTGATCTTTCAGGCCATGGGCAACCATTTGAACAAAATTCTGGGCCTCTGCTGTCAATATTAAGGAAGTTACAGCGACCTCCACACTACTTTGGTCGTTTACACCATGATCCACTGACTTTTTGGCATGTTGGGCACCATATTCAGATGTTTCAGGGCATGGCCGATCATTTGAACAAAATTCTGGGCCTCTGCTGTCAATATTAAGGAAGTTACTGATCCACTGACTTTTTGGCATGTTCGGCACCATATTCTGATCTTTCAGGCCATGGGCAACCATTTGAACAAAATTCTGGGCCTCTGCTGTCAATATTAAGGAAGTTACAGCAACCTCCACACTACTTTGGTCGTTTACACCATGATCCACTGACTTTTTGGCATGTTGGGCACCATATTCAGATGTTTCAGGGCATGGCCGATCATTTGAACAAAATTCTGGGCCTCTGCTGTCAATATTAAGGAAGTTACTGATCCACTGACTTTTTGGCATGTTCGGCACCATATTCTGATCTTTCAGGCCATGGGCAACCATTTGAACAAATTTCTGGGCCTCTGCTGTCAATATTAAGGAAGTTACAGCAACCTCCACACTACTTTGGTCGTTTACACCATGATCCACTGACTTTTTGGCATGTTGGGCACCATATTCAGATGTTTCAGGGCATGGCCGATCATTTGAACAAAATTCTGGGCCTCTGCTGTCAATATTAAGGAAGTTACTGATCCACTGACTTTTTGGCATGTTCGGCACCATATTCTGATCTTTCAGGCCATGGGCAACCATTTGAACAAAATTCTGGGCCTCTGCTGTCAATATTAAGGAAGTTACAGCGACCTCCACACTACTTTGGTCGTTTACACCATGATCCACTGACTTTTTGGCATGTTGGGCACCATATTCAGATGTTTCAGGGCATGGCCGATCATTTGAACAAAATTCTGGGCCTCTGCTGTCAATATTAAGGAAGTTACTGATCCACTGACTTTTTGGCATGTTCGGCACCATATTCTGATCTTTCAGGCCATGGGCAACCATTTGAACAAAATTCTGGGCCTCTGCTGTCAATATTAAGGAAGTTACAGCAACCTCCACACTACTTTGGTCGTTTACACCATGATCCACTGACTTTTTGGCATGTTGGGCACCATATTCAGATGTTTCAGGGCATGGCCGATCATTTGAACAAAATTCTGGGCCTCTGCTGTCAATATTAAGGAAGTTACTGATCCACTGACTTTTTGGCATGTTCGGCACCATATTCAGATGTTTCAGGCCATGGGCAACCATTTGAACAAAATTCTGGGCCTCTGCTGTCAATATTAAGGAAGTTACAGCAACCTCACCACTACTTTGGTCGTTTACACCATGATCCACTGACTTTTTGGCATGTTGGGCACCATATTCAGATGTTTCAGGGTATGGGCAATCATTTGAACAAAATTCTGGGCCTCTGCTGTCAATATTAAGGAAGTTACTGATCCACTGACTTTTTGGCATGTTCGGCACCATATTCTGATCTTTCAGGCCATTGGCAACCATTTGAACAAAATTCTGGGCCTCTGCTGTCAATATTAAGGAAGTTACTGATCCACTGACTTTTTGGCATGTTCGGCACCATATTCTGATCTTTCAGGCCATGGGCAACCATTTGAACAAAATTCTGGGCCTCTGCTGTCAATATTAAGGAAGTTACAGCAACCTCCACACTACTTTGGTCGTTTACACCATGATCCACTGACTTTTTGGCATGTTGGGCACCATATTCAGATGTTTCAGGGCATGGCCGATCATTTGAACAAAATTCTGGGCCTCTGCTGTCAATATTAAGGAAGTTACTGATCCACTGACTTTTTGGCATGTTCGGCACCATATTCTGATCTTTCAGGCCATGGGCAACCATTTGAACAAAATTCTGGGCCTCTGCTGTCAATATTAAGGAAGTTACAGCAACCTCCACACTACTTTGGTCGTTTACACCATGATCCACTGACTTTTTGGCATGTTGGGCACCATATTCAGATGTTTCAGGGCATGGCCGATCATTTGAACAAAATTCTGGGCCTCTGCTGTCAATATTAAGGAAGTTACTGATCCACTGACTTTTTGGCATGTTCGGCACCATATTCTGATCTTTCAGGCCATGGGCAACCATTTGAACAAAATTCTGGGCCTCTGCTGTCAATATTAAGGAAGTTACAGCGACCTCCAAACTACTTTGGTCGTTTACACCATGATCCACTGACTTTTTGGCATGTTGGGCACCATATTCAGATGTTTCAGGGCATGGCCGATCATTTGAACAAAATTCTGGGCCTCTGCTGTCAATATTAAGGAAGTTACTGATCCACTGACTTTTTGGCATGTTCGGCACCATATTCTGATCTTTCAGGCCATGGGCAACCATTTGACCAAAATTCTGGGCCTCTGCTGTCAATGTTAAGGAAGTTACAGCAACCTCCACACTACTTTGGTCGTTTACACCATGATCCACTGACTTTTTGGCATGTTGGGCACCATATTCAGATGTTTCAGGGCATGGCCGATCATTTGAACAAAATTCTGGGCCTCTGCTGTCAATATTAAGGAAGTTACTGATCCACTGACTTTTTGGCATGTTCGGCACCATATTCTGATCTTTCAGGCCATGGGCAACCATTTGAACAAAATTCTGGGCCTCTGCTGTCAATATTAAGGAAGTTACAGCAACCTCCACACTACTTTGGTCGTTTACACCATGATCCACTGACTTTTTGGCATGTTGGGCACCATATTCAGATGTTTCAGGGCATGGCCGATCATTTGAACAAAATTCTGGGCCTCTGCTGTCAATATTAAGGAAGTTACTGATCCACTGACTTTTTGGCATGTTCGGCACCATATTCAGATGTTTCAGGCCATGGGCAACCATTTGAACAAAATTCTGGGCCTCTGCTGTCAATATTAAGGAAGTTACAGCAACCTCACCACTACTTTGGTCGTTTACACCATGATCCACTGACTTTTTGGCATGTTGGGCACCATATTCAGATGTTTCAGGGCATGGCCGATCATTTGAACAAAATTCTGGGCCTCTGCTGTCAATATTAAGGAAGTTACTGATCCACTGACTTTTTGGCATGTTCGGCACCATATTCTGATCTTTCAGGCCATGGGCAACCATTTGAACAAAATTCTGGGCCTCTGCTGTCAATATTAAGGAAGTTACAGCAACCTCCACACTACTTTGGTCGTTTACACCATGATCCACTGACTTTTTGGCATGTTGGGCACCATATTCAGATGTTTCAGGGCATGGGCAATCATTTGAACAAAATTCTGGGCCTCTGCTGTCAATATTAAGGAAGTTACTGATCCACTGACTTTTTGGCATGTTCGGCACCATATTCTGATCTTTCAGGCCATGGGCAACCATTTGAACAAAATTCTGGGCCTCTGCTGTCAATATTAAGGAAGTTACAGCAACCTCACCACTACTTTGGTCGTTTACACCATGATCCACTGACTTTTTGGCATGTTGGGCACCATATTCAGATGTTTCAGGGTATGGGCAATCATTTGAACAAAATTCTGGGCCTCTGCTGTCAATATTAAGGAAGTTACTGATCCACTGACTTTTTGGCATGTTCGGCACCATATTCTGATCTTTCAGGCCATTGGCAACCATTTGAACAAAATTCTGGGCCTCTGCTGTCAATATTAAGGAAGTTACTGATCCACTGACTTTTTGGCATGTTCGGCACCATATTCTGATCTTTCAGGCCATGGGCAACCATTTGAACAAAATTCTGGGCCTCTGCTGTCAATATTAAGGAAGTTACAGCAACCTCCACACTACTTTGGTCGTTTACACCATGATCCACTGACTTTTTGGCATGTTGGGCACCATATTCAGATGTTTCAGGGCATGGCCGATCATTTGAACAAAATTCTGGGCCTCTGCTGTCAATATTAAGGAAGTTACTGATCCACTGACTTTTTGGCATGTTCGGCACCATATTCTGATCTTTCAGGCCATGGGCAACCATTTGAACAAAATTCTGGGCCTCTGCTGTCAATATTAAGGAAGTTACAGCAACCTCCACACTACTTTGGTCGTTTACACCATGATCCACTGACTTTTTGGCATGTTGGGCACCATATTCAGATGTTTCAGGGCATGGCCGATCATTTGAACAAAATTCTGGGCCTCTGCTGTCAATATTAAGGAAGTTACTGATCCACTGACTTTTTGGCATGTTCGGCACCATATTCTGATCTTTCAGGCCATGGGCAACCATTTGAACAAAATTCTGGGCCTCTGCTGTCAATATTAAGGAAGTTACAGCGACCTCCACACTACTTTGGTCGTTTACACCATGATCCACTGACTTTTTGGCATGTTGGGCACCATATTCAGATGTTTCAGGGCATGGCCGATCATTTGAACAAAATTCTGGGCCTCTGCTGTCAATATTAAGGAAGTTACTGATCCACTGACTTTTTGGCATGTTCGGCACCATATTCTGATCTTTCAGGCCATGGGCAACCATTTGAACAAAATTCTGGGCCTCTGCTGTCAATATTAAGGAAGTTACAGCAACCTCCACACTACTTTGGTCATTTACACCATGATCCACTGACTTTTTGGCATGTTGGGCACCATATTCAGATGTTTCAGGGCATGGCCGATCATTTGAACAAAATTCTGGGCCTCTGCTGTCAATATTAAGGAAGTTACTGATCCACTGACTTTTTGGCATGTTCGGCACCATATTCTGATCTTTCAGGCCATGGGCAACCATTTGAACAAAATTCTGGGCCTCTGCTGTCAATATTAAGGAAGTTACAGCAACCTCACCACTACTTTGGTCGTTTACACCATGATCCACTGACTTTTTGGCATGTTGGGCACCATATTCAGATGTTTCAGGGTATGGGCAATCATTTGAACAAAATTCTGGGCCTCTGCTGTCAATATTAAGGAAGTTACTGATCCACTGACTTTTTGGCATGTTCGGCACCATATTCTGATCTTTCAGGCCATTGGCAACCATTTGAACAAAATTCTGGGCCTCTGCTGTCAATATTAAGGAAGTTACTGATCCACTGACTTTTTGGCATGTTCGGCACCATATTCTGATCTTTCAGGCCATGGGCAACCATTTGAACAAAATTCTGGGCCTCTGCTGTCAATATTAAGGAAGTTACTGATCCACTGACTTTTTGGCATGTTCGGCACCATATTCTGATCTTTCAGGCCATGGGCAACCATTTGAACAAAATTCTGGGCCTCTGCTGTCAATATTAAGGAAGTTACAGCGACCTCCACACTACTTTGGTCGTTTACACCATGATCCACTGACTTTTTGGCATGTTGGGCACCATATTCAGATGTTTCAGGGCATGGCCGATCATTTGAACAAAATTCTGGGCCTCTGCTGTCAATATTAAGGAAGTTACTGATCCACTGACTTTTTGGCATGTTCGGCACCATATTCTGATCTTTCAGGCCATGGGCAACCATTTGAACAAAATTCTGGGCCTCTGCTGTCAATATTAAGGAAGTTACAGCAACCTCCACACTACTTTGGTCGTTTACACCATGATCCACTGACTTTTTGGCATGTTGGGCACCATATTCAGATGTTTCAGGGCATGGCCGATCATTTGAACAAAATTCTGGGCCTCTGCTGTCAATATTAAGGAAGTTACTGATCCACTGACTTTTTGGCATGTTCGGCACCATATTCAGATGTTTCAGGCCATGGGCAACCATTTGAACAAAATTCTGGGCCTCTGCTGTCAATATTAAGGAAGTTACAGCAACCTCACCACTACTTTGGTCGTTTACACCATGATCCACTGACTTTTTGGCATGTTGGGCACCATATTCAGATGTTTCAGGGCATGGCCGATCATTTGAACAAAATTCTGGGCCTCTGCTGTCAATATTAAGGAAGTTACTGATCCACTGACTTTTTGGCATGTTCGGCACCATATTCTGATCTTTCAGGCCATGGGCAACCATTTGAACAAAATTCTGGGCCTCTGCTGTCAATATTAAGGAAGTTACAGCAACCTCCACACTACTTTGGTCGTTTACACCATGATCCACTGACTTTTTGGCATGTTGGGCACCATATTCAGATGTTTCAGGGCATGGCCGATCATTTGAACAAAATTCTGGGCCTCTGCTGTCAATATTAAGGAAGTTACTGATCCACTGACTTTTTGGCATGTTCGGCACCATATTCAGATGTTTCAGGCCATGGGCAACCATTTGAACAAAATTCTGGGCCTCTGCTGTCAATATTAAGGAAGTTACAGCAACCTCACCACTACTTTGGTCGTTTACACCATGATCCACTGACTTTTTGGCATGTTGGGCACCATATTCAGATGTTTCAGGGCATGGGCAATCATTTGAACAAAATTCTGGGCCTCTGCTGTCAATATTAAGGAAGTTACTGATCCACTGACTTTTTGGCATGTTCGGCACCATATTCTGATCTTTCAGGCCATGGGCAACCATTTGAACAAAATTCTGGGCCTCTGCTGTCAATATTAAGGAAGTTACAGCGACCTCCACACTACTTTGGTCGTTTACACCATGATCCACTGACTTTTTGGCATGTTGGGCACCATATTCAGATGTTTCAGGGCATGGCCGATCATTTGAACAAAATTCTGGGCCTCTGCTGTCAATATTAAGGAAGTTACTGATCCACTGACTTTTTGGCATGTTCGGCACCATATTCTGATCTTTCAGGCCATGGGCAACCATTTGAACAAAATTCTGGGCCTCTGCTGTCAATATTAAGGAAGTTACAGCAACCTCACCACTACTTTGGTCGTTTACACCATGATCCACTGACTTTTTGGCATGTTGGGCACCATATTCAGATGTTTCAGGGCATGGGCAATCATTTGAACAAAATTCTGGGCCTCTGCTGTCAATATTAAGGAAGTTACTGATCCACTGACTTTTTGGCATGTTCGGCACCATATTCTGATCTTTCAGGCCATGGGCAACCATTTGAACAAAATTCTGGGCCTCTGCTGTCAATATTAAGGAAGTTACAGCAACCTCCACACTACTTTGGTCGTTTACACCATGATCCACTGACTTTTTGGCATGTTGGGCACCATATTCAGATGTTTCAGGGCATGGCCGATCATTTGAACAAAATTCTGGGCCTCTGCTGTCAATATTAAGGAAGTTACTGATCCACTGACTTTTTGGCATGTTCGGCACCATATTCTGATCTTTCAGGCCATGGGCAACCATTTGAACAAAATTCTGGGCCTCTGCTGTCAATATTAAGGAAGTTACTGATCCACTGACTTTTTGGCATGTTCGGCACCATATTCTGATCTTTCAGGCCATGGGCAACCATTTGAACAAAATTCTGGGCCTCTGCTGTCAATATTAAGGAAGTTACAGCGACCTCCACACTACTTTGGTCGTTTACACCATGATCCACTGACTTTTTGGCATGTTGGGCACCATATTCAGATGTTTCAGGGCATGGCCGATCATTTGAACAAAATTCTGGGCCTCTGCTGTCAATATTAAGGAAGTTACTGATCCACTGACTTTTTGGCATGTTCGGCACCATATTCTGATCTTTCAGGCCATGGGCAACCATTTGAACAAAATTCTGGGCCTCTGCTGTCAATATTAAGGAAGTTACAGCAACCTCCACACTACTTTGGTCGTTTACACCATGATCCACTGACTTTTTGGCATGTTGGGCACCATATTCAGATGTTTCAGGGCATGGCCGATCATTTGAACAAAATTCTGGGCCTCTGCTGTCAATATTAAGGAAGTTACTGATCCACTGACTTTTTGGCATGTTCGGCACCATATTCTGATCTTTCAGGCCATGGGCAACCATTTGAACAAAATTCTGGGCCTCTGCTGTCAATATTAAGGAAGTTACAGCAACCTCCACACTACTTTGGTCGTTTACACCATGATCCACTGACTTTTTGGCATGTTGGGCACCATATTCAGATGTTTCAGGGCATGGCCGATCATTTGAACAAAATTCTGGGCCTCTGCTGTCAATATTAAGGAAGTTACTGATCCACTGACTTTTTGGCATGTTCGGCACCATATTCTGATCTTTCAGGCCATGGGCAACCATTTGAACAAAATTCTGGGCCTCTGCTGTCAATATTAAGGAAGTTACAGCGACCTCCACACTACTTTGGTCGTTTACACCATGATCCACTGACTTTTTGGCATGTTGGGCACCATATTCAGATGTTTCAGGGCATGGCCGATCATTTGAACAAAATTCTGGGCCTCTGCTGTCAATATTAAGGAAGTTACTGATCCACTGACTTTTTGGCATGTTCGGCACCATATTCTGATCTTTCAGGCCATGGGCAACCATTTGAACAAAATTCTGGGCCTCTGCTGTCAATATTAAGGAAGTTACAGCAACCTCCACACTACTTTGGTCGTTTACACCATGATCCACTGACTTTTTGGCATGTTGGGCACCATATTCAGATGTTTCAGGGCATGGCCGATCATTTGAACAAAATTCTGGGCCTCTGCTGTCAATATTAAGGAAGTTACTGATCCACTGACTTTTTGGCATGTTCGGCACCATATTCAGATGTTTCAGGCCATGGGCAACCATTTGAACAAAATTCTGGGCCTCTGCTGTCAATATTAAGGAAGTTACAGCAACCTCACCACTACTTTGGTCGTTTACACCATGATCCACTGACTTTTTGGCATGTTGGGCACCATATTCAGATGTTTCAGGGCATGGCCGATCATTTGAACAAAATTCTGGGCCTCTGCTGTCAATATTAAGGAAGTTACTGATCCACTGACTTTTTGGCATGTTCGGCACCATATTCTGATCTTTCAGGCCATGGGCAACCATTTGAACAAAATTCTGGGCCTCTGCTGTCAATATTAAGGAAGTTACAGCAACCTCCACACTACTTTGGTCGTTTACACCATGATCCACTGACTTTTTGGCATGTTGGGCACCATATTCAGATGTTTCAGGGCATGGCCGATCATTTGAACAAAATTCTGGGCCTCTGCTGTCAATATTAAGGAAGTTACTGATCCACTGACTCTTTGGCATGTTCGGCACCATATTCAGATGTTTCAGGCCATGGGCAACCATTTGAACAAAATTCTGGGCCTCTGCTGTCAATATTAAGGAAGTTACAGCAACCTCACCACTACTTTGGTCGTTTACACCATGATCCACTGACTTTTTGGCATGTTGGGCACCATATTCAGATGTTTCAGGGCATGGGCAATCATTTGAACAAAATTCTGGGCCTCTGCTGTCAATATTAAGGAAGTTACTGATCCACTGACTTTTTGGCATGTTCGGCACCATATTCTGATCTTTCAGGCCATGGGCAACCATTTGAACAAAATTCTGGGCCTCTGCTGTCAATATTAAGGAAGTTACAGCGACCTCCACACTACTTTGGTCGTTTACACCATGATCCACTGACTTTTTGGCATGTTGGGCACCATATTCAGATGTTTCAGGGCATGGCCGATCATTTGAACAAAATTCTGGGCCTCTGCTGTCAATATTAAGGAAGTTACTGATCCACTGACTTTTTGGCATGTTCGGCACCATATTCTGATCTTTCAGGCCATGGGCAACCATTTGAACAAAATTCTGGGCCTCTGCTGTCAATATTAAGGAAGTTACAGCAACCTCACCACTACTTTGGTCGTTTACACCATGATCCACTGACTTTTTGGCATGTTGGGCACCATATTCAGATGTTTCAGGGCATGGCCGATCATTTGAACAAAATTCTGGGCCTCTGCTGTCAATATTAAGGAAGTTACTGATCCACTGACTTTTTGGCATGTTCGGCACCATATTCAGATCTTTCAGGCCATGGGCAACCATTTGAACAAAATTCTGGGCCTCTGCTGTCAATATTAAGGAAGTTACAGCAACCTCCACACTACTTTGGTCGTTTACACCATGATCCACTGACTTTTTGGCATGTTGGGCACCATATTCAGATGTTTCAGGGCATGGCCGATCATTTGAACAAAATTCTGGGCCTCTGCTGTCAATATTAAGGAAGTTACTGATCCACTGACTCTTTGGCATGTTCGGCACCATATTCTGATCTTTTAGGCCATGGGCAACCATTTGAACAAAATTCTGGGCCTCTGCTGTCAATATTAAGGAAGTTACAGCAACCTCACCACTACTTTGGTCGTTTACACCATGATCCACTGACTTTTTGGCATGTTGGGCACCATATTCAGATGTTTCAGGGCATGGGCAATCATTTGAACAAAATTCTGGGCCTCTGCTGTCAATATTAAGGAAGTTACTGATCCACTGACTTTTTGGCATGTTCGGCACCATATTCTGATCTTTCAGGCCATGGGCAACCATTTGAACAAAATTCTGGGCCTCTGCTGTCAATATTAAGGAAGTTACAGCGACCTCCACACTACTTTGGTCGTTTACACCATGATCCACTGACTTTTTGGCATGTTGGGCACCATATTCAGATGTTTCAGGGCATGGCCGATCATTTGAACAAAATTCTGGGCCTCTGCTGTCAATATTAAGGAAGTTACTGATCCACTGACTTTTTGGCATGTTCGGCACCATATTCTGATCTTTCAGGCCATGGGCAACCATTTGAACAAAATTCTGGGCCTCTGCTGTCAATATTAAGGAAGTTACAGCAACCTCACCACTACTTTGGTCGTTTACACCATGATCCACTGACTTTTTGGCATGTTGGGCACCATATTCAGATGTTTCAGGGCATGGGCAATCATTTGAACAAAATTCTGGGCCTCTGCTGTCAATATTAAGGAAGTTACTGATCCACTGACTTTTTGGCATGTTCGGCACCATATTCTGATCTTTCAGGCCATGGGCAACCATTTGAACAAAATTCTGGGCCTCTGCTGTCAATATTAAGGAAGTTACAGCAACCTCCACACTACTTTGGTCGTTTACACCATGATCCACTGACTTTTTGGCATGTTGGGCACCATATTCAGATGTTTCAGGGCATGGCCGATCATTTGAACAAAATTCTGGGCCTCTGCTGTCAATATTAAGGAAGTTACTGATCCACTGACTTTTTGGCATGTTCGGCACCATATTCTGATCTTTCAGGCCATGGCCGATCATTTGAACAAAATTCTGGGCCTCTGCTGTCAATATTAAGGAAGTTACTGATCCACTGACTTTTTGGCATGTTCGGCACCATATTCTGATCTTTCAGGCCATGGGCAACCATTTGAACAAAATTCTGGGCCTCTGCTGTCAATATTAAGGAAGTTACTGATCCACTGACTTTTTGGCATGTTCGGCACCATATTCTGATCTTTCAGGCCATGGGCAACCATTTGAACAAAATTCTGGGCCTCTGCTGTCAATATTAAGGAAGTTACAGCGACCTCCACACTACTTTGGTCGTTTACACCATGATCCACTGACTTTTTGGCATGTTGGGCACCATATTCAGATGTTTCAGGGCATGGCCGATCATTTGAACAAAATTCTGGGCCTCTGCTCTCAATATTAAGGAAGTTACTGATCCACTGACTTTTTGGCATGTTCGGCACCATATTCTGATCTTTCAGGCCATGGGCAACCATTTGAACAAAATTCTGGGCCTCTGCTGTCAATATTAAGGAAGTTACAGCAACCTCCACACTACTTTGGTCGTTTACACCATGATCCACTGACTTTTTGGCATGTTGGGCACCATATTCAGATGTTTCAGGGCATGGCCGATCATTTGAACAAAATTCTGGGCCTCTGCTGTCAATATTAAGGAAGTTACTGATCCACTGACTTTTTGGCATGTTCGGCACCATATTCAGATGTTATAGGCCATGGGCAACCATTTGAACAAAATTCTGGGCCTCTGCTGTCAATATTAAGGAAGTTACAGCAACCTCCACACTACTTTGGTCGTTTACACCATGATCCACTGACTTTTTGGCATGTTGGGCACCATATTCAGATGTTTCAGGGCATGGCCGATCATTTGAACAAAATTCTGGGCCTCTGCTGTCAATATTAAGGAAGTTACTGATCCACTGACTTTTTGGCATGTTCGGCACCATATTCTGATCTTTCAGGCCATGGGCAACCATTTGAACAAAATTCTGGGCCTCTGCTGTCAATATTAAGGAAGTTACAGCGACCTCCACACTACTTTGGTCGTTTACACCATGATCCACTGACTTTTTGGCATGTTGGGCACCATATTCAGATGTTTCAGGGCATGGCCGATCATTTGAACAAAATTCTGGGCCTCTGCTCTCAATATTAAGGAAGTTACTGATCCACTGACTTTTTGGCATGTTCGGCACCATATTCTGATCTTTCAGGCCATGGGCAACCATTTGAACAAAATTCTGGGCCTCTGCTGTCAATATTAAGGAAGTTACAGCAACCTCCACACTACTTTGGTCGTTTACACCATGATCCACTGACTTTTTGGCATGTTGGGCACCATATTCAGATGTTTCAGGGCATGGCCGATCATTTGAACAAAATTCTGGGCCTCTGCTGTCAATATTAAGGAAGTTACTGATCCACTGACTTTTTGGCATGTTCGGCACCATATTCAGATGTTTCAGGCCATGGGCAACCATTTGAACAAAATTCTGGGCCTCTGCTGTCAATATTAAGGAAGTTACAGCAACCTCACCACTACTTTGGTCGTTTACACCATGATCCACTGACTTTTTGGCATGTTGGGCACCATATTCAGATGTTTCAGGGCATGGGCAATCATTTGAACAAAATTCTGGGCCTCTGCTGTCAATATTAAGGAAGTTACTGATCCACTGACTTTTTGGCATGTTCGGCACCATATTCTGATCTTTCAGGCCATTGGCAACCATTTGAACAAAATTCTGGGCCTCTGCTGTCAATATTAAGGAAGTTACTGATCCACTGACTTTTTGGCATGTTCGGCACCATATTCTGATCTTTCAGGCCATGGGCAACCATTTGAACAAAATTCTGGGCCTCTGCTGTCAATATTAAGGAAGTTACAGCGACCTCCACACTACTTTGGTCGTTTACACCATGATCCACTGACTTTTTGGCATGTTGGGCACCATATTCAGATGTTTCAGGGCATGGCCGATCATTTGAACAAAATTCTGGGCCTCTGCTGTCAATATTAAGGAAGTTACTGATCCACTGACTTTTTGGCATGTTCGGCACCATATTCTGATCTTTCAGGCCATGGGCAACCATTTGAACAAAATTCTGGGCCTCTGCTGTCAATATTAAGGAAGTTAAAGCAACCTCCACACTACTTTGGTCGTTTACACCATGATCCACTGACTTTTTGGCATGTTGGGCACCATATTCAGATGTTTCAGGGCATGGCCGATCATTTGAACAAAATTCTGGGCCTCTGCTGTCAATATTAAGGAAGTTACTGATCCACTGACTTTTTGGCATGTTCGGCACCATATTCAGATGTTTCAGGCCATGGGCAACCATTTGAACAAAATTCTGGGCCTCTGCTGTCAATATTAAGGAAGTTACAGCAACCTCACCACTACTTTGGTCGTTTACACCATGATCCACTGACTTTTTGGCATGTTGGGCACCATATTCAGATGTTTCAGGGCATGGGCAATCATTTGAACAAAATTCTGGGCCTCTGCTGTCAATATTAAGGAAGTTACTGATCCACTGACTTTTTGGCATGTTCGGCACCATATTCTGATCTTTCAGGCCATGGGCAACCATTTGAACAAAATTCTGGGCCTCTGCTGTCAATATTAAGGAAGTTACAGCAACCTCCACACTACTTTGGTCGTTTACACCATGATCCACTGACTTTTTGGCATGTTGGGCACCATATTCAGATGTTTCAGGGCATGGCCGATCATTTGAACAAAATTCTGGGCCTCTGCTGTCAATATTAAGGAAGTTACTGATCCACTGACTTTTTGGCATGTTGGGCACCATATTCAGATGTTTCAGGGCATGGCCGATCATTTGAACAAAATTCTGGGCCTCTGCTGTCAATATTAAGGAAGTTACTGATCCACTGACTTTTTGGCATGTTCGGCACCATATTCTGATCTTTCAGGCCATGGGCAACCATTTGAACAAAATTCTGGGCCTCTGCTGTCAATATTAAGGAAGTTACAGCGACCTCCACACTACTTTGGTCGTTTACACCATGATCCACTGACTTTTTGGCATGTTGGGCACCATATTCAGATGTTTCAGGGCATGGCCGATCATTTGAACAAAATTCTGGGCCTCTGCTCTCAATATTAAGGAAGTTACTGATCCACTGACTTTTTGGCATGTTCGGCACCATATTCTGATCTTTCAGGCCATGGGCAACCATTTGAACAAAATTCTGGGCCTCTGCTGTCAATATTAAGGAAGTTACAGCAACCTCCACACTACTTTGGTCGTTTACACCATGATCCACTGACTTTTTGGCATGTTGGGCACCATATTCAGATGTTTCAGGGCATGGCCGATCATTTGAACAAAATTCTGGGCCTCTGCTGTCAATATTAAGGAAGTTACTGATCCACTGACTTTTTGGCATGTTCGGCACCATATTCAGATGTTTCAGGCCATGGGCAACCATTTGAACAAAATTCTGGGCCTCTGCTGTCAATATTAAGGAAGTTACAGCAACCTCACCACTACTTTGGTCGTTTACACCATGATCCACTGACTTTTTGGCATGTTGGGCACCATATTCAGATGTTTCAGGGCATGGGCAATCATTTGAACAAAATTCTGGGCCTCTGCTGTCAATATTAAGGAAGTTACTGATCCACTGACTTTTTGGCATGTTCGGCACCATATTCTGATCTTTCAGGCCATGGGCAACCATTTGAACAAAATTCTGGGCCTCTGCTGTCAATATTAAGGAAGTTACAGCAACCTCCACACTACTTTGGTCGTTTACACCATGATCCACTGACTTTTTGGCATGTTGGGCACCATATTCAGATGTTTCAGGGCATGGCCGATCATTTGAACAAAATTCTGGGCCTCTGCTGTCAATATTAAGGAAGTTACTGATCCACTGACTTTTTGGCATGTTCGGCACCATATTCTGATCTTTCAGGCCATGGCCGATCATTTGAACAAAATTCTGGGCCTCTGCTGTCAATATTAAGGAAGTTACTGATCCACTGACTTTTTGGCATGTTCGGCACCATATTCTGATCTTTCAGGCCATGGGCAACCATTTGAACAAAATTCTGGGCCTCTGCTGTCAATATTAAGGAAGTTACTGATCCACTGACTTTTTGGCATGTTCGGCACCATATTCTGATCTTTCAGGCCATGGGCAACCATTTGAACAAAATTCTGGGCCTCTGCTGTCAATATTAAGGAAGTTACAGCGACCTCCACACTACTTTGGTCGTTTACACCATGATCCACTGACTTTTTGGCATGTTGGGCACCATATTCAGATGTTTCAGGGCATGGCCGATCATTTGAACAAAATTCTGGGCCTCTGCTCTCAATATTAAGGAAGTTACTGATCCACTGACTTTTTGGCATGTTCGGCACCATATTCTGATCTTTCAGGCCATGGGCAACCATTTGAACAAAATTCTGGGCCTCTGCTGTCAATATTAAGGAAGTTACAGCAACCTCCACACTACTTTGGTCGTTTACACCATGATCCACTGACTTTTTGGCATGTTGGGCACCATATTCAGATGTTTCAGGGCATGGCCGATCATTTGAACAAAATTCTGGGCCTCTGCTGTCAATATTAAGGAAGTTACTGATCCACTGACTTTTTGGCATGTTCGGCACCATATTCAGATGTTATAGGCCATGGGCAACCATTTGAACAAAATTCTGGGCCTCTGCTGTCAATATTAAGGAAGTTACAGCAACCTCCACACTACTTTGGTCGTTTACACCATGATCCACTGACTTTTTGGCATGTTGGGCACCATATTCAGATGTTTCAGGGCATGGCCGATCATTTGAACAAAATTCTGGGCCTCTGCTGTCAATATTAAGGAAGTTACTGATCCACTGACTTTTTGGCATGTTCGGCACCATATTCTGATCTTTCAGGCCATGGGCAACCATTTGAACAAAATTCTGGGCCTCTGCTGTCAATATTAAGGAAGTTACAGCGACCTCCACACTACTTTGGTCGTTTACACCATGATCCACTGACTTTTTGGCATGTTGGGCACCATATTCAGATGTTTCAGGGCATGGCCGATCATTTGAACAAAATTCTGGGCCTCTGCTCTCAATATTAAGGAAGTTACTGATCCACTGACTTTTTGGCATGTTCGGCACCATATTCTGATCTTTCAGGCCATGGGCAACCATTTGAACAAAATTCTGGGCCTCTGCTGTCAATATTAAGGAAGTTACAGCAACCTCCACACTACTTTGGTCGTTTACACCATGATCCACTGACTTTTTGGCATGTTGGGCACCATATTCAGATGTTTCAGGGCATGGCCGATCATTTGAACAAAATTCTGGGCCTCTGCTGTCAATATTAAGGAAGTTACTGATCCACTGACTTTTTGGCATGTTCGGCACCATATTCAGATGTTTCAGGCCATGGGCAACCATTTGAACAAAATTCTGGGCCTCTGCTGTCAATATTAAGGAAGTTACAGCAACCTCACCACTACTTTGGTCGTTTACACCATGATCCACTGACTTTTTGGCATGTTGGGCACCATATTCAGATGTTTCAGGGCATGGGCAATCATTTGAACAAAATTCTGGGCCTCTGCTGTCAATATTAAGGAAGTTACTGATCCACTGACTTTTTGGCATGTTCGGCACCATATTCTGATCTTTCAGGCCATTGGCAACCATTTGAACAAAATTCTGGGCCTCTGCTGTCAATATTAAGGAAGTTACTGATCCACTGACTTTTTGGCATGTTCGGCACCATATTCTGATCTTTCAGGCCATGGGCAACCATTTGAACAAAATTCTGGGCCTCTGCTGTCAATATTAAGGAAGTTACAGCGACCTCCACACTACTTTGGTCGTTTACACCATGATCCACTGACTTTTTGGCATGTTGGGCACCATATTCAGATGTTTCAGGGCATGGCCGATCATTTGAACAAAATTCTGGGCCTCTGCTGTCAATATTAAGGAAGTTACTGATCCACTGACTTTTTGGCATGTTCGGCACCATATTCTGATCTTTCAGGCCATGGGCAACCATTTGAACAAAATTCTGGGCCTCTGCTGTCAATATTAAGGAAGTTAAAGCAACCTCCACACTACTTTGGTCGTTTACACCATGATCCACTGACTTTTTGGCATGTTGGGCACCATATTCAGATGTTTCAGGGCATGGCCGATCATTTGAACAAAATTCTGGGCCTCTGCTGTCAATATTAAGGAAGTTACTGATCCACTGACTTTTTGGCATGTTCGGCACCATATTCAGATGTTTCAGGCCATGGGCAACCATTTGAACAAAATTCTGGGCCTCTGCTGTCAATATTAAGGAAGTTACAGCAACCTCACCACTACTTTGGTCGTTTACACCATGATCCACTGACTTTTTGGCATGTTGGGCACCATATTCAGATGTTTCAGGGCATGGGCAATCATTTGAACAAAATTCTGGGCCTCTGCTGTCAATATTAAGGAAGTTACTGATCCACTGACTTTTTGGCATGTTCGGCACCATATTCTGATCTTTCAGGCCATGGGCAACCATTTGAACAAAATTCTGGGCCTCTGCTGTCAATATTAAGGAAGTTACAGCAACCTCCACACTACTTTGGTCGTTTACACCATGATCCACTGACTTTTTGGCATGTTGGGCACCATATTCAGATGTTTCAGGGCATGGCCGATCATTTGAACAAAATTCTGGGCCTCTGCTGTCAATATTAAGGAAGTTACTGATCCACTGACTTTTTGGCATGTTGGGCACCATATTCAGATGTTTCAGGGCATGGCCGATCATTTGAACAAAATTCTGGGCCTCTGCTGTCAATATTAAGGAAGTTACTGATCCACTGACTTTTTGGCATGTTCGGCACCATATTCTGATCTTTCAGGCCATGGGCAACCATTTGAACAAAATTCTGGGCCTCTGCTGTCAATATTAAGGAAGTTACAGCGACCTCCACACTACTTTGGTCGTTTACACCATGATCCACTGACTTTTTGGCATGTTGGGCACCATATTCAGATGTTTCAGGGCATGGCCGATCATTTGAACAAAATTCTGGGCCTCTGCTCTCAATATTAAGGAAGTTACTGATCCACTGACTTTTTGGCATGTTCGGCACCATATTCTGATCTTTCAGGCCATGGGCAACCATTTGAACAAAATTCTGGGCCTCTGCTGTCAATATTAAGGAAGTTACAGCAACCTCCACACTACTTTGGTCGTTTACACCATGATCCACTGACTTTTTGGCATGTTGGGCACCATATTCAGATGTTTCAGGGCATGGCCGATCATTTGAACAAAATTCTGGGCCTCTGCTGTCAATATTAAGGAAGTTACTGATCCACTGACTTTTTGGCATGTTCGGCACCATATTCAGATGTTTCAGGCCATGGGCAACCATTTGAACAAAATTCTGGGCCTCTGCTGTCAATATTAAGGAAGTTACAGCAACCTCACCACTACTTTGGTCGTTTACACCATGATCCACTGACTTTTTGGCATGTTGGGCACCATATTCAGATGTTTCAGGGCATGGGCAATCATTTGAACAAAATTCTGGGCCTCTGCTGTCAATATTAAGGAAGTTACTGATCCACTGACTTTTTGGCATGTTCGGCACCATATTCTGATCTTTCAGGCCATTGGCAACCATTTGAACAAAATTCTGGGCCTCTGCTGTCAATATTAAGGAAGTTACTGATCCACTGACTTTTTGGCATGTTCGGCACCATATTCTGATCTTTCAGGCCATGGGCAACCATTTGAACAAAATTCTGGGCCTCTGCTGTCAATATTAAGGAAGTTACAGCGACCTCCACACTACTTTGGTCGTTTACACCATGATCCACTGACTTTTTGGCATGTTGGGCACCATATTCAGATGTTTCAGGGCATGGCCGATCATTTGAACAAAATTCTGGGCCTCTGCTGTCAATATTAAGGAAGTTACTGATCCACTGACTTTTTGGCATGTTCGGCACCATATTCTGATCTTTCAGGCCATGGGCAACCATTTGAACAAAATTCTGGGCCTCTGCTGTCAATATTAAGGAAGTTAAAGCAACCTCCACACTACTTTGGTCGTTTACACCATGATCCACTGACTTTTTGGCATGTTGGGCACCATATTCAGATGTTTCAGGGCATGGCCGATCATTTGAACAAAATTCTGGGCCTCTGCTGTCAATATTAAGGAAGTTACTGATCCACTGACTTTTTGGCATGTTCGGCACCATATTCAGATGTTTCAGGCCATGGGCAACCATTTGAACAAAATTCTGGGCCTCTGCTGTCAATATTAAGGAAGTTACAGCAACCTCACCACTACTTTGGTCGTTTACACCATGATCCACTGACTTTTTGGCATGTTGGGCACCATATTCAGATGTTTCAGGGCATGGGCAATCATTTGAACAAAATTCTGGGCCTCTGCTGTCAATATTAAGGAAGTTACTGATCCACTGACTTTTTGGCATGTTCGGCACCATATTCTGATCTTTCAGGCCATGGGCAACCATTTGAACAAAATTCTGGGCCTCTGCTGTCAATATTAAGGAAGTTACAGCAACCTCCACACTACTTTGGTCGTTTACACCATGATCCACTGACTTTTTGGCATGTTGGGCACCATATTCAGATGTTTCAGGGCATGGCCGATCATTTGAACAAAATTCTGGGCCTCTGCTGTCAATATTAAGGAAGTTACTGATCCACTGACTTTTTGGCATGTTCGGCACCATATTCTGATCTTTCAGGCCATGGCCGATCATTTGAACAAAATTCTGGGCCTCTGCTGTCAATATTAAGGAAGTTACTGATCCACTGACTTTTTGGCATGTTCGGCACCATATTCTGATCTTTCAGGCCATGGGCAACCATTTGAACAAAATTCTGGGCCTCTGCTGTCAATATTAAGGAAGTTACAGCAACCTCACCACTACTTTGGTCGTTTACACCATGATCCACTGACTTTTTGGCATGTTGGGCACCATATTCAGATGTTTCAGGGCATGGGCAATCATTTGAACAAAATTCTGGGCCTCTGCTGTCAATATTAAGGAAGTTACTGATCCACTGACTTTTTGGCATGTTCGGCACCATATTCTGATCTTTCAGGCCATGGGCAACCATTTGAACAAAATTCTGGGCCTCTGCTGTCAATATTAAGGAAGTTACAGCAACCTCCACACTACTTTGGTCGTTTACACCATGATCCACTGACTTTTTGGCATGTTGGGCACCATATTCAGATGTTTCAGGGCATGGCCGATCATTTGAACAAAATTCTGGGCCTCTGCTGTCAATATTAAGGAAGTTACTGATCCACTGACTTTTTGGCATGTTCGGCACCATATTCTGATCTTTCAGGCCATGGCCGATCATTTGAACAAAATTCTGGGCCTCTGCTGTCAATATTAAGGAAGTTACTGATCCACTGACTTTTTGGCATGTTCGGCACCATATTCTGATCTTTCAGGCCATGGGCAACCATTTGAACAAAATTCTGGGCCTCTGCTGTCAATATTAAGGAAGTTACTGATCCACTGACTTTTTGGCATGTTCGGCACCATATTCTGATCTTTCAGGCCATGGGCAACCATTTGAACAAAATTCTGGGCCTCTGCTGTCAATATTAAGGAAGTTACAGCGACCTCCACACTACTTTGGTCGTTTACACCATGATCCACTGACTTTTTGGCATGTTGGGCACCATATTCAGATGTTTCAGGGCATGGCCGATCATTTGAACAAAATTCTGGGCCTCTGCTCTCAATATTAAGGAAGTTACTGATCCACTGACTTTTTGGCATGTTCGGCACCATATTCTGATCTTTCAGGCCATGGGCAACCATTTGAACAAAATTCTGGGCCTCTGCTGTCAATATTAAGGAAGTTACAGCGACCTCCACACTACTTTGGTCGTTTACACCATGATCCACTGACTTTTTGGCATGTTGGGCACCATATTCAGATGTTTCAGGGCATGGCCGATCATTTGAACAAAATTCTGGGCCTCTGCTCTCAATATTAAGGAAGTTACTGATCCACTGACTTTTTGGCATGTTCGGCACCATATTCTGATCTTTCAGGCCATGGGCAACCATTTGAACAAAATTCTGGGCCTCTGCTGTCAATATTAAGGAAGTTACAGCAACCTCCACACTACTTTGGTCGTTTACACCATGATCCACTGACTTTTTGGCATGTTGGGCACCATATTCAGATGTTTCAGGGCATGGCCGATCATTTGAACAAAATTCTGGGCCTCTGCTGTCAATATTAAGGAAGTTACTGATCCACTGACTTTTTGGCATGTTCGGCACCATATTCAGATGTTTCAGGCCATGGGCAACCATTTGAACAAAATTCTGGGCCTCTGCTGTCAATATTAAGGAAGTTACAGCAACCTCCACACTACTTTGGTCGTTTACACCATGATCCACTGACTTTTTGGCATGTTGGGCACCATATTCAGATGTTTCAGGGCATGGCCGATCATTTGAACAAAATTCTGGGCCTCTGCTGTCAATATTAAGGAAGTTACTGATCCACTGACTTTTTGGCATGTTCGGCACCATATTCTGATCTTTCAGGCCATGGGCAACCATTTGAACAAAATTCTGGGCCTCTGCTGTCAATATTAAGGAAGTTACAGCGACCTCCACACTACTTTGGTCGTTTACACCATGATCCACTGACTTTTTGGCATGTTGGGCACCATATTCAGATGTTTCAGGGCATGGCCGATCATTTGAACAAAATTCTGGGCCTCTGCTCTCAATATTAAGGAAGTTACTGATCCACTGACTTTTTGGCATGTTCGGCACCATATTCTGATCTTTCAGGCCATGGGCAACCATTTGAACAAAATTCTGGGCCTCTGCTGTCAATATTAAGGAAGTTACAGCAACCTCCACACTACTTTGGTCGTTTACACCATGATCCACTGACTTTTTGGCATGTTGGGCACCATATTCAGATGTTTCAGGGCATGGCCGATCATTTGAACAAAATTCTGGGCCTCTGCTGTCAATATTAAGGAAGTTACTGATCCACTGACTTTTTGGCATGTTCGGCACCATATTCAGATGTTTCAGGCCATGGGCAACCATTTGAACAAAATTCTGGGCCTCTGCTGTCAATATTAAGGAAGTTACAGCAACCTCACCACTACTTTGGTCGTTTACACCATGATCCACTGACTTTTTGGCATGTTGGGCACCATATTCAGATGTTTCAGGGCATGGGCAATCATTTGAACAAAATTCTGGGCCTCTGCTGTCAATATTAAGGAAGTTACTGATCCACTGACTTTTTGGCATGTTCGGCACCATATTCTGATCTTTCAGGCCATTGGCAACCATTTGAACAAAATTCTGGGCCTCTGCTGTCAATATTAAGGAAGTTACTGATCCACTGACTTTTTGGCATGTTCGGCACCATATTCTGATCTTTCAGGCCATGGGCAACCATTTGAACAAAATTCTGGGCCTCTGCTGTCAATATTAAGGAAGTTACAGCGACCTCCACACTACTTTGGTCGTTTACACCATGATCCACTGACTTTTTGGCATGTTGGGCACCATATTCAGATGTTTCAGGGCATGGCCGATCATTTGAACAAAATTCTGGGCCTCTGCTGTCAATATTAAGGAAGTTACTGATCCACTGACTTTTTGGCATGTTCGGCACCATATTCTGATCTTTCAGGCCATGGGCAACCATTTGAACAAAATTCTGGGCCTCTGCTGTCAATATTAAGGAAGTTAAAGCAACCTCCACACTACTTTGGTCGTTTACACCATGATCCACTGACTTTTTGGCATGTTGGGCACCATATTCAGATGTTTCAGGGCATGGCCGATCATTTGAACAAAATTCTGGGCCTCTGCTGTCAATATTAAGGAAGTTACTGATCCACTGACTTTTTGGCATGTTCGGCACCATATTCAGATGTTTCAGGCCATGGGCAACCATTTGAACAAAATTCTGGGCCTCTGCTGTCAATATTAAGGAAGTTACAGCAACCTCACCACTACTTTGGTCGTTTACACCATGATCCACTGACTTTTTGGCATGTTGGGCACCATATTCAGATGTTTCAGGGCATGGGCAATCATTTGAACAAAATTCTGGGCCTCTGCTGTCAATATTAAGGAAGTTACTGATCCACTGACTTTTTGGCATGTTCGGCACCATATTCTGATCTTTCAGGCCATGGGCAACCATTTGAACAAAATTCTGGGCCTCTGCTGTCAATATTAAGGAAGTTACAGCAACCTCCACACTACTTTGGTCGTTTACACCATGATCCACTGACTTTTTGGCATGTTGGGCACCATATTCAGATGTTTCAGGGCATGGCCGATCATTTGAACAAAATTCTGGGCCTCTGCTGTCAATATTAAGGAAGTTACTGATCCACTGACTTTTTGGCATGTTCGGCACCATATTCTGATCTTTCAGGCCATGGCCGATCATTTGAACAAAATTCTGGGCCTCTGCTGTCAATATTAAGGAAGTTACTGATCCACTGACTTTTTGGCATGTTCGGCACCATATTCTGATCTTTCAGGCCATGGGCAACCATTTGAACAAAATTCTGGGCCTCTGCTGTCAATATTAAGGAAGTTACAGCAACCTCACCACTACTTTGGTCGTTTACACCATGATCCACTGACTTTTTGGCATGTTGGGCACCATATTCAGATGTTTCAGGGCATGGGCAATCATTTGAACAAAATTCTGGGCCTCTGCTGTCAATATTAAGGAAGTTACTGATCCACTGACTTTTTGGCATGTTCGGCACCATATTCTGATCTTTCAGGCCATGGGCAACCATTTGAACAAAATTCTGGGCCTCTGCTGTCAATATTAAGGAAGTTACAGCAACCTCCACACTACTTTGGTCGTTTACACCATGATCCACTGACTTTTGGGCATGTTGGGCACCATATTCAGATGTTTCAGGGCATGGCCGATCATTTGAACAAAATTCTGGGCCTCTGCTGTCAATATTAAGGAAGTTACTGATCCACTGACTTTTTGGCATGTTCGGCACCATATTCTGATCTTTCAGGCCATGGCCGATCATTTGAACAAAATTCTGGGCCTCTGCTGTCAATATTAAGGAAGTTACTGATCCACTGACTTTTTGGCATGTTCGGCACCATATTCTGATCTTTCAGGCCATGGGCAACCATTTGAACAAAATTCTGGGCCTCTGCTGTCAATATTAAGGAAGTTACTGATCCACTGACTTTTTGGCATGTTCGGCACCATATTCTGATCTTTCAGGCCATGGGCAACCATTTGAACAAAATTCTGGGCCTCTGCTGTCAATATTAAGGAAGTTACAGCGACCTCCACACTACTTTGGTCGTTTACACCATGATCCACTGACTTTTTGGCATGTTGGGCACCATATTCAGATGTTTCAGGGCATGGCCGATCATTTGAACAAAATTCTGGGCCTCTGCTCTCAATATTAAGGAAGTTACTGATCCACTGACTTTTTGGCATGTTCGGCACCATATTCTGATCTTTCAGGCCATGGGCAACCATTTGAACAAAATTCTGGGCCTCTGCTGTCAATATTAAGGAAGTTACAGCAACCTCCACACTACTTTGGTCGTTTACACCATGATCCACTGACTTTTTGGCATGTTGGGCACCATATTCAGATGTTTCAGGGCATGGCCGATCATTTGAACAAAATTCTGGGCCTCTGCTGTCAATATTAAGGAAGTTACTGATCCACTGACTTTTTGGCATGTTCGGCACCATATTCAGATGTTTCAGGCCATGGGCAACCATTTGAACAAAATTCTGGGCCTCTGCTGTCAATATTAATGAAGTTACAGCAACCTCCACACTACTTTGGTCGTTTACACCATGATCCACTGACTTTTTGGCATGTTGGGCACCATATTCAGATGTTTCAGGGCATGGCCGATCATTTGAACAAAATTCTGGGCCTCTGCTGTCAATATTAAGGAAGTTACTGATCCACTGACTTTTTGGCATGTTCGGCACCATATTCTGATCTTTCAGGCCATGGGCAACCATTTGAACAAAATTCTGGGCCTCTGCTGTCAATATTAAGGAAGTTACAGCGACCTCCACACTACTTTGGTCGTTTACACCATGATCCACTGACTTTTTGGCATGTTGGGCACCATATTCAGATGTTTCAGGGCATGGCCGATCATTTGAACAAAATTCTGGGCCTCTGCTCTCAATATTAAGGAAGTTACTGATCCACTGACTTTTTGGCATGTTCGGCACCATATTCTGATCTTTCAGGCCATGGGCAACCATTTGAACAAAATTCTGGGCCTCTGCTGTCAATATTAAGGAAGTTACAGCAACCTCCACACTACTTTGGTCGTTTACACCATGATCCACTGACTTTTTGGCATGTTGGGCACCATATTCAGATGTTTCAGGGCATGGCCGATCATTTGAACAAAATTCTGGGCCTCTGCTGTCAATATTAAGGAAGTTACTGATCCACTGACTTTTTGGCATGTTCGGCACCATATTCAGATGTTTCAGGCCATGGGCAACCATTTGAACAAAATTCTGGGCCTCTGCTGTCAATATTAAGGAAGTTACAGCAACCTCACCACTACTTTGGTCGTTTACACCATGATCCACTGACTTTTTGGCATGTTGGGCACCATATTCAGATGTTTCAGGGCATGGGCAATCATTTGAACAAAATTCTGGGCCTCTGCTGTCAATATTAAGGAAGTTACTGATCCACTGACTTTTTGGCATGTTCGGCACCATATTCTGATCTTTCAGGCCATTGGCAACCATTTGAACAAAATTCTGGGCCTCTGCTGTCAATATTAAGGAAGTTACTGATCCACTGACTTTTTGGCATGTTCGGCACCATATTCTGATCTTTCAGGCCATGGGCAACCATTTGAACAAAATTCTGGGCCTCTGCTGTCAATATTAAGGAAGTTACAGCGACCTCCACACTACTTTGGTCGTTTACACCATGATCCACTGACTTTTTGGCATGTTGGGCACCATATTCAGATGTTTCAGGGCATGGCCGATCATTTGAACAAAATTCTGGGCCTCTGCTGTCAATATTAAGGAAGTTACTGATCCACTGACTTTTTGGCATGTTCGGCACCATATTCTGATCTTTCAGGCCATGGGCAACCATTTGAACAAAATTCTGGGCCTCTGCTGTCAATATTAAGGAAGTTAAAGCAACCTCCACACTACTTTGGTCGTTTACACCATGATCCACTGACTTTTTGGCATGTTGGGCACCATATTCAGATGTTTCAGGGCATGGCCGATCATTTGAACAAAATTCTGGGCCTCTGCTGTCAATATTAAGGAAGTTACTGATCCACTGACTTTTTGGCATGTTCGGCACCATATTCAGATGTTTCAGGCCATGGGCAACCATTTGAACAAAATTCTGGGCCTCTGCTGTCAATATTAAGGAAGTTACAGCAACCTCACCACTACTTTGGTCGTTTACACCATGATCCACTGACTTTTTGGCATGTTGGGCACCATATTCAGATGTTTCAGGGCATGGGCAATCATTTGAACAAAATTCTGGGCCTCTGCTGTCAATAATATTAAGGAAGTTACTGATCCACTGACTTTTTGGCATGTTCGGCACCATATTCTGATCTTTCAGGCCATGGGCAACCATTTGAACAAAATTCTGGGCCTCTGCTGTCAATATTAAGGAAGTTACAGCGACCTCCACACTACTTTGGTCGTTTACACCATGATCCACTGACTTTTTGGCATGTTGGACACCATATTCAGATGTTTCAGGGCATGGCCGATCATTTGAACAAAATTCTGGGCCTCTGCTGTCAATATTAAGGAAGTTACTGATCCACTGACTTTTTGGCATGTTCGGCACCATATTCTGATCTTTCAGGCCATGGGCAACCATTTGAACAAAATTCTGGGCCTCTGCTGTCAATATTAAGGAAGTTACAGCAACCTCCACACTACTTTGGTCGTTTACACCATGATCCACTGACTTTTTGGCATGTTGGGCACCATATTCAGATGTTTCAGGGCATGGCCGATCATTTGAACAAAATTCTGGGCCTCTGCTGTCAATATTAAGGAAGTTACTGATCCACTGACTTTTTGGCATGTTCGGCACCATATTCAGATGTTTCAGGCCATGGGCAACCATTTGAACAAAATTCTGGGCCTCTGCTGTCAATATTAAGGAAGTTACAGCAACCTCACCACTACTTTGGTCGTTTACACCATGATCCACTGACTTTTTGGCATGTTGGGCACCATATTCAGATGTTTCAGGGCATGGGCAATCATTTGAACAAAATTCTGGGCCTCTGCTGTCAATATTAAGGAAGTTACTGATCCACTGACTTTTTGGCATGTTCGGCACCATATTCTGATCTTTCAGGCCATGGGCAACCATTTGAACAAAATTCTGGGCCTCTGCTGTCAATATTAAGGAAGTTACTGATCCACTGACTTTTTGGCATGTTCGGCACCATATTCTGATCTTTCAGGCCATGGGCAACCATTTGAACAAAATTCTGGGCCTCTGCTGTCAATATTAAGGAAGTTACAGCAACCTCCACACTACTTTGGTCGTTTACACCATGATCCACTGACTTTTTGGCATGTTGGGCACCATATTCAGATGTTTCAGGGCATGGCCGATCATTTGAACAAAATTCTGGGCCTCTGCTGTCAATATTAAGGAAGTTACTGATCCACTGACTTTTTGGCATGTTCGGCACCATATTCAGATGTTTCAGGCCATGGGCAACCATTTGAACAAAATTCTGGGCCTCTGCTGTCAATATTAAGGAAGTTACAGCAACCTCACCACTACTTTGGTCGTTTTCACCATGATCCACTGACTTTTTGGCATGTTGGGCACCATATTCTGATCTTTCAGGCCATGGGCAATCATTTGAACAAAATTCTGGGCCTCTGCTGTCAATATTAAGGAAGTTACTGATCCACTGACTTTTTGGCATGTTCGGCACCATATTCTGATCTTTCAGGCCATGGGCAACCATTTGAACAAAATTCTGGGCCTCTGCTGTCAATATTAAGGAAGTTACAGCAACCTCCACACTACTTTGGTCGTTTACACCATGATCCACTGACTTTTTGGCATGTTGGGCACCATATTCAGATGTTTCAGGGCATGGCCGATCATTTGAACAAAATTCTGGGCCTCTGCTGTCAATATTAAGGAAGTTACTGATCCACTGACTTTTTGGCATGTTCGGCACCATATTCTGATCTTTCAGGCCATGGCCGATCATTTGAACAAAATTCTGGGCCTCTGCTGTCAATATTAAGGAAGTTACTGATCCACTGACTTTTTGGCATGTTCGGCACCATATTCTGATCTTTCAGGCCATGGGCAACCATTTGAACAAAATTCTGGGCCTCTGCTGTCAATATTAAGGAAGTTACTGATCCACTGACTTTTTGGCATGTTCGGCACCATATTCTGATCTTTCAGGCCATGGGCAACCATTTGAACAAAATTCTGGGCCTCTGCTGTCAATATTAAGGAAGTTACAGCGACCTCCACACTACTTTGGTCGTTTACACCATGATCCACTGACTTTTTGGCATGTTGGGCACCATATTCAGATGTTTCAGGGCATGGCCGATCATTTGAACAAAATTCTGGGCCTCTGCTCTCAATATTAAGGAAGTTACTGATCCACTGACTTTTTGGCATGTTCGGCACCATATTCTGATCTTTCAGGCCATGGGCAACCATTTGAACAAAATTCTGGGCCTCTGCTGTCAATATTAAGGAAGTTACAGCAACCTCCACACTACTTTGGTCGTTTACACCATGATCCACTGACTTTTTGGCATGTTGGGCACCATATTCAGATGTTTCAGGGCATGGCCGATCATTTGAACAAAATTCTGGGCCTCTGCTGTCAATATTAAGGAAGTTACTGATCCACTGACTTTTTGGCATGTTCGGCACCATATTCTGATCTTTCAGGCCATGGGCAACCATTTGAACAAAATTCTGGGCCTCTGCTGTCAATATTAAGGAAGTTACAGCAACCTCCACACTACTTTGGTCGTTTACACCATGATCCACTGACTTTTTGGCATGTTGGGCACCATATTCAGATGTTTCAGGGCATGGCCGATCATTTGAACAAAATTCTGGGCCTCTGCTGTCAATATTAAGGAAGTTACTGATCCACTGACTTTTTGGCATGTTCGGCACCATATTCTGATCTTTCAGGCCATGGGCAACCATTTGAACAAAATTCTGGGCCTCTGCTGTCAATATTAAGGAAGTTACAGCGACCTCCACACTACTTTGGTCGTTTACACCATGATCCACTGACTTTTTGGCATGTTGGGCACCATATTCAGATGTTTCAGGGCATGGCCGATCATTTGAACAAAATTCTGGGCCTCTGCTCTCAATATTAAGGAAGTTACTGATCCACTGACTTTTTGGCATGTTCGGCACCATATTCTGATCTTTCAGGCCATGGGCAACCATTTGAACAAAATTCTGGGCCTCTGCTGTCAATATTAAGGAAGTTACAGCAACCTCCACACTACTTTGGTCGTTTACACCATGATCCACTGACTTTTTGGCATGTTGGGCACCATATTCAGATGTTTCAGGGCATGGCCGATCATTTGAACAAAATTCTGGGCCTCTGCTGTCAATATTAAGGAAGTTACTGATCCACTGACTTTTTGGCATGTTCGGCACCATATTCAGATGTTTCAGGCCATGGGCAACCATTTGAACAAAATTCTGGGCCTCTGCTGTCAATATTAAGGAAGTTACAGCAACCTCACCACTACTTTGGTCGTTTACACCATGATCCACTGACTTTTTGGCATGTTGGGCACCATATTCAGATGTTTCAGGGCATGGGCAATCATTTGAACAAAATTCTGGGCCTCTGCTGTCAATATTAAGGAAGTTACTGATCCACTGACTTTTTGGCATGTTCGGCACCATATTCTGATCTTTCAGGCCATTGGCAACCATTTGAACAAAATTCTGGGCCTCTGCTGTCAATATTAAGGAAGTTACTGATCCACTGACTTTTTGGCATGTTCGGCACCATATTCTGATCTTTCAGGCCATGGGCAACCATTTGAACAAAATTCTGGGCCTCTGCTGTCAATATTAAGGAAGTTACAGCGACCTCCACACTACTTTGGTCGTTTACACCATGATCCACTGACTTTTTGGCATGTTGGGCACCATATTCAGATGTTTCAGGGCATGGCCGATCATTTGAACAAAATTCTGGGCCTCTGCTGTCAATATTAAGGAAGTTACTGATCCACTGACTTTTTGGCATGTTCGGCACCATATTCTGATCTTTCAGGCCATGGGCAACCATTTGAACAAAATTCTGGGCCTCTGCTGTCAATATTAAGGAAGTTAAAGCAACCTCCACACTACTTTGGTCGTTTACACCATGATCCACTGACTTTTTGGCATGTTGGGCACCATATTCAGATGTTTCAGGGCATGGCCGATCATTTGAACAAAATTCTGGGCCTCTGCTGTCAATATGAAGGAAGTTACTGATCCACTGACTTTTTGGCATGTTCGGCACCATATTCAGATGTTTCAGGCCATGGGCAACCATTTGAACAAAATTCTGGGCCTCTGCTGTCAATATTAAGGAAGTTACAGCAACCTCACCACTACTTTGGTCGTTTACACCATGATCCACTGACTTTTTGGCATGTTGGGCACCATATTCAGATGTTTCAGGGCATGGGCAATCATTTGAACAAAATTCTGGGCCTCTGCTGTCAATATTAAGGAAGTTACTGATCCACTGACTTTTTGGCATGTTCGGCACCATATTCTGATCTTTCAGGCCATGGGCAACCATTTGAACAAAATTCTGGGCCTCTGCTGTCAATATTAAGGAAGTTACAGCAACCTCCACACTACTTTGGTCGTTTACACCATGATCCACTGACTTTTTGGCATGTTGGGCACCATATTCAGATGTTTCAGGGCATGGCCGATCATTTGAACAAAATTCTGGGCCTCTGCTGTCAATATTAAGGAAGTTACTGATCCACTGACTTTTTGGCATGTTCGGCACCATATTCTGATCTTTCAGGCCATGGCCGATCATTTGAACAAAATTCTGGGCCTCTGCTGTCAATATTAAGGAAGTTACTGATCCACTGACTTTTTGGCATGTTCGGCACCATATTCTGATCTTTCAGGCCATGGGCAACCATTTGAACAAAATTCTGGGCCTCTGCTGTCAATATTAAGGAAGTTACAGCAACCTCACCACTACTTTGGTCGTTTACACCATGATCCACTGACTTTTTGGCATGTTGGGCACCATATTCAGATGTTTCAGGGCATGGGCAATCATTTGAACAAAATTCTGGGCCTCTGCTGTCAATATTAAGGAAGTTACTGATCCACTGACTTTTTGGCATGTTCGGCACCATATTCTGATCTTTCAGGCCATGGGCAACCATTTGAACAAAATTCTGGGCCTCTGCTGTCAATATTAAGGAAGTTACAGCAACCTCCACACTACTTTGGTCGTTTACACCATGATCCACTGACTTTTTGGCATGTTGGGCACCATATTCAGATGTTTCAGGGCATGGCCGATCATTTGAACAAAATTCTGGGCCTCTGCTGTCAATATTAAGGAAGTTACTGATCCACTGACTTTTTGGCATGTTCGGCACCATATTCTGATCTTTCAGGCCATGGCCGATCATTTGAACAAAATTCTGGGCCTCTGCTGTCAATATTAAGGAAGTTACTGATCCACTGACTTTTTGGCATGTTCGGCACCATATTCTGATCTTTCAGGCCATGGGCAACCATTTGAACAAAATTCTGGGCCTCTGCTGTCAATATTAAGGAAGTTACTGATCCACTGACTTTTTGGCATGTTCGGCACCATATTCTGATCTTTCAGGCCATGGGCAACCATTTGAACAAAATTCTGGGCCTCTGCTGTCAATATTAAGGAAGTTACAGCGACCTCCACACTACTTTGGTCGTTTACACCATGATCCACTGACTTTTTGGCATGTTGGGCACCATATTCAGATGTTTCAGGGCATGGCCGATCATTTGAACAAAATTCTGGGCCTCTGCTCTCAATATTAAGGAAGTTACTGATCCACTGACTTTTTGGCATGTTCGGCACCATATTCTGATCTTTCAGGCCATGGGCAACCATTTGAACAAAATTCTGGGCCTCTGCTGTCAATATTAAGGAAGTTACAGCAACCTCCACACTACTTTGGTCGTTTACACCATGATCCACTGACTTTTTGGCATGTTGGGCACCATATTCAGATGTTTCAGGGCATGGCCGATCATTTGAACAAAATTCTGGGCCTCTGCTGTCAATATTAAGGAAGTTACTGATCCACTGACTTTTTGGCATGTTCGGCACCATATTCAGATGTTTCAGGCCATGGGCAACCATTTGAACAAAATTCTGGGCCTCTGCTGTCAATATTAAGGAAGTTACAGCAACCTCCACACTACTTTGGTCGTTTACACCATGATCCACTGACTTTTTGGCATGTTGGGCACCATATTCAGATGTTTCAGGGCATGGCCGATCATTTGAACAAAATTCTGGGCCTCTGCTGTCAATATTAAGGAAGTTACTGATCCACTGACTTTTTGGCATGTTCGGCACCATATTCTGATCTTTCAGGCCATGGGCAACCATTTGAACAAAATTCTGGGCCTCTGCTGTCAATATTAAGGAAGTTACAGCGACCTCCACACTACTTTGGTCGTTTACACCATGATCCACTGACTTTTTGGCATGTTGGGCACCATATTCAGATGTTTCAGGGCATGGCCGATCATTTGAACAAAATTCTGGGCTCTGCTGTCAATATTAAGGAAGTTACTGATCCACTGACTTTTTGGCATGTTCGGCACCATATTCTGATCTTTCAGGCCATGGGCAACCATTTGAACAAAATTCTGGGCCTCTGCTGTCAATATTAAGGAAGTTACAGCAACCTCCACACTACTTTGGTCGTTTACACCATGATCCACTGACTTTTTGGCATGTTGGGCACCATATTCAGATGTTTCAGGGCATGGCCGATCATTTGAACAAAATTCTGGGCCTCTGCTGTCAATATTAAGGAAGTTACTGATCCACTGACTTTTTGGCATGTTCGGCACCATATTCAGATGTTTCAGGCCATGGGCAACCATTTGAACAAAATTCTGGGCCTCTGCTGTCAATATTAAGGAAGTTACAGCAACCTCACCACTACTTTGGTCGTTTACACCATGATCCACTGACTTTTTGGCATGTTGGGCACCATATTCAGATGTTTCAGGGCATGGGCAATCATTTGAACAAAATTCTGGGCCTCTGCTGTCAATATTAAGGAAGTTACTGATCCACTGACTTTTTGGCATGTTCGGCACCATATTCTGATCTTTCAGGCCATTGGCAACCATTTGAACAAAATTCTGGGCCTCTGCTGTCAATATTAAGGAAGTTACTGATCCACTGACTTTTTGGCATGTTCGGCACCATATTCTGATCTTTCAGGCCATGGGCAACCATTTGAACAAAATTCTGGGCCTCTGCTGTCAATATTAAGGAAGTTACAGCGACCTCCACACTACTTTGGTCGTTTACACCATGTTCCACTGACTTTTTGGCATGTTGGGCACCATATTCAGATGTTTCAGGGCATGGCCGATCATTTGAACAAAATTCTGGGCCTCTGCTGTCAATATTAAGGAAGTTACTGATCCACTGACTTTTTGGCATGTTCGGCACCATATTCTGATCTTTCAGGCCATGGGCAACCATTTGAACAAAATTCTGGGCCTCTGCTGTCAATATTAAGGAAGTTAAAGCAACCTCCACACTACTTTGGTCGTTTACACCATGATCCACTGACTTTTTGGCATGTTGGGCACCATATTCAGATGTTTCAGGGCATGGCCGATCATTTGAACAAAATTCTGGGCCTCTGCTGTCAATATTAAGGAAGTTACTGATCCACTGACTTTTTGGCATGTTCGGCACCATATTCAGATGTTTCAGGCCATGGGCAACCATTTGAACAAAATTCTGGGCCTCTGCTGTCAATATTAAGGAAGTTACAGCAACCTCACCACTACTTTGGTCGTTTACACCATGATCCACTGACTTTTTGGCATGTTGGGCACCATATTCAGATGTTTCAGGGCATGGGCAATCATTTGAACAAAATTCTGGGCCTCTGCTGTCAATATTAAGGAAGTTACTGATCCACTGACTTTTTGGCATGTTCGGCACCATATTCTGATCTTTCAGGCCATGGGCAACCATTTGAACAAAATTCTGGGCCTCTGCTGTCAATATTAAGGAAGTTACAGCAACCTCCACACTACTTTGGTCGTTTACACCATGATCCACTGACTTTTTGGCATGTTGGGCACCATATTCAGATGTTTCAGGGCATGGGCAATCATTTGAACAAAATTCTGGGCCTCTGCTGTCAATATTAAGGAAGTTACTGATCCACTGACTTTTTGGCATGTTCGGCACCATATTCTGATCTTTCAGGCCATGGCCGATCATTTGAACAAAATTCTGGGCCTCTGCTGTCAATATTAAGGAAGTTACTGATCCACTGACTTTTTGGCATGTTCGGCACCATATTCTGATCTTTCAGGCCATGGGCAACCATTTGAACAAAATTCTGGGCCTCTGCTGTCAATATTAAGGAAGTTACAGCAACCTCCACACTACTTTGGTCGTTTACACCATGATCCACTGACTTTTTGGCATGTTGGGCACCATATTCAGATGTTTCAGGGCATGGCCGATCATTTGAACAAAATTCTGGGCCTCTGCTCTCAATATTAAGGAAGTTACTGATCCACTGACTTTTTGGCATGTTCGGCACCATATTCTGATCTTTCAGGCCATGGGCAACCATTTGAACAAAATTCTGGGCCTCTGCTGTCAATATTAAGGAAGTTACAGCGACCTCCACACTACTTTGGTCGTTTACACCATGATCCACTGACTTTTTGGCATGTTGGGCACCATATTCAGATGTTTCAGGGCATGGCCGATCATTTGAACAAAATTCTGGGCCTCTGCTGTCAATATTAAGGAAGTTACTGATCCACTGACTTTTTGGCATGTTCGGCACCATATTCTGATCTTTCAGGCCATGGGCAACCATTTGAACAAAATTCTGGGCCTCTGCTGTCAATATTAAGGAAGTTACAGCAACCTCCACACTACTTTGGTCGTTTACACCATGATCCACTGACTTTTTGGCATGTTGGGCACCATATTCAGATGTTTCAGGGCATGGCCGATCATTTGAACAAAATTCTGGGCCTCTGCTGTCAATATTAAGGAAGTTACTGATCCACTGACTTTTTGGCATGTTCGGCACCATATTCAGATGTTTCAGGCCATGGGCAACCATTTGAACAAAATTCTGGGCCTCTGCTGTCAATATTAAGGAAGTTACAGCAACCTCACCACTACTTTGGTCGTTTACACCATGATCCACTGACTTTTTGGCATGTTGGGCACCATATTCAGATGTTTCAGGGCATGGGCAATCATTTGAACAAAATTCTGGGCCTCTGCTGTCAATATTAAGGAAGTTACTGATCCACTGACTTTTTGGCATGTTCGGCACCATATTCTGATCTTTCGGGCCATGGGCAACCATTTGAACAAAATTCTGGGCCTCTGCTGTCAATATTAAGGAAGTTACTGATCCACTGACTTTTTGGCATGTTCGGCACCATATTCTGATCTTTCAGGCCATGGGCAACCATTTGAACAAAATTCTGGGCCTCTGCTGTCAATATTAAGGAAGTTACAGCAACCTCCACACTACTTTGGTCGTTTACACCATGATCCACTGACTTTTTGGCATGTTGGGCACCATATTCAGATGTTTCAGGGCATGGCCGATCATTTGAACAAAATTCTGGGCCTCTGCTGTCAATATTAAGGAAGTTACTGATCCACTGACTTTTTGGCATGTTCGGCACCATATTCTGATGTTTCAGGCCATGGGCAACCATTTGAACAAAATTCTGGGCCTCTGCTGTCAATATTAAGGAAGTTACAGCAACCTCACCACTACTTTGGTCGTTTTCACCATGATCCACTGACTTTTTGGCATGTTGGGCACCATATTCAGATGTTTCAGGGCATGGGCAATCATTTGAACAAAATTCTGGGCCTCTGCTGTCAATATTAAGGAAGTTACTGATCCACTGACTTTTTGGCATGTTCGGCACCATATTCTGATCTTTCAGGCCATGGGCAACCATTTGAACAAAATTCTGGGCCTCTGCTGTCAATATTAAGGAAGTTACAGCAACCTCCACACTACTTTGGTCGTTTACACCATGATCCACTGACTTTTTGGCATGTTGGGCACCATATTCAGATGTTTCAGGGCATGGCCGATCATTTGAACAAAATTCTGGGCCTCTGCTGTCAATATTAAGGAAGTTACTGATCCACTGACTTTTTGGCATGTTCGGCACCATATTCTGATCTTTCAGGCCATGGGCAACCATTTGAACAAAATTCTGGGCCTCTGCTGTCAATATTAAGGAAGTTACAGCAACCTCCACACTACTTTGGTCGTTTACACCATGATCCACTGACTTTTTGGCATGTTGGGCACCATATTCAGATGTTTCAGGGCATGGCCGATCATTTGAACAAAATTCTGGGCCTCTGCTGTCAATATTAAGGAAGTTACTGATCCACTGACTTTTTGGCATGTTCGGCACCATATTCAGATGTTTCAGGCCATGGGCAACCATTTGAACAAAATTCTGGGCCTCTGCTGTCAATATTAAGGAAGTTACAGCAACCTCACCACTACTTTGGTCGTTTACACCATGATCCACTGACTTTTTGGCATGTTGGGCACCATATTCAGATGTTTCAGGGCATGGGCAATCATTTGAACAAAATTCTGGGCCTCTGCTGTCAATATTAAGGAAGTTACTGATCCACTGACTTTTTGGCATGTTCGGCACCATATTCTGATCTTTCAGGCCATTGGCAACCATTTGAACAAAATTCTGGGCCTCTGCTGTCAATATTAAGGAAGTTACTGATCCACTGACTTTTTGGCATGTTCGGCACCATATTCTGATCTTTCAGGCCATGGGCAACCATTTGAACAAAATTCTGGGCCTCTGCTGTCAATATTAAGGAAGTTACAGCGACCTCCACACTACTTTGGTCGTTTACACCATGATCCACTGACTTTTTGGCATGTTGGGCACCATATTCAGATGTTTCAGGGCATGGCCGATCATTTGAACAAAATTCTGGGCCTCTGCTGTCAATATTAAGGAAGTTACTGATCCACTGACTTTTTGGCATGTTCGGCACCATATTCTGATCTTTCAGGCCATGGGCAACCATTTGAACAAAATTCTGGGCCTCTGCTGTCAATATTAAGGAAGTTACAGCAACCTCCACACTACTTTGGTCGTTTACACCATGATCCACTGACTTTTTGGCATGTTGGGCACCATATTCAGATGTTTCAGGGCATGGCCGATCATTTGAACAAAATTCTGGGCCTCTGCTGTCAATATTAAGGAAGTTACTGATCCACTGACTTTTTGGCATGTTCGGCACCATATTCAGATGTTTCAGGCCATGGGCAACCATTTGAACAAAATTCTGGGCCTCTGCTGTCAATATTAAGGAAGTTACAGCAACCTCACCACTACTTTGGTCGTTTACACCATGATCCACTGACTTTTTGGCATGTTGGGCACCATATTCAGATGTTTCAGGGCATGGGCAATCATTTGAACAAAATTCTGGGCCTCTGCTGTCAATATTAAGGAAGTTACTGATCCACTGACTTTTTGGCATGTTCGGCACCATATTCTGATCTTTCAGGCCATGGGCAACCATTTGAACAAAATTCTGGGCCTCTGCTGTCAATATTAAGGAAGTTACAGCAACCTCCACACTACTTTGGTCGTTTACACCATGATCCACTGACTTTTTGGCATGTTGGGCACCATATTCAGATGTTTCAGGGCATGGCCGATCATTTGAACAAAATTCTGGGCCTCTGCTGTCAATATTAAGGAAGTTACTGATCCACTGACTTTTTGGCATGTTCGGCACCATATTCTGATCTTTCAGGCCATGGCCGATCATTTGAACAAAATTCTGGGCCTCTGCTGTCAATATTAAGGAAGTTACTGATCCACTGACTTTTTGGCATGTTCGGCACCATATTCTGATCTTTCAGGCCATGGGCAACCATTTGAACAAAATTCTGGGCCTCTGCTGTCAATATTAAGGAAGTTACAGCAACCTCCACACTACTTTGGTCGTTTACACCATGATCCACTGACTTTTTGGCATGTTGGGCACCATATTCAGATGTTTCAGGGCATGGCCGATCATTTGAACAAAATTCTGGGCCTCTGCTGTCAATATTAAGGAAGTTACTGATCCACTGACTTTTTGGCATGTTCGGCACCATATTCTGATCTTTCAGGCCATGGGCAACCATTTGAACAAAATTCTGGGCCTCTGCTGTCAATATTAAGGAAGTTACAGCGACCTCCACACTACTTTGGTCGTTTACACCATGATCCACTGACTTTTTGGCATGTTGGGCACCATATTCAGATGTTTCAGGGCATGGCCGATCATTTGAACAAAATTCTGGGCCTCTGCTGTCAATATTAAGGAAGTTACTGATCCACTGACTTTTTGGCATGTTCGGCACCATATTCTGATCTTTCAGGCCATGGGCAACCATTTGAACAAAATTCTGGGCCTCTGCTGTCAATATTAAGGAAGTTACAGCAACCTCCACACTACTTTGGTCATTTACACCATGATCCACTGACTTTTTGGCATGTTGGGCACCATATTCAGATGTTTCAGGGCATGGCCGATCATTTGAACAAAATTCTGGGCCTCTGCTGTCAATATTAAGGAAGTTACTGATCCACTGACTTTTTGGCATGTTCGGCACCATATTCAGATGTTTCAGGCCATGGGCAACCATTTGAACAAAATTCTGGGCCTCTGCTGTCAATATTAAGGAAGTTACAGCAACCTCACCACTACTTTGGTCGTTTACACCATGATCCACTGACTTTTTGGCATGTTGGGCACCATATTCAGATGTTTCAGGGCATGGGCAATCATTTGAACAAAATTCTGGGCCTCTGCTGTCAATATTAAGGAAGTTACTGATCCACTGACTTTTTGGCATGTTCGGCACCATATTCTGATCTTTCAGGCCATGGGCAACCATTTGAACAAAATTCTGGGCCTCTGCTGTCAATATTAAGGAAGTTACTGATCCACTGACTTTTTGGCATGTTCGGCACCATATTCTGATCTTTCAGGCCATGGGCAACCATTTGAACAAAATTCTGGGCCTCTGCTGTCAATATTAAGGAAGTTACAGCGACCTCCACACTACTTTGGTCGTTTACACCATGATCCACTGACTTTTTGGCATGTTGGGCACCATATTCAGATGTTTCAGGGCATGGCCGATCATTTGAACAAAATTCTGGGCCTCTGCTGTCAATATTAAGGAAGTTACTGATCCACTGACTTTTTGGCATGTTCGGCACCATATTCTGATCTTTCAGGCCATGGGCAACCATTTGAACAAAATTCTGGGCCTCTGCTGTCAATATTAAGGAAGTTACAGCAACCTCCACACTACTTTGGTCGTTTACACCATGATCCACTGACTTTTTGGCATGTTGGGCACCATATTCAGATGTTTCAGGGCATGGCCGATCATTTGAACAAAATTCTGGGCCTCTGCTGTCAATATTAAGGAAGTTACTGATCCACTGACTTTTTGGCATGTTCGGCACCATATTCAGATGTTTCAGGCCATGGGCAACCATTTGAACAAAATTCTGGGCCTCTGCTGTCAATATTAAGGAAGTTACAGCAACCTCACCACTACTTTGGTCGTTTACACCATGATCCACTGACTTTTTGGCATGTTGGGCACCATATTCAGATGTTTCAGGGCATGGGCAATCATTTGAACAAAATTCTGGGCCTCTGCTGTCAATATTAAGGAAGTTACTGATCCACTGACTTTTTGGCATGTTCGGCACCATATTCTGATCTTTCAGGCCATGGGCAACCATTTGAACAAAATTCTGGGCCTCTGCTGTCAATATTAAGGAAGTTACAGCAACCTCCACACTACTTTGGTCGTTTACACCATGATCCACTGACTTTTTGGCATGTTGGGCACCATATTCAGATGTTTCAGGGCATGGCCGATCATTTGAACAAAATTCTGGGCCTCTGCTGTCAATATTAAGGAAGTTACTGATCCACTGACTTTTTGGCATGTTCGGCACCATATTCTGATCTTTCAGGCCATGGCCGATCATTTGAACAAAATTCTGGGCCTCTGCTGTCAATATTAAGGAAGTTACTGATCCACTGACTTTTTGGCATGTTCGGCACCATATTCTGATCTTTCAGGCCATGGGCAACCATTTGAACAAAATTCTGGGCCTCTGCTGTCAATATTAAGGAAGTTACAGCAACCTCCACACTACTTTGGTCGTTTACACCATGATCCACTGACTTTTTGGCATGTTGGGCACCATATTCAGATGTTTCAGGGCATGGCCGATCATTTGAACAAAATTCTGGGCCTCTGCTGTCAATATTAAGGAAGTTACTGATCCACTGACTTTTTGGCATGTTCGGCACCATATTCTGATCTTTCAGGCCATGGGCAACCATTTGAACAAAATTCTGGGCCTCTGCTGTCAATATTAAGGAAGTTACAGCGACCTCCACACTACTTTGGTCGTTTACACCATGATCCACTGACTTTTTGGCATGTTGGGCACCATATTCAGATGTTTCAGGGCATGGCCGATCATTTGAACAAAATTCTGGGCCTCTGCTGTCAATATTAAGGAAGTTACTGATCCACTGACTTTTTGGCATGTTCGGCACCATATTCTGATCTTTCAGGCCATGGGCAACCATTTGAACAAAATTCTGGGCCTCTGCTGTCAATATTAAGGAAGTTACAGCAACCTCCACACTACTTTGGTCGTTTACACCATGATCCACTGACTTTTTGGCATGTTGGGCACCATATTCAGATGTTTCAGGGCATGGCCGATCATTTGAACAAAATTCTGGGCCTCTGCTGTCAATATTAAGGAAGTTACTGATCCACTGACTTTTTGGCATGTTCGGCACCATATTCTGATCTTTCAGGCCATGGGCAACCATTTGAACAAAATTCTGGGCCTCTGCTGTCAATATTAAGGAAGTTACAGCAACCTCACCACTACTTTGGTCGTTTACACCATGATCCACTGACTTTTTGGCATGTTGGGCACCATATTCAGATGTTTCAGGGCATGGGCAATCATTTGAACAAAATTCTGGGCCTCTGCTGTCAATATTAAGGAAGTTACTGATCCACTGACTTTTTGGCATGTTCGGCACCATATTCTGATCTTTCAGGCCATGGGCAACCATTTGAACAAAATTCTGGGCCTCTGCTGTCAATATTAAGGAAGTTACTGATCCACTGACTTTTTGGCATGTTCGGCACCATATTCTGATCTTTCAGGCCATGGGCAACCATTTGAACAAAATTCTGGGCCTCTGCTGTCAATATTAAGGAAGTTACAGCAACCTCCACACTACTTTGGTCGTTTACACCATGATCCACTGACTTTTTGGCATGTTGGGCACCATATTCAGATGTTTCAGGGCATGGCCGATCATTTGAACAAAATTCTGGGCCTCTGCTGTCAATATTAAGGAAGTTACTGATCCACTGACTTTTTGGCATGTTCGGCACCATATTCAGATGTTTCAGGCCATGGGCAACCATTTGAACAAAATTCTGGGCCTCTGCTGTCAATATTAAGGAAGTTACAGCAACCTCACCACTACTTTGGTCGTTTTCACCATGATCCACTGACTTTTTGGCATGTTGGGCACCATATTCAGATGTTTCAGGGCATGGGCAATCATTTGAACAAAATTCTGGGCCTCTGCTGTCAATATTAAGGAAGTTACTGATCCACTGACTTTTTGGCATGTTCGGCACCATATTCTGATCTTTCAGGCCATGGGCAACCATTTGAACAAAATTCTGGGCCTCTGCTGTCAATATTAAGGAAGTTACAGCAACCTCCACACTACTTTGGTCGTTTACACCATGATCCACTGACTTTTTGGCATGTTGGGCACCATATTCAGATGTTTCAGGGCATGGCCGATCATTTGAACAAAATTCTGGGCCTCTGCTGTCAATATTAAGGAAGTTACTGATCCACTGACTTTTTGGCATGTTCGGCACCATATTCTGATCTTTCAGGCCATGGCCGATCATTTGAACAAAATTCTGGGCCTCTGCTGTCAATATTAAGGAAGTTACTGATCCACTGACTTTTTGGCATGTTCGGCACCATATTCAGATGTTTCAGGCCATGGGCAACCATTTGAACAAAATTCTGGGCCTCTGCTGTCAATATTAAGGAAGTTACAGCAACCTCACCACTACTTTGGTCGTTTACACCATGATCCACTGACTTTTTGGCATGTTGGGCACCATATTCAGATGTTTCAGGGCATGGGCAATCATTTGAACAAAATTCTGGGCCTCTGCTGTCAATATTAAGGAAGTTACTGATCCACTGACTTTTTGGCATGTTCGGCACCATATTCTGATCTTTCAGGCCATGGGCAACCATTTGAACAAAATTCTGGGCCTCTGCTGTCAATATTAAGGAAGTTACTGATCCACTGACTTTTTGGCATGTTCGGCACCATATTCTGATCTTTCAGGCCATGGGCAACCATTTGAACAAAATTCTGGGCCTCTGCTGTCAATATTAAGGAAGTTACAGCAACCTCCACACTACTTTGGTCGTTTACACCATGATCCACTGACTTTTTGGCATGTTGGGCACCATATTCAGATGTTTCAGGGCATGGCCGATCATTTGAACAAAATTCTGGGCCTCTGCTGTCAATATTAAGGAAGTTACTGATCCACTGACTTTTTGGCATGTTCGGCACCATATTCAGATGTTTCAGGCCATGGGCAACCATTTGAACAAAATTCTGGGCCTCTGCTGTCAATATTAAGGAAGTTACAGCAACCTCACCACTACTTTGGTCGTTTTCACCATGATCCACTGACTTTTTGGCATGTTGGGCACCATATTCAGATGTTTCAGGGCATGGGCAATCATTTGAACAAAATTCTGGGCCTCTGCTGTCAATATTAAGGAAGTTACTGATCCACTGACTTTTTGGCATGTTCGGCACCATATTCTGATCTTTCAGGCCATGGGCAACCATTTGAACAAAATTCTGGGCCTCTGCTGTCAATATTAAGGAAGTTACAGCAACCTCCACACTACTTTGGTCGTTTACACCATGATCCACTGACCTTTTGGCATGTTGGGCACCATATTCAGATGTTTCAGGGCATGGCCGATCATTTGAACAAAATTCTGGGCCTCTGCTGTCAATATTAAGGAAGTTACTGATCCACTGACTTTTTGGCATGTTCGGCACCATATTCTGATCTTTCAGGCCATGGCCGATCATTTGAACAAAATTCTGGGCCTCTGCTGTCAATATTAAGGAAGTTACTGATCCACTGACTTTTTGGCATGTTCGGCACCATATTCTGATCTTTCAGGCCATGGGCAACCATTTGAACAAAATTCTGGGCCTCTGCTGTCAATATTAAGGAAGTTACAGCAACCTCCACACTACTTTGGTCGTTTACACCATGATCCACTGACTTTTTGGCATGTTGGGCACCATATTCAGATGTTTCAGGGCATGGCCGATCATTTGAACAAAATTCTGGGCCTCTGCTGTCAATATTAAGGAAGTTACTGATCCACTGACTTTTTGGCATGTTCGGCACCATATTCTGATCTTTCAGGCCATGGGCAACCATTTGAACAAAATTCTGGGCCTCTGCTGTCAATATTAAGGAAGTTACAGCGACCTCCACACTACTTTGGTCGTTTACACCATGATCCACTGACTTTTTGGCATGTTGGGCACCATATTCAGATGTTTCAGGGCATGGCCGATCATTTGAACAAAATTCTGGGCCTCTGCTGTCAATATTAAGGAAGTTACTGATCCACTGACTTTTTGGCATGTTCGGCACCATATTCTGATCTTTCAGGCCATGGGCAACCATTTGAACAAAATTCTGGGCCTCTGCTGTCAATATTAAGGAAGTTACAGCAACCTCCACACTACTTTGGTCGTTTACACCATGATCCACTGACTTTTTGGCATGTTGGGCACCATATTCAGATGTTTCAGGGCATGGCCGATCATTTGAAAAAAATTCTGGGCCTCTGCTGTCAATATTAAGGAAGTTACTGATCCACTGACTTTTTGGCATGTTCGGCACCATATTCAGATGTTTCAGGCCATGGGCAACCATTTGAACAAAATTCTGGGCCTCTGCTGTCAATATTAAGGAAGTTACAGCAACCTCACCACTACTTTGGTCGTTTTCACCATGATCCACTGACTTTTTGGCATGTTGGGCACCATATTCAGATGTTTCAGGGCATGGGCAATCATTTGAACAAAATTCTGGGCCTCTGCTGTCAATATTAAGGAAGTTACTGATCCACTGACTTTTTGGCATGTTCGGCACCATATTCTGATCTTTCAGGCCATGGGCAACCATTTGAACAAAATTCTGGGCCTCTGCTGTCAATATTAAGGAAGTTACAGCAACCTCCACACTACTTTGGTCGTTTACACCATGATCCACTGACTTTTTGGCATGTTGGGCACCATATTCAGATGTTTCAGGGCATGGCCGATCATTTGAACAAAATTCTGGGCCTCTGCTGTCAATATTAAGGAAGTTACTGATCCACTGACTTTTTGGCATGTTCGGCACCATATTCTGATCTTTCAGGCCATGGCCGATCATTTGAACAAAATTCTGGGCCTCTGCTGTCAATATTAAGGAAGTTACTGATCCACTGACTTTTTGGCATGTTCGGCACCATATTATGATCTTTCAGGCCATGGGCAACCATTTGAACAAAATTCTGGGCCTCTGCTGTCAATATTAAGGAAGTTACAGCAACCTCCACACTACTTTGGTCGTTTACACCATGATCCACTGACTTTTTGGCATGTTGGGCACCATATTCAGATGTTTCACGGCATGGCCGATCATTTGAACAAAATTCTGGGCCTCTGCTGTCAATATTAAGGAAGTTACTGATCCACTGACTTTTTGGCATGTTCGGCACCATATTCTGATCTTTCAGGCCATGGGCAACCATTTGAACAAAATTCTGGGCCTCTGCTGTCAATATTAAGGAAGTTACAGCAACCTCCACACTACTTTGGTCGTTTACACCATGATCCACTGACTTTTTGGCATGTTGGGCACCATATTCAGATGTTTCAGGGCATGGCCGATCATTTGAACAAAATTCTGGGCCTCTGCTGTCAATATTAAGGAAGTTACTGATCCACTGACTTTTTGGCATGTTCGGCACCATATTCAGATGTTTCAGGCCATGGGCAACCATTTGAACAAAATTCTGGGCCTCTGCTGTCAATATTAAGGAAGTTACAGCAACCTCACCACTACTTTGGTCGTTTACACCATGATCCACTGACTTTTTGGCATGTTGGGCACCATATTCAGATGTTTCAGGGCATGGGCAATCATTTGAACAAAATTCTGGGCCTCTGCTGTCAATATTAAGGAAGTTACTGATCCACTGACTTTTTGGCATGTTCGGCACCATATTCTGATCTTTCAGGCCATGGGCAACCATTTGAACAAAATTCTGGGCCTCTGCTGTCAATATTAAGGAAGTTACAGCGACCTCCACACTACTTTGGTCGTTTACACCATGATCCACTGACTTTTTGGCATGTTGGGCACCATATTCAGATGTTTCAGGGCATGGCCGATCATTTGAACAAAATTCTGGGCCTCTGCTGTCAATATTAAGGAAGTTACTGATCCACTGACTTTTTGGCATGTTCGGCACCATATTCTGATCTTTCAGGCCATGGGCAACCATTTGAACAAAATTCTGGGCCTCTGCTGTCAATATTAAGGAAGTTACAGCAACCTCCACACTACTTTGGTCGTTTACACCATGATCCACTGACTTTTTGGCATGTTGGGCACCATATTCAGATGTTTCAGGGCATGGCCGATCATTTGAACAAAATTCTGGGCCTCTGCTGTCAATATTAAGGAAGTTACTGATCCACTGACTTTTTGGCATGTTCGGCACCATATTCTGATCTTTCAGGCCATGGCCGATCATTTGAACAAAATTCTGGGCCTCTGCTGTCAATATTAAGGAAGTTACTGATCCACTGACTTTTTGGCATGTTCGGCACCATATTCTGATCTTTCAGGCCATGGGCAACCATTTGAACAAAATTCTGGGCCTCTGCTGTCAATATTAAGGAAGTTACAGCAACCTCCACACTACTTTGGTCGTTTACACCATGATCCACTGACTTTTTGGCATGTTGGGCACCATATTCAGATGTTTCAGGGCATGGCCGATCATTTGAACAAAATTCTGGGCCTCTGCTGTCAATATTAAGGAAGTTACTGATCCACTGACTTTTTGGCATGTTCGGCACCATATTCAGATGTTTCAGGCCATGGGCAACCATTTGAACAAAATTCTGGGCCTCTGCTGTCAATATTAAGGAAGTTACAGCAACCTCACCACTACTTTGGTCGTTTACACCATGATCCACTGACTTTTTGGCATGTTGGGCACCATATTCAGATGTTTCAGGGCATGGGCAATCATTTGAACAAAATTCTGGGCCTCTGCTGTCAATATTAAGGAAGTTACTGATCCACTGACTTTTTGGCATGTTCGGCACCATATTCTGATCTTTCAGGCCATGGGCAACCATTTGAACAAAATTCTGGGCCTCTGCTGTCAATATTAAGGAAGTTACAGCAACCTCCACACTACTTTGGTCGTTTACACCATGATCCACTGACTTTTTGGCATGTTGGGCACCATATTCAGATGTTTCAGGGCATGGCCGATCATTTGAACAAAATTCTGGGCCTCTGCTGTCAATATTAAGGAAGTTACTGATCCACTGACTTTTTGGCATGTTCGGCACCATATTCTGATCTTTCAGGCCATGGCCGATCATTTGAACAAAATTCTGGGCCTCTGCTGTCAATATTAAGGAAGTTACTGATCCACTGACTTTTTGGCATGTTCGGCACCATATTATGATCTTTCAGGCCATGGGCAACCATTTGAACAAAATTCTGGGCCTCTGCTGTCAATATTAAGGAAGTTACAGCAACCTCCACACTACTTTGGTCGTTTACACCATGATCCACTGACTTTTTGGCATGTTGGGCACCATATTCAGATGTTTCACGGCATGGCCGATCATTTGAACAAAATTCTGGGCCTCTGCTGTCAATATTAAGGAAGTTACTGATCCACTGACTTTTTGGCATGTTCGGCACCATATTCTGATCTTTCAGGCCATGGGCAACCATTTGAACAAAATTCTGGGCCTCTGCTGTCAATATTAAGGAAGTTACAGCAACCTCCACACTACTTTGGTCGTTTACACCATGATCCACTGACTTTTTGGCATGTTGGGCACCATATTCAGATGTTTCAGGGCATGGCCGATCATTTGAACAAAATTCTGGGCCTCTGCTGTCAATATTAAGGAAGTTACTGATCCACTGACTTTTTGGCATGTTCGGCACCATATTCAGATGTTTCAGGCCATGGGCAACCATTTGAACAAAATTCTGGGCCTCTGCTGTCAATATTAAGGAAGTTACAGCAACCTCACCACTACTTTGGTCGTTTACACCATGATCCACTGACTTTTTGGCATGTTGGGCACCATATTCAGATGTTTCAGGGCATGGGCAATCATTTGAACAAAATTCTGGGCCTCTGCTGTCAATATTAAGGAAGTTACTGATCCACTGACTTTTTGGCATGTTCGGCACCATATTCTGATCTTTCAGGCCATGGCCGATCATTTGAACAAAATTCTGGGCCTCTGCTGTCAATATTAAGGAAGTTACAGCAACCTCCACACTACTTTGGTCGTTTACACCATGATCCACTGACTTTTTGGCATGTTGGGCACCATATTCAGATGTTTCAGGGCATGGCCGATCATTTGAACAAAATTCTGGGCCTCTGCTGTCAATATTAAGGAAGTTACTGATCCACTGACTTTTTGGCATGTTCGGCACCATATTCTGATCTTTCAGGCCATGGCCGATCATTTGAACAAAATTCTGGGCCTCTGCTGTCAATATTAAGGAAGTTACTGATCCACTGACTTTTTGGCATGTTCGGCACCATATTCTGATCTTTCAGGCCATGGGCAACCATTTGAACAAAATTCTGGGCCTCTGCTGTCAATATTAAGGAAGTTACAGCAACCTCCACACTACTTTGGTCGTTTACACCATGATCCACTGACTTTTTGGCATGTTGGGCACCATATTCAGATGTTTCAGGGCATGGCCGATCATTTGAACAAAATTCTGGGCCTCTGCTGTCAATATTAAGGAAGTTACTGATCCACTGACTTTTTGGCATGTTCGGCACCATATTCAGATGTTTCAGGCCATGGGCAACCATTTGAACAAAATTCTGGGCCTCTGCTGTCAATATTAAGGAAGTTACAGCAACCTCACCACTACTTTGGTCGTTTTCACCATGATCCACTGACTTTTTGGCATGTTGGGCACCATATTCAGATGTTTCAGGGCATGGGCAATCATTTGAACAAAATTCTGGGCCTCTGCTGTCAATATTAAGGAAGTTACTGATCCACTGACTTTTTGGCATGTTCGGCACCATATTCTGATCTTTCAGGCCATGGGCAACCATTTGAACAAAATTCTGGGCCTCTGCTGTCAATATTAAGGAAGTTACAGCAACCTCCACACTACTTTGGTCGTTTACACCATGATCCACTGACTTTTTGGCATGTTGGGCACCATATTCAGATGTTTCAGGGCATGGCCGATCATTTGAACAAAATTCTGGGCCTCTGCTGTCAATATTAAGGAAGTTACTGATCCACTGACTTTTTGGCATGTTCGGCACCATATTCTGATCTTTCAGGCCATGGCCGATCATTTGAACAAAATTCTGGGCCTCTGCTGTCAATATTAAGGAAGTTACTGATCCACTGACTTTTTGGCATGTTCGGCACCATATTCTGATCTTTCAGGCCATGGGCAACCATTTGAACAAAATTCTGGGCCTCTGCTGTCAATATTAAGGAAGTTACAGCAACCTCCACACTACTTTGGTCGTTTACACCATGATCCACTGACTTTTTGGCATGTTGGACACCATATTCAGATGTTCTAGGGCATGGGCAATCATTTGAACAAAATTCTGGGCCTCTGCTGTCAATATTAAGGAAGTTACTGATCCACTGACTTTTTGGCATGTTCGGCACCATATTCTGATCTTTCAGGCCATGGGCAACCATTTGAACAAAATTCTGGGCCTCTGCTGTCAATATTAAGGAAGTTACAGCGACCTCCACACTACTTTGGTCGTTTACACCATGATCCACTGACTTTTTGGCATGTTAGGCACCATATTCAGATGTTTCAGGGCATGGCCGATCATTTGAACAAAATTCTGGGCCTCTGCTGTCAATATTAAGGAAGTTACTGATCCACTGACTTTTTGGCATGTTCGGCACCATATTCTGATCTTTCAGGCCATGGGCAACCATTTGAACAAAATTCTGGGCCTCTGCTGTCAATATTAAGGAAGTTACAGCAACCTCCACACTACTTTGGTCGTTTACACCATGATCCACTGACTTTTTGGCATGTTGGGCACCATATTCAGATGTTCTAGGGCATGGGCAATCATTTGAACAAAATTCTGGGCCTCTGCTGTCAATATTAAGGAAGTTACTGATCCACTGACTTTTTGGCATGTTCGGCACCATATTCTGATCTTTCAGGCCATGGGCAACCATTTGAACAAAATTCTGGGCCTCTGCTGTCAATATTAAGGAAGTTACAGCAACCTCCACACTACTTTGGTCGTTTACACCATGATCCACTGACTTTTTGGCATGTTGGGCACCATATTCAGATGTTTCAGGGCTTGGGCGATCATTTGAACAAAATTCTGGGCCTCTGCTGTCAATATTAAGGAAGTTACTGATCCACTGACTTTTTGGCATGTTCGGCACCATATTCTGATCTTTCAGGCCATGGGCAACCATTTGAACAAAATTCTGGGCCTCTGCTGTCAATATTAAGGAAGTTACAGCAACCTCCACACTACTTTGGTCGTTTACACCATGATCCACTGACTTTTTGGCATGTTGGGCACCATATTCAGATGTTTCAGGGCTTGGGCGATCATTTGAACAAAATTCTGGGCCTCTGCTGTCAATATTAAGGAAGTTACTGATCCACTGACTTTTTGGCATGTTCGGCACCATATTCTGATCTTTCAGGCCATGGGCAACCATTTGAACAAAATTCTGGGCCTCTGCTGTCAATATTAAGGAAGTTACAGCAACCTCCACACTACTTTGGTCGTTTACACCATGATCCACTGACTTTTTGGCATGTTGGGCACCATATTCAGATGTTTCAGGGCATGGCCGATCATTTGAACAAAATTCTGGGCCTCTGCTGTCAATATTAAGGAAGTTACTGATCCACTGACTTTTTGGCATGTTCGGCACCATATTCTGATCTTTCAGGCCATGGGCAACCATTTGAACAAAATTCTGGGCCTCTGCTGTCAATATTAAGGAAGTTACAGCGACCTCCACACTACTTTGCTCGTTTACACCATGATCCACTGACTTTTTGGCATGTTGGGCACCATATTCAGATGTTTCAGGGCATGGCCGATCATTTGAACAAAATTCTGGGCCTCTGCTGTCAATATTAAGGAAGTTACTGATCCACTGACTTTTTGGCATGTTCGGCACCATATTCTGATCTTTCAGGCCATGGGCAACCATTTGAACAAAATTCTGGGCCTCTGCTGTCAATATTAAGGAAGTTACAGCAACCTCCACACTACTTTGGTCGTTTACACCATGATCCACTGACTTTTTGGCATGTTGGGCACCATATTCAGATGTTCTAGGGCATGGGCAATCATTTGAACAAAATTCTGGGCCTCTGCTGTCAATATTAAGGAAGTTACTGATCCACTGACTTTTTGGCATGTTCGGCACCATATTCTGATCTTTCAGGCCATGGGCAACCATTTGAACAAAATTCTGGGCCTCTGCTGTCAATATTAAGGAAGTTACAGCAACCTCCACACTACTTTGGTCGTTTACACCATGATCCACTGACTTTTTGGCATGTTGGGCACCATATTCAGATGTTTCAGGGCTTGGGCGATCATTTGAACAAAATTCTGGGCCTCTGCTGTCAATATTAAGGAAGTTACTGATCCACTGACTTTTTGGCATGTTCGGCACCATATTCTGATCTTTCAGGCCATGGGCAACCATTTGAACAAAATTCTGGGCCTCTGCTGTCAATATTAAGGAAGTTACAGCAACCTCCACACTACTTTGGTCGTTTACACCATGATCCACTGACTTTTTGGCATGTTGGGCACCATATTCAGATGTTTCAGGGCTTGGGCGATCATTTGAACAAAATTCTGGGCCTCTGCTGTCAATATTAAGGAAGTTACTGATCCACTGACTTTTTGGCATGTTCGGCACCATATTCTGATCTTTCAGGCCATGGGCAACCATTTGAACAAAATTCTGGGCCTCTGCTGTCAATATTAAGGAAGTTACAGCAACCTCCACACTACTTTGGTCGTTTACACCATGATCCACTGACTTTTTGGCATGTTGGGCACCATATTCAGATGTTTCAGGGCATGGCCGATCATTTGAACAAAATTCTGGGCCTCTGCTGTCAATATTAAGGAAGTTACTGATCCACTGACTTTTTGGCATGTTCGGCACCATATTCTGATCTTTCAGGCCATGGGCAACCATTTGAACAAAATTCTGGGCCTCTGCTGTCAATATTAAGGAAGTTACAGCGACCTCCACACTACTTTGCTCGTTTACACCATGATCCACTGACTTTTTGGCATGTTGGGCACCATATTCAGATGTTTCAGGGCATGGCCGATCATTTGAACAAAATTCTGGGCCTCTGCTGTCAATATTAAGGAAGTTACTGATCCACTGACTTTTTGGCATGTTCGGCACCATATTCTGATCTTTCAGGCCATGGGCAACCATTTGAACAAAATTCTGGGCCTCTGCTGTCAATATTAAGGAAGTTACAGCAACCTCCACACTACTTTGGTCGTTTACACCATGATCCACTGACTTTTTGGCATGTTGGGCACCATATTCAGATGTTTCAGGGCATGGCCGATCATTTGAACAAAATTCTGGGCCTCTGCTGTCAATATTAAGGAAGTTACTGATCCACTGACTTTTTGGCATGTTCGGCACCATATTCTGATCTTTCAGGCCATGGGCAACCATTTGAACAAAATTCTGGGCCTCTGCTGTCAATATTAAGGAAGTTACAGCAACCTCCACACTACTTTGGTCGTTTACACCATGATCCACTGACTTTTTGGCATGTTGGGCACCATATTCAGATGTTTCAGGGCATGGCCGATCATTTGAACAAAATTCTGGGCCTCTGCTGTCAATATTAAGGAAGTTACTGATCCACTGACTTTTTGGCATGTTCGGCACCATATTCTGATCTTTCAGGCCATGGGCAACCATTTGAACAAAATTCTGGGCCTCTGCTGTCAATATTAAGGAAGTTACAGCAACCTCCACACTACTTTGGTCGTTTACACCATGATCCACTGACTTTTTGGCATGTTGGGCACCATATTCAGATATTTCAGGGCTTGGGCGATCATTTGAACAAAATTCTGGGCCTCTGCTGTCAATATTAAGGAAGTTACTGATCCACTGACTTTTTGGCATGTTCGGCACCATATTCTGATCTTTCAGGCCATGGGCAACCATTTGAACAAAATTCTGGGCCTCTGCTGTCAATATTAAGGAAGTTACAGCGACCTCCACACTACTTTGGTCGTTTACACCATGATCCACTGACTTTTTGGCATGTTGGGCACCATATTCAGATGTTTCAGGGCATGGCCGATCATTTGAACAAAATTCTGGGCCTCTGCTGTCAATATTAAGGAAGTTACTGATCCACTGACTTTTTGGCATGTTCGGCACCATATTCTGATCTTTCAGGCCATGGGCAACCATTTGAACAAAATTCTGGGCCTCTGCTGTCAATATTAAGGAAGTTACAGCAACCTCCACACTACTTTGGTCGTTTACACCATGATCCACTGACTTTTTGGCATGTTGGGCACCATATTCAGATGTTTCAGGGCATGGCCGATCATTTGAACAAAATTCTGGGCCTCTGCTGTCAATATTAAGGAAGTTACTGATCCACTGACTTTTTGGCATGTTCGGCACCATATTCTGATCTTTCAGGCCATGGGCAACCATTTGAACAAAATTCTGGGCCTCTGCTGTCAATATTAAGGAAGTTACAGCAACCTCCACACTACTTTGGTCGTTTACACCATGATCCACTGACTTTTTGGCATGTTGGGCACCATATTCAGATGTTTCAGGGCTTGGGCGATCATTTGAACAAAATTCTGGGCCTCTGCTGTCAATATTAAGGAAGTTACTGATCCACTGACTTTTTGGCATGTTCGGCACCATATTCTGATCTTTCAGGCCATGGGCAACCATTTGAACAAAATTCTGGGCCTCTGCTGTCAATATTAAGGAAGTTACAGCGACCTCCACACTACTTTGGTCGTTTACACCATGATCCACTGACTTTTTGGCATGTTGGGCACCATATTCAGATGTTTCAGGGCTTGGGCGATCATTTGAACAAAATTCTGGGCCTCTGCTGTCAATATTAAGGAAGTTACTGATCCACTGACTTTTTGGCATGTTCGGCACCATATTCTGATCTTTCAGGCCATGGGCAACCATTTGAACAAAATTCTGGGCCTCTGCTGTCAATATTAAGGAAGTTACAGCGACCTCCACACTACTTTGGTCGTTTACACCATGATCCACTGACTTTTTGGCATGTTGGGCACCATATTCAGATGTTTCAGGGCATGGCCGATCATTTGAACAAAATTCTGGGCCTCTGCTGTCAATATTAAGGAAGTTACTGATCCACTGACTTTTTGGCATGTTCGGCACCATATTCTGATCTTTCAGGCCATGGGCAACCATTTGAACAAAATTCTGGGCCTCTGCTGTCAATATTAAGGAAGTTACAGCAACCTCCACACTACTTTGGTCGTTTACACCATGATCCACTGTTTTTTTGGCATGTTGGGCACCATATTCAGATGTTTCAGGGCATGGCCGATCATTTGAACAAAATTCTGGGCCTCTGCTGTCAATATTAAGGAAGTTACTGATCCACTGACTTTTTGGCATGTTCGGCACCATATTCTGATCTTTCAGGCCATGGGCAACCATTTGAACAAAATTCTGGGCCTCTGCTGTCAATATTAAGGAAGTTACAGCAACCTCCACACTACTTTGGTCGTTTACACCATGATCCACTGACTTTTTGGCATGTTGGGCACCATATTCAGATATTTCAGGGCTTGGGCGATCATTTGAACAAAATTCTGGGCCTCTGCTGTCAATATTAAGGAAGTTACTGATCCACTGACTTTTTGGCATGTTCGGCACCATATTCTGATCTTTCAGGCCATGGGCAACCATTTGAACAAAATTCTGGGCCTCTGCTGTCAATATTAAGGAAGTTACAGCGACCTCCACACTACTTTGGTCGTTTACACCATGATCCACTGACTTTTTGGCATGTTGGGCACCATATTCAGATGTTTCAGGGCATGGCCGATCATTTGAACAAAATTCTGGGCCTCTGCTGTCAATATTAAGGAAGTTACTGATCCACTGACTTTTTGGCATGTTCGGCACCATATTCTGATCTTTCAGGCCATGGGCAACCATTTGAACAAAATTCTGGGCCTCTGCTGTCAATATTAAGGAAGTTACAGCAACCTCCACACTACTTTGGTCGTTTACACCATGATCCACTGACTTTTTGGCATGTTGGGCACCATATTCAGATGTTTCAGGGCATGGCCGATCATTTGAACAAAATTCTGGGCCTCTGCTGTCAATATTAAGGAAGTTACTGATCCACTGACTTTTTGGCATGTTCGGCACCATATTCTGATCTTTCAGGCCATGGGCAACCATTTGAACAAAATTCTGGGCCTCTGCTGTCAATATTAAGGAAGTTACAGCAACCTCCACACTACTTTGGTCGTTTACACCATGATCCACTGACTTTTTGGCATGTTGGGCACCATATTCAGATGTTTCAGGGCATGTGCAATCATTTGAACAAAATTCTGGGCCTCTGCTGTCAATATTAAGGAAGTTACTGATCCACTGACTTTTTGGCATGTTCGGCACCATATTCTGATCTTTCAGGCCATGGGCAACCATTTGAACAAAATTCTGGGCCTCTGCTGTCAATATTAAGGAAGTTACAGCAACCTCCACACTACTTTGGTCGTTTACACCATGATCCACTGACTTTTTGGCATGTTGGGCACCATATTCAGATGTTTCAGGGCATGGCCGATCATTTGAACAAAGTTCTGGGCCTCTGCTGTCAATATTAAGGAAGTTACTGATCCACTGACTTTTTGGCATGTTCGGCACCATATTCTGATCTTTCAGGCCATGGGCAACCATTTGAACAAAATTCTGGGCCTCTGCTGTCAATATTAAGGAAGTTACAGCAACCTCCACACTACTTTGGTCGTTTACACCATGATCCACTGACTTTTTGGCATGTTGGGCACCATATTCAGATGTTTCAGGGCATGGCCGATCATTTGAACAAAATTCTGGGCCTCTGCTGTCAATATTAAGGAAGTTACTGATCCACTGACTTTTTGGCATGTTCGGCACCATATTCTGATCTTTCAGGCCATGGGCAACCATTTGAACAAAATTCTGGGCCTCTGCTGTCAATATTAAGGAAGTTACAGCAACCTCCACACTACTTTGGTCGTTTACACCATGATCCACTGACTTTTTGGCATGTTGGGCACCATATTCAGATGTTTCAGGGCTTGGGCGATCATTTGAACAAAATTCTGGGCCTCTGCTGTCAATATTAAGGAAGTTACTGATCCACTGACTTTTTGGCATGTTCGGCACCATATTCTGATCTTTCAGGCCATGGGCAACCATTTGAACAAAATTCTGGGCCTCTGCTGTCAATATTAAGGAAGTTACAGCGACCTCCAAACTACTTTGGTCGTTTACACCATGATCCACTGACTTTTTGGCATGTTGGGCACCATATTCAGATGTTTCAGGGCATGGCCGATCATTTGAACAAAATTCTGGGCCTCTGCTGTCAATATTAAGGAAGTTACTGATCCACTGACTTTTTGGCATGTTCGGCACCATATTCTGATCTTTCAGGCCATGGGCAACCATTTGAACAAAATTCTGGGCCTCTGCTGTCAATATTAAGGAAGTTACAGCAACCTCCACACTACTTTGGTCGTTTACACCATGATCCACTGACTTTTTGGCATGTTGGGCACCATATTCAGATGTTTCAGGGCATGGCCGATCATTTGAACAAAATTCTGGGCCTCTGCTGTCAATATTAAGGAAGTTACTGATCCACTGACTTTTTGGCATGTTCGGCACCATATTCTGATCTTTCAGGCCATGGGCAACCATTTGAACAAAATTCTGGGCCTCTGCTGTCAATATTAAGGAAGTTACAGCAACCTCCACACTACTTTGGTCGTTTACACCATGATCCACTGACTTTTTGGCATGTTGGGCACCATATTCAGATGTTTCAGGGCTTGGGCGATCATTTGAACAAAATTCTGGGCCTCTGCTGTCAATATTAAGGAAGTTACTGATCCACTGACTTTTTGGCATGTTCGGCACCATATTCTGATCTTTCAGGCCATGGGCAACCATTTGAACAAAATTCTGGGCCTCTGCTGTCAATATTAAGGAAGTTACAGCGACCTCCACACTACTTTGGTCGTTTACACCATGATCCACTGACTTTTTGGCATGTTGGGCACCATATTCAGATGTTTCAGGGCATGGCCGATCATTTGAACAAAATTCTGGGCCTCTGCTGTCAATATTAAGGAAGTTACTGATCCACTGACTTTTTGGCATGTTCGGCACCATATTCTGATCTTTCAGGCCATGGGCAACCATTTGAACAAAATTCTGGGCCTCTGCTGTCAATATTAAGGAAGTTACAGCAACCTCCACACTACTTTGGTCGTTTACACCATGATCCACTGACTTTTTGGCATGTTGGGCACCATATTCAGATGTTTCAGGGCATGGCCGATCATTTGAACAAAATTCTGGGCCTCTGCTGTCGATATTAAGGAAGTTACTGATCCACTGACTTTTTGGCATGTTCGGCACCATATTCTGATCTTTCAGGCCATATGCAACCATTTGAACAAAATTCTGGGCCTCTGCTGTCAATATTAAGGAAGTTACAGCAACCTCCACACTACTTTGGTCGTTTACACCATGATCCACTGACTTTTTGGCATGTTGGGCACCATATTCAGATGTTTCAGGGCTTGGGCGATCATTTGAACAAAATTCTGGGCCTCTGCTGTCAATATTAAGGAAGTTACTGATCCACTGACTTTTTGGCATGTTCGGCACCATATTCTGATCTTTCAGGCCATGGGCAACCATTTGAACAAAATTCTGGGCCTCTGCTGTCAATATTAAGGAAGTTACAGCAACCTCCACACTACTTTGGTCGTTTACACCATGATCCACTGACTTTTTGGCATGTTGGGCACCATATTCAGATGTTTCAGGGCATGGCCGATCATTTGAACAAAGTTCTGGGCCTCTGCTGTCAATATTAAGGAAGTTACTGATCCACTGACTTTTTGGCATGTTCGGCACCATATTCTGATCTTTCAGGCCATGGGCAACCATTTGAACAAAATTCTGGGCCTCTGCTGTCAATATTAAGGAAGTTACAGCAACCTCCACACTACTTTGGTCGTTTACACCATGATCCACTGACTTTTTGGCATGTTGGGCACCATATTCAGATGTTTCAGGGCATGGCCGATCATTTGAACAAAATTCTGGGCCTCTGCTGTCAATATTAAGGAAGTTACTGATCCACTGACTTTTTGGCATGTTCGGCACCATATTCTGATCTTTCAGGCCATGGGCAACCATTTGAACAAAATTCTGGGCCTCTGCTGTCAATATTAAGGAAGTTACAGCAACCTCCACACTACTTTGGTCGTTTACACCATGATCCACTGACTTTTTGGCATGTTGGGCACCATATTCAGATGTTTCAGGGCTTGGGCGATCATTTGAACAAAATTCTGGGCCTCTGCTGTCAATATTAAGGAAGTTACTGATCCACTGACTTTTTGGCATGTTCGGCACCATATTCTGATCTTTCAGGCCATGGGCAACCATTTGAACAAAATTCTGGGCCTCTGCTGTCAATATTAAGGAAGTTACAGCGACCTCCACACTACTTTGGTCGTTTACACCATGATCCACTGACTTTTTGGCATGTTGGGCACCATATTCAGATGTTTCAGGGCATGGCCGATCATTTGAACAAAATTCTGGGCCTCTGCTGTCAATATTAAGGAAGTTACTGATCCACTGACTTTTTGGCATGTTCGGCACCATATTCTGATCTTTCAGGCCATGGGCAACCATTTGAACAAAATTCTGGGCCTCTGCTGTCAATATTAAGGAAGTTACAGCAACCTCCACACTACTTTGGTCGTTTACACCATGATCCACTGACGTTTTGGCATGTTGGGCACCATATTCAGATGTTTCAGGGCATGGCCGATCATTTGAACAAAATTCTGGGCCTCTGCTGTCAATATTAAGGAAGTTACTGATCCACTGACTTTTTGGCATGTTCGGCACCATATTCTGATCTTTCAGGCCATGGGCAACCATTTGAACAAAATTCTGGGCCTCTGCTGTCAATATTAAGGAAGTTACAGCAACCTCCACACTACTTTGGTCGTTTACACCATGATCCACTGACTTTTTGGCATGTTGGGCACCATATTCAGATGTTTCAGGGCTTGGGCGATCATTTGAACAAAATTCTGGGCCTCTGCTGTCAATATTAAGGAAGTTACTGATCCACTGACTTTTTGGCATGTTCGGCACCATATTCTGATCTTTCAGGCCATGGGCAACCATTTGAACAAAATTCTGGGCCTCTGCTGTCAATATTAAGGAAGTTACAGCAACCTCCACACTACTTTGGTCGTTTACACCATGATCCACTGACTTTTTGGCATGTTGGGCACCATATTCAGATGTTTCAGGGCATGGCCGATCATTTGAACAAAATTCTGGGCCTCTGCTGTCAATATTAAGGAAGTTACTGATCCACTGACTTTTTGGCATGTTCGGCACCATATTCTGATCTTTCAGGCCATGGGCAACCATTTGAACAAAATTCTGGGCCTCTGCTGTCAATATTAAGGAAGTTACAGCAACCTCCACACTACTTTGGTCGTTTACACCATGATCCACTGACTTTTTGGCATGTTGGGCACCATATTCAGATGTTTCAGGGCATGGCCGATCATTTGAACAAAATTCTGGGCCTCTGCTGTCAATATTAAGGAAGTTACTGATCCACTGACTTTTTGGCATGTTCGGCACCATATTCTGATCTTTCAGGCCATATGCAACCATTTGAACAAAATTCTGGGCCTCTGCTGTCAATATTAAGGAAGTTACAGCAACCTCCACACTACTTTGGTCGTTTACACCATGATCCACTGACTTTTTGGCATGTTGGGCACCATATTCAGATGTTTCAGGGCTTGGGCGATCATTTGAACAAAATTCTGGGCCTCTGCTGTCAATATTAAGGAAGTTACTGATCCACTGACTTTTTGGCATGTTCGGCACCATATTCTGATCTTTCAGGCCATGGGCAACCATTTGAACAAAATTCTGGGCCTCTGCTGTCAATATTAAGGAAGTTACAGCGACCTCCACACTACTTTGGTCGTTTACACCATGATCCACTGACTTTTTGGCATGTTGGGCACCATATTCAGATGTTTCAGGGCATGGCCGATCATTTGAACAAAATTCTGGGCCTCTGCTGTCAATATTAAGGAAGTTACTGATCCACTGACTTTTTGGCATGTTCGGCACCATAATCTGATCTTTCAGGCCATGGGCAACCATTTGAACAAAATTCTGGGCCTCTGCTGTCAATATTAAGGAAGTTACAGCAACCTCCACACTACTTTGGTCGTTTACACCATGATCCACTGACTTTTTGGCATGTTGGGCACCATATTCATATGTTTCAGGGCATGGCCGATCATTTGAACAAAATTCTGGGCCTCTGCTGTCAATATTAAGGAAGTTACTGATCCACTGACTTTTTGGCATGTTCGGCACCATATTCTGATCTTTCAGGCCATGGGCAACCATTTGAACAAAATTCTGGGCCTCTGCTGTCAATATTAAGGAAGTTACAGCAACCTCCACACTACTTTGGTCGTTTACACCATGATCCACTGACTTTTTGGCATGTTGGGCACCATATTCAGATGTTTCAGGGCATGGGCAATCATTTGAACAAAATTCTGGGCCTCTGCTGTCAATATTAAGAAAGTTACTGATCCACTGACTTTTTGGCATGTTCGGCACCATATTCTGATCTTTCAGGCCATGGGCAACCATTTGAACAAAATTCTGGGCCTCTGCTGTCAATATTAAGGAAGTTACAGCAACCTCCACACTACTTTGGTCGTTTACACCATGATCCACTGACTTTTTGGCATGTTGGGCACCATATTCAGATGTTCTAGGGCATGGGCAATCATTTGAACAAAATTCTGGGCCTCTGCTGTCAATATTAAGGAAGTTACTGATCCACTGACTTTTTGGCATGTTCGGCACCATATTCTGATCTTTCAGGCCATGGGCAACCATTTGAACAAAATTCTGGGCCTCTGCTGTCAATATTAAGGAAGTAACAGCGACCTCCACACTACTTTGGTCGTTTACACAATGATCCACTGACTTTTTGGCATGTTGGACACCATATTCAGATGTTCTAGGGCATGGGCAATCATTTGAACAAAATTCTGGGCCTCTGCTGTCAATATTAAGGAAGTTACTGATCCACAACCATTTGAACAAAATTCTGGGCCTCTGCTGTCAATATTAAGGAAGTTACAGCAACCTCCACACTACTTTGGTCGTTTACACCATGATCCACTGACTTTTTGGCATGTTGGACACCATATTCAGATGTTCTAGGGCATGGGCAATCATTTGAACAAAATTCTGGGCCTCTGCTGTCAATATTAAGGAAGTTACAGCAACCTCCACACTACTTTGGTCGTTTACACCATGATCCACTTGCTTTTTGGCATGTTGGGCACCATATTCAGATGTTTCAGGGCTTGGGCGATCATTTGAACAAAATTCTGGGCCTCTGCTGTCAATATTAAGGAAGTTACTGATCCACTGACTTTTTGGCATGTTCGGCACCATATTCTGATCTTTCAGGCCATGGGCAACCATTTGAACAAAATTCTGGGCCTCTGCTGTCAATATTAAGGAAGTTACAGCAACCTCCACACTACTTTGGTCGTTTACACCATGATCCACTGACTTTTTGGCATGTTGGGCACCATATTCAGATGTTTCAGGGCATGGCCGATCATTTGAACAAAATTCTGGGCCTCTGCTGTCAATATTAAGGAAGTTACTGATCCACTGACTTTTTGGCATGTTCGGCACCATATTCTGATCTTTCAGGCCATGGGCAACCATTTGAACAAAATTCTGGGCCTCTGCTGTCAATATTAAGGAAGTTACAGCAACCTCCACACTACTTTGGTCGTTTACACCATGATCCACTGACTTTTTGGCATGTTGGGCACCATATTCAGATGTTTCAGGGCATGGGCAATCATTTGAACAAAATTCTGGGCCTCTGCTGTCAATATTAAAGAAGTTACTGATCCACTGACTTTTTGGCATGTTCGGCACCATATTCTGATCTTTCAGGCCATGGGCAACCATTTGAACAAAATTCTGGGCCTCTGCTGTCAATATTAAGGAAGTTACAGCAACCTCCACACTACTTTGGTCGTTTACACCATGATCCACTGACTTTTTGGCATGTTGGGCACCATATTCAGATGTTTCAGGGCATGGCCGATCATTTGAACAAAGTTCTGGGCCTCTGCTGTCAATATTAAGGAAGTTACTGATCCACTGACTTTTTGGCATGTTCGGCACCATATTCTGATCTTTCAGGCCATGGGCAACCATTTGAACAAAATTCTGGGCCTCTGCTGTCAATATTAAGGAAGTTACAGCAACCTCCACACTACTTTGGTCGTTTACACCATGATCCACTGACTTTTTGGCATGTTGGGCACCATATTCAGATGTTTCAGGGCATGGCCGATCATTTGAACAAAATTCTGGGCCTCTGCTGTCAATATTAAGGAAGTTACTGATCCACTGACTTTTTGGCATGTTCGGCACCATATTCTGATCTTTCAGGCCATGGGCAACCATTTGAACAAAATTCTGGGCCTCTGCTGTCAATATTAAGGAAGTTACAGCAACCTCCACACTACTTTGGTCGTTTACACCATGATCCACTGACTTTTTGGCATGTTGGGCACCATATTCAGATGTTTCAGGGCTTGGGCGATCATTTGAACAAAATTCTGGGCCTCTGCTGTCAATATTAAGGAAGTTACTGATCCACTGACTTTTTGGCATGTTCGGCACCATATTCTGATCTTTCAGGCCATGGGCAACCATTTGAACAAAATTCTGGGCCTCTGCTGTCAATATTAAGGAAGTTACAGCGACCTCCACACTACTTTGGTCGTTTACACCATGATCCACTGACTTTTTGGCATGTTGGGCACCATATTCAGATGTTTCAGGGCATGGCCGATCATTTGAACAAAATTCTGGGCCTCTGCTGTCAATATTAAGGAAGTTACTGATCCACTGACTTTTTGGCATGTTCGGCACCATATTCTGATCTTTCAGGCCATGGGCAACCATTTGAACAAAATTCTGGGCCTCTGCTGTCAATATTAAGGAAGTTACAGCAACCTCCACACTACTTTGGTTGTTTACACCATGATCCACTGACTTTTTGGCATGTTGGGCACCATATTCAGATGTTTCAGGGCATGGCCGATCATTTGAACAAAATTCTGGGCCTCTGCTGTCAATATTAAGGAAGTTACTGATCCACTGACTTTTTGGCATGTTCGGCACCATATTCTGATCTTTCAGGCCATGGGCAACCATTTGAACAAAATTCTGGGCCTCTGCTGTCAATATTAAGGAAGTTACAGCAACCTCCACACTACTTTGGTCGTTTACACCATGATCCACTGACTTTTTGGCATGTTGGGCACCATATTCAGATGTTTCAGGGCTTGGGCGATCATTTGAACAAAATTCTGGGCCTCTGCTGTCAATATTAAGGAAGTTACTGATCCACTGACTTTTTGGCATGTTCGGCACCATATTCTGATCTTTCAGGCCATGGGCAACCATTTGAACAAAATTCTGGGCCTCTGCTGTCAATATTAAGGAAGTTACAGCGACCTCCACACTACTTTGGTCGTTTACACCATGATCCACTGACTTTTTGGCATGTTGGGCACCATATTCAGATGTTTCAGGGCATGGCCGATCATTTGAACAAAATTCTGGGCCTCTGCTGTCAATATTAAGGAAGTTACTGATCCACTGACTTTTTGGCATGTTCGGCACCATATTCTGATCTTTCAGGCCATGGGCAACCATTTGAACAAAATTCTGGGCCTCTGCTGTCAATATTAAGGAAGTTACAGCAACCTCCACACTACTTTGGTCGTTTACACCATGATCCACTGACTTTTTGGCATGTTGGGCACCATATTCAGATGTTTCAGGGCATGGCCGATCATTTGAACAAAATTCTGGGCCTCTGCTGTCAATATTAAGGAAGTTACTGATCCACTGACTTTTTGGCATGTTCGGCACCATATTCTGATCTTTCAGGCCATATGCAACCATTTGAACAAAATTCTGGGCCTCTGCTGTCAATATTAAGGAAGTTACAGCAACCTCCACACTACTTTGGTCGTTTACACCATGATCCACTGACTTTTTGGCATGTTGGGCACCATATTCAGATGTTTCAGGGCTTGGGCGATCATTTGAACAAAATTCTGGGCCTCTGCTGTCAATATTAAGGAAGTTACTGATCCACTGACTTTTTGGCATGTTCGGCACCATATTCTGATCTTTCAGGCCATGGGCAACCATTTGAACAAAATTCTGGGCCTCTGCTGTCAATATTAAGGAAGTTACAGCGACCTCCACACTACTTTGGTCGTTTACACCATGATCCACTGACTTTTTGGCATGTTGGGCACCATATTCAGATGTTTCAGGGCATGGCCGATCATTTGAACAAAATTCTGGGCCTCTGCTGTCAATATTAAGGAAGTTACTGATCCACTGACTTTTTGGCATGTTCGGCACCATAATCTGATCTTTCAGGCCATGGGCAACCATTTGAACAAAATTCTGGGCCTCTGCTGTCAATATTAAGGAAGTTACAGCAACCTCCACACTACTTTGGTCGTTTACACCATGATCCACTGACTTTTTGGCATGTTGGGCACCATATTCAGATGTTTCAGGGCATGGCCGATCATTTGAACAAAATTCTGGGCCTCTGCTGTCAATATTAAGGAAGTTACTGATCCACTGACTTTTTGGCATGTTCGGCACCATATTCTGATCTTTCAGGCCATGGGCAACCATTTGAACAAAATTCTGGGCCTCTGCTGTCAATATTAAGGAAGTTACAGCAACCTCCACACTACTTTGGTCGTTTACACCATGATCCACTGACTTTTTGGCATGTTGGGCACCATATTCAGATGTTTCAGGGCATGGGCAATCATTTGAACAAAATTCTGGGCCTCTGCTGTCAATATTAAGGAAGTTACTGATCCACTGACTTTTTGGCATGTTCGGCACCATATTCTGATCTTTCAGGCCATGGGCAACCATTTGAACAAAATTCTGGGCCTCTGCTGTCAATATTAAGGAAGTTACAGCAACCTCCACACTACTTTGGTCGTTTACACCATGATCCACTGACTTTTTGGCATGTTGGGCACCATATTCAGATGTTCTAGGGCATGGGCAATCATTTGAACAAAATTCTGGGCCTCTGCTGTCAATATTAAGGAAGTTACTGATCCACTGACTTTTTGGCATGTTCGGCACCATATTCTGATCTTTCAGGCCATGGGCAACCATTTGAACAAAATTCTGGGCCTCTGCTGTCAATATTAAGGAAGTAACAGCGACCTCCACACTACTTTGGTCGTTTACACCATGATCCACTGACTTTTTGGCATGTTGGACACCATATTCAGATGTTCTAGGGCATGGGCAATCATTTGAACAAAATTCTGGGCCTCTGCTGTCAATATTAAGGAAGTTACTGATCCACAACCATTTGAACAAAATTCTGGGCCTCTGCTGTCAATATTAAGGAAGTTACAGCAACCTCCACACTACTTTGGTCGTTTACACCATGATCCACTGACTTTTTGGCATGTTGGACACCATATTCAGATGTTCTAGGGCATGGGCAATCATTTGAACAAAATTCTGGGCCTCTGCTGTCAATATTAAGGAAGTTACAGCAACCTCCACACTACTTTGGTCGTTTACACCATGATCCACTTGCTTTTTGGCATGTTGGGCACCATATTCGGATGTTTCAGGGCTTGGGCGATCATTTGAACAAAATTCTGGGCCTCTGCTGTCAATATTAAGGAAGTTACTGATCCACTGACTTTTTGGCATGTTCGGCACCATATTCTGATCTTTCAGGCCATGGGCAACCATTTGAACAAAATTCTGGGCCTCTGCTGTCAATATTAAGGAAGTTACAGCAACCTCCACACTACTTTGGTCGTTTACACCATGATCCACTGACTTTTTGGCATGTTGGACACCATATTCAGATGTTCTAGGGCATGGGCAATCATTTGAACAAAATTCTGGGCCTCTGCTGTCAATATTAAGGAAGTTACTGATCCACTGACTTTTTGGCATGTTCGGCACCATATTCTGATCTTTCAGGCCATGGGCAACCATTTGAACAAAATTCTGGGCCTCTGCTGTCAATATTAAGGAAGTTACAGCGACCTCCACACTACTTTGGTCGTTTACACCATGATCCACTGACTTTTTGGCATGTTGGACACCATATTCAGATGTTCTAGGGCATGGGCAATCATTTGAACAAAATTCTGGGCCTCTGCTGTCAATATTAAGGAAGTTACTGATCCACTGACTTTTTGGCATGTTCGGCACCATATTCTGATCTTTCAGGCCATGGGCAACCATTTGAACAAAATTCTGGGCCTCTGCTGTCAATATTAAGGAAGTTACAGCAACCTCCACACTACTTTGGTCGTTTACACCATGATCCACTGACTTTTTGGCATGTTGGGCACCATATTCAGATGTTTCAGGGCATGGCCGATCATTTGAACAAAATTCTGGGCCTCTGCTGTCAATATTAAGGAAGTTACTGATCCACTGACTTTTTGGCATGTTCGGCACCATATTCTGATCTTTCAGGCCATATGCAACCATTTGAACAAAATTCTGGGCCTCTGCTGTCAATATTAAGGAAGTTACAGCAACCTCCACACTACTTTGGTCGTTTACACCATGATCCACTGACTTTTTGGCATGTTGGGCACCATATTCAGATGTTTCAGGGCTTGGGCGATCATTTGAACAAAATTCTGGGCCTCTGCTGTCAATATTAAGGAAGTTACTGATCCACTGACTTTTTGGCATGTTCGGCACCATATTCTGATCTTTCAGGCCATGGGCAACCATTTGAACAAAATTCTGGGCCTCTGCTGTCAATATTAAGGAAGTTACAGCAACCTCCACACTACTTTGGTCGTTTACACCATGATCCACTGACTTTTTGGCATGTTGGGCACCATATTCAGATGTTTCAGGGCATGGCCGATCATTTGAACAAAATTCTGGGCCTCTGCTGTCAATATTAAGGAAGTTACTGATCCACTGACTTTTTGGCATGTTCGGCACCATATTCTGATCTTTCAGGCCATGGGCAACCATTTGAACAAAATTCTGGGCCTCTGCTGTCAATATTAAGGAAGTTACAGCAACCTCCACACTACTTTGGTCGTTTACACCATGATCCACTGACTTTTTGGCATGTTGGGCACCATATTCAGATGTTTCAGGGCTTGGGCGATCATTTGAACAAAATTCTGGGCCTCTGCTGTCAATATTAAGGAAGTTACTGATCCACTGACTTTTTGGCATGTTCGGCACCATATTCTGATCTTTCAGGCCATGGGCAACCATTTGGACAAAATTCTGGGCCTCTGCTGTCAATATTAAGGAAGTTACAGCGACCTCCACACTACTTTGGTCGTTTACACCATGATCCACTGACTTTTTGGCATGTTGGGCACCATATTCAGATGTTTCAGGGCATGGCCGATCATTTGAACAAAATTCTGGGCCTCTGCTGTCAATATTAAGGAAGTTACTGATCCACTGACTTTTTGGCATGTTCGGCACCATATTCTGATCTTTCAGGCCATGGGCAACCATTTGAACAAAATTCTGGGCCTCTGCTGTCAATATTAAGGAAGTTACAGCAACCTCCACACTACTTTGGTCGTTTACACCATGATCCACTGACTTTTTGGCATGTTGGGCACCATATTCAGATGTTTCAGGGCATGGCCGATCATTTGAACAAAATTCTGGGCCTCTGCTGTCAATATTAAGGAAGTTACTGATCCACTGACTTTTTGGCATGTTCGGCACCATATTCTGATCTTTCAGGCCATGGGCAACCATTTGAACAAAATTCTGGGCCTCTGCTGTCAATATAAAGGAAGTTACAGCAACCTCCACACTACTTTGGTCGTTTACACCATGATCCACTGACTTTTTGGCATGTTGGGCACCATATTCAGATGTTTCAGGGCATGGGCAATCATTTGAACAAAATTCTGGGCCTCTGCTGTCAATATTAAGGAAGTTACTGATCCACTGACTTTTTGGCATGTTCGGCACCATATTCTGATCTTTCAGGCCATGGGCAACCATTTGAACAAAATTCTGGGCCTCTGCTGTCAATATTAAGGAAGTTACAGCAACCTCCACACTACTTTGGTCGTTTACACCATGATCCACTGACTTTTTGGCATGTTGGGCACCATATTCAGATGTTCTAGGGCATGGGCAATCATTTGAACAAAATTCTGGGCCTCTGCTGTCAATATTAAGGAAGTTACTGATCCACTGACTTTTTGGCATGTTCGGCACCATATTCTGATCTTTCAGGCCATGGGCAACCATTTGAACAAAATTCTGGGCCTCTGCTGTCAATATTAAGGAAGTTATAGCGACCTCCACACTACTTTGGTCGTTTACACCATGATCCACTGACTTTTTGGCATGTTGGGCACCATATTCAGATGTTTCAGGGCATGGCCGATCATTTGAACAAAATTCTGGGCCTCTGTTGTCAATATTAAGGAAGTTACTGATCCACAACCATTTGAACAAAATTCTGGGCCTCTGCTGTCAATATTAAGGAAGTTACAGCAACCTCCACACTACTTTGGTCGTTTACACCATGATCCACTGACTTTTTGGCATGTTGGACACCATATTCAGATGTTCTAGGGCATGGGCAATCATTTGAACAAAATTCTGGGCCTCTGCTGTCAATATTAAGGAAGTTACTGATCCACTGACTTTTTGGCATGTTCGGCACCATATTCTGATCTTTCAGGCCATGGGCAACCATTTGAACAAAATTCTGGGCCTCTGCTGTCAATATTAAGGAAGTTACAGCAACCTCCACACTACTTTGGTCGTTTACACCATGATCCACTGACTTTTTGGCATGTTGGACACCATATTCAGATGTTCTAGGGCATGGGCAATCATTTGAACAAAATTCTGGGCCTCTGCTGTCAATATTAAGGAAGTTACTGATCCACTGACTTTTTGGCATGTTCGGCACCATATTCTGATCTTTCAGGCCATGGGCAACCATTTGAACAAAATTCTGGGCCTCTGCTGTCAATATTAAGGAAGTTACAGCAACCTCCACACTACTTTGGTCGTTTACACCATGATCCACTGACTTTTTGGCATGTTGGACACCATATTCAGATGTTCTAGGCCATGGGCAACCATTTGAACAAAATTCTGGGCCTCTGCTGTCAATATTAAGGAAGTTACAGCAACCTCCACACTACTTTGGTCGTTTACACCATGATCCACTTGCTTTTTGGCATGTTGGGCACCATATTCAGATGTTTCAGGGCTTGGGCGATCATTTGAACAAAATTCTGGGCCTCTGCTGTCAATATTAAGGAAGATACTGATCCACTGACTTTTTGGCATGTTCGGCACCATATTCTGATCTTTCAGGCCATGGGCAACCATTTGAACAAAATTCTGGGCCTCTGCTGTCAATATTAAGGAAGTTACAGCAACCTCCACACTACTTTGGTCGTTTACACCATGATCCACTGACTTTTTGGCATGTTGGACACCATATTCAGATGTTCTAGGGCATGGGCAATCATTTGAACAAAATTCTGGGCCTCTGCTGTCAATATTAAGGAAGTTACTGATCCACTGACTTTTTGGCATGTTCGGCACCATATTCTGATCTTTCAGGCCATGGGCAACCATTTGAACAAAATTCTGGGCCTCTGCTGTCAATATTAAGGAAGTTACAGCGACCTCCACACTACTTTGGTCGTTTACACCATGATCCACTGACTTTTTGGCATGTTGGACACCATATTCAGATGTTCTAGGGCATGGGCAATCATTTGAACAAAATTCTGGGCCTCTGCTGTCAATATTAAGGAAGTTACTGATCCACTGACTTTTTGGCATGTTCGGCACCATATTCTGATCTTTCAGGCCATGGGCAACCATTTGAACAAAATTCTGGGCCTCTGCTGTCAATATTAAGGAAGTTACAGCAACCTCCACACTACTTTGGTCGTTTACACCATGATCCACTGACTTTTTGGCATGTTGGGCACCATATTCAGATGTTTCAGGGCATGGCCGATCATTTGAACAAAATTCTGGGCCTCTGCTGTCAATATTAAGGAAGTTACTGATCCACTGACTTTTTGGCATGTTCGGCACCATATTCTGATCTTTCAGGCCATGGGCAACCATTTGAACAAAATTCTGGGCCTCTGCTGTCAATATTAAGGAAGTTACAGCAACCTCCACACTACTTTGGTCGTTTACACCATGATCCACTGACTTTTTGGCATGTTGGGCACCATATTCAGATGTTTCAGGGCTTGGGCGATCATTTGAACAAAATTCTGGGCCTCTGCTGTCAATATTAAGGAAGTTACTGATCCACTGACTTTTTGGCATGTTCGGCACCATATTCTGATCTTTCAGGCCATGGGCAACCATTTGAACAAAATTCTGGGCCTCTGCTGTCAATATTAAGGAAGTTACAGCAACCTCCACACTACTTTGGTCGTTTACACCATGATCCACTGACTTTTTGGCATGTTGGGCACCATATTCAGATGTTTCAGGGCATGGCCGATCATTTGAACAAAATTCTGGGCCTCTGCTGTCAATATTAAGGAAGTTACTGATCCACTGACTTTTTGGCATGTTCGGCACCATATTCTGATCTTTCAGGCCATGGGCAACCATTTGAACAAAATTCTGGGCCTCTGCTGTCAATATTAAGGAAGTTACAGCAACCTCCACACTACTTTGGTCGTTTACACCATGATCCACTGACTTTTTGGCATGTTGGGCACCATATTCAGATGTTTCAGGGCTTGGGCGATCATTTGAACAAAATTCTGGGCCTCTGCTGTCAATATTAAGGAAGTTACTGATCCACTGACTTTTTGGCATGTTCGGCACCATATTCTGATCTTTCAGGCCATGGGCAACCATTTGAACAAAATTCTGGGCCTCTGCTGTCAATATTAAGGAAGTTACAGCAACCTCCACACTACTTTGGTCGTTTACACCATGATCCACTGACTTTTTGGCATGTTGGGCACCATATTCAGATGTTTCAGGGCATGGCCGATCATTTGAACAAAATTCTGGGCCTCTGCTGTCAATATTAAGGAAGTTACTGATCCACTGACTTTTTGGCATGTTCGGCACCATATTCTGATCTTTCAGGCCATGGGCAACCATTTGAACAAAATTCTGGGCCTCTGCTGTCAATATTAAGGAAGTTACAGCAACCTCCACACTACTTTGGTCGTTTACACCATGATCCACTGACTTTTTGGCATGTTGGGCACCATATTCAGATGTTTCAGGGCATGGCCGATCATTTGAACAAAATTCTGGGCCTCTGCTGTCAATATTAAGGAAGTTACTGATCCACTGACTTTTTGGCATGTTCGGCACCATATTCTGATCTTTCAGGCCATGGGCAACCATTTGAACAAAATTCTGGGCCTCTGCTGTCAATATTAAGGAAGTTACAGCAACCTCCACACTACTTTGGTCGTTTACACCATGATCCACTGACTTTTTGGCATGTTGGGCACCATATTCAGATGTTTCAGGGCATGGGCAATCATTTGAACAAAATTCTGGGCCTCTGCTGTCAATATTAAGGAAGTTACTGATCCACTGACTTTTTGGCATGTTCGGCACCATATTCTGATCTTTCAGGCCATGGGCAACCATTTGAACAAAATTCTGGGCCTCTGCTGTCAATATTAAGGAAGTTACAGCAACCTCCACACTACTTTGGTCGTTTACACCATGATCCACTGACTTTTTGGCATGTTGGGCACCATATTCAGATGTTTCAGGGCATGGGCAATCATTTGAACAAAATTCTGGGCCTCTGCTGTCAATATTAAGGAAGTTACTGATCCACTGACTTTTTGGCATGTTCGGCACCATATTCTGATCTTTCAGGCCATGGGCAACCATTTGAACAAAATTCTGGGCCTCTGCTGTCAATATTAAGGAAGTTATAGCGACCTCCACACTACTTTGGTCGTTTACACCGTGATCCACTGACTTTTTGGCATGTTGGGCACCATATTCAGATGTTTCAGGGCATGGCCGATCATTTGAACAAAATTCTGGGCCTCTGTTGTCAATATTAAGGAAGTTACTGATCCACAACCATTTGAACAAAATTCTGGGCCTCTGCTGTCAATATTAAGGAAGTTACAGCAACCTCCACACTACTTTGGTCGTTTACACCATGATCCACTGACTTTTTGGCATGTTGGACACCATATTCAGATGTTCTAGGGCATGGGCAATCATTTGAACAAAATTCTGGGCCTCTGCTGTCAATATTAAGGAAGTTACTGATCCACTGACTTTTTGGCATGTTCGGCACCATATTCTGATCTTTCAGGCCATGGGCAACCATTTGAACAAAATTCTGGGCCTCTGCTGTCAATATTAAGGAAGTTACAGCAACCTCCACACTACTTTGGTCGTTTACACCATGATCCACTGACTTTTTGGCATGTTGGACACCATATTCAGATGTTCTAGGGCATGGGCAATCATTTGAACAAAATTCTGGGCCTCTGCTGTCAATATTAAGGAAGTTACTGATCCACTGACTTTTTGGCATGTTCGGCACCATATTCTGATCTTTCAGGCCATGGGCAACCATTTGAACAAAATTCTGGGCCTCTGCTGTCAATATTAAGGAAGTTACAGCAACCTCCACACTACTTTGGTCGTTTACACCATGATCCACTGACTTTTTGGCATGTTGGGCACCATATTCAGATGTTTCAGGGCATGGCCGATCATTTGAACAAAATTCTGGGCCTCTGCTGTCAATATTAAGGAAGTTACTGATCCACTGACTTTTTGGCATGTTCGGCACCATATTCTGATCTTTCAGGCCATGGGCAACCATTTGAACAAAATTCTGGGCCTCTGCTGTCAATATTAAGGAAGTTACAGCAACCTCCACACTACTTTGGTCGTTTACACCATGATCCACTGACTTTTTGGCATGTTGGGCACCATATTCAGATGTTTCAGGGCATGGCCGATCATTTGAACAAAATTCTGGGCCTCTGCTGTCAATATTAAGGAAGTTACTGATCCACTGACTTTTTGGCATGTTCGGCACCATATTCTGATCTTTCAGGCCATGGGCAACCATTTGAACAAAATTCTGGGCCTCTGCTGTCAATATTAAGGAAGTTACAGCAACCTCCACACTACTTTGGTCGTTTACACCATGATCCACTGACTTTTTGGCATGTTGGGCACCATATTCAGATGTTTCAGGGCATGGCCGATCATTTGAACAAAATTCTGGGCCTCTGCTGTCAATATTAAGGAAGTTACTGATCCACTGACTTTTTGGCATGTTCGGCACCATATTCTGATCTTTCAGGCCATGGGCAACCATTTGAACAAAATTCTGGGCCTCTGCTGTCAATATTAAGGAAGTTACAGCAACCTCCACACTACTTTGGTCGTTTACACCATGATCCACTGACTTTTTGGCATGTTGGGCACCATATTCAGATGTTTCAGGGCATGGGCAATCATTTGAACAAAATTCTGGGCCTCTGCTGTCAATATTAAGGAAGTTACTGATCCACTGACTTTTTGGCATGTTCGGCACCATATTCTGATCTTTCAGGCCATGGGCAACCATTTGAACAAAATTCTGGGCCTCTGCTGTCAATATTAAGGAAGTTACAGCAACCTCCACACTACTTTGGTCGTTTACACCATGATCCACTGACTTTTTGGCATGTTGGGCACCATATTCAGATGTTCTAGGGCATGGGCAATCATTTGAACAAAATTCTGGGCCTCTGCTGTCAATATTAAGGAAGTTACTGATCCACTGACTTTTTGGCATGTTCGGCACCATATTCTGATCTTTCAGGCCATGGGCAACCATTTGAACAAAATTCTGGGCCTCTGCTGTCAATATTAAGGAAGTTATAGCGACCTCCACACTACTTTGGTCGTTTACACCATGATCCACTGACTTTTTGGCATGTTGGGCACCATATTCAGATGTTTCAGGGCATGGCCGATCATTTGAACAAAATTCTGGGCCTCTGTTGTCAATATTAAGGAAGTTACTGATCCACAACCATTTGAACAAAATTCTGGGCCTCTGCTGTCAATATTAAGGAAGTTACAGCAACCTCCACACTACTTTGGTCGTTTACACCATGATCCACTGACTTTTTGGCATGTTGGACACCATATTCAGATGTTCTAGGGCATGGGCAATCATTTGAACAAAATTCTGGGCCTCTGCTGTCAATATTAAGGAAGTTACTGATCCACTGACTTTTTGGCATGTTCGGCACCATATTCTGATCTTTCAGGCCATGGGCAACCATTTGAACAAAATTCTGGGCCTCTGCTGTCAATATTAAGGAAGTTACAGCAACCTCCACACTACTTTGGTCGTTTACACCATGATCCACTGACTTTTTGGCATGTTGGGCACCATATTCAGATGTTCTAGGGCATGGGCAATCATTTGAACAAAATTTTGGGCCTCTGCTGTCAATATTAAGGAAGTTACTGATCCACTGACTTTTTGGCATGTTCGGCACCATATTCTGATCTTTCAGGCCATGGGCAACCATTTGAACAAAATTCTGGGCCTCTGCTGTCAATATTAAGGAAGTTACAGCAACCTCCACACTACTTTGGTCGTTTACACCATGATCCACTGACTTTTTGGCATGTTGGGCACCATATTCAGATGTTTCAGGGCATGGCCGATCATTTGAACAAAATTCTGGGCCTCTGCTGTCAATATTAAGGAAGTTACTGATCCACTGACTTTTTGGCATGTTCGGCACCATATTCTGATCTTTCAGGCCATGGGCAACCATTTGAACAAAATTCTGGGCCTCTGCTGTCAATATTAAGGAAGTTACAGCAACCTCCACACTACTTTGGTCGTTTACACCATGATCCACTGACTTTTTGGCATGTTGGACACCATATTCAGATGTTCTAGGGCATGGGCAATCATTTGAACAAAATTCTGGGCCTCTGCTGTCAATATTAAGGAAGTTACTGATCCACTGACTTTTTGGCATGTTCGGCACCATATACTGATCTTTCAGGCCATGGGCAACCATTTGAACAAAATTCTGGGCCTCTGCTGTCAATATTAAGGAAGTTACAGCGACCTCCACACTACTTTGGTCGTTTACACCATGATCCACTGACTTTTTGGCATGTTGGGCACCATATTCAGATGTATTCTGATCTTTCAGGCCATGGGCAACCATTTGAACAAAATTCTGGGCCTCTGCTGTCAATATTAAGGAAGTTACAGCAACCTCCACACTACTTTGGTCGTTTACACCATGATCCACTGACTTTTTGGCATGTTGGGCACCATATTCAGATGTTCTAGGGCATGGGCAATCATTTGAACAAAATTTTGGGCCTCTGCTGTCAATATTAAGGAAGTTACTGATCCACTGACTTTTTGGCATGTTCGGCACCATATTCTGATCTTTCAGGCCATGGGCAACCATTTGAACAAAATTCTGGGCTTCTGCTGTCAATATTAAGGAAGTTACAGCAACCTCCACACTACTTTGGTCGTTTACACCATGATCCACTGACTTTTTGGCATGTTGGGCACCATATTCAGATGTTTCAGGGCTTGGGCGATCATTTGAACAAAATTCTGGGCCTCTGCTGTCAATATTAAGGAAGTTACTGATCCACTGACTTTTTGGCATGTTCGGCACCATATTCTGATCTTTCAGGCCATGGGCAACCATTTGAACAAAATTCTGGGCCTCTGCTGTCAATATTAAGGAAGTTACAGCAACCTCCACACTACTTTGGTCGTTTACACCATGATCCACTGACTTTTTGGCATGTTGGGCACCATATTCAGATGTTTCAGGGCTTGGGCGATCATTTGAACAAAATTCTGGGCCTCTGCTGTCAATATTAAGGAAGTTACTGATCCACTGACTTTTTGGCATGTTCGGCACCATATTCTGATCTTTCAGGCCATGGGCAACCATTTGAACAAAATTCTGGGCCTCTGCTGTCAATATTAAGGAAGTTACAGCAACCTCCACACTACTTTGGTCGTTTACACCATGATCCACTGACTTTTTGGCATGTTGGGCACCATATTCAGATGTTTCAGGGCATGGGCAATCATTTGAACAAAATTCTGGGCCTCTGCTGTCAATATTAAGGAAGTTACTGATCCACTGACTTTTTGGCATGTTCGGCACCATATTCTGATCTTTCAGGCCATGGGCAACCATTTGAACAAAATTCTGGGCCTCTGCTGTCAATATTAAGGAAGTTACAGCAACCTCCACACTACTTTGGTCGTTTACACCATGATCCACTGACTTTTTGGCATGTTGGGCACCATATCCAGATGTTCTAGGGCATGGGCAATCATTTGAACAAAATTCTGGGCCTCTGCTGTCAATATTAAGGAAGTTACTGATCCACTGACTTTTTGGCATGTTCGGCACCATATTCTGATCTTTCAGGCCATGGGCAACCATTTGAACAAAATTCTGGGCCTCTGCTGTCAATATTAAGGAAGTTACAGCGACCTCCACACTACTTTGGTCGTTTACACCATGATCCACTGACTTTTTGGCATGTTGGGCACCATATTCAGATGTTTCAGGGCATGGCCGATCATTTGAACAAAATTCTGGGCCTCTGCTGTCAATATTAAGGAAGTTACTGATCCACTGACTTTTTGGCATGTTCGGCACCATATTCTGATCTTTCAGGCCATGGGCAACCATTTGAACAAAATTCTGGGCCTCTGCTGTCAATATTAAGGAAGTTACAGCAACCTCCACACTACTTTGGTCGTTTACACCATGATCCACTGACTTTTTGGCATGTTGGGCACCATATTCAGATGTTTCAGGGCATGGCCGATCATTTGAACAAAATTCTGGGCCTCTGCTGTCAATATTAAGGAAGTTACTGATCCACTGACTTTTTGGCATGTTCGGCACCATATTCTGATCTTTCAGGCCATGGGCAACCATTTGAACAAAATTCTGGGCCTCTGCTGTCAATATTAAGGAAGTTACAGCAACCTCCACACTACTTTGGTCGTTTACACCATGATCCACTGACTTTTTGGCATGTTGGGCACCATATTCAGATGTTTCAGGGCATGGGCAATCATTTGAACAAAATTCTGGGCCTCTGCTGTCAATATTAAGGAAGTTACTGATCCACTGACTTTTTGGCATGTTCGGCACCATATTCTGATCTTTCAGGCCATGGGCAACCATTTGAACAAAATTCTGGGCCTCTGCTGTCAATATTAAGGAAGTTACAGCAACCTCCACACTACTTTGGTCGTTTACACCATGATCCACTGACTTTTTGGCATGTTGGGCACCATATTCAGATGTTCTAGGGCATGGGCAATCATTTGAACAAAATTCTGGGCCTCTGCTGTCAATATTAAGGAAGTTACTGATCCACTGACTTTTTGGCATGTTCGGCACCATATTCTGATCTTTCAGGCCATGGGCAACCATTTGAACAAAATTCTGGGCCTCTGCTGTCAATATTAAGGAAGTTATAGCGACCTCCACACTACTTTGGTCGTTTACACCATGATCCACTGACTTTTTGGCATGTTGGGCACCATATTCAGATGTTTCAGGGCATGGCCGATCATTTGAACAAAATTCCGGGCCTCTGTTGTCAATATTAAGGAAGTTACTGATCCACAACCATTTGAACAAAATTCTGGGCCTCTGCTGTCAATATTAAGGAAGTTACAGCAACCTCCACACTACTTTGGTCGTTTACACCATGATCCACTGACTTTTTGGCATGTTGGACACCATATTCAGATGTTCTAGGGCATGGGCAATCATTTGAACAAAATTCTGGGCCTCTGCTGTCAATATTAAGGAAGTTACTGATCCACTGACTTTTTGGCATGTTCGCCACCATATTCTGATCTTTCAGGCCATGGGCAACCATTTGAACAAAATTCTGGGCCTCTGCTGTCAATATTAAGGAAGTTACAGCAACCTCCACACTACTTTGGTCGTTTACACCATGATCCACTGACTTTTTGGCATGTTGGACACCATATTCAGATGTTCTAGGGCATGGGCAATCATTTGAACAAAATTCTGGGCCTCTGCTGTCAATATTAAGGAAGTTACTGATCCACTGACTTTTTGGCATGTTCGGCACCATATTCTGATCTTTCAGGCCATGGGCAACCATTTGAACAAAATTCTGGGCCTCTGCTGTCAATATTAAGGAAGTTACAGCAACCTCCACACTACTTTGGTCGTTTACACCATGATCCACTGACTTTTTGGCATGTTGGGCACCATATTCAGATGTTTCAGGGCATGGCCGATCATTTGAACAAAATTCTGGGCCTCTGCTGTCAATATTAAGGAAGTTACTGATCCACTGACTTTTTGGCATGTTCGGCACCATATTCTGATCTTTCAGGCCATGGGCAACCATTTGAACAAAATTCTGGGCCTCTGCTGTCAATATTAAGGAAGTTACAGCAACCTCCACACTACTTTGGTCGTTTACACCATGATCCACTGACTTTTTGGCATGTTGGACACCATATTCAGATGTTCTAGGGCATGGGCAATCATTTGAACAAAATTCTGGGCCTCTGCTGTCAATATTAAGGAAGTTACTGATCCACTGACTTTTTGGCATGTTCGGCACCATATACTGATCTTTCAGGCCATGGGCAACCATTTGAACAAAATTCTGGGCCTCTGCTGTCAATATTAAGGAAGTTACAGCGACCTCCACACTACTTTGGTCGTTTACACCATGATCCACTGACTTTTTGGCATGTTGGGCACCATATTCAGATGTATTCTGATCTTTCAGGCCATGGGCAACCATTTGAACAAAATTCTGGGCCTCTGCTGTCAATATTAAGGAAGTTACAGCAACCTCCACACTACTTTGGTCGTTTACACCATGATCCACTGACTTTTTGGCATGTTGGGCACCATATTCAGATGTTCTAGGGCATGGGCAATCATTTGAACAAAATTTTGGGCCTCTGCTGTCAATATTAAGGAAGTTACTGATCCACTGACTTTTTGGCATGTTCGGCACCATATTCTGATCTTTCAGGCCATGGGCAACCATTTGAACAAAATTCTGGGCCTCTGCTGTCAATATTAAGGAAGTTACAGCAACCTCCACACTACTTTGGTCGTTTACACCATGATCCACTGACTTTTTGGCATGTTGGGCACCATATTCAGATGTTTCAGGGCTTGGGCGATCATTTGAACAAAATTCTGGGCCTCTGCTGTCAATATTAAGGAAGTTACTGATCCACTGACTTCTTGGCATGTTCGGCACCATATTCTGATCTTTCAGGCCATGGGCAACCATTTGAACAAAATTCTGGGCCTCTGCTGTCAATATTAAGGAAGTTACAGCAACCTCCACACTACTTTGGTCGTTTACACCATGATCCACTGACTTTTTGGCATGTTGGGCACCATATTCAGATGTTTCAGGGCTTGGGCGATCATTTGAACAAAATTCTGGGCCTCTGCTGTCAATATTAAGGAAGTTACTGATCCACTGACTTTTTGGCATGTTCGGCACCATATTCTGATCTTTCAGGCCATGGGCAACCATTTGAACAAAATTCTGGGCCTCTGCTGTCAATATTAAGGAAGTTACAGCAACCTCCACACTACTTTGGTCGTTTACACCATGATCCACTGACTTTTTGGCATGTTGGGCACCATATTCAGATGTTTCAGGGCATGGGCAATCATTTGAACAAAATTCTGGGCCTCTGCTGTCAATATTAAGGAAGTTACTGATCCACTGACTTTTTGGCATGTTCGGCACCATATTCTGATCTTTCAGGCCATGGGCAACCATTTGAACAAAATTCTGGGCCTCTGCTGTCAATATTAAGGAAGTTACAGCGACCTCCACACTACTTTGGTCGTTTACACCATGATCCACTGACTTTTTGGCATGTTGGGCACCATATTCAGATGTTCTAGGGCATGGGCAATCATTTGAACAAAATTCTGGGCCTCTGCTGTCAATATTAAGGAAGTTACTGATCCACTGACTTTTTGGCATGTTCGGCACCATATTCTGATCTTTCAGGCCATGGGCAACCATTTGAACAAAATTCTGGGCCTCTGCTGTCAATATTAAGGAAGTTACAGCGACCTCCACACTACTTTGGTCGTTTACACCATGATCCACTGACTTTTTGGCATGTTGGGCACCATATTCAGATGTTTCAGGGCATGGCCGATCATTTGAACAAAATTCTGGGCCTCTGCTGTCAATATTAAGGAAGTTACTGATCCACTGACTTTTTGGCATGTTCGGCACCATATTCTGATCTTTCAGGCCATGGGCAACCATTTGAACAAAATTCTGGGCCTCTGCTGTCAATATTAAGGAAGTTACAGCAACCTCCACACTACTTTGGTCGTTTACACCATGATCCACTGACTTCTTGGCATGTTGGGCACCATATTCAGATGTTTCAGGGCATGGCCGATCATTTGAACAAAATTCTGGGCCTCTGCTGTCAATATTAAGGAAGTTACTGATCCACTGACTTTTTGGCATGTTCGGCACCATATTCTGATCTTTCAGGCCATGGGCAACCATTTGAACAAAATTCTGGGCCTCTGCTGTCAATATTAAGGAAGTTAAAGCAACCTCCACACTACTTTGGTCGTTTACACCATGATCCACTGACTTTTTGGCATGTTGGGCACCATATTCAGATGTTTCAGGGCATGGCCGATCATTTGAACAAAATTCTGGGCCTCTGCTGTCAATATTAAGGAAGTTACTGATCCACTGACTTTTTGGCATGTTCGGCACCATATTCTGATCTTTCAGGCCATGGGCAACCATTTGAACAAAATTCTGGGCCTCTGCTGTCAATATTAAGGAAGTTACAGCAACCTCCACACTACTTTGGTCGTTTACACCATGATCCACTGACTTTTTGGCATGTTGGACACCATATTCAGATGTTCTAGGGCATGGGCAATCATTTGAACAAAATTCTGGGCCTCTGCTGTCAATATTAAGGAAGTTACTGATCCACTGACTTTTTGGCATGTTCGGCACCATATTCTGATCTTTCAGGCCATGGGCAACCATTTGAACAAAATTCTGGGCCTCTGCTGTCAATATTAAGGAAGTTACAGCAACCTCCACACTACTTTGGTCGTTTACACCATGATCCACTGACTTTTTGGCATGTTGGGCACCATATTCAGATGTTTCAGGGCATGGGCAATCATTTGAACAAAATTCTGGGCCTCTGCTGTCAATATTAAGGAAGTTACTGATCCACTGACTTTTTGGCATGTTCGGCACCATATTCTGATCTTTCAGGCCATGGGCAACCATTTGAACAAAATTCTGGGCCTCTGCTGTCAATATTAAGGAAGTTACAGCAACCTCCACACTACTTTGGTCGTTTACACCATGATCCACTGACTTTTTGGCATGTTGGGCACCATATTCAGATGTTCTAGGGCATGGGCAATCATTTGAACAAAATTCTGGGCCTCTGCTGTCAATATTAAGGAAGTTACTGATCCACTGACTTTTTGGCATGTTCGGCACCATATTCTGATCTTTCAGGCCATGGGCAACCATTTGAACAAAATTCTGGGCCTCTGCTGTCAATATTAAGGAAGTTATAGCGACCTCCACACTACTTTGGTCGTTTACACCATGATCCACAGACTTTTTGGCATGTTGGGCACCATATTCAGATGTTTCAGGGCATGGCCGATCATTTGAACAAAATTCCGGGCCTCTGTTGTCAATATTAAGGAAGTTACTGATCCACAACCATTTGAACAAAATTCTGGGCCTCTGCTGTCAATATTAAGGAAGTTACAGCAACCTCCACACTACTTTGGTCGTTTACACCATGATCCACTGACTTTTTGGCATGTTGGACACCATATTCAGATGTTCTAGGGCATGGGCAATCATTTGAACAAAATTCTGGGCCTCTGCTGTCAATATTAAGGAAGTTACTGATCCACTGACTTTTTGGCATGTTCGCCACCATATTCTGATCTTTCAGGCCATGGGCAACCATTTGAACAAAATTCTGGGCCTCTGCTGTCAATATTAAGGAAGTTACAGCAACCTCCACACTACTTTGGTCGTTTACACCATGATCCACTGACTTTTTGGCATGTTGGACACCATATTCAGATGTTCTAGGGCATGGGCAATCATTTGAACAAAATTCTGGGCCTCTGCTGTCAATATTAAGGAAGTTACTGATCCACTGACTTTTTGGCATGTTCGGCACCATATTCTGATCTTTCAGGCCATGGGCAACCATTTGAACAAAATTCTGGGCCTCTGCTGTCAATATTAAGGAAGTTACAGCAACCTCCACACTACTTTGGTCGTTTACACCATGATCCACTGACTTTTTGGCATGTTGGGCACCATATTCAGATGTTTCAGGGCATGGCCGATCATTTGAACAAAATTCTGGGCCTCTGCTGTCAATATTAAGGAAGTTACTGATCCACTGACTTTTTGGCATGTTCGGCACCATATTCTGATCTTTCAGGCCATGGGCAACCATTTGAACAAAATTCTGGGCCTCTGCTGTCAATATTAAGGAAGTTACAGCAACCTCCACACTACTTTGGTCGTTTACACCATGATCCACTGACTTTTTGGCATGTTGGACACCATATTCAGATGTTCTAGGGCATGGGCAATCATTTGAACAAAATTCTGGGCCTCTGCTGTCAATATTAAGGAAGTTACTGATCCACTGACTTTTTGGCATGTTCGGCACCATATACTGATCTTTCAGGCCATGGGCAACCATTTGAACAAAATTCTGGGCCTCTGCTGTCAATATTAAGGAAGTTACAGCGACCTCCACACTACTTTGGTCGTTTACACCATGATCCACTGACTTTTTGGCATGTTGGGCACCATATTCAGATGTATTCTGATCTTTCAGGCCATGGGCAACCATTTGAACAAAATTCTGGGCCTCTGCTGTCAATATTAAGGAAGTTACAGCAACCTCCACACTACTTTGGTCGTTTACACCATGATCCACTGACTTTTTGGCATGTTGGGCACCATATTCAGATGTTCTAGGGCATGGGCAATCATTTGAACAAAATTTTGGGCCTCTGCTGTCAATATTAAGGAAGTTACTGATCCACTGACTTTTTGGCATGTTCGGCACCATATTCTGATCTTTCAGGCCATGGGCAACCATTTGAACAAAATTCTGGGCCTCTGCTGTCAATATTAAGGAAGTTACAGCAACCTCCACACTACTTTGGTCGTTTACACCATGATCCACTGACTTTTTGGCATGTTGGGCACCATATTCAGATGTTTCAGGGCTTGGGCGATCATTTGAACAAAATTCTGGGCCTCTGCTGTCAATATTAAGGAAGTTACTGATCCACTGACTTCTTGGCATGTTCGGCACCATATTCTGATCTTTCAGGCCATGGGCAACCATTTGAACAAAATTCTGGGCCTCTGCTGTCAATATTAAGGAAGTTACAGCAACCTCCACACTACTTTGGTCGTTTACACCATGATCCACTGACTTTTTGGCATGTTGGGCACCATATTCAGATGTTTCAGGGCTTGGGCGATCATTTGAACAAAATTCTGGGCCTCTGCTGTCAATATTAAGGAAGTTACTGATCCACTGACTTTTTGGCATGTTCGGCACCATATTCTGATCTTTCAGGCCATGGGCAACCATTTGAACAAAATTCTGGGCCTCTGCTGTCAATATTAAGGAAGTTACAGCAACCTCCACACTACTTTGGTCGTTTACACCATGATCCACTGACTTTTTGGCATGTTGGGCACCATATTCAGATGTTTCAGGGCATGGGCAATCATTTGAACAAAATTCTGGGCCTCTGCTGTCAATATTAAGGAAGTTACTGATCCACTGACTTTTTGGCATGTTCGGCACCATATTCTGATCTTTCAGGCCATGGGCAACCATTTGAACAAAATTCTGGGCCTCTGCTGTCAATATTAAGGAAGTTACAGCGACCTCCACACTACTTTGGTCGTTTACACCATGATCCACTGACTTTTTGGCATGTTGGGCACCATATTCAGATGTTCTAGGGCATGGGCAATCATTTGAACAAAATTCTGGGCCTCTGCTGTCAATATTAAGGAAGTTACTGATCCACTGACTTTTTGGCATGTTCGGCACCATATTCTGATCTTTCAGGCCATGGGCAACCATTTGAACAAAATTCTGGGCCTCTGCTGTCAATATTAAGGAAGTTACAGCGACCTCCACACTACTTTGGTCGTTTACACCATGATCCACTGACTTTTTGGCATGTTGGGCACCATATTCAGATGTTTCAGGGCATGGCCGATCATTTGAACAAAATTCTGGGCCTCTGCTGTCAATATTAAGGAAGTTACTGATCCACTGACTTTTTGGCATGTTCGGCACCATATTCTGATCTTTCAGGCCATGGGCAACCATTTGAACAAAATTCTGGGCCTCTGCTGTCAATATTAAGGAAGTTACAGCAACCTCCACACTACTTTGGTCGTTTACACCATGATCCACTGACTTTTTGGCATGTTGGGCACCATATTCAGATGTTTCAGGGCATGGCCGATCATTTGAACAAAATTCTGGGCCTCTGCTGTCAATATTAAGGATGTTACTGATCCACTGACTTTTTGGCATGTTCGGCACCATATTCTGATCTTTCAGGCCATGGGCAACCATTTGAACAAAATTCTGGGCCTCTGCTGTCAATATTAAGGAAGTTAAAGCAACCTCCACACTACTTTGGTCGTTTACACCATGATCCACTGACTTTTTGGCATGTTGGGCACCATATTCAGATGTTTCAGGGCATGGCCGATCATTTGAACAAAATTCTGGGCCTCTGCTGTCAATATTAAGGATGTTACTGATCCACCGACTTTTTGGCATGTTCGGCACCATATTCTGATCTTTCAGGCCATGGGCAACCATTTGAACAAAATTCTGGGCCTCTGCTGTCAATATTAAGGAAGTTAAAGCAACCTCCACACTACTTTGGTCGTTTACACCATGATCCACTGACTTCTTGGCATGTTGGGCACCATATTCAGATGTTTCAGGGCATGGCCGATCATTTGAACAAAATTCTGGGCCTCTGCTGTCAATATTAAGGAAGTTACTGATCCACTGACTTTTTGGCATGTTCGGCACCATATTCTGATCTTTCAGGCCATGGGCAACCATTTGAACAAAATTCTGGGCCTCTGCTGTCAATATTAAGGAAGTTACAGCGACCTCCACACTACTTTGGTCGTTTACACCATGATCCACTGACTTTTTGGCATGTTGGGCACCATATTCAGATGTTTCAGGGCATGGCCGATCATTTGAACAAAATTCTGGGCCTCTGCTGTCAATATTAAGGAAGTTACTGATCCACTGACTTTTTGGCATGTTCGGCACCATATTCTGATCTTTCAGGCCATGGGCAACCATTTGAACAAAATTCTGGGCCTCTGCTGTCAATATTAAGGAAGTTACAGCAACCTCCACACTACTTTGGTCGTTTACACCATGATCCACTGACTTTTTGGCATGTTGGACACCATATTCAGATGTTCTAGGCCATGGGCAATCATTTGAACAAAATTCTGGGCCTCTGCTGTCAATATTAAGGAAGTTACTGATCCACTGACTTTTTGGCATGTTCGGCACCATATTCTGATCTTTCAGGCCATGGGCAACCATTTGAACAAAATTCTGGGCCTCTGCTGTCAATATTAAGGAAGTTACAGCAACCTCCACACTACTTTGGTCGTTTACACCATGATCCACTGACTTTTTGGCATGTTGGGCACCATATTCAGATGTTCTAGGGCATGGGCAATCATTTGAACAAAATTCTGGGCCTCTGCTGTCAATATTAAGGAAGTTACTGATCCACTGACTTTTTGGCATGTTCGGCACCATATTCTGATCTTTCAGGCCATGGGCAACCATTTGAACAAAATTCTGGGCCTCTGCTGTCAATATTAAGGAAGTTACAGCGACCTCCACACTACTTTGGTCGTTTACACCATGATCCACTGACTTTTTGGCATGTTGGGCACCATATTCAGATGTTTCAGGGCATGGCCGATCATTTGAACAAAATTCTGGGCCTCTGCTGTCAATATTAAGGAAGTTACTGATCCACTGACTTTTTGGCATGTTCGGCACCATATTCTGATCTTTCAGGCCATGGGCAACCATTTGAACAAAATTCTGGGCCTCTGCTGTCAATATTAAGGAAGTTACAGCAACCTCCACACTACTTTGGTCGTTTACACCATGATCCACTGACTTTTTGGCATGTTGGGCACCATATTCAGATGTTTCAGGGCATGGCCGATCATTTGAACAAAATTCTGGGCCTCTGCTGTCAATATTAAGGAAGTTACTGATCCACTGACTTTTTGGCATGTTCGGCACCATATTCTGATCTTTCAGGCCATGGGCAACCATTTGAACAAAATTCTGGGCCTCTGCTGTCAATATTAAGGAAGTTACAGCAACCTCCACACTACTTTGGTCGTTTACACCATGATCCACTGACTTTTTGGCATGTTGGGCACCATATTCAGATGTTTCAGGGCATGGCCGATCATTTGAACAAAATTCTGGGCCTCTGCTGTCAATATTAAGGAAGTTACTGATCCACTGACTTTTTGGCATGTTCGGCACCATATTCTGATCTTTCAGGCCATGGGCAACCATTTGAACAAAATTCTGGGCCTCTGCTGTCAATATTAAGGAAGTTACAGCAACCTCCACACTACTTTGGTCGTTTACACCATGATCCACTGACTTTTTGGCATGTTGGGCACCATATTCAGATGTTTCAGGGCATGGGCAATCATTTGAACAAAATTCTGGGCCTCTGCTGTCAATATTAAGGAAGTTACTGATCCACTGACTTTTTGGCATGTTCGGCACCATATTCTGATCTTTCAGGCCATGGGCAACCATTTGAACAAAATTCTGGGCCTCTGCTGTCAATATTAAGGAAGTTACAGCGACCTCCACACTACTTTGGTCGTTTACACCATGATCCACTGACTTTTTGGCATGTTGGGCACCATATTCAGATGTTTCAGGGCATGGCCGATCATTTGAACAAAATTCTGGGCCTCTGCTGTCAATATTAAGGAAGTTACTGATCCACTGACTTTTTGGCATGTTCGGCACCATATTCTGATCTTTCAGGCCATGGGCAACCATTTGAACAAAATTCTGGGCCTCTGCTGTCAATATTAAGGAAGTTACAGCAACCTCCACACTACTTTGGTCGTTTACACCATGATCCACTGACTTTTTGGCATGTTGGACACCATATTCAGATGTTCTAGGGCATGGGCAATCATTTGAACAAAATTCTGGGCCTCTGCTGTCAATATTAAGGAAGTTACTGATCCACTGACTTTTTGGCATGTTCGGCACCATATTCTGATCTTTCAGGCCATGGGCAACCATTTGAACAAAATTCTGGGCCTCTGCTGTCAATATTAAGGAAGTTACAGCAACCTCCACACTACTTTGGTCGTTTACACCATGATCCACTGACTTTTTGGCATGTTGGGCACCATATTCAGATGTTCTAGGGCATGGGCAATCATTTGAACAAAATTCTGGGCCTCTGCTGTCAATATTAAGGAAGTTACTGATCCACTGACTTTTTGGCATGTTCGGCACCATATTCTGATCTTTCAGGCCATGGGCAACCATTTGAACAAAATTCTGGGCCTCTGCTGTCAATATTAAGGAAGTTACAGCGACCTCCACACTACTTTGGTCGTTTACACCATGATCCACTGACTTTTTGGCATGTTGGGCACCATATTCAGATGTTTCAGGGCATGGCCGATCATTTGAACAAAATTCTGGGCCTCTGCTGTCAATATTAAGGAAGTTACTGATCCACTGACTTTTTGGCATGTTCGGCACCATATTCTGATCTTTCAGGCCATGGGCAACCATTTGAACAAAATTCTGGGCCTCTGCTGTCAATATTAAGGAAGTTACAGCAACCTCCACACTACTTTGGTCGTTTACACCATGATCCACTGACTTTTTGGCATGTTGGGCACCATATTCAGATGTTTCAGGGCATGGCCGATCATTTGAACAAAATTCTGGGCCTCTGCTGTCAATATTAAGGAAGTTACTGATCCACTGACTTTTTGGCATGTTCGGCACCATATTCTGATCTTTCAGGCCATGGGCAACCATTTGAACAAAATTCTGGGCCTCTGCTGTCAATATTAAGGAAGTTACAGCAACCTCCACACTACTTTGGTCGTTTACACCATGATCCACTGACTTTTTGGCATGTTGGGCACCATATTCAGATGTTTCAGGGCATGGCCGATCATTTGAACAAAATTCTGGGCCTCTGCTGTCAATATTAAGGAAGTTACTGATCCACTGACTTTTTGGCATGTTCGGCACCATATTCTGATCTTTCAGGCCATGGGCAACCATTTGAACAAAATTCTGGGCCTCTGCTGTCAATATTAAGGAAGTTACAGCAACCTCCACACTACTTTGGTCGTTTACACCATGATCCACTGACTTTTTGGCATGTTGGGCACCATATTCAGATGTTTCAGGGCATGGGCAATCATTTGAACAAAATTCTGGGCCTCTGCTGTCAATATTAAGGAAGTTACTGATCCACTGACTTTTTGGCATGTTCGGCACCATATTCTGATCTTTCAGGCCATGGGCAACCATTTGAACAAAATTCTGGGCCTCTGCTGTCAATATTAAGGAAGTTACAGCAACCTCCACACTACTTTGGTCGTTTACACCATGATCCACTGACTTTTTGGCATGTTGGGCACCATATTCAGATGTTTTAGGGCATGGGCAATCATTTGAACAAAATTCTGGGCCTCTGCTGTCAATATTAAGGAAGTTACTGATCCACTGACTTTTTGGCATGTTCGGCACCATATTCTGATCTTTCAGGCCATGGGCAACCATTTGAACAAAATTCTGGGCCTCTGCTGTCAATATTAAGGAAGTTATAGCGACCTCCACACTACTTTGGTCGTTTACACCATGATCCACTGACTTTTTGGCATGTTGGGCACCATATTCAGATGTTTCAGGGCATGGCCGATCATTTGAACAAAATTCTGGGCCTCTGTTGTCAATATTAAGGAAGTTACTGATCCACAACCATTTGAACAAAATTCTGGGCCTCTGCTGTCAATATTAAGGAAGTTACAGCAACCTCCACACTACTTTGGTCGTTTACACCATGATCCACTGACTTTTTGGCATGTTGGACACCATATTCAGATGTTCTAGGGCATGGGCAATCATTTGAACAAAATTCTGGGCCTCTGCTGTCAATATTAAGGAAGTTACTGATCCACTGACTTTTTGGCATGTTCTGCACCATATTCTGATCTTTCAGGCCATGGGCAACCATTTGAACAAAATTCTGGGCCTCTGCTGTCAATATTAAGGAAGTTACAGCAACCTCCACACTACTTTGGTCGTTTACACCATGATCCACTGACTTTTTGGCATGTTGGACACCATATTCAGATGTTCTAGGGCATGGGCAATCATTTGAACAAAATTCTGGGCCTCTGCTGTCAATATTAAGGAAGTTACTGATCCACTGACTTTTTGGCATGTTCGGCACCATATTCTGATCTTTCAGGCCATGGGCAACCATTTGAACAAAATTCTGGGCCTCTGCTGTCAATATTAAGGAAGTTACAGCAACCTCCACACTACTTTGGTCGTTTACACCATGATCCACTGACTTTTTGGCATGTTGGGCACCATATTCAGATGTTTCAGGGCATGGCCGATCATTTGAACAAAATTCTGGGCCTCTGCTGTCAATATTAAGGAAGTTACTGATCCACTGACTTTTTGGCATGTTCGGCACCATATTCTGATCTTTCAGGCCATGGGCAACCATTTGAACAAAATTCTGGGCCTCTGCTGTCAATATTAAGGAAGTTACAGCAACCTCCACACTACTTTGGTCGTTTACACCATGATCCACTGACTTTTTGGCATGTTGGACACCACATTCAGATGTTCTAGGGCATGGGCAATCATTTGAACAAAATTCTGGGCCTCTGCTGTCAATATTAAGGAAGTTACTGATCCACTGACTTTTTGGCATGTTCGGCACCATATACTGATCTTTCAGGCCATGGGCAACCATTTGAACAAAATTCTGGGCCTCTGCTGTCAATATTAAGGAAGTTACAGCGACCTCCACACTACTTTGGTCGTTTACACCATGATCCACTGACTTTTTGGCATGTTGGGCACCATATTCAGATGTTTCAGGGCATGGCCGATCATTTGAACAAAATTCTGGGCCTCTGCTCTCAATATTAAGGAAGTTACTGATCCACTGTCTTTTTGGCATGTTCGGCACCATATTCTGATCTTTCAGGCCATGGGCAACCATTTGAACAAAATTCTGGGCCTCTGCTGTCAATATTAAGGAAGTTACAGCAACCTCCACACTACTTTGGTCGTTTACACCATGATCCACTGACTTTTTGGCATGTTGGGCACCATATTCAGATGTTTCAGGGCATGGCCGATCATTTGAACAAAATTCTGGGCCTCTGCTGTCAATATTAAGGAAGTTACTGATCCACTGACTTTTTGGCATGTTCGGCACCATATTCTGATCTTTCAGGCCATGGGCAACCATTTGAACAAAATTCTGGGCCTCTGCTGTCAATATTAAGGAAGTTACAGCAACCTCCACACTACTTTGGTCGTTTACACCATGATCCACTGACTTTTTGGCATGTTGGGCACCATATTCAGATGTTTCAGGGCATGGCCGATCATTTGAACAAAATTCTGGGCCTCTGCTGTCAATATTAAGGAAGTTACTGATCCACTGACTTTTTGGCATGTTCGGCACCATATTCTGATCTTTCAGGCCATGGGCAACCATTTGAACAAAATTCTGGGCCTCTGCTGTCAATATTAAGGAAGTTACAGCAACCTCCACACTACTTTGGTCGTTTACACCATGATCCACTGACTTTTTGGCATGTTGGACACCATATTCAGATGTTCTAGGGCATGGGCAATCATTTGAACAAAATGCTGGGCCTCTGCTGTCAATATTAAGGAAGTTACTGATCCACTGACTTTTTGGCATGTTCGGCACCATATTCTGATCTTTCAGGCCATGGGCAACCATTTGAACAAAATTCTGGGCCTCTGCTGTCAATATTAAGGAAGTTACAGCAACCTCCACACTACTTTGGTCGTTTACACCATGATCCACTGACTTTTTGGCATGTTGGGCACCATATTCAGATGTTCTAGGGCATGGGCAATCATTTGAACAAAATTCTGGGCCTCTGCTGTCAATATTAAGGAAGTTACTGATCCACTGACTTTTTGGCATGTTCGGCACCATATTCTGATCTTTCAGGCCATGGGCAACCATTTGAACAAAATTCTGGGCCTCTGCTGTCAATATTAAGGAAGTTACAGCGACCTCCACACTACTTTGGTCGTTTACACCATGATCCACTGACTTTTTGGCATGTTGGGCACCATATTCAGATGTTTCAGGGCATGGCCGATCATTTGAACAAAATTCTGGGCCTCTGCTGTCAATATTAAGGAAGTTACTGATCCACTGACTTTTTGGCATGTTCGGCACCATATTCTGATCTTTCAGGCCATGGGCAACCATTTGAACAAAATTCTGGGCCTCTGCTGTCAATATTAAGGAAGTTACAGCAACCTCCACACTACTTTGGTCGTTCACACCATGATCCACTGACTTTTTGGCATGTTGGGCACCATATTCAGATGTTTCAGGGCATGGCCGATCATTTGAACAAAATTCTGGGCCTCTGCTGTCAATATTAAGGAAGTTACTGATCCACTGACTTTTTGGCATGTTCGGCACCATATTCTGATCTTTCAGGCCATGGGCAACCATTTGAACAAAATTCTGGGCCTCTGCTGTCAATATTAAGGAAGTTACAGCAACCTCCACACTACTTTGGTCGTTTACACCATGATCCACTGACTTTTTGGCATGTTGGGCACCATATTCAGATGTTCTAGGGCATGGGCAATCATTTGAACAAAATTCTGGGCCTCTGCTGTCAATATTAAGGAAGTTACTGATCCACTGACTTTTTGGCATGTTCGGCACCATATTCTGATCTTTCAGGCCATGGGCAACCATTTGAACAAAATTCTGGGCCTCTGCTGTCAATATTAAGGAAGTTACAGCGACCTCCACACTACTTTGGTCGTTTACACCATGATCCACTGACTTTTTGGCATGTTGGGCACCATATTCAGATGTTTCAGGGCATGGCCGATCATTTGAACAAAATTCTGGGCCTCTGCTGTCAATATTAGGGAAGTTACTGATCCACAACCATTTGAACAAAATTCTGGGCCTCTGCTGTCAATATTAAGGAAGTTACAGCAACCTCCACACTACTTTGGTCGTTTACACCATGATCCACTGACTTTTTGGCATGTTGGGCACCATATTCAGATGTTCTAGGGCATGGGTAATCATTTGAACAAAATTCTGGGCCTCTGCTGTCAATATTAAGGAAGTTACTGATCCACTGACTTTTTGGCATGTTCGGCACCATATTCTGATCTTTCAGGCCATGGGCAACCATTTGAACAAAATTCTGGGCCTCTGCTGTCAATATTAAGGAAGTTACAGCAACCTCCACACTACTTTGGTCGTTTACACCATGATCCACTGACTTTTTGGCATGTTGGGCACCATATTCAGATGTTTCAGGGCTTGGGCGATCATTTGAACAAAATTCTGGGCCTCTGCTGTCAATATTAAGGAAGTTACTGATCCACTGACTTTTTGGCATGTTCGGCACCATATTCTGATCTTTCAGGCCATGGGCAACCATTTGAACAAAATTCTGGGCCTCTGCTGTCAATATTAAGGAAGTTACAGCAACCTCCACACTACTTTGGTCGTTTACACCATGATCCACTGACTTTTTGGCATGTTGGGCACCATATTCAGATGTTTCAGGGCATGGGCAATCATTTGAACAAAATTCTGGGCCTCTGCTGTCAATATTAAGGAAGTTACTGATCCACTGACTTTTTGGCATGTTCGGCACCATATTCTGATCTTTCAGGCCATGGGCAACCATTTGAACAAAATTCTGGGCCTCTGCTGTCAATATTAAGGAAGTTACAGCAACCTCCACACTACTTTGGTCGTTTACACCATGATCCACTGACTTTTTGGCATGTTGGGCACCATATTCAGATGTTCTAGGGCATGGGCAATCATTTGAACAAAATTCTGGGCCTCTGCTGTCAATATTAAGGAAGTTACTGATCCACTGACATTTTGGCATGTTCGGCACCATATTCTGATCTTTCAGGCCATGGGCAACCATTTGAACAAAATTCTGGGCCTCTGCTGTCAATATTAAGGAAGTTACAGCGACCTCCACACTACTTTGGTCGTTTACACCATGATCCACTGACTTTTTGGCATGTTGGGCACCATATTCAGATGTTTCAGGGCATGGCCGATCATTTGAACAAAATTCTGGGCCTCTGCTGTCAATATTAAGGAAGTTACTGATCCACTGACCTTTTGGCATGTTCGGCACCATATTCTGATCTTTCAGGCCATGGGCAACCATTTGAACAAAATTCTGGGCCTCTGCTGTCAATATTAAGGAAGTTACAGCAACCTCCACACTACTTTGGTCGTTTACACCATGATCCACTGACTTTTTGGCATGTTGGGCACCATATTCAGATGTTTCAGGGCATGGGCAATCATTTGAACAAAATTCTGGGCCTCTGCTGTCAATATTAAGGAAGTTACTGATCCACTGACTTTTTGGCATGTTCGGCACCATATTCTGATCTTTCAGGCCATGGGCAACCATTTGAACAAAATTCTGGGCCTCTGCTGTCAATATTAAGGAAGTTACAGCAACCTCCACACTACTTTGGTCGTTTACACCATGATCCACTGACTTTTTGGCATGTTGGGCACCATATTCAGATGTTCTAGGGCATGGGCAATCATTTGAACAAAATTCTGGGCCTCTGCTGTCAATATTAAGGAAGTTACTGATCCACTGACATTTTGGCATGTTCGGCACCATATTCTGATCTTTCAGGCCATGGGCAACCATTTGAACAAAATTCTGGGCCTCTGCTGTCAATATTAAGGAAGTTACAGCGACCTCCACACTACTTTGGTCGTTTACACCATGATCAACTGACTTTTTGGCATGTTGGGCACCATATTCAGATGTTTCAGGGCATGGCCGATCATTTGAACAAAATTCTGGGCCTCTGCTGTCAATATTAAGGAAGTTACTGATCCACTGACCTTTTGGCATGTTCGGCACCATATTCTGATCTTTCAGGCCATGGGCAACCATTTGAACAAAATTCTGGGCCTCTGCTGTCAATATTAAGGAAGTTACAGCAACCTCCACACTACTTTGGTCGTTTACACCATGATCCACTGACTTTTTGGCATGTTGGGCACCATATTCAGATGTTTCAGGGCATGGCCGATCATTTGAACAAAATTCTGGGCCTCTGCTGTCAATATTAAGGAAGTTACTGATCCACTGACTTTTTGGCATGTTCGGCACCATATTCTGATCTTTCAGGCCATGGGCAACCATTTGAACAAAATTCTGGGCCTCTGCTGTCAATATTAAGGAAGTTACAGCAACCTCCACACTACTTTGGTCGTTTACACCATGATCCACTGACTTTTTGGCATGTTGGGCACCATATTCAGATGTTTCAGGGCATGGGCGATCATTTGAACAAAATTCTGGGCCTCTGCTGTCAATATTAAGGAAGTTACTGATCCACTGACTTTTTGGCATGTTCGGCACCATATTCTGATCTTTCAGGCCATGGGCAACCATTTGAACAAAATTCTGGGCCTCTGCTGTCAATATTAAGGAAGTTACAGCAACCTCCACACTACTTTGGTCGTTTACACCATGATCCACTGACTTTTTGGCATGTTGGGCACCATATTCAGATGTTCTAGGGCATGGGCAATCATTTGAACAAAATTCTGGGCCTCTGCTGTCAATATTAAGGAAGTTACTGATCCACTGACTTTTTGGCATGTTCGGCACCATATTCTGATCTTTCAGGCCATGGGCAACCATTTGAACAAAATTCTGGGCCTCTGCTGTCAATATTAAGGAAGTTACAGCGACCTCCACACTACTTTGGTCGTTTACACCATGATCCACTGACTTTTTGGCATGTTGGGCACCATATTCAGATGTTTCAGGGCATGGCCGATCATTTGAACAAAATTCTGGGCCTCTGCTGTCAATATTAAGGAAGTTACTGATCCACAACCATTTGAACAAAATTCTGGGCCTCTGCTGTCAATATTAAGGAAGTTACAGCAACCTCCACACTACTTTGGTCGTTTACACCATGATCCACTGACTTTTTGGCATGTTGGGCACCATATTCAGATGTTCTAGGGCATGGGTAATCATTTGAACAAAATTCTGGGCCTCTGCTGTCAATATTAAGGAAGTTACTGATCCACTGACTTTTTGGCATGTTCGGCACCATATTCTGATCTTTCAGGCCATGGGCAACCATTTGAACAAAATTCTGGGCCTCTGCTGTCAATATTAAGGAAGTTACAGCAACCTCCACACTACTTTGGTCGTTTACACCATGATCCACTGACTTTTTGGCATGTTGGGCACCATATTCAGATGTTTCAGGGCTTGGGCGATCATTTGAACAAAATTCTGGGCCTCTGCTGTCAATATTAAGGAAGTTACTGATCCACTGACTTTTTGGCATGTTCGGCACCATATTCTGATCTTTCAGGCCATGGGCAACCATTTGAACAAAATTCTGGGCCTCTGCTGTCAATATTAAGGAAGTTACAGCAACCTCCACACTACTTTGGTCGTTTACACCATGATCCACTGACTTTTTGGCATGTTGGGCACCATATTCAGATGTTTCAGGGCTTGGGCGATCATTTGAACAAAATTCTGGGCCTCTGCTGTCAATATTAAGGAAGTTACTGATCCACTCACTTTTTGGCATGTTCGGCACCATATTCTGATCTTTCAGGCCATGGGCAACCATTTGAACAAAATTCTGGGCCTCTGCTGTCAATATTAAGGAAGTTACAGCAACCTCCACACTACTTTGGTCGTTTACACCATGATCCACTGACTTTTTGGCATGTTGGGCACCATATTCAGATGTTTCAGGGCATGGGCAATCATTTGAACAAAATTCTGGGCCTCTGCTGTCAATATTAAGGAAGTTACTGATCCACTGACTTTTTGGCATGTTCGGCACCATATTCTGATCTTTCAGGCCATGGGCAACCATTTGAACAAAATTCTGGGCCTCTGCTGTCAATATTAAGGAAGTTACAGCAACCTCCACACTACTTTGGTCGTTTACACCATGATCCACTGACTTTTTGGCATGTTGGGCACCATATTCAGATGTTCTAGGGCATGGGCAATCATTTGAACAAAATTCTGGGCCTCTGCTGTCAATATTAAGGAAGTTACTGATCCACTGACTTTTTGGCATGTTCGGCACCATATTCTGATCTTTCAGGCCATGGGCAACCATTTGAACAAAATTCTGGGCCTCTGCTGTCAATATTAAGGAAGTTACAGCAACCTCCACACTACTTTGGTCGTTTACACCATGATCCACTGACTTTTTGGCATGTTGGACACCATATTCAGATGTTCTAGGGCATGGGCAATCATTTGAACAAAATGCTGGGCCTCTGCTGTCAATATTAAGGAAGTTACTGATCCACTGACTTTTTGGCATGTTCGGCACCATATTCTGATCTTTCAGGCCATGGGCAACCATTTGAACAAAATTCTGGGCCTCTGCTGTCAATATTAAGGAAGTTACAGCAACCTCCACACTACTTTGGTCGTTTACACCATGATCCACTGACTTTTTGGCATGTTGGGCACCATATTCAGATGTTCTAGGGCATGGGCAATCATTTGAACAAAATTCTGGGCCTCTGCTGTCAATATTAAGGAAGTTACTGATCCACTGACTTTTTGGCATGTTCGGCACCATATTCTGATCTTTCAGGCCATGGGCAACCATTTGAACAAAATTCTGGGCCTCTGCTGTCAATATTAAGGAAGTTACAGCGACCTCCACACTACTTTGGTCGTTTACACCATGATCCACTGACTTTTTGGCATGTTGGGCACCATATTCAGATGTTTCAGGGCATGGCCGATCATTTGAACAAAATTCTGGGCCTCTGCTGTCAATATTAAGGAAGTTACTGATCCACTGACTTTTTGGCATGTTCGGCACCATATTCTGATCTTTCAGGCCATGGGCAACCATTTGAACAAAATTCTGGGCCTCTGCTGTCAATATTAAGGAAGTTACAGCAACCTCCACACTACTTTGGTCGTTTACACCATGATCCACTGACTTTTTGGCATGTTGGGCACCATATTCAGATGTTTCAGGGCTTGGGCGATCATTTGAACAAAATTCTGGGCCTCTGCTGTCAATATTAAGGAAGTTACTGATCCACTGACTTTTTGGCATGTTCGGCACCATATTCTGATCTTTCAGGCCATGGGCAACCATTTGAACAAAATTCTGGGCCTCTGCTGTCAATATTAAGGAAGTTACAGCAACCTCCACACTACTTTGGTCGTTTACACCATGATCCACTGACTTTTTGGCATGTTGGGCACCATATTCAGATGTTTCAGGGCTTGGGCGATCATTTGAACAAAATTCTGGGCCTCTGCTGTCAATATTAAGGAAGTTACTGATCCACTCACTTTTTGGCATGTTCGGCACCATATTCTGATCTTTCAGGCCATGGGCAACCATTTGAACAAAATTCTGGGCCTCTGCTGTCAATATTAAGGAAGTTACAGCAACCTCCACACTACTTTGGTCGTTTACACCATGATCCACTGACTTTTTGGCATGTTGGGCACCATATTCAGATGTTTCAGGGCATGGGCAATCATTTGAACAAAATTCTGGGCCTCTGCTGTCAATATTAAGGAAGTTACTGATCCACTGACTTTTTGGCATGTTCGGCACCATATTCTGATCTTTCAGGCCATGGGCAACCATTTGAACAAAATTCTGGGCCTCTGCTGTCAATATTAAGGAAGTTACAGCAACCTCCACACTACTTTGGTCGTTTACACCATGATCCACTGACTTTTTGGCATGTTGGGCACCATATTCAGATGTTCTAGGGCATGGGCAATCATTTGAACAAAATTCTGGGCCTCTGCTGTCAATATTAAGGAAGTTACTGATCCACTGACTTTTTGGCATGTTCGGCACCATATTCTGATCTTTCAGGCCATGGGCAACCATTTGAACAAAATTCTGGGCCTCTGCTGTCAATATTAAGGAAGTTACAGCAACCTCCACACTACTTTGGTCGTTTACACCATGATCCACTGACTTTTTGGCATGTTGGACACCATATTCAGATGTTCTAGGGCATGGGCAATCATTTGAACAAAATGCTGGGCCTCTGCTGTCAATATTAAGGAAGTTACTGATCCACTGACTTTTTGGCATGTTCGGCACCATATTCTGATCTTTCAGGCCATGGGCAACCATTTGAACAAAATTCTGGGCCTCTGCTGTCAATATTAAGGAAGTTACAGCAACCTCCACACTACTTTGGTCGTTTACACCATGATCCACTGACTTTTTGGCATGTTGGGCACCATATTCAGATGTTCTAGGGCATGGGCAATCATTTGAACAAAATTCTGGGCCTCTGCTGTCAATATTAAGGAAGTTACTGATCCACTGACTTTTTGGCATGTTCGGCACCATATTCTGATCTTTCAGGCCATGGGCAACCATTTGAACAAAATTCTGGGCCTCTGCTGTCAATATTAAGGAAGTTACAGCGACCTCCACACTACTTTGGTCGTTTACACCATGATCCACTGACTTTTTGGCATGTTGGGCACCATATTCAGATGTTTCAGGGCATGGCCGATCATTTGAACAAAATTCTGGGCCTCTGCTGTCAATATTAAGGAAGTTACTGATCCACTGACTTTTTGGCATGTTCGGCACCATATTCTGATCTTTCAGGCCATGGGCAACCATTTGAACAAAATTCTGGGCCTCTGCTGTCAATATTAAGGAAGTTACAGCAACCTCCACACTACTTTGGTCGTTCACACCATGATCCACTGACTTTTTGGCATGTTGGGCACCATATTCAGATGTTTCAGGGCATGGCCGATCATTTGAACAAAATTCTGGGCCTCTGCTGTCAATATTAAGGAAGTTACTGATCCACTGACTTTTTGGCATGTTCGGCACCATATTCTGATCTTTCAGGCCATGGGCAACCATTTGAACAAAATTCTGGGCCTCTGCTGTCAATATTAAGGAAGTTACAGCAACCTCCACACTACTTTGGTCGTTTACACCATGATCCACTGACTTTTTGGCATGTTGGGCACCATATTCAGATGTTTCAGGGCATGGGCGATCATTTGAACAAAATTCTGGGCCTCTGCTGTCAATATTAAGGAAGTAACTGATCCACTGACTTTTTGGCATGTTCGGCACCATATTCTGATCTTTCAGGCCATGGGCAACCATTTGAACAAAATTCTGGGCCTCTGCTGTCAATATTAAGGAAGTTACAGCAACCTCCACACTACTTTGGTCGTTTACACCATGATCCACTGACTTTTTGGCATGTTGGGCACCATATTCAGATGTTCTAGGGCATGGGCAATCATTTGAACAAAATTCTGGGCCTCTGCTGTCAATATTAAGGAAGTTACTGATCCACTGACTTTTTGGCATGTTCGGCACCATATTCTGATCTTTCAGGCCATGGGCAACCATTTGAACAAAATTCTGGGCCTCTGCTGTCAATATTAAGGAAGTTACAGCGACCTCCACACTACTTTGGTCGTTTACACCATGATCCACTGACTTTTTGGCATGTTGGGCACCATATTCAGATGTTTCAGGGCATGGCCGATCATTTGAACAAAATTCTGGGCCTCTGCTGTCAATATTAAGGAAGTTACTGATCCACAACCATTTGAACAAAATTCTGGGCCTCTGCTGTCAATATTAAGGAAGTTACAGCAACCTCCACACTACTTTGGTCGTTTACACCATGATCCACTGACTTTTTGGCATGTTGGGCACCATATTCAGATGTTCTAGGGCATGGGTAATCATTTGAACAAAATTCTGGGCCTCTGCTGTCAATATTAAGGAAGTTACTGATCCACTGACTTTTTGGCATGTTCGGCACCATATTCTGATCTTTCAGGCCATGGGCAACCATTTGAACAAAATTCTGGGCCTCTGCTGTCAATATTAAGGAAGTTACAGCAACCTCCACACTACTTTGGTCGTTTACACCATGATCCACTGACTTTTTGGCATGTTGGGCACCATATTCAGATGTTTCAGGGCTTGGGCGATCATTTGAACAAAATTCTGGGCCTCTGCTGTCAATATTAAGGAAGTTACTGATCCACTGACTTTTTGGCATGTTCGGCACCATATTCTGATCTTTCAGGCCATGGGCAACCATTTGAACAAAATTCTGGGCCTCTGCTGTCAATATTAAGGAAGTTACAGCAACCTCCACACTACTTTGGTCGTTTACACCATGATCCACTGACTTTTTGGCATATTGGGCACCATATTCAGATGTTTCAGGGCTTGGGCGATCATTTGAACAAAATTCTGGGCCTCTGCTGTCAATATTAAGGAAGTTACTGATCCACTGACTTTTTGGCATGTTCGGCACCATATTCTGATCTTTCAGGCCATGGGCAACCATTTGAACAAAATTCTGGGCCTCTGCTGTCAATATTAAAGACGTTACAGCAACCTCCACACTACTTTGGTCGTTTACACCATGATCCACTGACTTTTTGGCATGTTGGGCACCATATTCAGATGTTTCAGGGCATGGGCAATCATTTGAACAAAATTCTGGGCCTCTGCTGTCAATATTAAGGAAGTTACTGATCCACTGACTTTTTGGCATGTTCGGCACCATATTCTGATCTTTCAGGCCATGGGCAACCATTTGAACAAAATTCTGGGCCTCTGCTGTCAATATTAAGGAAGTTACAGCAACCTCCACACTACTTTGGTCGTTTACACCATGATCCAATGACTTTTTGGCATGTTGGGCACCATATTCAGATGTTCTAGGGCATGGGCAATCATTTGAACAAAATTCTGGGCCTCTGCTGTCAATATTAAGGAAGTTACTGATCCACTGACATTTTGGCATGTTAGGCACCATATTCTGATCTTTCAGGCCATGGGCAACCATTTGAACAAAATTCTGGGCCTCTGCTGTCAATATTAAGGAAGTTACAGCGACCTCCACACTACTTTGGTCGTTTACACCATGATCCACTGACTTTTTGGCATGTTGGGCACCATATTCAGATGTTTCAGGGCATGGCCGATCATTTGAACAAAATTCTGGGCCTCTGCTGTCAATATTAAGGAAGTTACTGATCCACTGACTTTTTGGCATGTTCGGCACCATATTCTGATCTTTCAGGCCATGGGCAACCATTTGAACAAAATTCTGGGCCTCTGCTGTCAATATTAAGGAAGTTACAGCAACCTCCACACTACTTTGGTCGTTTACACCATGATCCACTGACTTTTTGGCATGTTGGGCACCATATTCAGATTGTTTAGGGCATGGGCGATCATTTGAACAAAATTCTGGGCCTCTGCTGTCAATATTAAGGAAGTTACTGATCCACTGACTTTTTGGCATGTTCGGCACCATATTCTGATCTTTCAGGCCATGGGCAACCATTTGAACAAAATTCTGGGCCTCTGCTGTCAATATTAAGGAAGTTACAGCAACCTCCACACTACTTTGGTCGTTTACACCATGATCCACTGACTTTTTGGCATGTTGGGCACCATATTCAGATGTTCTAGGGCATGGGCAATCATTTGAACAAAATTCTGGGCCTCTGCTGTCAATATTAAGGAAGTTACTGATCCACTGACTTTTTGGCATGTTCGGCACCATATTCTGATCTTTCAGGCCATGGGCAACCATTTGAACAAAATTCTGGGCCTCTGCTGTCAATATTAAGGAAGTTACAGCGACCTCCACACTACTTTGGTCGTTTACACCATGATCCACTGACTTTTTGGCATGTTGGGCACCATATTCAGATGTTTCAGGGCATGGCCGATCATTTGAACAAAATTCTGGGCCTCTGCTGTCAATATTAAGGAAGTTACTGATCCACAACCATTTGAACAAAATTCTGGGCCTCTGCTGTCAATATTAAGGAAGTTACAGCAACCTCCACACTACTTTGGTCGTTTACACCATGATCCACTGACTTTTTGGCATGTTGGGCACCATATTCAGATGTTCTAGGGCATGGGTAATCATTTGAACAAAATTCTGGGCCTCTGCTGTCAATATTAAGGAAGTTACTGATCCACTGACTTTTTGGCATGTTCGGCACCATATTCTGATCTTTCAGGCCATGGGCAACCATTTGAACAAAATTCTGGGCCTCTGCTGTCAATATTAAGGAAGTTACAGCAACCTCCACACTACTTTGGTCGTTTACACCATGATCCACTGACTTTTTGGCATGTTGGGCACCATATTCAGATGTTTCAGGGCTTGGGCGATCATTTGAACAAAATTCTGGGCCTCTGCTGTCAATATTAAGGAAGTTACTGATCCACTGACTTTTTGGCATGTTCGGCACCATATTCTGATCTTTCAGGCCATGGGCAACCATTTGAACAAAATTCTGGGCCTCTGCTGTCAATATTAAGGAAGTTACAGCAACCTCCACACTACTTTGGTCGTTTACACCATGATCCACTGACTTTTTGGCATGTTGGGCACCATATTCAGATGTTTCAGGGCATGGCCGATCATTTGAACAAAATTCTGGGCCTCTGCTGTCAATATTAAGGAAGTTACTGATCCACTCACTTTTTGGCATGTTCGGCACCATATTCTGATCTTTCAGGCCATGGGCAACCATTTGAACAAAATTCTGGGCCTCTGCTGTCAATATTAAGGAAGTTACAGCAACCTCCACACTACTTTGGTCGTTAACACCATGATCCACTGACTTTTTGGCATGTTGGGCACCATATTCAGATGTTTCAGGGCATGGGCAATCATTTGAACAAAATTCTGGGCCTCTGCTGTCAATATTAAGGAAGTTACTGATCCACTGACTTTTTGGCATGTTCGGCACCATATTCTGATCTTTCAGGCCATGGGCAACCATTTGAACAAAATTCTGGGCCTCTGCTGTCAATATTAAGGAAGTTACAGCAACCTCCACACTACTTTGGTCGTTTACACCATGATCCACTGACTTTTTGGCATGTTGGGCACCATATTCAGATGTTCTAGGGCATGGGCAATCATTTGAACAAAATTCTGGGCCTCTGCTGTCAATATTAAGGAAGTTACTGATCCACTGACTTTTTGGCATGTTCGGCACCATATTCTGATCTTTCAGGCCATGGGCAACCATTTGAACAAAATTCTGGGCCTCTGCTGTCAATATTAAGGAAGTTACAGCAACCTCCACACTACTTTGGTCGTTTACACCATGATCCACTGACTTTTTGGCATGTTGGGCACCATATTCAGATGTTCTAGGGCATGGGCAATCATTTGAACAAAATTCTGGGCCTCTGCTGTCAATATTAAGGAAGTTACTGATCCACTGACTTTTTGGCATGTTCGGCACCATATTCTGATCTTTCAGGCCATGGGCAACCATTTGAACAAAATTCTGGGCCTCTGCTGTCAATATTAAGGAAGTTACAGCAACCTCCACACTACTTTGGTCGTTTACACCATGATCCACTGACTTTTTGGCATGTTGGGCACCATATTCAGATGTTTCAGGGCTTGGGCGATCATTAGAACAAAATTCTGGGCCTCTGCTGTCAATATTAAGGAAGTTACTGATCCACTGACTTTTTGGCATGTTCGGCACCATATTCTGATCTTTCAGGCCATGGGCAACCATTTGAACAAAATTCTGGGCCTCTGCTGTCAATATTAAGGAAGTTACAGCAACCTCCACACTACTTTGGTCGTTTACACCATGATCCACTGACTTTTTGGCATGTTGGGCACCATATTCAGATGTTTCAGGGCTTGGGCGATCATTTGAACAAAATTCTGGGCCTCTGCTGTCAATATTAAGGAAGTTACTGATCCACTGACTTTTTGGCATGTTCGGCACCATATTCTGATCTTTCAGGCCATGGGCAACCATTTGAACAAAATTCTGGGCCTCTGCTGTCAATATTAAGGAAGTTACAGCAACCTCCACACTACTTTGGTCGTTTACACCATGATCCACTGACTTTTTGGCATGTTGGGCACCATATTCAGATGTTCTAGGGCATGGGCAATCATTTGAACAAAATTCTGGGCCTCTGCTGTCAATATTAAGGAAGTTACTGATCCACTGACTTTTTGGCATGTTCGGCACCATATTCTGATCTTTCAGGCCATGGGCATCCATTTGAACAAAATTCTGGGCCTCTGCTGTCAATATTAAGGAAGTCACAGCGACCTCCACACTACTTTGGTCGTTTACACCATGATCCACTGACTTTTTGGCATGTTGGGCACCATATTCAGATGTTTCAGGGCATGGCCGATCATTTGAACAAAATTCTGGGCCTCTGCTGTCAATATTAAGGAAGTTACTGATCCACTGACTTTTTGGCATGTTCGGCACCATATTCTGATCTTTCAGGCCATGGGCAACCATTTGAACAAAATTCTGGGCCTCTGCTGTCAATATTAAGGAAGTTACAGCAACCTCCACACTACTTTGGTCGTTTACACCATGATCCACTGACTTTTTGGCATGTTGGGCACCATATTCAGATGTTTCAGGGCATGGCCGATCATTTGAACAAAATTCTGGGCCTCTGCTGTCAATATTAAGGAAGTTACTGATCCACTGACTTTTTGGCATGTTCGGCACCATATTCTGATCTTTCAGGCCATGGGCAACCATTTGAACAAAATTCTGGGCCTCTGCTGTCAATATTAAGGAAGTTACAGCAACCTCCACACTACTTTGGTCGTTTACACCATGATCCACTGACTTTTTGGCATATTGGGCACCATATTCAGATGTTTCAGGGCTTGGGCGATCATTTGAACAAAATTCTGGGCCTCTGCTGTCAATATTAAGGAAGTTACTGATCCACTGACTTTTTGGCATGTTCGGCACCATATTCTGATCTTTCAGGCCATGGGCAACCATTTGAACAAAATTCTGGGCCTCTGCTGTCAATATTAAAGACGTTACAGCAACCTCCACACTACTTTGGTCGTTTACACCATGATCCACTGACTTTTTGGCATGTTGGGCACCATATTCAGATGTTTCAGGGCATGGGCAATCATTTGAACAAAATTCTGGGCCTCTGCTGTCAATATTAAGGAAGTTACTGATCCACTGACTTTTTGGCATGTTCGGCACCATATTCTGATCTTTCAGGCCATGGGCAACCATTTGAACAAAATTCTGGGCCTCTGCTGTCAATATTAAGGAAGTTACAGCAACCTCCACACTACTTTGGTCGTTTACACCATGATCCACTGACTTTTTGGCATGTTGGGCACCATATTCAGATGTTCTAGGGCATGGGCAATCATTTGAACAAAATTCTGGGCCTCTGCTGTCAATATTAAGGAAGTTACTGATCCACTGACATTTTGGCATGTTCGGCACCATATTCTGATCTTTCAGGCCATGGGCATCCATTTGAACAAAATTCTGGGCCTCTGCTGTCAATATTAAGGAAGTTACAGCGACCTCCACACTACTTTGGTCGTTTACACCATGATCCACTGACTTTTTGGCATGTTGGGCACCATATTCAGATGTTTCAGGGCATGGCCGATCATTTGAACAAAATTCTGGGCCTCTGCTGTCAATATTAAGGAAGTTACTGATCCACTGACTTTTTGGCATGTTCGGCACCATATTCTGATCTTTCAGGCCATGGGCAACCATTTGAACAAAATTCTGGGCCTCTGCTGTCAATATTAAGGAAGTTACAGCAACCTCCACACTACTTTGGTCGTTTACACCATGATCCACTGACTTTTTGGCATGTTGGGCACCATATTCAGATGTTTCAGGGCATGGGCGATCATTTGAACAAAATTCTGGGCCTCTGCTGTCAATATTAAGGAAGTTACTGATCCACTGACTTTTTGGCATGTTCGGCACCATATTCTGATCTTTCAGGCCATGGGCAACCATTTGAACAAAATTCTGGGCCTCTGCTGTCAATATTAAGGAAGTTACAGCAACCTCCACACTACTTTGGTCGTTTACACCATGATCCACTGACTTTTTGGCATGTTGGGCACCATATTCAGATGTTCTAGGGCATGGGCAATCATTTGAACAAAATTCTGGGCCTCTGCTGTCAATATTAAGGAAGTTACTGATCCACTGACTTTTTGGCATGTTCGGCACCATATTCTGATCTTTCAGGCCATGGGCAACCATTTGAACAAAATTCTGGGCCTCTGCTGTCAATATTAAGGAAGTTACAGCGACCTCCACACTACTTTGGTCGTTTACACCATGATCCACTGACTTTTTGGCATGTTGGGCACCATATTCAGATGTTTCAGGGCATGGCCGATCATTTGAACAAAATTCTGGGCCTCTGCTGTCAATATTAAGGAAGTTACTGATCCACAACCATTTGAACAAAATTCTGGGCCTCTGCTGTCAATATTAAGGAAGTTACAGCAACCTCCACACTACTTTGGTCGTTTACACCATGATCCACTGACTTTTTGGCATGTTGGGCACCATATTCAGATGTTCTAGGGCATGGGTAATCATTTGAACAAAATTCTGGGCCTCTGCTGTCAATATTAAGGAAGTTACTGATCCACTGACTTTTTGGCATGTTCGGCACCATATTCTGATCTTTCAGGCCATGGGCAACCATTTGAACAAAATTCTGGGCCTCTGCTGTCAATATTAAGGAAGTTACAGCAACCTCCACACTACTTTGGTCGTTTACACCATGATCCACTGACTTTTTGGCATGTTGGGCACCATATTCAGATGTTTCAGGGCTTGGGCGATCATTTGAACAAAATTCTGGGCCTCTGCTGTCAATATTAAGGAAGTTACTGATCCACTGACTTTTTGGCATGTTCGGCACCATATTCTGATCTTTCAGGCCATGGGCAACCATTTGAACAAAATTCTGGGCCTCTGCTGTCAATATTAAGGAAGTTACAGCAACCTCCACACTACTTTGGTCGTTTACACCATGATCCACTGACTTTTTGGCATGTTGGGCACCATATTCAGATGTTTCAGGGCTTGGGCGATCATTTGAACAAAATTCTGGGCCTCTGCTGTCAATATTAAGGAAGTTACTGATCCACTCACTTTTTGGCATGTTCGGCACCATATTCTGATCTTTCAGGCCATGGGCAACCATTTGAACAAAATTCTGGGCCTCTGCTGTCAATATTAAGGAAGTTACAGCAACCTCCACACTACTTTGGTCGTTAACACCATGATCCACTGACTTTTTGGCATGTTGGGCACCATATTCAGATGTTTCAGGGCATGGGCAATCATTTGAACAAAATTCTGGGCCTCTGCTGTCAATATTAAGGAAGTTACTGATCCACTGACTTTTTGGCATGTTCGGCACCATATTCTGATCTTTCAGGCCATGGGCAACCATTTGAACAAAATTCTGGGCCTCTGCTGTCAATATTAAGGAAGTTACAGCAACCTCCACACTACTTTGGTCGTTTACACCATGATCCACTGACTTTTTGGCATGTTGGGCACCATATTCAGATGTTCTAGGGCATGGGCAATCATTTGAACAAAATTCTGGGCCTCTGCTGTCAATATTAAGGAAGTTACTGATCCACTGACTTTTTGGCATGTTCGGCACCATATTCTGATCTTTCAGGCCATGGGCAACCATTTGAACAAAATTCTGGGCCTCTGCTGTCAATATTAAGGAAGTTACAGCAACCTCCACACTACTTTGGTCGTTTACACCATGATCCACTGACTTTTTGGCATGTTGGGCACCATATTCAGATGTTCTAGGGCATGGGCAATCATTTGAACAAAATTCTGGGCCTCTGCTGTCAATATTAAGGAAGTTACTGATCCACTGACTTTTTGGCATGTTCGGCACCATATTCTGATCTTTCAGGCCATGGGCAACCATTTGAACAAAATTCTGGGCCTCTGCTGTCAATATTAAGGAAGTTACAGCAACCTCCACACTACTTTGGTCGTTTACACCATGATCCACTGACTTTTTGGCATGTTGGGCACCATATTCAGATGTTTCAGGGCTTGGGCGATCATTAGAACAAAATTCTGGGCCTCTGCTGTCAATATTAAGGAAGTTACTGATCCACTGACTTTTTGGCATGTTCGGCACCATATTCTGATCTTTCAGGCCATGGGCAACCATTTGAACAAAATTCTGGGCCTCTGCTGTCAATATTAAGGAAGTTACAGCAACCTCCACACTACTTTGGTCGTTTACACCATGATCCACTGACTTTTTGGCATGTTGGGCACCATATTCAGATGTTTCAGGGCTTGGGCGATCATTTGAACAAAATTCTGGGCCTCTGCTGTCAATATTAAGGAAGTTACTGATCCACTGACTTTTTGGCATGTTCGGCACCATATTCTGATCTTTCAGGCCATGGGCAACCATTTGAACAAAATTCTGGGCCTCTGCTGTCAATATTAAGGAAGTTACAGCAACCTCCACACTACTTTGGTCGTTTACACCATGATCCACTGACTTTTTGGCATGTTGGGCACCATATTCAGATGTTCTAGGGCATGGGCAATCATTTGAACAAAATTCTGGGCCTCTGCTGTCAATATTAAGGAAGTTACTGATCCACTGACTTTTTGGCATGTTCGGCACCATATTCTGATCTTTCAGGCCATGGGCAACCATTTGAACAAAATTCTGGGCCTCTGCTGTCAATATTAAGGAAGTCACAGCGACCTCCACACTACTTTGGTCGTTTACACCATGATCCACTGACTTTTTGGCATGTTGGGCACCATATTCAGATGTTTCAGGGCATGGCCGATCATTTGAACAAAATTCTGGGCCTCTGCTGTCAATATTAAGGAAGTTACTGATCCACTGACTTTTTGGCATGTTCGGCACCATATTCTGATCTTTCAGGCCATGGGCAACCATTTGAACAAAATTCTGGGCCTCTGCTGTCAATATTAAGGAAGTTACAGCAACCTCCACACTACTTTGGTCGTTTACACCATGATCCACTGACTTTTTGGCATGTTGGGCACCATATTCAGATGTTTCAGGGCATGGCCGATCATTTGAACAAAATTCTGGGCCTCTGCTGTCAATATTAAGGAAGTTACTGATCCACTGACTTTTTGGCATGTTCGGCACCATATTCTGATCTTTCAGGCCATGGGCAACCATTTGAACAAAATTCTGGGCCTCTGCTGTCAATATTAAGGAAGTTAAAGCAACCTCCACACTACTTTGGTCGTTTACACCATGATCCACTGACTTTTTGGCATGTTGGGCACCATATTCAGATGTTTCAGGGCATGGCCGATCATTTGAACAAAATTCTGGGCCTCTGCTGTCAATATTAAGGAAGTTACTGATCCACTGACTTTTTGGCATGTTCGGCACCATATTCTGATCTTTCAGGCCATGGGCAACCATTTGAACAAAATTCTGGGCCTCTGCTGTCAATATTAAGGAAGTTACAGCAACCTCCACACTACTTTGGTCGTTTACACCATGATCCACTGACTTTTTGGCATGTTGGACACCATATTCAGATGTTCTAGGGCATGGGCAATCATTTGAACAAAATTCTGGGCCTCTGCTGTCAATATTAAGGAAGTTACTGATCCACTGACTTTTTGGCATGTTCGGCACCATATTCTGATCTTTCAGGCCATGGGCAACCATTTGAACAAAATTCTGGGCCTCTGCTGTCAATATTAAGGAAGTTACAGCAACCTCCACACTACTTTGGTCGTTTACACCATGATCCACTGACTTTTTGGCATGTTGGGCACCATATTCAGATGTTCTAGGGCATGGGCAATCATTTGAACAAAATTCTGGGCCTCTGCTGTCAATATTAAGGAAGTTACTGATCCACTGACTTTTTGGCATGTTCGGCACCATATTCTGATCTTTCAGGCTATGGGCAACCATTTGAACAAAATTCTGGGCCTCTGCTGTCAATATTAAGGAAGTTACAGCGACCTCCACACTACTTTGGTCGTTTACACCATGATCCACTGACTTTTTGGCATGTTGGGCACCATATTCAGATGTTTCAGGGCATGGCCGATCATTTGAACAAAATTCTGGGCCTCTGCTGTCAATATTAAGGAAGTTACTGATCCACTGACTTTTTGGCATGTTCGGAACCATATTCTGATCTTTCAGCCCATGGGCAACCATTTGAACAAAATTCTGGGCCTCTGCTGTCAATATTAAGGAAGTTACAGCAACCTCACACTACTTTGGTCGTTTACACCATGATCCACTGACTTTTTGGCATGTTGGGCACCATATTCAGATGTTTCAGGGCATGGCCGATCATTTGAACAAAATTCTGGGCCTCTGCTGTCAATATTAAGGAAGTTACTGATCCACTGACTTTTTGGCATGTTCGGCACCATATTCTGATCTTTCAGGCCATGGGCAACCATTTGAACAAAATTCTGGGCCTCTGCTGTCAATATTAAGGAAGTTACAGCAACCTCCACACTACTTTGGTCGTTTACACCATGATCCACTGACTTTTTGGCATGTTGGGCACCATATTCAGATGTTTCAGGGCATGGCCGATCATTTGAACAAAATTCTGGGCCTCTGCTGTCAATATTAAGGAAGTTACTGATCCACTGACTTTTTGGCATGTTCGGCACCATATTCTGATCTTTCAGGCCATGGGCAACCATTTGAACAAAATTCTGGGCCTCTGCTGTCAATATTAAGGAAGTTAAAGCAACCTCCACACTACTTTGGTCGTTTACACCATGATCCACTGACTTTTTGGCATGTTGGGCACCATATTCAGATGTTTCAGGGCATGGCCGATCATTTGAACAAAATTCTGGGCCTCTGCTGTCAATATTAAGGAAGTTACTGATCCACTGACTTTTTGGCATGTTCGGCACCATATTCTGATCTTTCAGGCCATGGGCAACCATTTGAACAAAATTCTGGGCCTCTGCTGTCAATATTAAGGAAGTTACAGCAACCTCCACACTACTTTGGTCGTTTACACCATGATCCACTGACTTTTTGGCATGTTGGACACCATATTCAGATGTTCTAGGGCATGGGCAATCATTTGAACAAAATTCTGGGCCTCTGCTGTCAATATTAAGGAAGTTACTGATCCACTGACTTTTTGGCATGTTCGGCACCATATTCTGATCTTTCAGGCCATGGGCAACCATTTGAACAAAATTCTGGGCCTCTGCTGTCAATATTAAGGAAGTTACAGCAACCTCCACACTACTTTGGTCGTTTACACCATGATCCACTGACTTTTTGGCATGTTGGGCACCATATTCAGATGTTCTAGGGCATGGGCAATCATTTGAACAAAATTCTGGGCCTCTGCTGTCAATATTAAGGAAGTTACTGATCCACTGACTTTTTGGCATGTTCGGCACCATATTCTGATCTTTCAGGCTATGGGCAACCATTTGAACAAAATTCTGGGCCTCTGCTGTCAATATTAAGGAAGTTACAGCGACCTCCACACTACTTTGGTCGTTTACACCATGATCCACTGACTTTTTGGCATGTTGGGCACCATATTCAGATGTTTCAGGGCATGGCCGATCATTTGAACAAAATTCTGGGCCTCTGCTGTCAATATTAAGGAAGTTACTGATCCACTGACTTTTTGGCATGTTCGGAACCATATTCTGATCTTTCAGCCCATGGGCAACCATTTGAACAAAATTCTGGGCCTCTGCTGTCAATATTAAGGAAGTTACAGCAACCTCACACTACTTTGGTCGTTTACACCATGATCCACTGACTTTTTGGCATGTTGGGCACCATATTCAGATGTTTCAGGGCATGGCCGATCATTTGAACAAAATTCTGGGCCTCTGCTGTCAATATTAAGGAAGTTACTGATCCACTGACTTTTTGGCATGTTCGGCACCATATTCTGATCTTTCAGGCCATGGGCAACCATTTGAACAAAATTCTGGGCCTCTGCTGTCAATATTAAGGAAGTTACAGCAACCTCCACACTACTTTGGTCGTTTACACCATGATCCACTGACTTTTTGGCATGTTGGGCACCATATTCAGATGTTTCAGGGCATGGCCGATCATTTGAACAAAATTCTGGGCCTCTGCTGTCAATATTAAGGAAGTTACTGATCCACTGACTTTTTGGCATGTTCGGCACCATATTCTGATCTTTCAGGCCATGGGCAACCATTTGAACAAAATTCTTGGCCTCTGCTGTCAATATTAAGGAAGTTAAAGCAACCTCCACACTACTTTGGTCGTTTACACCATGATCCACTGACTTTTTGGCATGTTGGACACCATATTCAGATGTTCTAGGGCATGGGCAATCATTTGAACAAAATTCTGGGCCTCTGCTGTCAATATTAAGGAAGTTACTGATCCACTGACTTTTTGGCATGTTCGGCACCATATTCTGATCTTTCAGGCCATGGGCAACCATTTGAACAAAATTCTGGGCCTCTGCTGTCAATATTAAGGAAGTTACAGCAACCTCCACACTACTTTGGTCGTTTACACCATGATCCACTGACTTTTTGGCATGTTGGGCACCATATTCAGATGTTCTAGGGCATGGGCAATCATTTCAACAAAATTCTGGGCCTCTGCTGTCAATATTAAGGAAGTTACTGATCCACTGACTTTTTGGCATGTTCGGCACCATATTCTGATCTTTCAGGCCATGGGCAACCAATTGAACAAAATTCTGGGCCTCTGCTGTCAATATTAAGGAAGTTACAGCGACCTCCACACTACTTTGGTCGTTTACACCATGATCCACTGACTTTTTGGCATGTTGGGCACCATATTCAGATGTTTCAGGGCATGGCCGATCATTTGAACAAAATTCTGGGCCTCTGCTGTCAATATTAAGGAAGTTACTGATCCACTGACTTTTTGGCATGTTCGGCACCATATTCTGATCTTTCAGGCCATGGGCAACCATTTGAACAAAATTCTGGGCCTCTGCTGTCAATATTAAGGAAGTTACAGCAACCTCCACACTACTTTGGTCGTTTACACCATGATCCACTGACTTTTTGGCATGTTGGGCACCATATTCAGATGTTCTAGGGCATGGGCAATCATTTGAACAAAATTCTGGGCCTCTGCTGTCAATATTAAGGAAGTTACTGATCCACTGACTTTTTGGCATGTTCGGCACCATATTCTGATCTTTCAGGCCATGGGCAACCATTTGAACAAAATTCTGGGCCTCTGCTGTCAATATTAAGGAAGTTAAAGCAACCTCCACACTACTTTGGTCGTTTACACCATGATCCACTGACTTTTTGGCATGTTGGACACCATATTCAGATGTTCTAGGGCATGGGCAATCATTTGAACAAAATTCTGGGCCTCTGCTGTCAATATTAAGGAAGTTACTGATCCACTGACTTTTTGGCATGTTCGGCACCATATTCTGATCTTTCAGGCCATGGGCAACCATTTGAACAAAATTCTGGGCCTCTGCTGTCAATATTAAGGAAGTTACAGCAACCTCCACACTACTTTGGTCGTTTACACCATGATCCACTGACTTTTTGGCATGTTGGGCACCATATTCAGATGTTCTAGGGCATGGGCAATCATTTGAACAAAATTCTGGGCCTCTGCTGTCAATATTAAGGAAGTTACTGATCCACTGACTTTTTGGCATGTTCGGCACCATATTCTGATCTTTCAGGCCATGGGCAACCATTTGAACAAAATTCTGGGCCTCTGCTGTCAATATTAAGGAAGTTACAGTGACCTCCACACTACTTTGGTCGTTTACACCATGATCCACTGACTTTTTGGCATGTTGGGCACCATATTCAGATGTTTCAGGGCATGGCCGATCATTTGAACAAAATTCTGGGCCTCTGCTGTCAATATTAAGGAAGTTACTGATCCACTGACTTTTTGGCATGTTCGGCACCATATTCTGATCTTTCAGGCCATGGGCAACCATTTGAACAAAATTCTGGGCCTCTGCTGTCAATATTAAGGAAGTTACAGCAACCTCCACACTACTTTGGTCGTTTACACCATGATCCACTGACTTTTTGGCATGTTGGGCACCATATTCAGATGTTTCAGGGCATGGCCGATCATTTGAACAAAATTCTGGGCCTCTGCTGTCAATATTAAGGAAGTTACTGATCCACTGACTTTTTGGCATGTTCGGCACCATATTCTGATCTTTCAGGCCATGGGCAACCATTTGAACAAAATTCTGGGCCTCTGCTGTCAATATTAAGGAAGTTACAGCAACCTCCACACTACTTTGGTCGTTTACACCATGATCCACTGACTTTTTGGCATGTTGGGCACCATATTCAGATGTTTCAGGGCATGGCCGATCATTTGAACAAAATTCTGGGCCTCTGCTGTCAATATTAAGGAAGTTACTGATCCACTGACTTTTTGGCATGTTCGGCACCATATTCTGATCTTTCAGGCCATGGGCAACCATTTGAACAAAATTCTGGGCCTCTGCTGTCAATATTAAGGAAGTTACAGCAACCTCCACACTACTTTGGTCGTTTACACCATGATCCACTGACTTTTTGGCATGTTGGGCACCATATTCAGATGTTCTAGGGCATGGGCAATCATTTGAACAAAATTCTGGGCCTCTGCTGTCAATATTAAGGAAGTTACTGATCCACTGACTTTTTGGCATGTTCGGCACCATATTCTGATCTTCCAGGCCATGGGCAACCATTTGAACAAAATTCTGGGCCTCTGCTGTCAATATTAAGGAAGTTACAGCGACCTCCACACTACTTTGGTCGTTTACACCATGATCCACTGACTTTTTGGCATGTTGGGCACCATATTCAGATGTTTCAGGGCATGGCCGATCATTTGAACAAAATTCTGGGCCTCTGCTGTCAATATTAAGGAAGTTACTGATCCACTGACTTTTTGGCATGTTCGGCACCATATTCTGATCTTTCAGGCCATGGGCAACCATTTGAACAAAATTCTGGGCCTCTGCTGTCAATATTAAGGAAGTTACAGCAACCTCCACACTACTTTGGTCGTTTACACCATGATCCACTGACTTTTTGGCATGTTGGGCACCATATTCAGATGTTTCAGGGCATGGCCAATCATTTGAACAAAATTCTGGGCCTCTGCTGTCAATATTAAGGAAGTTACTGATCCACTGACTTTTTGGCATGTTCGGCACCATATTCTGATCTTTCAGGCCATGGGCAACCATTTGAACAAAATTCTGGGCCCCTGCTGTCAATATTAAGGAAGTTACAGCAACCTCCACACTACTTTGGTCGTTTACACCATGATCCACTGACTTTTTGGCATGTTGGGCACCATATTCAGATGTTTCAGGGCATGGCCGATCATTTGAACAAAATTCTGGGCCTCTGCTGTCAATATTAAGGAAGTTACAGCAACCTCGACACTACTTTGGTCGTTTACACCATGATCCACTGACTTTTTGGCATGTTGGGCACCATATTCAGATGTTTCAGGGCATGGGCAATCATTTGAACAAAATTCTGGGCCTCTGCTGTCAATATTAAGGAAGTTACTGATCCACTGACTTTTTGGCATGTTGGGCACCATATTCAGATGTTTCAGGGCATGGCCGATCATTTGAACAAAATTCTGGGCCTCTGCTGTCAATATTAAGGAAGTTACTGATCCACTGACTTTTTGGCATGTTCGGCACCATATTCTGATCTTTCAGGCCATGGGCAACCATTTGAACAAAATTCTGGGCCTCTGCTGTCAATATTAAGGAAGTTAAAGCAACCTCCACACTACTTTGGTCGTTTACACCATGATCCACTGACTTTTTGGCATGTTGGGCACCATATTCAGATGTTTCAGGGCATGGCCGATCATTTGAACAAAATTCTGGGCCTCTGCTGTCAATATTAAGGAAGTTACTGATCCACTGACTTTTTGGCATGTTCGGCACCATATTCTGATCTTTCAGGCCATGGGCAACCATTTGAACAAAATTCTGGGCCTCTGCTGTCAATATTAAGGAAGTTACAGCAACCTCCACACTACTTTGGTCGTTTACACCATGATCCACTGACTTTTTGGCATGTTGGACACCATATTCAGATGTTCTAGGGCATGGGCAATCATTTGAACAAAATTCTGGGCCTCTGCTGTCAATATTAAGGAAGTTACTGATCCACTGACTTTTTGGCATGTTCGGCACCATATTCTGATCTTTCAGGCCATGGGCAACCATTTGAACAAAATTCTGGGCCTCTGCTGTCAATATTAAGGAAGTTACAGCAACCTCCACACTACTTTGGTCGTTTACACCATGATCCACTGACTTTTTGGCATGTTGGGCACCATATTCAGATGTTTCAGGGCATGGCCGATCATTTGAACAAAATTCTGGGCCTCTGCTGTCAATATTAAGGAAGTTACTGATCCACTGACTTTTTGGCATGTTCGGAACCATATTCTGATCTTTCAGCCCATGGGCAACCATTTGAACAAAATTCTGGGCCTCTGCTGTCAATATTAAGGAAGTTACAGCAACCTCACACTACTTTGGTCGTTTACACCATGATCCACTGACTTTTTGGCATGTTGGGCACCATATTCAGATGTTTCAGGGCATGGCCGATCATTTGAACAAAATTCTGGGCCTCTGCTGTCAATATTAAGGAAGTTACTGATCCACTGACTTTTTGGCATGTTCGGCACCATATTCTGATCTTTCAGGCCATGGGCAACCATTTGAACAAAATTCTGGGCCTCTGCTGTCAATATTAAGGAAGTTACAGCAACCTCCACACTACTTTGGTCGTTTACACCATGATCCACTGACTTTTTGGCATGTTGGGCACCATATTCAGATGTTTCAGGGCATGGCCGATCATTTGAACAAAATTCTGGGCCTCTGCTGTCAATATTAAGGAAGTTACTGATCCACTGACTTTTTGGCATGTTCGGCACCATATTCTGATCTTTCAGGCCATGGGCAACCATTTGAACAAAATTCTTGGCCTCTGCTGTCAATATTAAGGAAGTTAAAGCAACCTCCACACTACTTTGGTCGTTTACACCATGATCCACTGACTTTTTGGCATGTTGGACACCATATTCAGATGTTCTAGGGCATGGGCAATCATTTGAACAAAATTCTGGGCCTCTGCTGTCAATATTAAGGAAGTTACTGATCCACTGACTTTTTGGCATGTTCGGCACCATATTCTGATCTTTCAGGCCATGGGCAACCATTTGAACAAAATTCTGGGCCTCTGCTGTCAATATTAAGGAAGTTACAGCAACCTCCACACTACTTTGGTCGTTTACACCATGATCCACTGACTTTTTGGCATGTTGGGCACCATATTCAGATGTTCTAGGGCATGGGCAATCATTTGAACAAAATTCTGGGCCTCTGCTGTCAATATTAAGGAAGTTACTGATCCACTGACTTTTTGGCATGTTCGGCACCATATTCTGATCTTTCAGGCCATGGGCAACCATTTGAACAAAATTCTGGGCCTCTGCTGTCAATATTAAGGAAGTTACAGCGACCTCCACACTACTTTGGTCGTTTACACCATGATCCACTGACTTTTTGGCATGTTGGGCACCATATTCAGATGTTTCAGGGCATGGCCGATCATTTGAACAAAATTCTGGGCCTCTGCTGTCAATATTAAGGAAGTTACTGATCCACTGACTTTTTGGCATGTTCGGCACCATATTCTGATCTTTCAGGCCATGGGCAACCATTTGAACAAAATTCTGGGCCTCTGCTGTCAATATTAAGGAAGTTACAGCAACCTCCACACTACTTTGGTCGTTTACACCATGATCCACTGACTTTTTGGCATGTTGGGCACCATATTCAGATGTTCTAGGGCATGGGCAATCATTTGAACAAAATTCTGGGCCTCTGCTGTCAATATTAAGGAAGTTACTGATCCACTGACTTTTTGGCATGTTCGGCACCATATTCTGATCTTTCAGGCCATGGGCAACCATTTGAACAAAATTCTGGGCCTCTGCTGTCAATATTAAGGAAGTTACAGCAACCTCCACACTACTTTGGTCGTTTACACCATGATCCACTGACTTTTTGGCATGTTGGACACCATATTCAGATGTTCTAGGGCATGGGCAATCATTTGAACAAAATTCTGGGCCTCTGCTGTCAATATTAAGGAAGTTACTGATCCACTGACTTTTTGGCATGTTCGGCACCATATTCTGATCTTTCAGGCCATGGGCAACCATTTGAACAAAATTCTGGGCCTCTGCTGTCAATATTAAGGAAGTTACAGCAACCTCCACACTACTTTGGTCGTTTACACCATGATCCACTGACTTTTTGGCATGTTGGGCACCATATTCAGATGTTCTAGGGCATGGGCAATCATTTGAACAAAATTCTGGGCCTCTGCTGTCAATATTAAGGAAGTTACTGATCCACTGACTTTTTGGCATGTTCGGCACCATATTCTGATCTTTCAGGCCATGGGCAACCATTTGAACAAAATTCTGGGCCTCTGCTGTCAATATTAAGGAAGTTACAGCAACCTCCACACTACTTTGGTCGTTTACACCATGATCCACTGACTTTTTGGCATGTTGGGCACCATATTCAGATGTTTCAGGGCATGGCCGATCATTTGAACAAAATTCTGGGCCTCTGCTGTCAATATTAAGGAAGTTACTGATCCACTGACTTTTTGGCATGTTCGGCACCATATTCTGATCTTTCAGGCCATGGGCAACCATTTGAACAAAATTCTGGGCCTCTGCTGTCAATATTAAGGAAGTTACAGCAACCTCCACACTACTTTGGTCGTTTACACCATGATCCACTGACTTTTTGGCATGTTGGGCACCATATTCAGATGTTTCAGGGCATGGCCGATCATTTGAACAAAATTCTGGGCCTCTGCTGTCAATATTAAGGAAGTTACTGATCCACTGACTTTTTGGCATGTTCGGCACCATATTCTGATCTTTCAGGCCATGGGCAACCATTTGAACAAAATTCTGGGCCTCTGCTGTCAATATTAAGGAAGTTACAGCAACCTCCACACTACTTTGGTCGTTTACACCATGATCCACTGACTTTTTGGCATGTTGGGCACCATATTCAGATGTTTCAGGGCATGGCCGATCATTTGAACAAAATTCTGGGCCTCTGCTGTCAATATTAAGGAAGTTACTGATCCACTGACTTTTTGGCATGTTCGGCACCATATTCTGATCTTTCAGGCCATGGGCAACCATTTGAACAAAATTCTGGGCCTCTGCTGTCAATATTAAGGAAGTTACAGCAACCTCCACACTACTTTGGTCGTTTACACCATGATCCACTGACTTTTTGGCATGTTGGGCACCATATTCAGATGTTCTAGGGCATGGGCAATCATTTGAACAAAATTCTGGGCCTCTGCTGTCAATATTAAGGAAGTTACTGATCCACTGACTTTTTGGCATGTTCGGCACCATATTCTGATCTTTCAGGCCATGGGCAACCATTTGAACAAAATTCTGGGCCTCTGCTGTCAATATTAAGGAAGTTACAGCGACCTCCACACTACTTTGGTCGTTTACACCATGATCCACTGACTTTTTGGCATGTTGGGCACCATATTCAGATGTTTCAGGGCATGGCCGATCATTTGAACAAAATTCTGGGCCTCTGCTGTCAATATTAAGGAAGTTACTGATCCACTGACTTTTTGGCATGTTCGGCACCATATTCTGATCTTTCAGGCCATGGGCAACCATTTGAACAAAATTCTGGGCCTCTGCTGTCAATATTAAGGAAGTTACAGCAACCTCCACACTACTTTGGTCGTTTACACCATGATCCACTGACTTTTTGGCATGTTGGGCACCATATTCAGATGTTTCAGGGCATGGCCGATCATTTGAACAAAATTCTGGGCCTCTGCTGTCAATATTAAGGAAGTTACTGATCCACTGACTTTTTGGCATGTTCGGCACCATATTCTGATCTTTCAGGCCATGGGCAACCATTTGAACAAAATTCTGGGCCCCTGCTGTCAATATTAAGGAAGTTACAGCAACCTCCACACTACTTTGGTCGTTTACACCATGATCCACTGACTTTTTGGCATGTTGGGCACCATATTCAGATGTTTCAGGGCATGGCCGATCATTTGAACAAAATTCTGGGCCTCTGCTGTCAATATTAAGGAAGTTACAGCAACCTCCACACTACTTTGGTCGTTTACACCATGATCCACTGACTTTTTGGCATGTTGGGCACCATATTCAGATGTTTCAGGGCATGGGCAATCATTTGAACAAAATTCTGGGCCTCTGCTGTCAATATTAAGGAAGTTACTGATCCACTGACTTTTTGGCATGTTGGGCACCATATTCAGATGTTTCAGGGCATGGCCGATCATTTGAACAAAATTCTGGGCCTCTGCTGTCAATATTAAGGAAGTTACTGATCCACTGACTTTTTGGCATGTTCGGCACCATATTCTGATCTTTCAGGCCATGGGCAACCATTTGAACAAAATTCTGGGCCTCTGCTGTCAATATTAAGGAAGTTACAGCAACCTCCACACTACTTTGGTCGTTTACACCATGATCCACTGACTTTTTGGCATGTTGGGCACCATATTCAGATGTTCTAGGGCATGGGCAATCATTTGAACAAAATTCTGGGCCTCTGCTGTCAATATTAAGGAAGTTACTGATCCACTGACTTTTTGGCATGTTCGGCACCATATTCTGATCTTTCAGGCCATTGGCAACCATTTGAACAAAATTCTGGGCCTCTGCTGTCAATATTAAGGAAGTTACAGCGACCTCCACACTACTTTGGTCGTTTACACCATGATCCACTGACTTTTTGGCATGTTGGGCACCATATTCAGATGTTTCAGGGCTTGGGCGATCATTTGAACAAAATTCTGGGCCTCTGCTGTCAATATTAAGGAAGTTACTGATCCACTGACTTTTTGGCATGTTCGGAACCATATTCTGATCTTTCAGGCCATGGGCAACCATTTGAACAAAATTCTGGGCCTCTGCTGTCAATATTAAGGAAGTTACAGCAACCTCCACACTACTTTGGTCGTTTACACCATGATCCACTGACTTTTTTGCATGTTGGGCACCATATTCAGATGTTTCAGGGCATGGCCGATCATTTGAACAAAATTCTGGGCCTCTGCTGTCAATATTAAGGAAGTTACTGATCCACTGACTTTTTGGCATGTTCGGCACCATATTCTGATCTTTCAGGCCATGGGCAACCATTTGAACAAAATTCTGGGCCTCTGCTGTCAATATTAAGGAAGTTACAGCAACCTCCACACTACTTTGGTCGTTTACACCATGATCCACTGACTTTTTGGCATGTTGGGCACCATATTCAGATGTTTCAGGGCATGGCCGATCATTTGAACAAAATTCTGGGCCTCTGCTGTCAATATTAAGGAAGTTACTGATCCACTGACTTTTTGGCATGTTCGGCACCATATTCTGATCTTTCAGGCCATGGGCAACCATTTGAACAAAATTCTGGGCCTCTGCTGTCAATATTAAGGAAGTTACAGCAACCTCCACACTACTTTGGTCGTTTACACCATGATCCACTGACTTTTTGGCATGTTGGGCACCATATTCAGATGTTCTAGGGCATGGGCAATCATTTGAACAAAATTCTGGGCCTCTGCTGTCAATATTAAGGAAGTTACTGATCCACTGACTTTTTGGCATGTTCGGCACCATATTCTGATCTTTCAGGCCATGGGCAACCATTTGAACAAAATTCTGGGCCTCTGCTGTCAATATTAAGGAAGTTACAGCGACCTCCACACTACTTTGGTCGTTTACACCATGATCCACTGACTTTTTGGCATGTTGGGCACCATATTCAGATGTTTCAGGGCATGGCCGATCATTTGAACAAAATTCTGGGCCTCTGCTGTCAATATTAAGGAAGTTACTGATCCACTGACTTTTTGGCATGTTCGGCACCATATTCTGATCTTTCAGGCCATGGGCAACCATTTGAACAAAATTCTGGGCCTCTGCTGTCAATATTAAGGAAGTTACAGCAACCTCCACACTACTTTGGTCGTTTACACCATGATCCACTGACTTTTTGGCATGTTGGGCACCATATTCAGATGTTTCAGGGCATGGCCGATCATTTGAACAAAATTCTGGGCCTCTGCTGTCAATATTAAGGAAGTTACTGATCCACTGACTTTTTGGCATGTTCGGCACCATATTCTGATCTTTCAGGCCATGGGCAACCATTTGAACAAAATTCTGGGCCCCTGCTGTCAATATTAAGGAAGTTACAGCAACCTCCACACTACTTTGGTCGTTTACACCATGATCCACTGACTTTTTGGCATGTTGGGCACCATATTCAGATGTTTCAGGGCATGGCCGATCATTTGAACAAAATTCTGGGCCTCTGCTGTCAATATTAAGGAAGTTACAGCAACCTCCACACTACTTTGGTCGTTTACACCATGATCCACTGACTTTTTGGCATGTTGGGCACCATATTCAGATGTTTCAGGGCATGGGCAATCATTTGAACAAAATTCTGGGCCTCTGCTGTCAATATTAAGGAAGTTACTGATCCACTGACTTTTTGGCATGTTGGGCACCATATTCAGATGTTTCAGGGCATGGCCGATCATTTGAACAAAATTCTGGGCCTCTGCTGTCAATATTAAGGAAGTTACTGATCCACTGACTTTTTGGCATGTTCGGCACCATATTCTGATCTTTCAGGCCATGGGCAACCATTTGAACAAAATTCTGGGCCTCTGCTGTCAATATTAAGGAAGTTACAGCAACCTCCACACTACTTTGGTCGTTTACACCATGATCCACTGACTTTTTGGCATGTTGGGCACCATATTCAGATGTTCTAGGGCATGGACAATCATTTGAACAAAATTCTGGGCCTCTGCTGTCAATATTAAGGAAGTTACTGATCCACTGACTTTTTGGCATGTTCGGCACCATATTCTGATCTTTCAGGCCATTGGCAACCATTTGAACAAAATTCTGGGCCTCTGCTGTCAATATTAAGGAAGTTACAGCGACCTCCACACTACTTTGGTTGTTTACACCATGATCCACTGACTTTTTGGCATGTTGGGCACCATATTCAGATGTTTCAGGGCTTGGGCGATCATTTGAACAAAATTCTGGGCCTCTGCTGTCAATATTAAGGAAGTTACTGATCCACTGACTTTTTGGCATGTTCGGAACCATATTCTGATCTTTCAGGCCATGGGCAACCATTTGAACAAAATTCTGGGCCTCTGCTGTCAATATTAAGGAAGTTACAGCAACCTCCACACTACTTTGGTCGTTTACACCATGATCCACTGACTTTTTTGCATGTTGGGCACCATATTCAGATGTTTCAGGGCATGGCCGATCATTTGAACAAAATTCTGGGCCTCTGCTGTCAATATTAAGGAAGTTACTGATCCACTGACTTTTTGGCATGTTCGGCACCATATTCTGATCTTTCAGGCCATGGGCAACCATTTGAACAAAATTCTGGGCCTCTGCTGTCAATATTAAGGAAGTTACAGCAACCTCCACACTACTTTGGTCGTTTACACCATGATCCACTGACTTTTTGGCATGTTGGGCACCATATTCAGATGTTTCAGGGCATGGCCGATCATTTGAACAAAATTCTGGGCCTCTGCTGTCAATATTAAGGAAGTTACTGATCCACTGACTTTTTGGCATGTTCGGCACCATATTCTGATCTTTCAGGCCATGGGCAACCATTTGAACAAAATTCTGGGCCTCTGCTGTCAATATTAAGGAAGTTACAGCAACCTCCACACTACTTTGGTCGTTTACACCATGATCCACTGACTTTTTGGCATGTTGGGCACCATATTCAGATGTTTCAGGGCATGGCCGATCATTTGAACAAAATTCTGGGCCTCTGCTGTCAATATTAAGGAAATTACTGATCCACTGACTTTTTGGCATGTTCGGCACCATATTCTGATCTTTCAGGCCATGGGCAACCATTTGAACAAAATTCTGGGCCTCTGCTGTCAATATTAAGGAAGTTACAGCAACCTCCACACTACTTTGGTCGTTTACACCATGATCCACTGACTTTTTGGCATGTTGGGCACCATATTCAGATGTTTCAGGGCATGGGTAATCATTTGAACAAAATTCTGGGCCTCTGCTGTCAATATTAAGGAAGTTACTGATCCACTGACTTTTTGGCATGTTCGGCACCATATTCTGATCTTTCAGGCCATGGGCAACCATTTGAACAAAATTCTGGGCCTCTGCTGTCAATATTAAGGAAGTTACAGCAACCTCCACACTACTTTGGTCGTTTACACCATGATCCACTGACTTTTTGGCATGTTGGGCACCATATTCAGATGTTTCAGGGCATGGCCGATCATTTGAACAAAATTCTGGGCCTCTGCTGACAATATTAAGGAAGTTACTGATCCACTGACTTTTTGGCATGTTCGGCACCATATTCTGATCTTTCAGGCCATGGGCAACCATTTGAACAAAATTCTGGGCCTCTGCTGTCAATATTAAGGAAGTTACAGCGACCTCCACACTACTTTGGTCGTTTACACCATGATCCACTGACTTTTTGGCATGTTGGGCACCATATTCAGATGTTTCAGGGCATGGCCGATCATTTGAACAAAATTCTGGGCCTCTGCTGTCAATATTAAGGAAGTTACAGCGACCTCCACACTACTTTGGTCGTTTACACCATGATCCACTGACTTTTTGGCATGTTGGGCACCATATTCAGATGTTTCAGGGCATGGCCGATCATTTGAACAAAATTCTGGGCCTCTGCTGTCAATATTAAGGAAGTTACTGATCCACTGACTTTTTGGCATGTTCGGCACCATATTCTGATCTTTCAGGCCATGGGCAACCATTTGAACAAAATTCTGGGCCTCTGCTGTCAATATTAAGGAAGTTACAGCAACCTCCACACTACTTTGGTCGTTTACACCATGATCCACTGACTTTTTGGCATGTTGGGCACCATATTCAGATGTTTCAGGGCATGGCCGATCATTTGAACAAAATTCTGGGCCTCTGCTGTCAATATTAAGGAAGTTACTGATCCACTGACTTTTTGGCATGTTCGGCACCATATTCTGATCTTTCAGGCCATGGGCAACCATTTGAACAAAATTCTGGGCCTCTGCTGTCAATATTAAGGAAGTTACAGCGACCTCCACACTACTTTGGTCGTTTACACCATGATCCACTGACTTTTTGGCATGTTGGGCACCATATTCAGATGTTTCAGGGCATGGCCGATCATTTGAACAAAATTCTGGGCCTCTGCTGTCAATATTAAGGAAGTTACTGATCCACTGGTTTTTTGGCATGTTCGGCACCATATTCTGATCTTTCAGGCCATGGGCAACCATTTGAACAAAATTCTGGGCCTCTGCTGTCAATATTAAGGAAGTTACAGCAACCTCCACACTACTTTGGTCGTTTACACCATGATCCACTGACTTTTTGGCATGTTGGGCACCATATTCAGATGTTCTAGGGCATGGGCAATCATTTGAACAAAATTCTGGGCCTCTGCTGTCAATATTAAGGAAGTTACTGATCCACTGACTTTTTGGCATGTTCGGCACCATATTCTGATCTTTCAGGCCATGGGCAACCATTTGAACAAAATTCTGGGCCTCTGCTGTCAATATAAAGGAAGTTACAGCGACCTCCACACTACTTTGGTCGTTTACACCATGATCCACTGACTTTTTTGCATGTTGGGCACCATATTCAGATGTTTCAGGGCTTGGGCGATCATTTGAACAAAATTCTGGGCCTCTGCTGTAAATATTAAGGAAGTTACTGATCCACTGACTTTTTGGCATGTTCGGCACCATATTCTGATCTTTCAGGCCATGGGCAACCATTTGAACAAAATTCTGGGCCTCTGCTGTCAATATTAAGGAAGTTACAGCAACCTCCACACTACTTTGGTCGTTTACACCATGATCCACTGACTTTTTGGCATGTTGGGCACCATATTCAGATGTTTCAGGGCATGGCCGATCATTTGAACAAAATTCTGGGCCTCTGCTGTCAATATTAAGGAAGTTACTGATCCACTGACTTTTTGGCATGTTCGGCACCATATTCTGATCTTTCAGGCCATGGGCAACCATTTGAACAAAATTCTGGGCCTCTGCTGTCAATATTAAGGAAGTTACAGCAACCTCCACACTACTTTGGTCGTTTACACCATGACCCACTGACTTTTTGGCATGTTGGGCACCATATTCAGATGTTTCAGGGCATGGCCGATCATTTGAACAAAATTCTGGGCCTCTGCTGTCAATATTAAGGAAGTTACTGATCCACTGACTTTTTGGCATGTTCGGCACCATATTCTGATCTTTCAGGCCATGGGCAACCATTTGAACAAAATTCTGGGCCTCTGCTGTCAATATTAAGGAAGTTACAGCAACCTCCACACTACTTTGGTCGTTTACACCATGATCCACTGACTTTTTGGCATGTTGGGCACCATATTCAGATGTTTCAGGGCATGGCCGATCATTTGAACAAAATTCTGGGCCTCTGCTGTCAATATTAAGGAAGTTACTGATCCACTGGTTTTTTGGCATGTTCGGCACCATATTCTGATCTTTCAGGCCATGGGCAACCATTTGAACAAAATTCTGGGCCTCTGCTGTCAATATTAAGGAAGTTACAGCAACCTCCACACTACTTTGGTCGTTTACACCATGATCCACTGACTTTTTGGCATGTTGGGCACCATATTCAGATGTTTCAGGGCATGGCCGATCATTTGAACAAAATTCTGGGCCTCTGCTGTCAATATTAAGGAAGTTACTGATCCACTGACTTTTTGGCATGTTCGGCACCATATTCTGATCTTTCAGGCCATGGGCAACCATTTGAACAAAATTCTGGGCCTCTGCTGTCAATATTAAGAAAGTTACAGCAACCTCCACACTACTTTGGTCGTTTACACCATGACCCACTGACTTTTTGGCATGTTCGGCACCATATTCTGATCTTTCAGGCCATGGGCAACCATTTGAACAAAATTCTGGGCCTCTGCTGTCAATATTAAGGAAGTTACAGCAACCTCCACACTACTTTGGTCGTTTACACCATGATCCACTGACTTTTTGGCATGTTGGGCACCATATTCAGATGTTTCAGGGCTTGGGCGATCATTTGAACAAAATTCTGGGCCTCTGCTGTCAATATTAATGAAGTTACTGATCCACTGACTTTTTGGCATGTTCGGCACCATATTCTGATCTTTCAGGCCATGGGCAACCATTTGAACAAAATTCTGGGCCTCTGCTGTCAATATTAAGGAAGTTACAGCAACCTCCACACTACTTTGGTCGTTTACACCATGATCCACTGACTTTTTGGCATGTTGGGCACCATATTCAGATGTTTCAGGGCATGGCCGATCATTTGAACAAAATTCTGGGCCTCTGCTGTCAATATTAAGGAAGTTACTGATCCACTGACTTTTTGGCATGTTCGGCACCATATTCTGATCTTTCAGGCCATGGGCAACCATATGAACAAAATTCTGGGCCTCTGCTGTCAATATTAAGGAAGTTACAGCAACCTCCACACTACTTTGGTCGTTTACACCATGATCCACTGACTTTTTGGCATGTTGGGCACCATATTCAGATGTTTCAGGGCATGGGCAATCATTTGAACAAAATTCTGGGCCTCTGCTGTCAATATTAAGGAAGTTACTGATCCACTGACTTTTTGGCATGTTCGGCACCATATTCTGATCTTTCAGGCCATGGGCAACCATTTGAACAAAATTCTGGGCCTCTGCTGTCAATATTAAGGAAGTTACAGCAACCTCCACACTACTTTGGTCGTTTACACCATGATCCACTGACTTTTTGGCATGTTGGGCACCATATTCAGATGTTTCAGGGCATGGCCGATCATTTGAACAAAATTCTGGGCCTCTGCTGTCAATATTAAGGAAGTTACAGCAACCTCCACACTACTTTGGTCGTTTACACCATGATCCACTGACTTTTTGGCATGTTGGGCACCATATTCAGATGTTTCAGGGCTTGGGCGATCATTTGAACAAAATTCTGGGCCTCTGCTGTCAATATTAAGGAAGTTACTGATCCACTGACTTTTTGGCATGTTCGGCACCATATTCTGATCTTTCAGGCCATGGGCAACCATTTGAACAAAATTCTGGGCCTCTACGGTCAATATCAAGGAAGTTACAGTAACCTGCACACTACTTTGGTCGATTACACCATGATCCACTGACTTTTTGGCATATTGGGCACCATATTCAGATGTTTCAGGGCATGCGCAACCATTTGAACACGATTTTGGGCCTCTGCTGTCAATAATAAGGAAGTTACTGATCCACTGACTTTTTAGCATGTTAGGCACCATATTCTGATCTTTCAGGCCATGGGCAACCATTTGAACAAAATTCTGGGCCTCTGCTGTCAATATTAAGGAAGTTACAGCAACCTCCACACTACTTTGGTCGTTTACACCATGATCCACTGACTTTTTGGCATGTTGGGCACCATATTCTGATCTTTCAGGCCATGGGCAACCATTTGAACAAAATTCTGGGCCTCTGCTGTCAATATTAAGGAAGTTACAGCAACCTCCATACTACTTTGGTCGTTTACACCATGATTCACTGACTTTTTGGCATGTTCGGCACCATATTCTGATCTTTCAGGCCATGGGCAACCATTTGAACAAAATTCTGGGTCTCTGCTGTCAATATTAAGGAAGTTACAGCAACCTCCACACTCCTTTGGTTGTTTACACCATGATCCACTGACTTTTTGGCATGTTGGGCACCATATTCAGATGTTTCAGGGCATGGCCGATCATTTGAACAAAATTCTGGGCCTCTGCTGTCAATATTAAGGAAGTTACTGATCCACTGACTTTTTGGCATGTTCGGCACCATATTCTGATCTTTCAGGCCATGGGCAACCATTTGAACAAAATTCTGGGCCTCTGCTGTCAATATTAAGGAAGTTACAGCAACCTCCACACTACTTTGGTCGTTTACACCATGATCCACTGACTTTTTGGCATGTTGGGCACCATATTCAGATGTTTCAGGGCATGGCCGATCATTTGAACAAAATTCTGGGCCTCTGCTGTCAATATTAAGGAAGTTACTGATCCACTGACTTTTTGGCATGTTCGGCACCATATTCTGATCTTTCAGGCCATGGGCAACCATTTGAACAAAATTCTGGGCCTCTGCTGTCAATATTAAGGAAGTTACAGCAACCTCCACACTACTTTGGTCGTTTACACCATGATCCACTGACTTTTTGGCATGTTGGGCACCATATTCAGATGTTTCAGGGCATGGCCGATCATTTGAACAAAATTCTGGGCCTCTGCTGTCAATATTAAGGAAGTTACTGATCCACTGACTTTTTGGTATGTTCGGCACCATATTCTGATCTTTCAGGCCATGGGCAACCATTTGAACAAAATTCTGGGCCTCTGCTGTCAATATTAAGGAAGTTACAGCAACCTCCACACTACTTTGGTCGTTTACACCATGATCCACTGACTTTTTGGCATGTTGGGCACCATATTCAGATGTTTCAGGGCATGGGCAATCATTTGAACAAAATTCTGGGCCTCTGCTGTCAATATTAAGGAAGTTACTGATCCACTGACTTTTTGGCATGTTCGGCACCATATTCTGATCTTTCAGGCCATGGGCAACCATTTGAACAAAATTCTGGGCCTCTGCTGTCAATATTAAGGAAGTTACAGCAACCTCCACACTACTTTGGTCGTTTACACCATGATCCACTGACTTTTTGGCATGTTGGGCACCATATTCAGATGTTTCAGGGCATGGCCGATCATTTGAACAAAATTCTGGGCCTCTGCTGTCAATATTAAGGAAGTTACAGCAACCTCCACACTACTTTGGTCGTTTACACCATGATCCACTGACTTTTTGGCATGTTGGGCACCATATTCAGATGTTTCAGGGCTTGGGCGATCATTTGAACAAAATTCTGGGCCTCTGCTGTCAATATTAAGGAAGTTACTGATCCACTGACTTTTTGGCATGTTCGGCACCATATTCTGATCTTTCAGGCCATGGGCAACCATTTGAACAAAATTCTGGGCCTCTACGGTCAATATCAAGGAAGTTACAGTAACCTGCACACTACTTTGGTCGTTTACACCATGATCCACTGACTTTTTGGCATATTGGGCACCATATTCAGATGTTTCAGGGCATGCGCAACCATTTGAACACGATTTTGGGCCTCTGCTGTCAATAATAAGGAAGTTACTGATCCACTGACTTTTTAGCATGTTAGGCACCATATTCTGATCTTTCAGGCCATGGGCAACCATTTGAACAAAATTCTGGGCCTCTGCTGTCAATATTAAGGAAGTTACAGCAACCTCCACACTACTTTGGTCGTTTACACCATGATCCACTGACTTTTTGGCATGTTGGGCACCATATTCTGATCTTTCAGGCCATGGGCAACCATTTGAACAAAATTCTGGGCCTCTGCTGTCAATATTAAGGAAGTTACAGCAACCTCCATACTACTTTGGTCGTTTACACCATGATTCACTGACTTTTTGGCATGTTCGGCACCATATTCTGATCTTTCAGGCCATGGGCAACCATTTGAACAAAATTCTGGGTCTCTGCTGTCAATATTAAGGAAGTTACAGCAACCTCCACACTCCTTTGGTTGTTTACACCATGATCCACTGACTTTTTGGCATGTTGGGCACCATATTCAGATGTTTCAGGGCATGGCCGATCATTTGAACAAAATTCTGGGCCTCTGCTGTCAATATTAAGGAAGTTACTGATCCACTGACTTTTTGGCATGTTCGGCACCATATTCTGATCTTTCAGGCCATGGGCAACCATTTGAACAAAATTCTGGGCCTCTGCTGTCAATATTAAGGAAGTTACAGCAACCTCCACACTACTTTGGTCGTTTACACCATGATCCACTGACTTTTTGGCATGTTGGGCACCATATTCAGATGTTTCAGGGCATGGCCGATCATTTGAACAAAATTCTGGGCCTCTGCTGTCAATATTAAGGAAGTTACTGATCCACTGACTTTTTGGCATGTTCGGCACCATATTCTGATCTTTCAGGCCATGGGCAACCATTTGAACAAAATTCTGGGCCTCTGCTGTCAATATTAAGGAAGTTACAGCGACCTCCACACTACTTTGGTCGTTTACACCATGATCCACTGACTTTTTGGCATGTTGGGCACCATATTCAGATGTTTCAGGGCTTGGGCGATCATTTGAACAAAATTCTGGGCCTCTGCTGTCAATATTAAGGAAGTTACTGATCCACTGACTTTTTGGCATGTTCGGCACCATATTCTGATCTTTCAGGCCATGGGCAACCATTTGAACAAAATTCTGGGCCTCTGCTGTCAATATTAAGGAAGTTACAGCAACCTCCACACTACTTTGGTCGTTTACACCATGATCCACTGACTTTTTGGCATGTTGGGCACCATATTCAGATGTTTCAGGGCATGGCCGATCATTTGAACAAAATTCTGGGCCTCTGCTGTCAATATTAAGGAAGTTACTGATCCACTGACTTTTTGGCATGTTCGGCACCATATTCTGATCTTTCAGGCCATGGGCAACCATTTGAACAAAATTCTGGGCCTCTGCTGTCAATATTAAGGAAGTTACAGCAACCTCCACACTACTTTGGTCGTTTACACCATGATCCACTGACTTTTTGGCATGTTGGGCACCATATTCAGATGTTTCAGGGCATGGCCGATCATTTGAACAAAATTCTGGGCCTCTGCTGTCAATATTAAGGAAGTTACTGATCCACTGACTTTTTGGCATGTTCGGCACCATATTCTGATCTTTCAGGCCATGGGCAACCATTTGAACAAAATTCTGGGCCTCTGCTGTCAATATTAAGGAAGTTACAGCAACCTCCACACTACTTTGGTCGTTTACACCATGATCCACTGACTTTTTGGCATGTTGGGCACCATATTCAGATGTTTCAGGGCTTGGGCGATCATTTGAACAAAATTCTGGGCCTCTGCTGTCAATATTAAGGAAGTTACTGATCCACTGACTTTTTGGCATGTTCGGCACCATATTCTGATCTTTCAGGCCATGGGCAACCATTTGAACAAAATTCTGGGCCTCTGCTGTCAATATTAAGGAAGTTACAGCAACCTCCACACTACTTTGGTCGTTTACACCATGATCCACTGACTTTTTGGCATGTTGGGCACCATATTCAGATGTTTCAGGGCATGGGCAATCATTTGAACAAAATTCTGGGCCTCTGCTGTCAATATTAAGGAAGTTACTGATCCACTGACTTTTTGGCATGTTCGGCACCATATTCTGATCTTTCAGGCCATGGGCAACCATTTGAACAAAATTCTGGGCCTCTGCTGTCAATATTAAGGAAGTTACAGCAACCTCCACACTACTTTGGTCGTTTACACCATGATCCACTGACTTTTTGGCATGTTGGGCACCATATTCAGATGTTTCAGGGCATGGCCGATCATTTGAACAAAATTCTGGGCCTCTGCTGTCAATATTAAGGAAGTTACTGATCCACTGACTTTTTGGCATGTTCGGCACCATATTCTGATCTTTCAGGCCATGGGCAACCATTTGAACAAAATTCTGGGCCTCTGCTGTCAATATTAAGGAAGTTACAGCGACCTCCACACTACTTTGGTCGTTTACACCATGATCCACTGACTTTTTGGCATGTTGGGCACCATATTCAGATGTTTCAGGGCATGGCCGATCATTTGAACAAAATTCTGGGCCTCTGCTGTCAATATTAAGGAAGTTACTGATCCACTGACTTTTTGGCATGTTCGGCACCATATTCTGATCTTTCAGGCCATGGGCAACCATTTGAACAAAATTCTGGGCCTCTGCTGTCAATATTAAGGAAGTTACAGCGACCTCCACACTACTTTGGTCGTTTACACCATGATCCACTGACTTTTTGGCATGTTGGGCATCATATTCAGATGTTTCAGGGCATGGCCGATCATTTGAACAAAATTCTGGGCCTCTGCTGTCAATATTAAGGAAGTTACTGATCCACTGACTTTTTGGCATGTTCGGCACCATATTCTGATCTTTCAGGCCATGGGCAACCATTTGAACAAAATTCTGGGCCTCTGCTGTCAATATTAAGGAAGTTACAGCAACCTCCACACTACTTTGGTCGTTTACACCATGATCCACTGACTTTTTGGCATGTTGGGCACCATATTCAGATGTTTCAGGGCATGGCCGATCATTTGAACAAAATTCTGGGCCTCTGCTGTCAATATTAAGGAAGTTACAGCAACCTCCACACTACTTTGGTCGTTTACACCATGATCCACTGACTTTTTGGCATGTTTGGCACCATATTCAGATGTTTCAGGGCATGGGCAATCATTTGAACAAAATTCTGGGCCTCTGCTGTCAATATTAAGGAAGTTACTGATCCACTGGTTTTTTGGCATGTTCGGCACCATATTCTGATCTTTCAGGCCATGGGCAACCATTTGAACAAAATTCTGGGCCTCTGCTGTCAATATTAAGGAAGTTACAGCAACCTCCACACTACTTTGGTCGTTTACACCATGATCCACTGACTTTATGGCATGTTGGGCACCATATTCAGATGTTTCAGGGCATGGCCGATCATTTGAACAAAATTCTGGGACTCTGCTGTCAATATTAAGGAAGTTACTGATCAACTGACTTTTTGGCATGTTCGGCACCATATTCAGATGTTTCAGGCCATGGGCAACCATTTGAACAAAATTCTGGGCCTCTGCGGTCAATATTAAGGAAGTTACAGCAACCTCCACACTACTTTGGTCGTTTACACCATGATCCACTGACTTTTTGGCATGTTGGGCACCATATTCAGATGTTTCAGGGCATGGGCAATCATTTGAACAAAATTCTGGGCCTCTGCTGTCAATATTAAGGAAGTTACTGATCCACTGGTTTTTTGGCATGTTCGGCACCATATTCTGATCTTTCAGGCCATGGGCAACCATTTGAACAAAATTCTGGGCCTCTGCTGTCAATATTAAGGAAGTTACAGCAACCTCCACACTACTTTGGTCGTTTACACCATGATCCACTGACTTTTTGGCATGTTGGGCACCATATTCAGATGTTTCAGGGCATGGCCGATCATTTGAACAAAATTCTGGGCCTCTGCTGTCAATATTAAGGAAGTTACTGATCCACTGACTTTTTGGCATGTTCGGCACCATATTCTGATCTTTCAGGCCATGGGCAACCATTTGAACAAAATTCTGGGCCTCTGCTGTCAATATTAAGGAAGTTACAGCAACCTCCACACTACTTTGGTCGTTTACACCATGATCCACTGACTTTTTGGCATGTTGGGCACCATATTCAGATGTTTCAGGGCTTGGGCGATCATTTGAACAAAATTCTGGGCCTCTGCTGTCAATATTAATGAAGTTACTGATCCACTGACTTTTTGGCATGTTCGGCACCATATTCTGATCTTTCAGGCCATGGGCAACCATTTGAACAAAATTCTGGGCCTCTGCTGTCAATATTAAGGAAGTTACAGCAACCTCCACACTACTTTGGTCGTTTACACCATGATCCACTGACTTTTTGGCATGTTGGGCACCATATTCAGATGTTTCAGGGCATGGGCAATCATTTGAACAAAATTCTGGGCCTCTGCTGTCAATATTAAGGAAGTTACTGATCCACTGACTTTTTGGCATGTTCGGCACCATATTCTGATCTTTCAGGCCATGGGCAACCATTTGAACAAAATTCTGGGCCTCTGCTGTCAATATTAAGGAAGTTACAGCAACCTCCACACTACTTTGGTCGTTTACACCATGATCCACTGACTTTTTGGCATGTTGGGCACCATATTCAGATGTTTCAGGGCATGGCCGATCATTTGAACAAAATTCTGGGCCTCTGCTGTCAATATTAAGGAAGTTACTGATCCACTGACTTTTTGGCATGTTCGGCACCATATTCTGATCTTTCAGGCCATGGGCAACCATTTGAACAAAATTCTGGGCCTCTGCTGTCAATATTAAGGAAGTTACAGCGACCTCCACACTACTTTGGTCGTTTACACCATGATCCACTGACTTTTTGGCATGTTGGGCACCATATTCAGATGTTTCAGGGCATGGCCGATCATTTGAACAAAATTCTGGGCCTCTGCTGTCAATATTAAGGAAGTTACTGATCCACTGACTTTTTGGCATGTTCGGCACCATATTCTGATCTTTCAGGCCATGGGCAACCATTTGAACAAAATTCTGGGCCTCTGCTGTCAATATTAAGGAAGTTACAGCGACCTCCACACTACTTTGGTCGTTTACACCATGATCCACTGACTTTTTGGCATGTTGGGCACCATATTCAGATGTTTCAGGGCATGGCCGATCATTTGAACAAAATTCTGGGCCTCTGCTGTCAATATTAAGGAAGTTACTGATCCACTGACTTTTTGGCATGTTCGGCACCATATTCTGATCTTTCAGGCCATGGGCAACCATTTGAACAAAATTCTGGGCCTCTGCTGTCAATATTAAGGAAGTTACAGCAACCTCCACACTACTTTGGTCGTTTACACCATGATCCACTGACTTTTTGGCATGTTGGGCACCATATTCAGATGTTTCAGGGCATGGCCGATCATTTGAACAAAATTCTGGGCCTCTGCTGTCAATATTAAGGAAGTTACAGCAACCTCCACACTACTTTGGTCGTTTACACCATGATCCACTGACTTTTTGGCATGTTTGGCACCATATTCAGATGTTTCAGGGCATGGGCAATCATTTGAACAAAATTCTGGGCCTCTGCTGTCAATATTAAGGAAGTTACTGATCCACTGTTTTTTTGGCATGTTCGGCACCATATTCTGATCTTTCAGGCCATGGGCAACCATTTGAACAAAATTCTGGGCCTCTGCTGTCAATATTAAGGAAGTTACAGCAACCTCCACACTACTTTGGTCGTTTACACCATGATCCACTGACTTTATGGCATGTTGGGCACCATATTCAGATGTTTCAGGGCATGGCCGATCATTTGAACAAAATTCTGGGACTCTGCTGTCAATATTAAGGAAGTTACTGATCAACTGACTTTTTGGCATGTTCGGCACCATATTCAGATGTTTCAGGCCATGGGCAACCATTTGAACAAAATTCTGGGCCTCTGCGGTCAATATTAAGGAAGTTACAGCAACCTCCACACTACTTTGGTCGTTTACACCATGATCCACTGACTTTTTGGCATGTTGGGCACCATATTCAGATGTTTCAGGGCATGGGCAATCATTTGAACAAAATTCTGGGCCTCTGCTGTCAATATTAAGGAAGTTACTGATCCACTGACTTTTTGGCATGTTCGGCACCATATTCTGATCTTTCAGGCCATGGGCAACCATTTGAACAAAATTCTGGGCCTCTGCTGTCAATATTAAGGAAGTTACAGCAACCTCCACACTACTTTGGTCGTTTACACCATGATCCACTGACTTTTTTGCATGTTGGGCACCATATTCAGATGTTTCAGGGCTTGGGCGATCATTTGAACAAAATTCTGGGCCTCTGCTGTCAATATTAATGAAGTTACTGATCCACTGACTTTTTGGCATGTTCGGCACCATATTCTGATCTTTCAGGCCATGGGCAACCATTTGAACAAAATTCTGGGCCTCTGCTGTCAATATTAAGGAAGTTACAGCGACCTCCACACTACTTTGATCGTTTACACCATGATCCACTGACTTTTTGGCATGTTGGGCATCATATTCAGATGTTTCAGGGCATGGCCGATCATTTGAACAAAATTCTGGGCCTCTGCTGTCAATATTAAGGAAGTTACTGATCCACTGACTTTTTGGCATGTTCGGCACCATATTCTGATCTTTCAGGCCATGGGCAACCATTTGAACAAAATTCTGGGCCTCTGCTGTCAATATTAAGGAAGTTACAGCAACCTCCACACTACTTTGGTCGTTTACACCATGATCCACTGACTTTTTGGCATGTTGGGCACCATATTCAGATGTTTCAGGGCATGGCCGATCATTTGAACAAAATTCTGGGCCTCTGCTGTCAATATTAAGGAAGTTACAGCAACCTCCACACTACTTTGGTCGTTTACACCATGATCCACTGACTTTTTGGCATGTTTGGCACCATATTCAGATGTTTCAGGGCATGGGCAATCATTTGAACAAAATTCTGGGCCTCTGCTGTCAATATTAAGGAAGTTACTGATCCACTGGTTTTTTGGCATGTTCGGCACCATATTCTGATCTTTCAGGCCATGGGCAACCATTTGAACAAAATTCTGGGCCTCTGCTGTCAATATTAAGGAAGTTACAGCAACCTCCACACTACTTTGGTCGTTTACACCATGATCCACTGACTTTATGGCATGTTGGGCACCATATTCAGATGTTTCAGGGCATGGCCGATCATTTGAACAAAATTCTGGGACTCTGCTGTCAATATTAAGGAAGTTACTGATCAACTGACTTTTTGGCATGTTCGGCACCATATTCAGATGTTTCAGGCCATGGGCAACCATTTGAACAAAATTCTGGGCCTCTGCGGTCAATATTAAGGAAGTTACAGCAACCTCCACACTACTTTGGTCGTTTACACCATGATCCACTGACTTTTTGGCATGTTGGTCACCATATTCAGATGTTTCAGGGCATGGGCAATCATTTGAACAAAATTCTGGGCCTCTGCTGTCAATATTAAGGAAGTTACTGATCCACTGGTTTTTTGGCATGTTCGGCACCATATTCTGATCTTTCAGGCCATGGGCAACCATTTGAACAAAATTCTGGGCCTCTGCTGTCAATATTAAGGAAGTTACAGCAACCTCCACACTACTTTGGTCGTTTACACCATGATCCACTGACTTTTTGGCATGTTGGGCACCATATTCAGATGTTTCAGGGCATGGCCGATCATTTGAACAAAATTCTGGGCCTCTGCTGTCAATATTAAGGAAGTTACTGATCCACTGACTTTTTGGCATGTTCGGCACCATATTCTGATCTTTCAGGCCATGGGCAACCATTTGAACAAAATTCTGGGCCTCTGCTGTCAATATTAAGGAAGTTACAGCAACCTCCACACTACTTTGGTCGTTTACACCATGATCCACTGACTTTTTGGCATGTTGGGCACCATATTCAGATGTTTCAGGGCTTGGGCGATCATTTGAACAAAATTCTGGGCCTCTGCTGTCAATATTAATGAAGTTACTTATCCACTGACTTTTTGGCATGTTCGGCACCATATTCTGATCTTTCAGGCCATGGGCAACCATTTGAACAAAATTCTGGGCCTCTGCTGTCAATATTAAGGAAGTTACAGCAACCTCCACACTACTTTGGTCGTTTACACCATGATCCACTGACTTTTTGGCATGTTGGGCACCATATTCAGATGTTTCAGGGCATGGGCAATCATTTGAACAAAATTCTGGGCCTCTGCTGTCAATATTAAGGAAGTTACTGATCCACTGACTTTTTGGCATGTTCGGCACCATATTCTGATCTTTCAGGCCATGGGCAACCATTTGAACAAAATTCTGGGCCTCTGCTGTCAATATTAAGGAAGTTACAGCAACCTCCACACTACTTTGGTCGTTTACACCATGATCCACTGACTTTTTGGCATGTTGGGCACCATATTCAGATGTTTCAGGGCATGGCCGATCATTTGAACAAAATTCTGGGCCTCTGCTGTCAATATTAAGGAAGTTACTGATCCACTGACTTTTTGGCATGTTCGGCACCATATTCTGATCTTTCAGGCCATGGGCAACCATTTGAACAAAATTCTGGGCCTCTGCTGTCAATATTAAGGAAGTTACAGCGACCTCCACACTACTTTGGTCGTTTACACCATGATCCACTGACTTTTTGGCATGTTGGGCACCATATTCAGATGTTTCAGGGCATGGCCGATCATTTGAACAAAATTCTGGGCCTCTGCTGTCAATATTAAGGAAGTTACTGATCCACTGACTTTTTGGCATGTTCGGCACCATATTCTGATCTTTCAGGCCATGGGCAACCATTTGAACAAAATTCTGGGCCTCTGCTGTCAATATTAAGGAAGTTACAGCGACCTCCACACTACTTTGGTCGTTTACACCATGATCCACTGACTTTTTGGCATGTTGGGCACCATATTCAGATGTTTCAGGGCATGGCCGATCATTTGAACAAAATTCTGGGCCTCTGCTGTCAATATTAAGGAAGTTACTGATCCACTGACTTTTTGGCATGTTGGGCACCATATTCTGATCTTTCAGGCCATGGGCAACCATTTGAACAAAATTCTGGGCCTCTGCTGTCAATATTAAGGAAGTTACAGCAACCTCCACACTACTTTGGTCGTTTACACCATGATCCACTGACTTTTTGGCATGTTGGGCACCATATTCAGATGTTTCAGGGCATGGCCGATCATTTGAAAAAAATTCTGGGCCTCTGCTGTCAATATTAAGGAAGTTACAGCAACCTCCACACTACTTTGGTCGTTTACACCATGATCCACTGACTTTTTGGCATGTTTGGCACCATATTCAGATGTTTCAGGGCATGGGCAATCATTTGAACAAAATTCTGGGCCTCTGCTGTCAATATTAAGGAAGTTACTGATCCACTGGTTTTTTGGCATGTTCGGCACCATATTCTGATCTTTCAGGCCATGGGCAACCATTTGAACAAAATTCTGGGCCTCTGCTGTCAATATTAAGGAAGTTACAGCAACCTCCACACTACTTTGGTCGTTTACACCATGATCCACTGACTTTATGGCATGTTGGGCACCATATTCAGATGTTTCAGGGCATGGCCGATCATTTGAACAAAATTCTGGGACTCTGCTGTCAATATTAAGGAAGTTACTGATCAACTGACTTTTTGGCATGTTCGGCACCATATTCAGATGTTTCAGGCCATGGGCAACCATTTGAACAAAATTCTGGGCCTCTGCGGTCAATATTAAGGAAGTTACAGCAACCTCCACACTACTTTGGTCGTTTACACCATGATCCACTGACTTTTTGGCATGTTGGGCACCATATTCAGATGTTTCAGGGCATGGGCAATCATTTGAACAAAATTCTGGGCCTCTGCTGTCAATATTAAGGAAGTTACTGATCCACTGGTTTTTTGGCATGTTCGGCACCATATTCTGATCTTTCAGGCCATGGGCAACCATTTGAACAAAATTCTGGGCCTCTGCTGTCAATATTAAGGAAGTTACAGCAACCTCCACACTACTTTGGTCGTTTACACCATGATCCACTGACTTTTTGGCATGTTGGGCACCATATTCAGATGTTTCAGGGCATGGCCGATCATTTGAACAAAATTCTGGGCCTCTGCTGTCAATATTAAGGAAGTTACTGATCCACTGGTTTTTTGGCATGTTCGGCACCATATTCTGATCTTTCAGGCCATGGGCAACCATTTGAACAAAATTCTGGGCCTCTGCTGTCAATATTAAGGAAGTTACAGCAACCTCCACACTACTTTGGTCGTTTACACCATGATCCACTGACTTTTTGGCATGTTGGGCACCATATTCAGATGTTTCAGGGCTTGGGCGATCATTTGAACAAAATTCTGGGCCTCTGCTGTCAATATTAATGAAGTTACTGATCCACTGACTTTTTGGCATGTTCGGCACCATATTCTGATCTTTCAGGCCATGGGCAACCATTTGAACAAAATTCTGGGCCTCTGCTGTCAATATTAAGGAAGTTACAGCAACCTCCACACTACTTTGGTCGTTTACACCATGATCCACTGACTTTTTGGCATGTTGGGCACCATATTCAGATGTTTCAGGGCATGGCCGATCATTTGAACAAAATTCTGGGCCTCTGCTGTCAATATTAAGGAAGTTACTGATCCACTGACTTTTTGGCATGTTCGGCACCATATTCTGATCTTTCAGGCCATGGGCAACCATTTGAACAAAATTCTGGGCCTCTGCTGTCAATATTAAGGAAGTTACAGCAACCTCCACACTACTTTGGTCGTTTACACCATGATCCACTGACTTTTTGGCATGTTGGGCACCATATTCAGATGTTTCAGGGCTTGGGCGATCATTTGAACAAAATTCTGGGCCTCTGCTGTCAATATTAAGGAAGTTACTGATCCACTGACTTTTTGGCATGTTGGGCACCATATTCTGATCTTTCAGGCCATGGGCAACCATTTGAACAAAATTCTGGGCCTCTGCTGTCAATATTAAGGAAGTTACAGCAACCTCCACACTACTTTGGTCGTTTACACCATGATCCACTGACTTTTTGGCATGTTGGGCACCATATTCAGATGTTTCAGGGCTTGGGCGATCATTTGAACAAAATTCTGGGCCTCTGCTGTCAATATTAAGGAAGTTACTGATCCACTGACTTTTTGGCATGTTCGGCACCATATTCTGATCTTTCAGGCCATGGGCAACCATTTGAACAAAATTCTGGGCCTCTGCTGTCAATATTAAGGAAGTTACAGCAACCTCCACACTACTTTGGTCGTTTACACCATGATCCACTGACTTTTTGGCATGTTGGGCACCATATTCAGATGTTTCAGGGCTTGGGCGATCATTTGAACAAAATTCTGGGCCTCTGCTGTCAATATTAAGGAAGTTACTGATCCACTGACTTTTTGGCATGTTGGGCACCAAATTCTGATCTTTCAGGCCATGGGCAACCATTTGAACAAAATTCTGGGCCTCTGCTGTCAATATTAAGGAAGTTACAGCAACCTCCACACTACTTTGGTCGTTTACACCATGATCCACTGACTTTTTGGCATGTTGGGCACCATATTCAGATGTTTCAGGGCTTGGGCGATCATTTGAACAAAATTCTGGGCCTCTGCTGTCAATATTAAGGAAGTTACTGATCCACTGACTTTTTGGCATGTTCGGCACCATATTCTGATCTTTCAGGCCATGGGCAACCATTTGAACAAAATTCTGGGCCTCTGCTGTCAATATTAAGGAAGTTACAGCAACCTCCACACTACTTTGGTCGTTTACACCATGATCCACTGACTTTTTGGCATGTTGGGCACCATATTCAGATGTTTCAGGGCATGGCCGATCATTTGAACAAAATTCTGGGCCTCTGCTGTCAATATTAAGGAAGTTACAGCAACCTCCACACTACTTTGGTCGTTTACACCATGATCCACTGACTTTTTGGCATGTTGGGCACCATATTCAGATGTTTCAGGGCATGGCCGATCATTTGAACAAAATTCTGGGCCTCTGCTGTCAATATTAAGGAAGTTACTGATCCACTGACTTTTTGGCATGTTCGGCACCATATTCTGATCTTTCAGGCCATGGGCAACCATTTGAACAAAATTATGGGCCTCTGCTGTCAATATTAAGGAAGTTACAGCAACCTCCACACTACTTTGGTCGTTTACACCATGATCCACTGACTTTTTGGCATGTTGGGCACCATATTCAGATGTTTCAGGGCATGGCCGATCATTTGAACAAAATTCTGGGCCTCTGCTGTCAATATTAAGGAAGTTACTGATCCACTGACTTTTTGGCATGTTCGGCACCATATTCTGATCTTTCAGGCCATGGGCAACCATTTGAACAAAATTCTGGGCCTCTGCTGTCAATATTAAGGAAGTTACAGCAACCTCCACACTACTTTGGTCGTTTACACCATGATCCACTGACTTTTTGGCATGTTGGGCACCATATTCAGATGTTTCAGGGCATGGCCGATCATTTGAACAAAATTCTGGGCCTCTGCTGTCAATATTAAGGAAGTTACAGCAACCTCCACACTACTTTGGTCGTTTACACCATGATCCACTGACTTTTTGGCATGTTGGGCACCATATTCAGATGTTTCAGGGCTTCGGCGATCATTTGAACAAAATTCTGGGCCTCTGCTGTCAATATTAAGGAAGTTACTGATCCACTGGTTTTTTGGCATGTTCGGCACCATATTCTGATCTTTCAGGCCATGGGCAACCATTTGAACAAAATTCTGGGCCTCTGCTGTCAATATTAAGGAAGTTACAGCAACCTCCACACTACTTTGGTCGTTTACACCATGATCCACTGACTTTTTGGCATGTTGGGCACCATATTCAGATGTTTCAGGGCATGGCCGATCATTTGAACAAAATTCTGGGCCTCTGCTGTCAATATTAAGGAAGTTACTGATCCACTGACTTTTTGGCATGTTCGGCACCATATTCTGATCTTTCAGGCCATGGGCAACCATTTGAACAAAATTCTGGGCCTCTGCTGTCAATATTAAGGAAGTTACAGCAACCTCCACACTACTTTGGTCGTTTACACCATGATCCACTGACTTTTTGGCATGTTGGGCACCATATTCAGATGTTTCAGGGCTTGGGCGATCATTTGAACAAAATTCTGGGCCTCTGCTGTCAATATTAATGAAGTTACTGATCCACTGACTTTTTGGCATGTTCGGCACCATATTCTGATCTTTCAGGCCATGGGCAACCATTTGAACAAAATTCTGGGCCTCTGCTGTCAATATTAAGGAAGTTACAGCAACCTCCACACTACTTTGGTCGTTTACACCATGATCCACTGACTTTTTGGCATGTTGGGCACCATATTCAGATGTTTCAGGGCATGGCCGATCATTTGAACAAAATTCTGGGCCTCTGCTGTCAATATTAAGGAAGTTACAGCAACCTCCACACTACTTTGGTCGTTTACACCATGATCCACTGACTTTTTGGCATGTTGGGCACCATATTCAGATGTTTCAGGGCTTGGGCGATCATTTGAACAAAATTCTGGGCCTCTGCTGTCAATATTAAGGAAGTTACTGATCCACTGACTTTTTGGCATGTTCGGCACCATATTCTGATCTTTCAGGCCATGGGCAACCATTTGAACAAAATTCTGGGCCTCTGCTGTCAATATTAAGGAAGTTACAGCAACCTCCACACTACTTTGGTCGTTTACACCATGATCCACTGACTTTTTGGCATGTTGGGCACCATATTCAGATGTTTCAGGGCTTGGGCGATCATTTGAACAAAATTCTGGGCCTCTGCTGTCAATATTAAGGAAGTTACTGATCCACTGACTTTTTGGCATGTTCGGCACCATATTCTGATCTTTCAGGCCATGGGCAACCATTTGAACAAAATTCTGGGCCTCTGCTGTCAATATTAAGGAAGTTACAGCAACCTCAACACTACTTTGGTCGTTTACACCATGATCCACTGACTTTTTGGCATGTTGGGCACCATATTCAGATGTTTCAGGGCTTGGGCGATCATTTGAACAAAATTCTGGGCCTCTGCTGTCATTATTAAGGAAGTTACTGATCCACTGACTTTTTGGCATGTTCGGCACCATATTCTGATCTTTCAGGCCATGGGCAACCATTTGAACAAAATTCTGGGCCTCTGCTGTCAATATTAAGGAAGTTACAGCAACCTCCACACTACTTTGGTCGTTTACACCATGATCCACTGACTTTTTGGCATGTTGGGCACCATATTCAGATGTTTCAGGGCTTGGGCGATCATTTGAACAAAATTCTGGGCCTCTGCTGTCAATATTAAGGAAGTTACTGATCCACTGACTTTTTGGCATGTTCGGCACCATATTCTGATCTTTCAGGCCATGGGCAACCATTTGAACAAAATTCTGGGCCTCTGCTGTCAATATTAAGGAAGTTACAGCAACCTCCACACTACTTTGGTCGTTTACACCATGATCCACTGACTTTTTGGCATGTTGGGCACCATATTCAGATGTTTCAGGGCTTGGGCGATCATTTGAACAAAATTCTGGGCCTCTGCTGTCAATATTAAGAAAGTTACTGATCCACTGGTTTTTTGGCATGTTCGGCACCATATTCTGATCTTTCAGGCCATGGGCAACCATTTGAACAAAATTCTGGGCCTCTGCTGTCAATATTAAGGAAGTTACAGCAACCTCCACACTACTTTGGTCGTTTACACCATGATTCACTGACTTTTTGGCATGTTGGGCACCATATTCAGATGTTTCAGGGCATGGCCGATCATTTGAACAAAATTCTGGGCCTCTGCTGTCAATATTAAGGAAGTTACTGATCCACTGACTTTTTGGCATGTTCGGCACCATATTCTGATCTTTCAGGCCATGGGCAACCATTTGAACAAAATTCTGGGCCTCTGCTGTCAATATTAAGGAAGTTACAGCAACCTCCACACTACTTTGGTCGTTTACACCATGATCCACTGACTTTTTGGCATGTTGGGCACCATATTCAGATGTTTCAGGGCTTGGGCGATCATTTGAACAAAATTCTGGGCCTCTGCTGTCAATATTAAGGAAGTTACTGATCCACTGACTTTTTGGCATGTTCGGCACCATATTCTGATCTTTCAGGCCATGGGCAACCATTTGAACAAAATTCTGGGCCTCTGCTGTCAATATTAAGGAAGTTACAGCAACCTCCACACTACTTTGGTCGTTTACACCATGATCCACTGACTTTTTGGCATGTTGGGCACCATATTCAGATGTTTCAGGGCATGGCCGATCATTTGAACAAAATTCTGGGCCTCTGCTGTCAATATTAAGGAAGTTACAGCAACCTCCACACTACTTTGGTCGTTTACACCATGATCCACTGACTTTTTGGCATGTTGGGCACCATATTCAGATGTTTCAGGGCTTCGGCGATCATTTGAACAAAATTCTGGGCCTCTGCTGTCAATATTAAGGAAGTTACTGATCCACTGGTTTTTTGGCATGTTCGGCACCATATTCTGATCTTTCAGGCCATGGGCAACCATTTGAACAAAATTCTGGGCATCTGCTGTCAATATTAAGGAAGTTACAGCAACCTCCACACTACTTTGGTCGTTTACACCATGATCCACTGACTTTTTGGCATGTTGGGCACCATATTCAGATGTTTCAGGGCATGGCCGATCATTTGAACAAAATTCTGGGCCTCTGCTGTCAATATTAAGGAAGTTACTGATCCACTGACTTTTTGGCATGTTCGGCACCATATTCTGATCTTTCAGGCCATGGGCAACCATTTGAACAAAATTCTGGGCCTCTGCTGTCAATATTAAGGAAGTTACAGCAAAATTCCACACTACTTTGGTCGTTTACACCATGATCCACTGACTTTTTGGCATGTTGGGCACCATATTCAGATGTTTCAGGGCTTGGGCGATCATTTGAACAAAATTCTGGGCCTCTGCTGTCAATATTAAGGAAGTTACTGATCCACTGACTTTTTGGCATGTTGGGCACCATATTCTGATCTTTCAGGCCATGGGCAACCATTTGAACAAAATTCTGGGCCTCTGCTGTCAATATTAAGGAAGTTACAGCAACCTCCACACTACTTTGGTCGTTTACACCATGATCCACTGACTTTTTGGCATGTTGGGCACCATATTCAGATGTTTCAGGGCATGGCCGATCATTTGAACAAAATTCTGGGCCTCTGCTGTCAATATTAAGGAAGTTACTGATCCACTGACTTTTTGGCATGTTGGGCACCATATTCTGATCTTTCAGGCCATGGGCAACCATTTGAACAAAATTCTGGGCCTCTGCTGTCAATATTAAGGAAGTTACAGCAACCTCCACACTACTTTGGTCGTTTACACCATGATCCACTGACTTTTTGGCATGTTGGGCACCATATTCAGATGTTTCAGGGCTTGGGCGATCATTTGAACAAAATTCTGGGCCTCTGCTGTCAATATTAAGGAAGTTGCTGATCCACTGACTTTTTGGCATGTTCGGCACCATATTCTGATCTTTCAGGCCATGGGCAACCATTTGAACAAAATTCTGGGCCTCTGCTGTCAATATTAAGGAAGTTACAGCAACCTCCACACTACTTTGGTCGTTTACACCATGATCCACTGACTTTTTGGCATGTTGGGCACCATATTCAGATGTTTCAGGGCTTGGGCGATCATTTGAACAAAATTCTGTGCCTCTGCTGTCAATATTAAGGAAGTTACTGATCCACTGACTTTTTGGCATGTTGGGCACCATATTCTGATCTTTCAGGCCATGGGCAACCATTTGAACAAAATTCTGGGCCTCTGCTGTCAATATTAAGGAAGTTACAGCAACCTCCACACTACTTTGGTCGTTTACACCATGATCCACTGACTTTTTGGCATGTTGGGCACCATATTCAGATGTTTCAGGGCTTGGGCGATCATTTGAACAAAATTCTGGGCCTCTGCTGTCAATATTAAGGAAGTTACTGATCCACTGACTTTTTGGCATGTTCGGCACCATATTCTGATCTTTCAGGCCATGGGCAACCATTTGAACAAAATTCTGGGCCTCTGCTGTCAATATTAAGGAAGTTACAGCAACCTCCACACTACTTTGGTCGTTTACACCATGATCCACTGACTTTTTGGCATGTTGGGCACCATATTCAGATGTTTCAGGGCTTGGGCGATCATTTGAACAAAATTCTGGGCCTCTGCTGTCAATATTAAGGAAGTTACTGATCCACTGACTTTTTGGCATGTTCGGCACCATATTCTGATCTTTCAGGCCATGGGCAACCATTTGAACAAAATTCTGGGCCTCTGCTGTCAATATTAAGGAAGTTACAGCAACCTCCACACTACTTTGGTCGTTTACACCATGATCCACTGACTTTTTGGCATGTTGTGCACCATATTCAGATGTTTCAGGGCATGGCCGATCATTTGAACAAAATTCTGGGCCTCTGCTGTCAATATTAAGGAAGTTACTGATCCACTGACTTTTTGGCATGTTCGGCACCATATTCTGATCTTTCAGGCCATGGGCAACCATTTGAACATAATTCTGGGCCTCTGCTGTCAATATCAAGGAAGTTACAGCAACCTCCACACTACTTTGGTCGTTTACACCATGATCCACTGACTTTTTGGCATGTTGGGCACCATATTCAGATGTTTCAGGGCATGGCCGATCATTTGAACAAAATTCTGGGCCTCTGCTGTCAATATTAAGGAAGTTACTGATCCACTGACTTTTTGGCATGTTCGGCACCATATTCTGATCTTTCAGGCCATGGGCAACCATTTGAACAAAATTCTGGGCCTCTGCTGTCAATATTAAGGAAGTTACAGCAACCTCCACACTACTTTGGTCGTTTACACCATGATCCACTGACTTTTTGGCATGTTGGGCACCATATTCAGATGTTTCAGGGCATGGCCGATCATTTGAACAAAATTCTGGGCCTCTGCTGTCAATATTAAGGAAGTTACTGATCCACTGACTTTTTGGCATGTTCGGCACCATATTCTGATCTTTCAGGCCATGGGCAACCATTTGAACAAAATTCTGGGCCTCTGCTGTCAATATTAAGGAAGTTACAGCAACCTCCACACTACTTTGGTCGTTTACACCATGATCCACTGACTTTTTGGCATGTTGGGCACCATATTCAGATGTTTCAGGGCATGGCCGATCATTTGAACAAAATTCTGGGCCTCTGCTGTCAATATTAAGGAAGTTACAGCAACCTCCACACTACTTTGGTCGTTTACACCATGATCCACTGACTTTTTGGCATGTTGGGCACCATATTCAGATGTTTCAGGGCTTGGGCGATCATTTGAACAAAATTCTGGGCCTCTGCTGTCAATATTAAGGAAGTTACTGATCCACTGACTTTTTGGCATGTTGGGCACCATATTCTGATCTTTCAGGCCATGGGCAACCATTTGAACAAAATTCTGGGCCTCTGCTGTCAATATTAAGGAAGTTACAGCAACCTCCACACTACTTTGGTCGTTTACACCATGATCCACTGACTTTTTGGCATGTTGGGCACCATATTCAGATGTTTCAGGGCTTGGGCGATCATTTGAACAAAATTCTGGGCCTCTGCTGTCAATATTAAGGAAGTTACTGATCCACTGACTTTTTGGCATGTTCGGCACCATATTCTGATCTTTCAGGCCATGGGCAACCATTTGAACAAAATTCTGGGCCTCTGCTGTCAATATTAAGGAAGTTACAGCAACCTCCACACTACTTTGGTCGTTTACACCATGATCCACTGACTTTTTGGCATGTTGGGCACCATATTCAGATGTTTCAGGGCATGGCCGATCATTTGAACAAAATTCTGGGCCTCTGCTGTCAATATTAAGGAAGTTACTGATCCACTGACTTTTTGGCATGTTCGGCACCATATTCTGATCTTTCAGGCCATGGGCAACCATTTGAACATAATTCTGGGCCTCTGCTGTCAATATTAAGGAAGTAACAGCAACCTCCACACTACTTTGGTCGTTTACACCATGATCCACTGACTTTTTGGCATGTTCGGCACCATATTCTGATCTTTCAGGCCATGGGCAACCATTTGAACAAAATTCTGGGCCTCTGCTGTCAATATTAAGGAAGTTACAGCAACCTCCACACTACTTTGGTCGTTTACACCATGATCCACTGACTTTTTGGCATGTTGGGCACCATATTCAGATGTTTCAGGGCTTGGCCGATCATTTGAACAAAATTCTGGGCCTCTGCTGTCAATATTAAGGAAGTTACTGATCCACTGACTTTTTGGCATGTTCGGCACCATATTCTGATCTTTCAGGCCATGGGCAACCATTTGAACATAATTCTGGGCCTCTGCTGTCAATATTAAGGAAGTTACAGCAACCTCCACACTACTTTGGTCGTTTACACCATGATCCACTGACTTTTTGGCATGTTGGGCACCATATTCAGATGTTTCAGGGCATGGCCGATCATTTGAACAAAATTCTGGGCCTCTGCTGTCAATATTAAGGAAGTTACTGATCCACTGACTTTTTGGCATGTTCGGCACCATATTCTGATCTTTCAGGCCATGGGCAACCATTTGAACAAAATTCTGGGCCTCTGCTGTCAATATTAAGGAAGTTACAGCAACCTCCACACTACTTTGGTCGTTTACACCATGATCCACTGACTTTTTGGCATGTTGGGCACCATATTCAGATGTTTCAGGGCATGGCCGATCATTTGAACAAAATTCTGGGCCTCTGCTGTCAATATTAAGGAAGTTACAGCAACCTCCACACTACTTTGGTCGTTTACACCATGATCCACTGACTTTTTGGCATGTTGGGCACCATATTCAGATGTTTCAGGGCTTGGGCGATCATTTGAACAAAATTCTGGGCCTCTGCTGTCAATATTAAGGAAGTTACTGATCCACTGACTTTTTGGCATGTTGGGCACCATATTCTGATCTTTCAGGCCATGGGCAACCATTTGAACAAAATTCTGGGCCTCTGCTGTCAATATTAAGGAAGTTACAGCAACCTCCACACTACTTTGGTCGTTTACACCATGATCCACTGACTTTTTGGCATGTTGGGCACCATATTCAGATGTTTCAGGGCTTGGGCGATCATTTGAACAAAATTCTGGGCCTCTGCTGTCAATATTAAGGAAGTTACTGATCCACTGACTTTTTGGCATGTTCGGCACCATATTCTGATCTTTCAGGCCATGGGCAACCATTTGAACAAAATTCTGGGCCTCTGCTGTCAATATTAAGGAAGTTACAGCAACCTCCACACTACTTTGGTCGTTTACACCATGATCCACTGACTTTTTGGCATGTTGGGCACCATATTCAGATGTTTCAGGGCATGGCCGATCATTTGAACAAAATTCTGGGCCTCTGCTGTCAATATTAAGGAAGTTACTGATCCACTGACTTTTTGGCATGTTCGGCACCATATTCTGTGAGCATCAAGCGTGCTTATGCTGCTATAAACACTACTGGAGCGGCAAACCCTGCTGGACTCAGGTGTGGCCGGATAACCTGGACCGGCCTGACACCTGGAGGGTTAGAGTGAAACTACCCTGGCTACCGGTAACTAAGTAAACAGTGGAGTCAGTAGGCTTCCTCAGCTCTCACTGAGCGGTACATTGTATTGAACTTTTCTTTTTTGGCCGGCAGGCGTCGCAGAGAGTGATGTTCCCAATTATCGCTCACGAGTGACAATACCGGTAGCCTCCACGAGTGTCAACGGGATGGAGATTCACAGGCCCTGTGGCGTTTTTTGTAAAGGGTATCATATTTTGGGAGGTGTTCCTACACATTTAAATCCCTGTGTGTTTTTTGATGAATGTTACAACAACCCGGGGGGTGTGGATGTCAATGCAGATTACTTGTTTCAAGGTGTGTTGAATGGGTTCAGAATTGTGGATGAGAGCTATGAGGGCTCTTACACTAGATCAAATTATGACTCAATTTTGTCTAAAGGTGCGAGGGAGAAGATGAATGCAATTGTGGCGGAGGAGTTATCAGTAGGGAAGGTGTCCAGGGTGGACTGTAGGCCCCAATGTATACATTCGTTGGGTGCGATTTATAAAGATGACGGATCTATTCGCCCCATTACTGACTGTAGTAGAGGAGAGTCTGGTGTGGACGGGAGGAGCATAAATGACTTCATGGATACTACATGTGAAAAGTTTTCCTTTGTCAGGATGGATACTATCTTGGAATCTGTGGACCAGTCTAGCTATTTTTCTGTGGTGGATATTAGGTCAGCCTACCGTTCGGTACCGGTACACATAGAGGATAGGACTAAACAAGGGTTCATGTGGAATCTGGGTGGTGAGGAGGAATTTTTTGTGGACTGTAGCTTGAGTTTCGGGTTAAAATGTGCACCTTACATTTTTACCCAGTTGACCGAGTTTGTGATTAGGTGTATGGAGAGGAGAGGTGTAAATAGGATTTTTGGGTACCTTGACGATTATCTGGTGATTGGTGACTCATATGAAGATTGTAGGGACAAACAGGCCCTGTTGGTGGAGCTCCTTAGGAGCTTGGGTTTTCACATCGCGTGGAAAAAATTGGTTAGCCCGACCCAGGTGTGCAGGTACTTGGGACTGGAATTAGACAGTGTCAACCTGGAGTTGCGTCTTCCAAAGGACAAGTTACGCAGGACAGGTGATTTAGTCTCTAGTTTTCTTGGGAAGAAAGTGTGCACTAGAAAGGATTTGGAGATTTTGGCGGGTCATCTAGCCCACGCTAGCCAGGTTATACGAGGAGGCAGAACTTTCTCCAGGAGGTTGATTAACCTCCTGAAATATATTCCTGATAGTAGGCGGGTGGTTCATCTCCCAGAGTGGTTTGAAGATGATCTGAAATGGTGGGACAGTTTTATGACAGTCTTTAATGGTAAGGCTACCATGATTCGAACCAACAGAAGAGAGGGGGTACAGGTACAAACAGACTCATCAAAGAGTGGTTTCGGTTCTAGGTGGGATGGAGACTGGCTGGCGGGTTCATTCGATCTAGACCAGCAGCTCTATGCTGAATTTTATCTGGACCATCACTGGTCTGAGAGGCCATCGGAGATAGTGAAGGATGCCGACATTAATATTTTAGAACTGTGGCCTGTGTTGGCGTCTCTAGATAGGTGGGGTGAACATTGGAGGGACAAGAAGGTGGTTATTTGGACCGATAATACCCAAGTTCAGAGCATGATACACACAGGGCGGTCGAGCAGTGTGAGAGCCATGTGGTGGATCAGGGAGTTTTTTTGGAGGTGTTGTTTTTATAATATTCACCTGGTATCAAAGAGAATCTCCACTAAGGAAAATACTGTGGCAGATTATCTGTCAAGAATCTTTGATCCAAAATGCAAGGGTTCCTTGCCGACATGCTTCTCAGACTGGTTATGTTGTTTCTAGGTGAGGCCTTAAGGCGGAAGCTCAGGGTGATGCAGTCACGGTGGATGTCGGACAATTCCAAGTCTACGAGGAATTCCCAATGGAAGTCATACTTCCAATTCTGTGCTGAGTTAGGGTACAGGGTTCCAATCCCGGCAACGTTAGATATGTTGCTTTTGTATGTGGTTCACTTGTCAGAAAGACTTAAATATAAATCTGTTCAGCAATATCTGGGGGCAGTGTGGATTCTCCATGATATGGCAGGTCTGCCTCACATAGACAGGAATGAGTTTGAGTTGGTAATTACCATGAGGGGTATCAAACGCACCCTAGGGGATGCCACGGTGCAGGCTAGGCCAGCAACACTTCTAGATTTGGTATCAATCTTTCAGGCGTTGGACATGGGTAATTCAGAGGATGTAGCTTTCTGGGTTGCGGTTTTGTTGGGGTTCAGGGGGTTATTGCGCAAGTCAAATATAGTGGAGCAAGATATGTCTGTAAAACTCAGTGATGTGTCGACAGAAACCTGGGGGGTGGGGGTCTCAGTGAGGAGGACCAAGACTATCTGTTACAATGAGAGGGTTCTCTTCATCCCCTTTGTTCCAATCCCTGGGTCTATTTTTTGTATTTGTTATTACCTGACGGTTCTTTTCAGTCTAGTTAGTTATCCGTCGTCAGGCTCCCAACTAGTATCCTACATGTCAAAAGGGAACTGGGTCAGGGGGACATACGGATGGTACTCAAAGAAATTGTCAAAGTTGTGTGTGTGCCGAGGTTTGATGTTGATGTCCTCTCATTCAATGAGGCGTGGCGGGGCTAGTCTGCTCGCCGAGAATGGGGTGAGCCTGGTGGACATTAAAAACCTGGGTGACTGGAAGAGTGTCAGTGTACTATTCTATTTAACCAGGACCCTGGACTCTAAACTGGGTCTGGAGAGGAGCATTGTTGGGAACATTTTTGAGAATCCCAAGGCGTACATCTATACTTGAACTACTACTTCTCAGCCTTCGGGTTGGCGTGGTTGGCCTGTAACTGTATACGGTAAACCTGTATTAAACACGCCCAAACCTAGACTGAGTCATGTCATCCTTGTGTGAGTGTTACCGTATGAACTATGATGCCTACGAGGGACGGGTTTATTGTGAGCATCAAGCGTGCTTATGCTGCTATAAACACTACTGGAGCGGCAAACCCTGCTGGACTCAGGTGTGGCCGGATAACCTGGACCGGCCTGACACCTGGAGGGTTAGAGTGAAACTACCCTGGCTACCGGTAACTAAGTAAACAGTGGAGTCAGTAGGCTTCCTCAGCTCTCACTGAGCGGTACATTGTATTGAACTTTTCTTTTAAGTTTCATTGCCTGTAACTGTATACGGTAAACCTGTATTAAACACGCCCAAACCTAGACTGAGTCATGTCATCCTTGTGTGAGTGTTACCGTATGAACTATGATCCCTACGAGGGACGGGTTTATTGATCTTTCAGGCCATGGGCAACCATTTGAACAAAATTCTGGGCCTCTGCTGTCAATATTAAGGAAGTTACAGCAACCTCCACACTACTTTGGTCGTTTACACCATGATCCACTGACTTTTTGGCATGTTGGGCACCATATTCAGATGTTTCAGGGCATGGCCGATCATTTGAACAAAATTCTGGGCCTCTGCTGTCAATATTAAGGAAGTTACAGCAACCTCCACACTACTTTGGTCGTTTACACCATGATCCACTGACTTTTTGGCATGTTGGGCACCATATTCAGATGTTTCAGGGCATGGGCAATCATTTGAACAAAATTCTGGGCCTCTGCTGTCAATATTAAGGAAGTTACTGATCCACTGGTTTTTTGGCATGTTCGGCACCATATTCTGATCTTTCAGGCCATGGGCAACCATTTGAACAAAATTCTGGGCCTCTGCGGTCAATATTAAGGAAGTTACAGCAACCTCCACACTACTTTGGTCGTTTACACCATGATCCACTGACTTTTTGGCATGTTGGGCACCATATTCAGATGTTTCAGGGCATGGGCAATCATTTGAACAAAATTCTGGGCCTCTGCTGTCAATATTAAGGAAGTTACTGATCCACTGACTTTTTGGCATGTTGGGCACCATATTCTGATCTTTCAGGCCATGGGCAACCATTTGAACAAAATTCTGGGCCTCTGCTGTCAATATTAAGGAAGTTACAGCAACCTCCACACTACTTTGGTCGTTTACACCATGATCCACTGACTTTTTGGCATGTTGGGCACCATATTCAGATGTTTCAGGGCTTGGGCGATCATTTGAACAAAATTCTGGGCCTCTGCTGTCAATATTAAGGAAGTTACTGATCCACTGACTTTTTGGCATGTTCGGCACCATATTCTGATCTTTCAGGCCATGGGCAACCATTTGAACAAAATTCTGGGCCTCTGCTGTCAATATTAAGGAAGTTACAGCAACCTCGACACTACTTTGGTCGTTTACACCATGATCCACTGACTTTTTGGCATGTTGGGCACCATATTCAGATGTTTCAGGGCATGGGCAATCATTTGAACAAAATTCTGGGCCTCTGCTGTCAATATTAAGGAAGTTACTGATCCACTGGTTTTTTGGCATGTTCGGCACCATATTCTGATCTTTCAGGCCATGGGCAACCATTTGAACAAAATTCTGGGCCTCTGCTGTCAATATTAAGGAAGTTACAGCAACCTCCACACTACTTTGGTCGTTTACACCATGATCCACTGACTTTATGGCATGTTGGGCACCATATTCAGATGTTTCAGGGCATGGCCGATCATTTGAACAAAATTCTGGGACTCTGCTGTCAATATTAAGGAAGTTACTGATCAACTGACTTTTTGGCATGTTCGGCACCATATTCAGATGTTTCAGGCCATGGGCAACCATTTGAACAAAATTCTGGGCCTCTGCGGTCAATATTAAGGAAGTTACAGCAACCTCCACACTACTTTGGTCGTTTACACCATGATCCACTGACTTTTTGGCATGTTGGGCACCATATTCAGATGTTTCAGGGCATGGGCAATCATTTGAACAAAATTCTGGGCCTCTGCTGTCAATATTAAGGAAGTTACTGATCCACTGGTTTTTTGGCATGTTCGGCACCATATTCTGATCTTTCAGGCCATGGGCAACCATTTGAACAAAATTCTGGGCCTCTGCTGTCAATATTAAGGAAGTTACAGCAACCTCCACACTACTTTGGTCGTTTACACCATGATCCACTGACTTTTTGGCATGTTGGGCACCATATTCAGATGTTTCAGGGCTTGGGCGATCATTTGAACAAAATTCTGGGCCTCTGCTGTCAATATTAATGAAGTTACTGATCCACTGACTTTTTTGGCATGTTCGGCACCATATTCTGATCTTTCAGGCCATGGGCAACCATTTGAACAAAATTCTGGGCCTCTGCTGTCAATATTAAGGAAGTTACAGCAACCTCCACACTACTTTGGTCGTTTACACCATGATCCACTGACTTTTTGGCATGTTGGGCACCATATTCAGATGTTTCAGGGCATGGCCGATCATTTGAACAAAATTCTGGGCCTCTGCTGTCAATATTAAGGAAGTTACTGATCCACTGACTTTTTGGCATGTTCGGCACCATATTCTGATCTTTCAGGCCATGGGCAACCATTTGAACAAAATTCTGGGCCTCTGCTGTCAATATTAAGGAAGTTACAGCAACCTCCACACTACTTTGGTCGTTTACACCATGATCCACTGACTTTTTGGCATGTTGGGCACCATATTCAGATGTTTCAGGGCATGGGCAATCATTTGAACAAAATTCTGGGCCTCTGCTGTCAATATTAAGGAAGTTACTGATCCACTGGTTTTTTGGCATGTTCGGCACCATATTCTGATCTTTCAGGCCATGGGCAACCATTTGAACAAAATTCTGGCCCTCTGCGGTCAATATTAAGGAAGTTACAGCAACCTCCACACTACTTTGGTCGTTTACACCATGATCCACTGACTTTTTGGCATGTTGGGCACCATATTCAGATGTTTCAGGGCATGGGCAATCATTTGAACAAAATTCTGGGCCTCTGCTGTCAATATTAAGGAAGTTACTGATCCACTGACTTTTTGGCATGTTGGGCACCATATTCTGATCTTTCAGGCCATGGGCAACCATTTGAACAAAATTCTGGGCCTCTGCTGTCAATATTAAGGAAGTTACAGCAACCTCCACACTACTTTGGTCGTTTACACCATGATCCACTGACTTTTTGGCATGTTGGGCACCATATTCAGATGTTTCAGGGCTTGGGCGATCATTTGAACAAAATTCTGGGCCTCTGCTGTCAATATTAAGGAAGTTACTGATCCACTGACTTTTTGGCATGTTGGGCACCATATTCTGATCTTTCAGGCCATGGGCAACCATTTGAACAAAATTCTGGGCCTCTGCTGTCAATATTAAGGAAGTTACAGCAACCTCCACACTACTTTGGTCGTTTACACCATGATCCACTGACTTTTTGGCATGTTGGGCACCATATTCAGATGTTTCAGGGCATGGGCAATCATTTGAACACAATTCTGGGCCTCTGCTGTCAATATTAAGGAAGTTACTGATCCACTGGTTTTTTGGCATGTTCGGCACCATATTCTGATCTTTCAGGCCATGGGCAACCATTTGAACAAAATTCTGGGCCTCTGCTGTCAATATTAAGGAAGTTACAGCAACCTCCACACTACTTTGGTCGTTTACACCATGATCCACTGACTTTATGGCATGTTGGGCACCATATTCAGATGTTTCAGGGCATGGCCGATCATTTGAACAAAATTCTGGGACTCTGCTGTCAATATTAAGGAAGTTACTGATCAACTGACTTTTTGGCATGTTCGGCACCATATTCAGATGTTTCAGGCCATGGGCAACCATTTGAACAAAATTCTGGGCCTCTGCGGTCAATATTAAGGAAGTTACAGCAACCTCCACACTACTTTGGTCGTTTACACCATGATCCACTGACTTTTTGGCATGTTGGGCACCATATTCAGATGTTTCAGGGCATGGGCAATCATTTGAACAAAATTCTGGGCCTCTGCTGTCAATATTAAGGAAGTTACTGATCCACTGGTTTTTTGGCATGTTCGGCACCATATTCTGATCTTTCAGGCCATGGGCAACCATTTGAACAAAATTCTGGGCCTCTGCTGTCAATATTAAGGAAGTTACAGCAACCTCCACACTACTTTGGTCGTTTACACCATGATCCACTGACTTTTTGGCATGTTGGGCACCATATTCAGATGTTTCAGGGCATGGCCGATCATTTGAACAAAATTCTGGGCCTCTGCTGTCAATATTAAGGAAGTTACTGATCCACTGACTTTTTGGCATGTTCGGCACCATATTCTGATCTTTCAGGCCATGGGCAACCATTTGAACAAAATTCTGGGCCTCTGCTGTCAATATTAAGGAAGTTACAGCAACCTCCACACTACTTTGGTCGTTTACACCATGATCCACTGACTTTTTGGCATGTTGGGCACCATATTCAGATGTTTCAGGGCTTGGGCGATCATTTGAACAAAATTCTGGGCCTCTGCTGTCAATATTAATGAAGTTACTGATCCACTGACTTTTTTGGCATGTTCGGCACCATATTCTGATCTTTCAGGCCATGGGCAACCATTTGAACAAAATTCTGGGCCTCTGCTGTCAATATTAAGGAAGTTACAGCAACCTCCACACTACTTTGGTCGTTTACACCATGATCCACTGACTTTTTGGCATGTTGGGCACCATATTCAGATGTTTCAGGGCATGGCCGATCATTTGAACAAAATTCTGGGCCTCTGCTGTCAATATTAAGGAAGTTACTGATCCACTGACTTTTTGGCATGTTCGGCACCATATTCTGATCTTTCAGGCCATGGGCAACCATTTGAACAAAATTCTGGGCCTCTGCTGTCAATATTAAGGAAGTTACAGCAACCTCCACACTACTTTGGTCGTTTACACCATGATCCACTGACTTTTTGGCATGTTGGGCACCATATTCAGATGTTTCAGGGCTTGGGCGATCATTTGAACAAAATTCTGGGCCTCTGCTGTCAATATTAAGGAAGTTACTGATCCACTGACTTTTTGGCATGTTCGGCACCATATTCTGATCTTTCAGGCCATGGGCAACCATTTGAACAAAATTCTGGGCCTCTGCTGTCAATATTAAGGAAGTTACAGCAACCTCCACACTACTTTGGTCGTTTACACCATGATCCACTGACTTTTTGGCATGTTGGGCACCATATTCAGATGTTTCAGGGCTTGGGCGATCATTTGAACAAAATTCTGGGCCTCTGCTGTCAATATTAAGGAAGTTACTGATCCACTGACTTTTTGGCATGTTGGGCACCATATTCTGATCTTTCAGGCCATGGGCAACCATTTGAACAAAATTCTGGGCCTCTGCTGTCAATATTAAGGAAGTTACAGCAACCTCCACACTACTTTGGTCGTTTACACCATGATCCACTGACTTTTTGGCATGTTGGGCACCATATTCAGATGTTTCAGGGCTTGGGCGATCATTTGAACAAAATTCTGGGCCTCTGCTGTCAATATTAAGGAAGTTACTGATCCACTGACTTTTTGGCATGTTGGGCACCATATTCTGATCTTTCAGGCCATGGGCAACCATTTGAACAAAATTCTGGGCCTCTGCTGTCAATATTAAGGAAGTTACAGCAACCTCCACACTACTTTGGTCGTTTACACCATGATCCACTGACTTTTTGGCATGTTGGGCACCATATTCAGATGTTTCAGGGCTTGGGCGATCATTTGAACAAAATTCTGGGCCTCTGCTGTCAATATTAATGAAGTTACTGATCCACTGACTTTTTGGCATGTTCGGCACCATATTCTGATCTTTCAGGCCATGGGCAACCATTTGAACAAAATTCTGGGCCTCTGCTGTCAATATTAAGGAAGTTACAGCAACCTCCACACTACTTTGGTCGTTTACACCATGATCCACTGACTTTTTGGCATGTTGGGCACCATATTCAGATGTTTCAGGGCATGGCCGATCATTTGAACAAAATTCTGGGCCTCTGCTGTCAATATTAAGGAAGTTACAGCAACCTCCACACTACTTTGGTCGTTTACACCATGATCCACTGACTTTTTGGCATGTTGGGCACCATATTCAGATGTTTCAGGGCATGGCCGATCATTTGAACAAAATTCTGGGCCTCTGCTGTCAATATTAAGGAAGTTACTGATCCACTGACTTTTTGGCATGTTCGGCACCATATTCTGATCTTTCAGGCCATGGGCAACCATTTGAACAAAATTCTGGGCCTCTGCTGTCAATATTAAGGAAGTTACAGCAACCTCCACACTACTTTGGTCGTTTACACCATGATCCACTGACTTTTTGGCATGTTGGGCACCATATTCAGATGTTTCAGGGCATGGCCGATCATTTGAACAAAATTCTGGGCCTCTGCTGTCAATATTAAGGAAGTTACTGATCCACTGACTTTTTGGCATGTTCGGCACCATATTCTGATCTTTCAGGCCATGGGCAACCATTTGAACAAAATTCTGGGCCTCTGCTGTCAATATTAAGGAAGTTACAGCAACCTCCACACTACTTTGGTCGTTTACACCATGATCCACTGACTTTTTGGCATGTTGGGCACCATATTCAGATGTTTCAGGGCATGGCCGATCATTTGAACAAAATTCTGGGCCTCTGCTGTCAATATTAAGGAAGTTACAGCAACCTCCACACTACTTTGGTCGTTTACACCATGATCCACTGACTTTTTGGCATGTTGGGCACCATATTCAGATGTTTCAGGGCTTGGGCGATCATTTGAACAAAATTCTGGGCCTCTGCTGTCAATATTAAGGAAGTTACTGATCCACTGGTTTTTTGGCATGTTCGGCACCATATTCTGATCTTTCAGGCCATGGGCAACCATTTGAACAAAATTCTGGGCCTCTGCTGTCAATATTAAGGAAGTTACAGCAACCTCCACACTACTTTGGTCGTTTACACCATGATCCACTGACTTTTTGGCATGTTGGGCACCATATTCAGATGTTTCAGGGCATGGCCGATCATTTGAACAAAATTCTGGGCCTCTGCTGTCAATATTAAGGAAGTTACTGATCCACTGACTTTTTGGCATGTTCGGCACCATATTCTGATCTTTCAGGCCATGGGCAACCATTTGAACAAAATTCTGGGCCTCTGCTGTCAATATTAAGGAAGTTACAGCAACCTCCACACTACTTTGGTCGTTTACACCATGATCCACTGACTTTTTGGCATGTTGGGCACCATATTCAGATGTTTCAGGGCTTGGGTGATCATTTGAACAAAATTCTGGGCCTCTGCTGTCAATATTAATGAAGTTACTGATCCACTGACTTTTTGGCATGTTCGGCACCATATTCTGATCTTTCAGGCCATGGGCAACCATTTGAACAAAATTCTGGGCCTCTGCGGTCAATATTAAGGAAGTTACAGCAACCTCCACACTACTTTGGTCGTTTACACCATGATCCACTGACTTTTTGGCATGTTGGGCACCATATTCAGATGTTTCAGGGCTTGGGCGATCATTTGAACAAAATTCTGGGCCTCTGCTGTCAATATTAAGGAAGTTACTGATCCACTGACTTTTTGGCATGTTGGGCACCATATTCTGATCTTTCAGGCCATGGGCAACCATTTGAACAAAATTCTGGGCCTCTGCTGTCAATATTAAGGAAGTTACAGCAACCTCCACACTACTTTGGTCGTTTACACCATGATCCACTGACTTTTTGGCATGTTGGGCACCATATTCAGATGTTTCAGGGCTTGGGCGATCATTTGAACAAAATTCTGGGCCTCTGCTGTCAATATTAATGAAGTTACTGATCCACTGACTTTTTGGCATGTTCGGCACCATATTCTGATCTTTCAGGCCATGGGCAACCATTTGAACAAAATTCTGGGCCTCTGCTGTCAATATTAAGGAAGTTACAGCAACCTCCACACTACTTTGGTCGTTTACACCATGATCCACTGACTTTTTGGCATGTTGGGCACCATATTCAGATGTTTAAGGGCATGGCCGATCATTTGAACAAAATTCTGGGCCTCTGCTGTCAATATTAAGGAAGTTACAGCAACCTCCACACTACTTTGGTCGTTTACACCATGATCCACTGACTTTTTGGCATGTTGGGCACCATATTCAGATGTTTCAGGGCATGGCCGATCATTTGAACAAAATTCTGGGCCTCTGCTGTCAATATTAAGGAAGTTACTGATCCACTGACTTTTTGGCATGTTCGGCACCATATTCTGATCTTTCAGGCCATGGGCAACCATTTGAACAAAATTCTGGGCCTCTGCTGTCAATATTAAGGAAGTTACAGCAACCTCCACACTACTTTGGTCGTTTACACCATGATCCACTGACTTTTTGGCATGTTGGGCACCATATTCAGATGTTTCAGGGCATGGCCGATCATTTGAACAAAATTCTGGGCCTCTGCTGTCAATATTAAGGAAGTTACTGATCCACTGACTTTTTGGCATGTTCGGCACCATATTCTGATCTTTCAGGCCATGGGCAACCATTTGAACAAAATTCTGGGCCTCTGCTGTCAATATTAAGGAAGTTACAGCAACCTCCACACTACTTTGGTCGTTTACACCATGATCCACTGACTTTTTGGCATGTTGGGCACCATATTCAGATGTTTCAGGGCATGGCCGATCATTTGAACAAAATTCTGGGCCTCTGCTGTCAATATTAAGGAAGTTACAGCAACCTCCACACTACTTTGGTCGTTTACACCATGATCCACTGACTTTTTGGCATGTTGGGCACCATATTCAGATGTTTCAGGGCTTGGGCGATCATTTGAACAAAATTCTGGGCCTCTGCTGTCAATATTAAGGAAGTTACTGATCCACTGGTTTTTTGGCATGTTCGGCACCATATTCTGATCTTTCAGGCCATGGGCAACCATTTGAACAAAATTCTGGGCCTCTGCTGTCAATATTAAGGAAGTTACAGCAACCTCCACACTACTTTGGTCGTTTACACCATGATCCACTGACTTTTTGGCATGTTGGGCACCATATTCAGATGTTTCAGGGCATGGCCGATCATTTGAACAAAATTCTGGGCCTCTGCTGTCAATATTAAGGAAGTTACTGATCCACTGACTTTTTGGCATGTTCGGCACCATATTCTGATCTTTCAGGCCATGGGCAACCATTTGAACAAAATTCTGGGCCTCTGCTGTCAATATTAAGGAAGTTACAGCAACCTCCACACTACTTTGGTCGTTTACACCATGATCCACTGACTTTTTGGCATGTTGGGCACCATATTCAGATGTTTCAGGGCTTGGGTGATCATTTGAACAAAATTCTGGGCCTCTGCTGTCAATATTAATGAAGTTACTGATCCACTGACTTTTTGGCATGTTCGGCACCATATTCTGATCTTTCAGGCCATGGGCAACCATTTGAACAAAATTCTGGGCCTCTGCGGTCAATATTAAGGAAGTTACAGCAACCTCCACACTACTTTGGTCGTTTACACCATGATCCACTGACTTTTTGGCATGTTGGGCACCATATTCAGATGTTTCAGGGCATGGCCGATCATTTGAACAAAATTCTGGGCCTCTGCTGTCAATATTAAGGAAGTTACAGCAACCTCCACACTACTTTGGTCGTTTACACCATGATCCACTGACTTTTTGGCATGTTGGGCACCATATTCAGATGTTTCAGGGCTTGGGCGATCATTTGAACAAAATTCTGGGCCTCTGCTGTCAATATTAAGGAAGTTACTGATCCACTGGTTTTTTGGCATGTTCGGCACCATATTCTGATCTTTCAGGCCATGGGCAACCATTTGAACAAAATTCTGGGCCTCTGCTGTCAATATTAAGGAAGTTACAGCAACCTCCACACTACTTTGGTCATTTACACCATGATCCACTGACTTTTTGGCATGTTGGGCACCATATTCAGATGTTTCAGGGCTTGGGCGATCATTTGAACAAAATTCTGGGCCTCTGCTGTCAATATTAAGGAAGTTACTGATCCACTGACTTTTTGGCATGTTCGGCACCATATTCTGATCTTTCAGGCCATGGGCAACCATTTGAACAAAATTCTGGGCCTCTGCTGTCAATATTAAGGAAGTTACAGCAACCTCCACACTACTTTGGTCGTTTACACCATGATCCACTGACTTTTTGGCATGTTGGGCACCATATTCAGATGTTTCAGGGCTTGGGCGATCATTTGAACAAAATTCTGGGCCTCTGCTGTCAATATTAATGAAGTTACTGATCCACTGACTTTTTGGCATGTTCGGCACCATATTCTGATCTTTCAGGCCATGGGCAACCATTTGAACAAAATTCTGGGCCTCTGCTGTCAATATTAAGGAAGTTACAGCAACCTCCACACTACTTTGGTCGTTTACACCATGATCCACTGACTTTTTGGCATGTTGGGCACCATATTCAGATGTTTCAGGGCTTGGGCGATCATTTGAACAAAATTCTGGGCCTCTGCTGTCAATATTAAGGAAGTAACTGATCCACTGACTTTTTGGCATGTTCGGCACCATATTCTGATCTTTCAGGCCATGGGCAACCATTTGAACAAAATTCTGGGCCTCTGCTGTCAATATTAAGGAAGTTACAGCAACCTCCACACTACTTTGGTCGTTTACACCATGATCCACTGACTTTTTGGCATGTTGGGCACCATATTCAGATGTTTCAGGGCTTGGGCGATCATTTGAACAAAATTCTGGGTCTCTGCTGTCAATATTAAGGAAGTTACTGATCCACTGTTTTTTTGGCATGTTCGGCACCATATTCTGATCTTTCAGGCCATGGGCAACCATTTGAACAAAATTCTGGGCCTCTGCTGTCAATATTAAGGAAGTTACAGCAACCTCCACACTACTTTGGTCGTTTACACCATGATTCACTGACTTTTTGGCATGTTGGGCACCATATTCAGATGTTTCAGGGCATGGCCGATCATTTGAACAAAATTCTGGGCCTCTGCTGTCAATATTAAGGAAGTTACTGATCCACTGACTTTTTGGCATGTTCGGCACCATATTCTGATCTTTCAGGCCATGGGCAACCATTTGAACAAAATTCTGGGCCTCTGCTGTCAATATTAAGGAAGTTACAGCAAAATTCCACACTACTTTGGTCGTTTACACCATGATCCACTGACTTTTTGGCATGTTGGGCACCATATTCAGATGTTTCAGGGCTTGGGCGATCATTTGAACAAAATTCTGGGCCTCTGCTGTCAATATTAATGAAGTTACTGATCCACTGACTTTTTGGCATGTTCGGCACCATATTCTGATCTTTCAGGCCATGGGCAACCATTTGAACAAAATTCTGGGCCTCTGCTGTCAATATTAAGGAAGTTACAGCAACCTCCACACTACTTTGGTCGTTTACACCATGATCCACTGACTTTTTGGCATGTTGGGCACCATATTCAGATGTTTCAGGGCATGGCCGATCATTTGAACAAAATTCTGGGCCTCTGCTGTCAATATTAAGGAAGTTACTGATCCACTGACTTTTTGGCATGTTCGGCACCATATTCTGATCTTTCAGGCCATGGGCAACCATTTGAACAAAATTCTGGGCCTCTGCTGTCAATATTAAGGAAGTTACAGCAACCTCCACACTACTTTGGTCGTTTACACCATGATCCACTGACTTTTTGGCATGTTGGGCACCATATTCAGATGTTTCAGGGCTTGGGCGATCATTTGAACAAAATTCTGGGCCTCTGCTGTCAATATTAAGGAAGTTACTGATCCACTGACTTTTTGGCATGTTCGGCACCATATTCTGATCTTTCAGGCCATGGGCAACCATTTGAACAAAATTCTGGGCCTCTGCTGTCAATATTAAGGAAGTTACAGCAACCTCCACACTACTTTGGTCGTTTACACCATGATCCACTGACTTTTTGGCATGTTGGGCACCATATTCAGATGTTTCAGGGCTTGGGCGATCATTTGAACAAAATTCTGGGCCTCTGCTGTCAATATTAAGGAAGTTACTGATCCACTGACTTTTTGGCATGTTCGGCACCATATTCTGATCTTTCAGGCCATGGGCAACCATTTGAACAAAATTCTGGGCCTCTGCTGTCAATATTAAGGAAGTTACAGCAACCTCCACACTACTTTGGTCGTTTACACCATGATCCACTGACTTTTTGGCATGTTGGGCACCATATTCAGATGTTTCAGGGCTTGGGCGATCATTTGAACAAAATTCTGGGCCTCTGCTGTCAATATTAAGGAAGTTACTGATCCACTGACTTTTTGGCATGTTCGGCACCATATTCTGATCTTTCAGGCCATGGGCAACCATTTGAACAAAATTCTGGGCCTCTGCTGTCAATATTAAGGAAGTTACAGCAACCTCCACACTACTTTGGTCGTTTACACCATGATCCACTGACTTTTTGGCATGTTGGGCACCATATTCAGATGTTTCAGGGCTTGGGCGATCATTTGAACAAAATTCTGGGCCTCTGCTGTCAATATTAAGGAAGTTACTGATCCACTGACTTTTTGGCATGTTCGGCACCATATTCTGATCTTTCAGGCCATGGGCAACCATTTGAACATAATTCTGGGCCTCTGCTGTCAATATTAAGGAAGTTACAGCAACCTCCACACTACTTTGGTCGTTTACACCATGATCCACTGACTTTTTGGCATGTTGTGCACCATATTCAGATGTTTCAGGGCATGGCCGATCATTTGAACAAAATTCTGGGCCTCTGCTGTCAATATTAAGGAAGTTACTGATCCACTGACTTTTTGGCATGTTCGGCACCATATTCTGATCTTTCAGGCCATGGGCAACCATTTGAACATAATTCTGGGCCTCTGCTGTCAATATTAAGGAAGTTACAGCAACCTCCACACTACTTTGGTCGTTTACACCATGATCCACTGACTTTTTGGCATGTTGGGCACCATATTCAGATGTTTCAGGGCATGGCCGATCATTTGAACAAAATTCTGGGCCTCTGCTGTCAATATTAAGGAAGTTACTGATCCACTGACTTTTTGGCATGTTCGGCACCATATTCTGATCTTTCAGGCCATGGGCAACCATTTGAACAAAATTCTGGGCCTCTGCTGTCAATATTAAGGAAGTTACAGCAACCTCCACACTACTTTGGTCGTTTACACCATGATCCACTGACTTTTTGGCATGTTGGGCACCATATTCAGATGTTTCAGGGCATGGCCGATCATTTGAACAAAATTCTGGGCCTCTGCTGTCAATATTAAGGAAGTTACTGATCCACTGACTTTTTGGCATGTTCGGCACCATATTCTGATCTTTCAGGCCATGGGCAACCATTTGAACAAAATTCTGGGCCTCTGCTGTCAATATTAAGGAAGTTACAGCAACCTCCACACTACTTTGGTCGTTTACACCATGATCCACTGACTTTTTGGCATGTTGGGCACCATATTCAGATGTTTCAGGGCATGGCCGATCATTTGAACAAAATTCTGGGCCTCTGCTGTCAATATTAAGGAAGTTACAGCAACCTCCACACTACTTTGGTCGTTTACACCATGATCCACTGACTTTTTGGCATGTTGGGCACCATATTCAGATGTTTCAGGGCTTGGGCGATCATTTGAACAAAATTCTGGGCCTCTGCTGTCAATATTAAGGAAGTTACTGATCCACTGACTTTTTGGCATGTTGGGCACCATATTCTGATCTTTCAGGCCATGGGCAACCATTTGAACAAAATTCTGGGCCTCTGCTGTCAATATTAAGGAAGTTACAGCAACCTCCACACTACTTTGGTCGTTTACACCATGATCCACTGACTTTTTGGCATGTTGGGCACCATATTCAGATGTTTCAGGGCTTGGGCGATCATTTGAACAAAATTCTGGGCCTCTGCTGTCAATATTAAGGAAGTTACTGATCCACTGACTTTTTGGCATGTTCGGCACCATATTCTGATCTTTCAGGCCATGGGCAACCATTTGAACAAAATTCTGGGCCTCTGCTGTCAATATTAAGGAAGTTACAGCAACCTCCACACTACTTTGGTCGTTTACACCATGATCCACTGACTTTTTGGCATGTTGGGCACCATATTCAGATGTTTCAGGGCATGGCCGATCATTTGAACAAAATTCTGGGCCTCTGCTGTCAATATTAAGGAAGTTACTGATCCACTGACTTTTTGGCATGTTCGGCACCATATTCTGATCTTTCAGGCCATGGGCAACCATTTGAACATAATTCTGGGCCTCTGCTGTCAATATTAAGGAAGTAACAGCAACCTCCACACTACTTTGGTCGTTTACACCATGATCCACTGACTTTTTGGCATGTTCGGCACCATATTCTGATCTTTCAGGCCATGGGCAACCATTTGAACAAAATTCTGGGCCTCTGCTGTCAATATTAAGGAAGTTACAGCAACCTCCACACTACTTTGGTCGTTTACACCATGATCCACTGACTTTTTGGCATGTTGGGCACCATATTCAGATGTTTCAGGGCATGGCCGATCATTTGAACAAAATTCTGGGCCTCTGCTGTCAATATTAAGGAAGTTACTGATCCACTGACTTTTTGGCATGTTCGGCACCATATTCTGATCTTTCAGGCCATGGGCAACCATTTGAACATAATTCTGGGCCTCTGCTGTCAATATTAAGGAAGTTACAGCAACCTCCACACTACTTTGGTCGTTTACACCATGATCCACTGACTTTTTGGCATGTTGGGCACCATATTCAGATGTTTCAGGGCATGGCCGATCATTTGAACAAAATTCTGGGCCTCTGCTGTCAATATTAAGGAAGTTACTGATCCACTGACTTTTTGGCATGTTCGGCACCATATTCTGATCTTTCAGGCCATGGGCAACCATTTGAACAAAATTCTGGGCCTCTGCTGTCAATATTAAGGAAGTTACAGCAACCTCCACACTACTTTGGTCGTTTACACCATGATCCACTGACTTTTTGGCATGTTGGGCACCATATTCAGATGTTTCAGGGCATGGCCGATCATTTGAACAAAATTCTGGGCCTCTGCTGTCAATATTAAGGAAGTTACAGCAACCTCCACACTACTTTGGTCGTTTACACCATGATCCACTGACTTTTTGGCATGTTGGGCACCATATTCAGATGTTTCAGGGCTTGGGCGATCATTTGAACAAAATTCTGGGCCTCTGCTGTCAATATTAAGGAAGTTACTGATCCACTGACTTTTTGGCATGTTGGGCACCATATTCTGATCTTTCAGGCCATGGGCAACCATTTGAACAAAATTCTGGGCCTCTGCTGTCAATATTAAGGAAGTTACAGCAACCTCCACACTACTTTGGTCGTTTACACCATGATCCACTGACTTTTTGGCATGTTGGGCACCATATTCAGATGTTTCAGGGCTTGGGCGATCATTTGAACAAAATTCTGGGCCTCTGCTGTCAATATTAAGGAAGTTACTGATCCACTGACTTTTTGGCATGTTCGGCACCATATTCTGATCTTTCAGGCCATGGGCAACCATTTGAACAAAATTCTGGGCCTCTGCTGTCAATATTAAGGAAGTTACAGCAACCTCCACACTACTTTGGTCGTTTACACCATGATCCACTGACTTTTTGGCATGTTGGGCACCATATTCAGATGTTTCAGGGCATGGCCGATCATTTGAACAAAATTCTGGGCCTCTGCTGTCAATATTAAGGAAGTTACTGATCCACTGACTTTTTGGCATGTTCGGCACCATATTCTGATCTTTCAGGCCATGGGCAACCATTTGAACATAATTCTGGGCCTCTGCTGTCAATATTAAGGAAGTAACAGCAACCTCCACACTACTTTGGTCGTTTACACCATGATCCACTGACTTTTTGGCATGTTCGGCACCATATTCAGATGTTTCAGGCCATGGGCAACCATTTGAACAAAATTCTGGGCCTCTGCTGTCAATATTAAGGAAGTTACAGCAACCTCCACACTACTTTGGTCGTTTACACCATGATCCACTGACTTTTTGGCATGTTGGGCACCATATTCAGATGTTTCAGGGCATGGCCGATCATTTGAACAAAATTCTGGGCCTCTGCTGTCAATATTAAGGAAGTTACTGATCCACTGACTTTTTGGCATGTTCGGCACCATATTCTGATCTTTCAGGCCATGGGCAACCATTTGAACATAATTCTGGGCCTCTGCTGTCAATATTAAGGAAGTTACAGCAACCTCCACACTACTTTGGTCGTTTACACCATGATCCACTGACTTTTTGGCATGTTGGGCACCATATTCAGATGTTTCAGGGCATGGCCGATCATTTGAACAAAATTCTGGGCCTCTGCTGTCAATATTAAGGAAGTTACTGATCCACTGACTTTTTGGCATGTTCGGCACCATATTCTGATCTTTCAGGCCATGGGCAACCATTTGAACAAAATTCTGGGCCTCTGCTGTCAATATTAAGGAAGTTACAGCAACCTCCACACTACTTTGGTCGTTTACACCATGATCCACTGACTTTTTGGCATGTTGGGCACCATATTCAGATGTTTCAGGGCATGGCCGATCATTTGAACAAAATTCTGGGCCTCTGCTGTCAATATTAAGGAAGTTACTGATCCACTGACTTTTTGGCATGTTCGGCACCATATTCTGATCTTTCAGGCCATGGGCAACCATTTGAACAAAATTCTGGGCCTCTGCTGTCAATATTAAGGAAGTTACAGCAACCTCCACACTACTTTGGTCGTTTACACCATGATCCACTGACTTTTTGGCATGTTGGGCACCATATTCAGATGTTTCAGGGCATGGCCGATCATTTGAACAAAATTCTGGGCCTCTGCTGTCAATATTAAGGAAGTTACAGCAACCTCCACACTACTTTGGTCGTTTACACCATGATCCATTGACTTTTTGGCATGTTGGGCACCATATTCAGATGTTTCAGGGCTTGGGCGATCATTTGAACAAAATTCTGGGCCTCTGCTGTCAATATTAAGGAAGTTACTGATCCACTGACTTTTTGGCATGTTGGGCACCATATTCTGATCTTTCAGGCCATGGGCAACCATTTGAACAAAATTCTGGGCCTCTGCTGTCAATATTAAGGAAGTTACAGCAACCTCCACACTACTTTGGTCGTTTACACCATGATCCACTGACTTTTTGGCATGTTGGGCACCATATTCAGATGTTTCAGGGCTTGAGCGATCATTTGAACAAAATTCTGGGCCTCTGCTGTCAATATTAAGGAAGTTACTGATCCACTGACTTTTTGGCATGTTCGGCACCATATTCTGATCTTTCAGGCCATGGGCAACCATTTGAACAAAATTCTGGGCCTCTGCTGTCAATATTAAGGAAGTTACAGCAACCTCCACACTACTTTGGTCGTTTACACCATGATCCACTGACTTTTTGGCATGTTGGGCACCATATTCAGATGTTTCAGGGCATGGCCGATCATTTGAACAAAATTCTGGGCCTCTGCTGTCAATATTAAGGAAGTTACTGATCCACTGGCTTTTTGGCATGTTCGGCACCATATTCTGATCTTTCAGGCCATGGGCAACCATTTGAACATAATTCTGGGCCTCTGCTGTCAATATTAAGGAAGTTACAGCAACCTCCACACTACTTTGGTCGTTTACACCATGATCCACTGACTTTTTGGCATGTTGGGCACCATATTCAGATGTTTCAGGGCATGGCCGATCATTTGAACAAAATTCTGGGCCTCTGCTGTCAATATTAAGGAAGTTACAGCAACCTCCACACTACTTTGGTCGTTTACACCATGATCCACTGACTTTTTGGCATGTTGGGCACCATATTCAGATGTTTCAGGGCATGGGCAATCATTTGAACAAAATTCTGGGCCTCTGCTGTCAATATTAAGGAACATACTGATCCACTGGTTTTTTGGCATGTTCGGCACCATATTCTGATCTTTCAGGCCATGGGCAACCATTTGAACAAAATTCTGGGCCTCTGCTGTCAATATTAAGGAAGTTACAGCAACCTCCACACTACTTTGGTCGTTTACACCATGATCCACTGACTTTTTGGCATGTTGGGCACCATATTCAGATGTTTCAGGGCATGGCCGATCATTTGAACAAAATTCTGGGCCTCTGCTGTCAATATTAAGGAAGTTACAGCAACCTCCACACTACTTTGGTCGTTTACACCATGATCCATTGACTTTTTGGCATGTTGGGCACCATATTCAGATGTTTCAGGGCTTGGGCGATCATTTGAACAAAATTCTGGGCCTCTGCTGTCAATATTAAGGAAGTTACTGATCCACTGACTTTTTGGCATGTTGGGCACCATATTCTGATCTTTCAGGCCATGGGCAACCATTTGAACAAAATTCTGGGCCTCTGCTGTCAATATTAAGGAAGTTACAGCAACCTCCACACTACTTTGGTCGTTTACACCATGATCCACTTACTTTTTGGCATGTTGGGCACCATATTCAGATGTTTCAGGGCTTGGGCGATCATTTGAACAAAATTCTGGGCCTCTGCTGTCAATATTAAGGAAGTTACTGATCCACTGACTTTTTGGCATGTTCGGCACCATATTCTGATCTTTCAGGCCATGGGCAACCATTTGAACAAAATTCTGGGCCTCTGCTGTCAATATTAAGGAAGTTACAGCAACCTCCACACTACTTTGGTCGTTTACACCATGATCCACTGACTTTTTGGCATGTTGGGCACCATATTCAGATGTTTCAGGGCATGGCCGATCATTTGAACAAAATTCTGGGCCTCTGCTGTCAATATTAAGGAAGTTACTGATCCACTGGCTTTTTGGCATGTTCGGCACCATATTCTGATCTTTCAGGCCATGGGCAACCATTTGAACATAATTCTGGGCCTCTGCTGTCAATATTAAGGAAGTTACAGCAACCTCCACACTACTTTGGTCGTTTACACCATGATCCACTGACTTTTTGGCATGTTGGGCACCATATTCAGATGTTTCAGGGCATGGCCGATCATTTGAACAAAATTATGGGCCTCTGCTGTCAATATTAAGGAAGTTACAGCAACCTCCACACTACTTTGGTCGTTTACACCATGATCCACTGACTTTTTGGCATGTTGGGCACCATATTCAGATGTTTCAGGGCATGGGCAATCATTTGAACAAAATTCTGGGCCTCTGCTGTCAATATTAAGGAACATACTGATCCACTGGTTTTTTGGCATGTTCGGCACCATATTCTGATCTTTCAGGCCATGGGCAACCATTTGAACAAAATTCTGGGCCTCTGCTGTCAATATTAAGGAAGTTACAGCAACCTCCACACTACTTTGGTCGTTTACACCATGATCCACTGACTTTATGGCATGTTGGGCACCATATTCAGATGTTTCAGGGCTTGGGCGATCATTTGAACAAAATTCTGGGCCTCTGCTGTCAATATTAAGGAAGTTACTGATCCACTGACTTTTTGGCATGTTCGGCACCATATTCTGATCTTTCAGGCCATGGGCAACCATTTGAACAAAATTCTGGGCCTCTGCTGTCAATATTAAGGAAGTTACAGCAACCTCCACACTACTTTGGTCGTTTACACCATGATCCACTGACTTTTTGGCATGTTGGGCACCATATTCAGATGTTTCAGGGCATGGCCGATCATTTGAACAAAATTCTGGGCCTCTGCTGTCAATATTAAGGAAGTTACTGATCCACTGGCTTTTTGGCATGTTCGGCACCATATTCTGATCTTTCAGGCCATGGGCAACCATTTGAACATAATTCTGGGCCTCTGCTGTCAATATTAAGGAAGTTACAGCAACCTCCACACTACTTTGGTCGTTTACACCATGATCCACTGACTTTTTGGCATGTTGGGCACCATATTCAGATGTTTCAGGGCATGGCCGATCATTTGAACAAAATTCTGGGCCTCTGCTGTCAATATTAAGGAAGTTACAGCAACCTCCACACTACTTTGGTCGTTTACACCATGATCCACTGACTTTTTGGCATGTTGGGCACCATATTCAGATGTTTCAGGGCATGGGCAATCATTTGAACAAAATTCTGGGCCTCTGCTGTCAATATTAAGGAACATACTGATCCACTGGTTTTTTGGCATGTTCGGCACCATATTCTGATCTTTCAGGCCATGGGCAACCATTTGAACAAAATTCTGGGCCTCTGCTGTCAATATTAAGGAAGTTACAGCAACCTCCACACTACTTTGGTCGTTTACACCATGATCCACTGACTTTATGGCATGTTGGGCACCATATTCAGATGTTTCAGGGCATGGCCGATCATTTGAACAAAATTCTGGGCCTCTGCTGTCAATATTAAGGAAGTTACTGATCCACTGACTTTTTGGCATGTTCGGCACCATATTCAGATGTTTCAGGCCATGGGCAACCATTTGAACAAAGTTCTGGGCCTCTGCGGTCAATATTAAGGAAGTTACAGCAACCTCCACACTACTTTGGTCGTTTACACCATGATCCACTGACTTTTTGGCATGTTGGGCACCATATTCAGATGTTTCAGGGCATGGGCAATCATTTGAACAAAATTCTGGGCCTCTGCTGTCAATATTAAGGACGTTACTGATCCACTGACTTTTTGGCATGTTCGGCACCATATTCTGATCTTTCAGGCCATGGGCAACCATTTGAACAAAATTCTGGGCCTCTGCTGTCAATATTAAGGAAGTTACAGCAACCTCCACACTACTTTGGTCGTTTACACCATGATCCACTTACTTTTTGGCATGTTGGGCACCATATTCAGATGTTTCAGGGCATGGCCGATCATTTGAACAAAATTCTGGGCCTCTGCTGTCAATATTAAGGAAGTTACTGATCCACTGACTTTTTGGCATGTTCGGCACCATATTCTGATCTTTCAGGCCATGGGCAACCATTTGAACAAAATTCTGGGCCTCTGCTGTCAATATTAAGGAAGTTACAGCAACCTCCACACTACTTTGGTCGTTTACACCATGATCCACTGACTTTTTGGCATGTTGGGCACCATATTCAGATGTTTCAGGGCTTGGGCGATCATTTGAACAAAATTCTGGGCCTCTGCTGTCAATATTAAGGAAGTTACTGATCAACTGACTTTTTGGCATGTTCGGCACCATATTCTGATCTTTCAGGCCATGGGCAACCATTTGAACAAAATTCTGGGCCTCTGCTGTCAATATTAAGGAAGTTACAGCAACCTCCACACTACTTTGGTCGTTTACACCATGATCAACTGACTTTTTGGCATGTTGGGCACCATATTCAGATGTTTCAGGGCATGGCAGATCATTTGAACAAAATTCTGGGCCTCTGCTGTCAATATTAAGGAAGTTACTGATCCACTGACTTTTTGGCATGTTGGGCACCATATTCTGATCTTTCAGGCCATGGGCAACCATTTGAACAAAATTCTGGGCCTCTGCTGTCAATATTAAGGAAGTTACAGCAACCTCCACACTACTTTGGTCGTTTACACCATGATCCACTGACTTTTTGGCATGTTGGGCACCATATTCAGATGTTTCAGGGCATGGCCGATCATTTGAACAAAATTCTGGGCCTCTGCTGTCAATATTAAGGAAGTTACAGCAACCTCCACACTACTTTGGTCGTTTACACCATGATCCACTGACTTTTTGGCATGTTGGGCACCATATTCAGAAGTTTCAGGGCATGGCCGATCATTAAAACAAAATTCTGGGCCTCTGCTGTCAATATTAAGGAAGTTACAGCAACCTCCACACTACTTTGGTCGTTTACACCATGATCCACTGACTTTTTGGCATGTTGGGCACCATATTCAGATGTTTCAGGGCATGGGCAATCATTTGAACAAAATTCTGGGCCTCTGCTGTCAATATTAAGGAAGTTACTGATCCACTGACTTTTTGGCATGTTCGGCACCATATTCTGATCTTTCAGGCCATGGGCAACCATTTGAACAAAATTCTGGGCCTCTGCTGTCAATATTAAGGAAGTTACAGCAACCTCCACACTACTTTGGTCGTTTACACCATGATCCACTGACTTTTTGGCATGTTGGGCACCATATTCAGATGTTTCAGGGCTTGGGCGATCATTTGAACAAAATTCTGGGCCTCTGCTGTCAATATTAAGGAAGTTACTGATCCACTGACTTTTTGGCATGTTCGGCACCATATTCTGATCTTTCAGGCCATGGGCAACCATTTGAACAAAATTCTGGGCCTCTGCTGTCAATATTAAGGAAGTTACAGCAACCTCCACACTACTTTGGTCGTTTACACCATGATCAACTGACTTTTTGGCATGTTGGGCACCATATTCAGATGTTTCAGGGCATGGCAGATCATTTGAACAAAATTCTGGGCCTCTGCTGTCAATATTAAGGAAGTTACTGATCCACTGACTTTTTGGCATGTTCGGCACCATATTCTGATCTATCAGGCCATGGGCAACCATTTGAACAAAATTCTGGGCCTCTGCTGTCAATATTAAGGAAGTTACAGCAACCTCCACACTACTTTGGTCGTTTACACCATGATCCACTGACTTTTTGGCATGTTGGGCACCATATTCAGATGTTTCAGGGCATGGCCGATCATTTGAACAAAATTCTGGGCCTCTGCTGTCAATATTAAGGAAGTTACAGCAACCTCCACACTACTTTGGTCGTTTACACCATGATCCACTGACTTTTTGGCATGTTGGGCACCATATTCAGAAGTTTCAGGGCATGGCCGATCATTAAAACAAAATTCTGGGCCTCTGCTGTCAATATTAAGGAAGTTACAGCAACCTCCACACTACTTTGGTCGTTTACACCATGATCCACTGACTTTTTGGCATGTTGGGCACCATATTCAGATGTTTCAGGGCATGGCCGATCATTTGAACAAAATTCTGGGCCTCTGCTGTCAATATTAAGGAAGTTACAGCAACCTCCACACTACTTTGGTCGTTTACACCATGATCCACTGACTTTTTGGCATGTTGGGCACCATATTCAGAAGTTTCAGGGCATGGCCGATCATTAAAACAAAATTCTGGGCCTCTGCTGTCAATATTAAGGAAGTTACAGCAACCTCCACACTACTTTGGTCGTTTACACCATGATCCACTGACTTTTTGGCATGTTGGGCACCATATTCAGATGTTTCAGGGCATGGGCAATCATTTGAACAAAATTCTGGGCCTCTGCTGTCAATATTAAGGAAGTTACTGATCCACTGGTTTTTTGGCATGTTCGGCACCATATTCTGATCTTTCAGGCCATGGGCAACCATTTGAACAAAATTCTGGGCCTCTGCGGTCAATATTAAGGAAGTTACAGCAACCTCCACATTACTTTGGTCGTTTACACCATGATCCACTGACTTTTTGGCATGTTGGGCACCATATTCAGATGTTTCAGGGCATGGCCGATCATTTGAACAAAATTCTGGGCCTCTGCTGTCAATATTAAGGAAGTTACTGATCCACTGACTTTTTGGCATGTTCGGCACCATATTCTGATCTTTCAGGCCATGGGCAACCATTTGAACAAAATTCTGGGCCTCTGCTGTCAATATTAAGGAAGTTACAGCAACCTCCACACTACTTTGGTCGTTTACACCATGATCCACTGACTTTTTGGCATGTTGGGCACCATATTCAGATGTTTCAGGGCTTGGGCGATCATTTGAACAAAATTCTGGGCCTCTGCTGTCAATATTAAGGAAGTTACTGATCCACTGACTTTTTGGCATGTTCGGCACCATATTCTGATCTTTCAGGCCATGGGCAACCATTTGAACAAAATTCTGGGCCTCTGCTGTCAATATTAAGGAAGTTACAGCAACCTCCACACTACTTTGATCGTTTACACCATGATCCACTGACTTTTTGGCATGTTGGGCACCATATTCAGATGTTTCAGGGCATGGGCAATCATTTGAACAAAATTCTGGGCCTCTGCTGTCAATATTAAGGAAGTTACTGATCCACTGACTTTTTGGCATGTTCGGCACCATATTCTGATCTTTCAGGCCATGGGCAACCATTTGAACAAAATTCTGGGCCTCTGCTGTCAATATTAAGGAAGTTACAGCAACCTCCACACTACTTTGGTCGTTTACACCATGATCCACTGACTTTTTGGCATGTTGGGCACCATATGCAGATGTTTCAGGGCATGGCCGATCATTTGAACAAAATTCTGGGCCTCTGCTGTCAATATTAAGGAAGTTACTGATCCACTGACTTTTTGGCATGTTCGGCACAATATTCTGATCTTTCAGGCCATGGGCAACCATTTGAACAAAATTCTGGGCCTCTGCTGTCAATATTAAGGAAGTTACAGCAACCTCCACACTACTTTGGTCGTTTACACCATGATCCACTGACTTTTTGGCATGTTGGGCACCATATTCAGATGTTTCAGGGCATGGCCGATCATTTGAACAAAATTCTGGGCCTCTGCTGTCAATATTAAGGAAGTTACTGATCCACTGACTTTTTGGCATGTTCGGCACCATATTCTGATCTTTCAGGCCATGGGCAACCATTTGAACAAAATTCTGGGCCTCTGCTGTCAATATTAAGGAAGTTACAGCAACCTCCACACTACTTTGGTCGTTTACACCATGATCCACTGACTTTATGGCATGTTGGGCACCATATTCAGATGTTTCAGGGCATGGCCGATCATTTGAACAAAATTCTGGGCCTCTGCTGTCAATATTAAGGAAGTTACTGATCAACTGACTTTTTGGCATGTTCGGCACCATATTCAGATGTTTCAGGCCATGGGCAACCATTTGAACAAAATTCTGGGCCTCTGCGGTCAATATTAAGGAAGTTACAGCAACCTCCACACTACTTTGGTCGTTTACACCATGATCCACTGACTTTTTGGCATGTTGGGCACCATATTCAGATGTTTCAGGGCATGGGCAATCATTTGAACAAAATTCTGGGCCTCTGCTGTCAATATTAAGGAAGTTACTGATCCACTGGTTTTTTGGCATGTTCGGCACCATATTCTGATCTTTCAGGCCATGGGCAACCATTTGAACAAAATTCTGGGCCTCTGCGGTCAATATTAAGGAAGTTACAGCAACCTCCACACTACTTTGGTCGTTTACACCATGATCCACTGACTTTTTGGCATGTTGGGCACCATATTCAGATGTTTCAGGGCATGGCCGATCATTTGAACAAAATTCTGGGCCTCTGCTGTCAATATTAAGGAAGTTACTGATCCACTGACTTTTTGGCATGTTCGGCACCATATTCTGATCTTTCAGGCCATGGGCAACCATTTGAACAAAATTCTGGGCCTCTGCTGTCAATATTAAGGAAGTTACAGCAACCTCCACACTACTTTGGTCGTTTACACCATGATCCACTGACTTTTTGGCATGTTGGACACCATATTCAGATGTTCTAGGGCATGGGCAATCATTTGAACAAAATTCTGGGCCTCTGCTGTCAATATTAAGGAAGTTACTGATCCACTGACTTTTTGGCATGTTCGGCACAATATTCTGATCTTTCAGGCCATGGGCAACCATTTGAACAAAATTCTGGGCCTCTGCTGTCAATATTAAGGAAGTTACAGCAACCTCCACACTACTTTGGTCGTTTACACCATGATCCACTGACTTTTTGGCATGTTGGGCACCATATTCAGATGTTTCAGGGCATGGCCGATCATTTGAACAAAATTCTGGGCCTCTGCTGTCAATATTAAGGAAGTTACTGATCCACTGACTTTTTGGCATGTTCGGCACCATATTCTGATCTTTCAGGCCATGGGCAACCATTTGAACAAAATTCTGGGCCTCTGCTGTCAATATTAAGGAAGTTACAGCAACCTCCACACTACTTTGGTCGTTTACACCATGATCCACTGACTTTTTGGCATGTTGGGCACCATATTCAGATGTTTCAGGGCTTGGGCGATCATTTGAACAAAATTCTGGGCCTCTGCTGTCAATATTAAGGAAGTTACTGATCCACTGACTTTTTGGCATGTTCGGCACCATATTCTGATCTTTCAGGCCATGGGCAACCATTTGAACAAAATTCTGGGCCTCTGCTGTCAATATTAAGGAAGTTACAGCAACCTCCACACTACTTTGATCGTTTACACCATGATCCACTGACTTTTTGGCATGTTGGGCACCATATTCAGATGTTTCAGGGCATGGGCAATCATTTGAACAAAATTCTGGGCCTCTGCTGTCAATATTAAGGAAGTTACTGATCCACTGACTTTTTGGCATGTTCGGCACCATATTCTGATCTTTCAGGCCATGGGCAACCATTTGAACAAAATTCTGGGCCTCTGCTGTCAATATTAAGGAAGTTACAGCAACCTCCACACTACTTTGGTCGTTTACACCATGATCCACTGACTTTTTGGCATGTTGGGCACCATATGCAGATGTTTCAGGGCATGGCCGATCATTTGAACAAAATTCTGGGCCTCTGCTGTCAATATTAAGGAAGTTACTGATCCACTGACTTTTTGGCATGTTCGGCACAATATTCTGATCTTTCAGGCCATGGGCAACCATTTGAACAAAATTCTGGGCCTCTGCTGTCAATATTAAGGAAGTTACAGCAACCTCCACACTACTTTGGTCGTTTACACCATGATCCACTGACTTTTTGGCATGTTGGGCACCATATTCAGATGTTTCAGGGCATGGCCGATCATTTGAACAAAATTCTGGGCCTCTGCTGTCAATATTAAGGAAGTTACTGATCCACTGACTTTTTGGCATGTTCGGCACCATATTCTGATCTTTCAGGCCATGGGCAACCATTTGAACAAAATTCTGGGCCTCTGCTGTCAATATTAAGGAAGTTACAGCAACCTCCACACTACTTTGGTCGTTTACACCATGATCCACTGACTTTATGGCATGTTGGGCACCATATTCAGATGTTTCAGGGCATGGCCGATCATTTGAACAAAATTCTGGGCCTCTGCTGTCAATATTAAGGAAGTTACTGATCAACTGACTTTTTGGCATGTTCGGCACCATATTCAGATGTTTCAGGCCATGGGCAACCATTTGAACAAAATTCTGGGCCTCTGCGGTCAATATTAAGGAAGTTACAGCAACCTCCACACTACTTTGGTCGTTTACACCATGATCCACTGACTTTTTGGCATGTTGGGCACCATATTCAGATGTTTCAGGGCATGGGCAATCATTTGAACAAAATTCTGGGCCTCTGCTGTCAATATTAAGGAAGTTACTGATCCACTGGTTTTTTGGCATGTTCGGCACCATATTCTGATCTTTCAGGCCATGGGCAACCATTTGAACAAAATTCTGGGCCTCTGCGGTCAATATTAAGGAAGTTACAGCAACCTCCACACTACTTTGGTCGTTTACACCATGATCCACTGACTTTTTGGCATGTTGGGCACCATATTCAGATGTTTCAGGGCATGGCCGATCATTTGAACAAAATTCTGGGCCTCTGCTGTCAATATTAAGGAAGTTACTGATCCACTGACTTTTTGGCATGTTCGGCACCATATTCTGATCTTTCAGGCCATGGGCAACCATTTGAACAAAATTCTGGGCCTCTGCTGTCAATATTAAGGAAGTTACAGCAACCTCCACACTACTTTGGTCGTTTACACCATGATCCACTGACTTTTTGGCATGTTGGACACCATATTCAGATGTTCTAGGGCATGGGCAATCATTTGAACAAAATTCTGGGCCTCTGCTGTCAATATTAAGGAAGTTACTGATCCACTGACTTTTTGGCATGTTCGGCACAATATTCTGATCTTTCAGGCCATGGGCAACCATTTGAACAAAATTCTGGGCCTCTGCTGTCAATATTAAGGAAGTTACAGCAACCTCCACACTACTTTGGTCGTTTACACCATGATCCACTGACTTTTTGGCATGTTGGGCACCATATTCAGATGTTTCAGGGCATGGCCGATCATTTGAACAAAATTCTGGGCCTCTGCTGTCAATATTAAGGAAGTTACTGATCCACTGACTTTTTGGCATGTTCGGCACCATATTCTGATCTTTCAGGCCATGGGCAACCATTTGAACAAAATTCTGGGCCTCTGCTGTCAATATTAAGGAAGTTACAGCGACCTCCACACTACTTTGGTTGTTTACACCATGATCCACTGACTTTTTGGCATGTTGGGCACCATATTCAGATGTTTCAGGGCATGGCCGATCATTTGAACAAAATTCTGGGCCTCTGCTGTCAATATTAAGGAAGTTACTGATCCACTGACTTTTTGGCATGTTCGGCACCATATTCTGATCTTTCAGGCCATGGGCAACCATTTGAACAAAATTCTGGGCCTCTGCTGTCAATATTAAGGAAGTTACAGCAACCTCCACACTACTTTGGTCGTTTACACCATGATCCACTGACTTTTTGGCATGTTGGGCACCATATTCAGATGTTTCAGGGCATGGCCGATCATTTGAACAAAATTCTGGGCCTCTGCTGTCAATATTAAGGAAGTTACTGATCCACTGACTTTTTGGCATGTTCGGCACCATATTCTTATCTTTCAGGCCATGGGCAACCATTTGAACAAAATTCTGGGCCTCTGCTGTCAATATTAAGGAAGTTACAGCGACCTCCACACTACTTTGGTCGTTTACACCATGATCCACTGACTTTTTGGCATGTTGGGCACCATATTCAGATGTTTCAGGGCATGGCCGATCATTTGAACAAAATTCTGGGCCTCTGCTGTCAATATTAAGGAAGTTACTGATCCACTGACTTTTTGGCATGTTCGGCACCATATTCTGATCTTTCAGGCCATGGGCAACCATTTGAACAAAATTCTGGGCCTCTGCGGTCAATATTAAGGAAGTTACAGCAACCTCCACACTACTTTGGTCGTTTACACCATGATCCACTGACTTTTTGGCATGTTGGGCACCATATTCAGATGTTTCAGGGCATGGCCGATCATTTGAACAAAATTCTGGGCCTCTGCTGTCAATATTAAGGAAGTTACTGATCCACTGACTTTTTGGCATGTTGGGCACCATATTCTGATCTTTCAGGCCATGGGCAACCATTTGAACAAAATTCTGGGCCTCTGCTGTCAATATTAAGGAAGTTACAGCAACCTCCACACTACTTTGGTCGTTTACACCATGATCCACTGACTTTTTGGCATGTTGGGCACCATATTCAGATGTTTCAGGGCTTGGGCGATCATTTGAACAAAATTCTGGGCCTCTGCTGTCAATATTAAGGAAGTTACTGATCCACTGACTTTTTGGCATGTTCGGCACCATATTCTGATCTTTCAGGCCATGGGCAACCATTTGAACAAAATTCTGGGCCTCTGCTGTCAATATTAAGGAAGTTACAGCAACCTCCACACTACTTTGGTCGTTTACACCATGATCCACTTACTTTTTGGCATGTTGGGCACCATATTCAGATGTTTCAGGGCATGGCCGATCATTTGAACAAAATTCTGGGCCTCTGCTGTCAATATTAAGGAAGTTACTGATCCACTGGTTTTTTGGCATGTTCGGCACCATATTCTGATCTTTCAGGCCATGGGCAACCATTTGAACAAAATTCTGGGCCTCTGCGGTCAATATTAAGGAAGTTACAGCAACCTCCACACTACTTTGGTCGTTTACACCATGATCCACTGACTTTTTGGCATGTTGGGCACCATATTCAGATGTTTCAGGGCATGGCCGATCATTTGAACAAAATTCTGGGCCTCTGCTGTCAATATTAAGGAAGTTACTGATCCACTGACTTTTTGGCATGTTCGGCACCATATTCTGATCTTTCAGGCCATGGGCAACCATTTGAACAAAATTCTGGGCCTCTGCTGTCAATATTAAGGAAGTTACAGCAACCTCCACACTACTTTGGTCGTTTACACCATGATCCACTGACTTTTTGGCATGTTGGACACCATATTCAGATGTTCTAGGGCATGGGCATTCATTTGAACAAAATTCTGGGCCTCTGCTGTCAATATTAAGGAAGTTACTGATCCACTGACTTTTTGGCATGTTCGGCACCATATTCTGATCTTTCAGGCCATGGGCAACCATTTGAACAAAATTCTGGGCCTCTGCTGTCAATATTAAGGAAGTTACAGCAACCTCCACACTACTTTGGTCGTTTACACCATGATCCACTGACTTTTTGGCATGTTGGGCACCATATTCAGATGTTTCAGGGCATGGCCGATCATTTGAACAAAATTCTGGGCCTCTGCTGTCAATATTAAGGAAGTTACTGATCCACTGACTTTTTGGCATGTTCGGCACCATATTCTGATCTTTCAGGCCATGGGCAACCATTTGAACAAAATTCTGGGCCTCTGCTGTCAATATTAAGGAAGTTACAGCGACCTCCACACTACTTTGGTTGTTTACACCATGATCCACTGACTTTTTGGCATGTTGGGCACCATATTCAGATGTTTCAGGGCATGGCCGATCATTTGAACAAAATTCTGGGCCTCTGCTGTCAATATTAAGGAAGTTACTGATCCACTGACTTTTTGGCATGTTCGGCACCATATTCTGATCTTTCAGGCCATGGGCAACCATTTGAACAAAATTCTGGGCCTCTGCTGTCAATATTAAGGAAGTTACAGCAACCTCCACACTACTTTGGTCGTTTACACCATGATCCACTGACTTTTTGGCATGTTGGGCACCATATTCAGATGTTTCAGGGCATGGCCGATCATTTGAACAAAATTCTGGGCCTCTGCTGTCAATATTAAGGAAGTTACTGATCCACTGACTTTTTGGCATGTTCGGCACCATATTCTTATCTTTCAGGCCATGGGCAACCATTTGAACAAAATTCTGGGCCTCTGCTGTCAATATTAAGGAAGTTACAGCGACCTCCACACTACTTTGGTCGTTTACACCATGATCCACTGACTTTTTGGCATGTTCGGCACCATATTCAGATGTTTCAGGGCATGGCCGATCATTTGAACAAAATTCTGGGCCTCTGCTGTCAATATTAAGGAAGTTACTGATCCACTGACTTTTTGGCATGTTCGGCACCATATTCTGATCTTTCAGGCCATGGGCAACCATTTGAACAAAATTCTGGGCCTCTGCGGTCAATATTAAGGAAGTTACAGCAACCTCCACACTACTTTGGTCGTTTACACCATGATCCACTGACTTTTTGGCATGTTGGGCACCATATTCAGATGTTTCAGGGCATGGCCGATCATTTGAACAAAATTCTGGGCCTCTGCTGTCAATATTAAGGAAGTTACTGATCCACTGACTTTTTGGCATGTTGGGCACCATATTCTGATCTTTCAGGCCATGGGCAACCATTTGAACAAAATTCTGGGCCTCTGCTGTCAATATTAAGGAAGTTACAGCAACCTCCACACTACTTTGGTCGTTTACACCATGATCCACTGACTTTTTGGCATGTTGGGCACCATATTCAGATGTTTCAGGGCTTGGGCGATCATTTGAACAAAATTCTGGGCCTCTGCTGTCAATATTAAGGAAGTTACTGATCCACTGACTTTTTGGCATGTTCGGCACCATATTCTGATCTTTCAGGCCATGGGCAACCATTTGAACAAAATTCTGGGCCTCTGCTGTCAATATTAAGGAAGTTACAGCAACCTCCACACTACTTTGGTCGTTTACACCATGATCCACTGACTTTTTGGCATGTTGGGCACCATATTCAGATGTTTCAGGGCATGGCCGTTCATTTGAACAAAATTCTGGGCCTCTGCTGTCAATATTAAGGAAGTTACTGATCCACTGACTTTTTGGCATGTTCGGCACCATATTCTGATCTTTCAGGCCATGGGCAACCATTTGAACAAAATTCTGGGCCTCTGCTGTCAATATTAAGGAAGTTACAGCAACCTCCACACTACTTTGGTCGTTTACACCATGATCCACTTACTTTTTGGCATGTTGGGCACCATATTCAGATGTTTCAGGGCATGGCCGATCATTTGAACAAAATTCTGGGCCTCTGCTGTCAATATTAAGGAAGTTACTGATCCACTGACTTTTTGGCATGTTCGGCACCATATTCTGATCTTTCAGGCCATGGGCAACCATTTGAACAAAATTCTGGGCCTCTGCTGTCAATATCAAGGAAGTTACAGCAACCTCCACACTACTTTGGTCGTTTACACCATGATCCACTGACTTTATGGCATGTTGGGCACCATATTCAGATGTTTCAGGGCATGGCCGATCATTTGAACAAAATTCTGGGCCTCTGCTGTCAATATTAAGGAAGTTACTGATCAACTGACTTTTTGGCATGTTCGGCACCATATTCAGATGTTTCAGGCCATGGGCAACCATTTGAACAAAATTCTGGGCCTCTGCGGTCAATATTAAGGAAGTTACAGCAACCTCCACACTACTTTGGTCGTTTACACCATGATCCACTGACTTTTTGGCATGTTGGGCACCATATTCAGATGTTTCAGGGCATGGGCAATCATTTGAACAAAATTCTGGGCCTCTGCTGTCAATATTAAGGAAGTTACTGATCCACTGGTTTTTTGGCATGTTCGGCACCATATTCTGATCTTTCAGGCCATGGGCAACCATTTGAAAAAAATTCTGGGCCTCTGCGGTCAATATTAAGGAAGTTACAGCAACCTCCACACTACTTTGGTCGTTTACACCATGATCCACTGACTTTTTGGCATGTTGGGCACCATATTCAGATGTTTCAGGGCATGGCCGATCATTTGAACAAAATTCTGGGCCTCTGCTGTCAATATTAAGGAAGTTACTGATCCACTGACTTTTTGGCATGTTCGGCACCATATTCTGATCTTTCAGGCCATGGGCAACCATTTGAACAAAATTCTGGGCCTCTGCTGTCAATATCAAGGAAGTTACAGCAACCTCCACACTACTTTGGTCGTTTACACCATGATCCACTGACTTTTTGGCATGTTGGACACCATATTCAGATGTTCTAGGGCATGGGCAATCATTTGAACAAAATTCTGGGCCTCTGCTGTCAATATTAAGGAAGTTACTGATCCACTGACTTTTTGGCATGTTCGGCACCATATTCTGATCTTTCAGGCCATGGGCAACCATTTGAACAAAATTCTGGGCCTCTGCTGTCAATATTAAGGAAGTTACAGCAACCTCCACACTACTTTGGTCGTTTACACCATGATCCACTGACTTTTTGGCATGTTGGGCACCATATTCAGATGTTTCAGGGCATGGCCGATCATTTGAACAAAATTCTGGGCCTCTGCTGTCAATATTAAGGAAGTTACTGATCCACTGACTTTTTGGCATGTTCGGCACCATATTTTGATCTTTCAGGCCATGGGCAACCATTTGAACAAAATTCTGGGCCTCTGCTGTCAATATTAAGGAAGTTACAGCGACCTCCACACTACTTTGGTCGTTTACACCATGATCCACTGACTTTTTGGCATGTTGGGCACCATATTCAGATGTTTCAGGGCATGGCCGATCATTTGAACAAAATTCTGGGCCTCTGCTGTCAATATTAAGGAAGTTACTGATCCACTGACTTTTTGGCATGTTCGGCACCATATTCTGATCTTTCAGGCCATGGGCAACCATTTGAACAAAATTCTGGGCCTCTGCTGTCAATATTAAGGAAGTTACAGCAACCTCCACACTACTTTGGTCGTTTACACCATGATCCACTGACTTTTTGGCATGTTGGGCACCATATTCAGATGTTTCAGGGCATGGCCGATCATTTGAACAAAATTCTGGGCCTCTGCTGTCAATATTAAGGAAGTTACTGATCCACTGACTTTTTGGCATGTTCGGCACCATATTCTGATCTTTCAGGCCATGGGCAACCATTTGAACAAAATTCTGGGCCTCTGCTGTCAATATTAAGGAAGTTACAGCGACCTCCACACTACTTTGGTCGTTTACACCATGATCCACTGACTTTTTGGCATGTTGGGCACCATATTCAGATGTTTCAGGGCATGGCCGATCATTTGAACAAAATTCTGGGCCTCTGCTGTCAATATTAAGGAAGTTACTGATCCACTGACTTTTTGGCATGTTCGGCACCATATTCTGATCTTTCAGGCCATGGGCAACCATTTGAACAAAATTCTGGGCCTCTGCTGTCAATATTAAGGAAGTTACAGCAACCTCCACACTACTTTGGTCGTTTACACCATGATCCACTGACTTTTTGGCATGTTGGGCACCATATTCAGATGTTTCAGGGCATGGCCGATCATTTGAACAAAATTCTGGGCCTCTGCTGTCAATATTAAGGAAGTTACTGATCCACTGACTTTTTGGCATGTTCGGCACCATATTCTGATCTTTCAGGCCATGGGCAACCATTTGAACAAAATTCTGGGCCTCTGCTGTCAATATTAAGGAAGTTACAGCAACCTCCACACTACTTTGGTCGTTTACACCATGATCCACTGACTTTTTGGCATGTTGGGCACCATATTCAGATGTTTCAGGGCATGGCCGATCATTTGAACAAAATTCTGGGCCTCTGCTGTCAATATTAAGGAAGTTACTGATCAACTGACTTTTTGGCATGTTCGGCACCATATTCAGATGTTTCAGGCCATGGGCAACCATTTGAACAAAATTCTGGGCCTCTGCGGTCAATATTAAGGAAGTTACAGCAACCTCCACACTACTTTGGTCGTTTACACCATGATCCACTGACTTTTTGGCATGTTGGGCACCATATTCAGATGTTTCAGGGCATGGGCAATCATTTGAACAAAATTCTGGGCCTCTGCTGTCAATATTAAGGAAGCTACTGATCCACTGGTTTTTTGGCATGTTCGGCACCATATTCTGATCTTTCAGGCCATGGGCAACCATTTGAACAAAATTCTGGGCCTCTGCAGTCAATATTAAGGAAGTTACAGCAACCTCCACACTACTTTGGTCGTTTACACCATGATCCACTGACTTTTTGGCATGTTGGGCACCATATTCAGATGTTTCAGGGCATGGCCGATCATTTGAACAAAATTCTGGGCCTCTGCTGTCAATATTAAGGAAGTTACTGATCCCCTGACTTTTTGGCATGTTCGGCACCATATTCTGATCTTTCAGGCCATGGGCAACCATTTGAACAAAATTCTGGGCCTCTGCTGTCAATATCAAGGAAGTTACAGCAACCTCCACACTACTTTGGTCGTTTACACCATGATCCACTGACTTTTTGGCATGTTGGACACCATATTCAGATGTTCTAGGGCATGGGCAATCATTTGAACAAAATTCTGGGCCTCTGCTGTCAATATTAAGGAAGTTACTGATCCACTGACTTTTTGGCATGTTCGGCACCATATTCTGATCTTTCAGGCCATGGGCAACCATTTGAACAAAATTCTGGGCCTCTGCTGTCAATATTAAGGAAGTTACAGCAACCTCCACACTACTTTGGTCGTTTACACCATGATCCACTGACTTTTTGGCATGTTGGGCACCATATTCAGATGTTTCAGGGCATGGCCGATCATTTGAACAAAATTCTGGGCCTCTGCTGTCAATATTAAGGAAGTTACTGATCCACTGACTTTTTGGCATGTTCGGCACCATATTCTGATCTTTCAGGCCATGGGCAACCATTTGAACAAAATTCTGGGCCTCTGCTGTCAATATTAAGGAAGTTACAGCGACCTCCACACTACTTTGGTCGTTTACACCATGATCCACTGACTTTTTGGCATGTTGGGCACCATATTCAGATGTTTCAGGGCATGGCCGATCATTTGAACAAAATTCTGGGCCTCTGCTGTCAATATTAAGGAAGTTACTGATCCACTGACTTTTTGGCATGTTCGGCACCATATTCTGATCTTTCAGGCCATGGGCAACCATTTGAACAAAATTCTGGGCCTCTGCTGTCAATATTAAGGAAGTTACAGCAACCTCCACACTACTCTGGTCGTTTACACCATGATCCACTGACTTTTTGGCATGTTGGGCACCATATTCAGATGTTTCAGGGCATGGCCGATCATTTGAACAAAATTCTGGGCCTCTGCTGTCAATATTAAGGAAGTTACTGATCCACTGACTTTTTGGCATGTTCGGCACCATATTCTGATCTTTCAGGCCATGGGCAACCATTTGAACAAAATTCTGGGCCTCTGCTGTCAATATTAAGGAAGTTACAGCAACCTCCACACTACTTTGGTCGTTTACACCATGATCCACTTACTTTTTGGCATGTTGGGCACCATATTCAGATGTTTCAGGGCATGGCCGATCATTTGAACAAAATTCTGGGCCTCTGCTGTCAATATTAAGGAAGTTACTGATCCACTGACTTTTTGGCATGTTCGGCACCATATTCTGATCTTTCAGGCCATGGGCAACCATTTGAACAAAATTCTGGGCCTCTGCTGTCAATATTAAGGAAGTTACAGCAACCTCCACACTACTTTGGTCGTTTACACCATGATCCACTGACTTTATGGCATGTTGGGCACCATATTCAGATGTTTCAGGGCATGGCCGATCATTTGAACAAAATTCTGGGCCTCTGCTGTCAATATTAAGGAAGTTACTGATCAACTGACTTTTTGGCATGTTCGGCACCATATTGTGATGTTTCAGGCCATGGGCAACCATTTGAACAAAATTCTGGGCATCTGCGGTCAATATTAAGGAAGTTACAGCAACCTCCACACTACTTTGGTCGTTTACACCATGATCCACTGACTTTTTGGCATGTTGGGCACCATATTCAGATGTTTCAGGGCATGGGCAATCATTTGAACAAAATTCTGGGCCTCTGCTGTCAATATTAAGGAAGTTACTGATCCACTGGTTTTTTGGCATGTTCGGCACCATATTCTGATCTTTCAGGCCATGGTCAACCATTTGAACAAAATTCTGGGCCTCTGCGGTCAATATTAAGGAAGTTACAGCAACCTCCACACTACTTTGGTCGTTTACACCATGATCCACTGACTTTTTGGCATGTTGGACACCATATTCAGATGTTCTAGGGCATGGGCAATCATTTGAACAAAATTCTGGGCCTCTGCTGTCAATATTAAGGAAGTTACTGATCCACTGACTTTTTGGCATGTTCCGCACCATATTCTGATCTTTCAGGCCATGGGCAACCATTTGAACAAAATTCTGGGCCTCTGCGGTCAATATTAAGGAAGTTACAGCAACCTCCACACTACTTTGGTCGTTTACACCATGATCCACTGACTTTTTGGCATGTTGGGCACCATATTCAGATGTTTCAGGGCATGGCCGATCATTTGAACAAAATTCTGGGCCTCTGCTGTCAATATTAAGGAAGTTACTGATCCACTGACTTTTTGGCATGTTCGGCACCATATTCTGATCTTTCAGGCCATGGGCAACCATTTGAACAAAATTCTGGGCCTCTGCGGTCAATATTAAGGAAGTTACAGCAACCTCCACACTACTTTGGTCGTTTACACCATGATCCACTGACTTTTTGGCATGTTGGGCACCATATTCAGATGTTTCAGGGCATGGCCGATCATTTGAACAAAATTCTGGGCCTCTGCTGTCAATATTAAGGAAGTTACTGATCCACTGACTTTTTGGCATGTTCGGCACCATATTCTGATCTTTCAGGCCATGGGCAACCATTTGAACAAAATTCTGGGCCTCTGCTGTCAATATTAAGGAAGTTACAGCGACCTCCACACTACTTTGGTCGTTTACACCATGATCCACTGACTTTTTGGCATGTTGGGCACCATATTCAGATGTTTCAGGGCATGGGCAATCATTTGAACAAAATTCTGGGCCCCTGCTGTCAATATTAAGGAAGTTACTGATCCACTGACTTTTTGGCATGTTCGGCACCATATTCTGATCTTTCAGGCCATGGGCAACCATTTGAACAAAATTCTGGGCCTCTGCTGTCAATATTAAGGAAGTTACAGCAACCTCCACACTACTTTGGTCGTTTACACCATGATCCACTGACTTTTTGGCATGTTGGGCACCATATTCAGATGTTTCAGGGCATGGCCGTTCATTTGAACAAAATTCTGGGCCTCTGCTGTCAATATTAAGGAAGTTACTGATCCACTGACTTTTTGGCATGTTCGGCACCATATTCTGATCTTTCAGGCCATGGGCAACCATTTGAACAAAATTCTGGGCCTCTGCTGTCAATATTAAGGAAGTTACAGCAACCTCCACACTACTTTGGTCGTTTACACCATGATCCACTTACTTTTTGGCATGTTGGGCACCATATTCAGATGTTTCAGGGCATGGCCGATCATTTGAACAAAATTCTGGGCCTCTGCTGTCAATATTAAGGAAGTTACTGATCCACTGACTTTTTGGCATGTTCGGCACCATATTCTGATCTTTCAGGCCATGGGCAACCATTTGAACAAAATTCTGGGCCTCTGCTGTCAATATCAAGGAAGTTACAGCAACCTCCACACTACTTTGGTCGTTTACACCATGATCCACTGACTTTATGGCATGTTGGGCACCATATTCAGATGTTTCAGGGCATGGCCGATCATTTGAACAAAATTCTGGGCCTCTGCTGTCAATATTAAGGAAGTTACTGATCAACTGACTTTTTGGCATGTTCGGCACCATATTCAGATGTTTCAGGCCATGGGCAACCATTTGAACAAAATTCTGGGCCTCTGCGGTCAATATTAAGGAAGTTACAGCAACCTCCACACTACTTTGGTCGTTTACACCATGATCCACTGACTTTTTGGCATGTTGGGCACCATATTCAGATGTTTCAGGGCATGGGCAATCATTTGAACAAAATTCTGGGCCTCTGCTGTCAATATTAAGGAAGTTACTGATCCACTGACTTTTTGGCATGTTCGGCACCATATTCTGATCTTTCAGGCCATGGGCAACCATTTGAACAAAATTCTGGGCCTCTGCTGTCAATATTAAGGAAGTTACAGCAACCTCCACACTACTTTGGTCGTTTACACCATGATCCACTTACTTTTTGGCATGTTGGGCACCATATTCAGATGTTTCAGGGCATGGCCGATCATTTGAACAAAATTCTGGGCCTCTGCTGTCAATATTAAGGAAGTTACTGATCCACTGACTTTTTGGCATGTTCGGCACCATATTCTGATCTTTCAGGCCATGGGCAACCATTTGAACAAAATTCTGGGCCTCTGCTGTCAATATCAAGGAAGTTACAGCAACCTCCACACTACTTTGGTCGTTTACACCATGATCCACTGACTTTATGGCATGTTGGGCACCATATTCAGATGTTTCAGGGCATGGCCGATCATTTGAACAAAATTCTGGGCCTCTGCTGTCAATATTAAGGAAGTTACTGATCAACTGACTTTTTGGCATGTTCGGCACCATATTCAGATGTTTCAGGCCATGGGCAACCATTTGAACAAAATTCTGGGCCTCTGCGGTCAATATTAAGGAAGTTACAGCAACCTCCACACTACTTTGGTCGTTTACACCATGATCCACTGACTTTTTGGCATGTTGGGCACCATATTCAGATGTTTCAGGGCATGGGCAATCATTTGAACAAAATTCTGGGCCTCTGCTGTCAATATTAAGGAAGTTACTGATCCACTGGTTTTTTGGCATGTTCGGCACCATATTCTGATCTTTCAGGCCATGGGCAACCATTTGAACAAAATTCTGGGCCTCTGCGGTCAATATTAAGGAAGTTACAGCAACCTCCACACTACTTTGGTCGTTTACACCATGATCCACTGACTTTTTGGCATGTTGGGCACCATATTCAGATGTTTCAGGGCATGGCCGATCATTTGAACAAAATTCTGGGCCTCTGCTGTCAATATTAAGGAAGTTACTGATCCACTGACTTTTTGGCATGTTCGGCACCATATTCTGATCTTTCAGGCCATGGGCAACCATTTGAACAAAATTCTGGGCCTCTGCTGTCAATATCAAGGAAGTTACAGCAACCTCCACACTACTTTGGTCGTTTACACCATGATCCACTGACTTTTTGGCATGTTGGACACCATATTCAGATGTTCTAGGGCATGGGCAATCATTTGAACAAAATTCTGGGCCTCTGCTGTCAATATTAAGGAAGTTACTGATCCACTGACTTTTTGGCATGTTCGGCCCCATATTCTGATCTTTCAGGCCATGGGCAACCATTTGAACAAAATTCTGGGCCTCTGCTGTCAATATCAAGGAAGTTACAGCAACCTCCACACTACTTTGGTCGTTTACACCATGATCCACTGACTTTTTGGCATGTTGGACACCATATTCAGATGTTCTAGGGCATGGGCAATCATTTGAACAAAATTCTGGGCCTCTGCTGTCAATATTAAGGAAGTTACTGATCCACTGACTTTTTGGCATGTTCGGCACCATATTCTGATCTTTCAGGCCATGGGCAACCATTTGAACAAAATTCTGGGCCTCTGCTGTCAATATTAAGGAAGTTACAGCAACCTCCACACTACTTTGGTCGTTTACACCATGATCCACTGACTTTTTGGCATGTTGGGCACCATATTCAGATGTTTCAGGGCATGGCCGATCATTTGAACAAAATTCTGGGCCTCTGCTGTCAATATTAAGGAAGTTACTGATCCACTGACTTTTTGGCATGTTCGGCACCATATTCTGATCTTTCAGGCCATGGGCAACCATTTGAACAAAATTCTGGGCCTCTGCTGTCAATATTAAGGAAGTTACAGCGACCTCCACACTACTTTGGTCGTTTACACCATGATCCACTGACTTTTTGGCATGTTGGGCACCATATTCAGATGTTTCAGGGCATGGCCGATCATTTGAACAAAATTCTGGGCCTCTGCTGTCAATATTAAGGAAGTTACTGATCCACTGACTTTTTGGCATGTTCGGCACCATATTCTGATCTTTCAGGCCATGGGCAACCATTTGAACAAAATTCTGGGCCTCTGCTGTCAATATTAAGGAAGTTACAGCAACCTCCACACTACTCTGGTCGTTTACACCATGATCCACTGACTTTTTGGCATGTTGGGCACCATATTCAGATGTTTCAGGGCATGGCCGATCATTTGAACAAAATTCTGGGCCTCTGCTGTCAATATTAAGGAAGTTACTGATCCACTGACTTTTTGGCATGTTCGGCACCATATTCTGATCTTTCAGGCCATGGGCAACCATTTGAACTAAATTCTGGGCCTCTGCTGTCAATATTAAGGAAGTTACAGCAACCTCCACACTACTTTGGTCGTTTACACCATGATCCACTTACTTTTTGGCATGTTGGGCACCATATTCAGATGTTTCAGGGCATGGCCGATCATTTGAACAAAATTCTGGGCCTCTGCTGTCAATATTAAGGAAGTTACTGATCCACTGACTTTTTGGCATGTTCGGCACCATATTCTGATCTTTCAGGCCATGGGCAACCATTTGAACAAAATTCTGGGCCTCTGCTGTCAATATTAAGGAAGTTACAGCAACCTCCACACTACTTTGGTCGTTTACACCATGATCCACTGACTTTATGGCATGTTGGGCACCATATTCAGATGTTTCAGGGCATGGCCGATCATTTGAACAAAATTCTGGGCCTCTGCTGTCAATATTAAGGAAGTTACTGATCAACTGACTTTTTGGCATGTTCGGCACCATATTGTGATGTTTCAGGCCATGGGCAACCATTTGAACAAAATTCTGGGCCTCTGCGGTCAATATTAAGGAAGTTACAGCAACCTCCACACTACTTTGGTCGTTTACACCATGATCCACTGACTTTTTGGCATGTTGGGCACCATATTCAGATGTTTCAGGGCATGGGCAATCATTTGAACAAAATTCTGGGCCTCTGCTGTCAATATTAAGGAAGTTACTGATCCACTGGTTTTTTGGCATGTTCGGCACCATATTCTGATCTTTCAGGCCATGGTCAACCATTTGAACAAAATTCTGGGCCTCTGCGGTCAATATTAAGGAAGTTACAGCAACCTCCACACTACTTTGGTCGTTTACACCATGATCCACTGACTTTTTGGCATGTTGGGCACCATATTCAGATGTTTCAGGGCATGGCCGATCATTTGAACAAAATTCTGGGCCTCTGCTGTCAATATTAAGGAAGTTACTGATCCACTGGTTTTTTGGCATGTTCGGCACCATATTCTGATCTTTCAGGCCATGGGCAACCATTTGAACAAAATTCTGGGCCTCTGCGGTCAATATTAAGGAAGTTACAGCAACCTCCACACTACTTTGGTCGTTTACACCATGATCCACTGACTTTTTGGCATGTTGGGCACCATATTCAGATGTTTCAGGGCATGGCCGATCATTTGAACAAAATTCTGGGCCTCTGCTGTCAATATTAAGGAAGTTACTGATCCACTGACTTTTTGGCATGTTCGGCACCATATTCTGATCTTTCAGGCCATGGGCAACCATTTGAACAAAATTCTGGGCCTCTGCTGTCAATATTAAGGAAGTTACAGCGACCTCCACACTACTTTGGTCGTTTACACCATGATCCACTGACTTTTTGGCATGTTGGGCACCATATTCAGATGTTTCAGGGCATGGGCAATCATTTGAACAAAATTCTGGGCCCCTGCTGTCAATATTAAGGAAGTTACTGATCCACTGACTTTTTGGCATGTTCGGCACCATATTCTGATCTTTCAGGCCATGGGCAACCATTTGAACAAAATTCTGGGCCTCTGCTGTCAATATTAAGGAAGTTACAGCAACCTCCACACTACTTTGGTCGTTTACACCATGATCCACTGACTTTTTGGCATGTTGGGCACCATATTCAGATGTTTCAGGGCATGGCCGATCATTTGAACAAAATTCTGGGCCTCTGCTGTCAATATTAAGGAAGTTACTGATCCACTGACTTTTTGGCATGTTCGGCACCATATTCTGATCTTTCAGGCCATGGGCAACCATTTGAACAAAATTCTGGGCCTCTGCTGTCAATATTAAGGAAGTTACAGCAACCTCCACACTACTTTGGTCGTTTACACCATGATCCACTGACTTTTTGGCATGTTGGGCACCATATTCAGATGTTTCAGGGCATGGCCGATCATTTGAACAAAATTCTGGGCCTCTGCTGTCAATATTAAGGAAGTTACTGATCAACTGACTTTTTGGCATGTTCGGCACCATATTCAGATGTTACAGGCCATGGGCAACCATTTGAACAAAATTCTGGGCCTCTGCGGTCAATATTAAGGAAGTTACAGCAACCTCCACACTACTTTGGTCGTTTACACCATGATCCACTGACTTTTTGGCATGTTGGGCACCATATTCAGATGTTTCAGGGCATGGGCAATCATTTGAACAAAATTCTGGGCCTCTGCTGTCAATATTAAGGAAGTTACTGATCCACTGGTTTTTTGGCATGTTCGGCACCATATTCTGATCTTTCAGGCCATGGGCAACCATTTGAACAAAATTCTGGGCCTCTGCGGTCAATATTAAGGAAGTTACAGCAACCTCCACACTACTTTGGTCGTTTACACCATGATCCACTGACTTTTTGGCATGTTGGGCACCATATTCAGATGTTTCAGGGCATGGCCGATCATTTGAACAAAATTCTGGGCCTCTGCTGTCAATATTAAGGAAGTTACTGATCCACTGACTTTTTGGCATGTTCGGCACCATATTCTGATCTTTCAGGCCATGGGCAACCATTTGAACAAAATTCTGGGCCTCTGCTGTCAATATCAAGGAAGTTACAGCAACCTCCACACTACTTTGGTCGTTTACACCATGATCCACTGACTTTTTGGCATGTTGGACACCATATTCAGATGTTCTAGGGCATGGGCAATCATTTGAACAAAATTCTGGGCCTCTGCTGTCAATATTAAGGAAGTTACTGATCCACTGACTTTTTGGCATGTTCGGCACCATATTCTGATCTTTCAGGCCATGGGCAACCATTTGAACAAAATTCTGGGCCTCTGCTGTCAATATTAAGGAAGTTACAGCAACCTCCACACTACTTTGGTCGTTTACACCATGATCCACTGACTTTTTGGCATGTTGGGCACCATATTCAGATGTTTCAGGGCATGGCCGATCATTTGAACAAAATTCTGGGCCTCTGCTGTCAATATTAAGGAAGTTACTGATCCACTGACTTTTTGGCATGTTCGGCACCATATTCTGATCTTTCAGGCCATGGGCAACCATTTGAACAAAATTCTGGGCCTCTGCTGTCAATATTAAGGAAGTTACAGCGACCTCCACACTACTTTGGTCGTTTACACCATGATCCACTGACTTTTTGGCATGTTGGGCACCATATTCAGATGTTTCAGGGCATGGCCGATCATTTGAACAAAATTCTGGGCCTCTGCTGTCAATATTAAGGAAGTTACTGATCCACTGACTTTTTGGCATGTTCGGCACCATATTCTGATCTTTCAGGCCATGGGCAACCATTTGAACAAAATTCTGGGCCTCTGCTGTCAATATTAAGGAAGTTACAGCAACCTCCACACTACTCTGGTCGTTTACACCATGATCCACTGACTTTTTGGCATGTTGGGCACCATATTCAGATGTTTCAGGGCATGGGCAATCATTTGAACAAAATTCTGGGCCTCTGCTGTCAATATTAAGGAAGTTACTGATCCACTGACTTTTTGGCATGTTCGGCACCATATTCTGATCTTTCAGGCCATGGGCAACCATTTGAACAAAATTCTGGGCCTCTGCTGTCAATATTAAGGAAGTTACAGCAACCTCCACACTACTTTGGTCGTTTACACCATGATCCACTTACTTTTTGGCATGTTGGGCACCATATTCAGATGTTTCAGGGCATGGCCGATCATTTGAACAAAATTCTGGGCCTCTGCTGTCAATATTAAGGAAGTTACTGATCCACTGACTTTTTGGCATGTTCGGCACCATATTCTGATCTTTCAGGCCATGGGCAACCATTTGAACAAAATTCTGGGCCTCTGCTGTCAATATTAAGGAAGTTACAGCAACCTCCACACTACTTTGGTCGTTTACACCATGATCCACTGACTTTATGGCATGTTGGGCACCATATTCAGATGTTTCAGGGCATGGCCGATCATTTGAACAAAATTCTGGGCCTCTGCTGTCAATATTAAGGAAGTTACTGATCAACTGACTTTTTGGCATGTTCGGCACCATATTCAGATGTTTCAGGCCATGGGCAACCATTTGAACAAAATTCTGGGCCTCTGCGGTCAATATTAAGGAAGTTACAGCAACCTCCACACTACTTTGGTCATTTACACCATGATCCACTGACTTTTTGGCATGTTGGGCACCATATTCAGATGTTTCAGGGCATGGGCAATCATTTGAACAAAATTCTGGGCCTCTGCTGTCAATATTAAGGAAGTTACTGATCCACTGGTTTTTTGGCATGTTCGGCACCATATTCTGATCTTTCAGGCCATGGGCAACCATTTGAACAAAATTCTGGGCCTCTGCGGTCAATATTAAGGAAGTTACAGCAACCTCCACACTACTTTGGTCGTTTACACCATGATCCACTGACTTTTTGGCATGTTGGGCACCATATTCAGATGTTTCAGGGCATGGTCGATCATTTGAACAAAATTCTGGGCCTCTGCTGTCAATATTAAGGAAGTTACTGATCCACTGACTTTTTGGCATGTTCGGCACCATATTCTGATCTTTCAGGCCATGGGCAACCATTTGAACAAAATTCTGGGCCTCTGCTGTCAATATCAAGGAAGTTACAGCAACCTCCACACTACTTTGGTCGTTTACACCATGATCCACTGACTTTTTGGCATGTTGGACACCATATTCAGATGTTCTAGGGCATGGGCAATCATTTGAACAAAATTCTGGGCCTCTGCTGTCAATATTAAGGAAGTTACTGATCCACTGACTTTTTGGCATGTTCGGCACCATATTCTGATCTTTCAGGCCATGGGCAACCATTTGAACAAAATTCTGGGCCTCTGCTGTCAATATTAAGGAAGTTACAGCAACCTCCACACTACTTTGGTCGTTTACACCATGATCCACTGACTTTTTGGCATGTTGGGCACCATATTCAGATGTTTCAGGGCATGGCCGATCATTTGAACAAAATTCTGGGCCTCTGCTGTCAATATTAAGGAAGTTACTGATCCACTGACTTTTTGGCATGTTCGGCACCATATTCTGATCTTTCAGGCCATGGGCAACCATTTGAACAAAATTCTGGGCCTCTGCGGTCAATATTAAGGAAGTTACAGCGACCTCCACACTACTTTGGTCGTTTACACCATGATCCACTGACTTTTTGGCATGTTGGGCACCATATTCAGATGTTTCAGGGCATGGCCGATCATTTGAACAAAATTCTGGGCCTCTGCTGTCAATATTAAGGAAGTTACTGATCCACTGACTTTTTGGCATGTTCGGCACCATATTCTGATCTTTCAGGCCATGGGCAACCATTTGAACAAAATTCTGGGCCTCTGCTGTCAATATTAAGGAAGTTACAGCAACCTCCACACTACTTTGGTCGTTTACACCATGATCCACTGACTTTTTGGCATGTTGGGCACCATATTCAGATGTTTCAGGGCATGGCCGATCATTTGAACAAAATTCTGGGCCTCTGCTGTCAATATTAAGGAAGTTACTGATCCACTGACTTTTTGGCATGTTCGGCACCATATTCTGATCTTTCAGGCCATGGGCAACCATTTGAACAAAATTCTGGGCCTCTGCTGTCAATATCAAGGAAGTTACAGCAACCTCCACACTACTTTGGTCGTTTACACCATGATCCACTGACGTTTTGGCATGTTGGACACCATATTCAGATGTTCTAGGGCATGGGCAATCATTTGAACAAAATTCTGGGCCTCTGCTGTCAATATTAAGGAAGTTACTGATCCACTGACTTTTTGGCATGTTCGGCACCATATTCTGATCTTTCAGGCCATGGGCAACCATTTGAACAAAATTCTGGGCCTCTGCTGTCAATATTAAGGAAGTTACAGCAACCTCCACACTACTTTGGTCGTTTACACCATGATCCACTGACTTTTTGGCATGTTGGGCACCATATTCAGATGTTTCAGGGCATGGCCGATCATTTGAACAAAATTCTGGGCCTCTGCTGTCAATATTAAGGAAGTTACTGATCCACTGACTTTTTGGCATGTTCGGCACCATATTCTGATCTTTCAGGCCATGGGCAACCATTTGAACAAAATTCTGGGCCTCTGCTGTCAATATTAAGGAAGTTACAGCGACCTCCACACTACTTTGGTCGTTTACACCATGATCCACTGACTTTTTGGCATGTTGGGCACCATATTCAGATGTTTCAGGGCATGGCCGATCATTTGAACAAAATTCTGGGCCTCTGCTGTCAATATTAAGGAAGTTACTGATCCACTGACTTTTTGGCATGTTCGGCACCATATTCTGATCTTTCAGGCCATGGGCAACCATTTGAACAAAATTCTGGGCCTCTGCGGTCAATATTAAGGAAGTTACAGCGACCTCCACACTACTTTGGTCGTTTACACCATGATCCACTGACTTTTTGGCATGTTGGGCACCATATTCAGATGTTTCAGGGCATGGCCGATCATTTGAACAAAATTCTGGGCCTCTGCTGTCAATATTAAGGAAGTTACTGATCCACTGACTTTTTGGCATGTTCGGCACCATATTCAGACCTTTCAGGCCATGGGCAACCATTTGAACAAAATTCTGGGCCTCTGCTGTCAATATTAAGGAAGTTACAGCAACCTCCACACTACTTTGGTCGTTTACACCATGATCCACTGACTTTTTGGCATGTTGGGCACCATATTCAGATGTTTCAGGGCATGGCCGATCATTTGAACAAAATTCTGGGCCTCTGCTGTCAATATTAAGGAAGTTACTGATCCACTGACTTTTTGGCATGTTCGGCACCATATTCTGATCTTTCAGGCCATGGGCAACCATTTGAACAAAATTCTGGGCCTCTGCTGTCAATATCAAGGAAGTTACAGCAACCTCCACACTACTTTGGTCGTTTACACCATGATCCACTGACTTTTTGGCATGTTGGACACCATATTCAGATGTTCTAGGGCATGGGCAATCATTTGAACAAAATTCTGGGCCTCTGCTGTCAATATTAAGGAAGTTACTGATCCACTGACTTTTTGGCATGTTCGGCACCATATTCTGATCTTTCAGGCCATGGGCAACCATTTGAACAAAATTCTGGGCCTCTGCTGTCAATATTAAGGAAGTTACAGCAACCTCCACACTACTTTGGTCGTTTACACCATGATCCACTGACTTTTTGGCATGTTGGGCACTATATTCAGATGTTTCAGGGCATGGCCGATCATTTGAACAAAATTCTGGGCCTCTGCTGTCAATATTAAGGAAGTTACTGATCCACTGACTTTTTGGCATGTTCGGCACCATATTCTGATCTTTCAGGCCATGGGCAACCATTTGAACAAAATTCTGGGCCTCTGCTGTCAATATTAAGGAAGTTACAGCGACCTCCACACTACTTTGGTCGTTTACACCATGATTCACTGACTTTTTGGCATGTTGGGCACCATATTCAGATGTTTCAGGGCATGGCCGATCATTTGAACAAAATTCTGGGCCTCTGCTGTCAATATTAAGGAAGTTACTGATCCACTGACTTTTTGGCATGTTCGGCACCATATTCTGATCTTTCAGGCCATGGGCAACCATTTGAACAAAATTCTGGGAAGTTACTGATCCACTGACTTTTTGGCATGTTCGGCACCATATTCTGATCTTTCAGGCCATGGGCAACCATTTGAACAAAATTCTGGGCCTCTGCTGTCAATATTAAGGAAGTTACAGCGACCTCCACACTACTTTGGTCGTTTACACCATGATCCACTGACTTTTTGGCATGTTGGGCACCATATTCAGATGTTTCAAGGCATGGCCGATCATTTGAACAAAATTCTGGGCCTCTGCTGTCAATATTAAGGAAGTTACTGATCCACTGACTTTTTGGCATGTTGGGCACCATATTCAGATGTTTCAGGGCATGGCCGATCATTTGAACAAAATTCTGGGCCTCTGCTGTCAATATTAAGGAAGTTACAGCAACCTCCACACTACTTTGGTCGTTTACACCATGATCCACTGACTTTTAAGCATGTTGGGCACCATATTCAGATGTTTCAGGGCATGGGCAATCATTTGAACAAAATTCTGGGCCTCTGCTGTCAATATTAAGGAAGTTACTGATCCACTGGTTTTTTGGCATGTTCGGCACCATATTCTGATCTTTCAGGCCATTGGCAACCATTTGAACAAAATTCTGGGCCTCTGCGGTCAATATTAAGGAAGTTACAGCAACCTCCACACTACTTTGGTCGTTTACACCATGATCCACTGACTTTTTGGCATGTTGGGCACCATATTCAGATGTTTCAGGGCATGGCCGATCATTTGAACAAAATTCTGGGCCTCTGCTGTCAATATTAAGGAAGTTACTGATCCACTGACTTTTTGGCATGTTCGGCACCATATTCTGATCTTTCAGGCCATGGGCAACCATTTGAACAAAATTCTGGGCCTCTGCTGTCAATATTAAGGAAGTTACAGCAACCTCCACACTACTTTGGTCGTTTACACCATGATCCACTGACTTTTTGGCATGTTGGGCACCATATTCAGATGTTTCAGGGCATGGCCGATCATTTGAACAAAATTCTGGGCCTCTGCTGTCAATATTAAGGAAGTTACTGATCCACTGACTTTTTGGCATGTTCGGCACCATATTCAGACCTTTCAGGCCATGGGCAACCATTTGAACAAAATTCTGGGCCTCTGCTGTCAATATTAAGGAAGTTACAGCAACCTCCACACTACTTTGGTCGTTTACACCATGATCCACTGACTTTTTGGCATGTTGGGCACCATATTCAGATGTTTCAGGGCATGGCCGATCATTTGAACAAAATTCTGGGCCTCTGCTGTCAATATTAAGGAAGTTACTGATCCACTGACTTTTTGGCATGTTCGGCACCATATTCTGATCTTTCAGGCCATGGGCAACCATTTGAACAAAATTCTGGGCCTCTGCTGTCAATATCAAGGAAGTTACAGCAACCTCCACACTACTTTGGTCGTTTACACCATGATCCACTGACTTTTTGGCATGTTGGACACCATATTCAGATGTTCTAGGGCATGGGCAATCATTTGAACAAAATTCTGGGCCTCTGCTGTCAATATTAAGGAAGTTACTGATCCACTGACTTTTTGGCATGTTCGGCACCATATTCTGATCTTTCAGGCCATGGGCAACCATTTGAACAAAATTCTGGGCCTCTGCTGTCAATATTAAGGAAGTTACAGCAACCTCCACACTACTTTGGTCGTTTACACCATGATCCACTGACTTTTTGGCATGTTGGGCACCATATTCAGATGTTTCAGGGCATGGCCGATCATTTGAACAAAATTCTGGGCCTCTGCTGTCAATATTAAGGAAGTTACTGATCCACTGACTTTTTGGCATGTTCGGCACCATATTCTGATCTTTCAGGCCATGGGCAACCATTTGAACAAAATTCTGGGAAGTTACTGATCCACTGACTTTTTGGCATGTTCGGCACCATATTCTGATCTTTCAGGCCATGGGCAACCATTTGAACAAAATTCTGGGCCTCTGCTGTCAATATTAAGGAAGTTACAGCGACCTCCACACTACTTTGGTCGTTTACACCATGATCCACTGACTTTTTGGCATGTTGGGCACCATATTCAGATGTTTCAAGGCATGGCCGATCATTTGAACAAAATTCTGGGCCTCTGCTGTCAATATTAAGGAAGTTACTGATCCACTGACTTTTTGGCATGTTGGGCACCATATTCAGATGTTTCAGGGCATGGCCGATCATTTGAACAAAATTCTGGGCCTCTGCTGTCAATATTAAGGAAGTTACAGCGACCTCCACACTACTTTGGTTGTTTACACCATGATCCACTGACTTTTTGGCATGTTGGGCACCATATTCAGATGTTTCAGGGCATGGCCGATCATTTGAACAAAATTCTGGGCCTCTGCTGTCAATATTAAGGAAGTTACTGATCCACTGACTTTTTGGCATGTTCGGCACCATATTCTGATCTTTCAGGCCATGGGCAACCATTTGAACAAAATTCTGGGCCTCTGCTGTCAATATTAAGGAAGTTACAGCAACCTCCACACTACTTTGGTCGTTTACACCATGATCCACTGACTTTTTGGCATGTTGGGCACCATATTCAGATGTTTCAGGGCATGGCCGATCATTTGAACAAAATTCTGGGCCTCTGCTGTCAATATTAAGGAAGTTACTGATCCACTGACTTTTTGGCATGTTCGGCACCATATTCTGATCTTTCAGGCCATGGGCAACCATTTGAACAAAATTCTGGGCCTCTGCGGTCAATATTAAGGAAGTTACAGCGACCTCCACACTACTTTGGTCGTTTACACCATGATCCACTGACTTTTTGGCATGTTGGGCACCATATTCAGATGTTTCAGGGCATGGCCGATCATTTGAACAAAATTCTGGGCCTCTGCTGTCAATATTAAGGAAGTTACTGATCCACTGACTTTTTGGCATGTTCGGCACCATATTCTGATCTTTCAGGCCATGGGCAACCATTTGAACAAAATTCTGGGCCTCTGCTGTCAATATTAAGGAAGTTACAGCAACCTCCACACTACTTTGGTCGTTTACACCATGATCCACTGACTTTTTGGCATGTTGGGCACCATATTCAGATGTTTCAGGGCATGGCCGATCATTTGAACAAAATTCTGGGCCTCTGCTGTCAATATTAAGGAAGTTACTGATCCACTGACTTTTTGGCATGTTCGGCACCATATTCTGATCTTTCAGGCCATGGGCAACCATTTGAACAAAATTCTGGGCCTCTGCTGTCAATATCAAGGAAGTTACAGCAACCTCCACACTACTTTGGTCGTTTACACCATGATCCACTGACTTTTTGGCATGTTGGACACCATATTCAGATGTTCTAGGGCATGGGCAATCATTTGAACAAAATTCTGGGCCTCTGCTGTCAATATTAAGGAAGTTACTGATCCACTGACTTTTTGGCATGTTCGGCACCATATTCTGATCTTTCAGGCCATGGGCAACCATTTGAACAAAATTCTGGGCCTCTGCTGTCAATATTAAGGAAGTTACAGCAACCTCCACACTACTTTGGTCGTTTACACCATGATCCACTGACTTTTTGGCATGTTGGGCACCATATTCAGATGTTTCAGGGCATGGCCGATCATTTGAACAAAATTCTGGGCCTCTGCTGTCAATATTAAGGAAGTTACTGATCCACTGACTTTTTGGCATGTTCGGCACCATATTCTGATCTTTCAGGCCATGGGCAACCATTTGAACAAAATTCTGGGCCTCTGCTGTCAATATTAAGGAAGTTACAGCGACCTCCACACTACTTTGGTCGTTTACACCATGATCCACTGACTTTTTGGCATGTTGGGCACCATATTCAGATGTTTCAGGGCATGGCCGATCATTTGAACAAAATTCTGGGCCTCTGCTGTCAATATTAAGGAAGTTACTGATCCACTGACTTTTTGGCATGTTCGGCACCATATTCTGATCTTTCAGGCCATGGGCAACCATTTGAACAAAATTCTGGGCCTCTGCGGTCAATATTAAGGAAGTTACAGCGACCTCCACACTACTTTGGTCGTTTACACCATGATCCACTGACTTTTTGGCATGTTGGGCACCATATTCAGATGTTTCAGGGCATGGCCGATCATTTGAACAAAATTCTGGGCCTCTGCTGTCAATATTAAGGAAGTTACTGATCCACTGACTTTTTGGCATGTTCGGCACCATATTCAGACCTTTCAGGCCATGGGCAACCATTTGAACAAAATTCTGGGCCTCTGCTGTCAATATTAAGGAAGTTACAGCAACCTCCACACTACTTTGGTCGTTTACACCATGATCCACTGACTTTTTGGCATGTTGGGCACCATATTCAGATGTTTCAGGGCATGGCCGATCATTTGAACAAAATTCTGGGCCTCTGCTGTCAATATTAAGGAAGTTACTGATCCACTGACTTTTTGGCATGTTCGGCACCATATTCTGATCTTTCAGGCCATGGGCAACCATTTGAACAAAATTCTGGGCCTCTGCTGTCAATATCAAGGAAGTTACAGCAACCTCCACACTACTTTGGTCGTTTACACCATGATCCACTGACTTTTTGGCATGTTGGACACCATATTCAGATGTTCTAGGGCATGGGCAATCATTTGAACAAAATTCTGGGCCTCTGCTGTCAATATTAAGGAAGTTACTGATCCACTGACTTTTTGGCATGTTCGGCACCATATTCTGATCTTTCAGGCCATGGGCAACCATTTGAACAAAATTCTGGGCCTCTGCTGTCAATATTAAGGAAGTTACAGCAACCTCCACACTACTTTGGTCGTTTACACCATGATCCACTGACTTTTTGGCATGTTGGGCACTATATTCAGATGTTTCAGGGCATGGCCGATCATTTGAACAAAATTCTGGGCCTCTGCTGTCAATATTAAGGAAGTTACTGATCCACTGACTTTTTGGCATGTTCGGCACCATATTCTGATCTTTCAGGCCATGGGCAACCATTTGAACAAAATTCTGGGCCTCTGCTGTCAATATTAAGGAAGTTACAGCGACCTCCACACTACTTTGGTCGTTTACACCATGATTCACTGACTTTTTGGCATGTTGGGCACCATATTCAGATGTTTCAGGGCATGGCCGATCATTTGAACAAAATTCTGGGCCTCTGCTGTCAATATTAAGGAAGTTACTGATCCACTGACTTTTTGGCATGTTCGGCACCATATTCTGATCTTTCAGGCCATGGGCAACCATTTGAACAAAATTCTGGGAAGTTACTGATCCACTGACTTTTTGGCATGTTCGGCACCATATTCTGATCTTTCAGGCCATGGGCAACCATTTGAACAAAATTCTGGGCCTCTGCTGTCAATATTAAGGAAGTTACAGCGACCTCCACACTACTTTGGTCGTTTACACCATGATCCACTGACTTTTTGGCATGTTGGGCACCATATTCAGATGTTTCAAGGCATGGCCGATCATTTGAACAAAATTCTGGGCCTCTGCTGTCAATATTAAGGAAGTTACTGATCCACTGACTTTTTGGCATGTTGGGCACCATATTCAGATGTTTCAGGGCATGGCCGATCATTTGAACAAAATTCTGGGCCTCTGCTGTCAATATTAAGGAAGTTACAGCAACCTCCACACTACTTTGGTCGTTTACACCATGATCCACTGACTTTTAAGCATGTTGGGCACCATATTCAGATGTTTCAGGGCATGGGCAATCATTTGAACAAAATTCTGGGCCTCTGCTGTCAATATTAAGGAAGTTACTGATCCACTGGTTTTTTGGCATGTTCGGCACCATATTCTGATCTTTCAGGCCATTGGCAACCATTTGAACAAAATTCTGGGCCTCTGCGGTCAATATTAAGGAAGTTACAGCAACCTCCACACTACTTTGGTCGTTTACACCATGATCCACTGACTTTTTGGCATGTTGGGCACCATATTCAGATGTTTCAGGGCATGGCCGATCATTTGAACAAAATTCTGGGCCTCTGCTGTCAATATTAAGGAAGTTACTGATCCACTGACTTTTTGGCATGTTCGGCACCATATTCTGATCTTTCAGGCCATGGGCAACCATTTGAACAAAATTCTGGGCCTCTGCTGTCAATATTAAGGAAGTTACAGCAACCTCCACACTACTTTGGTCGTTTACACCATGATCCACTGACTTTTTGGCATGTTGGGCACCATATTCAGATGTTTCAGGGCATGGCCGATCATTTGAACAAAATTCTGGGCCTCTGCTGTCAATATTAAGGAAGTTACTGATCCACTGACTTTTTGGCATGTTCGGCACCATATTCAGACCTTTCAGGCCATGGGCAACCATTTGAACAAAATTCTGGGCCTCTGCTGTCAATATTAAGGAAGTTACAGCAACCTCCACACTACTTTGGTCGTTTACACCATGATCCACTGACTTTTTGGCATGTTGGGCACCATATTCAGATGTTTCAGGGCATGGCCGATCATTTGAACAAAATTCTGGGCCTCTGCTGTCAATATTAAGGAAGTTACTGATCCACTGACTTTTTGGCATGTTCGGCACCATATTCTGATCTTTCAGGCCATGGGCAACCATTTGAACAAAATTCTGGGCCTCTGCTGTCAATATCAAGGAAGTTACAGCAACCTCCACACTACTTTGGTCGTTTACACCATGATCCACTGACTTTTTGGCATGTTGGACACCATATTCAGATGTTCTAGGGCATGGGCAATCATTTGAACAAAATTCTGGGCCTCTGCTGTCAATATTAAGGAAGTTACTGATCCACTGACTTTTTGGCATGTTCGGCACCATATTCTGATCTTTCAGGCCATGGGCAACCATTTGAACAAAATTCTGGGCCTCTGCTGTCAATATTAAGGAAGTTACAGCAACCTCCACACTACTTTGGTCGTTTACACCATGATCCACTGACTTTTTGGCATGTTGGGCACTATATTCAGATGTTTCAGGGCATGGCCGATCATTTGAACAAAATTCTGGGCCTCTGCTGTCAATATTAAGGAAGTTACTGATCCACTGACTTTTTGGCATGTTCGGCACCATATTCTGATCTTTCAGGCCATGGGCAACCATTTGAACAAAATTCTGGGCCTCTGCTGTCAATATTAAGGAAGTTACAGCGACCTCCACACTACTTTGGTCGTTTACACCATGATCCACTGACTTTTTGGCATGTTGGGCACCATATTCAGATGTTTCAGGGCATGGCCGATCATTTGAACAAAATTCTGGGCCTCTGCTGTCAATATTAAGGAAGTTACTGATCCACTGACTTTTTGGCATGTTCGGCACCATATTCTGATCTTTCAGGCCATGGGCAACCATTTGAACAAAATTCTGGGAAGTTACTGATCCACTGACTTTTTGGCATGTTCGGCACCATATTCTGATCTTTCAGGCCATGGGCAACCATTTGAACAAAATTCTGGGCCTCTGCTGTCAATATTAAGGAAGTTACAGCGACCTCCACACTACTTTGGTCGTTTACACCATGATCCACTGACTTTTTGGCATGTTGGGCACCATATTCAGATGTTTCAAGGCATGGCCGATCATTTGAACAAAATTCTGGGCCTCTGCTGTCAATATTAAGGAAGTTACTGATCCACTGACTTTTTGGCATGTTGGGCACCATATTCAGATGTTTCAGGGCATGGCCGATCATTTGAACAAAATTCTGGGCCTCTGCTGTCAATATTAAGGAAGTTACAGCAACCTCCACACTACTTTGGTCGTTTACACCATGATCCACTGACTTTTAAGCATGTTGGGCACCATATTCAGATGTTTCAGGGCATGGGCAATCATTTGAACAAAATTCTGGGCCTCTGCTGTCAATATTAAGGAAGTTACTGATCCACTGGTTTTTTGGCATGTTCGGCACCATATTCTGATCTTTCAGGCCATTGGCAACCATTTGAACAAAATTCTGGGCCTCTGCGGTCAATATTAAGGAAGTTACAGCAACCTCCACACTACTTTGGTCGTTTACACCATGATCCACTGACTTTTTGGCATGTTGGGCACCATATTCAGATGTTTCAGGGCATGGCCGATCATTTGAACAAAATTCTGGGCCTCTGCTGTCAATATTAAGGAAGTTACTGATCCACTGACTTTTTGGCATGTTCGGCACCATATTCTGATCTTTCAGGCCATGGGCAACCATTTGAACAAAATTCTGGGCCTCTGCTGTCAATATTAAGGAAGTTACAGCAACCTCCACACTACTTTGGTCGTTTACACCATGATCCACTGACTTTTTGGCATGTTGGGCACCATATTCAGATGTTTCAGGGCATGGCCGATCATTTGAACAAAATTCTGGGCCTCTGCTGTCAATATTAAGGAAGTTACTGATCCACTGACTTTTTGGCATGTTCGGCACCATATTCTGATCTTTCAGGCCATGGGCAACCATTTGAACAAAATTCTGGGCCTCTGCTGTCAATATTAAGGAAGTTACAGCGACCTCCACACTACTTTGGTCGTTTACACCATGATCCACTGACTTTTTGGCATGTTGGGCACCATATTCAGATGTTTCAGGGCATGGCCGATCATTTGAACAAAATTCTGGGCCTCTGCTGTCAATATTAAGGAAGTTACTGATCCACTGACTTTTTGGCATGTTCGGCACCATATTCTGATCTTTCAGGCCATGGGCAACCATTTGAACAAAATTCTGGGCCTCTGCTGTCAATATTAAGGAAGTTACAGCGACCTCCACACTACTTTGGTCGTTTACACCATGATCCACTGACTTTTTGGCATGTTGGGCACCATATTCAGATGTTTCAGGGCATGGCCGATCATTTGAACAAAATTCTGGGCCTCTGCTGTCAATATTAAGGAAGTTACTGATCCACTGACTTTTTGGCATGTTCGGCACCATATTCTGATCTTTCAGGCCATGGGCAACCATTTGAACAAAATTCTGGGCCTCTGCTGTCAATATTAAGGAAGTTACAGCAACCTCCACACTACTTTGGTCGTTTACACCATGATCCACTGACTTTTTGGCATGTTGGGCACCATATTCAGATGTTTCAGGGCATGGCCGATCATTTGAACAAAATTCTGGGCCTCTGCTGTCAATATTAAGGAAGTTACTGATCCACTGACTTTTTGGCATGTTCGGCACCATATTCTGATCTTTCAGGCCATGGGCAACCATTTGAACAAAATTCTGGGCCTCTGCTGTCAATATTAAGGAAGTTACAGCAACCTCCACACTACTTTGGTCGTTTACACCATGATCCACTGACTTTTTGGCATGTTGGGCACCATATTCAGATGTTTCAGGGCTTGGGCGATCATTTGAACAAAATTCTGGGCCTCTGCTGTCAATATTAAGGAAGTTACTGATCCACTGGTTTTTTGGCATGTTCGGCACCATATTCTGATCTTTCAGGCCATTGGCAACCATTTGAACAAAATTCTGGGCCTCTGCGGTCAATATTAAGGAAGTTACAGCAACCTCCACACTACTTTGGTCGTTTACACCATGATCCACTGACTTTTTGGCATGTTGGGCACCATATTCAGATGTTTCAGGGCATGGCCGATCATTTGAACAAAATTCTGGGCCTCTGCTGTCAATATTAAGGAAGTTACTGATCCACTGACTTTTTGGCATGTTCGGCACCATATTCAGATGTTTCAGGCCATGGGCAACCATTTGAACAAAATTCTGGGCCTCTGCTGTCAATATCAAGGAAGTTACAGCAACCTCCACACTACTTTGGTCGTTTACACCATGATCCACTGACTTTTGGCATGTTGGACACCATATTCAGATGTTCTAGGGCATGGGCAATCATTTGAACAAAATTCTGGGCCTCTGCTGTCAATATTAAGGAAGTTACTGATCCACTGACTTTTTGGCATGTTCGGCACCATATTCTGATCTTTCAGGCCATGGGCAACCATTTGAACAAAATTCTGGGCCTCTGCTGTCAATATTAAGGAAGTTACAGCAACCTCCACACTAGTTTGGTCGTTTACACCATGATCCACTGACTTTTTGGCATGTTGGGCACCATATTCAGATGTTTCAGGGCATGGCCGATCATTTGAACAAAATTCTGGGCCTCTGCTGTCAATATTAAGGAAGTTACTGATCCACTGACTTTTTGACATGTTCGGCACCATATTCTGATCTTTCCGGCCATGGGCAACCATTTGAACAAAATTCTGGGCCTCTGCTGTCAATATTAAGGAAGTTACAGCGACCTCCACACTACTTTGGTCGTTTACACCATGATCCACTGACTTTTTGGCATGTTGGGCACCATATTCAGATGTTTCAGGGCATGGCGGATCATTTGAACAAAATTCTGGGCCTCTGCTGTCAATATTAAGGAAGTTACTGATCCACTGACTTTTTGGCATGTTGGGCACCATATTCAGATGTTTCAGGGCATGGCCGATCATTTGAACAAAATTCTGGGCCTCTGCTGTCAATATTAAGGAAGTTACAGCAACCTCCACACTACTTTGGTCGTTTACACCATGATCCACTGACTTTTTGGCATGTTGGGCACCATATTCAGATGTTTCAGGGCATGGGCAATCATTTGAACAAAATTCTGGGCCTCTGCTGTCAATTTTAAGGAAGTTACTGATCCACTGGTTTTTTGGCATGTTCGGCACCATATTCTGATCTTTCAGGCCATTGGCAACCATTTGAACAAAATTCTGGGCCTCTGCGGTCAATATTAAGGAAGTTACAGCAACCTCCACACTACTTTGGTCGTTTACACCATGATCCACTGACTTTTTGGCATGTTGGGCACCATATTCAGATGTTTCAGGGCATGGCCGATCATTTGAACAAAATTCTGGGCCTCTGCTGTCAATATTAAGGAAGTTACTGATCCACTGACATTTTGGCATGTTCGGCACCATATTCAGATGTTTCAGGCCATGGGCAACCATTTGAACAAAATTCTGGGCCTCTGCTGTCAATATTAAGGAAGTTACAGCAACCTCCACACTACTTTGGTCGTTTACACCATGATCCACTGACTTTTTGGCATGTTGGGCACCATATTCAGATGTTTCAGGGCATGGCCGATCATTTGAACAAAATTCTGGGCCTCTGCTGTCAACATTAAGGAAGTTACAGCAACCTCCACACTACTTTGGTCGTTTACACCATGATCCACTGACTTTTAAGCATGTTGGGCACCATATTCAGATGTTTCAGGGCATGGGCAATCATTTGAACAAAATTCTGGGCCTCTGCTGTCAATATTAAGGAAGTTACTGATCCACTGGTTTTTTGGCATGTTCGGCACCATATTCTGATCTTTCAGGCCATTGGCAACCATTTGAACAAAATTCTGGGCCTCTGCGGTCAATATTAAGGAAGTTACAGCAACCTCCACACTACTTTGGTCGTTTACACCATGATCCACTGACTTTTTGGCATGTTGGGCACCATATTCAGATGTTTCAGGGCATGGCCGATCATTTGAACAAAATTCTGGGCCTCTGCTGTCAATATTAAGGAAGTTACTGATCCACTGACTTTTTGGCATGTTCGGCACCATATTCTGATCTTTCAGGCCATGGGCAACCATTTGAACAAAATTCTGGGCCTCTGCTGTCAATATCAAGGAAGTTACAGCAACCTCCACACTACTTTGGTCGTTTACACCATGATCCACTGACTTTTTGGCATGTTGGACACCATATTCAGATGTTCTAGGGCATGGGCAATCATTTGAACAAAATTCTGGGCCTCTGCTGTCAATATTAAGGAAGTTACTGATCCACTGACTTTTTGGCATGTTCGGCACCATATTCTGATCTTTCAGGCCATGGGCAACCATTTGAACAAAATTCTGGGCCTCTGCTGTCAATATTAAGGAAGTTACAGCAACCTCCACACTAGTTTGGTCGTTTACACCATGATCCACTGACTTTTTGGCATGTTGGGCAACATATTCAGATGTTTCAGGGCATGGCCGATCATTTGAACAAAATTCTGGGCCTCTGCTGTCAATATTAAGGAAGTTACTGATCCACTGACTTTTTGGCATGTTCGGCACCATATTCTGATCTTTCAGGCCATGGGCAACCATTTGAACAAAATTCTGGGCCTCTGCGGTCAATATCAAGGAAGTTACAGCAACCTCCACACTACTTTGGTCGTTTACACCATGATCCACTGACTTTTTGGCATGTTGGACACCATATTCAGATGTTCTAGGGCATGGGCAATCATTTGAACAAAATTCTGGGCCTCTGCTGTCAATATTAAGGAAGTTACTGATCCACTGACTTTTTGGCATGTTCGGCACCATATTCTGATCTTTCAGGCCATGGGCAACCATTTGAACAAAATTCTGGGCCTCTGCTGTCAATATTAAGGAAGTTACAGCAACCTCCACACTACTTTGGTCGTTTACACCATGATCCACTGACTTTTTGGCATGTTGGGCACCATATTCAGATGTTTCAGGGCATGGCCGATCATTTGAACAAAATTCTGGGCCTCTGCTGTCAATATTAAGGAAGTTACAGCAACCTCCACACTACTTTGGTCGTTTACACCATGATCCACTGACTTTTAAGCATGTTGGGCACCATATTCAGATGTTTCAGGGCATGGGCAATCATTTGAACAAAATTCTGGGCCTCTGCTGTCAATATTAAGGAAGTTACTGATCCACTGGTTTTTTGGCATGTTCGGCACCATATTCTGATCTTTCAGGCCATTGGCAACCATTTGAACAAAATTCTGGGCCTCTGCGGTCAATATTAAGGAAGTTACAGCAACCTCCACACTACTTTGGTCGTTTACACCATGATCCACTGACTTCTTTGCATGTTGGGCACCATATTCAGATGTTTCAGGGCATGGCCGATCATTTGAACAAAATTCTGGGCCTCTGCTGTCAATATTAAGGAAGTTACTGATCCACTGACTTTTTGGCATGTTCGGCACCATATTCTGATCTTTCAGGCCATGGGCAACCATTTGAACAAAATTCTGGGCCTCTGCTGTCAATATTAAGGAAGTTACAGCAACCTCCACACTACTTTGGTCGTTTACACCATGATCCACTGACTTTATGGCATGTTGGGCACCATATTCAGATGTTTCAGGGCATGGCCGATCATTTGAACAAAATTCTGGGCCTCTGCTGTCAATATTAAGGAAGTTACTGATCCACTGACTTTTTGGCATGTTCGGCACCATATTCTGATCTTTCAGGCCATGGGCAACCATTTGAACAAAATTCTGGGCCTCTGCTGTCAATATCAAGGAAGTTACAGCAACCTCCACACTACTTTGGTCGTTTACACCATGATCCACTGACTTTTTGGCATGTTGGACACCATATTCAGATGTTCTAGGGCATGGGCAATCATTTGAACAAAATTCTGGGCCTCTGCTGTCAATATTAAGGAAGTTACTGATCCACTGACTTTTTGGCATGTTCGGCACCATATTCTGATCTTTCAGGCCATGGGCAACCATTTGAACAAAATTCTGGGCCTCTGCTGTCAATATTAAGGAAGTTACAGCAACCTCCACACTACTTTGGTCGTTTACACCATGATCCACTGACTTTATGGCATGTTGGGCACCATATTCAGATGTTTCAGGGCATGGCCGATCATTTGAACAAATTCTGGGCCTCTGCTGTCAATATTAAGGAAGTTACTGATCAACTGACTTTTTGGCATGTTCGGCACCATATTCAGATGTTTCAGGCCATGGGCAACCATTTGAACAAAATTCTGGGCCTCTGCGGTCAATATTAAGGAAGTTACAGCAACCTCCACACTACTTTGGTCGTTTACACCATGATCCACTGACTTTTTGGCATGTTGGGCACCATATTCAGATGTTTCAGGGCATGGGCAATCATTTGAACAAAATTCTGGGCCTCTGCTGTCAATATTAAGGAAGTTACTGATCCACTGGTTTTTTGGCATGTTCGGCACCATATTCTGATCTTTCAGGCCATGGGCAACCATTTGAACAAAATTCTGGGCCTCTGCGGTCAATATTAAGGAAGTTACAGCAACCTCCACACTACTTTGGTCGTTTACACCATGATCCACTGACTTTTTGGCATGTTGGGCACCATATTCAGATGTCTCAGGGCATGGCCGATCATTTGAACAAAATTCTGGGCCTCTGCTGTCAATATTAAGGAAGTTACTGATCCACTGACTTTTTGGCATGTTCGGCACCATATTCTGATCTTTCAGGCCATGGGCAACCATTTGAACAAAATTCTGGGCCTCTGCTGTCAATATCAAGGAAGTTACAGCAACCTCCACACTACTTTGGTCGTTTACACCATGATCCACTGACTTTTTGGCATGTTGGACACCATATTCAGATGTTCTAGGGCATGGGCAATCATTTGAACAAAATTCTGGGCCTCTGCTGTCAATATTAAGGAAGTTACTGATCCACTGACTTTTTGGCATGTTCGGCACCATATTCTGATCTTTCAGGCCATGGGCAACCATTTGAACAAAATTCTGGGCCTCTGCTGTCAATATTAAGGAAGTTACAGCGACCTCCACACTACTTTGGTCGTTTACACCATGATCCACTGACTTTTTGGCATGTTGGGCACCATATTCAGATGTTTCAGGGCATGGCCGATCATTTGAACAAAATTCTGGGCCTCTGCTGTCAATATTAAGGAAGTTACTGATCAACTGACTTTTTGGCATGTTCGGCACCATATTCAGATGTTTCAGGCCATGGGCAACGATTTGAACAAAGTTCTGGGCCTCTGCGGTCAATATTAAGGAAGTTACAGCAACCTCCACACTACTTTGGTCGTTTACACCATGATCCACTGACTTTTTGGCATGTTGGGCACCATATTCAGATGTTTCAGGGCATGGGCAATCATTTGAACAAAATTCTGGGCCTCTGCTGTCAATATTAAGGAAGTTACTGATCCACTGGTTTTTTGGCATGTTCGGCACCATATTCTGATCTTTCAGGCCATGGGCAACCATTTGAACAAAATTCTGGGCCTCTGCGGTCAATATTAAGGAAGTTACAGCAACCTCCACACTACTTTGGTCGTTTACACCATGATCCACTGACTTTTTGGCATGTTGGGCACCATATTCAGATGTTTCAGGGCATGGCCGATCATTTGAACAAAATTCTGGGCCTCTGCTGTCAATATTAAGGAAGTTACTGATCCACTGACTTTTTGGCATGTTCGGCACCATATTCTGATCTTTCAGGCCATGGGCAACCATTTGAACAAAATTCTGGGCCTCTGCTGTCAATATCAAGGAAGTTACAGCAACCTCCACACTACTTTGGTCGTTTACACCATGATCCACTGACTTTTTGGCATGTTGGGCACCATATTCAGATGTTTCAGGGCATGGCCGATCATTTGAACAAAATTCTGGGCCTCTGCTGTCAATATTAAGGAAGTTACTGATCCACTGACTTTTTGGCATGTTCGGCACCATATTCTGATCTTTCAGGCCATGGGCAACCATTTGAACAAAATTCTGGGCCTCTGCTGTCAATATTAAGGAAGTTACAGCAACCTCCACACTACTTTGGTCGTTTACACCATGATCCACTGACTTTTTGGCATGTTGGGCACCATATTCAGATGTTTCAGGGCATGGCCGATCATTTGAACAAAATTCTGGGCCTCTGCTGTCAATATTAAGGAAGTTACAGCAACCTCCACACTACTTTGGTCGTTTACACCATGATCCACTGACTTTTTGGCATGTTGGGCACCATATTCAGATGTTTCAGGGCATGGGCAATCATTTGAACAAAATTCTGGGCCTCTGCTGTCAATATTAAGGAAGTTACTGATCCACTGGTTTTTTGGCATGTTCGGCACCATATTCTGATCTTTCAGGCCATTGGCAACCATTTGAACAAAATTCTGGGCCTCTGCGGTCAATATTAAGGAAGTTACAGCAACCTCCACACTACTTTGGTCGTTTACACCATGATCCACTGACTTTTTGGCATGTTGGGCACCATATTCAGATGTTTCAGGGCATGGCCGATCATTTGAACAAAATTCTGGGCCTCTGCTGTCAATATTAAGGAAGTTACTAATCCACTGACTTTTTGGCATGTTCGGCACCATATTCAGATGTTTCAGGCCATGGGCAACCATTTGAACAAAATTCTGGGCCTCTGCGGTCAATATTAAGGAAGTTACAGCAACCTCCACACTACTTTGGTCGTTTACACCATGATCCACTGACTTTTTGGCATGTTGGGCACCATATTCAGATGTTTCAGGGCATGGGCAATCATTTGAACAAAATTCTGGGCCTCTGCTGTCAATATTAAGGAAGTTACTGATCCACTGGTTTTTTGGCATGTTCGGCACCATATTCTGATCTTTCAGGCCATGGGCAACCATTTGAACAAAATTCTGGGCCTCTGCGGTCAATATTAAGGAAGTTACAGCAACCTCCACACTACTTTGGTCGTTTACACCATGATCCACTGACTTTTTGGCATGTTGGGCACCATATTCAGATGTTTCAGGGCATGGCCGATCATTTGAACAAAATTCTGGGCCTCTGCTGTCAATATTAAGGAAGTTACTGATCCACTGACTTTTTGGCATGTTCGGCACCATATTCTGATCTTTCAGGCCATGGGCAACCATTTGAACAAAATTCTGGGCCTCTGCTGTCAATATCAAGGAAGTTACAGCAACCTCCACACTACTTTGGTCGTTTACACCATGATCCACTGACTTTTTGGCATGTTGGACACCATATTCAGATGTTCTAGGGCATGGGCAATCATTTGAACAAAATTCTGGGCCTCTGCTGTCAATATTAAGGAAGTTACTGATCAACTGACTTTTTGGCATGTTCGGCACCATATTCTGATCTTTCAGGCCATGGGCAACCATTTGAACAAAATTCTGGGCCTCTGCTGTCAATATTAAGGAAGTTACAGCAACCTCCACACTACTTTGGTCGTTTACACCATGATCCACTGACTTTTTGGCATGTTGGGCACCATATTCAGATGTTCTAGGGCATGGGCAATCATTTGAACAAAATTCTGGGCCTCTGCTGTCAATATTAAGGAAGTTACTGATCCACTGACTTTTTGGCATGTTCGGCACCATATTCTGATCTTTCAGGCCATGGGCAACCATTTGAACAAAATTCTGGGCCTCTGCTGTCAATATTAAGGAAGTTACAGCGACCTCCACACTACTTTGGTCGTTTACACCATGATCCACTGACTTTTTGGCATGTTGGGCACCATATTCAGATGTTTCAGGGCTTGGGCGATCATTTGAACAAAATTCTGGGCCTCTGCTGTCAATTTTAAGGAAGTTACTGATCCACTGACTTTTTGGCATGTTCGGCACCATATTCTGATCTTTCAGGCCATGGGCAACCATTTGAACAAAATTCTGGGCCTCTGCTGTCAATATTAAGGAAGTTACAGCAACCTCCACACTACTTTGGTCGTTTACACCATGATCCACTGACTTTTTGGCATGTTGGGCACCATATTCAGATGTTTCAGGGCATGGCCGATCATTTGAACAAAATTCTGGGCCTCTGCTGTCAATATTAAGGAAGTTACTGATCCACTGACTTTTTGGCATGTTCGGCACCATATTCTGATCTTTCAGGCCATGGGCAACCATTTGAACAAAATTCTGGGCCTCTGCTGTCAATATTAAGGAAGTTACAGCAACCTCCACACTACTTTGGTCGTTTACACCATGATCCACTGACTTTTTGGCATGTTGGGCACCATATTCAGATGTTCTAGGGCATGGCCGATCATTTGAACAAAATTCTGGGCCTCTGCTGTCAATATTAGGGATTTACAGCAACCTCCACACTACTTTGGTCGTTTACACCATGATCCACTGAGTTTTTGGCATGTTGGGCACCATATTCAGATGTTTCAGGGCATGGGCAATCATTTGAACAAAATTCTGGGCCTCTGCTGTCAACATTAAGGAAGTTACTGATCCACTGGTTTTTTGGCATGTTCGGCACCATATTCTGATCTTTCAGGCCATGGGCAACCATTTGAACAAAATTCTGGGCCTCTGCGGTCAATATTAAGGAAGTTACAGCAACCTCCACACTACTTTGGTCGTTTACACCATGATCCACTGACTTTTTGGCATGTTGGGCACCATATTCAGATGTTTCAGGGCATGGCCGATCATTTGAACAAAATTCTGGGCCTCTGCTGTCAATATTAAGGAAGTTACTGATCCACTGACTTTTTGGCATGTTCGGCACCATATTCTGATCTTTCAGGCCATGGGCAACCATTTGAACAAAATTCTGGGCCTCTGCTGTCAATATTAAGGAAGTTACAGCAACCTCCACACTACTTTGGTCGTTTACACCATGATCCACTGACTTTTTGGCATGTTGGACACCATATTCAGATGTTCTAGGGCATGGGCAATCATTTGAACAAAATTCTGGGCCTCTGCTGTCAATGTTAAGGAAGTTACGGATCCACTGACTTTTTGGCATGTTCGGCACCATATTCTGATCTTTCAGGCCATGGGCAACCATTTGAACAAAATTCTGGGCCTCTGCTGTCAATATTAAGGAAGTTACAGCAACCTCCACACTACTTTGGTCGTTTACACCATGATCCACTGACTTTTTGGCATGTTGGGCACCATATTCAGATGTTCTAGGGCATGGGCAATCATTTGAACAAAATTCTGGGCCTCTGCTGTCAATATTAAGGAAGTTACTGATCCACTGACTTTTTGGCATGTTCGGCACCATATTCTGATCTTTCAGGCCATGGGCAACCATTTGAACAAAATTCTGGGCCTCTGCTGTCAATATTAAGGAAGTTACAGCGACCTCCACACTACTTTGGTCGTTTACACCATGATCCACTGACTTTTTGGCATGTTGGGCACCATATTCAGATGTTTCAGGGCATGGCCGATCATTTGAACAAAATTCTGGGCCTCTGCTGTCAATATTAAGGAAGTTACTGATCCACTGACTTTTTGGCATGTTCGGCACCATATTCTGATCTTTCAGGCCATGGGCAACCATTTGAACAAAATTCTGGGCCTCTGCTGTCAATATTAAGGAAGTTACAGCAACCTCCACACTACTTTGGTCGTTTACACCATGATCCACTGACTTTTTGGCATGTTGGGCACCATATTCAGATGTTTCAGGGCATGGCCGATCATTTGAACAAAATTCTTGGCCTCTGCTGTCAATATTAAGGAAGTTACTGATCCACTGACTTTTTGGCATGTTCGGCACCATATTCTGATCTTTCAGGCCATGGGCAACCATTTGAACAAAATTCTGGGCCTCTGCTGTCAATATTAAGGAAGTTACAGCAACCTCCACACTACTTTGGTCGTTTACACCATGATCCACTGACTTTTTGGCATGTTGGGCACCATATTCAGATGTTTCAGGGCATGGCCGATCATTTGAACAAAATTCTTGGCCTCTGCTGTCAATATTAAGGAAGTTACAGCAACCTCCACACTACTTTGGTCGTTTACACCATGATCCACTGACTTTTTGGCATGTTGGGCACCATATTCAGATGTTTCAGGGCATGGGCAATCATTTGAACAAAATTCTGGGCCTCTGCTGTCAATATTAAGGAAGTTACTGATCCACTGGTTTTTTGGCATGTTCGGCACCATATTCTGATCTTTCAGGCCATGGGCAACCATTTGAACAAAATTCTGGGCCTCTGCGGTCAATATTAAGGAAGTTACAGCAACCTCCACACTACTTTGGTCGTTTACACCATGATCCACTGACTTTTTGGCATGTTGGGCACCATATTCAGATGTTTCAGGGCATGGCCGATCATTTGAACAAAATTCTGGGCCTCTGCTGTCAATAATAAGGAAGTTACTGATCCACTGACTTTTTGGCATGTTCGGCACCATATTCAGATGTTTCAGGCCATGGGCAACCATTTGAACAAAATTCTGGGCCTCTGCTGTCAATATCAAGGAAGTTACAGCAACCTCCACACTACTTTGGTCGTTTACACCATGATCCACTGACTTTATGGCATGTTGGGCACCATATTCAGATGTTTCAGGGCATGGCCGATCATTTGAACAAAATTCTGGGCCTCTGCTGTCAATATTAAGGAAGTTACTGATCAACTGACTTTTTGGCATGTTCGGCACCATATTCAGATGTTTCAGGCCATGGGCAACCATTTGAACAAAATTCTGGGCCTCTGCGGTCAATATTAAGGAAGTTACAGCAACCTCCACACTACTTTGGTCGTTTACACCATGATCCACTGACTTTTTGGCATGTTGGGCACCATATTCAGATGTTTCAGGGCATGGGCAATCATTTGAACAAAATTCTGGGCCTCTGCTGTCAATATTAAGGAAGTTACTGATCCACTGGTTTTTTGGCATGTTCGGCACCATATTCTGATCTTTCAGGCCATGGGCAACCATTTGAACAAAATTCTGGGCCTCTGCGGTCAATATTAAGGAAGTTACAGCAACCTCCACACTACTTTGGTCGTTTACACCATGATCCACTGACTTTTTGGCATGTTGGGCACCATATTCAGATGTTTCAGGGCATGGCCGATCATTTGAACAAAATTCTGGGCCTCTGCTGTCAATATTAAGGAAGTTACTGATCCACTGACTTTTTGGCATGTTCGGCACCATATTCTGATCTTTCAGGCCATGGGCAACCATTTGAACAAAATTCTGGGCCTCTGCTGTCAATATCAAGGAAGTTACAGCAACCTCCACACTACTTTGGTCATTTACACCATGATCCACTGACTTTTTGGCATGTTGGACACCATATTCAGATGTTCTAGGGCATGGGCAATCATTTGAACAAAATTCTGGGCCTCTGCTGTCAATATTAAGGAAGTTACTGATCCACTGACTTTTTGGCATGTTCGGCACAATATTCTGATCTTTCAGGCCATGGGCAACCATTTGAACAAAATTCTGGGCCTCTGCGGTCAATATTAAGGAAGTTACAGCAACCTCCACACTACTTTGGTCGTTTACACCATGATCCACTGACTTTTTGGCATTTTGGGCACCATATTCAGACGTTTCAGGGCATGACCGATCATTTGAACAAAATTCTGGGCCTCTGCTGTCAATATTAAGGAAGTTACTGATCCACTGACTTTTTGGCATGTTCGGCACCATATTCTGATCTTTCAGGCCATGGGCAACCATTTGAACAAAATTCTGGGCCTCTGCGGTCAATATTAAGGAAGTTACAGCAACCTCCACACTACTTTGGTCGTTTACACCATGATCCACTGACTTTTTGGCATGTTGGGCACCATATTCAGATGTTTCAGGGCATGGCCGATCATTTGAACAAAATTCTGGGCCTCTGCTGTCAATATTAAGGAAGTTACTGATCCACTGACTTTTTGGCATGTTCTGCACCATATTCTGATCTTTCAGGCCATGGGCAACCATTTGAACAAAATTCTGGGCCTCTGCTGTCAATATTAAGGAAGTTACAGCAACCTCCACACTACTTTGGTCGTTTACACCATGATCCACTTGCTTTTTGGCATGTTGGGCACCATATTCAGATGTTTCAGGGCATGGGCAACCATTTGAACACGATTTTGGGCCTCTGCTGTCAATATTAAGGAAGTTACTGATCCACTGACTTTTTGGCATGTTCGGCACCATATTCTGATCTTTCAGGCCATGGGCAACCATTTGAACAAAATTCTGGGCCTCTGCTGTCAATATTAAGGAAGTTACAGCAACCTCCACACTACTTTGGTCGTTTACACCATGATCCACTTACTTTTTGGCATGTTGGGCACCATATTCAGATCTTTCAGGCCATGGGCAACCATTTGAACAAAATTCTGGGCCTCTGCTGTCAATATTAAGGAAGTTACTGATCCACTGACTTTTTGGCATGTTCGGCACCATATTCTGATCTTTCAGGCCATGGGCAACCATTTGAACAAAATTCTGGGCCTCTGCTGTCAATATTAAGGAAGTTACAGCAACCTCCACACTAGTTTGGTCGTTTACACCATGATCCACTGACTTTTTGGCATGTTGGGCACCATATTCAGATGTTTCAGGGCATGGCCGATCATTTGAACAAAATTCTGGGCCTCTGCTGTCAATATTAAGGAAGTTACTGATCCACTGACTTTTTGGCATGTTCGGCACCATATTCTGATCTTTCAGGCCATGGGCAACCATTTGAACAAAATTCTGGGCCTCTGCGGTCAATATTAAGGAAGTTACAGCAACCTCCACACTACTTTGGTCGTTTACACCATGATCCACTGACTTTTTGGCATGTTGGGCACCATATTCAGATGTTTCAGGGCATGGCCGATCATTTGAACAAAATTCTGGGCCTCTGCTGTCAATATTAAGGAAGTTACTGATCCACTGACTTTTTGGCATGTTCGGCACCATATTCTGATCTTTCAGGCCATGGGCAACCATTTGAACAAAATACTGGGCCTCTGCTGTCAATATTAAGGAAGTTACAGCAACCTCCACACTAGTTTGGTCGTTTACACCATGATCCACTTGCTTTTTGGCATGTTGGGCACCATATTCAGATGTTTGAGGGCTTGGGCGATCATTTGAACAAAATTCTGGGCCTCTGCTGTCAATATTAAGGAAGTTACTGATCCACTGACTTTATGGCATGTTCGGCACCATATTCAGACCTTTCAGGCCATGGGCAACCATTTGAACAAAATTCTGGGCCTCTGCTGTCAATATTAAGGAAGTTACAGCAACCTCCACACTACTTTGGTCGTTTACACCATGATCCACTGACTTTTTGGCATGTTGGGCACCATATTCAGATCTTTCAGGCCATGGGCAACCATTTGAACAAAATTCTGGGCCTCTGCTGTCAATATTAAGGAAGTTACTGATCCACTGACTTTTTGGCATGTTCGGCACCATATTCTGATCTTTCAGGCCATGGGCAACCATTTGAACAAAATTCTGGGCCTCTGCTGTCAATATTAAGGAAGTTACAGCAACCTCCACACTAGTTTGGTCGTTTACACCATGATCCACTGACTTTTTGGCATGTTGGGCACCATATTCAGATGTTTCAGGGCATGGGCAACCATTTGAACACGATTTTGGGCCTCTGCTGTCAATATTAAGGAAGTTACTGATCCACTGACTTTTTGGCATGTTCGGCACCATATTCTGATCTTTCAGGCCATGGGCAACCATTTGAACAAAATTCTGGGCCTCTGCTGTCAATATTAAGGAAGTTACAGCAACCTCCACACTACTTTGGTCGTTTACACCATGATCCACTGACTTTTTGGCATGTTGGGCACCATATTCAGACGTTTCAGGGCATGGCCGATCATTTGAACAAAATTCTGGGCCTCTGCTGTCAATATTAAGGAAGTTACTGATCCACTTACTTTTTGGCATGTTCGGCACCATATTCTGATCTTTCAGGCCATGGGCAACCATTTGAACAAAATTCTGGGCCTCTGCTGTCAATATTAAGGAAGTTACAGCAACCTCCACACTAGTTTGGTCGTTTACACCATGATCCACTTGCTTTTTGGCATGTTGGGCACCATATTCAGATGTTTCAGGGCTTGGGCGATCATTTGAACAAAATTCTGGGCCTCTGCTGTCAATATTAAGGAAGTTACTGATCCACTGACTTTATGGCATGTTCGGCACCATATTCAGACCTTTCAGGCCATGGGCAACCATTTGAACAAAATTCTGGGCCTCTGCTGTCAATATTAAGGAAGTTACAGCAACCTCCACACTACTTTGGTCGTTTACACCATGATCCACTGACTTTTTGGCATGTTGGGCACCATATTCAGATCTTTCAGGCCATGGGCAACCATTTGAACAAAATTCTGGGCCTCTGCTGTCAATATTAAGGAAGTTACTGATCCACTGACTTTTTGGCATGTTCGGCACCATATTCTGATCTTTCAGGCCATGGGCAACCATTTGAACAAAATTCTGGGCCTCTGCTGTCAATATTAAGGAAGTTACAGCAACCTCCACACTAGTTTGGTCGTTTACACCATGATCCACTGACTTTTTGGCATGTTGGGCACCATATTCAGATGTTTCAGGGCATGGGCAACCATTTGAACACGATTTTGGGCCTCTGCTGTCAATATTAAGGAAGTTACTGATCCACTGACTTTTTGGCATGTTCGGCACCATATTCTGATCTTTCAGGCCATGGGCAACCATTTGAACAAAATTCTGGGCCTCTGCTATCAATATTAAGGAAGTTACAGCAACCTCCACACTACTTTGGTCGTTTACACCATGATCCACTGACTTTTTGGCATGTTGGGCACCATATTCAGATCTTTCAGGCCATGGGCAACCATTTGAACAAAATTCTGGGCCTCTGCTGTCAATATTAAGGAAGTTACTGATCCACTGACTTTTTGGCATGTTCGGCACCATATTCTGATCTTTCAGGCCATGGGCAACCATTTGAACAAAATTCTGGGCCTCTGCTGTCAATATTAAGGAAGTTACAGCAACCTCCACACTAGTTTGGTCGTTTACACCATGATCCACTGACTTTTTGGCATGTTGGGCACCATATTCAGATGTTTCAGGGCATGGCCGATCATTTGAACAAAATTCTGGGCCTCTGCTGTCAATATTAAGGAAGTTACTGATCCACTTACTTTTTGGCATGTTCGGCACCATATTCTGATCTTTCAGGCCATGGGCAACCATTTGAACAAAATTCTGGGCCTCTGCTGTCAATATTAAGGAAGTTACAGCAACCTCCACACTAGTTTGGTCGTTTACACCATGATCCACTTGCTTTTTGGCATGTTGGGCACCATATTCAGATGTTTCAGGGCTTGGGCGATCATTTGAACAAAATTCTGGGCCTCTGCTGTCAATATTAAGGAAGTTACTGATCCACTGACTTTATGGCATGTTCGGCACCATATTCAGACCTTTCAGGCCATGGGCAACCATTTGAACAAAATTCTGGGCCTCTGCTGTCAATATTAAGGAAGTTACAGCAACCTCCACACTACTTTGGTCGTTTACACCATGATCCACTGACTTTTTGGCATGTTGGGCACCATATTCAGATCTTTCAGGCCATGGGCAACCATTTGAACAAAATTCTGGGCCTCTGCTGTCAATATTAAGGAAGTTACTGATCCACTGACTTTTTGGCATGTTCGGCACCATATTCTGATCTTTCAGGCCATGGGCAACCATTTGAACAAAATTCTGGGCCTCTGCTGTCAATATTAAGGAAGTTACAGCAACCTCCACACTACTTTGGTCGTTTACACCATGATCCACTGACTTTTTGGCATGTTGGGCACCATATTCAGATGTTTCAGGGCATGGGCAACCATTTGAACACGATTTTGGGCCTCTGCTGTCAATATTAAGGAAGTTACTGATCCACTGACTTTTTGGCATGTTCGGCACCATATTCTGATCTTTCAGGCCATGGGCAACCATTTGAACAAAATTCTGGGCCTCTGCTATCAATATTAAGGAAGTTACAGCAACCTCCACACTACTTTGGTCGTTTACACCATGATCCACTGACTTTTTGGCATGTTGGGCACCATATTCAGATCTTTCAGGCCATGGGCAACCATTTGAACAAAATTCTGGGCCTCTGCTGTCAATATTAAGGAAGTTACTGATCCACTGACTTTTTGGCATGTTCGGCACCATATTCTGATCTTTCAGGCCATGGGCAACCATTTGAACAAAATTCTGGGCCTCTGCTGTCAATATTAAGGAAGTTACAGCAACCTCCACACTAGTTTGGTCGTTTACACCATGATCCACTGACTTTTTGGCATGTTGGGCACCATATTCAGATGTTTCAGGGCATGGGCAACCATTTGAACACAATTTAGGGCCTCTGCTGTCAATATTAAGGAAGTTACTCATCCACTGACTTCATGGCATGTTCGGCACCATATTCAGACCTTTCAGGCCATGGGCAACCATTTGAACAAAATTCTGGGCCTCTGCTGTCAATATTAAGGAAGTTACAGCAACCTCCACACTACTTTGGTCGTTTACACCATGATCCACTTACTTTTTGGCATGTTGGGCACCATATTCAGATGTTTCAGGGCATGGCCGATCATTTGAACAAAATTCTGGGCCTCTGCTGTCAATATTAAGGAAGTTACTGATCCACTTACTTTTTGGCATGTTCGGCACCATATTCTGATCTTTCAGGCCATGGGCAACCATTTGAACAAAATTCTGGGCCTCTGCTGTCAATATTAAGGAAGTTACAGCAACCTCCACACTACTTTGGTCGTTTACACCATGATCCACTTGCTTTTTGGCATGTTGGGCACCATATTCAGACGTTTCAGGGCATGGCCGATCATTTGAACAAAATTCTGGGCCTCTGCTGTCAATATTAAGGAAGTTACTGATCCACTGACTTTTTGGCATGTTCGGCACCATATTCTGATCTTTCAGGCCATGGGCAACCATTTGAACAAAATTCTGGGCCTCTGCGGTCAATATTAAGGAAGTTACAGCAACCTCCACACTACTTTGGTCGTTTACACCATGATCCACTGACTTTTTGGCATGTTGGGCACCATATTCAGATGTTTCAGGGCATGGCCGATCATTTGAACAAAATTCTGGGCCTCTGCTGTCAATATTAAGGAAGTTACTGATCCACTGACTTTTTGGCATGTTCGGCACCATATTCTGATCTTTCAGGCCATGGGCAACCATTTGAACAAAATTCTGGGCCTCTGCTGTCAATATTAAGGAAGTTACAGCAACCTCCACACTACTTTGGTCGTTTACACCATGATCCACTTGCTTTTTGGCATGTTGGGCACCATATTCAGATGTTTCAGGGCATGGGCAACCATTTGAACACGATTTTGGGCCTCTGCTGTCAATATTAAGGAAGTTACTGATCCACTGACTTTTTGGCATGTTCGGCACCATATTCTGATCTTTCAGGCCATGGGCAACCATTTGAACAAAATTCTGGGCCTCTGCTATCAATATTAAGGAAGTTACAGCAACCTCCACACTACTTTGGTCGTTTACACCATGATCCACTGACTTTTTGGCATGTTGGGCACCATATTCAGATCTTTCAGGCCATGGGCAACCATTTGAACACGATTTTGGGCCTCTGCTGTCAATATTAAGGAAGTTACTCATCCACTGACTTTATGGCATGTTCGGCACCATATTCAGACCTTTCAGGCCATGGGCAACCATTTGAACAAAATTCTGGGCCTCTGCTGTCAATATTAAGGAAGTTACTGATCCACTGACTTTTTGGCATGTTCGGCACCATATTCTGATCTTTCAGGCCATGGGCAACCATTTGAACAAAATTCTGGGCCTCTGCTGTCAATATTAAGGAAGTTACTGATCCACTGACTTTTTGGCATGTTCGGCACCATATTCTGATCTTTCAGGCCATGGGCAACCATTTGAACAAAATTCTGGGCCTCTGCTGTCAATATTAAGGAAGTTACAGCAACCTCCACACTACTTTGGTCGTTTACACCATGATCCACTGACTTTTTGGCATGTTGGGCACCATATCCAGATGTTTCAGGGCATGGCCGATCATTTGAACAAAATTCTGGGCCTCTGCTGTCAATATTAAGGAAGTTACAGCAACCTCCACACTACTTTGGTCGTTTACACCATGATCCACTGACTTTTTGGCATGTTGGGCACCATATTCAGATGTTTCAGGGCATGGGCAATCATTTGAACAAAATTCTGGGCCTCTGCTGTCAATATTAAGGAAGTTACAGCAACCTCCACACTAGTTTGGTCGTTTACACCATGATCCACTGACTTTTTGGCATGTTGGGCACCATATTCAGATGTTTCAGGGCATGGGCAACCATTTGAACACGATTTAGGGCCTCTGCTGTCAATATTAAGGAAGTTACTCATCCACTGACTTCATGGCATGTTCGGCACCATATTCAGACCTTTCAGGCCATGGGCAACCATTTGAACAAAATTCTGGGCCTCTGCTGTCAATATTAAGGAAGTTACAGCAACCTCCACACTACTTTGGTCGTTTACACCATGATCCACTGACTTTTTGGCATGTTGGGCACCATATTCAGACGTTTCAGGGCATGGCCGATCATTTGAACAAAATTCTGGGCCTCTGCTGTCAATATTAAGGAAGTTACTGATCCACTGACTTTTTGGCATGTTCGGCACCATATTCTGATCTTTCAGGCCATGGGCAACCATTTGAACAAAATTCTGGGCCTCTGCGGTCAATATTAAGGAAGTTACAGCAACCTCCACACTACTTTGGTCGTTTACACCATGATCCACTGACTTTTTGGCATGTTGGGCACCATATTCAGATGTTTCAGGGCATGGCCGATCATTTGAACAAAATTCTGGGCCTCTGCTGTCAATATTAAGGAAGTTACTGATCCACTGACTTTTTGGCATGTTCGGCACCATATTCTGATCTTTCAGGCCATGGGCAACCATTTGAACAAAATTCTGGGCCTCTGCTATCAATATTAAGGAAGTTACAGCAACCTCCACACTACTTTGGTCGTTTACACCATGATCCACTGACTTTTTGGCATGTTGGGCACCATATTCAGATCTGTTAGGCCATGGGCAACCATTTGAACAAAATTCTGGGCCTCTGCTGTCAATATTAAGGAAGTTACTGATCCACTGACTTTTTGGCATGTTCGGCACCATATTCTGATCTTTCAGGCCATGGGCAACCATTTGAACAAAATTCTGGGCCTCTGCTGTCAATATTAAGGAAGTTACAGCAACCTCCACACTAGTTTGGTCGTTTACACCATGATCCACTGACTTTTTGGCATGTTGGGCACCATATTCAGATGTTTCAGGGCATGGGCAACCATTTGAACACGATTTTGGGCCTCTGCTGTCAATATTAAGGAAGTTACTCATCCACTGACTTTATGGCATGTTCGGCACCATATTCAGACCTTTCAGGCCATGGGCAACCATTTGAACAAAATTCTGGGCCTCTGCTGTCAATATTAAGGAAGTTACTGATCCACTGACTTTTTGGCATGTTCGGCACCATATTCTGATCTTTCAGGCCATGGGCAACCATTTGAACAAAATTCTGGGCCTCTGCTGTCAATATTAAGGAAGTTACTGATCCACTGACTTTTTGGCATGTTCGGCACCATATTCTGATCTTTCAGGCCATGGGCAACCATTTGAACAAAATTCTGGGCCTCTGCTGTCAATATTAAGGAAGTTACAGCAACCTCCACACTACTTTGGTCGTTTACACCATGATCCACTGACTTTTTGGCATGTTGGGCACCATATCCAGATGTTTCAGGGCATGGCCGATCATTTGAACAAAATTCTGGGCCTCTGCTGTCAATATTAAGGAAGTTACAGCAACCTCCACACTACTTTGGTCGTTTACACCATGATCCACTGACTTTTTGGCATGTTGGGCACCATATTCAGATGTTTCAGGGCATGGGCAATCATTTGAACAAAATTCTGGGCCTCTGCTGTCAATATTAAGGAAGTTACAGCAACCTCCACACTAGTTTGGTCGTTTACACCATGATCCACTGACTTTTTGGCATGTTGGGCACCATATTCAGATGTTTCAGGGCATGGGCAACCATTTGAACACGATTTAGGGCCTCTGCTGTCAATATTAAGGAAGTTACTCATCCACTGACTTCATGGCATGTTCGGCACCATATTCAGACCTTTCAGGCCATGGGCAACCATTTGAACAAAATTCTGGGCCTCTGCTGTCAATATTAAGGAAGTTACAGCAACCTCCACACTACTTTGGTCGTTTACACCATGATCCACTTACTTTTTGGCATGTTGGGCACCATATTCTGATCTTTGAGGCCATGGGCAACCATTTGAACAAAATTCTGGGCCTCTGCTGTCAATATTAAGGAAGTTACTGATCCACTGACTTTTTGGCATGTTCGGCACCATATTCTGATCTTTCAGGCCATGGGCAACCATTTGAACAAAATTCTGGGCCTCTGCTGTCAATATTAAGGAAGTTACAGCAACCTCCACACTACTTTGGTCGTTTACACCATGATCCACTTACTTTTTGGCATGTTGGGCACCATATTCAGATCTTTCAGGCCATGGGCAACCATTTGAACAAAATTCTGGGCCTCTGCTGTCAATATTAAGGAAGTTACTGATCCACTGACTTTTTGGCATGTTCGGCACCATATTCTGATCTTTCAGGCCATGGGCAACCATTTGAACAAAATTCTGGGCCTCTGCTATCAATATTAAGGAAGTTACAGCAACCTCCACACTACTTTGGTCGTTTACACCATGATCCACTGACTTTTTGGCATGTTGGGCACCATATTCAGATCTGTTAGGCCATGGGCAACCATTTGAACAAAATTCTGGGCCTCTGCTGTCAATATTAAGGAAGTTACTGATCCACTGACTTTTTGGCATGTTCGGCACCATATTCTGATCTTTCAGGCCATGGGCAACCATTTGAACAAAATTCTGGGCCTCTGCTGTCAATATTAAGGAAGTTACAGCAACCTCCACACTAGTTTGGTCGTTTACACCATGATCCACTGACTTTTTGGCATGTTGGGCACCATATTCAGATGTTTCAGGGCATGGGCAACCATTTGAACACGATTTTGGGCCTCTGCTGTCAATATTAAGGAAGTTACTCATCCACTGACTTTATGGCATGTTCGGCACCATATTCAGACCTTTCAGGCCATGGGCAACCATTTGAACAAAATTCTGGGCCTCTGCTGTCAATATTAAGGAAGTTACTGATCCACTGACTTTTTGGCATGTTCGGCACCATATTCTGATCTTTCAGGCCATGGGCAACCATTTGAACAAAATTCTGGGCCTCTGCTGTCAATATTAAGGAAGTTACTGATCCACTGACTTTTTGGCATGTTCGGCACCATATTCTGATCTTTCAGGCCATGGGCAACCATTTGAACAAAATTCTGGGCCTCTGCTGTCAATATTAAGGAAGTTACAGCAACCTCCACACTACTTTGGTCGTTTACACCATGATCCACTGACTTTTTGGCATGTTGGGCACCATATTCAGATGTTTCAGGGCATGGCCGATCATTTGAACAAAATTCTGGGCCTCTGCTGTCAATATTAAGGAAGTTACAGCAACCTCCACACTACTTTGGTCGTTTACACCATGATCCACTGACTTTTTGGCATGTTGGGCACCATATTCAGATGTTTCAGGGCATGGGCAATCATTTGAACAAAATTCTGGGCCTCTGCTGTCAATATTAAGGAAGTTACAGCAACCTCCACACTAGTTTGGTCGTTTACACCATGATCCACTGACTTTTTGGCATGTTGGGCACCATATTCAGATGTTTCAGGGCATGGGCAACCATTTGAACACGATTTAGGGCCTCTGCTGTCAATATTAAGGAAGTTACTCATCCACTGACTTCATGGCATGTTCGGCACCATATTCAGACCTTTCAGGCCATGGGCAACCATTTGAACAAAATTCTGGGCCTCTGCTGTCAATATTAAGGAAGTTACAGCAACCTCCACACTACTTTGGTCGTTTACACCATGATCCACTTACTTTTTGGCATGTTGGGCACCATATTCTGATCTTTGAGGCCATGGGCAACCATTTGAACAAAATTCTGGGCCTCTGCTGTCAATATTAAGGAAGTTACTGATCCACTGACTTTTTGGCATGTTCGGCACCATATTCTGATCTTTCAGGCCATGGGCAACCATTTGAACAAAATTCTGGGCCTCTGCTGTCAATATTAAGGAAGTTACAGCAACCTCCACACTAGTTTGGTCGTTTACACCATGATCCACTGACTTTTTGGCATGTTGGGCACCATATTCAGATGTTTCAGGGCATGGGCAACCATTTGAACACGATTTTGGGCCTCTGCTGTCAATATTAAGGAAGTTACTCATCCACTGACTTTATGGCATGTTCGGCACCATATTCAGACCTTTCAGGCCATGGGCAACCATTTGAACAAAATTCTGGGCCTCTGCTGTCAATATTAAGGAAGTTACTGATCCACTGACTTTTTGGCATGTTCGGCACCATATTCTGATCTTTCAGGCCATGGGCAACCATTTGAACAAAATTCTGGGCCTCTGCTGTCAATATTAAGGAAGTTACTGATCCACTGACTTTTTGGCATGTTCGGCACCATATTCTGATCTTTCAGGCCATGGGCAACCATTTGAACAAAATTCTGGGCCTCTGCTGTCAATATTAAGGAAGTTACTGATCCACTGACTTTTTGGCATGTTAGGCACCATATTCTGATCTTTCAGGCCATGGGCAACCATTTGAACAAAATTCTGGGCCTCTGCTGTCAATATTAAGGAAGTTACAGCAACCTCCACACTACTTTGGTCGTTTACACCATGATCCACTGACTTTTTGGCATGTTGGGCACCATATCCAGATGTTTCAGGGCATGGCCGATCATTTGAACAAAATTCTGGGCCTCTGCTGTCAATATTAAGGAAGTTACAGCAACCTCCACACTACTTTGGTCGTTTACACCATGATCCACTGACTTTTTGGCATGTTGGGCACCATATTCAGATGTTTCAGGGCATGGGCAATCATTTGAACAAAATTCTGGGCCTCTGCTGTCAATATTAAGGAAGTTACAGCAACCTCCACACTACTTTGGTCGTTTACACCATGATCCACTGACTTTTTGGCATGTTGGGCACCATATTCAGATGTTTCAGGGCATGGGCAACCATTTGAACACGATTTAGGGCCTCTGCTGTCAATATTAAGGAAGTTACTCATCCACTGACTTCATGGCATGTTCGGCACCATATTCAGACCTTTCAGGCCATGGGCAACCATTTGAACAAAATTCTGGGCCTCTGCTGTCAATATTAAGGAAGTTACAGCAACCTCCACACTACTTTGGTCGTTTACACCATGATCCACTTACTTTTTGGCATGTTGGGCACCATATTCTGATCTTTGAGGCCATGGGCAACCATTTGAACAAAATTCTGGGCCTCTGCTGTCAATATTAAGGAAGTTACTGATCCACTGACTTTTTGGCATGTTCGGCACCATATTCTGATCTTTCAGGCCATGGGCAACCATTTGAACAAAATTCTGGGCCTCTGCTGTCAATATTAAGGAAGTTACAGCAACCTCCACACTACTTTGGTCGTTTACACCATGATCCACTTACTTTTTGGCATGTTGGGCACCATATTCAGATCTTTCAGGCCATGGGCAACCATTTGAACAAAATTCTGGGCCTCTGCTGTCAATATTAAGGAAGTTACTGATCCACTGACTTTTTGGCATGTTCGGCACCATATTCTGATCTTTCAGGCCATGGGCAACCATTTGAACAAAATTCTGGGCCTCTGCTATCAATATTAAGGAAGTTACAGCAACCTCCACACTACTTTGGTCGTTTACACCATGATCCACTGACTTTTTGGCATGTTGGGCACCATATTCAGATCTGTTAGGCCATGGGCAACCATTTGAACAAAATTCTGGGCCTCTGCTGTCAATATTAAGGAAGTTACTGATCCACTGACTTTTTGGCATGTTCGGCACCATATTCTGATCTTTCAGGCCATGGGCAACCATTTGAACAAAATTCTGGGCCTCTGCTGTCAATATTAAGGAAGTTACAGCAACCTCCACACTAGTTTGGTCGTTTACACCATGATCCACTGACTTTTTGGCATGTTGGGCACCATATTCAGATGTTTCAGGGCATGGGCAACCATTTGAACACGATTTTGGGCCTCTGCTGTCAATATTAAGGAAGTTACTCATCCACTGACTTTATGGCATGTTCGGCACCATATTCAGACCTTTCAGGCCATGGGCAACCATTTGAACAAAATTCTGGGCCTCTGCTGTCAATATTAAGGAAGTTACTGATCCACTGACTTTTTGGCATGTTCGGCACCATATTCTGATCTTTCAGGCCATGGGCAACCATTTGAACAAAATTCTGGGCCTCTGCTGTCAATATTAAGGAAGTTACTGATCCACTGACTTTTTGGCATGTTCGGCACCATATTCTGATCTTTCAGGCCATGGGCAACCATTTGAACAAAATTCTGGGCCTCTGCTGTCAATATTAAGGAAGTTACAGCAACCTCCACACTACTTTGGTCGTTTACACCATGATCCACTGACTTTTTGGCATGTTGGGCACCATATTCAGATGTTTCAGGGCATGGCTGATCATTTGAACAAAATTCTGGGCCTCTGCTGTCAATATTAAGGAAGTTACAGCAACCTCCACACTACTTTGGTCGTTTACACCATGATCCACTGACTTTTTGGCATGTTGGGCACCATATTCAGATGTTTCAGGGCATGGGCAATCATTTGAACAAAATTCTGGGCCTCTGCTGTCAATATTAAGGAAGTTACAGCAACCTCCACACTAGTTTGGTCGTTTACACCATGATCCACTGACTTTTTGGCATGTTGGGCACCATATTCAGATGTTTCAGGGCATGGGCAACCATTTGAACACGATTTAGGGCCTCTGCTGTCAATATTAAGGAAGTTACTCATCCACTGACTTCATGGCATGTTCGGCACCATATTCAGACCTTTCAGGCCATGGGCAACCATTTGAACAAAATTCTGGGCCTCTGCTGTCAATATTAAGGAAGTTACAGCAACCTCCACACTACTTTGGTCGTTTACACCATGATCCACTTACTTTTTGGCATGTTGGGCACCATATTCTGATCTTTGAGGCCATGGGCAACCATTTGAACAAAATTCTGGGCCTCTGCTGTCAATATTAAGGAAGTTACTGATCCACTGACTTTTTGGCATGTTCGGCACCATATTCTGATCTTTCAGGCCATGGGCAACCATTTGAACAAAATTCTGGGCCTCTGCTGTCAATATTAAGGAAGTTACAGCAACCTCCACACTAGTTTGGTCGTTTACACCATGATCCACTGACTTTTTGGCATGTTGGGCACCATATTCAGATGTTTCAGGGCATGGGCAACCATTTGAACACGATTTTGGGCCTCTGCTGTCAATATTAAGGAAGTTACTCATCCACTGACTTTATGGCATGTTCGGCACCATATTCAGACCTTTCAGGCCATGGGCAACCATTTGAACAAAATTCTGGGCCTCTGCTGTCAATATTAAGGAAGTTACTGATCCACTGACTTTTTGGCATGTTCGGCACCATATTCTGATCTTTCAGGCCATGGGCAACCATTTGAACAAAATTCTGGGCCTCTGCTGTCAATATTAAGGAAGTTACTGATCCACTGACTTTTTGGCATGTTCGGCACCATATTCTGATCTTTCAGGCCATGGGCAACCATTTGAACAAAATTCTGGGCCTCTGCTGTCAATATTAAGGAAGTTACAGCAACCTCCACACTACTTTGGTCGTTTACACCATGATCCACTGACTTTTTGGCATGTTGGGCACCATATTCAGATGTTTCAGGGCATGGCCGATCATTTGAACAAAATTCTGGGCCTCTGCTGTCAATATTAAGGAAGTTACAGCAACCTCCACACTACTTTGGTCGTTTACACCATGATCCACTGACTTTTTGGCATGTTGGGCACCATATTCAGATGTTTCAGGGCATGGGCAATCATTTGAACAAAATTCTGGGCCTCTGCTGTCAATATTAAGGAAGTTACAGCAACCTCCACACTAGTTTGGTCGTTTACACCATGATCCACTGACTTTTTGGCATGTTGGGCACCATATTCAGATGTTTCAGGGCATGGGCAACCATTTGAACACGATTTAGGGCCTCTGCTGTCAATATTAAGGAAGTTACTCATCCACTGACTTCATGGCATGTTCGGCACCATATTCAGACCTTTCAGGCCATGGGCAACCATTTGAACAAAATTCTGGGCCTCTGCTGTCAATATTAAGGAAGTTACAGCAACCTCCACACTACTTTGGTCGTTTACACCATGATCCACTTACTTTTTGGCATGTTGGGCACCATATTCTGATCTTTGAGGCCATGGGCAACCATTTGAACAAAATTCTGGGCCTCTGCTGTCAATATTAAGGAAGTTACTGATCCACTGACTTTTTGGCATGTTCGGCACCATATTCTGATCTTTCAGGCCATGGGCAACCATTTGAACAAAATTCTGGGCCTCTGCTGTCAATATTAAGGAAGTTACAGCAACCTCCACACTACTTTGGTCGTTTACACCATGATCCACTGACTTTTTGGCATGTTGGGCACCATATTCAGACGTTTCAGGGCATGGCCGATCATTTGAACAAAATTCTGGGCCTCTGCTGTCAATATTAAGGAAGTTACTGATCCACTGACTTTTTGGCATGTTCGGCACCATATTCTGATCTTTCAGGCCATGGGCAACCATTTGAACAAAATTCTGGGCCTCTGCGGTCAATATTAAGGAAGTTACAGCAACCTCCACACTACTTTGGTCGTTTACACCATGATCCACTGACTTTTTGGCATGTTGGGCACCATATTCAGATGTTTCAGGGCATGGCCGATCATTTGAACAAAATTCTGGGCCTCTGCTGTCAATATTAAGGAAGTTACTGATCCACTGACTTTTTGGCATGTTCGGCACCATATTCTGATCTTTCAGGCCATGGGCAACCATTTGAACAAAATTCTGGGCCTCTGCTGTCAATATTAAGGAAGTTACAACAACCTCCACACTACTTTGGTCGTTTACACCATGATCCACTTGCTTTTTGGCATGTTGGGCACCATATTCAGATGTTTCAGGGCATGGGCAACCATTTGAACACGATTTTGGGCCTCTGCTGTCAATATTAAGGAAGTTACTGATCCACTGACTTTTTGGCATGTTCGGCACCATATCAGCTGACCATATTCTGATCTTTCAGGCCATGGGCAACCATTTGAACAAAATTCTGGGCCTCTGCTGTCAATATTAAGGAAGTTACAGCAACCTCCACACTACTTTGGTCGTTTACACCATGATCCACTTACTTTTTGGCATGTTGGGCACCATATTCAGATCTTTCAGGCCATGGGCAACCATTTGAACAAAATTCTGGGCCTCTGCTGTCAATATTAAGGAAGTTACTGATCCACTGACTTTTTGGCATGTTCGGCACCATTTTCTGATCTTTCAGGCCATGGGCAACCATTTGAACAAAATTCTGGGCCTCTGCTATCAATATTAAGGAAGTTACAGCAACCTCCACACTACTTTGGTCGTTTACACCATGATCCACTGACTTTTTGGCATGTTGGGCACCATATTCAGATGTTTCAGGGCATGGCCGATCATTTGAACAAAATTCTGGGCCTCTGCTGTCAATATTAAGGAAGTTACTGATCCACTGACTTTTTGGCATGTTCGGCACCATATTCTGATCTTTCAGGCCATGGGCAACCATTTGAACAAAATTCTGGGCCTCTGCGGTCAATATTAAGGAAGTTACAGCAACCTCCACACTACTTTGGTCGTTTACACCATGATCCACTTACTTTTTGGCATGTTGGGCACCATATTCAGATGTTTCAGGGCATGGCCGATCATTTGAACAAAATTCTGGGCCTCTGCTGTCAATATTAAGGAAGTTACTGATCCACTGACTTTTTGGCATGTTCGGCACCATATTCTGATCTTTCAGGCCATGGGCAACCATTTGAACAAAATACTGGGCCTCTGCTGTCAATATTAAGGAAGTTACAGCAACCTCCACACTAGTTTGGTCGTTTACACCATGATCCACTTGCTTTTTGGCATGTTGGGCACCATATTCAGATGTTTGAGGGCTTGGGCGATCATTTGAACAAAATTCTGGGCCTCTGCTCTCAATATTAAGGAAGTTACTGATCCACTGACTTTATGGCATGTTCGGCACCATATTCAGACCTTTCAGGCCATGGGCAACCATTTGAACAAAATTCTGGGCCTCTGCTGTCAATATTAAGGAAGTTACAGCAACCTCCACACTACTTTGGTCGTTTACACCATGATCCACTGACTTTTTGGCATGTTGGGCACCATATTCAGATCTTTCAGGCCATGGGCAACCATTTGAACAAAATTCTGGGCCTCTGCTGTCAATATTAAGGAAGTTACTGATCCAATGACTTTTTGGCATGTTCGGCACCATATTCTGATTTTTCAGGCCATGGGCAACCATTTGAACAAAATTCTGGGCCTCTGCTGTCAATATTAAGGAAGTTACAGCAACCTCCACACTAGTTTGGTCGTTTACACCATGATCCACTGACTTTTTGGCATGTTGGGCACCATATTCAGATGTTTCAGGGCATGGGCAACCATTTGAACACGATTTTGGGCCTCTGCTGTCGATATTAAGGAAGTTACTGATCCACTGACTTTTTGGCATGTTCGGCACCATATTCTGATCTTTCAGGCCATGGGCAACCATTTGAACAAAATTCTGGGACTCCGCTGTCAATATTAAGGAAGTTACAGCAACCTCCACACTACTTTGGTCGTTTACACCATGATCCACTGACTTTTTGGCATGTTGGGCACCATATTCAGATGTTTCAGGGCATGGGCAACCATTTGAACAAAATTCTGGGCCTCTGCTGTCAATATTAAGGAAGTTACTGATCCACTGACTTTTTGGCATGTTCGGCACCATATTCTGATCTTTCAGGCCATGGGCAACCATTTGAACAAAATTCTGGGCCTCTGCTGTCAATATAAAGGAAGTTACAGCAACCTCCACACTACTTTGGTCGTTTACACCATGATCCACTGACTTTTTGGCATGTTGGGCACCATATTCAGACGTTTCAGGGCATGGCCGATCATTTGAACAAAATTCTGGGCCTCTGCTGTCAATATTAAGGAAGTTACTGATCCACTGACATTTTGGCATGTTCGGCACCATATTCTGATCTTTCAGGCCATGGGCAACCATTTGAACAAAATTCTGGGCCTCTGCAGTCAATATTAAGGAATTTACAGCAACCTCCACACTACTTTGGTCGTTTACACCATGATCCACTGACTTTTTGGCATGTTGGGCACCATATTCAGATGTTTCAGGGCATGGCCGATCATTTGAACAAAATTCTGGGCCTCTGCTGTCAATATTAAGGAAGTTACTGATCCACTGACTTTTTGGCATGTTCGGCACCATATTCTGATCTTTCAGGCCATGGGCAACCATTTGAACAAAATTCTGGGCCTCTGCTGTCAATATTAAGGAAGTTACAGCAACCTCCACACTAGTTTGGTCGTTTACACCATGATCCACTTGCTTTTTGGCATGTTGGGCACCATATTCAGATGTTTCAGGGCTTGGGCGATCATTTGAACAAAATTCTGGGCCTCTGCTGTCAATATTAAGGAAGTTACTGATCCACTGACTTTATGGCATGTTCGGCACCATATTCAGACCTTTCAGGCCATGGGCAACCATTTGAACAAAATTCTGGGCCTGTGCTGTCAATATTAAGGAAGTTACAGCAACCTCCACACTACTTTGGTCGTTTACACCATGATCCACTGACTTTTTGGCATGTTGGGCACCATATTCAGATCTTTCAGGCCATGGGCAACCATTTGAACAAAATTCTGGGCCTCTGCTGTCAATATTAAGGAAGTTACTGATCCACTGACTTTTTGGCATGTTCGGCACCATATTCTGATCTTTCAGGCCATGGGCAACCATTTGAACAAAATTCTGGGCCTCTGCTGTCAATATTAAGGAAGTTACAGCAACCTCCACACTAGTTTGGTCGTTTACACCATGATCCACTGACTTTTTGGCATGTTGGGCACCATATTCAGATGTTTCAGGGCATGGGCAACCATTTGAACACGATTTTGGGCCTCTGCTGTCAATATTAAGGAAGTTACTGATCCACTGACTTTTTGGCATGTTCGGCACCATATTCTGATTTTTCAGGCCATGGGCAACCATTTGAACAAAATTCTGGGCCTCTGCTGTCAATATTAAGGAAGTTACAGCAACCTCCACACTAGTTTGGTCGTTTACACCATGATCCACTGACTTTTTGGCATGTTGGGCACCATATTCAGATGTTTCAGGGCATGGGCAACCATTTGAACACGATTTTGGGCCTCTGCTGTCAATATTAAGGAAGTTACTCATCCACTGACTTTATGGCATGTTCGGCACCATATTCAGACCTTTCAGGCCATGGGCAACCATTTGAACAAAATTCTGGGCCTCTGCTGTCAATATTAAGGAAGTTACTGATCCACTGACTTTTTGGCATGTTCGGCACCATATTCTGATCTTTCAGGCCATGGGCAACCATTTGAACAAAATTCTGGGCCTCTGCTGTCAATATTAAGGAAGTTACTGATCCACTGACTTTTTGGCATGTTCGGCACCATATTCTGATCTTTCAGGCCATGGGCAACCATTTGAACAAAATTCTGGGCCTCTGCTGTCAATATTAAGGAAGTTACAGCAACCTCCACACTACTTTGGTCGTTTACACCATGATCCACTGACTTTTTGGCATGTTGGGCACCATATTCAGATGTTTCAGGGCATGGCCGATCATTTGAACAAAATTCTGGGCCTCTGCTGTCAATATTAAGGAAGTTACAGCAACCTCCACACTACTTTGGTCGTTTACACCATGATCCACTGACTTTTTGGCATGTTGGGCACCATATTCAGATGTTTAAGGGCATGGGCAATCATTTGAACAAAATTCTGGGCCTCTGCTGTCAATATTAAGGAAGTTACAGCAACCTCCACACTAGTTTGGTCGTTTACACCATGATCCACTGACTTTTTGGCATGTTGGGCACCATATTCAGATGTTTCAGGGCATGGGCAACCATTTGAACACGATTTAGGGCCTCTGCTGTCAATATTAAGGAAGTTACTCATCCACTGACTTCATGGCATGTTCGGCACCATATTCAGACCTTTCAGGCCATGGGCAACCATTTGAACAAAATTCTGGGCCTCTGCTGTCAATATTAAGGAAGTTACAGCAACCTCCACACTACTTTGGTCGTTTACACCATGATCCACTTACTTTTTGGCATGTTGGGCACCATATTCTGATCTTTGAGGCCATGGGCAACCATTTGAACAAAATTCTGGGCCTCTGCTGTCAATATTAAGGAAGTTACTGATCCACTGACTTTTTGGCATGTTCGGCACCATATTCTGATCTTTCAGGCCATGGGCAACCATTTGAACAAAATTCTGGGCCTCTGCTGTCAATATTAAGGAAGTTACAGCAACCTCCACACTACTTTGGTCGTTTACACCATGATCCACTGACTTTTTGGCATGTTGGGCACCATATTCAGACGTTTCAGGGCATGGCCGATCATTTGAACAAAATTCTGGGCCTCTGCTGTCAATATTAAGGAAGTTACTGATCCACTGACTTTTTGGCATGTTCGGCACCATATTCTGATCTTTCAGGCCATGGGCAACCATTTGAACAAAATTCTGGGCCTCTGCGGTCAATATTAAGGAAGTTACAGCAACCTCCACACTACTTTGGTCGTTTACACCATGATCCACTGACTTTTTGGCATGTTGGGCACCATATTCAGATGTTTCAGGGCATGGCCGATCATTTGAACAAAATTCTGGGCCTCTGCTGTCAATATTAAGGAAGTTACTGATCCACTGACTTTTTGGCATGTTCGGCACCATATTCTGATCTTTCAGGCCATGGGCAACCATTTGAACAAAATTCTGGGCCTCTGCTGTCAATATTAAGGAAGTTACAGCAACCTCCACACTACTTTGGTCGTTTACACCATGATCCACTTGCTTTTTGGCATGTTGGGCACCATATTCAGATGTTTCAGGGCATGGGCAACCATTTGAACACGATTTTGGGCCTCTGCTGTCAATATTAAGGAAGTTACTGATCCACTGACTTTTTGGCATGTTCGGCACCATATCAGCTGACCATATTCTGATCTTTCAGGCCATGGGCAATCATTTGAACAAAATTCTGGGCCTCTGCTGTCAATATTAAGGAAGTTACAGCAACCTCCACACTACTTTGGTCGTTTACACCATGATCCACTTACTTTTTGGCATGTTGGGCACCATATTCAGATCTTTCAGGCCATGGGCAACCATTTGAACAAAATTCTGGGCCTCTGCTGTCAATATTAAGGAAGTTACTGATCCACTGACTTTTTGGCATGTTCGGCACCATTTTCTGATCTTTCAGGCCATGGGCAACCATTTGAACAAAATTCTGGGCCTCTGCTATCAATATTAAGGAAGTTACAGCAACCTCCACACTACTTTGGTCGTTTACACCATGATCCACTGACTTTTTGGCATGTTGGGCACCATATTCAGATGTTTCAGGGCATGGCCGATCATTTGAACAAAATTCTGGGCCTCTGCTGTCAATATTAAGGAAGTTACTGATCCACTGACTTTTTGGCATGTTCGGCACCATATTCTGATCTTTCAGGCCATGGGCAACCATTTGAACAAAATTCTGGGCCTCTGCGGTCAATATTAAGGAAGTTACAGCAACCTCCACACTACTTTGGTCGTTTACACCATGATCCACTGACTTTTTGGCATGTTGGGCACCATATTCAGATGTTTCAGGGCATGGCCGATCATTTGAACAAAATTCTGGGCCTCTGCTGTCAATATTAAGGAAGTTACTGATCCACTGACTTTTTGGCATGTTCGGCACCATATTCTGATCTTTCAGGCCATGGGCAACCATTTGAACAAAATACTGGGCCTCTGCTGTCAATATTAAGGAAGTTACAGCAACCTCCACACTAGTTTGGTCGTTTACACCATGATCCACTTGCTTTTTGGCATGTTGGGCACCATATTCAGATGTTTGAGGGCTTGGGCGATCATTTGAACAAAATTCTGGGCCTCTGCTCTCAATATTAAGGAAGTTACTGATCCACTGACTTTATGGCATGTTCGGCACCATATTCAGACCTTTCAGGCCATGGGCAACCATTTGAACAAAATTCTGGGCCTCTGCTGTCAATATTAAGGAAGTTACAGCAACCTCCACACTACTTTGGTCGTTTACACCATGATCCACTGACTTTTTGGCATGTTGGGCACCATATTCAGATCTTTCAGGCCATGGGCAACCATTTGAACAAAATTCTGGGCCTCTGCTGTCAATATTAAGGAAGTTACTGATCCAATGACTTTTTGGCATGTTCGGCACCATATTCTGATCTTTCAGGCCATGGGCAACCATTTGAACAAAATTCTGGGCCTCTGCTGTCAATATTAAGGAAGTTACAGCAACCTCCACACTAGTTTGGTCGTTTACACCATGATCCACTGACTTTTTGGCATGTTGGGCACCATATTCAGATGTTTCAGGGCATGGGCAACCATTTGAACACGATTTTGGGCCTCTGCTGTCGATATTAAGGAAGTTACTGATCCACTGACTTTTTGGCATGTTCGGCACCATATTCTGATCTTTCAGGCCATGGGCAACCATTTGAACAAAATTCTGGGACTCCGCTGTCAATATTAAGGAAGTTACAGCAACCTCCACACTACTTTGGTCGTTTACACCATGATCCACTGACTTTTTGGCTTGTTAGGCACCATATTCAGACGTTTCAGGGCATGGCCGATCATTTGAACAAAATTCTGGGCCTCTGCTGTCAATATTAAGGAAGTTACTGATCCACTGACATTTTGGCATGTTCGGCACCATATTCTGATCTTTCAGGCCATGGGCAACCATTTGAACAAAATTCTGGGCCTCTGCAGTCAATATTAAGGAATTTACAGCAACCTCCACACTACTTTGGTCGTTTACACCATGATCCACTGACTTTTTGGCATGTTGGGCACCATATTCAGATGTTTCAGGGCATGGCCGATCATTTGAACAAAATTCTGGGCCTCTGCTGTCAATATTAAGGAAGTTACTGATCCACTGACTTTTTGGCATGTTCGGCACCATATTCTGATCTTTCAGGCCATGGGCAACCATTTGAACAAAATTCTGGGCCTCTGCTGTCAATATTAAGGAAGTTACAGCAACCTCCACACTAGTTTGGTCGTTTACACCATGATCCACTTGCTTTTTGGCATGTTGGGCACCATATTCAGATGTTTCAGGGCTTGGGCGATCATTTGAACAAAATTCTGGGCCTCTGCTGTCAATATTAAGGAAGTTACTGATCCACTGACTTTATGGCATGTTCGGCACCATATTCAGACCTTTCAGGCCATGGGCAACCATTTGAACAAAATTCTGGGCCTCTGCTGTCAATATTAAGGAAGTTACAGCAACCTCCACACTACTTTGGTCGTTTACACCATGATCCACTTGCTTTTTGGCATGTTGGGCACCATATTCAGATGTTTCAGGGCATGGGCAACCATTTGAACACGATTTTGGGCCTCTGCTGTCAATATTAAGGAAGTTACTGATCCACTGACTTTTTGGCATGTTCGGCACCATATCAGCTGACCATATTCTGATCTTTCAGGGCATGGGCAACCATTTGAACAAAATTCTGGGCCTCTGCTGTCAATATTAAGGAAGTTACAGCAACCTCCACACTACTTTGGTCGTTTACACCATGATCCACTTACTTTTTGGCATGTTGGGCACCATATTCAGATCTTTCAGGCCATGGGCAACCATTTGAACAAAATTCTGGGCCTCTGCTGTCAATATTAAGGAAGTTACTGATCCACTGACTTTTTGGCATGTTCGGCACCATATTCTGATCTTTCAGGCCATGGGCAACCATTTGAACAAAATTCTGGGCCTCTGCTATCAATATTAAGGAAGTTACAGCAACCTCCACACTACTTTGGTCGTTTACACCATGATCCACTGACTTTTTGGCATGTTGGGCACCATATTCAGATCTGTTAGGCCATGGGCAACCATTTGAACAAAATTCTGGGCCTCTGCTGTCAATATTAAGGAAGTTACTGATCCACTGACTTTTTGGCATGTTCGGCACCATATTCTGATCTTTCAGGCCATGGGCAACCATTTGAACAAAATTCTGGGCCTCTGCTGTCAATATTAAGGAAGTTACAGCAACCTCCACACTAGTTTGGTCGTTTACACCATGATCCACTGACTTTTTGGCATGTTGGGCACCATATTCAGATGTTTCAGGGCATGGGCAACCATTTGAACACGATTTTGGGCCTCTGCTGTCAATATTAAGGAAGTTACTCATCCACTGACTTTATGGCATGTTCGGCACCATATTCAGACCTTTCAGGCCATGGGCAACCATTTGAACAAAATTCTGGGCCTCTGCTATCAATATTAAGGAAGTTACAGCAACCTCCACACTACTTTGGTCGTTTACACCATGATCCCATTATTTTTTGGCATGTTGGGCACCATATTCAGATCTTTCAGGCCATGGGCAACCATTTGAACAAAATTCTGGGCCTCTGCTGTCAATATTAAGGAAGTTACTGATCCACTGACTTTTTGGCATGTTCGGCACCATATTCTGATCTTTCAGGCCATGGGCAACCATTTGAACAAAATTCTGGGCCTCTGCTGTCAATATTAAGGAAGTTACAGCAACCTCCACACTAGTTTGGTCGTTTACACCATGATCCACTGACTTTTTGGCATGTTGGGCAATATATTCAGATGTTTCAGGGCATGGGCAACCATTTGAACACGATTTAGGGCCTCTGCTGTCAATATTAAGGAAGTTACTCATCCACTGACTTCATGGCATGTTCGGCACCATATTCAGACCTTTCAGGCCATGGGCAACCATTTGAACAAAATTCTGGGCCTCTGCTGTCAATATTAAGGAAGTTACAGCAACCTCCACACTACTTTGGTCGTTTACACCATGATCCACTTACTTTTTGGCATGTTGGGCACCATATTCTGATTTTTGAGGCCATGGGCAACCATTTGAACAAAATTCTGGGCCTCTGCTGTCAATATTAAGGAAGTTACTGATCCACTGACTTTTTGGCATGTTCGGCACCATATTCTGATCTTTCAGGCCATGGGCAACCATTTGAACAAAATTCTGGGCCTCTGCTGTCAATATTAAGGAAGTTACAGCAACCTCCACACTACTTTGGTCGTTTACACCATGATCCACTGACTTTTTGGCATGTTGGGCACCATATTCAGACGTTTCAGGGCATGGCCGATCATTTGAACAAAATTCTGGGCCTCTGCTGTCAATATTAAGGAAGTTACTGATCCACTGACTTTTTGGCATGTTCGGCACCATATTCTGATCTTTCAGGCCATGGGCAACCATTTGAACAAAATTCTGGGCCTCTGCGGTCAATATTAAGGAAGTTACAGCAACCTCCACACTACTTTGGTCGTTTACACCATGATCCACTGACTTTTTGGCATGTTGGGCACCATATTCAGATGTTTCAGGGCATGGCCGATCATTTGAACAAAATTCTGGGCCTCTGCTGTCAATATTAAGGAAGTTACTGATCCACTGACTTTTTGGCATGTTCGGCACCATATTCTGATCTTTCAGGCCATGGGCAACCATTTGAACAAAATTCTGGGCCTCTGCTGTCAATATTAAGGAAGTTACAGCAACCTCCACACTACTTTGGTCGTTTACACCATGATCCACTTGCTTTTTGGCATGTTGGGCACCATATTCAGATGTTTCAGGGCATGGGCAACCATTTGAACACGATTTTGGGCCTCTGCTGTCAATATTAAGGAAGTTACTGATCCACTGACTTTTTGGCATGTTCGGCACCATATCAGCTGACCATATTCTGATCTTTCAGGCCATGGGCAACCATTTGAACAAAATTCTGGGCCTCTGCTGTCAATATTAAGGAAGTTACAGCAACCTCCACACTACTTTGGTCGTTTACACCATGATCCACTTACTTTTTGGCATGTTGGGCACCATATTCAGATCTTTCAGGCCATGGGCAACCATTTGAACAAAATTCTGGGCCTCTGCTGTCAATATTAAGGAAGTTACTGATCCACTGACTTTTTGGCATGTTCGGCACCATATTCTGATCTTTCAGGCCATGGGCAACCATTTGAACAAAATTCTGGGCCTCTGCTATCAATATTAAGGAAGTTACAGCAACCTCCACACTACTTTGGTCGTTTACACCATGATCCACTGACTTTTTGGCATGTTGGGCACCATATTCAGATCTGTTAGGCCATGGGCAACCATTTGAACAAAATTCTGGGCCTCTGCTGTCAATATTAAGGAAGTTACTGATCCACTGACTTTTTGGCATGTTCGGCACCATATTCTGATCTTTCAGGCCATGGGCAACCATTTGAACAAAATTCTGGGCCTCTGCTGTCAATATTAAGGAAGTTACAGCAACCTCCACACTAGTTTGGTCGTTTACACCATGATCCACTGACTTTTTGGCATGTTGGGCACCATATTCAGATGTTTCAGGGCATGGGCAACCATTTGAACACGATTTTGGGCCTCTGCTGTCAATATTAAGGAAGTTACTGATCCACTGACTTTTTGGCATGTTCGGCACCATATTCTGATCTTTCAGGCCATGGGCAACCATTTGAACATAATTCTGGGCCTCTGCTGTCAATATTAAGGAAGTAACAGCAACCTCCACACTACTTTGGTCGTTTACACCATGATCCACTGACTTTTTGGCATGTTCGGCACCATATTCTGATCTTTCAGGCCATGGGCAACCATTTGAACAAAATTCTGGGCCTCTGCTGTCAATATTAAGGAAGTTACAGCAACCTCCACACTACTTTGGTCGTTTACACCATGATCCACTGACTTTTTGGCATGTTGGGCACCATATTCAGACGTTTCAGGGCATGCCCGATCATTTGAACAAAATTCTGGGCCTCTGCTGTCAATATTAAGGAAGTTACTGATCCACTGACTTTTTGGCATGTTCGGCACCATATTCTGATCTTTCAGGCCATGGGCAACCATTTGAACAAAATTCTGGGCCTCTGCGGTCAATATTAAGGAAGTTACAGCAACCTCCACACTACTTTGGTCGTTTACACCATGATCCACTTACTTTTTGGCATGTTGGGCACCATATTCAGATGTTTCAGGGCATGGCCGATCATTTGAACAAAATTCTGGGCCTCTGCTGTCAATATTAAGGAAGTTACTGATCAACTGACTTTTTGGCATGTTCGGCACCATATTCTGATCTTTCAGGCCATGAGCAACCATTTGAACAAAATTCTGGGCCTCTGCGGTCAATATTAAGGAAGTTACAGCAACCTCCACACTACTTTGGTCGTTTACACCATGATCCACTGACTTTTTGGCATGTTGGGCACCATATTCAGATGTTTCAGGGCATGGCCGATCATTTGAACAAAATTCTGGGCCTCTGCTGTCAATATTAAGGAAGTTACTGATCCACTGACTTTTTGGCATGTTCGGCACCATATTCTGATCTTTCAGGCCATGGGCAACCATTTGAACAAAATTCTGGGCCTCTGCTGTCAATATTAAGGAAGTTACAGCAACCTCCACACTACTTTGGTCGTTTACACCATGATCCACTTGCTTTTTGGCATGTTGGGCACCATATTCAGATGTTTCAGGGCTTGGGCGATCATTTGAACAAAATTCTGGGCCTCTGCTGTCAATATTAAGGAAGTTACTGATCCACTGACTTTTTGGCATGTTCGGCACCATATTCTGATCTTTCAGGCCATGGGCAACCATTTGAACAAAATTCTGGGCCTCTGCTGTCAATATTAAGGAAGTTACAGCAACCTCCACACTAGTTTGGTCGTTTACACCATGATCCACTGACTTTTTGGCATGTTGGGCACCATATTCAGATGTTTCAGGGCATGGGCAACCATTTGAACACGATTTTGGGCCTCTGCTGTCAATATTAAGGAAGTTACTGATCCACTGACTTTTTGGCATGTTCGGCACCATATTCTGATCTTTCAGGCCATGGGCAACCATTTGAACAAAATTCTGGGCCTCTGCTGTCAATATTAAGGAAGTTACAGCAACCTCCACACTAGTTTGGTCGTTTACACCATGATCCACTGACTTTTTGGCATGTTGGGCACCATATTCAGATGTTTCAGGGCATGGGCAACCATTTGAACACGATTTTGGGCCTCTGCTGTCAATATTAAGGAAGTTACTGATCCACTGACTTTATGGCATGTTCGGCACCATATTCAGACCTTTCAGGCCATGGGCAACCATTTGAACAAAATTCTGGGCCTCTGCTGTCAATATTAAGGAAGTTACAGCAACCTCCACACTACTTTGGTCGTTTACACCATGATCCACTGACCTTTTGGCATGTTGGGCACCATATTCTGATCTTTCAGGGCTTGGGCGATCATTTGAACAAAATTCTGGGCCTCTGCTGTCAATATTAAGGAAGTTACTGATCCACTGACTTTTTGGCATGTTCGGCACCATATTCTGATCTTTCAGGCCATGGGCAACCATTTGAACAAAATTCTGGGCCTCTGCTGTCAATATTAAGGAAGTTACAGCAACCTCCACACTAGTTTGGTCGTTTACACCATGATCCACTGACTTTTTGGCATGTTGGGCACCATATTCAGATGTTTCAGGGCATGGGCAACCATTTGAACACGATTTTGGGCCTCTGCTGTGAATATTAAGGAAGTTACTCATCCACTGACTTTATGGCATGTTCGGCACCATATTCAGACCTTTCAGGCCATGGGCAACCATTTGAACAAAATTCTGGGCCTCTGCTATCAATATTAAGGAAGTTACAGCAACCTCCACACTACTTTGGTCGTTTACACCATGATCCCATTATTTTTTGGCATGTTGGGCACCATATTCAGATCTTTCAGGCCATGGGCAACCATTTGAACAAAATTCTGGGCCTCTGCTGTCAATATTAAGGAAGTTACTGATCCACTGACTTTTTGGCATGTTCGGCACCATATTCTGATCTTTCAGGCCATGGGCAACCATTTGAACAAAATTCTGGGCCTCTGCTGTCAATATTAAGGAAGTTACAGCAACCTCCACACTAGTTTGGTCGTTTACACCATGATCCACTGACTTTTTGGCATGTTGGGCAATATATTCAGATGTTTCAGGGCATGGGCAACCATTTGAACACGATTTAGGGCCTCTGCTGTCAATATTAAGGAAGTTACTCATCCACTGACTTCATGGCATGTTCGGCACCATATTCAGACCTTTCAGGCCATGGGCAACCATTTGAACAAAATTCTGGGCCTCTGCTGTCAATATTAAGGAAGTTACAGCAACCTCCACACTACTTTGGTCGTTTACACCATGATCCACTTACTTTTTGGCATGTTGGGCACCATATTCTGATTTTTGAGGCCATGGGCAACCATTTGAACAAAATTCTGGGCCTCTGCTGTCAATATTAAGGAAGTTACTGATCCACTGACTTTTTGGCATGTTCGGCACCATATTCTGATCTTTCAGGCCATGGGCAACCATTTGAACAAAATTCTGGGCCTCTGCGGTCAATATTAAGGAAGTTACAGCAACCTCCACACTACTTTGGTCGTTTACACCATGATCCACTGACTTTTTGGCATGTTGGGCACCATATTCAGACGTTTCAGGGCATGGCCGATCATTTGAACAAAATTCTGGGCCTCTGCTGTCAATATTAAGGAAGTTACTGATCCACTGACTTTTTGGCATGTTCGGCACCATATTCTGATCTTTCAGGCCATGGGCAACCATTTGAACAAAATTCTGGGCCTCTGCGGTCAATATTAAGGAAGTTACAGCAACCTCCACACTACTTTGGTCGTTTACACCATGATCCACTGACTTTTTGGCATGTTGGGCACCATATTCAGATGTTTCAGGGCATGGCCGATCATTTGAACAAAATTCTGGGCCTCTGCTGTCAATATTAAGGAAGTTACTGATCCACTGACTTTTTGGCATGTTCGGCACCATATTCTGATCTTTCAGGCCATGGGCAACCATTTGAACAAAATTCTGGGCCTCTGCTGTCAATATTAAGGAAGTTACAGCAACCTCCACACTACTTTGGTCGTTTACACCATGATCCACTTGCTTTTTGGCATGTTGGGCACCATATTCAGATGTTTCAGGGCATGGGCAACCATTTGAACACGATTTTGGGCCTCTGCTGTCAATATTAAGGAAGTTACTGATCCACTGACTTTTTGGCATGTTCGGCACCATATCAGCTGACCATATTCTGATCTTTCAGGCCATGGGCAACCATTTGAACAAAATTCTGGGCCTCTGCTGTCAATATTAAGGAAGTTACAGCAACCTCCACACTACTTTGGTCGTTTACACCATGATCCACTTACTTTTTGGCATGTTGGGCACCATATTCAGATCTTTCAGGCCATGGGCAACCATTTGAACAAAATTCTGGGCCTCTGCTGTCAATATTAAGGAAGTTACTGATCCACTGACTTTTTGGCATGTTCGGCACCATATTCTGATCTTTCAGGCCATGGGCAACCATTTGAACAAAATTCTGGGCCTCTGCTATCAATATTAAGGAAGTTACAGCAACCTCCACACTACTTTGGTCGTTTACACCATGATCCACTGACTTTTTGGCATGTTGGGCACCATATTCAGATCTGTTAGGCCATGGGCAACCATTTGAACAAAATTCTGGGCCTCTGCTGTCAATATTAAGGAAGTTACTGATCCACTGACTTTTTGGCATGTTCGGCACCATATTCTGATCTTTCAGGCCATGGGCAACCATTTGAACAAAATTCTGGGCCTCTGCTGTCAATATTAAGGAAGTTACAGCAACCTCCACACTAGTTTGGTCGTTTACACCATGATCCACTGACTTTTTGGCATGTTGGGCACCATATTCAGATGTTTCAGGGCATGGGCAACCATTTGAACACGATTTTGGGCCTCTGCTGTCAATATTAAGGAAGTTACTCATCCACTGACTTTATGGCATGTTCGGCACCATATTCAGACCTTTCAGGCCATGGGCAACCATTTGAACAAAATTCTGGGCCTCTGCTGTCAATATTAAGGAAGTTACAGCAACCTCCACACTACTTTGGTCGTTTACACCATGATCCACTTACTTTTTGGCATGTTGGGCACCATATTCTGATCTTTCAGGCCATGGGCAACCATTTGAACAAAATTCTGGGCCTCTGCTGTCAATATTAAGGAAGTTACTGATCCACTGACTTTTTGGCATGTTCGGCACCATATTCTGATCTTTCAGGCCATGGGCAACCATTTGAACAAAATTCTGGGCCTCTGCTGTCAATATTAAGGAAGTTACAGCAACCTCCACACTACTTTGGTCGTTTACACCATGATCCACTGACTTTTTGGCATGTTGGGCACCATATTCAGACGTTTCAGGGCATGCCCGATCATTTGAACAAAATTCTGGGCCTCTGCTGTCAATATTAAGGAAGTTACTGATCCACTGACTTTTTGGCATGTTCGGCACCATATTCTGATCTTTCAGGCCATGGGCAACCATTTGAACAAAATTCTGGGCCTCTGCGGTCAATATTAAGGAAGTTACAGCAACCTCCACACTACTTTGGTCGTTTACACCATGATCCACTTACTTTTTGGCATGTTGGGCACCATATTCAGATGTTTCAGGGCATGGCCGATCATTTGAACAAAATTCTGGGCCTCTGCTGTCAATATTAAGGAAGTTACTGATCAACTGACTTTTTGGCATGTTCGGCACCATATTCTGATCTTTCAGGCCATGAGCAACCATTTGAACAAAATTCTGGGCCTCTGCGGTCAATATTAAGGAAGTTACAGCAACCTCCACACTACTTTGGTCGTTTACACCATGATCCACTGACTTTTTGGCATGTTGGGCACCATATTCAGATGTTTCAGGGCATGGCCGATCATTTGAACAAAATTCTGGGCCTCTGCTGTCAATATTAAGGAAGTTACTGATCCACTGACTTTTTGGCATGTTCGGCACCATATTCTGATCTTTCAGGCCATGGGCAACCATTTGAACAAAATTCTGGGCCTCTGCTGTCAATATTAAGGAAGTTACAGCAACCTCCACACTACTTTGGTCGTTTACACCATGATCCACTTGCTTTTTGGCATGTTGGGCACCATATTCAGATGTTTCAGGGCTTGGGCGATCATTTGAACAAAATTCTGGGCCTCTGCTGTCAATATTAAGGAAGTTACTGATCCACTGACTTTTTGGCATGTTCGGCACCATATTCTGATCTTTCAGGCCATGGGCAACCATTTGAACAAAATTCTGGGCCTCTGCTGTCAATATTAAGGAAGTTACAGCAACCTCCACACTAGTTTGGTCGTTTACACCATGATCCACTGACTTTTTGGCATGTTGGGCACCATATTCAGATGTTTCAGGGCATGGGCAACCATTTGAACACGATTTTGGGCCTCTGCTGTCAATATTAAGGAAGTTACTGATCCACTGACTTTTTGGCATGTTCGGCACCATATTCTGATCTTTCAGGCCATGGGCAACCATTTGAACAAAATTCTGGGCCTCTGCTGTCAATATTAAGGAAGTTACAGCAACCTCCACACTAGTTTGGTCGTTTACACCATGATCCACTGACTTTTTGGCATGTTGGGCACCATATTCAGATGTTTCAGGGCATGGGCAACCATTTGAACACGATTTTGGGCCTCTGCTGTCAATATTAAGGAAGTTACTGATCCACTGACTTTATGGCATGTTCGGCACCATATTCAGACCTTTCAGGCCATGGGCAACCATTTGAACAAAATTCTGGGCCTCTGCTGTCAATATTAAGGAAGTTACAGCAACCTCCACACTACTTTGGTCGTTTACACCATGATCCACTGACCTTTTGGCATGTTGGGCACCATATTCTGATCTTTCAGGCCATGGGCAACCATTTGAACAAAATTCTGGGCCTCTGCTGTCAGTATTAAGGAAGTTACTGATCCACTGACTTTTTGGCATGTTCGGCACCATATTCTGATCTTTCAGGCCATGGGCAACCATTTGAACAAAATTCTGGGCCTCTGCTGTCAATATTAAGGAAGTTACAGCAACCTCCACACTAGTTTGGTCGTTTACACCATGATCCACTGACTTTTTGGCATGTTGGGCACCATATTCAGATGTTTCAGGGCATGGGCAACCATTTGAACACGATTTTGGGCCTCTGCTGTCAATATTAAGGAAGTTACTGATCCACTGACTTTTTGGCATGTTCGGCACCATATTCTGATCTTTCAGGCCATGGGCAACCATTTGAACAAAATTCTGGGCCTCTGCTGTCAATATTAAGGAAGTTACAGCAACCTCCACACTACTTTGGTCGTTTACACCATGATCCACTTGCTTTTTGGCATGTTGGGCACCATATTCAGATGTTTCAGGGCTTGGGCGATCATTTGAACAAAATTCTGGGCCTCTGCTGTCAATATTAAGGAAGTTACTGATCCACTGACTTTTTGGCATGTTCGGCACCATATTCTGATCTTTCAGGCCATGGGCAACCATTTGAACAAAATTCTGGGCCTCTGCTGTCAGTATTAAGGAAGTTACTGATCCACTGACTTTTTGGCATGTTCGGCACCATATTCTGATCTTTCAGGCCATGAGCAACCATTTGAACAAAATTCTGGGCCTCTGCGGTCAATATTAAGGAAGTTACAGCAACCTCCACACTAGTTTGGTCGTTTACACCATGATCCACTGACTTTTTGGCATGTTGGGCACCATATTCAGATGTTTCAGGGCATGGGCAACCATTTGAACACGATTTTGGGCCTCTGCTGTCAATATTAAGGAAGTTACTGATCCACTGACTTTTTGGCATGTTCGGCACCATATTCTGATCTTTCAGGCCATGGGCAACCATTTGAACAAAATTCTGGGCCTCTGCTGTCAATATTAAGGAAGTTACAGCAACCTCCACACTACTTTGGTCGTTTACACCATGATCCACTTGCTTTTTGGCATGTTGGGCACCATATTCAGATGTTTCAGGGCTTGGGCGATCATTTGAACAAAATTCTGGGCCTCTGCTGTCAATATTAAGGAAGTTACTGATCCACTGACTTTTTGGCATGTTCGGCACCATATTCTGATCTTTCAGGCCATGGGCAACCATTTGAACAAAATTCTGGGCCTCTGCTGTCAATATTAAGGAAGTTACAGCAACCTCCACACTAGTTTGGTCGTTTACACCATGATCCACTGACTTTTTGGCATGTTGGGCACCATATTCAGATGTTTCAGGGCATGGGCAACCATTTGAACACGATTTTGGGCCTCTGCTGTCAATATTAAGGAAGTTACTGATCCACTGACTTTTTGGCATGTTCGGCACCATATTCTGATCTTTCAGGCCATGGGCAACCATTTGAACAAAATTCTGGGCCTCTGCTGTCAATATTAAGGAAGTTACAGCAACCTCCACACTAGTTTGGTCGTTTACACCATGATCCACTGACTTTTTGGCATGTTGGGCACCATATTCAGATGTTTCAGGGCATGGGCAACCATTTGAACACGATTTTGGGCCTCTGCTGTCAATATTAAGGAAGTTACTGATCCACTGACTTTATGGCATGTTCGGCACCATATTCAGACCTTTCAGGCCATGGGCAACCATTTGAACAAAATTCTGGGCCTCTGCTGTCAATATTAAGGAAGTTACAGCAACCTCCACACTACTTTGGTCGTTTACACCATGATCCACTGACCTTTTGGCATGTTGGGCACCATATTCTGATCTTTCAGGCCATGGGCAACCATTTGAACAAAATTCTGGGCCTCTGCTGTCAGTATTAAGGAAGTTACTGATCCACTGACTTTTTGGCATGTTCGGCACCATATTCTGATCTTTCAGGCCATGGGCAACCATTTGAACAAAATTCTGGGCCTCTGCTGTCAATATTAAGGAAGTTACAGCAACCTCCACACTAGTTTGGTCGTTTACACCATGATCCACTGACTTTTTGGCATGTTGGGCACCATATTCAGATGTTTCAGGGCATGGGCAACCATTTGAACACGATTTTGGGCCTCTGCTGTCAATATTAAGGAAGTTACTGATCCACTGACTTTTTGGCATGTTCGGCACCATATTCTGATCTTTCAGGCCATGGGCAACCATTTGAACAAAATTCTGGGCCTCTGCTGTCAATATTAAGGAAGTTACAGCAACCTCCACACTAGTTTGGTCGTTTACACCATGATCCCATTACTTTTTGGCATGTTGGGCACCATATTCAGATCTTTCAGGCCATGGGCAACCATTTGAACAAAATTCTGGGCCTCTGCTGTCAATATTAAGGAAGTTACTGATCCACTGACATTTTGGCATGTTCGGCACCATATTCTGATCTTTCAGGCCATGGGCAACCATTTGAACAAAATTCTGGGCCTCTGCTGTCAATATTAAGGAAGTTACAGCAACCTCCACACTAGTTTGGTCGTTTACACCATGATCCACTGACTTTTTGGCATGTTGGGCACCATATTCAGATGTTTCAGGGCATGGGCAACCATTTGAACACGATTTTGGGCCTCTGCTGTCAATATTAAGGAAGTTACTGATCCACTGACTTTTTGGCATGTTCGGCACCATATTCTGATCTTTCAGGCCATGGGCAACCATTTGAACAAAATTCTGGGCCTCTGCTGTCAATATTAAGGAAGTTACAGCAACCTCCACACTACTTTGGTCGTTTACACCATGATCCACTTGCTTTTTGGCATGTTGGGCACCATATTCAGATGTTTCAGGGCTTGGGCGATCATTTGAACAAAATTCTGGGCCTCTGCTGTCAATATTAAGGAAGTTACTGATCCACTGACTTTTTGGCATGTTCGGCACCATATTCTGATCTTTCAGGCCATGGGCAACCATTTGAACAAAATTCTGGGCCTCTGCTGTCAGTATTAAGGAAGTTACTGATCCACTGACTTTTTGGCATGTTCGGCACCATATTCTGATCTTTCAGGCCATGAGCAACCATTTGAACAAAATTCTGGGCCTCTGCGGTCAATATTAAGGAAGTTACAGCAACCTCCACACTAGTTTGGTCGTTTACACCATGATCCACTGACTTTTTGGCATGTTGGGCACCATATTCAGATGTTTCAGGGCATGGGCAACCATTTGAACACGATTTTGGGCCTCTGCTGTCAATATTAAGGAAGTTACTGATCCACTGACTTTTTGGCATGTTCGGCACCATATTCTGATCTTTCAGGCCATGGGCAACCATTTGAACAAAATTCTGGGCCTCTGCTGTCAATATTAAGGAAGTTACAGCAACCTCCACACTACTTTGGTCGTTTACACCATGATCCACTTGCTTTTTGGCATGTTGGGCACCATATTCAGATGTTTCAGGGCTTGGGCGATCATTTGAACAAAATTCTGGGCCTCTGCTGTCAATATTAAGGAAGTTACTGATCCACTGACTTTTTGGCATGTTCGGCACCATATTCTGATCTTTCAGGCCATGGGCAACCATTTGAACAAAATTCTGGGCCTCTGCTGTCAATATTAAGGAAGTTACAGCAACCTCCACACTAGTTTGGTCGTTTACACCATGATCCACTGACTTTTTGGCATGTTGGGCACCATATTCAGATGTTTCAGGGCATGGGCAACCATTTGAACACGATTTTGGGCCTCTGCTGTCAATATTAAGGAAGTTACTGATCCACTGACTTTTTGGCATGTTCGGCACCATATTCTGATCTTTCAGGCCATGGGCAACCATTTGAACAAAATTCTGGGCCTCTGCTGTCAATATTAAGGAAGTTACAGCAACCTCCACACTAGTTTGGTCGTTTACACCATGATCCACTGACTTTTTGGCATGTTGGGCACCATATTCAGATGTTTCAGGGCATGGGCAACCATTTGAACACGATTTTGGGCCTCTGCTGTCAATATTAAGGAAGTTACTGATCCACTGACTTTATGGCATGTTCGGCACCATATTCAGACCTTTCAGGCCATGGGCAACCATTTGAACAAAATTCTGGGCCTCTGCTGTCAATATTAAGGAAGTTACAGCAACCTCCACACTACTTTGGTCGTTTACACCATGATCCACTGACCTTTTGGCATGTTGGGCACCATATTCTGATCTTTCAGGCCATGGGCAACCATTTGAACAAAATTCTGGGCCTCTGCTGTCAGTATTAAGGAAGTTACTGATCCACTGACTTTTTGGCATGTTCGGCACCATATTCTGATCTTTCAGGCCATGGGCAACCATTTGAACAAAATTCTGGGCCTCTGCTGTCAATATTAAGGAAGTTACAGCAACCTCCACACTAGTTTGGTCGTTTACACCATGATCCACTGACTTTTTGGCATGTTGGGCACCATATTCAGATGTTTCAGGGCATGGGCAACCATTTGAACACGATTTTGGGCCTCTGCTGTCAATATTAAGGAAGTTACTGATCCACTGACTTTTTGGCATGTTCGGCACCATATTCTGATCTTTCAGGCCATGGGCAACCATTTGAACAAAATTCTGGGCCTCTGCTGTCAATATTAAGGAAGTTACAGCAACCTCCACACTAGTTTGGTCGTTTACACCATGATCCCATTACTTTTTGGCATGTTGGGCACCATATTCAGATCTTTCAGGCCATGGGCAACCATTTGAACAAAATTCTGGGCCTCTGCTGTCAATATTAAGGAAGTTACTGATCCACTGACATTTTGGCATGTTCGGCACCATATTCTGATCTTTCAGGCCATGGGCAACCATTTGAACAAAATTCTGGGCCTCTGCTGTCAATATTAAGGAAGTTACAGCAACCTCCACACTACTTTGGTCGTTTACACCATGATCCACTGACTTTTTGGCATGTTGGGCACCATATTCAGATCTTTCAGGCCATGGGCAACCATTTGAACAAAATTCTGGGCCTCTGCTGTCAATATTAAAGAAGTTACTGATCCACTGACTTTTTGGCATGTTCGGCACCATATTCTGATCTTTCAGGCCATGGGCAACCATTTGAACAAAATTCTGGGCCTCTGCGGTCAATATTAAGGAAGTTACAGCAACCTCCACACTACTTTGGTCGTTTACACCATGATCCACTGACTTTTTGGCATGTTGGGCACCATATTCAGATGTTTCAGGGCATGGCCGATCATTTGAACAAAATTCTGGGCCTCTGCTGTCAATATTAAGGAAGTTACTGATCCACTGACTTTTTGGCATGTTGGGCACCATATTCAGATCTTTCAGGCCATGGGCAACCATTTGAACAAAATTCTGGGCCTCTGCTGTCAGTATTAAGGAAGTTACTGATCCACTGACTTTTTGGAATGTTCGGCACCATATTCTGATCTTTCAGGCCATGGGCAACCATTTGAACAAAATTCTGGGCCTCTGCTGTCAATATTAAGGAAGTTACAGCAACCTCCACACTAGTTTGGTCGTTTACACCATGATCCACTGACTTTTGGCATGTTGGGCACCATATTCAGATGTTTCAGGGCATGGGCAACCATTTGAACACGATTTTGGGCCTCTGCTGTCAATATTAAGGAAGTTACTGATCGACTGACTTTTTGGCATGTTCGGCACCATATTCTGATCTTTCAGGCCATGGGCAACCATTTGAACAAAATTCTGGGCCTCTGCTGTCAATATTAAGGAAGTTACAGCAACCTCCACACTACTTTGGTCGTTTACACCATGATCCCATTACTTTTTGGCATGTTGGGCACCATATTCAGATCTTTCAGGCCATGGGCAACCATTTGAACAAAATTCTGGGCCTCTGCTGTCAATATTAAGGAAGTTACTGATCCACTGACATTTTGGCATGTTCGGCACCATATTCTGATCTTTCAGGCCATGGGCAACCATTTGAACAAAATTCTGGGCCTCTGCTGTCAATATTAAGGAAGTTACAGCAGCCTCCACACTACTTTGGTCGTTTACACCATGATCCACTGACTTTTTGGCATGTTGGGCACCATATTCAGATCTTTCAGGCCATGGGCAACCATTTGAACAAAATTCTGGGCCTCTGCTGTCAATATTAAAGAAGTTACTGATCCACTGACTTTTTGGCATGTTCGGCACCATATTCTGATCTTTCAGGCCATGGGCAACCATTTGAACAAAATTCTGGGCCTCTGCGGTCAATATTAAGGAAGTTACAGCAACCTCCACACTACTTTGGTCGTTTACACCATGATCCACTGACTTTTTGGCATGTTGGGCACCATATTCAGATGTTTCAGGGCATGGCCGATCATTTGAACAAAATTCTGGGCCTCTGCTGTCAATATTAAGGAAGTTACTGATCCACTGACTTTTTGGCATGTTCGGCACCATATTCTGATCTTTCAGGCCATGGGCAACCATTTGAACAAAATTCTGGGCCTCTGCTGTCAATATTAAGGAAGTTACAGCAACCTCCACACTACTTTGGTTGTTTACACCATGATCCACTGACTTTTTGGCATGTTGGGCACCATATTCAGATGTTTCAGGGCATGGGCAACCATTTGAACACGATTTTGGGCCTCTGCTGTCAATATTAAGGAAGTTACTGATCCACTGACTTTATGGCATGTTCGGCACCATATTCAGACCTTTCAGGCCATGGGCAACCATTTGAACAAAATTCTGGGCCTCTGCTGTCAATATTAAGGAAGTTACAGCAACCTCCACACTACTTTGGTCGTTTACACCATGATCCACTGACCTTTTGGCATGTTGGGCACCATATTCTGATCTTTCAGGCCATGGGCAACCATTTGAACAAAATTCTGGGCCTCTGCTGTCAGTATTAAGGAAGTTACTGATCCACTGACTTTTTGGCATGTTCGGCACCATATTCTGATCTTTCAGGCCATGGGCAACCATTTGAACAAAATTCTGGGCCTCTGCTGTCAATATTAAGGAAGTTACAGCAACCTCCACACTAGTTTGGTCGTTTACACCATGATCCACTGACTTTTTGGCATGTTGGGCACCATATTCAGATGTTTCAGGGCATGGGCAACCATTTAAACACGATTTTGGGCCTCTGCTGTCAATATTAAGGAAGTTACTGATCCACTGACCTTTTGGCATGTTCGGCACCATATTCTGATCTTTCAGGCCATGGGCAACCATTTGAACAAAATTCTGGGCCTCTGCTGTCAATATTAAGGAAGTTACAGCAACCTCCACACTACTTTGGTCGTTTACACCATGATCCCATTACTTTTTGGCATGTTGGGCACCATATTCAGATCTTTCAGGCCATGGGCAACCATTTGAACAAAATTCTGGGCCTCTGCTGTCAATATTAAGGAAGTTACTGATCCACTGACATTTTGGCATGTTCGGCACCATATTCTGATCTTTCAGGCCATGGGCAACCATTTGAACAAAATTCTGGGCCTCTGCTGTCAATATTAAGGAAGTTACAGCAACCTCCACACTACTTTGGTCGTTTACACCATGATCCACTGACTTTTTGGCATGTTGGGCACCATATTCAGATCTTTCAGGCCATAGGCAACCATTTGAACAAAATTCTGGGCCTCTGCTGTCAATATTAAAGAAGTTACTGATCCACTGACTTTTTGGCATGTTCGGCACCATATTCTGATCTTTCAGGCCATGGGCAACCATTTGAACAAAATTCTGGGCCTCTGCGGTCAATATTAAGGAAGTTACAGCAACCTCCACACTACTTTGGTCGTTTACACCATGATCCACTGACTTTTTGGCATGTTGGGCACCATATTCAGATGTTTCAGGGCATGGCCGATCATTTGAACAAAATTCTGGGCCTCTGCTGTCAATATTAAGGAAGTTACTGATCCACTGACTTTTTGGCATGTTCGGCACCATATTCTGATCTTTCAGGCCATGGGCAACCATTTGAACAAAATTCTGGGCCTCTGCTGTCAGTATTAAGGAAATTACTGATCCACTGACTTTTTGGCATGTTGGGCACCATATTCAGATCTTTCAGGCCATGGGCAACCATTTGAACAAAATTCTGGGCCTCTGCTGTCAATATTAAGGAAGTTACAGCAACCTCCACACTAGTTTGGTCGTTTACACCATGATCCACTGACTTTTTGGCATGTTGGGCACCATATTCAGATGTTTCAGGGCATGGGCAACCATTTGAACACGATTTTGGGCCTCTGCTGTCAATATTAAGGAAGTTACTGATCCACTGACTTTTTGGCATGTTCGGCACCATATTCTGATCTTTCAGGCCATGGGCAACCATTTGAACAAAATTCTGGGCCTCTGCTGTCAATATTAAGGAAGTTACAGCAACCTCCACACTACTTTGGTCGTTTACACCATGATCCCATTACTTTTTGGCATGTTGGGCACCATATTCAGATCTTTCAGGCCATGGGCAACCATTTGAACAAAATTCTGGGCCTCTGCTGTCAATATTAAGGAAGTTACTGATCCACTGACATTTTGGCATGTTCGGCACCATATTCTGATCTTTCAGGCCATGGGCAACCATTTGAACAAAATTCTGGGCCTCTGCTGTCAATATTAAGGAAGTTACAGCAACCTCCACACTACTTTGGTCGTTTACACCATGATCCACTGACTTTTTGGCATGTTGGGCACCATATTCAGATCTTTCAGGCCATGGGCAACCATTTGAACAAAATTCTGGGCCTCTGCTGTCAATATTAAAGAAGTTACTGATCCACTGACTTTTTGGCATGTTCGGCACCATATTCTGATCTTTCAGGCCATGGGCAACCATTTGAACAAAATTCTGGGCCTCTGCTGTCAATATTAAGGAAGTTACAGCAACCTCCACACTACTTTGGTCGTTTACACCATGATCCACTGACTTTTTGGCATGTTGGGCACCATATTCAGATCTTTCAGGCCATGGGCAACCATTTGAACAAAATTCTGGGCCTCTGCTGTCAATATTAAAGAAGTTACTGATCCACTGACTTTTTGGCATGTTCGGCACCATATTCTGATCTTTCAGGCCATGGGCAACCATTTGAACAAAATTCTGGGCCTCTGCGGTCAATATTAAGGAAGTTACAGCAACCTCCACACTACTTTGGTCGTTTACACCATGATCCACTGACTTTTTGGCATGTTGGGCACCATATTTTAAGATGTTTCAGGGCATGGCCGATCATTTGAACAAAATTCTGGGCCTCTGCTGTCAATATTAAGGAAGTTACTGATCCACTGACTTTTTGGCATGTTCGGCACCATATTCTGATCTTTCAGGCCATGGGCAACCATTTGAACAAAATTCTGGGCCTCTGCTGTCAATATTAAGGAAGTTACAGCAACCTCCACACTACTTTGGTCGTTTACACCATGATCCACTTGCTTTTTGGCATGTTGGGCACCATATTCAGATGTTTCAGGGCTTGGGCGATCATTTGAACAAAATTCTGGGCCTCTGCTGTCAATATTAAGGAAGTTACTGATCCACTGACTTTTTGGCATGTTCGGCACCATATTCTGATCTTTCAGGCCATGGGCAACCATTTGAACAAAATTCTGGGCCTCTGCTGTCAATATTAAGGAAGTTACAGCAACCTCCACACTAGTTTGGTCGTTTACACCATGATCCACTGACTTTTTGGCATGTTGGGCACCATATTCAGATGTTTCAGGGCATGGGCAACCATTTGAACACGATTTTGGGCCTCTGCTGTCAATATTAAGGAAGTTACTGATCCACTGACTTTATGGCATGTTCGGCACCATATTCAGACCTTTCAGGCCATGGGCAACCATTTGAACAAAATTCTGGGCCTCTGCTGTCAATATTAAGGAAGTTACAGCAACCTCCACACTACTTTGGTCGTTTACACCATGATCCACTGACTTTTTGGCATGTTGGGCACCATATTCTGATCTTTCAGGCCATGGGCAACCATTTGAACAAAATTCTGGGCCTCTGCTGTCAGTATTAAGGAAGTTACTGATCCACTGACTTTTTGGCATGTTCGGCACCATATTCTGATCTTTCAGGCCATGGGCAACCATTTGAACAAAATTCTGGGCCTCTGCTGTCAATATTAAGGAAGTTACAGCAACCTCCACACTAGTTTGGTCGTTTACACCATGATCCACTGACTTTTTGGCATGTTGGGCACCATATTCAGATGTTTCAGGCCATGGGCAACCATTTGAACACGATTTTGGGCCTCTGCTGTCAATATTAAGGAAGTTACTGATCCACTGACTTTTTGGCATGTTCGGCACCATATTCTGATCTTTCAGGCCATGGGCAACCATTTGAACAAAATTCTGGGCCTCTGCTGTCAATATTAAGGAAGTTACAGCAACCTCCACACTACTTTGGTCGTTTACACCATGATCCCATTACTTTTTGGCATGTTGGGCACCATATTCAGATCTTTCAGGCCATGGGCAACCATTTGAACAAAATTCTGGGCCTCTGCTGTCAATATTAAGGAAGTTACTGATCCACTGACTTTTTGGCATGTTCGGCACCATATTCTGATCTTTCAGGCCATGGGCAACCATTTGAACAAAATTCTGGGCCTCTGCTGTCAATATTAAGGAAGTTACAGCAACCTCCACACTACTTTGGTCGTTTACACCATGATCCACTGACTTTTTGGCATGTTGGGCACCATATTCAGATGTTTCAGGGCATGGCCGATCATTTGAACAAAATTCTGGGCCTCTGCTGTCAATATTAAGGAAGTTACTGATCCACTGACTTTTTGGCATGTTCGGCACCATATTCTGATCTTTCAGGCCATGGGCAACCATTTGAACAAAATTCTGGGCCTCTGCTGTCAATATTAAGGAAGTTACAGCAACCTCCACACTACTTTGGTCGTTTACACCATGATCCCATTACTTTTTGGCATGTTGGGCACCATATTCAGATCTTTCAGGCCATGGGCAACCATTTGAACAAAATTCTGGGCCTCTGCTGTCAATATTAAGGAAGTTACTGATCCACTGACTTTTTGGCATGTTCGGCACCATATTCTGATCTTTCAGGCCATGGGCAACCATTTGAACAAAATTCTGGGCCTCTGCTGTCAATATTAAGGAAGTTACAGCAACCTCCACACTACTTTGGTCGTTTACACCATGATCCACTGACTTTTTGGCATGTTGGGCACCATATTCAGATGTTTCAGGGCATGGGCAACCATTTGAACACGATTTTGGGCCTCTGCTGTCAATATTAAGGAAGTTACTGATCCACTGACCTTTTGGCATGTTCGGCACCATATTCTGATCTTTCAGGCCATGGGCAACCATTTGAACAAAATTCTGGGCCTCTGCTGTCAATATTAAGGAAGTTACAGCAACCTCCACACTACTTTGGTCGTTTACACCATGATCCCATTACTTTTTGGCATGTTGGGCACCATATTCAGATCTTTCAGGCCATGGGCAACCATTTGAACAAAATTCTGGGCCTCTGCTGTCAATATTAAGGAAGTTACTGATCCACTGACATTTTGGCATGTTCGGCACCATATTCTGATCTTTCAGGCCATGGGCAACCATTTGAACAAAATTCTGGGCCTCTGCTGTCAATATTAAGGAAGTTACAGCAACCTCCACACTACTTTGGTCGTTTACACCATGATCCACTGACTTTTTGGCATGTTGGGCACCATATTCAGATCTTTCAGGCCATAGGCAACCATTTGAACAAAATTCTGGGCCTCTGCTGTCAATATTAAAGAAGTTACTGATCCACTGACTTTTTGGCATGTTCGGCACCATATTCTGATCTTTCAGGCCATGGGCAACCATTTGAACAAAATTCTGGGCCTCTGCGGTCAATATTAAGGAAGTTACAGCAACCTCCACACTACTTTGGTCGTTTACACCATGATCCACTGACTTTTTGGCATGTTGGGCACCATATTCAGATGTTTCAGGGCATGGCCGATCATTTGAACAAAATTCTGGGCCTCTGCTGTCAATATTAAGGAAGTTACTGATCCACTGACTTTTTGGCATGTTCGGCACCATATTCTGATCTTTCAGGCCATGGGCAACCATTTGAACAAAATTCTGGGCCTCTGCTGTCAGTATTAAGGAAATTACTGATCCACTGACTTTTTGGCATGTTCGGCACCATATTCTGATCTTTCAGGCCATGGGCAACCATTTGAACAAAATTCTGGGCCTCTGCTGTCAATATTAAGGAAGTTACAGCAACCTCCACACTACTTTGGTCGTTTACACCATGATCCACTGACTTTTTGGCATGTTGGGCACCATATTCAGATGTTTCAGGGCATGGGCAACCATTTGAACACGATTTTGGGCCTCTGCTGTCAATATTAAGGAAGTTACTGATCCACTGACTTTTTGGCATGTTCGGCACCATATTCTGATCTTTCAGGCCATGGGCAACCATTTGAACAAAATTCTGGGCCTCTGCTGTCAATATTAAGGAAGTTACAGCAACCTCCACACTACTTTGGTCGTTTACACCATGATCCCATTACTTTTTGGCATGTTGGGCACCATATTCAGATCTTTCAGGCCATGGGCAACCATTTGAACAAAATTCTGGGCCTCTGCTGTCAATATTAAGGAAGTTACTGATCCACTGACATTTTGGCATGTTCGGCACCATATTCTGATCTTTCAGGCCATGGGCAACCATTTGAACAAAATTCTGGGCCTCTGCTGTCAATATTAAGGAAGTTACAGCAACCTCCACACTACTTTGGTCGTTTACACCATGATCCACTTGCTTTTTGGCATGTTGGGCACCATATTCAGATGTTTCAGGGCTTGGGCGATCATTTGAACAAAATTCTGGGCCTCTGCTGTCAATATTAAGGAAGTTACTGATCCACTGACTTTTTGGCATGTTCGGCACCATATTCTGATCTTTCAGGCCATGGGCAACCATTTGAACAAAATTCTGGGCCTCTGCTGTCAATATTAAGGAAGTTACAGCAACCTCCACACTAGTTTGGTCGTTTACACCATGATCCACTGACTTTTTGGCATGTTGGGCACCATATTCAGATGTTTCAGGGCATGGGCAACCATTTGAACAAAATTCTGGGCCTCTGCTGTCAATATTAAGGAAGTTACTGATCCACTGACATTTTGGCATGTTCGGCACCATATTCTGATCTTTCAGGCCATGGGCAACCATTTGAACAAAATTCTGGGCCTCTGCTGTCAATATTAAGGAAGTTACAGCAACCTCCACACTACTTTGGTCGTTTACACCATGATCCACTGACTTTTTGGCATGTTGGGCACCATATTCAGATCTTTCAGGCCATGGGCAACCATTTGAACAAAATTCTGGGCCTCTGCTGTCAATATTAAGGAAGTTACTGATCCACTGACTTTTTGGCATGTTCGGCACCATATTCTGATCTTTCAGGCCATGGGCAACCATTTGAACAAAATTCTGGGCCTCTGCTGTCAATATTAAGGAAGTTACAGCAACCTCCACACTACTTTGGTCGTTTACACCATGATCCACTTGCTTTTTGGCATGTTGGGCACCATATTCAGATGTTTCAGGGCTTGGGCGATCATTTGAACAAAATTCTGGGCCTCTGCTGTCAATATTAAGGAAGTTACTGATCCACTGACTTTTTGGCATGTTCGGCACCATATTCTGATCTTTCAGGCCATGGGCAACCATTTGAACAAAATTCTGGGCCTCTGCTGTCAATATTAAGGAAGTTACAGCAACCTCCACACTAGTTTGGTCGTTTACACCATGATCCACTGACTTTTTGGCATGTTGGGCACCATATTCAGATGTTTCAGGGCATGGGCAACCATTTGAACACGATTTTGGGCCTCTGCTGTCAATATTAAGGAAGTTACTGATCCACTGACTTTATGGCATGTTCGGCACCATATTCAGACCTTTCAGGCCATGGGCAACCATTTGAACAAAATTCTGGGCCTCTGCTGTCAATATTAAGGAAGTTACAGCAACCTCCACACTACTTTGGTCGTTTACACCATGATCCACTGACTTTTTGGCATGTTGGGCACCATATTCTGATCTTTCAGGCCATGGGCAACCATTTGAACAAAATTCTGGGCCTCTGCTGTCAGTATTAAGGAAGTTACTGATCCACTGACTTTTTGGCATGTTCGGCACCATATTCTGATCTTTCAGGCCATGGGCAACCATTTGAACAAAATTCTGGGCCTCTGCTGTCAATATTAAGGAAGTTACAGCAACCTCCACACTAGTTTGGTCGTTTACACCATGATCCACTGACTTTTTGGCATGTTGGGCACCATATTCAGATGTTTCAGGCCATGGGCAACCATTTGAACACGATTTTGGGCCTCTGCTGTCAATATTAAGGAAGTTACTGATCCACTGACTTTTTGGCATGTTCGGCACCATATTCTGATCTTTCAGGCCATGGGCAACCATTTGAACAAAATTCTGGGCCTCTGCTGTCAATATTAAGGAAGTTACAGCAACCTCCACACTACTTTGGTCGTTTACACCATGATCCCATTACTTTTTGGCATGTTGGGCACCATATTCAGATCTTTCAGGCCATGGGCAACCATTTGAACAAAATTCTGGGCCTCTGCTGTCAATATTAAGGAAGTTACTGATCCACTGACTTTTTGGCATGTTCGGCACCATATTCTGATCTTTCAGGCCATGGGCAACCATTTGAACAAAATTCTGGGCCTCTGCTGTCAATATTAAGGAAGTTACAGCAACCTCCACACTACTTTGGTCGTTTACACCATGATCCACTGACTTTTTGGCATGTTGGGCACCATATTCAGATGTTTCAGGGCATGGCCGATCATTTGAACAAAATTCTGGGCCTCTGCTGTCAATATTAAGGAAGTTACTGATCCACTGACTTTTTGGCATGTTCGGCACCATATTCTGATCTTTCAGGCCATGGGCAACCATTTGAACAAAATTCTGGGCCTCTGCTGTCAATATTAAGGAAGTTACAGCAACCTCCACACTACTTTGGTCGTTTACACCATGATCCACTTGCTTTTTGGCATGTTGGGCACCATATTCAGATGTTTCAGGGCTTGGGCGATCATTTGAACAAAATTCTGGGCCTCTGCTGTCAATATTAAGGAAGTTACTGATCCACTGACTTTTTGGCATGTTCGGCACCATATTCTGATCTTTCAGGCCATGAGCAACCATTTGAACAAAATTCTGGGCTTCTGCTGTCAATATTAAGGAAGTTACAGCAACCTCCACACTAGTTTGGTCGTTTACACCATGATCCACTGACTTTTTGGCATATTGGGCACCATATTCAGATGTTTCAGGGCATGGGCAACCATTTGAACATGATTTTGGGCCTCTGCTGTCAATATTAAGGAAGTTACTGATCCACTGACTTTTTGGCATGTTCGGCACCATATTCTGATCTTTCAGGCCATGGGCAACCATTTGAACAAAATTCTGGGCCTCTGCTGTCAATATTAAGGAAGTTACAGCAACCTCCACACTACTTTGGTCGTTTACACCATGATCCACTTACTTTTTGGCATGTTTGGCACCATATTCTGATCTTTCAGGCCATGGGCAACCATTTGAACACAATTCTGGGCCTCTGCTGTCAATATTAAGGAAGTTACTGATCCACTGACTTTTTGGCATGTTCGGCACCATATTCTGATCTTTCAGGCCATGGGCAACCATTTGAACAAAATTCTGGGCCTCTGCTGTCAATATTAAGGAAGTTACAGCAACCTCCACACTACTTTGGTCGTTTACACCATGATCCACTGACTTTTTGGCATGTTGGGCACCATATTCAGATGTTTCAGGGCATGGCCGATCATTTGAACAAAATTCTGGGCCTCTGCTGTCAATATTAAGGAAGTTGCTGATCCACTGACTTTTTGGCATGTTCGGCACCATATTTTGATCTTTCAGGCCATGGGCAACCATTTGAACAAAATTCTGGGCCTCTGCTGTCAATATTAAGGAAGTTACAACAACCTCCACACTACTCTGGTCGTTTACACCATGATCCACTAACTTTTTGGCATGTTGGGCACCATATTCAGATGTTTCAGGCCATGGGCAACCATTTGAACAAAATTCTGGGCCTCTACGGTCAATATCAAGGAAGTTACAGTAACCTGCACACTACTTTGGTCGTTTACACCATGATCCCCTTACTTTTTGGCATATTGGGCACCATATTCAGATGTTTCAGGGCATGGGCAACCATTTGAACATGATTTTGGGCCTCTGCTGTCAATATTAAGGAAGTTACTGATCCACTGACTTTTTGGCATGTTCGGCACCATATTCTGATCTTTCAGGCCATGGGCAACCATTTGAACACAATTCTGGGCCTCTGCTGTCAATATTAAGGAAGTTACTGATCCACTGACTTTTTGGCATGTTCGGCACCATATTCTGATCTTTCAGGCCATGGGCAACCATTTGAACAAAATTCTGGGCCTCTGCTGTCAATATTAAGGAAGTTACAGCAACCTCCACACTACTTTGGTCGTTTACACCATGATCCACTGACTTTTTGGCATGTTGGGCACCATATTCAGATGTTTCAGGGCATGGCCGATCATTTGAACAAAATTCTGGGCCTCTGCTGTCAATATTGAGGAAGTTACTGATCCACTACCTTTTTGGCATGTTCGGCACCATATTCTGATCTTTCAGGCCATGGGCAACCATTTGAACAAAATTCTGGGCCTCTGCGGTCAATATTAAGGAAGTTACAGCAACCTCCACACTACTTTGGTCGTTTACACCATGATCCACTGACTTTTTGGCATGTTGGGCACCATATTCAGATGTTTCAGGGCATGGGCAACCATTTGAACAAAATTCTGGGCCTCTACGGTCAATATCAAGGAAGTTACAGTAACCTGCACACTACTTTGGTCGTTTACACCATGATCCCCTTACTTTTTGGCATATTGGGCACCATATTCAGATGTTTCAGGGCATGGGCAACCATTTGAACATGACTTTGGGCCTCTGCTGTCAATATTAAGGAAGTTACTGATCCACTGACTTTTTGGCATGTTCGGCACCATATTCTGATCTTTCAGGCCATGGGCAACCATTTGAACAAAATTCTGGGCCTCTGCTGTCAATATTAAGGAAGTTACAGCAACCTCCACACTACTTTGGTCGTTTACACCATGATCCACTTGCTTTTTGGCATGTTGGGCACCATATTCAGATGTTTCAGGGCTTGGGCGATCATTTGAACAAAATTCTGGGCCTCTGCTGTCAATATTAAGGAAGTTACTGATCCACTGACTTTTTGGCATGTTCGGCACCATATTCTGATCTTTCAGGCCATGGGCAACCATTTGAACAAAATTCTGGGCCTCTGCTGTCAATATTAAGGAAGTTACAGCAACCTCCACACTACTTTGGTCGTTTACACCATGATCCACTGACTTTTTGGCATGTTGGGCACCATATTCAGATGTTTCAGGGCATGGGCAACCATTTGAACACGATTTTGGGCCTCTGCTGTCAATATTAAGGAAGTTACTGATCCACTGACTTTATGGCATGTTCGGCACCATATTCAGACCTTTCAGGCCATGGGCAACCATTTGATCAAAATTCTGGGCGTCTGCTGTCAATATTAAGGAAGTTACAGCAACCTCCACACTACTTTGGTCGTTTACACCATGATCAACTTACTTTTTGGCATGTTGGGCACCATATTCTGATCTTTCAGGCCATGGGCAACCATTTGAACAAAATTCTGGGTCTCTGCTGTCAATATTAAGGAAGTTACTGATCCTCTGACTTTTTGGCATGTTCGGCACCATATTCTGATCTTTCAGGCCATGGGCAACCATTTGAACAAAATTCTGGGCCTCTGCTGTCAATATTAAGGAAGTTACTGATCCACTGACTTTTTGGCATGTTCGGCACCATATTCTGATCTTTCAGGCCATGGGCAACCATTTGAACAAAATTCTGGGCCTCTGCTGTCAATATTAAGGAAGTTACAGCAACCTCCACACTACTTTGGTCGTTTACACCATGATCCACTGACTTTTTGGCATGTTGGGCACCATATTCAGATGTTTCAGGGCATGGCCGATCATTTGAACAAAATTCTGGGCCTCTGCTGTCAATATTAAGGAAGTTACTGATCCACTACCTTTTTGGCATGTTCGGCACCATATTCTGATCTTTCAGGCCATGGGCAACCATTTGAACAAAATTCTGGGCCTCTGCTGTCAATATTAAGGAAGTTACAGCAACCTCCACACTACTTTGGTCGTTTACACCATGATCCACTGACTTTTTGGCATGTTGGGCACCATATTCAGATGTTTCAGGGCATGGCCGATCATTTGAACAAAATTCTGGGCCTCTGCTGTCAATATTAAGGAAGTTATTGATCCACTGACTTTTTGGCATGTTCGGCACCATATTCTGATCTTTCAGGCCATGGGCAACCATTTGAACAAAATTCTGGGCCTCTGCTGTCAATATTAAGGAAGTTACAGCAACCTCCACACTATTTTGGTCGTTTACACCATGATCCACTTGATTTTTGGCATGTTGGGCACCATATTCAGATGTTTCAGGGCTTGGGCGATCATTTGAACAAAATTCTGGGCCTCTGCTGTCAATATTAAGGAAGTTACTGATCCACTGACTTTTTGGCATGTTCGGCACCATATTCTGATCTTTCAGGCCATGGGCAACCATTTGAACAAAATTCTGGGCCTCTGCTGTCAATATTAAGGAAGTTACAGCAACCTCCACACTACTTTGGTCGTTTACACCATGATCCACTGACTTTTTGGCATGTTGGGCACCATATTCAGATGTTTCAGGGCATGGGCAACCATTTGAACACGATTTTGGGCCTCTGCTGTCAATATTAAGGAAGTTACTGATCCACTGACTTCATGGCATGTTCGGCACCATATTCAGACCTTTCAGGCCATGGGCAACCATTTGATCAAAATTCTGGGCGTCTGCTGTCAATATTAAGGAAGTTACAGCAACCTCCACACTACTTTGGTCGTTTACACCATGATCAACTTACTTTTTGGCATGTTGGGCACCATATTCTGATCTTTCAGGCCATGGGCAACCATTTGAACAAAATTCTGGGTCTCTGCTGTCAATATTAAGGAAGTTACTGATCCACTGACTTTTTGGCATGTTCGGCACCATATTCTGATCTTTCAGGCCATGGGCAACCATTTGAACAAAATTCTGGGCCTCTACGGTCAATATCAAGGAAGTTACAGTAACCTGCACACTACTTTGGTCGTTTACACCATGATCCCCTTACTTTTTGGCATATTGGGCACCATATTCAGATGTTTCAGGGCATGGGCAACCATTTGAACACGATTTTGGGCCTCTGCTGTCAATAATAAGGAAGTTACTGATCCATTGACTTTTTAGCATGTTAGGCACCATATTCTGATCTTTCAGGCCATGGGCAACCATTTGAACAAAATTCTGGGCCTTTGCTGTCAATATTAAGGAAGTTACAGCAACCTCCACACTACTTTGGTCGTTTACACCATGATCCACTTACTTTTTGGCATGTTGGGCACCATATTCTGATCTTTCAGGCCATGGGCAACCATTTGAACAAAATTCTGGGCCTCTGCTGTCAATATTAAGGAAGTTACAGCAACCTCCATACTACTTTGGTCGTTTACACCATGATCCACTGACTTTTTGGCATGTTCGGCACCATATTCTGATCTTTCAGGCCATGGGCAACCATTTGAACAAAATTCTGGGTCTCTGCTGTCAATATTAAGGAAGTTACAGCAACCTCCACACTCCTTTGGTTGTTTACACCATGATCCACTGACTTTTTGGCATGTTGGGCACCATATTCAGATGTTTCAGGGCATGGCCGATCATTTGAACAAAATTCTGGGCCTCTGCTGTCAATATTAAGGAAGTTACTGATCCACTGACTTTTTGGCATGTTCGGCACCATATTCTGATCTTTCAGGCCATGGGCAACCATTTGAACAAAATTCTGGGCCTCTGCTGTCAATATTAAGGAAGTTACAGCAACCTCCACACTACTTTGGTCGTTTACACCATGATCCACTTACTTTTTGGCATGTTGGGCACCATATTCAGATGTTTCAGGCCATGGGCAACCATTTGAACAAAATTCTGGGCCTCTACGGTCAATATCAAGGATGTTACAGCAACCTGCACACTACTTTGGTCGTTTACACCATGATCCCCTTACTTTTTGGCATATTGGGCACCATATTCAGATGTTTCAGGGCATGGGCAACCATTTGAACACGATTTTGGGCCTCTGCTGTCAATATTAAGGAAGTTACTGATCCACTGACTTTTTGGCATGTTCGGCACCATATTCAGACCTTTCAGGCCACGGGCAACCATTTGAACAAAATTCTGGGCCTCTGCGGTCAATATTAAGGAAGTTACAGCAACATCCACACTACTTTGGTCGTTTACACCATGATCCACTGACTTTTTGGCATGTTGGGCACCATATTCAGATGTTTCAGGACATGGCCGATCATTTGAACAAAATTCTGGGCCTCTGCTGTCAATATTAAGGAAGTTACTGATCCACTGACTTTTTGGCATGTTCGGCACCATATTCTGATCTTTCAGGCCATGGGCAACCATTTGAACAAAATTCTGGGCCTCTGCTGTCAATATTAAGGAAGTTACAGCAACCTCCACACTACTTTGGTCGTTTACACCATGATCCACTGACTTTTTGGCATGTTGGGTAACATATTCAGATGTTTCAGGGCTTGGGCGATCATTTGAACAAAATTCTGGGCCTCTGCTGTCAATATTAAGGAAGTTACTGATCCACTGACTTTTTGGCATGTTCGGCACCATATTCTGATCTTTCAGGCCATGGGCAACCATTTGAACAAAATTATGGGCCTCTACTGTCAATATCAAGGAAGTTACTGATCCACTGACTTTTTGGCATGTTCGGCACCATATTCTGATCTTTCAGGCCATGGGCAACCATTTGAACAAAATTCTGGGCCTCTGCTGTCAATATTAAGGAAGTTAGAGCAACCTGCACACTACTTTGGTCATTTACACCATGATCCACTTACTTTTCGGCATGTTGGGCACCATATTCTGATCTTTCAGGCCATGGGCAACCATTTGAACAAAATTCTGGGCCTCTGCTGTCAATAATAAGGAAGTTACAGCAACCTCCACACTACTTTGGTCGTTTACACCATGATCCACTGACTTTTTGGCATGTTCGGTACCATATTCTGATCTTTCAGGCCACGGGCAACCATTTGAACAGAATTCTGGGCCTCTGCTGTCAATATTAAGGAAGTTACTGATCCACTGACTTTATGGCATGTTCGGCACCATATTCAGACCTTTCAGGCCATGGGCAACCATTTGAACAAAATTCTGGGCCTCTGCTGTCAATATTAAGGAAGTTACAGCAACCTCCACACTACTTTGGTCGTTTACACCATGATCCACTTACTTTTTGGCATGTTGGGCACCATATTCTGATCTTTCAGGCCATGGGCAACCATTTGAACAAAATTCTGGGCCTCTGCTGTCAATATTAAGGAAGTTACTGATCCACTGACTTTTTGGCATGTTCGGCACCATATTCTGATCTTTCAGGCCATGGGCAACCATTTGAACAAAATTCTGGGCCTCTGCTGTCAATATTAAGGAAGTTACAGCAACCTGCACACTACTTTGGTCATTTACACCATGATCCACTTACTTTTCGGCATGTTGGGCACCATATTCTGATCTTTCAGGCCATGGGCAACCATTTGAACAAAATTCTGGGCCTCTGCTGTCAATATTAAGGAAGTTACAGCAACCTCCACACTACTTTGGTCGTTGACACCATGATCCACTGACTTTTTGGCATGTTCGGCACCATATTCTGATCTTTCAGGCCACGGGCAACCATTTGAACAAAATTCTGGGCCTCTGCTGTCAATATTAAGGAAGTTACTGATCCACTGACTTTATGGCATGTTCGGCACCATATTCAGACCTTTCAGGCCATGGGCAACCATTTGAACAAAATTCTGGGCCTCTACTGTCAATATTAAGGAAGTTACAGCAACCTCCACACTACTTTGGTCGTTTACACCATGATCCACTGACTTTTTGGCATGTTGGGCACCATATTCAGATGTTTCAGGGCATGGCCGATCATTTGAACAAAATTCTGGGCCTCTGCTGTCAATATTAAGGAAGTTGCTGATCCACTGACTTTTTGGCATGTTCGGCACCATATTTTGATCTTTCAGGCCATGGGCAACCATTTGAACAAAATTCTGGGCCTCTGCTGTCAATATTAAGGAAGTTACAACAACCTCCACACTACTCTGGTCGTTTACACCATGATCCACTAACTTTTTGGCATGTTGGGCACCATATTCAGATGTTTCAGGCCATGGGCAACCATTTGAACAAAATTCTGGGCCTCTACGGTCAATATCAAGGAAGTTACAGTAACCTGCACACTACTTTGGTCGTTTACACCATGATCCCCTTACTTTTTGGCATATTGGGCACCATATTCAGATGTTTCAGGGCATGGGCAACCATTTGAACATGACTTTGGGCCTCTGCTGTCAATATTAAGGAAGTTACTGATCCACTGACTTTTTGGCATGTTCGGCACCATATTCTGATCTTTCAGGCCATGGGCAACCATTTGAACAAAATTCTGGGCCTCTGCTGTCAATATTAAGGAAGTTACAGCAACCTCCACACTACTTTGGTCGTTTACACCATGATCCACTTACTTTTTGGCATGTTTGGCACCATATTCTGATCTTTCAGGCCATGGGCAACCATTTGAACACAATTCTGGGCCTCTGCTGTCAATATTAAGGAAGTTACTGATCCACTGACTTTTTGGCATGTTCGGCACCATATTCTGATCTTTCAGGCCATGGGCAACCATTTGAACAAAATTCTGGGCCTCTGCTGTCAATATTAAGGAAGTTACAGCAACCTCCACACTACTTTGGTCGTTTACACCATGATCCACTGACTTTTTGGCATGTTGGGCACCATATTCAGATGTTTCAGGGCATGGCCGATCATTTGAACAAAATTCTGGGCCTCTGCTGTCAATATTAAGGAAGTTGCTGATCCACTGACTTTTTGGCATGTTCGGCACCATATTTTGATCTTTCAGGCCATGGGCAACCATTTGAACAAAATTCTGGGCCTCTGCTGTCAATATTAAGGAAGTTACAACAACCTCCACACTACTCTGGTCGTTTACACCATGATCCACTAACTTTTTGGCATGTTGGGCACCATATTCAGATGTTTCAGGGCATGGGCAACCATTTGAACAAAATTCTGGGCCTCTACGGTCAATATCAAGGAAGTTACAGTAACCTGCACACTACTTTGGTCGTTTACACCATGATCCCCTTACTTTTTGGCATATTGGGCACCATATTCAGATGTTTCAGGGCATGGGCAACCATTTGAACATGACTTTGGGCCTCTGCTGTCAATATTAAGGAAGTTACTGATCCACTGACTTTTTGGCATGTTCGGCACCATATTCTGATCTTTCAGGCCATGGGCAACCATTTGAACAAAATTCTGGGCCTCTGCTGTCAATATTAAGGAAGTTACAGCAACCTCCACACTACTTTGGTCGTTTACACCATGATCCACTTACTTTTTGGCATGTTGGGCACCATATTCTGATCTTTCAGGCCATGGGCAACCATTTGAACAAAATTCTGGGCCTCTGCTGTCAATATTAAGGAAGTTACAGCAACCTCCACACTACTTTGGTCGTTGACACCATGATCCACTGACTTTTTGGCATGTTCGGCACCATATTCTGATCTTTCAGGCCACGGGCAACCATTTGAACAAAATTCTGGGCCTCTGCTGTCAATATTAAGGAAGTTACTGATCCACTGACTTTATGGCATGTTCGGCACCATATTCAGACCTTTCAGGCCATGGGCAACCATTTGAACAAAATTCTGGGCCTCTGCTGTCAATATTAAGGAAGTTACAGCAACCTCCACACTACTTTGGTCGTTTACACCATGATCCACTGACTTTTTGGCATGTTGGGCACCATATTCAGATGTTTCAGGGCATGGCCGATCATTTGAACAAAATTCTGGGCCTCTGCTGTCAATATTAAGGAAGTTGCTGATCCACTGACTTTTTGGCATGTTCGGCACCATATTTTGATCTTTCAGGCCATGGGCAACCATTTGAACAAAATTCTGGGCCTCTGCTGTCAATATTAAGGAAGTTACAACAACCTCCACACTACTCTGGTCGTTTACACCATGATCCACTAACTTTTTGGCATGTTGGGCACCATATTCAGATGTTTCAGGCCATGGGCAACCATTTGAACAAAATTCTGGGCCTCTACGGTCAATATCAAGGAAGTTACAGTAACCTGCACACTACTTTGGTCGTTTACACCATGATCCCCTTACTTTTTGGCATATTGGGCACCATATTCAGATGTTTCAGGGCATGGGCAACCATTTGAACATGACTTTGGGCCTCTGCTGTCAATATTAAGGAAGTTACTGATCCACTGACTTTTTGGCATGTTCGGCACCATATTCTGATCTTTCAGGCCATGGGCAACCATTTGAACAAAATTCTGGGCCTCTGCTGTCAATATTAAGGAAGTTACAGCAACCTCCACACTACTTTGGTCGTTTACACCATGATCCACTTACTTTTTGGCATGTTTGGCACCATATTCTGATCTTTCAGGCCATGGCAACCATTTGAACACAATTCTGGGCCTCTGCTGTCAATATTAAGGAAGTTACTGATCCACTGACTTTTTGGCATGTTCGGCACCATATTCTGATCTTTCAGGCCATGGGCAACCATTTGAACAAAATTCTGGGCCTCTGCTGTCAATATTAAGGAAGTTACAGCAACCTCCACACTACTTTGGTCGTTTACACCATGATCCACTGACTTTTTGGCATGTTGGGCACCATATTCAGATGTTTCAGGGCATGGCCGATCATTTGAACAAAATTCTGGGCCTCTGCTGTCAATATTAAGGAAGTTGCTGATCCACTGACTTTTTGGCATGTTCGGCACCATATTTTGATCTTTCAGGCCATGGGCAACCATTTGAACAAAATTCTGGGCCTCTGCTGTCAATATTAAGGAAGTTACAACAACCTCCACACTACTCTGGTCGTTTACACCATGATCCACTAACTTTTTGGCATGTTGGGCACCATATTCAGATGTTTCAGGGCATGGGCAACCATTTGAACAAAATTCTGGGCCTCTACGGTCAATATCAAGGAAGTTACAGTAACCTGCACACTACTTTGGTCGTTTACACCATGATCCCCTTACTTTTTGGCATATTGGGCACCATATTCAGATGTTTCAGGGCATGGGCAACCATTTGAACATGACTTTGGGCCTCTGCTGTCAATATTAAGGAAGTTACTGATCCACTGACTTTTTGGCATGTTCGGCACCATATTCTGATCTTTCAGGCCATGGGCAACCATTTGAACAAAATTCTGGGCCTCTGCTGTCAATATTAAGGAAGTTACAGCAACCTCCACACTACTTTGGTCGTTTACACCATGATCCACTTACTTTTTGGCATGTTGGGCACCATATTCTGATCTTTCAGGCCATGGGCAACCATTTGAACACAATTCTGGGCCTCTGCTGTCAATATTAAGGAAGTTACTGATCCACTGACTTTTTGGCATGTTCGGCACCATATTCTGATCTTTCAGGCCATGGGCAACCATTTGAACAAAATTCTGGGCCTCTGCTGTCAATATTAAGGAAGTTACAGCAACCTCCACACTACTTTGGTCGTTTACACCATGATCCACTGACTTTTTGGCATGTTGGGCACCATATTCAGATGTTTCAGGGCATGGCCGATCATTTGAACAAAATTCTGGGCCTCTGCTGTCAATATTAAGGAAGTTACTGATCCACTAACTTTTTGGCATGTTCGGCACCATATTCTGATCTTTCAGGCCATGGGCAACCATTTGAACAAAATTCTGGGCCTCTGCGGTCAATATTAAGGAAGTTACAGCAACCTCCACACTACTTTGGTCGTTTACACCATGATCCACTGACTTTTTGGCATGTTGGGCACCATATTCAGATGTTTCAGGGCATGGCCGATCATTTGAACAAAATTCTGGGCCTCTGCTGTCAATATTAAGGAAGTTATTGATCCACTGACTTTTTGGCATGTTCGGCACCATATTCTGATCTTTCAGGCCATGGGCAACCATTTGAACAAAATTCTGGGCCTCTGCTGTCAATATTAAGGAAGTTACAGCAACCTCCACACTACTTTGGTCGTTTACACCATGATCCACTGACTTTTTGGCATGTTGGGCACCATATTCAGATGTTTCAGGGCTTGGGCGATCATTTGAACAAAATTCTGGGCCTCTGCTGTCAATATAAAGGAAGTTACTGATCCACTGACTTTTTGGCATGTTCGGCACCATATTCTGATCTTTCAGGCCATGGGCAACCATTTGAACAAAATTCTGGGCCTCTGCTGTCAATATTAAGGAAGTTACAGCAACCTCCACACTACTTTGGTCGTTTACACCATGATCCACTGACTTTTTGGCATGTTGGGCACCATATTCAGATGTTTCAGGGCATGGGCAACCATTTGAACACGATTTTGGGCCTCTGCTGTCAATATTAAGGAAGTTACTGATCCACTGACTTTATGGCATGTTCGGCACCATATTCAGACCTTTCAGGCCATGGGCAACCATTTGATCAAAATTCTGGGCGTCTGCTGTCAATATTAAGGAAGTAACAGCAACCTCCACACTACTTTGGTCGTTTACACCATGATCAACTTACTTTTTGGCATGTTGGGCACCATATTCTGATCTTTCAGGCCATGGGCAACCATTTGAACAAAATTCTGGGTCTCTGCTGTCAATATTAAGGAAGTTACTGATCCACTGACTTTTTGGCATGTTCGGCACCATATTCTGATCTTTCAGGCCATGGGCAACCATTTGAACAAAATTCTGGGCCTCTACGGTCAATATCAAGGAAGTTACAGTAACCTGCACACTACTTTGGTCGTTTACACCATGATCCCCTTACTTTTTGGCATATTGGGCACCATATTCAGATGTTTCAGGGCATGGGCAACCATTTGAACACGATTTTGGGCCTCTGCTGTCAATAATAAGGAAGTTACTGATCCACTGACTTTTTAGCATGTTAGGCACCATATTCTGATCTTTCAGGCCATGGGCAACCATTTGAACAAAATTCTGGGCCTCTGCTGTCAATATTAAGGAAGTTACAGCAACCTCCACACTACTTTGGTCGTTTACACCATGATCCACTTACTTTTTGGCATGTTGGGCACCATATTCTGATCTTTCAGGCCATGGGCAACCATTTGAACAAAATTCTGGGCCTCTGCTGTCAATATTAAGGAAGTTACAGCAACCTCCATACTACTTTGGTCGTTTACACCATGATCCACTGACTTTATGGCATGTTCGGCACCATATTCAGACCTTTCAGGCCATGGGCAACCATTTGATCAAAATTCTGGGCGTCTGCTGTCAATATTAAGGAAGTTACAGCAACCTCCACACTACTTTGGTCGTTTACACCATGATCAACTTACTTTTTGGCATGTTGGGCACCATATTCTGATCTTTCAGGCCATGGGCAACCATTTGAACAAAATTCTGGGTCTCTGCTGTCAATATTAAGGAAGTTACTGATCCACTGACTTTTTGGCATGTTCGGCACCATATTCTGATCTTTCAGGCCATGGGCAACCATTTGAACAAAATTCTGGGCCTCTACGGTCAATATCAAGGAAGTTACAGTAACCTGCACACTACTTTGGTCGTTTACACCATGATCCCCTTACTTTTTGGCATATTGGGCACCATATTCAGATGTTTCAGGGCATGGGCAACCATTTGAACATGACTTTGGGCCTCTGCTGTCAATATTAAGGAAGTTACTGATCCACTGACTTTTTGGCATGTTCGGCACCATATTCTGATCTTTCAGGCCATGGGCAACCATTTGAACAAAATTCTGGGCCTCTGCTGTCAATATTAAGGAAGTTACAGCAACCTCCACACTACTTTGGTCGTTTACACCATGATCCACTTACTTTTTGGCATGTTGGGCACCATATTCTGATCTTTCAGGCCATGGGCAACCATTTGAACACAATTCTGGGCCTCTGCTGTCAATATTAAGGAAGTTACAGCAACCTCCACACTACTCTGGTCGTTTACACCATGATCCACTAACTTTTTGGCATGTTGGGCACCATATTCAGATGTTTCAGGCCATGGGCAACCATTTGAACAAAATTCTGGGCCTCTACGGTCAATATCAAGGAAGTTACAGTAACCTGCACACTACTTTGGTCGTTTACACCATGATCCCCTTACTTTTTGGCATATTGGGCACCATATTCAGATGTTTCAGGGCATGGGCAACCATTTGAACATGACTTTGGGCCTCTGCTGTCAATATTAAGGAAGTTACTGATCCACTGACTTTTTGGCATGTTCGGCACCATATTCTGATCTTTCAGGCCATGGGCAACCATTTGAACAAAATTCTGGGCCTCTGCTGTCAATATTAAGGAAGTTACAGCAACCTCCACACTACTTTGGTCGTTTACACCATGATCCACTTACTTTTTGGCATGTTGGGCACCATATTCTGATCTTTCAGGCCATGGGCAACCATTTGAACACAATTCTGGGCCTCTGCTGTCAATATTAAGGAAGTTACTGATCCACTGACTTTTTGGCATGTTCGGCACCATATTCAGACCTTTCAGGCCATGGGCAACCATTTGAACAAAATTCTGGGCCTCTGCTGTCAATATTAAGGAAGTTACAGCAACCTCCACACTACTTTGGTCGTTTACACCATGATCCACTGACTTTTTGGCATGTTGGGCACCATATTCAGATGTTTCAGGGCATGGCCGATCATTTGAACAAAATTCTGGGCCTCTGCTGTCAATATTAAGGAAGTTACTGATCCACTACCTTTTTGGCATGTTCGGCACCATATTCTGATCTTTCAGGCCATGGGCAACCATTTGAACAAAATTCTGGGCCTCTGCGGTCAATATTAAGGAAGTTACAGCAACCTCCACACTACTTTGGTCGTTTACACCATGATCCACTGACTTTTTGGCATGTTGGGCACCATATTCAGATGTTTCAGGGCATGGCCGATCATTTGAACAAAATTCTGGGCCTCTGCTGTCAATATTAAGGAAGTTATTGATCCACTGACTTTTTGGCATGTTCGGCACCATATTCTGATCTTTCAGGCCATGGGCAACCATTTGAACAAAATTCTGGGCCTCTGCTGTCAATATTAAGGAAGTTACAGCAACCTCCACACTACTTTGGTCGTTTACACCATGATCCACTGACTTTTTGGCATGTTGGGCACCATATTCAGATGTTTCAGGGCTTGGGCTATCATTTGAATAAAATTCTGGGCCTCTGCTGTCAATATTAAGGAAGTTACTGATCCACTGACTTTTTGGCATGTTCGGCACCATATTCTGATCTTTCAGGCCATGGGCAACCATTTGAACAAAATTCTGGGCCTCTGCTGTCAATATTAAGGAAGTTACAGCAACCTCCACACTACTTTGGTCGTTTACACCATGATCCACTGACTTTTTGGCATGTTGGGCACCATATTCAGATGTTTCAGGGCATGGGCAACCATTTGAACACGATTTTGGGCCTCTGCTGTCAATATTAAGGAAGTTACTGATCCACTGACTTTATGGCATGTTCGGCACCATATTCAGACCTTTCAGGCCATGGGCAACCATTTGATCAAAATTCTGGGCGTCTGCTGTCAATATTAAGGAAGTTACAGCAACCTCCACACTACTTTGGTCGTTTACACCATGATCAACTTACTTTTTGGCATGTTGGGCACCATATTCTGATCTTTCAGGCCATGGGCAACCATTTGAACAAAATTCTGGGTCTCTGCTGTCAATATTAAGGAAGTTACTGATCCACTGACTTTTTGGCATGTTCGGCACCATATTCTGATCTTTCAGGCCATGGGCAACCATTTGAACAAAATTCTGGGCCTCTACGGTCAATATCAAGGAAGTTACAGTAACCTGCACACTACTTTGGTCGTTTACACCATGATCCCCTTACTTTTTGGCATATTGGGCACCATATTCAGATGTTTCAGGGCATGGGCAACCATTTGAACATGACTTTGGGCCTCTGCTGTCAATATTAAGGAAGTTACTGATCCACTGACTTTTTGGCATGTTCGGCACCATATTCTGATCTTTCAGGCCATGGGCAACCATTTGAACAAAATTCTGGGCCTCTGCTGTCAATATTAAGGAAGTTACAGCAACCTCCACACTACTTTGGTCGTTTACACCATGATCCACTTACTTTTTGGCATGTTGGGCACCATATTCTGATCTTTCAGGCCATGGGCAACCATTTGAACACAATTCTGGGCCTCTGCTGTCAATATTAAGGAAGTTACTGATCCACTGACTTTTTGGCATGTTCGGCACCATATTCTGATCTTTCAGGCCATGGGCAACCATTTGAACAAAATTCTGGGCCTCTGCTGTCAATATTAAGGAAGTTACAGCAACCTCCACACTACTTTGGTCGTTTACACCATGATCCACTGACTTTTTGGCATGTTGGGCACCATATTCAGATGTTTCAGGGCATGGCCGATCATTTGAACAAAATTCTGGGCCTCTGCTGTCAATATTAAGGAAGTTACTGATCCACTACCTTTTTGGCATGTTCGGCACCATATTCTGATCTTTCAGGCCATGGGCAACCATTTGAACAAAATTCTGGGCCTCTGCTGTCAATATTAAGGAAGTTACAGCAACCTCCACACTACTTTGGTCGTTTACACCATGATCCACTGACTTTTTGGCATGTTGGGCACCATATTCAGATGTTTCAGGGCATGGCCGATCATTTGAACAAAATTCTGGGCCTCTGCTGTCAATATTAAGGAAGTTATTGATCCACTGACTTTTTGGCATGTTCGGCACCATATTCTGATCTTTCAGGCCATGGGCAACCATTTGAACAAAATTCTGGGCCTCTGCTGTCAATATTAAGGAAGTTACAGCAACCTCCACACTACTTTGGTCGTTTACACCATGATCCACTTGCTTTTTGGCATGTTGGGCACCATATTCAGATGTTTCAGGGCTTGGGCGATCATTTGAACAAAATTCTGGGCCTCTGCTGTCAATATTAAGGAAGTTACTGATCCACTGACTTTTTGGCATGTTCGGCACCATATTCTGATCTTTCAGGCCATGGGCAACCATTTGAACAAAATTCTGGGCCTCTACGGTCAATATCAAGGAAGTTACAGTAACCTGCACACTACTTTGGTCGTTTACACCATGATCCCCTTACTTTTTGGCATATTGGGCACCATATTCAGATGTTTCAGGGCATGGGCAACCATTTGAACACGATTTTGGGCCTCTGCTGTCAATAATAAGGAAGTTACTGATCCACTGACTTTTTAGCATGTTAGGCACCATATTCTGATCTTTCAGGCCATGGGCAACCATTTGAACAAAATTCTGGGCCTCTGCTGTCAATATTAAGGAAGTTACAGCAACCTCCACACTACTTTGGTCGTTTACACCATGATCCACCTACTTTTTGGCATGTTGGGCACCATATTCTGATCTTTCAGGCCATGGGCAACCATTTGAACAAAATTCTGGGCCTCTGCTGTCAATATTAAGGAAGTTACAGCAACCTCCATACTACTTTGGTCGTTTACACCATGATTCACTGACTTTTTGGCATGTTCGGCACCATATTCTGATCTTTCAGGCCATGGGCAACCATTTGAACAAAATTCTGGGTCTCTGCTGTCAATATTAAGGAAGTTACAGCAACCTCCACACTACTTTGGTCGTTTACACACTGATCCACTGACTTTTTGGCATGTTGGGCACCATATTCAGATGTTTCAGGGCATGGCCGATCATTTGAACAAAATTCTGGGCCTCTGCTGTCAATATTAAGGAAGTTACTGATCCACTGACTTTTTGGCATGTTCGGCACCATATTCTGATCTTTCAGGCCATGGGCAACCATTTGAACAAAATTCTGGGCCTCTGCTGTCAATATTAAGGAAGTTACAGCAACCTCCACACTACTTTGGTCGTTTACACCATGATCCACTTACTTTTTGGCATGTTGGGCACCATATTCAGATGTTTCAGGCCATGGGCAACCATTTGAACAAAATTCTGGGCCTCTACGGTCAATATCAAGGAAGTTACAGCAACCTGCACACTACTCTGGTCGTTTACACCATGATCCCCTTACTTTTTGGCATATTGGGCACCATATTCAGATGTTTCAGGGCATGGGCAACCATTTGAACACGATTTTGGGCCTCTGCTGTCATTATTAAGGAAGTTACTGATCCACTGACTTTTTGGCATGCTCGGCACCATATTCAGACCTTTCAGGCCACGGGCAACCATTTGAACAAAATTCTGGGCCTCTGCGGTCAATATTAAGGAAGTTACAGCAACATCCACACTACTTTGGTCGTTTACACCATGATCCACTGACTTTTTGGCATGTTGGGCACCATATTCAGATGTTTCAGGGCATGGCCGATCATTTGAACAAAATTCTGGGCCTCTGCTGTCAATATTAAGGAAGTTACTGATCCACTGACTTTTTGGCATGTTCGGCACCATATTCTGATCTTTCAGGCCATGGGCAACCATTTGAACAAAATTCTGGGCCTCTGCTGTCAATATTAAGGAAGTTACAGCAACCTCCACACTACTTTGGTCGTTTACACCATGATCCACTTACTTTTTGGCATGTTGGGTAACATATTCAGATGTTTCAGGGCTTGGGCGATCATTTGAACAAAATTCTGGGCCTCTGCTGTCAATATTAAGGAAGTTACTGATCCACTGTCTTTTTGGCATGTTCGGCACCATATTCTGATCTTTCAGGCCATGGGCAACCATTTGAACAAAATTATGGGCCTCTGCTGTCAATATCAAGGAAGTTACTGATCCACTGACTTTTTGGCATGTTCGGCACCATATTCTGATCTTTCAGGCCATGGGCAACCATTTGAACAAAATTCTGGGTCTCTGCTGTCAATATTAAGGAAGTTACAGCAACCTCCACACTACTTTGGTCGTTTACACACTGATCCACTGACTTTTTGGCATGTTGGGCACCATATTCAGATGTTTCAGGGCATGGCCGATCATTTGAACAAAATTCTGGGCCTCTGCTGTCAATATTAAGGAAGTTACTGATCCACTGACTTTTTGGCATGTTCGGCACCATATTCTGATCTTTCAGGCCATGGGCAACCATTTGAACAAAATTCTGGGCCTCTGCTGTCAATATTAAGGAAGTTACAGCAACCTCCACACTACTTTGGTCGTTTACACCATGATCCACTTACTTTTTGGCATGTTGGGCACCATATTCAGATGTTTCAGGCCATGGGCAACCATTTGAACAAAATTCTGGGCCTCTACGGTCAATATCAAGGAAGTTACAGCAACCTGCACACTACTCTGGTCGTTTACACCATGATCCCCTTACTTTTTGGCATATTGGGCACCATATTCAGATGTTTCAGGGCATGGGCAACCATTTGAACACGATTTTGGGCCTCTGCTGTCATTATTAAGGAAGTTACTGATCCACTGACTTTTTGGCATGCTCGGCACCATATTCAGACCTTTCAGGCCACGGGCAACCATTTGAACAAAATTCTGGGCCTCTGCGGTCAATATTAAGGAAGTTACAGCAACATCCACACTACTTTGGTCGTTTACACCATGATCCACTGACTTTTTGGCATGTTGGGCACCATATTCAGATGTTTCAGGGCATGGCCGATCATTTGAACAAAATTCTGGGCCTCTGCTGTCAATATTAAGGAAGTTACTGATCCACTGACTTTTTGGCATGTTCGGCACCATATTCTGATCTTTCAGGCCATGGGCAACCATTTGAACAAAATTCTGGGCCTCTGCTGTCAATATTAAGGAAGTTACAGCAACCTCCACACTACTTTGGTCGTTTACACCATGATCCACTTACTTTTTGGCATGTTGGGTAACATATTCAGATGTTTCAGGGCTTGGGCGATCATTTGAACAAAATTCTGGGCCTCTGCTGTCAATATTAAGGAAGTTACTGATCCACTGTCTTTTTGGCATGTTCGGCACCATATTCTGATCTTTCAGGCCATGGGCAACCATTTGAACAAAATTATGGGCCTCTGCTGTCAATATCAAGGAAGTTACTGATCCACTGACTTTTTGGCATGTTCGGCACCATATTCTGATCTTTCAGGCCATGGGCAACCATTTGAACAAAATTCTGGGTCTCTGCTGTCAATATTAAGGAAGTTACAGCAACCTCCACACTACTTTGGTCGTTTACACCATGATCCACTGACTTTTTGGCATGTTGGGCACCATATTCAGATGTTTCAGGGCATGGCCGATCATTTGAACAAAATTCTGGGCCTCTGCTGTCAATATTAAGGAAGTTACTGATCCACTGACTTTTTGGCATGTTCGGCACCATATTCTGATCTTTCAGGCCATGGGCAACCATTTGAACAAAATTCTGGGCCTCTGCTGTCAATATTAAGGAAGTTACAGCAACCTCCACACTACTTTGGTCGTTTACACCATGATCCACTTACTTTTTGGCATGTTGGGTAACATATTCAGATGTTTCAGGGCTTGGGCGATCATTTGAACAAAATTCTGGGCCTCTGCTGTCAATATTAAGGAAGTTACTGATCCACTGTCTTTTTGGCATGTTCGGCACCATATTCTGATCTTTCAGGCCATGGGCAACCATTTGAACAAAATTATGGGCCTCTGCTGTCAATATCAAGGAAGTTACTGATCCACTGACTTTTTGGCATGTTCGGCACCATATTCTGATCTTTCAGGCCATGGGCAACCATTTGAACAAAATTCTGGGTCTCTGCTGTCAATATTAAGGAAGTTACAGCAACCTCCACACTACTTTGGTCGTTTACACCATGATCCACTGACTTTTTGGCATGTTGGGCACCATATTCAGATGTTTCAGGGCATGGCCGATCATTTGAACAAAATTCTGGGCCTCTGCTGTCAATATTAAGGAAGTTACAGCAACCTGCACACTACTTTGGTCATTTACACCATGATCCACTTACTTTTCGGCATGTTGGGCACCATATTCTGATCTTTCAGGCCATGGGCAACCATTTGAACAAAATTCTGGGCCTCTGCTGTCAATATTAAGGAAGTTACAGCAACCTCCACACTACTTTGGTCGTTTACACCATGATCCACTGACTTTTTGGCATGTTCGGCACCATATTCTGATCTTTCAGGCCACGGGCAACCATTTGAACAAAATTCTGGGCCTCTGCGGTCAATATTAAGGAAGTTACAGCAACATCCACACTACTTTGGTCGTTTACACCATGATCCACTGACTTTTTGGCATGTTGGGCACCATATTCAGATGTTTCAGGGCATGGCCGATCATTTGAACAAAATTCTGGGCCTCTGCTGTCAATATTAAGGAAGTTACTGATCCACTGACTTTTTGGCATGTTCGGCACCATATTCTGATCTTTCAGGCCATGGGCAACCATTTGAAGAAAATTCTGGGCCTCTGCTGTCAATATTAAGGAAGTTACAGCAACCTCCACACTACTTTGGTCGTTTACACCATGATCCACTTACTTTTTGGCATGTTGGGTAACATATTCAGATGTTTCAGGGCTTGGGCGATCATTTGAACAAAATTCTGGGCCTCTGCTGTCAATATTAAGGAAGTTACTGATCCACTGACTTTTTGGCATGTTCGGCACCATATTCTGATCTTTCAGGCCATGGGCAACCATTTGAACAAAATTCTGGGTCTCTGCTGTCAATATTAAGGAAGTTACAGCAACCTCCACACTACTTTGGTCGTTTACACCATGATCCACTGACTTTTTGGCATGTTGGGCACCATATTCAGATGTTTCAGGGCATGGCCGATCATTTGAACAAAATTCTGGGCCTCTGCTGTCAATATTAAGGAAGTTACAGCAACCTCCACACTACTCTGGTCGTTTACACCATGATCCACTGACTTTTTGGCATGTTGGGCACCATATTCAGATGTTTCAGGCCATGGGCAACCATTTGAACAAAATTCTGAAATCACCCAGACAAAAATTCAGGTCCCTACCCAACGCATTAAACTTTGGTAGCCCTCGTTAAAAAGTCTAAACTGCCAGAGACCCCCCCCCCCCCCCGCAAAAAAGGGGAAAAAAGGGAAAAAGTTATTTGTAATCTCAAGTCGGAAGTATTTTTCTTTCATATTTATCAAAAACTAGAGAAGGGATGGTGGTAGATATTCCAGGAGGGCGGTGGAGGGAGCAGGTCCCCATCTTTGGCAGTTATATATATTTTTTGTCCTTGTTTGCTCAGGAACCAATTCAATTGAACATACATTGCTCAATAACATGTATTTCGCTTCTTCATTGATCTATAGTGTTACTTAACATTACTTATACACTGAATTGCAAGGAATGAATAAAATTCATTTTGTTTTCACTATGCATGGGAGGTGGTTGGCTAACAACCACAATTTAATCATAATGTTCCCTAGCAACAGGAGTAATTCTGATGAGAGTGATGATAAATCCTTACCTACCCCCTACATTCACGGCATGGATTTCATTAGTGTCATCATTCAGTTCCAAATTTAAAACATTGCTTAGAAACAGCAGGTTTCCAGTGAATATATACTAGATATACTGCTGGGGGTCGAGAGGCAATATCATTGGTATAAGCCAAGGCCGAAGGCCGAGGCTTATATCAATGATATTGACTCAAGACACCAGGTGTATATACGACATACAGCCCGCTTGCATAGATTGATTATGTATAATAGCTTGATTACAGCTCTTTTTCCACACATGTGCCTTAGGAGGATATAACCCTCCTAGGAGGTTATATGATCATCAAATATGTTCTCTGTGTGATCACATAGAAATACAATGATCATAGAATATGCTTGAAGAGTGTAGCCTCATTCTGATACAACCTAGTCATATATATATTAACCCTGAACCAAGACTCTCAGCCAGACATAGTGGTCAGTGTCCTTGAGTACATGGAGTTTCTGGTTTGGACTTCCAGAAGCTGGGTGCAAATCCCATGTAGAGCAGAACTTTTGATATGCCTGATATACATTTTTTATTTCTTTGGCTATTCTGATATTTCAAGAAAAAAGAAGAAAAGAAAAAAAGAAAGAAAATGGGGGTGCAGGGGCGGAGCCCCCAAATTATATAACAGCAGCACTAACTAAACAGTACTCTCAACTTTGTCTAATGGGACAATGCCTCACCACCATAGGCCCTAGTTAGCTAGTTGGCCATTCTGATATTTCAAGAGATAAAAAGAAAGAAAAAACAAGAAAAAAAAAGGGGTTGCGGGCGCGGAGCCCCCGATTTACACAACAGCAGCACCAACTAAACAGCACTCTTAACGTTGTCTAATTGCACAATGCCTCACCACCATATGTGACTGTGTGGTCCTGTTGCTAGGATACAGGGTACTTCTCGTTGGGATTGGATCAAATGGGGTTCAAACCCCTCTACATTTTTAAATAGCATTACTCATTGGGCTCAAAAGGCAGAAGCAGTACATATACTATTGGGTAATGAGTATCATTGCATGAGTCCCGGTGGAGCAGTTGGTTCGCTGGTGGGCTCAATAGTTCTGAGGTTGTGGGTACGGATCCTGCTAGATACCCTGACTCTCAAAGAGAAAAAGAGCTCTTTCAGGAGTACGAGGTTGGGTCGACCGTCCTTTGCTGTGCTACCTTGATGACTGTGAGTAAACACAGTCAGACCAGACCATGGTCTCTATAGCAACATGCTGTGACATCATGATGACATCATCAGAGCATGTGTTGTTACCTTAGATACAATGGGATTATTGCATCATCACTATGTGGGTGGAGTGGTTCACTCTCCAAGCATAGGGATTATTGCCAAACATATTTCTAGCAAAATGAACATAGATTTCTAAAGTGTGGTAACATTGCAAGGTTTCGATCTATATTGATCTCTTCAGGCACAATTTTAGCTAATCAAGGTCTGTAGCTTTGCTACGGTCTCAGTAATAAATTTGTATCACTGGTATAATACATATGAATATTTGTTTATTTAAATGTTCTAGAAAAAGAGCTCTTAAATATAACCACCTCCTAGGGGTGTATATATGTATGTAGTTTTCTGCTGTGCAGCAGGATTTCTCTCATGCGTGTGAATGCTGGACGCCTGTCCAAGCATACTGTGCAGCAGCAAAATACAGAATTTTATTAGGCTGATTAAATAAAAAAAACAAGGGGACAAATTCAAGGATTTTACGGCAAAGCCGTAGTGGCTTTGGGTTTTATAGGATTGTTATGAACTACAGGTGAGAAAACGAGGGGGCATAGATTTATAATTTTTGGTGTTTCTGGCGTTCTTATGCAATTCATGTATGGTATAACAATAGAATCCAATATGTGCCAATGGAATCAAATAGGTACCAATGCAACTCCATTGATGCCTATGCAAATACCATCTTGGCAGCCATCTTGAAAATTACCTGGATCAAAAATCGGAGCCTGCAAATGGATTCTACACCCCAGAAAACCCTATTATACATGTGTCATACAAGGAAATCAGACAATCTTGAGTTTTTGGTGGCCATCTTGGCAGCCATCTTGGAAATTTCTCGGATTGAAAATCTGAGCCTGAAAATGGATTCTATATCCCAGAAAACCCTACTATCCATGTATCACACAAGGAAATCAGACAATCTTGAGTTTTCGGCAGTCAGAGGGAGGAGGAGGGGGCAGAAGGAGGGAAGGCAGAGGGAGGGCAGAGGGAGGAGAAGGTAACAGGAAGGAGGAAAATGGGGTAGAGGGGGGGAGGGGAAAGATGGGGTAGTAGGAGGAGGCAGAGGGAGGAGGAGGTAACAGGAAGGAGGAAAATGGGGTAGAGTGGGGAGGAGGGGTAGATGGGGTAGTAGGAGGGGGCATAGGAAGGAGGAGAGGGCAGAGGGAGGAGGAGAGGGCAGAGAAAGGAGGGAGGAGGAGGAGAGGGCAGAGGCAGGAGGAGGAGAGGGCATGGGCAGGAGGAGGAGGAGAGGGCACAGGGAGGCACAGGGAGGAGGAGGGGGCACAAGGAGGACTTGTGATGGCCTTCCTTTAAAGACTGTAAAATATTATTTCAGGGTTGGTGCATGTGTGTGTGGGTGGGGGAGGGGTAATTATTTTGGACTTCACAGTTTGTCTTTGGGCGGGCTTGAGTGATTTCAAGAGCCACCCTGGACCCACTCAACTTCTAGTATAGGTCCTGTATAGGACAGCTTGGCTTGACATAGGCGTCAATAGTTATTAGGCTGGTACCTATCCTTGCCATTGACAGCCACATTAGAGAACTCAAAATATGGCTGTTCACAAGATGTCTAGGCCTTACCACAAGGTACATTGGTTCTACATGCAGTAACTGAAAACAAGATCTAGGATAAATTAGTCTTGCACATGCCTACAAGGACACATGGGGATACCAGTCCTAGGCAAGGTTTAAGGGCCAGCTAGGGCTATATCTAATAATGAACAAGGGGGCCTATGCTAGTCTTTTCTTGTCGAAAAAGTGACACTCCGGTCATTGGTGTAAATGGCTTTGGGGACAAGGTCCCAAAGCCAATAAACAGGCTTTTTATGCCACCCCTTGTATATATATTGTTTGAATATGTTATGTCTAGGTGATGGTGACTGCAATTGACTTTAATGAAATAGAATATTGTATCTAGAACCGAATCGGTTTGAGTTGTCATGGATACCACATTTGATGAAAGAGTGCTTATTTTTCCAAACAGCATTAATGAATAACTACTGCTGAGAGGAAGGAAAAGTGATGCATCTTATTTTGTTACTGCAGTAAAAAAAAGGGATACTAACATACCCTCAGCAGTTTGAGTGACTAGAAATGCAATAATAAATAACCCTTTATAAAGATGGCCGCTACAGCCTTCATACACTAGATCTAAATTGCCTCTTAATGAAAATTTGTTTATAATATATCAGTCTATGTCTCAGAGAAATTTGGTAACTTCTGCAAAAAATGCACGATCGATTAGCTATGCCGCCCCACTAATAGCCTCCAAATTCCAAATATAGTGAAGATGCGTACATGAAGAATTTGCTAAATTGGCTATAGCCCCCCCCCCCCCCACCCGTTTTCAGATGCTAGTCATGGGGTTTTGTATATATTTGCCGTGACCCCTCCCCCCAACCCCTTTGGTGTGTACATACTTTATGAAAGCCCCCATATGCCCATGTCACCCCGTGCCCGTCTTGAAAATGCTCTCGGGTGGAGCCTAGTTGAAATATAAATAACACTGGAAATGTTTTCGTCATCTATCCTTCATCTTGTTTTATTTTTATATATCATATGTGGTACATAAGTTAATGATGTTTTAATGACAGCTAATCATTGCTCTACATACATGATTTCAAAGATTGACAGGCAGCTAGATAGAAGTAGAACTCTGTAAAAAAAAACCACCAGGATCACCATGTATTGATATAAGGCATTTAATAAACATTTCATCATGAAGCACTCAAACCCTAATGAAGTATAAGATAATCATCATATATTATGTCAGAAAGGACATTGAGGCTGTGTCTCACGACCTTGGTCCAATGTTTTTGTCTCTGACCGGGTGCCGTCTCTGACTGGGGCTGCCGTCTCTGACAGAGTGCCGTCTCTGACCGGATGTCATTTGGGAGTTTAGTTATCTTCTACCAACAGCAGGAGGCTAATTATAGTTATGTAACAACTGCCATAACGTTTTTACAAATCGTAATATATATGAGTATATGTTAAAAATTAAAAAAACACTTCCCGCTGACACCAGGTCAGAGACGGCACCCGGTCAGAGACGGCACCCGGTCAGAGACGGCATCCGATCAGAGACAAAAACATTGGCTCATGGTCGTGAGACACAGCCTTAAATAGTATTTTAAGTACCATGTTAAGCACTTACACCAAACATTTAATGATTTCATTATCGGAAAGCTTTTTTTTCTTCCTTACTTGAAGTTAAGCTTAGAGTTTTATTCAATGTATTTAGTTACACGGGGACTAATCACCATAGACATTATTTCATTGTTTGACATTAATTAGGTTATAGTTATAACAGAGTTCCCAAGCCAGCCTGAATACCCTGTAATGACTACCAACTAAACGAGCTGATTCGGCAGCAAAAGGGCATTCCATGCTTTATATGAGCATGAGAACTAAGTTCATCAACATTGATTTAATCAGCATTATTGGATGTATGTGAGTACCATGATTCTGGGAACATTTTCAACCTCTTTAACTCATGGCAAATATTACTAAGCATTCTACCCAATCATTTGTACCGTCTCAATGCAGCGCCTAGCTCGGGGCCTACCATTTGTAAAAACCTGGGGGTCACCTGGGGGTATTATATTCACTCGGGTGCCATTTCAACAATATGTCATAATAGGCTCAGCAGTAATCCACAATCCAAAGTTCACTTGTGTGAGCAAACGGTAAGAGGTGGAGTCTGATATCTCGTTAAGTGTGGAAGGTGGGAGGGACAAAAGTGGCGGTAATTCAGAGACACGGTATATATTCAAATGAACATATGGTCTGATTAATGGAGACAATACAAGTTGAAGCTTTCAAATTGTGCACGGCACATCAATATGGTTGTGATATGCAGTTCAAGTAGCATCTGCAACAAGAGATACAAGGGTGAGAGGGTTAGAATGCGGTTGAAACGGTTGGTTCGGATACATTCTTCCCACTACAAGCTCACCTCATAGCTTCAAAATAGATATGTCAATAGTCACTGTAGGATGAGTAAATGAATACAACAGACAGTGACAGGGAAGGCCCAGTGGATCATAGGCCATATGGATGGTAGGTGTAAGGAATAAAGTAAAGGCCTGCCACTCCAAAGGCACGGGCATCTAGGCGCGCTCCACTCACTCTTCAGACCTGTAGTTCCAACAACTGACACTATGCAGACACTGGAGACCTCTAGGCTTTGGTGTGGACACTACAGATGAGCGTGACTTTAGAGTGGCATGCCTTTACCTTATTCCTCACACCTACCACCCACCTGTCGTACAGCCCGGGAGTACAGCTCAGTCCTAGTCTGTGCAGGGGATGGTGTGCGAGGCTGGATATCCTTTACAAATGGACACTACAAGAGCACATCTGACCTGGCCTTCATGAAAGTGCCTATTTATGGCAGTGTTCTAATCCCTTATAGCAGCATGCATAGGAATCAGTTACCTAATCGCAAATAACAAGATTACTTTCATGGTAACAACTTTCTTTGCTATTTACCGGACTAAATTCAGCATTGTAAACATTAAACCCCTTATGTGGCACAGCAGTGACACAACGTGGGGCTAAGCATGTTTTAACATTGACACAGGACAGACATTATATAAGCACCAGTTGATATCAGTATGCTTCATTCTAACGACGACCACAACAATAAACCAATATCAGCCATTACTCGTCGTTTCCCATGGGAATTTGTTCCAACAAATTCATGCATACCAAAAACACAACCTACGTATCGTTGCCTCAGTGAAAAACGATGATTTAGACCTACACTTGCAACCTTTTTGCACTGAGGAAAAGATTATGCGCATACATTTCACATTGTTCACAAGTTTACCATTATCCACCTCATGTACGGTTATTACTGTAGTATTCCCTTTATGCATTCAGATGATGTGTCTAAGTGATCAGACACCTTGTGAATAGACGGTACATGTACTGAGTTTACTCATGTGTGTATTTAGTACAGGCAGAGTAGAAAGCAGGCATCTAGAATGGAATTTGACAATGACCATTTCACCTGCACGATCCATGAATTGAAATTTATATGATTAGGGTTTACAAATTTACTAATTTCTAAGTATCTTAACTATGTAATGCCTCATCTCTGTGAGCTCTTTATCACTCTTAATCACCCTTAATCGTTCACAGGTATGTTGCATGTCATGTCATGGCCACCCTGGTATTACTAATTAAGGAACACTGCCTGTGCCAAAACAGCTCTCCGGTGAGCTAAAAGCAAGAAGTACAAGACAGCTTCTGGCCGTGTCTCATGAGATTGTAGCAATTGAAACGTCTTTGACCGGGTGTAGTCTTTGACCAGTGTAGTCTTTGACCGGGTGTAATCTTTGACCAGGCAGCATTAAAATGGCAGAAATGAGGCCTATGTAGTAAGAAAAGCGGGGACATAGTGCACACATACACGTTTATAACAAACATAAGTCAATTTTGTTATACTTTTATATTGAGCATGCTATGCATAGTAAAGTATAATATTATTATTTCCCTTTGCCCGGTCAAAGATGTCACTTCATATATAACTTTAAGTATAAACAGCTGCACTGTGCAAAGTAATAGGCAATAAGGATTGGCACAAACTATTTTACATTGTACAGATGTATAAAATATCAAAAAAAATATTATAAAATTTAATTTTTAAAATGTTAGAGCTACCTGGCCAAAGACTACACCCGGTCAAAGACTACACTGGTCAAAGACTACACCCAGTCAAAGACGTTTCAATTGATACAATCTCATGAGACACGGCCTTTTATAGACACTGCACTATCGTTGTCATTTGTAAAACTAAAATATAGTAGGAGAATTCTCTCTATGGATCTGGCAATAATCAGAAGTATGCTTTCTGGACCTATGTTTGTAGAAAATCATAAATAACCACATCTCTGAATAAGGTACCTTTTCAAGACTACCCATAATGATTCTATACTTCACTACATCTTGAGGAAACCACCCTGCCTGGAGATATAGTAACTAGTAATCATACAAGAGCAAACTGAACACTCTTCACATGTTCTGATTGTATGAACCACATCATACTTATCTCTATTCATATTAATAAGTGGTTATACATATTAAGTATACTTTGGACAACCAGAACCATCTTCTCAAGTGCTGCATACTGGAAGCCTATGTCGAGGATGAGCTGTTCTTTAACAAGAAATGATACCCTCAATAGGGTTACCTTTTTAGTAATACTTGGTGGTTTATCACCCTAAGACGGTCCTTAGCATACTAAATACTTAAATATAACACTTCAGACAGACCGTATTAAAGACCAAATGAAGGGGTTCTTGTATGGCTAATTTGTTATCATAAACGGGTGCCCATAAATGTTGGCTGACCTTCTATACAGGATTTACAGTCCTAAAGTCTTTTTAAATATATTCATTAAGTTTAAGTTGGTATCCCTCCCAAGCCCGAAATCTCATTGCTTGTGGCTCCCCCTGGAGGGAAAGAGGTACACTACATTCCCCTTGCCCAATGTGACGTTATACTGGGTGACAACGAAGGGGTGTTCATTAGGTGAATTAGGAAGGCATGTAGTGCACCCTATATCGGTATATATCCAATGCTGGATGTGTGCTGTACACATGCTCTCAAAGAGACGGCTGCTAGAGAGAGAGCCCTCCCCATCCCTGGCCTGCTAGGTGTAAGTGTACAGATCCGAGAGAGTAAGTGAGTGGACAGGGTCATACAAGTTGAAATATTCGCTATAATAGGGAAGTTTCCTCTATATGCCCCGTGTGCAGTCCCAGGCCCGGTCCCTGCACCCGCCTTCTGAGTAGACAGACACCATCCACGTTTGAAAACACGAAAACATGGGAAGATTTTTAGTTTCTTTTTTAATGGAGTATTTTCCTCGATCTGACTAGATAGTCAAAGGGGGTACCGTATCAATATTCAGATGTGGTAATTATGCGTTGTCTTTTTCCTCCGACAGGGGTATTTCTTAAGGAGGTATTTTTGCAAGTTCTGCACTTGGATGGTATCACCTTTATGCCTGGAGTTCAGGGATGGGGCTGGCAGGCTCAACTCTAGTTACGTCTATACTAGTATCTGTTAGTTATCGACAGACTGGTCTGTGAATGTTGCAGTGGCCATAGAGCTAGTTAGAGTAGTAGATTTGTGCCTCTATATGGGTTAAAAATCGACACGGGCGACACTGCGACACGGCCGTTTTAAAAATCGACACGGGCGACACGGCTCTTTTAAAAATCGACGGACACAGACTTCTTTATAAGGCCCTAGTTTGTTCTATATACATAAAATCGACACAGTGACACGGCCCTTTTGCTAAAGATCGACCTGGCGACACGGTCAATTCTGTGGGTACCCATGTAGAGGCACAGATTTCGCCCAATAACAGAACTCCGGGGGGCAAACAAACACCAAGTGGTTAATTCTATGTGTATGGTGTGTGAACCATATCTCACCTAGTTATAGTCATATAAACACATTGAAAATTATCATGAACATAGGGAGTAGGTTCCTGAGATGACCAATATACAATACATATTATATCATTATACTGAAAATTGCAGATTTCCACAACCCATTGGCATTAAATAAAATAAAGTTCAGTGTACTGGATGTTATCATAGTACAAATGTACAGCTACTCAACCATGTGGAGGTCGTTGTTAGCCCCCCAATGAGCACATTGTGACGTAGTAGCAGGGGAAACTCTACCCTCCCATATTACGGGCTATCACACTTTTCAGTGCCGCTTCTTCTACCGTTCCCAAGGTACGCGGGTCAGGCCAGGCTAAGAGAGTACTGGTAAATGGCTGTGACATGGTTAATGTGCATCCATGCATGACCATCACCGTGTTCTGGCCTAACTCCTCTCCCCTACATCGTGTGAACGGCTGTCGCACATGACTGCACAGATGCTAGTCATGGGGTTGATAATGGAGCCCCCTAGTGAGTAATGTGTAAAGTAATCATCAGAGAATTCAAAAATGTGAAGATTTTAGAGAGGGTCCTTATAGTAAAAATAACCATCTGATCTGCACATATTAACATTCAATCATCATCAATCTTCGATCAAAGATGTATTTGTGCATGTACATTATTTTCGTAGTTTTTATCTAAACCTCCGGATATAGTCTTTATAAGAACATTTGACAGCTTAAGTACTATGGTAGTATTGTTGGTGAGATGATAATAACGTCAGATTTTGGTATGCAAGGGATCAGTATGTTAGTCGAATTAATTTTCGGTAAACAAAAAAAACTGGATCATACTTGTGATTTCATTTTGGCTAATGAGATCATATCACCTTTGGAAATCATACACAGACTAACACATATAGTATGACATAAGAGATTTCGCCAATTGTGAAACATATAAGTTATATCAAATGTCACTTGACAGTTGGATTGATCAATTCGAATGAAGTTCATTAAGCTCTGAGGACACGTGCGAGTCATGAGATAAATATTAATATTTCTTCTCTACTGATTAAAAAAAAAACTTCTCTTCAGTTAAATCTATATCACTTTCCACTTTTAACATGTGCATGCATGTGGAGATATATCATGATCTTTCTGAGTATTGTGTTAGCCAACAACATAAATGAGATTTCTACATCTAATATTAGTTGTAAAGAGAACATAAAGATAACACAAAATCACAGGCTAAAGGTCTAACATGGAGCATATACCAACGAAGGGGTGAAACGATACAACCGGCATAATGATAGGAAACACAACAACCACTATATCCAGAACACTACTAATTGTAGTCATGGCGAGAACAAAAGAAATAACCCAACAATAAATAACTAAACGATGTATTCTATAGCACAGCTACGAATAATAAACATAAAAAACTAAATTTGCACTCCATGCGTATGGAATCAGCGTAACTTGTTGGTACAAGAGCTACTGGTTGAACTGCATTTGTCTACTGCGACACTTCAAGTGAGGTCTATTGGATATTCATAAAAGATATGGCACAACAAATCTAACTGTATGTGAAACCATCGTTGAATACTGTATTCGACCTAATATAAGCGCACATCCCCTAATAAGCGCACACACCCCTTTTTCGGCCAATTTTAGACTTTAAACCACGAAGGTTTGTCAAATCGTTGGCCCTCTTAACTGCAACAACCCTGTTTGGAATACGTTGTTAAGCACATGGTGTCCTTATTACACATACCAGTAAAACAGGTCGCTACCCAGCGATGCCCCGCGCCCCAAGCTGGCCCCATCATAAGTTCTACCTTGGACTCACAGTTGGAGATTGAAAATATTGCGCCACTGCGACCCTATTTGCGATATGCTAAGGCATTCCCGCCATGCAGTATAGTAGGGCAGACGAACGCTGTCTCGACGATTTTCCCGCGCCGATATCTCCGGCAGCGGAGCTGCTGGTTACATTAAATACAGTGCTGCAACAGCAAAAACGCTTGGGGAGGTGTGCGCTTAATAGAATTAAATTTTTTTTTTTTTTTTTTAGTTTGAAATAGATTTTAAGCACACTGTGTGCTTATCACGTCGAATACGGTAAGTATATTTCACTACCGAATGAAAGGATGACTATTTTCTCTCCAAGAGACGGGAATTCCAATATGTTCAGGACGTACAAGATATGAACCTCAATACCGGTATTAATGTATAATCGAGTAAGTAAAGTGATTTACTAGGGTACCGAATGATGGATAACCCATTGTATATAGACTGTGGGAGATCTGACAAAGACCTGTGAGGGGAGAATCGTATAATGAAATATGTTTTCTAAGAAGCCTAAATTGGCATTCGTAAAATGATCTCTGCCAAAAGTAATTATTATGCTTAGATTAATTTCTGAGTACAACCTCTCTCTCATGCAAAAAGCACACCATTTTGGCAAGTATATAAAGGTAAAGCACATGTCCCATCTTGCATTATCAGACAGTCAACAGTAATATTACTTACTTACCATAGTAAAAATATAAAATATATTTAAAATTTTACCTCAATCATGTCTTCAGTACTCGTGATTATATCCACATATTCAGTTTACGAGTGGTATTTAAAATGTAAAATAGTTTTGTCTAAATACCCCAGGACCTACCTAACCTTCCATCGCTTGTACATTTTTTTCCTTAAACCGAAACGAAAACTGGAAGGTTTAAGTTACGATGGAGTTTTTTTTAAATAAATATATTTTCATTACCTTGCTTAAAGCTGCTATACCTCCTCATACACTCAAACCTACATTTCCTCATTTGATTCTCAGATGATTGTATAATCCTTTCCCTCTTATAATCTGTCATTTATTCTGACAAGGAAGTCCTAATATTATGGTAGACAGGATTTCAATCTCAACCACTATTTATATTCTGGAGGAGCTTGGTTACTTAGGGAGTGGCCATTTTTTACAACAGGCGGGTGGTTGGTGGATATACCTCAATGGGGTCAGCCGCGCTCAATTTCAACCTGCCTGGGGGGGGGGGGGGACCGAAAGTTTTTTGACCCCTCTCGCGGGGGGGGGGGGGGGGGGGCGGAGGGGTGACCAAAAGATTTTTGACCCGCTCGCGCGAAAATCCTCTGACCCCCCCCCCCCTAGTTAAAAAATGACCACTCCCTTAGTGTTGACAAAAGCCATCAGGTGGCAGTAGTGAGTGGAGGGGAGCATGGAGGTTTTCCATTGCTTGACACTGGATGGCACTACCTTGTTGATGTAATTAAGTGCTGAATAGAATGCTCGAAGCATTTGATTTTCCCTCATCTATTTCCTTAAATTTAGCATGGTTAAAAGACACAAAATGTGTTGGGATGCTACCAGTACATTCCAACAAGGAGACTCTTAACAACTATGCAGAAATTGAACTATCTATACATATCTGAGGTGGTACAGCAGCTTTAATGAAATGCACCAAAGCAATCTTGATTGCTTCTGAGAACTCTTAATCATAACTCAAAGAATAATAAAGTGTAGGTCTTGCGGTTAATAAAGGGAAAAGGCGAATATCAAAAAGGAGTTTTCTACATCATGTAGTTGATCCATTTTCAATAATCGAAAAGTGTATGACTGGCTGTGGTGGACACATGGATAGCATTGACAGATTGCTGTCTGAGTTGCTGCATGCGTTGGTCGTCAACAGTCTGAGGCAGCTCCCTTTGGTGGCAACCTCACCTTGTAATCTCAGTGCAGAAACTCATTGTGCCATCTGGAAACTCGTTTCTTTTTCTGTCATCTTCCTATTATACCTTCTACATGGAAAACTTGGTCTAATGGACGCAAATTGTAATCGATAGATCATGAACTATTTGTCAATGCAGTCTCTTCTCTTTCATCAAAATCTGGGGTGTGCATGCATGCCCGTTGCCCCCGTTGTTTTACTATCACTTCCTGCAATATGGCCTTCAATAAGGAAAGGCATAGATACTGTTGAAAATATTCTGGACAACAAGGAGTTATAATCTTTGATTGTTCCTCTTCATCATGAATAGGTTTGCACATTATTAGCAATGCTATTTTCCTTCTTCATACGATGCTTGAGTCAATTCTGGATTATTCCTTTCAATGACCTCAGATGCATGGCGCAGGGTGGATGGAAAGACAGTGGCTAGGACACTACAAGGGATACAGCCTAATACCATGTATTCCGAAAGGCCAGAACTGGCCGTGCAGTGCCCTATATGTTTGGTGCGGAAGTCTCGTTAAGTAGCTTTATACGATGTATACGGTCACTGTGGGCGGTGGGCAGGGTACAGTATGACACTGTGAAGGCAGCTAAAGCAACTTCACATAGTAGCCTTTCCCTACACGTCTCTGAATAAATACCAAAGGGGGAAAGTCTCTCAGTAAGAAGCAGCTTCTGCTATACTGTCGTGTGCTTTTTGAAGTCCAGAGAGGCTGAATTTACACAGTATCTAATTCGTGATGGTTTGGGCCCATCGTCAAAGACGTGGCCCAGATGGGACCCACACTGGCTGCAGCTCGCTTCAATACGTTGCAGGCCTGCAAGAAAATCCAACATATTTTTATTCTGCATTGGGTATTTTCGTAAGGTATCGTTAAAACAAAATGAGATCCTTTGCTACAACATATTTGTTATCTACATTTACAAATTACAGAAAGGTTTCTTTGGTTGACAAAAGATAAATTACCGTGTGCAGTGTCCTTTTTTAGGGTGACCTTGCCCTGTGCTATTACGTCATTGAAGGCAGGCCAACCACACATGGTGTCATACTTGCAGTCCGACTTGAAAAGCGGGTTGTCACATATGATGCACACATAGACACCCTCATCCTTCATCCGGACATACTTCCCACTGAATGCCCTGTAAAGGAATAAAAAGAAATGTGTTTCACTGTATGACAACCATCTGCTGATCCACCAGATGTTCCATCCTATGTTTCATACCGGGTTTCATGCTGTGTTTCCGTGTGTTCCACCCCATGTTTCTTATAAACATACAGTGGAACATGCATGGAACAATTGGAGGAACCCATGGTGGAACCCAAGCTCCAACACCGGCCCGCACATGGGTGGAGGCCCTTGAAGGGGGGATTTTAAGAAATGCCCCATGTCCCTATCTATTTTTTCTTCATGTCCCATGTCGCTGAGGCCCAAAATAGCCCATGTCACTTGTCGGACTTAAGGGTCTAGGGCCATAGTAGAGCACAGTGAAATATACAGTGGAACTACTCCCGTGCTTCTCCTCCCAGTGCCTGCCACAAGTTGGGCTTTTCACTTGCTATATGTCTATGTTAAATGGTACCCGTCACAAGTTGGTTCCTGAATTGACAGTTAACAGTAAATGAGTAACCAGATGAAATTTAATTTTCAACTTTAATTCTTATTGATTTTGACTCTTGCACTATTTTCCGTTTGCAGGTTCAATTTCAACTTCAGGTTGGCCCTCTATGTAGGGGAGACCGAGGCACGTTGACCACCCAGGCACGTTGAGCCGCCCGCTCTCTTTGCTATCCTTTTGGGAATTTTCTGGCAGTTTGCTTACCGCAGTGTATAGCATAGCAGCAACATCATGATCATTTTGGGATGCTGATGAGAAAGTTAGACGGCATTAAAGGATTTATGGCCATGAAAGTTAATTTTTTTTTCTTGTGTCATTTAAAAATACAGCAGTCCAATACTACAGCGGTCAATGCAGCATATATGTATATACTCAGAACTGTGGATTAATTATTACACTTCAATAGGATTAACAGCAGTACATATAATAGTGGATATACTATGCTGCCCATATAACATGTACATATTGAAAGTATCAAGAAAATGGTAAATGAACATCTTAAGCCCATGAGTATAAAATACCCACACTTTAGGGCCATCAAAAGCATAGAAATATAAATTATTTGAACATGATATCATTAAACCTTTTTTGGTCCTGACAATTTTGAGTTGATATATGTGAACCCATTGTAAGAAAAATGAAACCTACTATGCATAAAACACCCTCCATTCACTTTATGAAAACTGTTAAGTACCTTTTTCTATAAATCTGGTTCCAGTTAGCTATACTAGTTTACTATCCATAGTAAGTACTATCCTATTTGCCACTAGTCAACTCCACTGTCATAATCATGACATTAGCTTCACAAAACAGCTCAAAATCTGCTTCAACCTGGGAGAAGGAACTGTGTATTGATAACATAACTCCGTAAATTCTCGCGTAGAAGCCGCGGCTAGTACGAGGGTCAGATCGCCGGTGCGGCTTATAGGATCGGCCCAGGGTCAGGGTGCGGCTTATACGTGAGTTTTTGCTACTATAGTACAGTATTAAAGCCACCATTATCAGATGGCCAGTGCGGCTTATAGGATCGGCCCAAACTCGGGGTGCGGCTTATACGAGAGTTAGGCTTATACGCGAGAATTTACGGTAATAACATTACTGGCATAAGATCTCTATGGAGGTCAATGTATACATATGAATGCTTGAATAGAATCCAATTTTACTGCTGGGTGTATTAGATAATTTGAATAACATCAATCTTATCTATGATGGTCAGCATGGGGTACATTGAGCTACAAAAAACAGGGCACCTTGACCCATGCTCAAGGTGCTCCAAGCTCTGGGGCACCTTGAGCATGGTTCAAGGTGCGCCGATTTCAGGGCTCTTTGACAATGGTGTTTAGACAATTAAATGACTGAATACTGATACAATGTTAGTAATATATCAAGGGCATATAATATGGATAAAGACATAAACAAATTAGATACAATTTGGTTATAAAATTATGATAGAATACATAGTTTGCGGATTGTGAAAATAAATTATTTGTAATATGTTCACAGTGTCTTTATTCCGAGATTTATCCTTTTTCAGAGGCAGAACAGTGCATTAAATTATAGAAGAATGTAATCAAAGATTTATTCAGACTTAACAAATAGCAGGAATACTCTTAAACTGGTTTATATTGACCCTAAGAGAAATCTGTAAGGTTCAAACTCAGTCACTTCTATAAAAACTAAAACTGAGTGACTTTTATGCGTTAAATATGTGATTTTTACATTCAATCCGATGCAAAAGTAACAATAGCAACTAATTCCAACTGAAATTTCAATTATAGATCTATATTAGCAAAGTCGTCATGTAAGATACCCAGATGCACTGAAGTGCCTTGGGTCAATGACCTCGCATGGCTTTCTCAGACATTTCTTTGCTTCTTTTTTACTAAATGTTTTTGCACAACCGATGACTCTGCTGGTACTATATCCAGTATGCCTGGATATTTGATACTTAATGCAACAATTAAAACCACTGCCACCAATCAGGTCTAAGCAACGGCCAGGAGGATAGGACGCCCTCAGCGGCAAAGTCTGCCCTCATTCCCGGGGTCGGTCATTCTCCTCCACTCCCCCCCTCCTCCTACACCCGGGTCTCTCTCACATACAGCCCACAGGTGGTGAACTTGGTGTGAAGCCACTCTCCCGGCCCGACACAAACTCTACATATTATGTACAATGTAAGAATACCGTAAATTTCCACGTTCTACCTGCGAACCAGATCGCCAGTGAGGGTAATAAGATTTATTTCATGGTGAATACGATCTATCAAGGTTAATCCTATGGAAGTGCCATATGGGAGTGAAGCGTGCAATAACCCTCGGTTGTATTGCACGCTCTGGTCGTATTGCACGCTCTCAGGGGTCGTCAGGGGGTCGCCATAGGGTCGGCATAGCGTCGCTAGGCTACGAGGATCACGTGACCTGCGCGGAATTCAAAATGGCGGCACCACGGAAGTCAACAAACACCGCGGAAGTAAAAAAAACATCGTGGAAGTAATCAAACATAGACTGAATAGCTATTTTAGATTGATAAACCCTGAAATAAACACAGAGCTTCACTTAAAAGTGACTGAGTCAGCAGTTATTGCACTCGTGGGGGTCGGCCCCGTATTGCACTAGGCCTTCGGCCAGCGTGCAATACGGGCCTACCCCCACTTGTGCAATAACTGCTGACTCAGTCACTTTAGCGTGCAGCTCTGTCTATTTATTGACGGTCATAGAGGAAGCCATGTACCAAGAGGGCAGCGTTGCCGGGACCTGCCAATAGCTCTACAATCTATGAGTGTTTGTTCAATGTTGTTCTGACTGCAGTGTGTGATTTCTATTAGTTCTGGCCAACTAGAGTAGGGCTAGCCACAACCATGTGGTGACGCCTTGTATTAAACTCGGATTTAACACAAGAGGGGGTGGGGGGCGGCTTCCATGAAGTATGTACGCACGAAGGGGGTGGGGGTGGGGGGACTATTTTCTGAAAATCTTTGGGTACATAAACCCTTTAGGCCACACCAAAAAAATGGTTTTTGTTTTTCAAAAATTGGTTAGGGCGGGCGAATTTTTCTTTTTTAATTTAATTTTTTTTCTTTTCTCTACTGATTTCAACCTCAAATCAGGGAGAGCGGGCGAATCTTTATTTCTGAGGGCAATCTTCTTTAAATCTTTACAATCTGATTTGCCCTGCCACACGATAAAAGCAAAAGCCACCAAAAAAAAGTCCAATTCTTCAGGAAATGAAAAACTATACTTAGCAGTCAACCATCCAACTACTAACTGCATCAAAAGACTGCTAAGTGTATCAATCTCCTGGGATGTCTGTTATAGGGACATCCAACCGCTATCTGCATCAATAAATGCTATCTGTATCATAATAGGAATATAATGTAATATGCCAGAAATATGTTTCTTGGGCCGTGGACTTAATTTTTTAGATCAAAATTCCAATTTTGTGGGTTACAGAATCCATTTCCAGCTTAAAGTTGTACCTTCTACAAAATCCAAAGACAGAGTCATAAACTCATCAAATAATACACATGGTTGGTTCCTATTTGATTCTCAATGGTGAATTGTGAAACCTATGTGTTGATCTAGTCCTGCATTTTTGCCAAAATTTTAAATCAGTCTCGCGTCAACGTGTCTACCCTCACACATCTTTTCCACTAATCAGTCCTCTGGCCCAGTTGTGTCAACCTTCTCTCCATGTTAGTACCAGCTGTTATTATGATATTCTGTAGAGTAGAGCCCCACACCACAGGCCACCACCTGTCTGAGGTTAAAATAGTGTGATGGTAGCGCTATTTTGCGATTCTTTGTGCTGGACTGAGATGGCTACCATACATTTTACCAACTGCCAAGTGTATCAATATCCTTAACTGTATCAATAAAACTTGATACACTTAGCGCTTTTTTGGTACACTTAGCAGTTGGATTGCCAAATGCTAAGTGTAGTTACTACAGTTAGCAGGGTTGATACACTTAGCAGTTGTACAGGGGGGTCAATTTCTGGAGAAAATGTGCAGCGGTCAAAGGTCAAGGTCAAAGGTCACTGGACACCTGTAAAATTTCTCTAGTTTGAATAAGTCAGTTTCCATGGCAACTAGCACGGAGCTGTAGAATGTACCATATTTCCCATTTATACTCTGCCCCCTATCCCTGGTAAAACAAGAAAATGTTATATATCCATCTTTAAATGAGAAATTTACATGATTTTCGACATTCGTTTTTCATTGAGATAATGTGGGGTTCGAACCCACATTTAACACTGACCTTATGCATAGGCATAATACAAAATACAGGAAACCAACTGGCTCACCAGCTCAGTTGGCAAAACTTGCAGTCAGCTGTTGTGGGTTCTGGTCCCAAAAGAGCCACATTTTTACTCCCCCCCCCCCCACCTCCCGATAAACCCTTTAGTGGCCTTTCTGTGCAACCTTTTATGGTTAAAGACTAGAACCATACATCTTAAAGGCAAGCCTATGTAGTATAGTGGTTAACAGCTCAGACTGTGGATCAGAGGGTTCCACTCACCAAAATGCTGGGATAATTTGTAGATTTGCTTTCTTCATGGATTAACATTAGTTAACAAACCAGTAGTACACATAGGTCTGCCCCAATGGCTGACCTGGTAGAGGAATGCAGGCTAGAGGGTTTATGCTCCTAGTTTCAAATACCAATGTAAGCATGATTTTAGATGAGAAACGGTTACCATTACCTCCTATATCAGACTTGACCTAGTTCATATAACCTCCTGAGGAGGTTATACACATAACCTCCTGAGGAGGTTATGCGCAAAGCCGTGTGGGGTTTGGGTGCAGCATAGCAGCAATGATGTCTTTGATATTCAACATAGGCAATTTAATTTATTGCTTGTATCAGCTAGGCAAAGTTTTATTTGGCCCACACAATAATAGATTGTACCACTGGATTTATCAATGATATGTTTGTTGCTAGGCAACTGTTACCACACAATAATGAAGGGTACCACTGGATTTCTTCAAGCCGATTCAAAAGAGGAGTTGAAAACAAGTAGCATGGAGGGAAAAGTGTCATTTGTAAACAAATGTGGGCATTTTTAAGTAGATAGAGCATGGAAATTTAATATTTTTTACACTTTAGAGGCTGTGTCTCATGAGATTGTAACAATTGAAACGTCTTTGACCGGGTGTAGTCTTTGACCAGGTGTAGTCTTCAACTTAGTAATCTGTTTTTGGTTCCATTGTATTAATGAAAGTAGATCCTGCTTTGGATATAAACTCTACATATCCTGGTGTCTCTTGGCCATATGCCTGGTGTGCAAGGCCGCTTAAATCATTAAAAATAGATATATTTTATTTGTAGTTATAATAGATAAGGGATGCGTTAGGGTAGGTAAAAGGGTTCGCCAACCAAAACCAGAATTATTTTTATAGTTATAATAGATTAGGGTGAGGTTTGGGTAGGTAAAAGGGTTCGCCAATCGGAACCGGAACCAGAAGTGAAATCCACGACCTTGAACTCTGTAAATACGTCAGGCGTATGGCCATGAAAGTCAACCTCTACATATTGTATAGTAGGGGCCATCTAGTGTTAAGTCCCAGAACAACACATCAGTCTGCCCTGTTCAAACCCCACGTCAGCCCACATTGGGTAACCCACTTTGAAACTGATCTGCGCTCACATCGGGCAGCCCTCATGGGGCCACACTGAAACCCAATGACCAAAACCAATGGGCTCATGATGGGTTCTGATGGGTTTTCCCAATTTAGGCAAACTGTTCGGGCCCTGCCTGAAACCCTGCCACTAGCCCTGGTAAAACCAGGTACTGAGATCTGCCCGAGTGGAAACCGATTTGGCCCTTTGTGGGCTTGCTACTAGGGCAGAGTGTTAAGCGCCAATTGAGACCAAGATTGACTAGCATTCCTCAGAGATCACCACTATAGCAGGTCAATAGTACTGTATAGGTGTGAAGATAGGTCTGTAATAGAAAGACTATGGTTATGATAGGGTAATTAAAAATAACCACAGTAAACTGGCGTGCACCCTTATAGGGTGCCTGCCACTCTAAAGTAGTTTTAATCTTTAGTTACCCTCTCATAACTATTGTCTTTCTGTTTTAAACCACAGCTGTGAGGTTATGTAGTAGATACCCCACAAGGACCTGAGAATATGTACAATTAACCATGACAGACTGACTGGTGCCCTCATAGGGCACCAGTCACTCTACCATTGTTAATATTACATAACTCAGATCCGAGGGGGGTATCTGACTTAACCTTCGATTATGTGAAAATAACCAAGTTGTGAAGTCCTTTGTCTTAGCCGTCCACCGTAGGTTAAGTGGAAATAACCAAGGTGTGAACTCCTTTGTCTCACCCCGACGCTGTGGTTTAATAGATGTAAATGGGCTGTATAGGTTAATGGATGTTAAAACACTTTAAATTAGGAATAAGTAGCCCATTTATGTCTGTATCTCCCCTAAATAAACCATTTTCTATCAAGCCGGTCAAAGATGGCACCCAGTAAAAGCTGGCGCTCGGTCAAAGATGGCACGCACGGAGGCGTTCACATTGGCCAGATCTTGTGAAACACAGCCTTAATTAACTATTACAAATGTCCTATTTCTCACTGCTACTTGTAACAAATGTCTTATTTCTCACTGCTGAAACAGGGAACAAGAGCCGTATATTTATTTACTCTGGAACATGAGACAAAAACCAAAAGGTTTAACGCCCTAAAACATTGAAGGTTTGATTTACATGACAAATGAGTAATGGTCAGGATGCTTGAGTGATTGAATTGATACATTAGAATAAATATGGTTAAAAGCAAAGTGTTAATTATTTTGATGACAATGAATCATTCGTGGATTCTGAGTGGTGAAATGTATTTTTGATTCACTCACCCTGAAATCTTGTGTCACACAAGTCTGCTGCCACATTATTTCCCTTTGCCAACTTTTGCCTTGGCCAACTTTCCCTTGTTAACTCTCCTTTGACAACTTTCCCTTTGATAAGTTTCCATTTCGATTTGCGAAAAAAAAAGAAGAAAAAAGAGTTTAAAGGAAAAGTCCTTGACATGTTCAATCGAACAAATCCACTTTAAACTATTGCTAAGTGGTACTGAACTGTCTTACACAAAGGAAAGTGGCCCTCCAATAGGATTAGTGGTATAGAACTGTAGAAAGCTATGAATGTTTAATATCGAGGTTATCTAGCGGCCCCCCTTGACTTCAATCCTGTACCTAATGAATGGTGTATGTGATTGATATCACATGTGAACCAGGGCTTTTTTTTAATGTGACCTAGTTGTTTTCATTTAGTTGTCACGTTTTCAAAGCTTTTGATATGTATTTGTATAACTATGTTACTGCAAGTTGAAATAAGCTGTGTTATAACATAGGAGACATACACAATATTAGAATTGGAAATACTATTTACTCAATACTAGGAAGTAGTTGTCATCACTGTTGGAAAAGAATTGAGCGTGTGAGTGAACTCACAGATGACTCAGGGTCAGGAAGAGGTGTGAAGGGAAATGTATCATTTATTATAGTAAGAAAGAGAATGGTATGTTGGGAAAAGGGTGCACTCTTGTATTAGTAGGATTGTTAAAGGTGTGACCTTTGACCTTGATTTTGACCTAGTTCCGACCTAGATATCATTCTACACATGACAGAAAAAGATTCAGCACCCTTGATTAACCCTAGTTCACCATCCATATCATCCATTGGTCACCATACCAGGTTCTCTCTAGGATTTCTGACTGGCTCCCCTATCCTATCCAGGCTGCACCATTTCGGATAGCATACCCAAATTGTGCGCCATGAGTATAGCATATCAGGAACAGACCACTATAGGCCTGCACCACACAACCTATAGGTCGCATGACGCAGGTGCCTTAAGAAAGTCATGCCGGGTGAGGCAAGCCACGCAAAAAAGGGTATACTTGGAAAAGATTTGTACATTGACTTTTTTTTGGGGGGGTACTTGAGCCCAATTTCAACTTTTCATATCTCCCGATCTTGGCTATCCCCCAACCCCTGATCCCCCGCCCCCGATTTTATTGTCACAATACATTATAATAAAAATGTTTGTATTTTTTAGTCATCCCCTGTACCTTACCTTCATTTTCATGAAGGTTTACCGAAGGAAGATGCAATATTGCGGCCTCAGAGCGTCTCAAAAAGCGTCTCACCCCGTTTTTACATAAGAATAAAGAGCATTTCATGCAAAGTGACACTTCATGAAGGTCTGTAGTTTGCTTGAAACCCAATCCTTTAGCATTGAGCTGAAAACATTGGTTTTGTGCTGTTTAGGTGACCTTTTTTTAATATCAATTTTGTGTATGAAATATTGCTTTTTTTTGTTTCAATGTTTGATGGCATGGATTGGCATTGATCAACACTTGTATGCTGCAGCATTTGAATATTTTATTTGCAGTTTTTTTACAGCAAAATAAGACACAAAGGGCAAGGGATTTTTTTGGCAAAAATCACAAAAATACCTGTCGTATAAGAACCTGGCACAGGGGTGCCCTGGTTCAATAACATACCACACATTTGGTCAATTCTTCTGAGTCAATAAACATTGGGTGGCCGTGAGGTATGCCTAATGGTAAAGGGGGAAATGACATAGCCCTACAAACAATGAATGTTAAAAATAGCTGCTGGATCAATCACAGGGCAGCTGATGCAGTATACAATGCCGGAATCAATACTTTCCCACGGGTTTACTATGGACAGAAAGCTGAAAAGGCCGGGAAATCGTGCACACAATGCCACCATGTTTAGTAGGTATTCAATGAAAGAGAAATATGGAAATGTTAACCATGGAATTATTGTGTTTCATTCAGATTAAATTCGGCAGTGGATCTCATGTTGTCTGAAGTCGAGTAATTAAATGCAATTTTAAACTATCATATAATGGGTCCTTTCCTTCAACTCAGTGGCGTATCCAGGATTTTCTAGGGGGGGGGGGACCCAAACCTGGCAATAACCCATGTTTTCATGGGGCGAGGGGGAGGGGGGGTATCGTTAGTTTTCCATAGTCAATGCATTGGCTCTCATTATGCAATGCTTGAATCCGAATGGTGTGGGACCCTCAGAGCCTCTCCCCCCAAAAGTCAATGTGATTTATACGCCACTGAAATAGGCTATGTTTTATATGAATCCCCTTTTCTCTTTCTTTCCCTTTTTTATTCTCTTTGCTTTGTTTTATTTGGCGGGGGTGGGGGTGGGGGGGGGGGTGGAGGAGGCCCGTCGCCCCCCCTCCCACGGATCCACCAATGTAACTTTAAATCACAAATGACCCAGGGCTTGGTGGAGATGCGGAAAGAGGATCAAAAAGAGCAGAAGGTCCACATAGGTCAAAACACCAATACTCCCCACCCTGAAGAATGGACTTAGGCCAAAGAAAAAAGTGGAGGGATTTTGTTTCAGGTAACATGGCCCCCTTTTTTCATTTTTTTTTGGGGTCGTGTTACCAGAAACAAACTTTTTTTTTTTTGGCCTAAGTATCCTTTACATGTACCGTGGTGGGGTGGGGGAGGGAGATTCCCCCCTCTCCCTACATGGGAGTTTGCCATTGTGCACACTCCTCCTCCAAGGTGAGGTGAGCCCCTCATATTATACATCAAATAAAAGGTGTGCCTGTATATGCCTAAAAATCGACACGGGCGACACGGCGACACGGGCCTTTTAAAATTCGACACGGGCGACACGGCCCTTTTAAAAATCGATGGTCACAGACCTTTTTTATTAGGCCCTGGTATATTCTATATGGATAAAAATCGACAGGACGACACGGCCTCTTTGCTAAAAATCGACATGGCGATCTGGTCAAATATGTGGGTACCCATGTAGAGGCACAAAGGTCCTTAATTATTCTGTGTGTACCTTTAATTTCAGCTCAAAAGCGTCTCATAAAAACGTCTCACCTGCTCTTAACCATTGCAGGTATAGGAAGTCTGTGTGAACGTGCATCTTTTAAAGTCAGGATTCAAGGTCACTGGCCTATCTTCAGCATAAGTTCTCACAGACTCCGTTTTCGTTTTTTTTTACCATTTTTTCATGAGCGTTTTTCTACTACAATTCTTTTTCTTTTTACAAACTGAAAAAAAGAGGGAGGTACAGTTTATTTCAATTTATATGCATGTCTTTATTTCGATCTGATAAATGAAAAAACAAATGCAGGGGAACAGTTCAAAGTCAGCTGACCAAACTCTGTTTTTTGCTGGAAAACCGTCTCACAGAGACCCAGGGTACCCCTGGGTCAATAAACTACATGTTGCTAGTTTGTGGTAGTTATAATCTCTGGATGGTTCCATGCTTGTGAGTACATCCATTATGCATTAAGCCATATAACATGACGGCCCATCAGTTATAGGTTAACCCACACGCTAGAGCAACATGGAAAATGTAATAAACAAAGTGTGGGAAGCACATTTTTAATCATTTTTTCCTTAAATATTGTACAATATTGATTTATGTATTCCCCTCCAATATCGATTTATAGTAGCATTGAGGAAGTTTCACAAAACGGTTTCAAATATTAGGTGGGCAAAAATATTAACAAAAAATCTCCCCCTATACACCGATGTAAAGTAGAGCTGTAAAAAAAATATATACATGTATACAACTCTGTGACCCAAACGTCCCCAATAGGTCCCACACGCAGCAAAGTGACACCTACCGACCACCAACAGTTAGGAACGCTAGGACTGCTGGTGTCTTGCCAATCTGTGTGACTCACAGAGAAACTGCCTGGGAACTGGGCCATGTTATCACTCTCCAACCCCACTTTTACCATGCTAAATGGATGAAGTATAAGCAGTAATGCACCTGGAGAGTGGAGGAAGTAATGGAAACTATCTGGCGCCATGTACTTTACTTATATATACGACCTTATTTTCTACCCAACAGTCAGAATTAGACTGGCCACGTCACTGAGCCCGAACAAAGATCAGTGACTTGTGAAAGGCTAGGGCTAGGTCACAGGCACTAAGTATGATGTGCCCATCTTGGCTCATCAATGCAAAACAATTATTAGCTTAGATACATTACCACCTCAATCGACCCAAAATCAAGTTATGAAATAAACCCAATGTAGACTTCCATTAGTCATTTCCTTATCATTGACAGGATCTTTATCATAGGAAATCCATTTGTTATGAAATATAAATGAAATACTGAATGGAAGGCTCTCTGGTAGACCTATGAATTCACTGAGAGAGCATATATGCGTTTTGATTGTTCATAATGCAGCCGTTGCTGGTTTCCATTTCTTGTGGCTCGCAGTTGTATATTTTGCATGCTATATTTAGTATTATGGCCATATTTACAGATTAAAAGAGAAATGACAGACTCCAAATTTCTCATATAGACTTACAGGCACTTGGTATATGGAAACATGAAGAAAATAAAAATCACCCAAAATTAGCTGGCAATGTATCTTTAAGGTGGGTCGATTCAATGTCTTTTTCGCCTACTGTGGCATTTTCTGCGCAAATGCTTAAATACATGCATTTTGTAGTTTGACCATGAACAACCAGGAGTCCTTTGTCTCATATTGGCTTGGGTAATACTAAATGCTCATAAAATGGCGAAAGGTATTGCCTGAACGAGGCGAGAACCATCAACCTTTGAATAGCCTATAGTAGTTTTCATTTGAAAGTCATACATATGTAGCACTTTTCTATTTCTTATCAACTTTATTATTTCATTGGACCTAAACCCTAGAAATATGCGTGAGACCATATGTTCAAAAATAAGACTTTCTGGATAGAAAATATTAAGGCCTATACTTTTTTTTAAATAAGTTTATAAATTCCAGTATACAGCACATCAGGTTGCTGCTTGAGGTGGCCGCCGGCCGCCTCGGCCCCATGGTGTAATTGGTACCACATGATGTGATCAGATAAACCTCTTGACTCCAGAGGAGGGTCAACTTCAAAGAGATAATGAGATTACTGCCTGTATATATTATGGACTGGAGTATGGTATTGATGTATTGATATTTCTTAAAACCCAATATTGTATTGAAAGAAAATGGGCATCAGTATCTCCTTGACCTCAGCTTTCCAACAGTGAAAGACTTTTTCAAATATTCCTATTAGAAGCTGAGCTAGGTCAATCCAACTATCATAACCATATAAATAATACATGTATGTCATTTTTACCCTATTCTATTTTACATATACTTATACATATTGAGATCCTATATGTTAAGTTTCCCTTGTGACATTGAAAAACAATGATGACAAGTGAGTAGTATAGTATGTATCGGAACGGGACTATAGTTAAGTACTGTTTATTACTCAATCGACCTGCAGCCAATCAGAGGCCTCCCTTTTGGCGGGAAATTCAAAAGCAGCCAATGAGAGGCCTCCCTTTTGGCGGGAAATTCAAATAGGTCACGTGACCGGAAGTGACCTACTTCCGGTCACGTGACCTTTGGGCGGGAAATTCAAATAGGTCACGTGACCGGAAGTGACCTACTTAAGAGGGTCACGTGACCACCATGTTGGCGGGAAATTCAAATAGGTCACGTGACGGGAAGTGACCTACTTAAGGGGGTCACGTGACTACTAGGTTGGCTTTCAAAATAAGTCACTTGAGATTTTGATGGATAAATAAATTTAAAAAAAGAAAAAAAAAGCAAGCTGAAAAAGCTTGCTAAAAAATAATTTAAAAATACGGCTCTTTTTTTCTAGGAGGGGGGGAGAGGGGCACTCTGGGGGGCACTCTTTAAGATGCATGGGGGGGGGAGGGGGGGAGGGGGGGAGGGGCAGGGTTTTTTAAGAGTGAGACTCGCTTCTCTGCCCTCTCTAAAAGAGAGGGCAGAGAGGCGAGTCTACTTACAATGAAAGGTATCATGATTGCGTTTATGATGATGTGCATCATGATGTGACTATCTTACAACTCTATGAGAAATAAGCAAGACATGGGCGTACTTACACGGGCTATTTGTAAACTAATTTCTCTTGAATCTATTAACAGCTCACATTTTTTTCTTAGATGACATCTGACAGCTGCTTGCTAGGCTAAGATATTGTTAAATAAACAACTTGGAAAGCTAATTACAGTTTTCTGGCTTGAAATAAAGTCTTTCAACAGACTTTTTTTTCTCATCTTACACAGAGGCAAATATCAGAGACACCCAATGGCGCTTAAACTGCTCTCAGCCAAGGGTCGGGCACTGCTGGACTATAATAGACGGGTCAAGGACCGTTCTACTGTGGGTCAGGCTAGGTCGGACATTCAATAACGCGACTTTAGCAAAACTTGCTTGAAAGTCTGACCATGCGAGATCCTTATGCCCCAGTCTGTCAATGCTGTCCAGACTTTCAAGCAAGGTTGTCAAACACCTACCTGTCATTGAATGTCCGACTTAGCCTGCCTGACCCTCAGTAGAACGGTCCTTGACTCATCTATTATAGTCCAGCAGCGCCCGACCCTTGTATGAGAGGGGTATTGACACCATTGGCTGACTCTGATAATTCGCCTGTGTGCACGAGGGGAGGAGAGGGTTTACAGCTTGCGCTTATAGAGCACTACTAGTGGAGGTTTGGATGAGGAGGCTATGACATATGATGTTTGTCTTAAAAAATAGCCATGGCTCATGTCGATGTCGCTTAATTATGCTCATATCTCATGTCGATTTTAAGAATTGCTCATGTCACCTGTCACTGTGTTTTTCAAGCTTCATGTCAAATGTCACTAGGCTTCATCTCGACTTTAGTGGTCCACACCGCTGCTGCTGCTGCTGCTGCTGTCGGTGCTGCTGCTTGTGCTGCTTGTGCTGCTCATGCAGCAGCTGCTGGCTGCTTGTGCTGCTGCTGCTGCTGCTGACAGATGCTACTGCTTGTGCTACTGCTCGTGCAGCAGCTGCCAGCAGCTGCTGAAGCAGCTGCCAGCAGCTGCTGGCTGCTTGTGCTGCTGACAAGGTCATGGGGGCTGCTGCTGACGATGTCACGGATGCTGCTGACAAATGCTACGGCTTGTGCTGCTCGTGCTGCTTGTGCTGCTGAAGTCGCTGCCAGCTGCTTGTGCTGCACGTGCAGCTGCTGCTGAAGCCGCTGCTAGATGCTGCTGCTTGTGCTGCACGAGACTGAGTAGCCGCTATTCGGCGTTTCACTCCTTATGTACCCTGTCCTAGTTAATCCTCTTAAACGGCTGAAAAGGCTCTCTCAGCACAGAGACTCTACTCAATGTAAGAGATCAGTTAAGTAAGTTTTCACATGCCACCTGACTACTGCGGGAGGGTTTAGACTTAAGCAGCTTAGTGCACACACGTGTCTGTTAGAAAAGCTACCTGCACACCTGCCTTCCTTTTTCACTAGTATTTACCCCCTGCCGACTTGTAAGGCACCTATACACGCCTTCTTGCTTCTAGAGCTAAGCTGACTGGCAGCTATTTTAAAAGAGAATACTCGTTACCTGTATAACGGATAAGGGGGTTATGAGATTAGCGTGTGTATACAAAAAAAAACAAAAAAAAAGCTACAGGGGGCGCGTGTCTGTCTGTGAGGTAGAGACCATGTGGTAAGCGACTCAAGTGTAAAACAACAGCACCTCCTCTTGTCGCAGTGAGTGGTGTGGACGGCGGCTGGCTAGTTGAATTTAAGCGTCAGCTTGAAAGATAAGGCCAAATAAAAAAAAAGGTTTGTTTCAGGTCACCCGACCAACCCTAGCAAAACAGGGTCGACCCTACGTTTTTTTTTTAAGCAAGTTTGAAGAAAATTTCATATTTTTATACTTTTTGGGTCATTTTTAGAATTTCCACGGAGGATGGCTAGTACTTTCATGTTAAAAAAATAAAATAAAATAAAATAAAAATCCGACCTACCGACTCCAGTCTTTCTGCCCATGTTACCTGAAACATACCTTTTTATTTTTTTTTGGCTTAATCCGTTCACGGGCTGGCGCGTCACACCTGTCGTTAATCACCCCCTGTAGTCTTTGTATACACAGGTGACTCGGCTTTATCTCTTCACCAGCTATAATCCCATATACATGTACCGCACGTTACACTCGTTAATTCTCTTTTCATGCTGATGGATTAGGGGTGGAAGGGTTCAGGTGAAAAGCGATTTGATTCTCTCTGGAAGAGGGTTGGAGCTCTAGGTGAAAACAAGCTTAGAACATCCAGATTAGCTGCTCTCTCGGCTATATAAAGAGCTTCATTTTTTCTAATCTCTGCCCACTTCGTCTTGTTGTACACTATCAGTCACTAGGCAGACGCTGGAAGTAGCAGATGTTTGCAGTATGGTTTACACAGAGGTTACCTGCTAATAGGATTTTGTCAGAATAGGGTGAGTTGCTATTAAAATGAACATTTAAATGGGTTGTTAATATGGTATCTGATGTTAATGAGCTAACACCTAACATTGAGGATTATGACCTCCCAGAGGGGCGTCTCGCCAAATTCTCCAGTCTTGACTATAGTCTTAACTGTCTAAAGACTGTGGAGCACGTTAATGGGTGGTCTCCTTACTAATTTCACTTGACCAGGCCGGCAGGGTCAACTAGGCTAGGTAATTACAACCACAAGGGCGGCTACTCAACATGCAAGTAGACCTACTACTACGACATTGTCTTTTGACCACTCTGCCGCCGCCTGCTGGTCTGGCGATTACATGCTCTAGTATAGTTCTCCGCTCTTTTCGTCAGATGACGCCACAATAGGGTTTTTGTACATTTCCACGATACTCGCGAACATTTTAAACGCATAATGACCTATAATAAGCAACAAAGCACACTTCTAATATATTGAATATAAGAAACATGTCAACGTTGTGTATTTCTGATAGAATGAGGCAGATTCTTTGAAATATCAACTAAACTATAGTGAGATTGAAAATACTACACCATATCTAAAGCGATATAAAAGCTATATAAAGTCAGAACCTCTGACGGATCGGTAGGATCACTCAACCATTCGTCCTCGAAAGCAACACAGGGTTCCCGTCCAACAGGACTTTGAGCCTTGACGCTTTTGAGGAGGTTTGATCTCATGCTGCTTAACATGTGGTGTAATTAATCAACACCGCGGCCCCTCTTTAGGGGCCACACAATAAACAAAGAATAAAAAAGGGTAGGACTTAGGTTTAAAGTGAATCTCCCAGGATTTTGGCGAGGTCGACAAAGGAGGAGATAACAGATTAAACTGCAGGAGACTATACGCAAACCTTGATACTCTCAGAGGGGGAGCTCCATATTGCGGACCTGTGGTCAAGGTAATTACAACCACAAGGGTGGCTACTCAACATGCAAGTAGACCTACTACTACGACATTGTCTTTTGACCACTCTGCTGCCGCCTGCTGGTCTGGCCATTACATGCTCTAGTGTAGTTCTCCGCTCTTTTCGTCAGATGACGCCACAATAGGGTTTTTGTACATTTCCACGATACTCGCGAACATTTTAAACGCATAATGACCTATAATAAGCAACAAAGCACACTTCTAATATATTGAATATAAGAAACATGTCAACGCTGTGTATTTCTGATAGAATGAGGCAGATTCTTTGAAATATCAACTAAACTATAGTGAGATTGAAAATACTACACCATATCTAAAGCGATATAAAAGCTATATAAAGTCAGAACTTCTCACGGAACGGCATCTGCAACAGATCACTCAACCATTCGTCTTCAAATGCCACACAGGGTTCCCGTCCAACAGGACTCTGAGCCTTGTCGCTTTTGAGGAAGGTTTGATCTCATGTTGCTTAACATGTGGTGTAATTAATCAACACCGCGGCCCCTCTTTAGGGGCCACACAATAAACAAAGAATAAAAAGGGTAGACCTTAGGTTTAAAGTGAATCTCCCAGGATTTTGGCGAAGTCGACAAAGGGGTAGATAACAGATTAACCTGCAAGAGACTATACGCAAACCTTGATACTCTCAGAGGGGGAGTCCCATATTGCGGACTTGTGGTCAGATCTATCCCTTCTAGGGGGCAAGTTGCATGTCGTAAATGTCTACTACAGACATTGGGATATATTGTTAATCTTACTCTAGGGTCTCCATAATTAGACCCTGAATCCGTTGTTAAACGGGTGTGAGGGGGTGGTAACTAATACTTATGAGATGTTAGCTTAGTTCATAGTCTCCTTACCAATTTTCACTTGACCAGGCTGGCAGAGCCAACTAGTCTAGGTAATTATAACCACAAGGGCGGCTACTCAAGATCTAAGTAGACCTACTACTACGAGATTGTCTTTTTGGTCCTTCTGCTGCTTAGTTATTACATCCTCCAGTCTAGCTCGCCACACCCTTTGAGCAGCACCACCATTGCCTCGGTAAAAGTGTAGGGTGTGTGCTTTCCACCTTCAGGTATCCATAGATTCGATCACTATCACCCCCCTTGAAATGACTTCAGCTGTTAATTAGGGCGTAAAGCCACCAACCAAGTCCCTGTCAAAAGATGTGAATAACGAAACGCGCTAGTATAGTTCTCCGCTCTTTCGTCAGATGGTGCCACAATAGGGGTTTTGTACATTCCTACGATGCTCGCGAACATTTCGACGCATAATGAGCTACATAGGCAACAAAGCGCGCTTCTAATATATTAAAATATAAAAAACAATTCAATATTGTGTATTTCTGATAGAAATGAGGCGGTTTCCTTAAATACCGACTAAACTATAGCGAGATGAAAAATACCACACCATATCTAAGGCTTTATAAAAAACTATAGAAAGTCAGAACCTCACACGGATCAGCATTCTGTTTGCAACGGATCACCCCTGACCCACTGGTCCTCGCATGCCACACACGGCTCTGCCGTGTTTGAGCTTTGAGGTATCACCCATCAAGTGATCCATGCCGCCCAACATGAAGCGTAATTAATAGCTGCTGTTGCATAGCACAGTGGCAGCATCTAACTAACTCTAAAGAGTTAGTCGGCCCCTCTTTAGGGGCCACACAATAAACAAAGAATACCCTGAATCTGGGACCTGCGGGCGAGGGCCCCAACTGTGAAGTCATTATTGGCCACATTGGTAATATCAATTAAAACTTTAGACAACACCCACCTTAAGTATCATTAACGGACAATATCAATGAACTCAGCATCCGCCTGGTTACCACATTTAGCACCAATTTTACAACTCACAGGGGCCACACTAGCCTCACCGCGCTTTTTTATTGCTCTGCTGATTTCTCCAATCCAAAACATGAGGTATCTAGTCTAGCTGTGAGCTCATTGGGCCAAACAAAAAAATAATCCGTGTTCAGGTAACATGGTCCAAAAAAAAATAGGGTAGGTCTACGTCGCCTAAGGCGACGAAAGCGCGTCAAAGCGTTTACAGGGTTCGAGCCCGTGAGCTGCTCCTTGGGGCTGCAAAAAACGCTTAGACACTGAAATCCCATAGGGAAAAAATTTTGGGTTTTTGGACTTTAGGCCTTAATTTGAGGGTGATCCCGGGCTGATAGAAAAATAATTCTTGGACGAGCGGATAGCTCTGGATCTCTTTTATCTAAAACAGCGAAAAATTGATTATGGTTTCGCCGCAATTCATCCGACGGGGGGTAATCAGCCCCCCCCTCTGCCAATCAAGGCAGTGAATCTTGGCGACCGTGCGATCACTCACGGCCACCGCGACGAACCGACAGAAGAGATCGGCATCTTAGTATGATTCGTGTGACCTACTTAGAGGCTCACACGGTGGAGGTGTGTCCGGCGTTCGGCGCGCTGATTGGCTACTGGTGGGAGGCGCTGTGCCGCGTCAAGAACTTCACCTATTTGGGGCGGCTGTTAAAGGCGCACTGAGTTGAGGTGCACCTTTAAGCAAGAGCGCGATCCGGCCTAGTCTTGCGGACCTCTGTTTAGAGAGTGTAGCAAGCGGCTATGTCGCGCTCTCCAACCACAGGCTTAACAGTGGTCCGCAAGACTAGAGTGCAAGACGCGTGCACACACAGACCGAACAGACACACACAGACCCACACACCCACACACTCCTATCAGTGAGACGTCTAGCAGATTCGGGAGAGGCGACCAGGGAGGTACTCTCGGCTAGCGGCCACTAATTGCCTGTTTAGATAAGGCACAGAAACAAGGGTGATGACAGACTACGTGTTCAAGCAGCCAACATGCCCTGACACTTGATAATGGGTGTGGACCGCTAAATTCGATATGGTGACATGACCATTTCTTATAATCGACAAACGACATGAGGTCTAATGACAAGTGACATGAGGCCCAAAAAATCATAGTGACAGGTGACATGAACATTTCTTAAAATCGACATGGGATATGAACATTATTAAGTGACATTGTCATGTGACATGGTCATTTTCTAAGATCGACATTCGACATGGGGACCCCCTATCCAGAGCCCCTTGATAGATGACAGCTGTTGTGTGTAAGAAAAGTGTATGCCTCACAATCAAAAGATGATAAAAGGCTTTATCCCACTCGATGTGGGTTTTGAATCAAATATCAAGGGATCAAATATCAGATCGATATTTGACGTCGTCAAGTGATATCTGACGTTGTCAATCACTTTTACTATGTAGTCAAGGTCGTAAAAACAGAGCCCCCTGATTGGTCAACAGCATGAATGAAAGTTGCATCTCAAACTTTTAATACTCGGTATGGGGCCCCGTGGGGCTGGGACCAATATTTGCAATTTTCGGAAATACTGTCGAGAATTTCTAGATGGAAACACCTTGTCTGGGGTAATTTGACCTCTACTCTTCGATATTCAAGTAATACTCAAGCTATTCTGACTCTAAACATGAGTAAAACGGTCATTTACCAGCGTTATCGGCAGCGCCGACATCAACAACTGCTGATCTCCCTTGGTTACATGACCCAGCTCCGTTTCTAAGGCCTCATGGATCGGGGCCCTGAAGGGGGATCTGCAGAGGCCCTATATCGGGCCCTAGATATGTACATTATATTAATATCTCATAACTTAATTTACTCTAAAATCTTTTGATAGTTCATAACCTTGACCCTTATCTCCTTTTCTCGCGGGATAAAGATAGAATTTGGTTGTTGGCGTGGCCTCTCGTGGATATCTGCTCTTCTCCACGGCACCTCTCGAGCCCCCTGCGGGGCCTCTAGGGGCTGCTAGACGTCTCTCTGCTATGTAGTGTGGGATGTAAAAGAACCCTTGTCTCGGTAAAAGGGCCAATAGATTCGATCACCATCACCGCTCTTGAAATGACCATAGCTGTTAACTAAGGCGTAAAGCAACCCACACACCCACACACCCACACATTTTTCTGTATGAGCCTTCAGACCTCAAGCTGCTCAGTGTACGGGACTAGGTTTTGTCATAGGCCCTACGGACGCTACTCAAGGTAAAAATAAGAGAGCTGTCTCACCATGACATTGGGCTGGCTGTAGTTTTTTATGTTTCGGTACCTACAACCAAAACAGCCAGTACCCGCCCCAGGGCTTCATGTCGCACGCGGGAAAAGTATAACGGTGGCGCCAACTGTCGGAATAGCGGGTACACTACGTCAGTAGTTCTTTTGTTCTCCGCTGAGTGACTGGGCGAAATGTAGTCGGTAGCTCTATTTTCTGTGCACTGTTCTGTTCATTTTCTACACTTAACACTTAAATAGACCGCGTGTTTGTACAAGCTAACCGTTTTTATCAGTGCAAAAATTAAATAAGCATCGGATAGAACACTAAAAAAATGAGAAAGTAATCCAGCGCTTAGTATAAGGCACCAGTTTTATCATGAGACACCGAAAGTCTGGTTTTTTTAAGGTGGATAAGACAGTCGACTGAGAGCTCCAAACTAACCAAAAACGTACCAGAGGGAGAACGTACCCGACAGGGCAGGGGCCTTCTACACCCCGGCTCTGATTGATGAGCAAGCGACAAGTGCTACAGAGGGCCTATTCCTCTTTTGAGGTGGGCCCGAAATTGAACAAAAGAATAAACTCAAGAAAAAGCCTTAGGCTTAAAAGAGTTGTAGATACTGATTTTAACGAAGAAGTCACATTCATTAGTTTACAAATAGCCCGTGTAAGTACGCCCATGTCTTGCTTATTTCTCATAGGGTTGTAAGATAGTCACATCATGATGCACATCATCATAAACGCAATCATGATACCTTTCATTGTAAGTAGACTCGCCTCTCTGCCCTCTCTTTTAGAGAGGGCAGAGAAGCGAGTCTCACTCTTAAAAAACCCTGCCCCTCCCCCCCTCCCCCCCCATGCATCTTAAAGAGTGCCCCCCAGAGTGCCCCTCTCCCCCCCTCCTAGAAAAAAAGAGCCGTATTTTTAAATTATTTTTTAGCAAGCTTTTTCAGCTTGCTTTTTTTTTCTTTTTTTAAATTTATTTATCCATCAAAATCTCAAGTGACTTATTTTGAAAGCCAACCTAGTAGTCACGTGACCCCCTTAAGTAGGTCACTTCCCGTCACGTGACCTATTTGAATTTCCCGCCAACATGGTGGTCACGTGACCCTCTTAAGTAGGTCACTTCCGGTCACGTGACCTATTTGAATTTCCCGCCCAAAGGTCACGTGACCGGAAGTAGGTCACTTCCGGTCACGTGACCTATTTGAATTTCCCGCCAAAAGGGAGGCCTCTCATTGGCTGCTTTTGAATTTCCCGCCAAAAGGGAGGCCTCTGATTGGCTGCAGGTCGATTGAGTAATAAACAGTACTTAACTATAGTCCCGTTCCGATACATACAATACTACTCAAGTGAACCAGCCCATACAGAGTGATGACACACAGTTACATAACCACCAGGTGTTTATGCAGCCTCCTGGCCAAAACTGGCCATCACAGGAGGTCGGGGGCAGGTCCCCTCCATCCCAGTTGGGGAGGTTTTGTACCTCATATGCTGGGGATTGTCCAGGACTTGTAACTGTGTCTATTTAATTATATACCGGTACTCTTACATTGTAATTTTAGGAGTTTACACAACCCTTCACTTTTGTATGAGCCAACCTTCAACAATTCTTGTTAGTTAATTTATAAATATTTATCTATTTATATTTTTATGTTCCAGTCTCCACCAATCATTGAGCTTTCCATATTTAGCCCTTTCAATAGTTCATGTTACTAGGCATTAATAACAAATGTTTCTATGCATTACTGTTGACTCCATTGGTAATGACTCTGATGACTCCAAAAGTCTACTTCATAGAGTGTTTGGTCACAATAAACCATTCCCTGATGAAGACCTGAACAAGGTCGAAACATCGGAAACTTTAAACTCACCTCAGTCCTCAAAGTGTTTTCTATCAAGCCCTACACAACCTGAACAGGGTTATTTGGGAATCACATGACGCATTGACTTATTAAAGACTTGATGTCTCAGAAATCAGGGACTACCCTATTTTCTCAGCTTCTTTGGAAAAGGTATGTGATGATAGTCTTATGTCAAAAACCTGGTGAAAATCCAGCTACTTTTAGAACAAGAGATCGACCTCCCTTAACTTCAGCTTCGAAAGCCATTTATGTACTCCCTTTCACATTCGTTTAAAAAGTAAACATTATTTATTATAAATTACATCCAGTAACTCTGACGAGTTAAATATTTCACTATTTTGATTGCACCAAATTAAATCGTTGTACAACCAGACATGAAGTACAAGACTGTCTCGAAAAACTGGGACAGACTAGGGAGCTCTAAGAGCACAGTATTCCTAAGAAGGGGAGGCCTGGTAAAAGGTCAAAAGTAACCCAAAAATCTCAAAGACCACCTTACTAGGGCAGTAACAAACTACCCTACCTCTGATGACGAGGAAGATGGCATCATCAGAAAAACAGATGAATGAAAAATGCCGCAGACTTTTCTGTGACAAATGTACTAGAATAGACAAGTGTGGCGAAAGTAGATCCAAATCAATAAGATGTACATTCGCAGCAAAAACGAATGTCACCTGTGAGAGTTCGACCCTCATATACTGCCTGGAATTTTGAACATTTCAAATGCAGTATGTGGGGAAGACTGAACGCCTCCTCAGATGCAGTGTGTACGAACAGATACACTCTGTCACCAAAAATGAGGGAGAAACAGATGTCCCTTGGCATTTTAATTAGTGTGATCACAAAAAGGAAAGGACATAAAAATCTTGGTCGTAGATTTTATAAACCATCACCCGAAAAGTGATGAAGGCAAGAGGCTACTAGATCTAGTGGAATTCCACTGGATTGAGGACCTTTGTATTCATTCGCCCTGGGGAATGAATATGAAGGATGGCAGCCATGGGTGAATCGTCATTGCTTGTTTCCAACGCTACACAGCATTTATTCTTAGGAGTCACCCCACCAGGACCAGTGTCCTCCTTAAAAACCCTACCGTAAAACCCTAAACCAACACCCCGACTTTGGGTCAGTCATATATGCCGCACCAGGGATGTGATTATGGTGACTTTTGTACTGTACTATAATAGCAAGAACTCGCGTATAAGCCACACCCTGACTATGTGCTGTTCCTATAAGCTGCACTGTCGATCTGACTTGTGTACTAGCTGTGGCCTATACGCGAGGACTTTTTCTACAAATACTGTATTCGACGTAATAAATATTTTGCCTGTACAGACTAATTGCCCCTCTCAGTAGCTTCTAAAAGGCTTTAAATTACCACCAATACCTTCACACTTGGCTTCGCCTTTACACCTGCACAGGTGTGAAGTGCCCCATGTCACTCAAAGGTGTGAAAACAGTAGCAAATTTGGAGGAACTTTAAAAAAAAAAAGTTTTATTGGGTTGAATAATATCATATACATAGTAAATGAAATTAACCTAGCAATTGCCACTGTCCTGCGGGTTTAACAAAGACTGTCACACTTGTCTAACATTTTTTCACACCTCCCTCAGGGCTTGTACAACTCGGGCTTGGGTCCCTCTGACAGGATCCGTCAGGTGTGCCCTTTATACTATGCTTCAATACTGGTGTTCCGAGTTAGCCGCAAAATCTGGGACCTGCTGGCAAGGCCGACAAAGGGCTTTCCTAATGAGCTCATAGCTGGACAGGATAGCCAATGTCTTTGGTAAAAGATTGAGCGTGTGAGTGAACTCACAGATGACTCAGGGTCAGGGAGAGGTGTGAAGGGAAATGTATCATTTATTATAGTAAGAAAGAGAAAGGGTGCACTCTTGTATTAATAGGATCCTTGTATTGATGTGACCTTTGACCTTGATTTTGACCTTGTTCCGACCTAGATATCATTCTACACTTAACAGAAATGGATTCCGCACCTTTGGTTTAACCTAGTCCACTATCCATATAATCCATTGGTCACCATACCAGGTTCTCTCCAGGATTCCTGACTGGTTTCCTATATAATATCCTGGCTGCACCGTTTCGGATAGCATACCCAAATTGTGCGTCACAAGTATAGCATATCAGGAACTGACAACTACCTGCACCACACAACCTATAGGTCGCATGACGCAGGTGCCCTGAGAAAGTCACACCGAGTGAGGCTAGCAGCGCAAAAAAAGGGTATACTCAGAAAAAATGTGTGCATTGACTTTTTTTTGGGGGGGTACTTGAGCCCTTATTCACATTTTTATATTAGCCTAAGCATCCTATATGCTTATTAAGGTCTTAACTTGGCAAAAAAGAAATTTGATATGGTGACATGAATTCTTTTTTCTTAATCAACAGGGGGCATAAGAACCCTTCCCATCAAGTGCCCCCCTCCCCAACTGACATGTTCAATATCACACACAATACAAAATTACCATGCATTAACCATTCCCAAAGTAACCCCCAGTCAATTACCCTAAGGTTAGAGCTGTCAGAATGTCTGAAAAAAAAAGTCTCACCCCTGTAGTGTCACTGCAGATAACCCTCTCCCATAGAGATAGCACTGAGCCCATTCAATATGTAAATGTTCAATGTCAAGGGTTATCTACAGGCTCCCATAGGGCTCTATGCTGAAGCAAATTACCACCATTTTAGACACAAAATTAAAATCATGCTTTTCAGGGGGGAGCGTTTGAAAATGGATTAAAGCACGATTACATAGGAAGGACAACATTGTACCGCATCTAATGACACAAAATTGAGAGAAAAAGCTCCAATTTTGAAGGAATGACAGCTGTTTTAAATTTTAGGCTGAGAGAGCCACTGTAACCCGTCGCACAAGACTCAGGGTAACCCTGAGTCAATTAGCAAGGGCAACAAAATGTGGGGTGGGATTGGTGCAATCTTCAAGAGTTTCCACTGTGAGTTGTAAAACTGGTGGTAAATGTGGTAACCAGGAGGATGCAACGTTTATTGATAGTGCCTGTAAATGACACTTGGGGTAGGTGTAGCCTATATCTTAATTGATATTATCAATGAGGACCATAATGACCTCACAGTTGGGGGGCTCGTCAGCAGGTCCCAGATTCAGTATAGAGGGCGCTGTCTGCAGTGTGAGTGAGTGTGGGGCTGGTCAGGAGCAAGGGTGAGGGGTGGTGTGGCACCCAGGGCAACGGACGGGAGGCAAGGGGTGGTTCTACATCTACATTTGGTGGTTGGCATGCACTCACAGACTCTGCTAAGTGGGTCAGTATAAGTGACCAGTACTCCCATTCTAAATGCCCTTCTGTGAGGGCTGTAAAGTTCTCTATCTATGGGGCCACGGCTGGACCAGACCCACCTTCCTGCCTCTCCCAGGCCGGCAACCAGCTCAGCGGTGGTCACAGAGGGTATCTCGGTTTTTCAGTATTACACACTAGGGCTAAGGCCACTTTAAAAAACAAAAATAAAAGAGTCTCTCATGACCATCTTCATCCCTGGAACATGGGCTGTGTGCCTGACTAGTAAGAGGTCAGAGGGCTGGTCCCTGTGAGTGTGACATGCCTGGGTGGCTTCTGGTTCCTCCGTATGCATGTGGAGGACTAACCTGTGTTCAAGTACAGGCTGTTCAAACACCCCAGCCTGTTTAAACACCATGTGTATAAGCTGTTAACTGTATCCACCCTGTTACATATTTAGTTCAAGAGGCCAGACAGATCCTTTCATGTTTTGAGCACCAAATGATTTGACAGCACATTCTTTTGTAAAAAAATCTCACGAATTGAGATCTGCATTTCTTACGAATATCCGATTTGGCGTTATCTCACAATCAGCCCTTAAAGTAGGTCACTGTCTATTTCCTTAAAAATGAACTTATTTCACTTTGGCCCTCTATTATCATGTAATATTCATGGTCTTAAGGGTGAGGGACCCTCCCTTGGTATTTACATATTTTGTGCATTATATTTTCCAAGATGGCCACCATGGTAATTGAAATTTGGTGATTTTCAAGTATTATATGTCTAGAACAATGTCTAGTGTTTATCCAAATGGCATAATAGCCCAGTGGCAGATTTTAGGGGGGGGGAAACGGGCCCCACCCACCTCCTCCCCTTTTGAGAAATTAAAAAAAAACAGAAGAGGGGGAAGAGAAAAAGAGAGAGAAGGAAAAAAAAGAGAGGAGAAAGGGATATCTGACCTTTCTGGAAGCCAAATTTGGCTCTTTTTAATGCCAAGATATGGACCTTCTGATCCCCGAAACTAGCCCCTCTCTGATCCCCGAGCCCGGCCCTTTCTGACCCCTGAGCCTGGCCCTTCCTGACCCTCAAACTAGGCCCTAAACTGCCCAATTCTGATGTCCACACGTGGCCCTTCCTACCCTGAACCGGGCCCTAAACCTGGCCCTTCCTAACCCTCAAACTGTGCTCTAAACCTGATCCTTCCTAACCCTGGGATCGGGCACTAAACCTGGCCCTTTTCCTCCCTAAACAATGTTCCAGCCTCAATGATAAAAGATGAAAGACTGGGCTATAGTATATTATGTGTCAAATTGACCCAGATTTCACCCATTTCTAATTTAGACTTTCAGAATTTTTCAAAATTCCAAAAAGAATGTCCCAGCGGCAATGATAAGAATAAAACAGATCTGAGCCATATGTTACGTATGTACCAGACTCCACCATTTCAAGTTTAGACATTATCCAAAACTTTTCCATCCAAAAGTATTAGATAGCAATAAGCATTGAAATGTATTTACTTTTCTGTGTCATCCTCTCCATCAGATTCATCTCTTCCATATCTGTTTTCCTCATAATGTCAACTCTTCCTCTTTACCACCTTCCTCAACCTCAAGTGGGGCCTTCACTAATATGTCCTGTACTGATTTCGGGAACTAAGTGCAGTCAAACCAGTTCATCAGGTAATGTCCATCCATATTCCACAGGGTCCAAATGTTGAGGAATTGGATGCCATGCTCGCTTCCACATAGATGACACCAGATGCACCTCTGTACTTGTTTCTCTAAAGCGGGTTGATTTGGTGGGAAATTACTGGGATTTGCTCCTTTTACCAGCTGTAGGAGATCTCCTTCCTTCTTTGGGGCATACTTTGTTTCAAAGATAGCTAGCCTTGCCTGGTTCACTGACTTAAATTTCGGCTTCCCATACAAGGCACACACCCATGGCTCATCTTCAGTTCTCAGATTTCCTTTTCAGATGTCTCAGTGTATGACTTGTTTCTCAACAAAAAATTCAAAGGTCTCATTTTCAATTAGTGGTTGAAAGCTGGTGTGTAGTCACTGCCTTTTATTGCATGAGCCCTGGCAGTGCACATATCACATCAGCGTTAAGGTTTCCCACCATTTCTGTGACATTAAACCAGTATCCAGGCAGACGTTAGGCAAGACACTGTGTGTCTTGTTGAAACTGTACTGTCAGAGTAATCTCAGCTTGTTGAATATGTACAAGGAAATGGGTCAAGTGGAATAATCAGTGGCGTAGGAAAAGGGGGGGCCAGGGGGGCCCGGGCCCCCCCAATCACTGAGGAGGGGGGGCCTGAATATGTTTGGGCCCCCCCCCCCAAGACCTGTAATATGATACACATAATTTGCAAACCTTCCCTTTCCCGCATAGGAAAAAGTGGGGACAGAGGGGGCTGGGACCCCAAATCAGAACTAGAGGGGCTCAAATACTTCTTTTCCATACAATTTAATATATGTGTGTATATGATACATCATGCAGAAAAATCGATACTTAAATTTGGTTGGAGTGGGCCCCCCCTGGGCCCCCCCAATGAAGATTTGCTTCCTATGCCTCTGGAATATGATTCTGGTACCCGCCTCTTGATGAGAACATTCAAGTTCCTTGATTTCTTGTTTGATGACTCCTTCTCCAGTGGCACTGAACTCAAAAATGTGTCATGAGAAGTTATGTAGATTGTGTGCCCATTCAGGATGGGTAGATATGCTTCTTGTGCCCACTCTTGGAGCAGGAACTTCACTAAGGATGTTTTAAAGGACTCTGGTTTTATAGCAGCCCTCTAGTCCTTTGGGCGTTGCCAGTTATTTGTACAGAACTGTTGGATTCTCCCTGCTGTTGTTCTGTCCTGGTAGAGGCTTTGATTGTTGGGCTGTCATACATACATTGTCGAACCTGTAACAGGTATCACTATCCATCAGAAAAAGTTGATTGTTCATGGAGGATGAAAGAAATCACCTGAATTGTGCACAGAAATTGGTCCACTTCTCTTTGTACTGCTGCTTGACCTTCTTCCATCTAGTTGGTATGGACCACTGTTTGGGCAGTAAACTTTAAACATGTTTGTCTATGTATGTACAGTAAAAGAGATTTATATGAGAACTATACCTATAGGAAATCACCATGTTCACCTTATAGCATTTGGATAAACACTTGATATGGTTCTAGACCATTTACAAGCCCATAAATCATCAAAATCTCTATTACCATGGTGGCCATCTTGGAAAATGTAATGCACAAAATATGTAAATACCAAGAGAGGGTCCCCCAGCCTTAAAATCATGTATATTTATAATCATATTACATGATAATGGAGGGCCAAAATGAAATACATGTACTTTTAAGGAAATAGACGGTGACCTACTTTGAGGGCTGATTGTGAGATAACGCCAAATCGGATTTTCGTAAGAAATGCAGATTTGAATTCGTGAGATTTTTTTACAAAAGAATCTGCCGTCGAATCTTTTGGTGCTCAAAACATGAAAGGATCTGTCTGGCCTCTTGGACTAGTTGTATTATGGGTGTGGACCACCAAATTCGACATGGCGACATGGCTATTTATCAAAATCGACAATCGACATGAGGCCTAGTGACATGCGACATGAGGCTCAAAAATCATAGTGACAGGCGACATGAGCAATTCTTAAAATTGACATGGGACATGGGCATTATTAAGCGACATTGACATGTGACATGGCCATTTCTTAAGATCGACAATCGACATGGGGACGCCCCATCCAGACCCCCTGTATTGCAAAGGTAGTGGACTGCATTTATGAGCTATTTAAAATTAAGATTGTATTTGAGTCACACTCTTTATCACATCCTTAGGCTTATCACTATATTAGTATAAGAATGATTGAAGAGTGTTCATTGGCTTGTTCAAACACCTTCGGGTGCTTACCAGTGGCGGGGTGTTATAACAGGATGGCCTGCTGAACAACAATGTGTAAACAAAAGAAGCTGTTAATAAGCACTGTGGTGGTGTAAGGGGCCGTCCTGTTTAAACACAACGGAGTTCTTACAAGGCTGTAGTGGTAATATCAGCTCGGACTCCACCTGGTATGTGCGGCCATACCAGCTCTGTCCTTGGTTCAGACAGCAGAACCAACACCTCAAGACAGAGGAGGCATACAGCTACCTGCCACCTCAAGGCAATCAAGGGAACTACTGTGCCTCCAATAGTTTGGCACATGTGAGTAAATCGGGGGAGGGTAATGGGCCAGCCACACAGCACAGATGTGCCACCTTGTGTGATTTATGAACTGGTGTATATGTAGTAGATACCCTACGAGTAACTGAGTGTATGTCAAAATAATCACGGTAAACTGACTGGTGGTCTCATAGGCGGTGTATATGTAGTAGATACCCTACGAGTAACTGAGTGTATGTCAAAGAATCACGGTAAACTGACTGGTGGCCTCATAGGCGCCCTTCACTATACCATTGTTATTATTACATAACTCAGTTACGAGGAGGGTATCTGACTTAACCTTCGGTCATGTGAAAATAACCAAGGTGTGAAGTCCTTTGTCTTTGCCCTCCATCGTGGGTTACGTAAATGTACTAGAAAACTTTTACATTCCCACAACACATTGATAGTTATGGTATCATCATATTCATCTCCCTTTGGAGACTTAAGGCATGAAATTATATTCACTGGAAAATAGATATTGACCAGGCCTCCACTGATTAGTGTACATAGAATGGTTAAAGTTTAATAGCTAACATTAGGGGTTCAGCATAACCAAGTGGTAGTGGGATCATTATCAATTTCTCAAAACGTATATGCATTCAAAGCCACAAAGAGGAAAATGCATCTGATGGGACTGTAACATTGAACACTTGCCACATGTGGTAGTATTTCAGTATGGTGGGAGTATCTCAGGCATGCTGAGCTGGGACACGAAGGTTTCCAATATATGAGTATAACTATGATGGTTCATGCGTTTTCCTGTTGGTGGAGTATGTGCAGTGGACACCTCCTCTGATTTCAAGAGACCTGCCTGGAAGGCTAGTGGGCGTGGATAGCTACATGGTTGTGCCTCTACATGGGTACCCGCATAATTGACTGTGTCGCCGTGTCGATTTTTAGCAAAGGGCCGTGTCGCCGTGTCGATTTTTATCCATATAGAATATACCAGGGCCTAATGAAAAGGTCTAGATCTGTGTCCGTCGATTTTTAAAGGGGCCGTGTCACCTGTGTCGATTTTTAAAGGGGCCGTGTCGCCGTGTCGATTTTTACCCATGTAGGGGCACATGGTTACTGCGCCTATATGGGGCTGGCACATCCTGTAACTCAGGTAGTCGGGGGCTACACCCCAATCTCATTATCAGGTTAATCCCCTCCCCTCACACCTAGAACAAAGGTGCTGATAAGAAATTCCCCCATGATGCACTGCTCTGGAGTCGGGGGCCTAACCACAATGCATTGCTATAAGCCAAGATGGCGGCCCCCATAGTCTAATGCGCTAGTCCTGTATACAACGCTGTGTACAAGTGGCGGGGCAATGGGCGTTGAGGTACATCAGTGGCGTGAAACCCAGAAGCAAACCTTGCCCCCCTTCCACCCTCGCCCCCAGTTACAGTTAGTTTTCAATAGAGAATTCAATAGTGTTCTTAAAACTCCCAAGAATCACAGTGCCGGAACCAATCGGGTAATTGCAATTACCCGATAGCTCATGACGGACAGTCTCAATGCTTAACACTCTTCTCATATTTCGGTTGTAAATATTGGTTTCTATATACATAAATACCTGTATAATCATTGATAAGGTTTGTATGCTTGTGCAGGCAAGCGATCAGCCAAAAATAAATTTGAGGTACTAGGGTAGTTGTGTGTGTGGTTCCTCTACAATTACCCTAGTACTTGTTGCTGTAAACCAATGCAATTACCCTAGTACTTGTTGCTGTAAACCAATGCAATTACCCAAGTACAGTGAAATCTCGTTATAAGGAGGACGGTTATAGGGAGCAGACCGTTATGAGGAGCACATTTGCTTTGCCAGAATCTTTTCTATACTTTTCTATAGTTTATACCACACTTGCCAAGAAGAACAAAGGAAATGGCCTGACTGTATATCACGTACAAAAGGTGAGAAAAACACTCCCCACTTGTGTGGCATAAGTTAGTTAAACAACATCCAGAGGATTGCACTACTATATTGGCTTAGTCACGGCTGAACACACTCGCCTGCGGCTCGTGATCAGCCTTGACTGTCGCCAATATAATACGTGCAACCCTCTAGATGTAGTTTAACTACTACATAAGAACCCTGTTAGAACGAGCATTTCTAGCCAAAAATCGTTTATAAGGAGGAGAATTTTTTCAAGATGATAACGTTATTTTCTCTTGAATTAAGATTAAAACTCGAATATCCTACATCCCCTGTGAGGTTGTGTGGATTAACCTCCTACAGTCACCCACCACCTCCCACAGCCTCACAGAGGGGTGGGGGGGGGGGGCTGGTAAAGAAGCCCTACACCTTCCAAGTCGCTCACAGCCTCACAAAGGGGGGGAGGCGGTAAAGAAGTCCTACACCTCCTTATTGAATGCATTGTATATGGCAGTTTCTATTCATGATGAAATTCAAATAAATCTAATCATTTTAATATATATAAATTTACATCTAATATGCTGAATCCAAAAAGGCAAACTGCACCTAAAGTCGGACACTTCAGGCTAGATATGATCTTTGAGTCGGACACTATGTGCTTTCATTGGTTTTATAGGTATGCTTAGCTGTATATACAGTTTTCTTGTCAGACATATAAGAGGATTGTAAAGTTATGATTGCAAAAGATTATAACACCTAATGAAAGGTATTATAGATTTGAATAACAACCCATGGAGTGGTGACCCCTGGCCTGCTATTCTGGGGCAGTTAGTTAGATTCCAATAAGAGACAATGACCCCCAAGGCATACTGTGCGACTCTGGTGTAGCTCATTGGAGTATAACATGCACATGTATATTGTTTATTTAGTCTTATGTCATTAAATGAGGAATAACAGCATGATCTGTTATTAAGATGGTGTTCGAGTCTGGGTGTATTCGGTGTCCGACTTAAGGTACAATTTGATGATTTAGTGAATTCCCTTCTCACAAAGCATTGTGGGTAATGTATTTGTATTTCTTTATGTGGACCCTCAAAAAGATGTATATACTTCTATTAGTATGCTTTGCAATGATGTAACTATATTGGGGAAGCCAGAACAAACATAATAAGGAAACCAATCTTTCCATTTTATCATGAGTTTCACGTTGAGAATATTTCAAAAACACCTTTTGTTCAGGCAGTCACAGAACCATCTAGGAAGTATGGTATATGTGGCCGCTGTGTTTGTTAGATGGAAGAGTACCTGGATTTTCATATTTAGTTGGCTTAATAGGTGAATTACTAGTATGTACATTGATTATGTAATTTAATGCCAATGGTGTCCGACTCAGGGGGCCTTTACCCTACATTGCTAGCCAGGCTACAAAAACCGTTCAGCTAGGATAGCATTTTCAAGTTGCCCTATATGTGTTATGCTTTATACTGTAATTTAATTATGGATGAAAGGTTACTTGTTGTGCTTTGGGTACCTGCGCGATAGTGTAGGGGTCGCTGCTTATCTCCCTAGTACCATTATACGTGCTACAATGTATCTGCAGGTTCCCCTGGAGAGTCACAATGCTCCCTGTGCATCAGGTATACACACGGTCTGAGAATGACGGGCATACCTGGCACCTCCACCTACAGGGAATGTAGAGTCACATCTGCATGCTTCTTGTGTACCAGGTATGGCTGTAAGGCACTGAAACTGACGGGCAGACCTCGCACCTCCATCTACTTACAGGTCACACACACCCCCACTCGGACATGACCTGGCATGGGTTAGTGGGAGATCCACTGGGTCGAGCGCCAAGTTCACAGACACCTTGACCCAGATACATCACACTGTTTACCATACCCATAGAGAAAATCTACTTAATGAAAGAATTTAGGAGGTCTGGATGTGGGGGTCCCCATGTCGATTGTCGATCTTAAAAAATGGCCATGTTGCATGTCAATGTCGCTTAATAATACCCATGTCCCATGTCCCAGGGGGGGGGGGCAAAACATTTTGGACCCCTTGACTAGGGGGGGGGTGTAAAAAATGTGGACCCCTCTTGGAGGGGGGGTAAAAAAAATTCAACTTGTAAAACCTGCGCATTACTATGCTTCAAAGGACCTGCACGCAAGCCGATTTTGCACGCTCCGCGCGAAAAACCCACCACCCCCCCAGTTGTTAAAAAAATTATCACTCCCTAAGGCTAAGGGAGACATGAGGCCCGGGGGGGGGGGGGGGGAGCCACTCCCTCAGATTTGGATACCATGTGTGAACACGATTCCAAGGGAAAGGGTCCGATTTGGGTCCTAGGCACGGGCCCGCGAGGGTCCTTGATAAGGGGTGCTTTTTAAGCTAATTTTTGAGAGAAAGGGGTACATTTCCAGAGCTTTAAAGGGTAATTTTTACTTTATTTTCCCATAATATTTCTTGGTCACCTTTGAGAAGGGGATTTCTTTCAGGGTCACCCGTAATTAGGGTATATTTTTCAGGGTCATCTGTGATTAAGGTCTGTTTTCTTGCTAATTTGCCCTTGAAAAGGGTATGATTTTTGACAATTTCGCTCCTTGACAAGGGTACCAGATTTGAGGTGATGTTCACACATAGTGACTATAGAAAAGACAGGGAGTGGCCCCCGGGACATGAGGAGACAGATGGCTCTAGACCCCTAAATTCGATATGGCGACATGGGCATTTCTTAAAATCGACATGCAACATGAGGCCTAGTGACATGCGACATGAGGCTTAGTGACAGGGGACATGGGCATTTCTTAAATTGACATGGGACATGAGCATTCTAAGCGACATAGATATGCGACCTGGTCATTTCTTAAATCCGACATGCGATATGGGGACCCCCCATCAAGGGCCCCAGACAGGGACACAGCGATAACGGGACAGGGGGACACAGCATTGGAGTGACAAAAAGATAAAGGGCAGAGACCCGTGGGCAGAGACCAAAGGGAGATAGTAGAGGACGCTAACAAACAGAAGGGAGTAAGAGAATGGCTGTTGTAAGGACAGTTGAAGTAAGTAACTGGCAGCAGGAGGACTGCCATGCCAGGATGCCGTCACCTCTCGGTGCCGCGTTCCTGCGTGACGTGGTACTGGGTCGGGGTGAGCCGTCTCCGCAGCGCCCTCTGGGGGGCCTTGATGAGCGGCTCCAGGCGCTCACCTTCCGTCTCCAGGTCAGAGTAGGTCGCCATGGTTACGGTCTACATACATCACAACTACCCGGTGAAGAAGTGGCAATGGTCAGGTGTAATAGGCTCCATGGGTGGACATGGGACGAGTGGCCTCAGGTCGCTGTAGTGTGTGTAGGTGGTCGTAGACTGCGTAGTGCTTTAATAGCCGTAGTGAGAAGGTACAAAGGTCTCTGTCTGCGGATGTCAAGTGATCACTACGATCCTGGTCTCACTTCTTGCTCTACGTCCAATGCCAGTTTGACACCCATAATTGTCATAATTGGCAATGGCTAAGGTAGAGACGTGTGACTGTAAGTGTCAACAGGCGTCACACACATTGACAGCAATGTCAACTGCTGTTAACTTCTCCAACTTCCGCAGTGACACTACTGACCCTAAGTCTAAGAGAAGACTTTCTCCCATGACTGACAGGAGGGTGTGTGTGTCGGTCCCTGCTACTACTTAAGGTCTCAGTGAGGGTAATCCCGCATAAAACTGAGAGTCATATACGATTCTGGTCAGAAGTGAATACTGCAGGGGCACTGAATGGTCCATAAATAAGTTGGAAATGATGCCAATATTATGAAAACTTGTACACATGCTGCTGAATGTCTGCCAATTTCAATCAAATAATAGGAAAGGGATTCTCAGTGAGTTTACATTTTTTTCAAAGGCTAGATTGGGGATCAGTGAAAATGCAAATTATTCAGTGCAAATTCAGGCGGAATTCAGGTGGTTTCACGCTACAGACCAGTGCTCAAATTTTCCGTGGTCAGTAGCTAATTTTTGTTCGAAATGTTTTGTAGGAAAGATGTATCTTTTAGGTCAAGGGTGATTTTCAGAAATTGTAAATGTCCTGGTAGCTGTTATTGCGTTTTCCGCTATATTAAAATATATAGTAAAAGGATTTCCTTCGCTGAGACCTAAAGCAAAAGGGCTATCACCATGGAAAAGTTAAAAACCCGTCAGATTGAGTTATTTTTGCACTGGTTATGTACAGAATAATTACTTTTGCACAATCTCATTGAATATTTATGACTAGGTCCTTGAAATGTGAAAGAAAGGAGGAAATTCACCAAAATATTATTGTCGGAGGGTCCCCGCAGCCGGGCCGCAAGTTGATTTCAGCTTATAGCCACTGGGGGTAATTCAAAGTAATATGATATGTCTTATTTATTTTTACATTAATCACAATAGCACAGGTATATCAAAATCATGTAGTATCTACAGTTTGTAACCAGTTAAGGGCATAGAGGGAGCAGGCGTTGATGACTTTTGAAGGCTCCACAGTGAGTATTTAGTTAGAGGCTGGTACTGCAAATGGCATATCTGCTACTACAAGGACAATCTCCACCATATTTTTTTAAAGTGTACTTTCTAAAAATCATGAAGAAATGTAGAAAAACATTCATGAGTCAATGGCCTTTCAATATACTCTGAAGAATCAGTCCTGGCATGACGTGCGAATAATGTCTATTTTTATGGTAATTTTCAGGTATTTTTCCATATTTTCCCATAATTTTTCCACCTTATGAACAGAAATCTATAGTATTGGCACATGTATCACATAGAGATATTCTATGCAAAGATCCATGTTGGATTTGATGGTCCTAGAGGTATTCCTTGCTGTGAAAATAGCTAAAACATGGAGGAGGGGGGGCTCTCGGCCCGAAGCAGGAAATCAGGGTGATTTTGGGCCTGAGTTTGTCCAGGAAACATCAGCTTATCTTGGTATACAGGAATCCAAGGGACATAAAACCTCAGGGCCTATCTATAAACATGTATTGGGTTATAAAAATCACAATTATAGACAATAGAAAGCCACATCCCACTAATAGTAGGTCTCAGTGAGGGTAATCCCGCATAAAACTGAGAGTCATATACGATTCTGGTCAGAAGTGAATACTGCAGGGGCACTGAATGGTCCATAAATAAGTTGGAAATGATGCCAATATTATGAAAACTTGTACACATGCTGCTGAATGTCTGCCAATTTCAATCAAATAATAGGAAAGGGATTCTCAGTGAGTTTACATTTTTTTCAAAGGCTAGATTGGGGATCAGTGAAAATGCAAATTATTCAGTGCAAATTCAGGCGGAATTCAGGTGGTTTTACGCTACAGACCAGTGCTCAAATTTTCCGTGGTCAGTAGCTAATTTTTGTTCGAAATGTTTTGTAGGAAAGATGTATCTTTTAGGTCAAGGGTGATTTTCAGAAATTGTAAATGTCCTGGTAGCTGTTATTGCGTTTTCCGCTATATTAAAATATATAGTAAAAGGATTTCCTTCGCTGAGACCTTAACTCCCTGCTGTTTACAACCAGCGTACACAGCCACAGTCTGGAGGCACAAATAGGGCCCTGTGACCTAGATTAGCCTCCAGTATCTGCTCTCACTGAGGGAAATCCCGCGGAAAAACGAGTCAAATACATTAGAAGTGAGTACATTGTAGTAGGAGCACTAAATGGTCAATAATTACATTTGGAAAATAATCTCAATACATGTATCACTAGTACACAGGCTGCTGAATATTCCCAAGTTGAATCTACTAAAAGTAAAGCGATTCTCAGTGAGTTAACATCGTTTCCCTACATGGGAATCACCATAGATATATCTCAATATATATATATATCTCAATAAATATATATATATATATATATATATATATATATATATATATATATATATATATATATAGAGAGAGAGAGAGAGAGAGAGAGAGAGAGAGAGAGAGAGAGAGAGAGAGAGAGATATTGATATATATATATATATATATATATATATATATATATATATATAAGTGGACATTTAACTCTGTAAGTCACCATATATATACATATATATATATATATATATATATATATATATATATATATATATATATATATATATATATATATATATATATATGCTTTTTAAGTCCTTGGAATCACTGAAAATGTAGTTTATTCAGTGCAAATACCAGCAAAATTCGGGTGTTTTTTATGCTGCATACCAATATTACCAGTACTCAAATGTTTCGTGGTCAGGAGCTAATTTTAGTTGAATATGTTTTGTAGGAAGGATGTATCTATATGGTTAGGGGTTTTATCATAAATTGTAATAGTCCCAGTAGTTGTTATAGAGCTCTTTCACTGGCACTAAGTTTCAGGTGACGTCAGTTCTAGCTGGGTAAGCCTCAGCATAGAGATATATGATAGAGTAGAAACGGGGCGACTCCCGTATAATGTGTGTTGCGGGTATGTATACGCAGGTAGCGATAGTGGTGAAAGTAGCGGCCTGCATAGATTACCCATGGGTGAATGGATAATATAGACATATCTCTGGGACTACCCAGGCGATTTTCACAATTTAAAAAGCAATGGATACTCTATTACATGAGAGCATATATTACGTTGGTTTTGAGTCGTGCTGTGGACATTTAACTCTGTAAGTCACCAATAGATAAGAACCCAGTAGTCTTTGACAATTAATTAATGAAAGACTACTTATTCTATTAGTAGGACTATTGGAATATACCATGGGAAAGCCCTTGCCCTATAGAATATCATAGCATTGAGCTTGAAGAAAGGCTTCCCCTAAAGTATACCGTAGCATTGAGCTTTGTTCAAATTTCAATTCAGAAAAAATCTAGCTATCTGATAGCATATATGCCTTAGTCCAATCCCGCAGGATACCCGCCTGAGATTTCACGCGGAGGGGCGAAATTTGTTTACGCCCCCCCCCCCCTCCCTCGAGAGCCCGTGGAACGTTTCGCGTCCCCCCTGGCCAAAGGTGCCGACAAATTTTCGCCCACCCCCCTTTGAACTATAGTAACGCGCTGCCTTATTGCTAAAAAGCGGTTAGAATTTTTTTGCCCCCCCCCCCTCAGGAGGGGTTGGAAATTTTTACGCCCCCCCCCTGTAACTAATAAATGAACACTCCCTTAACAGAGAATCGGCACAAAATGTGTCAGGTCACGGGCATCATGGGTGTTAAAAATATAGCTGTATCTTTTCTCCTATGCACTGCACATTCATTTTGATAACATATTCTGAATCAGTGATAAATTCTGCATCTATTACCCTATCTGTGTTGTATTTGGCCGATTATTAGTCCCCGAAATCGAGATGTATAAAGACCCTTAAACTAGCCTAGCCCTAGGGCAGGTGGCGTCCTCAGCTAAAGCAATGCATGCCTGACATGGTAGGCTGATCCCTCCCCGACTCCCCCCCCCCCCCCCCACCCCACCCCTTCATTAGCATAACAATACCGCAACACACTTCCGTGGCGCTAGTGGCGATTGCAGTTGTTGTTTCTCATCCTTCTTTTTAAGTCCTTGGCCTCAGTAAGGGTGTTGAATATCCTCCACTGGGGGCCTCACTCACGCTCCCATAGAGAATACACTATGCCGACCTGTCGCACTGCAGTAAATTGTGATTTTCTCTGTAACCGTTTGGCTAAATGATATTATATGAGAGGACAGTTTACTAGACATTCAATATATTATAAGGAACTAAAAATTGTGCAGACTAAAATAGTCACGCACCAGGGTTGTCAACTTTTGGGAATGAGCAAGAGTGAGACTTTGCCAAACTGAAAAAGTGTGTGAAAATATCGGGGCGCGAAGCGCCGCGGTTCGCAAGCGCAGCGCCGTTTTGATAATTTTGAAAAGTTAGATGTTAAATGGTGCATTATGGTGTATTTTGAAGCTGATATTATAGTTCTATATAAGTCCATTTCATGCATTAAAGTTTAAGGTTTAAAAGATATTATAAGGACATCAGATGCCGATGCCTCAATGTCAATGCCCCCCCCCTAGGGGTGGATCCAGGATTTTGAAAATGGGGGGTCCAGAAGTATAAAGTCTAAACCTAATCTATCAGGATGTCGTGCGTCAAAGGTGACATGCTTTGGCCTTTGCTAATTTTAGGGAGTTTGGGGGCATGCCCCCAATGGTGAGAAACTTTAGAGTCAATTACCGGTAGTGCAATTCTTATCATTCTGGTCTACCTCAAGGCTGAGAAAAAAATTAATATATAGATGCCAATTGATGCACTTTATAGCATTGTGGTGAACCCCAAGGCTGAGAAAATTTTGAAGATATAGATGTCAATTGATGCAATCGATAGCATTCTGGTGTACTCCAAGGCTGAGAAAAAAATTGAGAAAATGAATGTCAATTGATGCAATTTAAAGCATTCTGAGAAAATTTTGAAAATGTAGATGTCAATTGATGCACTTTATAGCTTTCTGGTGTACCCCTAAGTTTAGTTTAGTAGGTAGATGTCCAGGGGTAGCTGTCCTGTCAGCATTTGGGTCCATGCTCAGGAGGGTCTTTCACTCGCCCGTCCCTGCCTTGAATAGGTATATGGATCTTGGGAGGCGTCTGGGGTATAGGTTGCTCCTACTGACCTCCCTCAATGAAGTTTTTATACTGACTTTCAGGTGGACATCCTTATGGGTCCACATAAAGAAAGGTGAAAGGGGACAGTCTGGACCACATGGACTTTCCTGAATCCGCCTCTGTATCAGGTACATGCTGGGATTTCTAAGTGGATATCTGGGGGATGAAGGTTCAGAAAAGTTGGAAAACATTGATGTCAATTGATGCAGTTTATAGCACATCTGAGGATGGACATCAGAAGTGGGCCAAAAGGGGGGTCCACCCTCAGCAAAGTCTATTTGAACAGCCTTATGGACAGACCAAAAGGGGGGGGGTCTTTACCCCCTGGACCCCCCATCTGGATCCGCCCCCCGCCCCCACCTGCCACTATATAAGAACAGTGCATACATTGCAAGTGAGAGGGGATTTGACGGATTTTGACGGCAGGGAGGGAAATTTCTAATGAAAAAATTGAAAATATGTGTGTCAAATGGTGCAATCTGATGTCTAGGCTTGCGCTAGCCATTCGCCAGTTTGTCAGGGACAATAGAAAATAAAATTGGTGAAAAAATATGGTAAAATAACCCTTGATTTTTAATATGACTTCAACTTCCGAGAATTTTTTTGAAAATGTTGATGTCAAATAGTGTAATCTGATGTGTTCTGAGAAAATCATTGTAACTTTGGTTCTAGTTGGGCTATTTACAAAATTCTTTCACTTTTGGAAAGCCCAGAATCTCAGAATTGCGTGAGATTGCTTTACCCCTGTGCGAGAGCGTGAGAAGGGCTCTAAATGCGTGAGTCTCACGGCCAATGCGTGAGAGTTGGCAAACCGTGACGGTGACGCACCCAATGCCTACATTTTTTGCCATCATTGTAAGAAAATAAGCTCTCATGGTTAATATATGCAACATGAATTGAATATATAATATGTATATGATCCCTGATATCTACCCTTTCTAGACATATGTTTTATCAGTATGCGATAGGGATGGTTCTCACATTATGAGAAGAAACACGGCCAAGTCGGACTAGCTAAGTGTAAATGCAGTGAGCGAGAGTAGCAGTGTATATTCAACATGGCGCTGCGGTCCCTGAATACACATGCACTGAAAGAGCTCTATTGTATGAGCGGTTGGAGAGCGGTGTGAAGTTCTCACGGTACTGGGATCCTAGGCCCTGAGGAAATTTGGCCTCCTGAAGGTCGGCCCTGAAGAGGTTTGGCACCCTGATGATAAGCCCTGTGGAAGCTCGGCCCCCTGATTTTAGGCCCCCCGGGATTTAGGCCATTTTGAGCAGGTTAAACAGTGGGGGATCCAGGATTCTCTCATGGGGGTGGGCCCAAACCTGGCCAACCTAGGGTCAAAGTATGTTACGCCTGCGCATCGCAAGTGAAGCGTGGCGCACCTTTTTTTTAAAACAGTTTTTATTTTATCCTGGTTTGTACGAATCAGCTTCGCTGCTCTACCTCAATACAACCAGTTGGTACAAAGCTGGTACCCTGATATTTGCGATATTCAACATGCCACTTTCTAAATGAATGGTATAGGCGATTGGCATCACATGTGACCCAGGGGAGAGGGGAGGGGGGACGGAGTACAGGGGGTCGAGGGGCGGGGGTCAAGGACGGGGGTCGAGGGACGGGGGTCGAGGGTCGAGGGACAGGGGTCGAGGGAAGGGGGTCGAGGGAAGGGGGTCGAGGGAAGGGGGTCGAGGGAAGGGGGTCGAGGGACTGGGGTCGAGGGACTGGGGTCGAGGGACAGGGGTCGAGGGACTGGGGTCGAGGGACGGGGGTCGAGGGACGGGGGTCGAGGGACTGGGGTCGAGGGACGGGGGTCGAGGGACTGGGGTCGAGGGACGGGGGTCGAGGGACGGGGGTCGGGGGACGGTGGTCGAGGGACGGGGGTCGAGGGACGGGGGTCGAGGGTCGAGGGTCGAGGGACGGGGGTCGAGGGACGGGGGTCGAGGGACGGGGGTCGAGGGACGGGGGTCGAGGGACGGGGGTCGAGGGACTGGTGTCGAGGGACGGGTGTCGAGGGACGGGGGTCGAGGGACGGGGGTCGAGGGACGGGGGTCGAGGGACGGGGGTCGAGGGACGGGGGTCGAGGGACGGGGGACGAGGGACGGGGGTCGAGGGACGGGGGTCGAGGGACGGGGGTCGAGGGACGGGGATCGAGGGGCGGAGGGAGGAGGGACGGGGGTCGAGGGAAGAGGGAGGGGGGATAGGGGATGGGAGAGGGGGGGATGGAGGGAGGAGGGACGGGGGAGGGGGATGGAGGGAGGGGGAAAAAAAAGATTTGGAAAAAAAAAGATTTGGAAAAGAAGAAAAAAAAACGAAGTTTGGAAAAAACAAAGTTTGGAAAAAACAAAGTTTGGAAAAAACGAAGTTTGAAAAAAAAAAAAAAAAAAAGAAAAAAAAAAAAAAATTAATTAGAGGGAGGTAATCACCAGGCGTCTCATATACCGTCTCAAAAAGCGTTCCCCAAGCCTTTAACATGGAGCTCTATGGGTTCAACAAGTTGGTGGAGGGCATTAGAGGGAGGTTTTCTCTATACCAGCAATGCTAAAGAAATTAGTGAAAAAAAAGCCAAATGTGACACTTTTTTAAATGCCTTTTTTGAGAATTTGAGGAAACGCACATTTACAATATTGGTATCGGGAGATCGGCATTGAGCTGTACAACTCAAAACACAGATATTTGTTTGGCAGGAAAATTTATTTGCTGAAATATTTGAGGTACAAGTCATGGGAAAAATGTCTTAAATTGGGTTGAGAACCGTCGTATAAGACCCTGAGGCACAGTAGTGCCCCTGGGTCAATTACATTTTGTGCTCAAAATTTGTATGAGGTAAATAATATACATGTAAACAGTAGATATGTAAATTAGTGATAAACACGAAACTGATACAGTGACATTGATACAAAGACAAGGACTGGACAGTGTACACAATTTAGTCACCCTAAAGTGACCCAGAGAGAAACAATGTTATCTGCAGATGGACACTCTAGTTGGCTATCTGGCCTACTCGTATTACAGTGCTAGATCGATGGCTAATATTATACACGTGGTTCATTAAACTCATTTAAAATTCCTATTCCCTCAAACAGGAGATAGGGACAGTCATGATGCCAGTTTCTGACAAAAAGTTTTCCCAACCTTCTCTTAACAGCAACTCTAAATTCTTTCTTATTTACTAACCATCTTATCTCTGGGGATAACGCATTCCAGTGAGATATTGCCTGATATGTTGGTCCCTTGACGTAACATGTAAGTTTATGTCTCGGGAGTTTAATAGTGGGAGCTAGTGTTATTAGGGGCTCGTGGGGGTGGGGGCATGCCGCTGCCCCCTACCCCTCCCAAGAAAATGTTGATGATCTAGACTTGAAATAATGCATTCTCAGCCATTTTGGAGCAAAATATATTAAGATTCTAACCAGTGTTATTTGGGTTATGAATACTCTTTTTTGATTGGAAAATGCTTTGACAAAGAATAGACAGGTAAGACCAGGACCATTCTGATACAGCATAGCCATATATAAACTAACCATGAACCAACACTCACAGCTGGCCTCTGGGGTCAAACTCCTTAAGTACATGGTACTTCTGGTTTAGACTTCCAGACCCTGGGTATGGATCCCATGTAGACCAGGAAATTTGATATGCCTGATACACATTTTTTATTTCTTTGGCTATTCAGATATTTTAAGGGAAAAAAAAGGAAAAAAAAGAGAAAGAAAACGGGGTGCGGGGGCAGAGCCCCCGAATTATACAACAGCAGCACCAACTAAACAGCACTCTTAACTTTGTCTAATGGGACAATACCTCACCAACATCTAGGCCCTAGTTAGCTAGTTGGCTTTTCTGATATTTCAAGAGAGAAAAAAAAAATGGGGGTGCGGGGGCAGAGGCCCCGATTTATACAACAGCAGCACCAACTAAACAGCACTCTTTACATTTTCTAATGGGACAATCCCTCACCACCATAGGCCCTAGTTAACATGTGGCTGTGTGGTCCTGCTACTAGCATACAGGGTACTTCTTGTTGGGATTGGGACCAATTGGGTTCGAACTCCTCAAAGTTTTTAAATAACATTACTCATTGATCTAAAAAGGCCGAAGCACTACATATACTATTGGCTGTTTAGTATCATTACATGAGTCCCGATGGAGCAGTTGGTTAGCTGTTGGGCTCAATGTTCTGAGGTTGTGGGTACGGATCCTGCTAGATACCCGGGCTCTCGAAGAGAAAAAGAGCTCTTACATTAGCATTACCAAAGAGTTTTTTTTTTAATTATTCTATCGTTATAATTTTTATTTGTATAAATGTGCTACGCCATTAGCATTTCAAAACTGCTTTAATTTTGTATCTAGCATGTCTATAACCAATACAATTCGAGATTAATCACAGGAAAAAAGGGTAGTCTATTGGAGGAATCGTCCTATATATAAGCACTCCCTACATGGACCCCCTAGTTGTTACCACACGCAGCTTTCACAGCTTGTCTGCGGGGCTTGTCTGCGGGGCTTGTCTGCGGGGCTTGTCTGCGGGGCTTGTGCACGGGGGTGTGGAGGGAGGGGGGCATAGTCAGTGCTTTCCCGGCTCCCCCCTCAGGGAGAGCCGGGTGCAGGGGTGTGAGGGGCATACTCACAACCCTTAGCAAACCCCCAATACACATAACAATTGTAGTATTAAAATCCGCGGGTCTTAACTATAACTTATGTTGACCATTTAGATATCAATATATAGCCACTTTTCTCCTCTACATAGTGGGTATATCAGGAAATGTACGCGGCATATATATTTTAAACAGGGCATAGAATTCTAAGAAAGTTTACTTCTCAAGTTCACATCTCTGGTTAGCAGCATCCGATTTTAGAGTGGGACCCACGAAAATGTAGCTCCATATATTCTCTAATTAAGTAGGTGATTCCGACAGACATACAGTGTCAGGTAACCTCCTCAGCCATTAAAACAGAAAGGGACCTTCCTAGTGATAGGGGAATCACGGCCCATGCAGGTGTGAGTAAACAGTAGGCACAGCCATCCAACTGATACGGATGGGCTATTGGTGACGCTACTTAAATATAACCACCTCCTAGGGGTGTATGACTAGATATACCATTCAAACGACCAAGCACCTAACGTCCAATAACTGAATGACTCTAGTCTAAGCCGGTTATTGTTACATCCCAACACCCTACCCTACGCAACATCCAAATACCCAACACCCGAACACCCTAGGGGTCATTCAAATATTACGTAACAGCATAGGGGGGAGGGGGGGGGGTCATGAAGTTTGTTACAAAGTGTTACAGGGGGGAGGGGGGGTCTAGCCAAGTGTTACATAACAATTTTCAAAAAAATATATAAGAAAGAAGTCTATTAAATTTGGGAAAATGCAGCACCATCTAACAACCGGGTCTCAGCAACATTATGTTTCTCTCACCTCATCCCTATAACATATTATTACATATAAATTTTTTCTCCCCCCCCCCTGCTCTGCCATGCAAAAAAAAGGTATTGGTTTTGTGAAATGGACTCATCTCCTGACCCTTATTCAATCTGGGAACACTGGATGGGGTAGAGGAGGTACAACCACAGATCTCCCCTAATAAGGATAATATAATAGATCAGTAATCATAGATCACTGGATTACAACTTTTTTGCACTAAGGGGGCATTATGGTGTTAGGAGAGGGGGGGGGGGACAACAAACCAGGTTCACCTGGTTTCAGCGAAAAGTGTCTGTAAACAAAAGGCATGGGAAAATGAGAAAATCTAGTTACCATAAATTTCTGCGTATACCATACCTTGACTTTGAGGAAAATCTACAAAAACAGAGAAATTCTGCAGATCTGTAGAAATTCTGCAGATCCATGGTTTCACAGCCCTGCACTCAGAAGTAGTAAATAGCTATCCCTGACCCAGCCCCTAGGCAATGTAAATACTGAGAAATTAAAAAGGCCTGAACCCAAAAAGATTGAGCATGTGAGTGGCCTCACAGATGACTCAGGGTAAGCTGGAGCTGGAGCTTATCATGTACTTCAATATAGTACTCCCTTATAATCATTCATTGGTCAATTATGGCATCAGAAATGAATTCCTTGTTAAAAAGTACCCTCAAGTCATGTGTCATACATGTATGTTATTCCAATTCAGGCCAGCAGGTGGGTGTGGGAGAGCAGGTGGGTTTGGGTGTGCAGGTGGGTGTGGGCGACAGTTGCAGGCTGCGGGCATGTACCGCCTTTTGTCCCTAGCAAAAAGCGAGTCGATCGGACGATAAACGGGGGAGATACGGGTGGTACGATTTCGCTCTGCACTCCTTTTATCCTAACGCCGTCGCTGGCATGACTTGTCGAGGTACGCGAGAAATGACTCTGGCGCCACCATGTAGAAGATGGATGGTAAGGGAACTAAAAGTGATCCTTGTGTTTGGTATGTACAGGGTATTATATGAAGTTAATTTAAGTGATTTAAATGATATAGAGGGCATTTCAGCTCAGTTGGATGGTATTTTGATGTGTTAGATGGTAGATTAATGCCAGAATGATAGAAATGTTGTACTTCTTTGGTGAGAATAGGATTTCTATCAGCTCCAATTTTTTTTTAACCTTGCAGCCTATGGAGAGTTCATTTAGAGGGTAGTCATTTAACAGTACTTAAAGATGGTGTATCAGCTAAAATTTCGTGACTTTTTAATCATGCCATATTACTATTGCATATCCTATCCTATACATACTCCCTAAATTTTAAAACAATTGGCAGAGTCTAAATCCATAAGATTAACACATGTAGGGCAATCATTTTTGCTGTAGGTCGACACTAAAACTCCCTATGTTGTGGTACTGCATGGCTCAGTGCTTTCTCTACCAGGCTAGTTTTCCCTGTACTCACCTGGGGGAGTGACTGAGTCAGTGAGGTGAATAGGCTTTACTGTTAATTATCTCAAATCATATATTTATAGACAAATATCTTGCAAATATTGAGTAATGTTTATCAGCTAGAATTATATCAGAACCCATGGCATTCCTTTTGAGGAAAAAGTTTGGGAAGTGTACTAGTTGATACACCATCTTTAAGAGTTTAACAAAAAGAGAGAAAAAATATGCAAAGATCGCAGTTGATTTGCGAATAGAAGAAAAGAGATATTGATTTACTTTTTGTAGGAAATATTTGTCCCCCGATCTTGCCCTTCCTTTTAGCTTATTGTATTTTTTCTAACTAAAATAGAAACTGAGTAATATGCATTTTAAAATGGTTAAAAAACGTCTTAAAGGAAAAGCCAGGCGTCGTATATGCCTCAGGGTATGAACCCTGAGTTAACTATGTATGGGCCATTTGACTCAAGGGCTAGCATTAGTGTCTATGTTGTGTAGTATCATCCTAGCTTGATTCAACCCACTGGTTATGCGAGTGCATTTGCTGGAACATGAGCATGCCATATTTTCATATAAAATAACAGAAAGTTAAAGGTTGAGAAAGAACAAAGAGAACAAAGTAATACACTTAGGCCTGCTGTCAGACATAGGGCTGCAAATACCACTTATAAAATGACGTGTGTGTGAGGGTGCAGGGGCGGATCCAGGAATTTTGGAAGGGGGGGGGATGACAAAGGCAGTGTACTGGGGGTATTGAAAAATTCTACATTAAAATACACCGGAATATAGGGGGGGGCCTACCCCGGGTCTGCCTCCTTCTGAATCCGCGCCTGGGGGGGGGGGGGGGGCGGTGGGGCGGTACAGGCCTGTGTTACGTAATTATGGAGGGGGGGGTCTGGCATTTTGTTACAGTGTTACAAGGGGGGGAGGGGGGGTCAAAAAGTGGCCAAAATTGTGTTACACAATATTTGAATGGGCCCCTTTCCAACGTCCGAACAACTATCCAACCAACCTACTGTCCGACCACCCAACATCCGAACACCTACCCAACGTCTGACCACCCAACACCCGACACACCTACCCAATGCCCAACACACTTACCCAACGCCCAACACACATAATCCAACACAGTATTGGGCGTTTGATAGGCGGGCACATGGTTGGACGTTTGATAGGCACATGATCGGACGTTTGATAGGCATAGCATCAATGGTAAATTACCAGCTCTGACGTTGGGTTTCTGCGTGTTAGTATAGCCAGAAATATATCAAATCATGTGGGTTCCATAACCAGATCGGATGTTGGGTTATTGGGTGTTTGAATGGCCAGAAATATACCAAACAATGTATGTTTTATTTATAAACAGATCGGACGTTGGGTTACTGGGTGTTTGAATAGCCAGAAATATACCAAAACGTGTATGTTTCATAACCAGATAGGACGTTGGGTTATTAGGTGTTTGAATAGCCAGAAAAAAAACAAAAAACATGCCTGATCGGATGTTGGGTTCCTGGGTGTATGAATAGGATTATAACCTGCTTCTATCGTTAGACGTTTGAATATGTATGTTAGTATATTAGGCTTAAGATCATCTGTCATCAGGGCTGAACATCAGGGAGCTGGAAATTTGTAGGGCTGAAGCTCAGGGGGCTGAACATCAGGTGGCCGACCATCAGGGGGGCCTATCTTCCTCAGGGCCTAGACGCCACACACCGTTCTCACATCCCCGACAAGAGCGCCCTGCCAGGGCCTTATGAGGAGGGTATTGTTTGAAAGTAGAGCGGGGCACATGGCTAGTAAAGTCATACGATGGTAACTATGGCCAGGAGATAGAGTGGGAACACCTGGTGAGCAGAGTATCTACATTACATTTTCATTTTATTTATGTTCATGTCCAGGTTACTTGATTTTATTGGAACGTAAATCTGAGCTTAATACCGGGTAGGGCTAATCAAGGTGAACAATGCATACATATATATGTGGGCTTTTTATAATGTATCTATATACAGCTTAATTCAATAGGAAAACAGCCATATACATTACTAAGTATCGCTGTTCTCAAACTGATGGGTTTAACATGTGATTGAGAATCATGACCCTCCAGTCCTCTAGCCTAGTTTAAGTACAATTGTAATTTTGGGGGGGGGGGGGGGGGGGGGGGTCGGTGGACTTTCACGTGAGCAGGTTGAAATTTTTTGGGTCTCCCCTGCGGGAGGGGTCGAAAATTTTTTGGTCCCCCCCTCAGGCAGGTTGAAATTTAACGCGGCCGACCCCTTTGAGCTATAGTAATGCGCAGGCTTTTTCTCTAAAAAGGGGTGCAATTTTTTGGTCCCCCCTCAAGAGAGGTCCAAATTTTTTTGGTCCCCCCCCCTTCAAGGGGTCCAATTTTTTTTGGTCCCCCCCCCCCCCAAATCCACCAACCTCCCCCTGTTGTCCACTCCCTTACATGATATATTATAGATAGGATGTCCATACTCCATGCATCTGTGCATACTATTTGCATATAATAGGGTGAAAAGAAAGGATTATGCAGATAAAATATAATCGATGCCATCACTGGTTCTTTTTCAGGAAACAGGCACCTTATGTTTCTGAAGTTATCATTAATACGGTTGCAGTGGCCCATTCCAACAATCTGCAGCCCGTTCATCTGACCCGTCTCATATACAGTGTACTTGTCCACGTCAAACTCTTCCCTGGCCTTTTTAAAAAAAAATTTTTTGATAGAACAAACTGCGTTAGTGTGACCACAGGCTGAAACAGCTGTGGTGGAGAGGGTCGACAGGGGGTTATTAGTACTAGGGTGAAGGCCTGCCACTCTGGTGGACCGGTCATCTATGCACCTACACTCAGACCAGGTCTACACTAGAGCTATCTACTGACCACACACTACACTACAGGTCTGAAGCAGTCTGCAGAGATGACCAGTCCACCACAGTGGCAGGCCTTTGCCCTAATACTAGTAACCCTCTGTCGACCATCTCCACCACAGCTCCGTTTCAGCCTATGAGTGTGACAGAAGCCCTAGGTACAGCAACACAGGGATTCCCATGATACTACAGACTGTACCAGCTGGTTCTCATCCCAAATACACATGACTAGGCCCTGTGTTTTGTGGCATGGTTTACAGTACTGCTGGCTATGTCTACAACCCTAATCCTGCATGGGGATGAGTAGGTCGGCCTGCTTGTTGATAACCCCCATATTAGCTACAATCTGCGCTGCTGGTAAGTGAAAAGTACTGGCAATCCTTCTGGTGCCACGAGGAGCCGTGCATGGACTCCTTCCTCACCTGAGTACGGGTACTGATGCTGACGTAAATACATGCAGCATGATTGTCGGAGCAGATGAATTTTCCGATTGGCCATCCCTACTGGTACCAGAAATTGGATACCATAGAAAGTTATAGAACAAGAAGCATTTGTAAACAAATGATGAGATGTATTCTATAGCATGAAGATTCAAGATTTCTCACCATTGATTTTATCTACCGTAAAACCCCGCCTATTAGACAAATAGACAGGAAAAGGTTCGCATAACCCTTCATGCAGAATACAATGATAGATCATTGGTGTTCCATTTCGAGTATTAAAATTCTATATCTGTAATGTTTTTCTAGACAAAGACGATACAAAAGCCAGCTTTTGGTTCCCATGGCAGCCAACCTCAAAACAAGCCTTGCAAATTCCTTTCAGAACCAATTTTATACTAAAAGTATATTTTATACTAAAAAGTATCCTTGTATAACAGTATTAGGATATTCATCCATAAAACCGAATTTTACATGAAACATTAGCCAAGTAATTGCTAAAACATGGTTACTCAAAGATGGTCCTTATGGGGAATATGATATTTTATACCTATTTATTCACCAAGAGTACTTATTTCTGTGACAGATTAGTACATACAACTAGATTAGTTGTTTTTTTACTAAAAAAAACAAAAACATTTTTAATCTATCTGTCCATGTTTGACAGTAGTAGCAGCCAGCAGTGACGTCACGGCGTCACTTGCGGGAAAGCTGGTACAGTGAAACTTCGTTATAAGGAACTCTGATATAAGGAGACCTTGCTTATAAGGAGCAGATTTGTGTGGTCCCGATTTTTTCCTATACATTTATATAGTAAGAAAACTCTCTTAGAAGGAGGTGTTTTTACCTTAACCTCTGATATAAGGAGGTAATTTTGGCTCATTTTCTTATTTCGTACCGACAAACCTTACCCAGGGAAGTCATTTCTCAGGATTACAGTCACATACTGCTTAAAATTGCCCACTGCCCAAGCCCAGGGATGTGGGGAGAACATCTTTGTAGCTGCCCCAGGGAGGAAGGGAGGATCAAAAACTCTATGAAGGGGATCTAGAAGGGTTATTGACTTGAGATAATACACACACCCATCTGAATTGTATCAAAATCAAGTCTATAAGGGTATAAGGGACACCTGTAGGGAGTGTACTGTTATCTGGACCTTTATAAGACTGGTCTTGCTTATAAGGAGACCTTGCTTATAAGGAGCAAATTGCACTGGTCCCAAGGTCCTCTTTTATGCCGTTCAGACCACACTGCCACTGCACAGACATTTGGACACTTTCCTTACTCACACGACTAAATTCCGCATGTATCAACACTTGGGTGCAATGAAAATATACCTTATGCATACCAATGGATAGCTATGTTTCTATTCTATATGGTTGTCAAGCCTTTTTTTGTTTTTATCATTTTGTATCATGTTTTTATGTCAATGAGTGAGTGGAAACTAGGCAGAAAGGCTGTGTGTAGAGACATCCACATTTGACACTGCAAATGGGAAGGACCTCAGAAACACTATGCAGCATGATTGATTTCCGGGGAAGGTTATTCAAGCAGGCAATTCAGAATGAAGTCCATAGGCTTGCAATAATGTTAAGCTAAAAATACAGATATCCTACATTATTGTGTGATGGTAATAACCAGAACCAGATGCAAAACCATTAGAAAACGGAGTAAAACAGCTGGAATATTGAAGAATATAAAGGTGTAGGTATCTACCGTACATCTAAATTCTATGAATGTTTAGCATTAGCTGTTGCAATATGGGAATTATTAGATAAGATGCAACTCCCGGAATTGAGATTTTATAAGAAGAGTATTTCCCTATTACACTGCACTGTATACAGAGTGAGTAGGAGTAAGGTGCAGTGGCCGGCAGCTACCCTGTGCCTCCTACTTGACCATAGGCATGGTTCACATACTATAGCCCAAGTAGCCCCTTGTTGTCCGTCCAAATTACCTTACTTTTTGCAAACAAACGTCTATTAAATAAGGTTGTAACAATACTATTCTTACAATTCCTTCACCACTGTCTTAGTCAAGATCCCCACTATCCATACTACATAAGAAAAAAATGTTTTCGGCCTTTTCTTTAAATAGCCTGAACACCCTACCTCTTTATAACGAAGTTTTACTGTACTACCCCTGTCGATCAATACTAGTACTAACTAGTTAGTCCACATCACCATTTTTTTGTAAAAGATTTTTGTATAGCTTTTTAAGACCTCTTTTAATCTGATTACTGAAGGAATCATATTCGACTCATTAAATGCTTTTAACGATGGAGACTTTCTAATTCTTTCTGTGTGAGCCAAGTAGTTCTAATAAGTGGCCTGTCTGCTGCTCTAGTATGCCTATTACCGTATTCGACGTAATGAGCGCCCCCTTTTTGGGGTATTTTTAGACTAGAACAAAGGCTCAAATTTCACGATTTTGGAGCCAATTATACTCTTAAGTACTAAAACGCCATAAAATAATTCTATAAGCGCCCAGGGCGCTTTTATGTCTAATACATATTATATCTAATACATTTAAAAGTAGCTAATCATGCTACAAGTGTCATATCCGTGTTACTGTTGGGAACCAGCACATCCTAATGCACTACTACATGCCGCAAATTGGTATATGATATCCAAAATTGACTAGAATGTTGAGTTCTGGGGGAGCGCCACTTTTCTGTAGGAATTCCTACCACTCCCTCTTTTCACTCATACCAGCCCCTTCGGGGACTGGGATTGTTGGCAGGGGGCTTTCTAAGCCACAGTCCACGGAACACCTCCTGCCATGTAGGCCCAGTTCATTGCTCCCATCCACCAAAATTATCTAGAAAAGAACCCCACCCCTCCCTTATATACCTTATTTACGTGGCAATCAATTTGGGAAAACAATGGCGGAATTTTTTTAAATTCGCCTTCTCTTGTTGCTCTCTGTGCGAAGTTATATTACTGGGTATTCATGTTGTTTTCTTTTAAATAAAATGTAATTCAGAGAATTAGTCTGGTATAAAGAAGGATAGTCATATAGAAAGGACTCCAAATAATAATGTAAGTGAAACCAAGAAGATAATCGAGTTAGCTTCGAAAAAATACATATTTCTAGGTAGCCTCTTTTGGTTTATCTGTTCCTGTCAAGCAATCAAGTCTAATTCAATGGGCAGGTACCAGCGAACCAACTAATGCCGTTTCATATACATGTATAGGGAAGCCAGGGTCTATAGCTTATTCAGTATGACAATCATGATGGGCGCTCCTATACCAAACGCATATTGTACTATAATATCTATATTGCCTCACCTACTCCACTCCAGGGTTGTACCAGGTCATATGGGTAGGTTGCACAATGCATTGTTTGTTGTGTTAGCAACACGTCGGGCTTGATAGTCTTCTTATTGCTATCTTGTAATAGCCAAAAAGTAAAACACCTGCGAGCCTCAAGGTTTAAACTCCCACCCGCCCTATTCAAGGCAAAAGCAGCGGTCACCGCTCGACTCCCGACTGAGATTTAGGCCTGTCATACTAACAATTGGGGAAGAAGACAATTTTCCGTTGTATCCAGATAGAACGTCTTATCCCTCCCCAGTGGGCTGATCTACATTGATCAGCCAATTGTCAATGATGATTCCATGTTCTGGCGCACTAGGCTCTATGTATGCCAATCCAATGCACAGAGTAGAAGAAGGACCCAGATTAACCGCATAGACCCCAGTAATATTAGTCCAGTTGCCAGCTTGAAAACCTTGCAGAAAACCCCCCCCGGAGAGGTTATGACTGATTTGGGTACAGGAAGTCATATACTTTCGGAATCTTGACGATGCCCGGCTGGCATCGTTGAGCGTTTTCCGAAATTCAAGATGGCGTCCAAGATGGCTGACGAAAATGCTTAAAGCCATAAATCAGTCAATTCTTATGTGATTTGCATGTGTAATACCTCTAAATTGGGGTTTTGGGGCATGCCTGATTGATTAAAAGAGTCAAAAAGTCATTTGAGTAGGTATCCATGGTGATAGCGTGTTTCCATAGCAACCAGCATGCCGATTCTAATACAAAATATATATTGTTATAAGAAATTTGTCGTTTCTCAACACCTACACTCATGTAATATCTCAAATTAAAGGTCTCATTGAGATGCATCATTTTAGCATAGTTTTAGAGTTGTCACAGGTCCAAGGTAACCATGGCAACCATAAACCAATAACAATAATGCCTAATGATTGATGCCAAAACATTATCATCCTTACTGATAACTGCAAATACATGACAGAACAACCAACATGGCCACCAGATACTGATTCTCTGCTCGATGTATAAATGTCACCTGAGTGGTTATCTATGCAGATGGGTCAATTCCATAGCAACCAATATGCTTATATACAGAAAGTTTTGAATTCATGTTATGATTTTTACCAAATGTGCACTTTTTATCATAGATCTTGAAAACTCACATATTTTAACATGTTATTAATTACTGCTGCTACTATGGTAACTAAAAATAATCTTCTGCTGTACATACTGAATCTGGGACCTGCTGGCAAGCTTCCTGACTGAGGTGATGACAATTCATATTAGTGGTGTCTATAAGATGCATCCTCAGAGCTCCCATAAATCTATGATGTTTACAACAGTTATTAAAGCAGCTCATACCCTGCCAGTCCTCATAGTGCACTTATAATTAGCAAGCCCCTTTGTCGTCCTGGCTGCCCCTTTGTCGTCCTGGCTGCCCCTTTGTCGGCCTGGCCAGCCCCTTTTTCGGCCTGGCCAGCGAGTGAATGATGCAGTATAGCTGTTCAATATCAGCAATACACAAACATATGAACATACAGATGTGTGTCATTACTGTGTAATAACTCCAGTCTGCTGACATACCTTATACAGATACAAAATGTATAATGCTATAACAGTTTGTAACTACAGTAAAACTTGGTTACAACAAACTTCCTTACAACGAATTTTGGTTACAACAAACAGATTTGCTTGGTCCCGATTTTCGCCCATACATTTCTATAGTAAAGTAACTTGGTTATAACGAAGTACTGTTAGTGTAAACTTGTTTATAACAAACAAATTTTCCACATTAAGAAATTAAGTTCATATTTCTTTCAGTGCAAGTAATATAATTTCCTACAGAAACTTGGAAAAAGGGTATTGCAAATCCATTTTAACCCCTCCAGCCGCTCAGGAAGCCCTGGGGGCGGGGGGAGTCGCCCTTGGAGATGCCGGGGCTCCCCTACCTCCCCCAGCCGCTCAGGAAGCCCTGGGGGCGGGGGGGAGTCGCCCTTGAAGATGCCTGGGCTCTCCTACCTCCCCCAGTCGCTCAGGAAGCCCTGGGGGCGGGGGGAGTCGCCCTTGAAGATGCCGGCGCTCCCCTACCTCCCCCAGTCGCTCAGGAAGCCCTGGGGGCGGGGGGAGTCGCCCTTGAAGATGCCGGGGCTCTCCTACCTCCCCCAGTCGCTCAGGAAGCCCTGGGGGCGGGGGGAGTCGCCCTTGAAGATGCCTGGGCTCTCCTACCTCCCCCAGTCGCTCAGCAAGCCCTGGGGCGGGGGGAGTCGCTCTGACACCTGTGTTAGGCTGTCCCATCCCTAAATCCCCTTTGTACCCGGCCTTAATGCATCTGTACCCGGCCTTAGGTGGGGGTCAAAGGAGAAAGAATACACTACCAATCAGAAAATAATTACATAGCCAAATTTAATTCATTATAAATCAGGCCTAAGTACCCCATCTCAGACACCCGGCATGTCTGGGGATACAATGAGTATGATGCTATCACCAAACTATGAACATTAGCCTAGGCTAAAAAAGATTAGTTTTTACTATAGAACAGTATGGGACAACATTTGGGCAAAACTATTTAAAAGTTATATCCGAAAATTTATTGTAAAAGAATTTGTAAGGTTATAGGAATTTAACTATTAGTTTACACAATCGGTAAACCTATAATATATATACTAGTAGTAGGGGGATTGGGGCACATTTGATATCTCTAGAATCTGCCTAAACTGCTGGACTTGGTTATAACGAAATTTGGTTATAACGAACTTTTTACCTGGTCCCAAGGGATTCGTTATAACCAAGTTTTACTGTATTTGCTTGATGGTTAGCTTAGTAGCACACAATAATGGCTTCAGTCACTATCTCACTGAATACTACAATCAATGTGGTCATCTACAATGGTTCCCTCCTCCAGATTGTCCACCATAGCCTCATTTGGATGGGACACTAAGTATGTGAATCAATGATCTGACATTTCCACATATCTGTGCAGTTCAATCAAGCATGATCATCAGCAAGTAACATCTCCATGAATAGCACGGGTCTGAGGAAGAACAGTTACAGCAAAGCATTTTGAGGATAGTTGATGGAGGAATATGAATCATATTTGGCAATGGTGTGGGGATAACACACTTCATTGCTGTAGCAAAGACCAGTCAAATAGCAGAGGGTCTTGTTCTGGAAGTTCTGAGGACAAAGCACCCCCCCCCCCCCCCCCCAGGTAAGCAGAATAAAGACACTGGTGTCATAAGAGATGACATGTATTCTTCGATTTTACTACACAGATGTCATAGCTTGATTGGTCATGATTGCATTGGCTTGTTCATTTGTGATGCCCGATCATGTAGCTGTATTCTCCTGATCAAAGAGGAGTCTTTCTTTGAATTTCTTAGTTCTGAGAATCAAGATTGATAGAGCCTGATTGATTCCAATTAATCCATTGACACTGCTGTGTCAACTGAATCTGCCATCCTTATCTATGACCTTTTCCAGTTCACACCCATGGCAGCTACCTGACTGGTGTCAATGAAACCATCTGGAAGCTTTCTCATGTAATCTTCCATAGAAAACGTTGCCAGTCTAACTTCATCTTGGCACTTTTTGGCCACTATTTCTGTGACAATGTTGAACAGTGAGGCTGAATGACCCTTTTGATGTTTGAGGTGTACATGGCTATTGATATTCTCATGTAGCTTCTTTCTGTCCTTTCCATATTTTGTTATGTGGGCCTGGATTTATTCCTTATGCATGTTGGTGACAGTGTACCCTTACTCCCTAAGTCTCTAATAGTGCTTAAAAGCTAGCTGCAAACAGCAGGATCAGTGCCAACTAGTTTGTGACATTCTCATTTGAGGTTATGTCAGTCAGTACAAACCACACTGCATTGGAACTGATGGGTCGCATGGTGTGCTTGCCCTGGATCAACTTTTCCTCAGTTAATTCTGGCAACAACTTCAATGTGTACATGTGGTGATTTTGGAGTAAGAGGCCTGTTGTTCACTAGGGTCAGGCCAGTAAAAGTTTGTGGGAATGGATGTCAGGGGTAAGATTGTGGTGGTTACCATGGATGATGAAAGGCTGCAGACACATGTTATTTGGATTGCAGACACTGACCAGAGAGACAAAGTGCCTAAAAGCGTGTGGGAGTGGTAATTTGAACTACCTCTATGTCAATCATTATGGATTATTGTTGTTGATTTCCAGTTGTCATGGTCAGATTTGAATGATTGATTGATTTGTTTAATGTCCAGACGTACATCAAATATCTCACGGGACGTATCTCAAGTTAGCGAGGTAGCCTTCCACAAATAGTAGTAGTCCTGCCTTGCAGTGAGACAGATATTTATATGCTGCTGGCCTAATACAGCAGTGACTGCATCTATGGATGATAGAATGTATGAAATGAATGACCGCATCTATGAGGTGAGGGAGAAAAAGCAGAATTGTAAACCATCAAATAGAACAACACTGTTCAAGGCCTGGAAAATACAATTCTGTCAACACTCTGAATCATTCCACTCAAGGTATTATCAGATAATACCGGCCCTATGAAGTATATACTCTGGCTGCAGGTGATTGGTGTATTTGCACGGGAATTAGGCAGAGCAGGGGAGGGGGGGGGGGGGCACTTGGTATATTTAGTATACACAGGTGTGCGGCTGGGAAGGGTACTTTTTGAGCAAAATCCCCCTCACCAAGGGTCAATTTTCACCAAAATCCCCCTCACCAAGGGTCACTTTTCGAAGATCTCTACAAAATACCCCCAAAAAGGGTCACATTTGCCATAATTCTTCGCAACAAGGGCCAATTTTGACCAATATGCTTACACCAAGGCCGAACTCCTCAGGGAAAATTGCTAAAACCTAGGCACTTTTTGTCCAAAATCCCTTCAGCAAGGGTCACTTTTGCCCAAAATCCCCCTCACCAAGGGTCACCTCTGACCAAAATCCCCCTCACCAAGGGTAAGGGTTGTCAAAGGGCCAGCCGCACACCCGTTAAATTGAGTACCCCCCCCCCCCCCCCCGGGCTGTTGGAATATCACCACAGCTAGGCTGACAGAACAGAGAGCGTTCAGCTGATATGGTGGGATTATAATGCCCAACCTAACCTCACAGAGAAACCAAGCGAATCTACAAACTCATAGCCTTAACATAGCTATCTCCTGGGTCCCTATGATCTATAGTTTACTACATCTCTCTTTTACTCCATTCTATTTGTTTTTATTTATTCTATATAAATATTTGTGAAATTAAGTGATTAACTATTAAAAGCAAAGTGTATTCTAGAGTTGGAGTTTTTAGCCATTTACAAGAGAGTGAGTGGCTGAAATCACAGGAGACCAATAGTTTTTGCTTTTGTGACATATTATGTAAATTGTCATCACCATGCATCAACTTAGGCTGCATAAAATTAATTATCAGCTTTAGAGACACCACCCGCACCATTTAAAAAGGGCCGCATGGAATTTTTTTATCTGATGAGGGAGGCTTTTTTTTTTATCTGTGGGCTAAAATGTATGGGATGAAATACATTTTTGGTGACCGAAATGCACATTTTTGTAGTTTAGAATTTATTTATCTTTCAAAGTGGGGAAAGTGTAAGTTATTTCTATTCCACTGCATTGCTGTCAGCATAAGCTTTAATTTGATACCAAATATTTGTCCATTTTTATCATGTTTTTCATCAAAAAATAGCAAAAAAGAAAAGAAATTTAAAACCTGCATGATTTTTATGATGCGCGGGGTGAGGTTTTTTTAAGTGGCCTTATATAAAGGGCTGGTAATCTTTAAAACAAGTACCTCCCTCGTGACATCAACTTAAGAAAAAAAGAAAAAAGTTGCCTCCCGTGTCGCCAAAATAATGTTCAAAAATAAAGAAAAAGCCCCCCTCCCTCACCGCCTTTTCTCAAAAGGTAAGGGAAGGGGCTAAAGCTGATAATAGCTTTTATGCAGCCTTATTAGAAAATGTGAATTTATATAATGAATGATGGACAGAATGCATATGGAAAACATGATATATCTATAGCTAACTCCCCCATACTTGAAGTCAAAGTAGCTCTATATCTCCCCCATATTATGGTCATTTTAATACTATAAATCCTAACACAGATAACGCCTCAGCCGTAATTAATGAAAAACACAAATCCATATATAATGATGGTGAAATAATCAAAGGTGTATTTGATATACCTTCGATTCTAAATTGAAGGTACATTCTTCTTCCAGTGCCTGTGGCTGCCTGCAGGGTGGCTACTCAGCCCTCAGCACCCTGCAGTGACCACTGGGTCACCTCAGTGTGAGTGCCATGGGCCTGATAGGTTATGTAATGGATATACTTTTGGTAGCCGAGAATATGGAATAACTATATGAATCTATTTATGCTGTATGACATTTTATATTAAGCATTTTAAGATTTTCCACAGCAGTCAGCAGCCTCAAATCTACACATGGCTCTAGCGTCCTGCTGCTAGCTAGGGAACAGGGTACATGTTGTTTGCTTTGGATCAAATGGAGTTCAAATCCCAGAAGCAGTGTTGCCAATGTGGCCTGTGTAGCAAGATCATACACAGGCCATTTGTCTTCTACACAGGTCACATGAAACTACTGTGTATACATTGGTGCAATAAGGCCATTCAAAACAAGATGTAATTGATGGATAGAGACAATCAGAATTACAATATGTGTTGATTATCGTTACATGATAATAACTTTGCTTCTAATAGGACTATCTGAAAAATTCCTTCACTTTTGGAAAGCTAAGATCATGGCCGGCCATTGTGTCTGGTGTCTAAGAGCCTCACAGCGGCCATCAATATTCTACATCGGCAAAAGCCGATGTGCCGATGTCATTTCGGCAACACTGCTGAAGGGTTTTACACCTTTTTACTCATTGGGTAAAAAGTCAGAAGCAGTACATATATAGTATTGGGTAACTACTAACATTGCGTGAGTCCCAGTGGAGCAGTTGGGTAGCTGTTGGGCTCAATAGTTCTGAGGTTGTGGGTACGGATCCTGCTAGACATTCAGTGTACCAAAGAGTAAAAGAGCAAAATATAACTACTGCAGAGTGACAGGCACCCTATAAGGGTGCCAGCCAGTTTACAGTGGTTATTTTGAGTTAGCCTCTCATAACCATATTCTATCTATTACTAACACAACCACCTACATTGAGTTCAATACTAGACTTCATGTCTCTTTCCTGCCCTGTCCCCCAGTCTAACATTCTAATGTTTCCAGTCAGTGTTGCTGTTTCCTGCCAAAATGCTGACATGCCAAGGTCTAGCTTCGATGCCTTCTATCCATCTTCACTTCTGTTTGCCATGCTGACTGGGCATAATTGCAAACACGGTTGTGTTGTCATGCAGGTCTATATGCAAGTTCCCATTATTTCATGCAGGATATGATCGATTTATGCAGACCAAAGTCTTAAAAATGTCTCATCCGTCTCTGTAAGGCCACCTTTTTTTGATAACTTGGATTACGGGCACTCAGAGCAAATATTTTGGGGGGCAGGAGGAAAAAAAAGAAAAAAAAAAGCTGCTCTTCTGTACTGAAAATTCCGGGGGGCGGGAGGAAAAAAAACAAAAAAAAAACAACATGCAAAAGTGTTCTTTTCGCTATCAAATCAAGGTATATTGAGAAATATTCCCAATATTCCAAATTTTGAAGGCCTAATTCTGGGTGTTTGCTAGTCAGCATGTACTTTTTTTTTTTTTTTTGCTAAAATTCTCAAAAAATCCCAGCGGAGGGGGGTAAAAAAAAAAAAAACTTTTTTTTTTTTTTGCAAAATGCCAAAATTCCCATCGGCGGATCCGTAATCCAAGTTATCAGAATAAAACGGCCTAATACCTACAACATTATACCTGTAACCATATACGATCATCAGGAGGTCAACGATGCTATGTCCACAGTATATTTACATAGGGAGCATCATTGCAGAGAATTTCAGCGATTTTTTTTGACACTTTTTGTTTTGCATTTTTCTATTTGAAATTGACCACCCGTTTTTCTGTAGATGGGCTCATTATCTTTGTATTGATCATATCTATCTCTCCCATCTATTGCCTTTACGTGCCTCTTGTCCTGTACTTCTGTAGGATGGGGCAGAGGGAGGGGGATGGGGCTGAGGGAGGAGGGGGACAGGGCAGAGGGAGGAGGATGGGGCAGAGGGAGGAGAACAGGGCTGAGGGAGGAGGGGGACAGGGCAGAGGGAGGGGGATGGGGCTGAGGGAGGAGGACAGGGCAGAGGAAGGAGGGGGACAGGGCTGAGGGGGAGGAGGGGGACAGGGCTGAGGGGGAGGAGGAGGACAGGGCCGAGGGGGAGGAGGGGGACAGGGCTGAGGGAGGAGGACAGGGCCGAGGGAGGAGGGGAGCAGGGCTGAGGGAGGAGGACAGGGCCGAGGGAGGAGGGGGACAGGGCTGAGGGGGAGGAGGGGGACAGGGCTGAGGGAGGAGGGGAACAGCGCTTAGGGAGAGGAGGGGGAAAGGGCTGAGGGAGGACGGGGACAGGACTGAGGGAGGAGGGGTACAGGGCTGAGGGAGAGGAGGGTGTGTGTGGGGGGGGGGGGGGCTAATTATGTCAGAGTTCACAGTTTGTCTTTGGGCGGGCTTGAGTGATTTCAAGAGCCACCCTGGACTACTCAACTTCTAGTATAGGTCCTGCATGTGCATAATATGGGGTTTGGCATTGACTTTGACAGCTTGGCATGACATAGGAGTCAACAGTTATTAGGCTGATACTGATCCTTGCCATTGACAGCCACATTCAAGAATTCAAAATATGGTTGTGGACTAGGTGTCTAGGCCTTACTACAATGTATACTGGCTCTACATGTAGTAACTGAACACCAGATCTAGAGTAAATTAGTCTTGCAGACACCTGTACAGACACATGGGGAAACCAGGCCTGGGCACAGTTGAAGGACCAACTAGGGCTTTATTTAAAAATGGATTGTGTGATATACATCACAAGTGACCCAGGGCTTTTCCAAGATTGGCAGTGTCCGAAGTCCCAACTCAGGTCCCAACACTCATGTCCCAACACTCATGTCCCAACACTCATGTCCCAACCCTCAGGTCCCAACACTCAGGTCCCAACACTCATGTCCCAACACTCAGGTCCCAACACTCAGGTCCCAACACTCAGGTCCCAACAATCCCAACCCCCTACCACCGATGACCGACGACCAACACCCAACCCTGCAATGGTGAGGCCTTTAAATGTCTGTGGGCACCAATGGAAGACTATCTGTTCTACCACAAAGTGTCTCACTTTTTCGTCTCACCCCTGCTATAGAATTGCAGGTACAGGGAGTCTGGGTGAACATGCATCTTTTAGAGTCAGGATTCAAGGTCACTGGCCTATCTTCAGCATTAGTTCACACAGACTTGATTTCAGGGCTGTTTTTGACTTTTTTTCAAGAGCGTTTTTCTACTACAATTTTTTTTTTTACAAACTGAAAAAAAGAGGGAGGTACAGTTTGTTTCAATCTATATGCATGTCTTCATTTCGATCTGATATACAATTGCAGGGGAACAGTTCAAAGTCAGCTGACCAACTCTGTGTTTTGCTGGAAAACCGTCTCACAGAGACCCAGGGTACCCTGGGTCAACAATGGACAAGGGGACCTAAGCTAGTCTTTTATTGTCGTTTTCACCAACCCTTCCTCTGTGGTGTAAATGGCTTTGGGGACAAGGTCCTAGCCTATGATAGTCCACACGCAAGACTTCAAATGGCGCCACTCAATAATATCTCCTCATATTTGGACCAATGATATCTACAGGGGAAATTATATCTATGGTAAATCATGCCTTACAAATGTATACAGAGTTATTTGTATAATGGTCCACCCTTCATTAGACCATCGTCATTAACATAGAAATGGTTTCCGGTGGAGCAGGTTACAAGGGGTGTGGGATACGGATATCAACCACTGCTGTATACCCATGTAATTCTAACTGGTTGTATCAATGTAGAAGGAGCAGCCCAAAGATGACCTTCCCATGGCCCGGGTGGCCCTAGAATGAGTATCAGTCTGTATTCGGAAGAATTTACTGACGTGAGACTCAGAGAGGATCGGGAGGCTTAGTAGGGGTACGAGAGTGGCTAGGGTGGCCCACAAGAGATTGTACAAAATATCTGAGTGTAATATAACTGATTTATAGTCATATAATATGTCGTTGGAAGGAAAGATGATAATGATGTCTAAATGGTAAGTGGGGGCTCATATTGAGTTCAAAGAGATAAGAAACCAAATGTGAGATTAAATGTATATGGAGGAGGATTACATGTATATTTGATGATTCAGCCAAAGGAAAAAAAAGAAAAAAAGAAAAAAGCGCCAGGGTGGTCTTGATGAGAAAAGTCACCCGGCCGGTCCACTGGAAACAGACATTTTTAAAGTGTGACCTAAGCATCCATGTTATGTTCTATTGTCAATAAAGTTTTCAAACTTCATCCAAGTCTATTTAAGGGAAATAGTGTAGAACGCACCTTTCGGTTCCCTTCTCCTGTGTCACATGGTACTGGACGGGGGTGAGCTGCTTCCGTAGCTCCTCCTTAGGCATGCTTATCGGGCAGTCACCCTTGTCCTTTCCCGCCTCTTCCTCCAGCTTCTGGAAGGCCGGGTTAGGCGGCTTGGGGTTCTTCTTCTTCTCCCTCTCCTCCTGGACCAGACGCAGGATGTTCATGATGGTGCTTTTATGTCAGCGGTACATCCATAACTGCTGCAAACCGAAAGGATAAACATCAATTAAGGTGGATCGCTACCTCTTGAAAATGAGCCCACTGCGCAGGTCTTTGCTCATATAGCTTAAAGATATGAGAATGATCTCATATAACATGCGTTTTTCATTACTTCTTATTTTCAATGGCCCAAAACCCTAAAATTATGCACAGGACCACCTATCGAAAATACTTAAATTATATGTTAGCAAATGATATCAAATCATTTTTGAGCGAGTTAAGAAAAATTCTGTTGACTTTGAATACTATTTGTAGCTAATAAGATTATAAAATTATGACAATTTATTCCTATCCATTCCCGAAACATGACATTTATACCCATAATGCCATGCCATACAATCATTAAATTATTTTTGCAGTGAAGGAGAACATATTGGTACTTCATATATATATGATGTTTCATATTTCTGCACTCAATGATTGATATGAAATAAAAATCGAGGAAGTTTTTACATTTTGTCTTCATTTTCAGAGAAAAATGTAAATACTTTTATTTTTCAAAAATCCATATAAAATGTACAGAATTCGCATTATTGCATCAACAAAATTGTCTTATCAATGCACCCTTTGATTGGCAGGTAGAGAAACAATTTACTTATCTAAAATTGAAAAATCTTTGTAGTAATTCCAAATAGAATCGAACATATTATTCAGTTTAAAAAAAGGGAACTGTTGTAGGCCTATTAAAATGTTGGATGAAATGTTAGTGTGGCTTGCATCACATGAACAAAGTCCAAAAACCAATGATAGAAACCAAAATAGTGATCATGAAATCTACTCAGGGTGCTTCATTATTCTACTGCACATTGAGTTTGGTTGTGATTTCCTGGCAGCTGGGTAGATATGGGGGTGCAGAGGGGTCCCCCCCCCCCCCCTCAGGTCGGAAAGTCGCCGAAATTAAGGGCCCCAGGTCCCAAAGTTGCTTTTTTGGACCATTTTTACAATAGCCTAATTTGTCCAAAAGTCGCCAGGTCGCATTAATTATGGTATCAGGTCGCCAGGTCGCCTGGAAAACAGCCGAGGTCGCCAGGTCGCTTTTGACCTCTCTGGAGCCACAGATATTGTGTCCCTAATATTCTTAAATTTCAGAATCCATAGATCAAAATCAAAACTTGTAATTTGTATATTTAATGGCCATTTCTAGGAGTATATTACCGGGTAACCATAAAACCCCTCCCTTAAGACAACCCCACCTTTAAGACGACCCCCTTGTATGAGAAAAAACTGTAAAAGGTTTTCTCTTTTAACCCATATAAGAAAGCCTCGCCTTTAAGATGACCGCCTCGTTCGGAAAATATATCCCAAAAGAAGTCTGTCTTAACCCTTTAAAGGCCTACGCTGCCTTTGCCCACAGACAGCCACGTCGCGCAGGTAGTCACCTGTGCTATACCACAGGCTCTCCTCAGGAGTCAGGCTAGAGTAGTGCCTCAAAGTGGGCATTATGCAGAATAATGTGTGGCCTACTCAGACATGGAATCGTGTATAAGGGCCACCTAGATGATTCTCAATGATATAGACTTCCAATAGAGTGAGGTTATCTTGTATTTTAAGCATTAATTTTCATATAAATAAATTTACAATTTCTCCATATTTTCTTTTAGGACTACCCCTTTTGTATAAAATTGAATATGAAAACAGGCCAATTTTATTTTCTTATGTTATCAATAAATATATTGTCCTTACACAGTTCAGATTTATAGAGAATCTGAACGTGCATTTTGTCTTGGTGGGATAAAATATGATTTTCTACATGTAAATATTGATTTTGAAGCCAAAAATAAATTTGTTTTCTTGCTAATCTGTACAGAGTTATACATGTTCTAAGGGAGCGTTCATTATTTATGCCAGGGGGGGGTGTGTGCAAATCAGGGGGAGGGTCTTTTTTTTTAGGGGTATTCGGAGGGGGGGGGGGTCTTTTTTTTTCAACCTATTCTTAGGGGGGGGGGTCTTTTGTTTTCAACCTTTTCTGAGGGGGGGAGGGCATTTTTTTAAGGGTATTTATTTGGGAGGGGGTATTTTTTGACACAACGTGACGCGAATTTCACGACACATGTCGCGAATTGGGGTCATAGAGACGGTAGAACTTTGCTAAATTTCTTGCCTAACAATCGACACTTGAATGATTCACTACTTTTCTTTTCCTAAACAACAATAATTAACTGGAGAAAGAGCATTAATTCAACACGAGAAGAGTACAGAAGTAGGGGGTCTAAACAGCAAAGCTATCAGTGTGCAGTTAGATGAATGCTATTGTGGCACCGAAATATGACAGTACTGTATCCGAAATAGTTTGGGTTAATTGGACTTTAGCCTTGCCCATCATATTTTGGCATCCATATGCAAGGGTGAACTTGCCTACATGTCTAGCTAGACCCTGTCTTTCTTTCCAATAGAGGAGCAGATGCATAGTATGCAAGATGCAGATCTACCTCATATAATATTGATACATTGTAGCTTAGGTCCAATCCACCAGTCAAAGGCGTGATTACACTAGTCATGATACACACTTTTCCTTGGTATCTTGTGCCAGACCCTGCTAAATGAGCCAGAGCGTTCTGATTGCAGAGCTCTCAATTTTTTTAGAATACCTTCACCATCTCCCTGATAGCTGCCTGCTTCTCACAGATTCTCGGACTTATAAAATCAGCAGACTCATAGAGTAAACATGATCATCCCACTATAAATTGGTGTACCGAATGCCTTGAAATGTAGCAAATAGCCACCAGATCCACAGAGTTTTCTGCTGCGGATGCCACTCCTTCTGTCGCCAATTTCTAAATCTCCCTCTAAGTTCATCTTTGGCTTCAACAGAAATCAGGCAATGAATAATCATTGCTACTCATCGCTACTTGGCCTCATCAGAATTTTTAGAGCTCTATGTTTGGTTCTGGTCAAGTTGCTTCCGATGCTCTGCAGGGTTATCAGTGAGTTATTCATCACTATTTTAAAGCTTTTATTTTTTGGGGGGTCAATGCATTCCCATGGCTTGGTTATACTGACCACACACTAGAATATTGAAGGCAGGTACCTTATGGCATTTCCTCAAATAAAGGTTATCAACTATGGTGCACGTAACATCCATGCATACCATTGATGGCTTAAGCGATTGTAATTGATCCGTGCCGTTATATAACAAAGACACATTCCCCTGTGACTCTTTGTTCAACTTCAAATTCTCACCCTGAGCTCCCTATTTCTTACTGATCCTAGCCTTTGGAAAACCAAACTAGGTTTAAATAGTGATCTTGTTCCTTTAACTGCAAGTTATAATACCAGGATACATTAAAATGGGCCCATTGACCGCTAGATTTTCAAAATTTTCTTCAGGTTTGCCACTATTATAATGTCCAGAGCATCCCGTCATAACAAACATCTTTGTTTTAAGCTGCAGTAGCGCGGAACAGGGGGCGGGGGGGGGGGGGGGGGGGGCAGGGGGCCTAGTAAAGTGGGGGAGCCAATCTTTTTGGGAAACATGAACATTCTAGACTCAGAGTACCCAAGAATACACCAATCTCGAGGTAAAATTCCTAAAACTTTCTTGAAAGACAAGCTCAAAGTCCCTCAGAACACATCAATTTCAATGTAAAATTACAAAATTGTCCAGGATCATATGGTAGACTTCAGACCACTCTGAATACACTAGTATAAAGGTCAAATTCCTAAATTTTCCGGGGGCTTGTGGCCCCAAAACAACCATTTGTTTCTCCCTCCAACCAACACTCATCAGCTGGCTTTGGGAGCTGGGCCCTCCAACTTTATCCACCTTCCGCGGCCCCTGAGCTGGGCCATTTCATGGTACTTCTACCAAACAGTATTAGCAGGACTTGTAGGTGGGGACCAAAATAATCACACCAATTTTTAGCAAAAATATCAAACGTGCCACGGAAACAGAAAAATGTCACTCTCCACATGTGGGAAAATATTCACCATATTGTTATGCCCTATAACCACTCCCTCAAATAATGGTTAAGCACATGCTATAATAGGTTATAGTATAGGACTATGTAGACTTTGTATGTCGTTGATGCCATTATTAAGTATTTATAAACATCTATGGTGAGGGGGGGGTCATTTTTTTTCAACCTATTCGGAGGGGGGGGGGTCTTTTTTTTTTACACTTTCGGAGGGGGGGGGGTCTTTTTTTTTGTGACCCATTCAGAGGGGGGGGGGGGTCTTTCTTTTTTGACACTTTCGTTTTGCCAAACGCCCGCCCCCCCCCCCCCCCCCTGCCATAAATAATGAACGCTCCCTAATCAGTACAAACATAGATGATTTGACCCAAATAGTTTACCTATTGGAAACAATCCTCTAAATATTTGACATAGGTCTGTATGCACTTTGTAACCATTTCAATTGACCTACCCAAGAAACGCCCCATTTTGCCTAATATAGAAATGGTAAAGTTTAATTTTTTTGTCATTTTTATACAGTCAATACATACATGACCAACCCATTTCAATGGCAGGAAAATCTGAACGTGAGAACTATTAGGTAATCAATGCCTTTAAGGCCAACCAAAAATAATATTTGTTGGTGGTGGGGGACGAGATTTTTTGCAAAGGCTTTCCCTAAAGGCTGAGCCTATAGCCTAGGCTATACTAAACCCATTGAGTTATTATGACTATAGTCGATGCTCGGCCAGCCATGGTATCAACTATAGTTGATGCTCAGCCAGCCCACAATTGTTTGTGATGGTAGTCGATGCTGTAGATCTATCTATAGCCTATACCGGGTAGATCTGTATATTTCATTAGGCATTTCTTAAAATCGACAAGTGACACAGACCCCCCCCCCCCCCCCCCCCCCCCCCAGGCCCCAGTATAAAACTAACAAGGACCCCTGACCTCTAGTTCTAGTAGCCTACGCTAGGCTACTTTCGAAGGGATTTGGAGAAATTTCAGGTATGGCAGAGTGCATCATAGGGATTGAGAAAAATACAAACATTCTGAACAGGTATCTGGCCTGGTTTTATACATTGTATGATTGTTTTCAATGAACAGCCAGGCAGCCGAGCTGTCAAACTCTGTTTGTCAACAAGCCTACTTCCGCCAGTGTTTCCATGCTCTTTCGGCCTTCAATTCAACCTGACGGTGCGAAATGTTTAGACAGTATGAGGGATTCATGCACTTGTCAACTGCTTTTGCTGTTACATAGATTGTTTAGAGAATACTTACCGAGGAAACTGCAAAAATACGTCGTAGTTCTGCCCCACTCAGTGTGCGGCCGAGCACGCCATATTTAGACAATGTACGGCTTCCGCTCCTCCTTCATGGAGAGGTAGGGAGGAGCGTCCCCTGGTGAAAGAAACCGAAACCAGATCGTGGCGCTAGGGGAGACCTGGGTACAGTGAGACACGGGGCACAGTGAGACAGAAGGCCTGGGGCCTCCGGATTTAGGGTTATAGCTAGCCCCCAAAAAATTATTATAGTTAAGATTAGCTACAAATAACATATCTTTAAAAAAATGGCGAAAATTTGTGTAGGGGAGCCCTGGGAGAATTGGGACAAAGGAGAACTGGGACACTGTGTATTCTGCCCATAAGCAATAACTTTAATGCATAGCCACCAATATAATATTTTGGGCCAATAATATTTAAGTTTTTTATGATAAAAAAAAATTACTGTGATGTTGTTATACTTAGAACTATAACAGATTATAACATTTTAAGGAAAAAAAGTATTTTTTTCAGGTTTCTGATGATTAAATTTATATAGTGTTACCTTTTGATGAGAAAATATTTTTGTGTTGCATTATGTAGCATTGATAGATGGCAAAATGACCAGCTACTTACAAAAACACAGTCAAGCATATTTTGAACTGTATCAACATTTTGCTTAAAAATCTCAACCTGGGGAGAACTGGGACACTCATTGCAGGGAGAACTGGGACACTCTTGACTATCGGGGAGAACTGGGACACTCCTGGTGAAGATTTATTGTGCTTCAATTATTTTTCTCTCAGACCTATGACTGAAGCTAATATGTTACATAGGATCATATTGAACGTAAAGTAAAGCAAAATGATGTTTCATTGGTTAATAATCACATTATTTACACTGTCCCAGTTCTCCCTGGTGTGTCCCAGTTCTCCCCAGGTAGTGTCCCAGTTCTCCTCGAAGTGTCCCAGTTCTCCCTGGAATTTCTCAAAATTTCAAAAGGCCCTAGACGGAAATCATGGCTGGCTAGGATGAATCTAAATAGTCCAAATGAAAGGTTTATTGGTAGCCTTTCTTCATGAAACAAAGGCATTTGGTTATTGTTGGCATTGTAGAAATCACAAGCAAACATGTCATGATTTTAATTTAGTGTCCCAATTCTCCCAGGGCTCCCCACAAGTAGGTGTTCTATCATTTAGGCCTACATTTTTGCAAAATGTAAATTTCTCATATTTTACGACGAAGCAGGTTGTCATGATAACCAAAAGGAATTTTCATAAATTTTCCCATAATTTTGAAGCGCACTAATATACTTTACAAAATTATCATTTTGGATAAGTTTAATATGGACCAATAAATGTTTTACATTGAATTGTTGATGACGTGGGAGGATGGGGCACGAGCCATAGGAATATAATAGAAAACAGTGGAAACCCTAAGTCACAGGGCACAGTTAGACAGCTAACATAGCGTGGACATTTCAAGAGCTAGCAACCGTATGAAACTTTTAAGTGACTAACTATCAAAAAGTGCTATTCTTTAGTTTTAAGGTTAGAATATATGGTTTAAGTTAGATTTTTCATATATTCACCTATTTACATAATCTATCACAGATTACCGTAACACTGTCTCACTGTGCCCCACCTAGCGTCTCACTGTGCCCCCTGATTTTTCATAGTGGGGCACAGTGAGACAATATTTTATTTTGTCCATAGGTCAAACACCATTGATCACAGCAAATATGGCGCAAACTCCAAAATTAGTGAAAATGTCACACTTTTGAATGTTGACATATAAACATTTATCCAATTCAGAGTTTAGGCCCTATGGGGAAAATAAACTTCTCTGTTTCACTGTACCCCGGTCTCCCCTACACTGTTTTTCATCAAGCGTGTCCACTAGAAGACAGGCCACAGGGTGAGCATGATGGGTTCCTTAGTACCAGGGCAACCCTGTGAGCCAGCCTGTTTAGGGAGGGTTCATTATTTATGGCCGGGGGGGGTGAGCATTTGAGGGGGGGGGAATTTTTTTTTAGGGGTATTCAAAGGGGGGGGGGCCTCTTTTTTTTACCCTATTCTTAGGGGGGGGCCTTTTTTTTTAGGGGTATTCCTAAAAATGTCGCGAATTTAGTACGTTGAAATGTTGCGAATTTTGATAACAGCCTGTGTTATATTTTACCAAATTAGGTCAATATTTACTAAATTTTCTAAAATTTTCCTCAAACTCCCTGCAAATTTCTCACTGCATCACTTTTGACACTCAGAATAGCCCACCGTTTTGTCAGTCTTCAAAAAAGTGCCGGCCTCATGTAAGCACTGAGGGTATGGGAGCTTCCAATTAATAAGCACTGGGGCCCTTAAACTCAAAGGTATGTAAGTCCAGTGTCTGAGGTTTGACTATTATCACTCACCAGCGAGTATCATGAGGCGTTTACACTAAAACACCTTACGAATGGATGTATTTGTTGCAAGGTAGTAAATTGTAGGTAAAAAAGTGCCCAGGATTAAATGCATACAATTAGTAGACACCAACATCGTTTTTGTAATAAAGTTGAAAATGATCCAGGGTGAGGGGGGGCGCTTTTTTTTCAACCTATTCCGAGGGGGGGGGGGGGCTTTTTTTTCAACCTATTCCGAGGGGGGGGAGCAATTATTTTTGACGTATTCGATTTGCCAAACGCTCACCCCCCCTGCCATAAATAATGAATCCTCCCTTAGGGATTATTTAGTGATCATTTTTTAGGTGGGTCGATCATTTGGTCCAAGAGTAGCTAGATTTTCACTAAGTTTTCACCATAAGAGCATGATAGCATAGGCCTAGGCCTATACTCTCCAAAGAAGCCAAGAAAATAGGGGGGTCCCGAGCTATTTTCTGAGATATTGAAGCTTTAAGTCTATGTATCTACATGAAATTGTATTACAAAGTAGCTAAATTTTTATATAAATTTCTCAGAGCATAGGCCTTAAAGGGGGGCTAGCACCGCTAAGACTACCCGCTTTAGCGAGTCACGTGATCTCGATAGCGGCGCCCTGATTGGTCAATTGGGGCCGCTGGTGCCTGTGTGTTTGGTAAGAACTTGGACCCCTTGACCGGGGGGGGGGGGGATTTGGACTCCTCTTGGGGGGGGGTAAAAAAAAAAAAACTGTTTTGAGCCAAAAAGCCCGTGCGTTACTATGCTTCAAAGGGCCTGCGCGCTAGCCGATTTTCGGCCCTAAGGGGGGGTAAACAATTTTGAAACCCACCACCCCCCTGTTGTTAAAAAATGATCACTCCCTAAGGGAGCGTTCATTATTTATGCTAGGGGGGGGGTGTGCAAATCAGGGGGGGTCATTTTTTTTAGGGGTATTCGGAGGGGGGGTCTTTTTTTTTCCAACCTATTCTTAAGGGGGGGGGTCTTTTTTTTTCAACCTATTCTGAGGGGGGGGGTCATTTTTTTTAGGGGTATTTATTTGGGAGGGGGTATTTTTTTACACAACGTGACGCGAATTTCACGACACATGTCGCAAATTGGGGTCATAAAGACGGTAGAACTTTGCTAAATTTCTTGCCTACCAATCGACACATGAATGATTCACTACTTTTCTTTTCATAAAGCAACAATAATTAAGAGGAGAAAGAGCATTAATTCAACACGAGAAGAGTACAGAATGTAGGGGGTCTAAACAGAAAAGCTATCAGTGTGCAGTTAGATGAATGCTATTGTGGCACCGAAATATGACAGTACGGTATCTGAAATAGTTTGGGTTACTTGGATTTAGCCTTGCCCTATCACGTTTTGGCGTCCATATGCAAGGGTGAACTTGCCTACATTTTTAGACCCTGCCTTTCTTCCCAATAGAGGAGCAGATGCATAGTATGCAAGATGCAGATCTACCTCATATAATGTTGATACATTGTAGCTTAGGTCCACTCCACCAGTCAAAGGCGTGATTACACTAGTCATGATACACACTTTTCCTTGGTATCTTGTACCAGACCCTGCTAAATGAGCCACAGCGTTCTGATTGCAGAGCTCTCAATAATTTTAGAATACCTTCACCATCTCCCTAATAGCTGCCTGCTTCTCACAGATTCTCGGACTTATAAAATCAGCAGACTCATAGAGTAGACATGATCATCCCACTATAAATCGGTGTACCGAATGCCTTGAAATGTAGCAAATAGCCACCAGATCCACAGAGTTTTCTGCTGCGGATGCCACTCCTTCTGTCGCCAATTTCTAAATCTCCCTCTAAGTTCATCTTTGGCTTCAACAGAAATCAGGCACTGAATAATCATATTGCTACTCATCGCTACTTGGCCTCATCGGAATTCTTAGAGCTCTATATTTGGTTCTGGTCAAGTTGCTTCCGATGCTCTGCAGGGTTATCAGTGAGTAATTCATCACTATTTTAAAGCTTTTATTTTTTGGGGGGTCAATGCATTCCCATGGCTTGGTTATACTGACCACACACTAGAATATTGAAGGCAGGTACCTTATGGCATTTCCTCAAATAAAGGTTATCAACTATGGTGCACGTAACATCCATGCATACCATTGATGGCTTAAGCGATTGTAATTGATCCGTGCCGTTATATAACAAAGACACATTCCCCTGTGACTCTTTGTTCAACTTCAAATTCTCACCCTCAGCTCCCTATTTCTTACTGATCCTAGCCTTTGGAAAACCAAACTAGGTTTAAATAGTGATCTTGTTCCTTTAACTGCAAGTTATAATACCAGGATACATTAAAATGGGCCCATTGACCGCTAGATTTTCAAAATTTTCTTCAGGTTTGCCACTATTATAATGTCCAGAGCATCCCTTCATCAAACATCTTTGTTTTAAGCTGCAGTAGCGCGGAACAGGGGGGGGGGGCTGGGGGCCTAGTAAAGTGGGGGAGCCAATCTTTTTGGGAAACATGACCATTCTAGACTCAGAGTACCCAAGAGTACACCAATCTCGAGGTTAAATTCCTAAAACTTTCTTGAAAGACAAGCTCAAAGTCCCTCAGAACACATCAATTTCAATGTAAAATTACAAAATTTCCCAGGATCATATGGTAGACTTCAGACCACTCTGAATACACTAATATAAAGGTCAAATTCCCAAATTTTCCTGGGGCTTATGGCCCCAAAACAACCATTTGTTTCTCCCTCTAACCAACACTCATCAGCTGGCTTTGGGAGCTGGGCCCCCCAACTTTATCCACCTTCCGCGGCCCCTGAGCTGGGCCATTTCATGGTACTTCTACCAAACAGTATTAGCAGGACTTGTAGGTGGGGACCAAAATAATCACACCAATTTTTAGCAAAAATATCAAACGTGCCACGGAAACAGAAAAATGCGCGCTCTCCACATAAATATATTCACCATATTGTTATGCCCTATAACCACTCCCTCAAATAATGGTTAAGCACATGCTATAATAGGTTATAGTATAGGACTATGTGGACTTTGTATGTCGTTGATGCCATTATTAAGTATTTATAAACATCTATGGTGAGGGGGGGGGTCATTTTTTTTCAACCTATTCGGAGGGGGGGGTCTTTTTTTTTTGACCCATTCGGAGGGGGGGGTCTTTTTCTTTTGACCCATTCAGAGGGGGGGGGGGGTCTTTTTTTTTTGACGTATTCGTTTTGCCAAACGCCCGCCCCCCCCCTGCCATAAATAATGAATGCTCCCTAAAGACCCCATAGGTTTAGGGAGTGTTCATTTATTAATTACAGGGGGGGTGAGATTTGGCACAGAGGGGCGAAAATTCCCCCTCCCCCCCTCGAGAGCACGTGAAATGTTTTGCGCCCCCCCCCACGCCGAAGGCGTCGACAATTTTTCACCCACCCCCCTTTGAACTATAGTAACCTGCAGGCCTTTTTGCTTAAAAGGGGCTAAATATTTTACGCCCCCCTCCCTCAAGAGGGGTCAGAATTTTTTACGCCCCCCCCCTGAGGAGGTGTCGGAAATTTTTACGCCCCCCCTGTAACTATGAACACTCCCTTACTATGGGGGAAAATACACCTCCCGTGCTCATGCATCCCCTTTTCTGAAAGAAAGAATTGGCCCATTAGAATCACTTAGAAATCACAGGGGTGTAGGCCTATAGGAAAATAGTGTAGTGGCTGCAGATATGTGTTGTCTTGTTAAAGTATAATTCTAACTTATAAAACATCTACAGTAAAGAACTTGTCACGATGAGGAAACGTGGTCTGCAAGAGAGTTGTGCGCATGCGTTTATTGCGGACACCCGGTTAGCGATACTTTTACGACAATAGCGATCTGCGTAAACAAGACCGGAATCGGTACATCCCCCCTTTTTATGGTAGAAAGTACAATGTTGAACAATAGACTCTATGCTCTTTGTAATAAAGTCACATATGTTGAACCTGTAACTAAAAGTGTTCTATATATGTTTGTTGTTGAAAGTTCTTTTAAAGTCTCTGTAATGAAATTATCTTGATTAATGCTCTTTGGCAGTGATATACATGTTAGACTAGTAAAACGTAACTAGTACATAAATGTGGACAAATGTCTTTTTGATAATAGTTCTCAATGTCTTAGTATAGTCTCTTTGTCCTGAAAGGAAGTCATCTCTTTAAAGCGTTACAAATATTCAAACATGACATAATGCAATGAAAGTCATTGTTTATCGAGCTAAACATAGGTTACTCCCATCGTCGTCTGGCCTAAGTTTATGGGGTGCTGGCGACATTTTGTGGTCTGACGTAATTTGTCACGTGACTTTCTATAAATAGATTCCTCCTCTGACTGTCTGATCACGTGACTTCCGCCAATCTCTAGTCTATTACATAAGGAGCGAGTTGAGCCAGCAGAAAAGCAGGGAACTCCCTGCTATTAAAGATGGCGGCTGCAGGCTGTAACTGACGGTAGCCATACCACCTAGCATCAGTGGCACGGACTATGAAAGTCATTTTTGCAGTCAATGAACTGAAGACAACTGTCTCTAAAAGTTAAAGTTGAGGTTATAGCAATGTTTAGTCAGTGAATCTGGATGGTGGAAAAGGGGGCGCGCCCCCTCCTTTTCCAAATCCTGGATCTGCCACTGCCTGACTAGGATCCCTGACTCCATACACTATCTGATCTCTAATAATGCTGTCTTTCAGGTCTCTATAGTTACATGACTTGGCTTTGAGACGGAGATCCGTGACAAATGAATCACAACTCTCCCCCTCTTTTTGCACTCTAGCCCTAAGCATGTATCTTTCATAGGTCTCATTTGATTTTGGGGCACAGTAGTTGTCAAATGCAGCTATCACAACCTCATATTGCAGATTCTGTGGGATGATTTTTTCTGCACCAGCTTCTCCGGCATCATCATCTCCTTCCCCATCGGCGGGAGGATCTGCTACAGCAGCTGGGATAGCAGGGGGTTCAGGCTCAGGGAACAGAAAAATAATTATAAATGTCAATAGCCTCCTGCCCTGCTACCGGCAATAACATTGCCACCCTTCTGATTGTGGGTAACTCATCATGACCATTGTCACTCATGTGCAGTTCAAATCTCTGCTTGAAGGCTTTCCAGTTATTGTCAATATTGTCCTGGAATGACATTGGCTCTGGCAGCTTGCCATAGACCTCCATCTTGTCTTGCTTCAAACAGGTACTGTAGAAATTATTAGAGTAGATGCCTGTAAAGCCAGGAACGTCTGATGCGTCTGCGTCTACGACAACGAATGCTGCTGATGGCTCAGCTCAATCACTAGAAGTGCCGGATATAATAGAGTTCATCAGCAAGCAGTATCAAGCCTGGTCAACTGTAGTAAAGGGTGGTGGGAAAAGGAGCAATAAAGCACCTAACAAAGCCACTCCGAAGCCCATCCAACGACCACCGACCAAAGGGAACAAGCGAACGAAAGTAAGCGTGGTTGGAACGGCTACAGACGTGGCTATTCAAGCCGTACAAACCAAGCTGGTCAACGTATTTGCCACAAATTTGGCCCCTGGAATAACAGAGGAAGCTCTTCAAGATTATCTTAAAGGGAAGTTGGATTTAGCTGTAACCTGTAAAAGGGTTGTGAATCCAAGCGGGAGGTATAGCTCCTTCCACATATCAGGTGAATGCATTGACCCTAAGGTGTTCTATGCTCCTGAGATCTGGCCTGCCGGAACATATGTCCGGCGGTATTTTAATGAGCGAAGGAGAGCTCAACATGGTGCTAGAAATGCTGAGGTTCGTTAGAACACAGGGTTTTCATGTTTCTTTGTGTATATGTATACATCCTATATATTACTAGTCAATTATTATGCCTTTACAAATTACTACATACAATTGCCGCGGTCTTAAAACTGGGCAGAACCAAAATGACTACAATAATAGATTGGTGCTCGAACAATTATTTACTGACTCTGACTTAATATGCCTACAGGAGACATGGTTGTGCAAACAAGATCTGGGCCGACTAAACTCTATTAACGCTGACTTCCATGGCATAGGGGAGTCAACAACTGATACTCGTGATGGTATGATACAAGGGCGAATCTCAGGAGGTGTGGCCATATTATGGAACACTAAACATGAATCTCATATATCGGAGCTAAGGCTCAACAAGGATTGGGTTGTTGGTATTGAATTACAATATGAGAACAAAAGGGTTGTCATTATTAACGTTTATATGCCCTACCAAACTAGGGAAAAAGAAGATTTATACATGGACCGGTTGGCCCAGCTTGGTGCTATTATTGAGGGTCTTGACACAACATGTGTGTATATACTTGGAGACTTTAATGCGGACATATCAAGCAGAACCTCCATATTTGGTGATCAGTTACTGGCGTTTTGTAATGATACACATCTTACTCTATCCACCAAAAGTAGGTTACCCGATGACACTTTTACGTATGTAAGTGATGCATGGCACACTACATCTTGGCTAGATCACTGTATAAGCTCGCGAGATGCTGATGATGCTATAGAGGGAGCGTTGGTACACTACGCTCTAGCTACAACCGACCATATTCCAGTGTCTATTTGTGTTGATATTGAGTCTGTCCCTACTGTGACCAATGCCACCAACAATTACAGGAAAGGGGGGCCAAATTGGGCTCGTATGAAACAATGTGATTTTAATAACTATTGTCTCCAAACAGAAATATCTCTGGGTGCAGTACATAGGCCTACTGAAGCTCTAGAGTGTAGAGATATAAACTGTAAGGATGGGTCCCATGCTGAGGCCCTGAACTCCTTTTATGATGACATTATTAATGCTCTAACAACAGCCGGGAACTCACTATCTACGGCAATCAGGAGCCACAGGGCCAGCAGACCTGGATGGAACACGCATGTTGCCGAACTACATGAAGTTGCAAGGGATGCCTTTGTTATGTGGAGAGAGGCTGGGAAGCCTCGACATGGGCCAATCTTTGACTTGAAAAGGAATACAAACACTAGGTTTAAGTATGCCCTCAGGTATATAAAAAGGCATGAAGACACTATGCGACGGGACTCCTTGGCAGAAAACTTATTACAGAAAGACGTTGACTCTTTTTGGAAGGAGGTTAAATTACTCAACAATTGCAAAACCCCACTTCCTACAAATATAGATGGTGTGGTGGGAGAACAGAATATCGCTGACCTGTGGAGGAAGCATTACTGTTCCCTATTCAACAGTGTGAAAAGTGATCCTCAGAATGTGGAATATGAGCTGGATTACTCTGATGAGATTACAATATCTGTTAATGAAATACGCAGTAGTATTATGAAATTGGACAAGAATAAATCTTGTGGTGCTGATGGTATATACGCAGAACATTTAAAATATTCTAGTCAATGTTTGTTGAAAATGCTCTCCTCTTGCCTAACAGGTTTTTTGTTACATGGATCTCTACCAGATAGTATGCTGGCCGTGGTCCTGGTCCCAGTCATAAAAAATAAGACAGGGAAAATAAGCAGTAAGGACAATTATAGACCTATAGCTTTGGCAAGTATTATTTCTAAAATACTGGAAATGATTCTGTTATCAAGGGTTGAAGACTACTTTATTACTAATGCCAACCAGTTTGGGTTCAAAAAGAAGCATGGCACAGATATGTGTATCTATGCACTGAAGGAGTTAATACTAAAATACAGATCGCTCAATGCTACTATGTTTATGTGTTTCCTAGATGCGTCAAAAGCATTTGACAGGGTTAACCATGCCAAGCTATTTAGTAAGCTAATTAACCGAGGAGTTCCTGGTTATATTGTTCGGATACTAATATATTGGTACACCTCTCAGAGGGTTTCTATTCGATGGGGCAGTGCTACGTCCGCAGACTTCACTGTCGGTAATGGTGTTAGACAGGGGGGTATACTATCTCCTTACTTGTTTAATATATATATGGATGACTTATCCAATAAGCTAAATGGTTGTAAAACTGGTTGTATAAATGGACCAAATGTTGTAAATCATCTAATGTATGCTGACGACTTGGTTATATTTACCCCTGCTAGTCATGGTCTATCTAGCCTGTTAAAGGTCTGTGGGCAATATGGTATTGAAAATGATATCAATTATAACCCTCTCAAGAGTGCGCTAATGGTAGTCCGGTCACCAATGGCCAAACAGATGAGGATGCCCATTTTTACTCTTAATGGCTCTGTTCTTAATGAATGTGAGGAGGTCAAGTACCTAGGTCACATCATCTGTAATTCACTTAAGGATGATAATGATATTTTACGACAGCGCAGAATGTTATACGCTCAGGGCAACATGCTTGTACGTAAGTTTTACATGTGCAGTGTTGAGGTTAAAATTCAACTATTTAGAGCCTACTGTACACCTTTGTATACTGCTCAGTTATGGAGTGATTACACTAGGGCTTCTATGCGAAGATTAACGGTAGCGTACAATGATGCACTCTGTATGTTACTTGGCATCCCAAGATATGCTAGTGCTGGTGAGACTTTTGCTGTTTGTGCTCTTCCAACATGTGGTGCTACAATTAGAAGACTAATATACAGTTTTATATGTCGACTGATGGGGTCAAAAAATGAGTTGATCAAAAGCTTGGTGGATCCAAGAAGTGATACCCAGTACACTTCCCATATCTGGAGATGCTGGTATCAAGATTTGTACATTCACTTTAATATTCCTTAACTGTATTCTTATATTTGTATCTATATGTAAGTGTGTTTTATAGCCTATGGACCTTTTGTACCACGATTGAGTCTGAAATAAAGATTTGAATTGAATTGAAAACTTACTTCCCTCCAAAGTCACCAGGGTCGTCAACTCTCACGCATTGGCCGTGAGGCTCACGCAATTTGACCCCTTCTCACGCTCTCACGCATGGGCAGCCTCGATCTCTCCAGGCCCAGTGCCGCCGTTAGGCGGTACTGGGCCTGGACAAATTTGTATCTAGTGAACACTATCCTACTTAGAAAATGATCCGGGATCCTGGATCATTTCTTAATGAGATAGCTCAACCACTGATTGGTTGGCCATGGTCACATGATCATGAATGACATAGATGTGTTGTGTATGGCCTCATGGGTTCGAATCCCACCATGGCAAAAATGTAGGTTCGTTTTTTTACATTATTTATTTAGCACATTTGAAGCATAAATCCACCTTAATTGACATGACTAAATCAGCTAAGAGGTATGTGACTAGGAACATTATTTCAATTTGAGTGCAATATGCAGATATCAGCAGTACTAGTAATTAAGCCAGAGAGGGGTTCGAACCCACACCCCCATGGTTGCTGATACTAGTATGCCTATACAGTATAGCAGGGTATGAGACCATTGTAGGTACATAAGCCTAAGTAATCTCCCAGACTGTAAACGTACAGTCGGGGCCCGAGACTGACGCATGGGTGGAATAATCTCACTCTTTTCTACAAATTTCCCACAATTTTACCACAGATTTTAGTTGCATGTCTCGGGAGAGTGGTTATCCGGTAGATCATGCTTTGGGCCAAACTTTGGGACAAAGAGCCGAACTAACTGGAGGGGTTACTCCCGTTGCTTAACGTGGTGCGATGTGCAGTAACTCCTTATTATTGTCCATGACGATGTGCGCGAAATGATTTCCAGTCTTGACTTGAGTATATTACTAAGTCTAAATTTAGATTTTGGGTGATTTTCTGCCGATTTTCTAATCTGTAGCCCTGCACGATTTTTGGTCTCGATTCTGTATGGACAAAATCGGATCGAGCTTTTCCGTTTCTGCGACGAGTCTGATCTTAGGCCAAGTTAGGGAGTGCATTTATTACTTGGGGGGGGGGGAGAGGGGCGTACAAATTCTGACCCCTCTTGAGAGGGGGGGGGGGGGAGGGCATAGAAAGTGATGTCCCTTTATAGAAAAAGAGCCTGCATGTTGAAATTGAAAGAGGGTGGAGGAAAAACCGGGGGGGGGGGGGCTCTCGAGGAGGGGCGTAAAAAGTTGTCGCACCTCCACGCAAAAACTCACCACCCCACCCCCCACCAGCTGAGGTGTTGATTATAATTACTGGGGGGAGATTTTCTCGGAACTTTGAACCATAGCAGCACACAGGCTATAGGCCTATCGCTAAAAAAGGTCATAATTTTTTAACCCGCCCCCCCCCCCCAGAAGGAGTTGAAATTTGTACGCCCCTACCCGTGATTAATAAATGAACTAATCCCATAAAGGGGGTCAATTTTTTCCCAATTTAGCCTGGGAGGTAGGCCTATCCTATAATATTTTGGGACCCACTTCACCGAAGTCAGAGGCAAGTCCCCCCTCCCCCTTGAACTATCGTAACATGCACAGGCTTTTTTTGCCAAAAAGGGCAATTTTTTACGCCCCCCCCCCCACCTTTCAGGGGGTGGGGTTGTGAGGCCCCTATCCCTCAAAAGGCCCCTATCCCTCAAAATGGTCTGACATAAGGGAAACGGGAGGGGCTAGACTGGCTGAGGTCTGTAAAAGCTGTCCTCGAATCCTATGGGGAATGTATCGCTGTCACAATGTACCAGTCACTAGATACTACCAAGGTGGTCATGCAGTGGTTGTGCAGTGGTCGCGATGCACCATTTGCATGACCAGACCTGTACAGTCAGACAGTGGTACATTAAGGCAGTGGCACATTCTGTCCAAACCCCGGGGTCCAGACCCACTGTGCATGTTTATTGTCACTTGTTGCCCCCCCCCCCCTTGTCATCTTACCAAACTGCCCTGATGGTCATATATCAACGCTCCGTCCCCACTCCAAGTGACTGACCATCTGGTTGACATCAACATACTGTGGTCGGCACAGGCAGGAGGAGGGGGAGGGGGTGTGGGTTCTCAGAGCATTTTAGGTGGGAAAATACCTCATCATGGTTTTAGAGTGTACACAGTGATAACAGGTATCAGTCTGCAGGCTATGGATATTAACCCCAGAAGGTACCCTTAACTTATTGTGAGGCATACTTCCTTGCTACAGAAGCAAGAAATAGTCATAGAAATCATTACAAAGGTTTTTGATGGATAGGGCTTTTGATATTTAGGGATTATTTGTAGGATAGGGGCCTGACATTTCTCTATCCCTCAAATGGCCCCTATCCTACAAATATTTGTGAGATAGGGGCTGTTTTAATGTGGTCCCTATGTCTCAAAATTTTGTGGTATAGGGACTTTTTGCTATATAGGGACCTGAGGTGGGCCCTAAGTTTCAAACGGCCCCTATCCTACAAATATTTGAGGGATAGGGGCCTTTTGAGGGATAGGGGCCTCACAACGGTCATAATTGTTTACTCCTCCCTCGCTCAGGAGTGCTCAAAATGATAGGCCTATGCCCACCACCCCTGTGATTGATAACCGATTGGTCCAATATGTGCCCATCTAGCCTGGGAGGTAGGCCTATCTATCCTATTACATTTTGCCACCACCCCCCTACCCTCACCCAAGTCAGAGCCAATTTTTGCTCTCCACCTTCGAACTTTAGCAACACATTTTCTGCCCCCCTCCCCCCATAGAGAAGGGTTAAAGTTGTTTGCCATTTCCCCCAGGATGCTGTTTCTCCACAAATTTGCGTCCGCAAATATATTTATGGAGGTCCGCAAATATATATGGATGTCCGCAAATATATACGGAGGTCCATATTTGTATGCTTAAGTACTAGAAAACAAAATTTGCGGACATCCACAAATTTGTGGAATACACATTCGATAAATTTGTGAAGCCCCGCAAATCATACGGACGTCCATATATTTGTGGAGAAACAGAATCCTGGAGACTGGCCGAAATTTTCTAAATCCACTTCTGCTAGTTTGCAGCGAAGGTTTTTGCATGAGAGAAACTTGCGAGAACACTCGCAAAAACCAAAACTTTTAGATTTCATGTCTAGTTTTTTGACTGTGAGACTTTAATACTAATATTTCACTCGACAGCCAATAGGCCTAGGGTGGATTAGGTCACTTTAAACGGGATGTGTATAGATTTTGCACCAGACTAGGGGGAACTACTGTCGCCACTAACTATGCATATATATGCCTCCCCCCCCTCTGGCTATCCGAATTACAGGTAGCATATAAGGGCATGCCTTGAAGTGTTCGGTCTTACCCGGGGGTCTTACCTTACCTTCATCACGTAATAGGCCTTTGGCTAAGTGTGTGTTGGAGGGTGGGGTATTTGGAAGAGCAGTTGCAGCTCACTGAACACTTGATAGCAGGTTGGGGATCACTAACTTGCCCCCCCCCCCACGCACCCACCACCACCCCAGCTAGCAAAACTCATGTAAATTACATCATTTTTACATCATTTTCTGTATGTAATTGACCAGCTGTAGGCCTAAAACATGTCTGAAACGTATAAATTTAGACATGTCAAAAAGATGTGATATGGAGATATGTACATGACATGTTGCAGGGATGACATTTATACCAGTTCTGAGTATACCCCCCTCCGAGTAGTGATTATAAATCAGATAGGATAGTTAGGATAACTCTGAGAGATTGTAGACATCATATAGTTATGTCCATTTTATGTCAACGTATGACATGTACACAGGCACTCTGCATAGGAAGCAAACACCTGCTCTGTGAAAGACACTTTGCAGGCATTTTCCATTCCATACAGACACATTTATCCTAGCCAGGAGGCCCAGATGTGATATCAGCCCAAAGCCAGAATTTCTTCTTATACAATTTGATAGGACACAGAAAAGGTGTCCCATTATGTGCCATGGCTGTCCAACTATAATTCACCAAGTCACTGTAACACAAGTAACACATTAAATGTTACTGAAGAAATTTAGTCCAATTTTGTCTCTTATTGCAGTATATAGAATTGATTTCATCCAACTTTTAATCAAGAATGGGGGAATGCTGATCAAAATGTGATCACATTGCAAAATGAGACACCTAGTGTTGGAGCTCAGAACTATGATAGGATATAGTAATGTCGACTTATAGATGTCATATTCTAATAAGATTGTGATGTCATAAATATGTTATATTGGAATAAATCCATACTCCTATTATTTTGACGTCACAATCTTGTCAGAATATGACCTATTACAGTTCTGAACTCCAACACTAGGGGTCTCATTTTGCAAGGCTGTCACATTTTGATCAGCATTCAGTCATTCTTCATTGAAAAGTTGGATCAAATTAATTGTATAAACTACAAAGGTATCACTGATAAATATGTCTCTTTTATATGAATATGTTTATATAAAATACACATAAATATTGTTACATCAAGAACCCATGCAAAAGGACACGTAAAAACTTCTTGCGTATGTGACATCTTGGGAACGAAAAATGATATCATGAAATTACTAGTTATTTTTATGTAAGGTGCTAGCTGGGACACTGCTACTACAACAGGGGAGACTCAAGCTTCCAGTGCTCCGACGTAAAAGGGCCGGCACTTGCAGGCAAACAAGGCCTCCACGTGGTTAGATAGCTGCACCATGATAACACCTTACTCCTTACTGTATACATTGTTATTGTATTTTGGTACTATGGTAGTATTTGGCAGCTTTCACTGTAATAATAAATGGTACATGTATAATACTGAATCGGTCTCATTTTTAGAATGTGTATCTTTATAATAATTTATACCTGTGTTGAACAATTAAACTGGGCGAGATATGGTGCATATACCCTATATAGAATCACCCACTTAGTAAGGATATCCGTGGTGGGAGGTGCATAACATGAACTGTGGGCGGGTCCTGGTACGTGGTAATCATAGCATAGGGCACAAAATGGACGCACTCTGGCCAGGACAGACCCCCTTTAAAGCTGCTATACTACTTGGCACACTCAAACCTATATTATCTTCATTTGTATCTCAGATGATTGTATAACCCTTTCCCTATTATAATCTGTCATTTATTTTGACAAGAGATCCTTAATATGTGCAAAACAAGACTCTAATTCCAGCTACTATTTATATTCTGGTGGGCTTTGATAAGTTAGTGTTAAAAAATGACATCAGGTGGCAGCACTGAGTCGACTGCTACCTGCAAGTCTTGCATCGCTGATCTTACCAACAGAGTCTACAGAGTCTTCCTAGTGTAACACTGCAGATTCTCTGTCATCACGTCTACTCAATCTTAACCCAGATGTCTATATACATGGGTGTCCATGCCATATCGTTCACAATGCCGCAGGGAAGGCTGGCACAGCCTTTAGCGAAACATCAGGATTTGACATTGATGATATCAACTATTGGTTCAAGGGAAGCACAAACAGGAAAGGGCACTTAGTAGAGTTTTGTGAGCTACACGACAGTGAATACTTGGAAGTCCTTCTTTACGTATCTGTACGGTGGCTGAGCCTTGATCAGGTGATCAACAGGATCTTACGACTGTATCACCCAATAAGTAGTTATGTAAGGTCCATCTCAGAAAAGCAGGCAAGATTCAAGAGACTGAAGACGGCCTTCACCAATCCCATGACAGAAGTGAACCTGTTATTCCTCCAAGCTACTCTACCAGTCTTTACTCATTTCAACCTTCTCCTACAGAGGCAGGAACCGTCACTTTATTTGCTTTATGGTGAAATGAGGTCATATGTAAGGAAGTTACTTCAAAAGTTTGTACAGATGGAAGCCATCAGCGACAAAGAAGTCCACTTGGTTGAGTACACAACCGAGGAAAATCAGCTACCAGATGCTAAACTGATGATTGGTTTCTTAACACGTGCAGCGCTGAATCGTCTATTTGAAGCACTAGATGATGTAGGAATTACCCAGCACCAGGTGGACAAGTTCCATGAATCAGTTAGGGCGTTTCTGAAGAGGGCTGTAGAGTACTCTCTTAAATGGCTCCCTCTACAAGAGCCACTCCTGAAGCATGCACGGTTTGTGGACTATAATCAACGCACAGAGTCAGATATAGGAGATGCTCTTTACTTTGTGGAAAGGTTTTCCAACCTCCTGCCATATCAGAGCCCTGAAGAGCAGAACCGTTTGGCAGAAGAATTCCAGGAATATCAACTGCTTGAAAAGAAGGACATTCCAGAATATGTATGGAAAGATGCAACAATGAGAGTTGCAGAACACGTGGTATTCCATCGGATGGATGCTATATGGGGTCACCTGGCAACGGTGACTATCAAGGTGACTGGAATGCCAAGGTTTGGTAGGTTATCAGAGGTGTTCTGCCCCACTCAAATGCAGATGCAGAGAGAGTCTTCTCCCAGATTGGACTCAACAAAATGAAAACCAGGAACCGTCTAGCATTAGATGGAACCCTGTCCTCAATCATGACCATTAAGATAGCAGGGTTGGAGCCCAATTGCTTCAAATACGAACCTCCATCAGAGATGATCCTTGCAGCAAAATCTGCGACAAGCAAATACAACAAGGAGCACTGTGGCTAGACTACTATGTGGTATCTGCTAATCCCTGGTTGTAAAGGACTCTCCTTACCTCAACATGATTAGAAATACCCGACTAGTAGGTAGTGCTAGTCATCCACATCTACAGACCAACAAGTAAAGACCAATTGTGTGACTTGAACGGGGCATGTATACTGTGTGGTGGTGCATATACTACATGTGTAGCAAGATTTAAGGTTTTATTGACAGCTTCGCCATAGTTCTAGCAAATATGGAGCATCCTTATCAATTGAAAAACACTGCTATTGATATTAGAATATATGTATAGTTGCTCCATTATTCTACCATTACACTGAGGGTAAGAACTATGAACATTGTCTGTGTCAATGATTTAATTGACTGCTCAGGTTGTTTTCACAGAGTGGAATCGTTAGATATACTTAATAAAATGGTACACCTTTTGTAATAATTGTGTCGTTTATTTTATTTTTCCATTCTGTGTAATGCCTATGGAGCATACTTTATCTAGATTTGGTGACTCTGGAGTATAAAGATTCACATTACACCTGAACCATTTACCTGATTTTAAGACCTTCATTAAGATAATTATTGTAGAAGCTACAGGGTAAGTGTTGAGCTTATGTCACTGATATCATTTGTCATAATGTCTGTCTACCAATCAAAATTATGATTTTAGTTGACTGAAAATATAATAGAAGAAGGAAATAGAGTCTTCGTTCTGATGTTATCATAATATCTATCAAACCCAAGATGAAACATAAACTATGAATATATGGGGCTACATATGAAAATGGAATAGACCCCTGATCACCTTCAAAATACACCAGAATGCACCATTTGACGTCTACATTTTTGCTTGCGCGCTGCGACGCTTCGCTTGCAAAACGCAGCGCGGTGTGCCCCGAATGCCCCCCACCCTGTAATTTGGTCACTATCAAAAAAGTCTCACTCTTGCTGCTTATCAAAGGTTGACAACCCTGCAAAGTTCATCAAAGTTTCAAACCTATTCATATTCTCTGTTGGTTTCCACTTCTTAGATTCACTTCCTGACACCATGTGTTGTCTTGTTAAAGTATGATGCTAACTAACAAAACATCTACAGTAAAGAACTTGTCACTATGAGGCAACTTGGTCTGCAAGAGAGTTGTGCAAATGCGTTTATTGCGGACATCCTTTGTTTCTTTGTGGACGAGCGCGAAGCATCTACTCAAGCCACGATGCAACCTTGTTATGAAGTTTTGAAAGAGAAAAAAATTCATTGCCGACATCCGGTTTAATAGCGATACTTTTATGACAATAGCGATCTGCATAAACAAGACCGGAATCGGTACAGATGGGTCAAAAGCGATCTGGCGAACTGGGCCGTTTTGTAGGCGACTTTCGACCTAATACAATAATTAAAGTGACCTGGCGACTTATAGACAAATCGACAATACTTTAGGTGGTCAAAAAAAGCGACTTTATGACCTGGACCCCTTAATTTCGGCGACTTTCCGACCTCAGGGGAGGGGACCCCTCTGCACCCCCAGTGTAGGTAGGGGAGAGTGAGGTTAGTTGAGCCACTTTTGACTAATTGGCCTATATATCCAACATTAAAAATATTGGGTATTAATTTTTTATTGGATATAAACTTAATTAGGCCCTACGTTAGGTATTTACAAATTGCATTTTGTTTGGATTGTAACAAATAAAGTACACAAAAATGACAATTAACATTTTGAAGAATTTCGGCTCAACTAACCCTCCGGGCAAGGTTAGTTGAGCTGGGTGTCAAGGTAAGTTGAGCTGCAATGAGGTAAGTTGAGCCAGTCATTTAAGCCAGTCAATTTCACATAGGATGTAATTTAGAGGACTACATATCTCATAATTAGGTCATGAAAAAAGAAATATGCACCTACGGATTGGTTTAGTAGGCCTACAAATGATGAGAAATACGCAAAAGCAAACAGATTGGGTAAGTTGAGCCATCTTGGGGTAAGTTGGTTCCAAGACGTAGGTCAAGGTAACAAGGCATATTCGATTGTCCACTGCTCGACCAAGTGGGCTGCTTATATACCAGCAGTCCTGCCCAGCTTACCATCCTCCCACCTGGGGGTTGTTGGTGCTGCCCTACCTGCTGTGTGGCAGGGTTTTTTTTTAGTCAGGGTAGTGAGTGTGTGTGGATATCCCCTCCCCCACCTCCTGTACCAGTCTGGTGACTGCTGAGTGCTGTGGGAGGGAGTGAGTGTAGGTCTGCCTAAACTAGACTGGACTCAGGTCTGTGGACATGGTGGTAAACCAGTCACAGGGCAAATAGTAAAATAAAATATTCATGTTTTAATTCCTGCACTCTTGGTCATAGTGGGAAACTATGTTACCAAATAACCCTATTGACACTAGGTTTCGACTGTAGTCTCATCAGGAGCTTATAGCATGGAGTTGTAGGGAGGGAGCACCCTGTGGAGGGGTGCTAGCAGAGGAGACTTAGTGGTGGTCAGTCACATGTAAGTAGACTTGACTCTAGTCCTCCAACAGGTGTGAAATTCTTAATTTTCAAACAGCTGTAAGTGGGGCTGGGTCTCTGTTAGTGCAGAGACCCATGGTTAAAAGGTGGTAGCCTTGAAATTCTGTGCCTGGCCATGAATGAGAGTAGTATATATTGTATCGGAACAGGACTATGCTTAAGTACTGTTTATTACTCAATCGAGATGCAGCCAATCAGAGGCCTCCATTTGGTCACGTGACCGGAAGTGACCTACTTAGGGGATTAGTGGTGACGTCACGTGACCTACTTAGCCAATCAGAGGCCGCCATTTGGTCACGTGACCGGAAGTGACGTCATATGACCTACTTATGGACCGGAAGTGACGTCATATGACCTACTTAGGGGACCAGAAGTGACGTCATATGACCTAATTTAGGATCACGTGACCGGAAGTGACCTGATGAGTCACGTGACCGGAAGTGACGTCACATGACCTAATGGACAACCGGAAGTGACGTCATGTGACCTCATTGAGGATCACGTGACCGGAAGTGACCTGATTGATCACGTGACCGGAAGTGACGTCACGCGACTTAATGAAGAGATTAGCGTCTTTAAGGGGTCACGCGCTTTAAAATGTTATATATATTTTTTTTGGAGGAGGCGAGTCTCTTATTTTTTTTGTAAACCAATAAAAAACACAACAATATAAGTTGTTTTTTTTTCATTTTATTTTTTATTAGCGACTGGAAGTGACTTATTGAACTAGGTAGAAGTGTTCTTTAGAGTGTATAAGGGGGGAGGGGGAGGGGAGGGGAGGGGGGGAGGGGGGCCCTTTAAGATGCATGGGGAGGGGGCACTTTTAGGATGCATGGGGTGGGTGGGGGGGGAGGGGGGCACTCTAGGGGGGGGCACTCTAAGGGGAGTTTGTCTCTTTTAAGAAAAAAAGAAGAAAAGATTTTTTTTTATTTTAATCAAGAGACACACTTCTTCCTCTTGAGAGGAAGAAGTGTGTCTCTTAATTTTTTTGTTTAGGAAGTGATGGTCTTTAGGATCACGTGACCGGAAGTGACCTGATGAGTCACGTGACTAGAAGTGACGTCACATGCCCTAATTAGGAGATCAGCAGCGACCGGAGGAAGTGACACTTTAAGAGGACACGCGACTTAATTGTTATAATTTTTTTTTTTTTACTTACTAATAAAAGAAGACGTATGAAAATAAAACACAACAATTCACACGTCCGTTGTTCTCGTCGTTGTTTCTTGCTTGATAAAGTCAAGTAATATCGTGATGCCGAGGTCAAACTTTCCCATGTCCTCAGTCAACACTCGAAGGAGTTCAAAAGGTGTACTGCCGGCACTGTCAGCTTCAGCTTGCCACATTTTCAACACTTGGAAGGCCCACTCAGCGGGACTTCCTCCGCATTCGCATTCTTCAGCGATCTTATCTAACTTCTCAGGCGACATTTTTAAATGTCCCCCCACCTCTTTCCACCTGCTACCTAGGCGTCTGCCAAGGGCGCTCAAGTGCTTATGCATCACGTGCGAGTCGGGGTTCTCGAAATCCAACCCCTGCCTGTGGAGAAGGGTCATCCACTGAGCCAACAGTTCCACTCGTCTAATGCGGGTGAAGACGCGGCCGAGCTCTCCCCATCTATGACGATGCTGGGTTTCAACCCACCAAGCTCGGAACATCGCCGTACACAGCTCCTCCGGTGTCTTGACACTGCGCTCTACTAGAGCATCCATACGGGCAGCGGTAACTTTTAAGCTACTGCCCAACACTCAACTCTTTACCTAGTTGACGAAGCAAGGCGTCGCTATATGCTAAGCGCTGCTGTCCTACCTCTCTACTTTCCCCATCGGCCTGCACCGCGCGTCTCACGTCGTGAAGCCGCAGTAATTTTTCAGGTGGACAAGGGGGTGAAGGCGAGATTGAAAGTGGAATAGCTTGACCACTCATCTCGTCTCGTCTTGGCGGCGGCGGCGGCGGCGGCGGCGGCGGCGGCGGCGGCGGCGGCGGCGGCGGCGGCGGCGGCGGCGGCGGCGGCGGCGGCGGCGGCGGCGGCGGCGGCGGCGGCGGCGGCGGCAGTGGTGGTGGTGGTGGTGGTGGTAGTGGTGGTGGTGGTGGTAGACGTTACTGTGGTCAGAGGTGATATGGTTTTTTTTCCAACAGAAATCAGAGCTTTTATACAGAGGGAGTTTAATCCTATTTCCAACAGCACCCCAGCTGTCTAGCAGCCGCTCCGCTCCTTAAGAGCTTCTTAAGAGCTTAGATGACGAGGAGTATGTCATCGCCATCTGTGGAGGCCAGCTGAAAATGTCGTTTTTTCCTTATCCATAGCCTTACCTCCTACCCCCTACCTGAGGACGACTCTCTCTCCCTTTGGCATTCATTGTAACAAACGTCAGAGGTCAGGTGAAAATCGGATTTTCATGCACAGCCTTAGTCAGCTGTCACCCCTATTGAACTAGCCGGCCGCCGCCGGCCGGTCTACTCACCACGGCAGGAGGCGGTGATTTTTTTTTGTTTTACACTTAAGTCGCTCACCACATTCACACGACTCTACTCGCAGACAGACACACTTGTCTTAGAGGGTCCTGCTTCACGCCACACGCCTCCTGTAGTTTTTTTTGTATACACACTCTAAGCTCATGACCGCTTAATCCTTTATACAGCTAATGCGCGTTGAATTAGCACAGTCGGTACACCGCCCGCTCATGTCAGTCGATCTCTCAAAAAGGGGGGAAAGGGATCCAGCTGAAAACGTCATGCATTATGTCTTTTGTTTCTCTTTGTGAATGGCCGCCGGTCAGCCGGCGGCAGCAACCGCTTAATCCTTTATACAGCTAACGCGCGTTGAATTGCTGAACAGGGCAGTAAGTAGCTTAGCTCATGTCAGTCGATCTCTCAAAAGGGGGGAAAGGGATCCAGCTGAAAACGTCATGCATTATGTCTTTTGTTTCTCTTTGTGAATGGCCACCGGTCAGCCGGCGGCAGCTGAACAGGGCAGTAAGTAGCTTAGCTCTAGAAGCGAGAAGGCGTATATAAGGGGGCTGGAAACACCCATTCACTCACTCAGTCTTTTGCTGCTCTCTACAGTCACCACCATGAGCAAAAGACAACAACTAGTGCCGTCCAAGGATCTAAGCAAGTTCAAGAACAAGAAGAGTACGCGGAACAGCGCTCGTTTAGCGTCAGCGTCTCCTCTTGCTACTGAAGATGAGACTACCGCCGCAACCGCTTGGTCTTATCATCCTCCCGCTGTAGCGAGCGCTCGCAGCAGTAGTAGTAGTGGTAGTAGTAGTAGTAGTAGTAGTAGTAGTAGTAGTAGTAGTGGTAGTAGTAGCAGTACTACTGGTAGTAGTCGTCGTGGTAGCGACGTTGTTACACTCGCGACGGTTGTTGCTGCTAAGCGCGCTGCCGCTGCTACTGCTGCCCCGCCTGCTGCTGCTGCTGCTGCTGCTCGTGCTGCTGCTGCTGGTGCTGGTGATCCTCGTGCTGCTGGTGCTCTTCGTGCTGCTGCTGCTGCTGCGCCTGCTACTGCTGCGCCTGCTACTGCTGCGCCTGCTGAGGCTGCTGCGCCTGCTACTGCTGCGCCTGCTGCTGCTGCTGCTGCTGCTGCACCTGCTGCTGCCGCTACTACTACTGACGACAACTCTCCTGGCACAGCGCAGTACTGGCAACCGGGTTTTTACCTGCCCACTACTGTTGCTGATTTTGATGAACCGCTGCACGTTGCACAGCACCTCTCCACCACTACATCAAACGACGCCATCGACGCCGCTCGCGCTGAGACTTGCAGCTATTCGGACACTCAGCCCCAGCAGCCCGTAGTAGACATATATGCCCTAAAGCAAGAAGAAGAAGAGGAGGAGGAGGAGGAGGAGGAGGAGCAGCAGCAACAGGGTGAGACAGAGAACGACGCTGACGACGAGGCGTACGACGAACCCGAAGGGCTACGGGTGGACGGTACGTTTTTTCGCCTCTTCCACTACTTTCGACCTCACTTCCACTGGTAGCGCGTCCGGTCCATGGCGACTGCCCTCACCACCACCTTACGAGGGCGGCGGCGCTTCATCTTCTACCGCTACACTCAGCACCGACGGCGTGTGGCTGCCCTGTTCCAACAACGAGTCATCGGATACCAGCGCAGACGCTGCTCCTGTTATTGGTTCTGCTGCTGATTCAGCTCACGCTGATGGTGTTACTCTTCTTGCGGGTCTGAAACGTTCTAAGGCGGGTTCCAGAACAACAAGGCCTACTAAGAAGAAGAAAATACAAGAAAAAGAAGAAGATGGACGAGAAGAAGCAGAGAAAACCCCCCGTCCTCTCGGGTTAGAGTTCTGCTTAGACGGGACTTTGACGCTGGAGATCAGGGAGAACGAGGCTAGACTGTCTAGGAGGCCGCGCTACACAAAAGACGGCCAGGTGAAAGAGGCGTCTCTGACCAGAGGCAAGCGAGTGCACTTCACCGCCGACGCGCTGCGCGAGCTAATAGCGCGCATCGCCGAGATCCCCGCAGTGGTGGGCATACGCGACACAGCGTCCGCGCAAGGAAGACCTAATCACACCCCCTGGTTCACAGTGCTGGATGAGGAGGGCGAAGTGTACGCAGCTGTGAGCTACTACAGCGGTAAGAACCTCATCCACGTGCGCAAGTACGAAGGTCCTGACAAAAAACCCACACAGCAGGGGGTGACGCTGTCCGCCAGAGCGCTCAAAGAGTTGGATGACAAAACAGAGATTATTCTCAAATTTCTCGGTATAGATTTAGAATGAGAGACGCTCAACGCTCACGCGCGCACACACACAGTGTTTGACGTACGCTGTATGAGACAGACAGACGGATACACAGACAGACAGATAGTTAGATAGATAGACAGATAGATAGATAGATAGATAGATAGATAGATAGATAGATAGATAGATAGATAGATAGATAGATTGATAGATAGACGGCTAAGTAGTTGGAAAAAAAACCTCAAAAAAAACTTTTTTTTATTTTTTTTAATAATTGGTAACTAAGTGAAAAAACAAAAAACAACAAAAACATGACGCAGTACGTCTGCGAAAAGTGTTTCAAAATTTTTAAAAGACCGTACAATCACGACAGACACGTAGAAAAATGTAGAGTAATACCTCAGTTTTGCCCTCTATGCGGCGAAGGCGATTGCCGAAAGATCACCTGTCGACGCGAATCTCTGGACGGGGTGACTATCCCTCCGCGCATATGTGCTGTACCTAACGGTGAGGAAACGTTCACGGCGAATTGGCCTGCAATACAAACGGGTGTCAGGATGCACGGGACTCGCCTGAGTGTAACAAACGTCAGACTACCAACCGGCGAGTTGAGTGACGCTGTAGATACTATGCATCGCATTCACTTCACGCAAAGATTCAGATACAAAGTGGGTTTCTCGGTAGGCTTACTCTTACAACACAGAGAAGACAAGAGCAAACTGCGCTACTTTCACGCCTCCCAGAACAACGCAACTCTCATACAACCGCTCCCTACTATAACTAATTCAGAAACTTTGGAAGAGCTCCTCTCAAAGATGGAAAACACCGTCGCTTGCGAGGAAGTACGGAAACTTTGCGACGCTGACACCAAGTGGCACGTTCTTTTTCCTACCAATTTGAACATTTGCGTTTACATGGGACCGGGGGAATTTCCCATAGGCGGTAGGATCACTCAGGCCGGTCGAGTTGGAAAGAGAAGCGGTGTGTTAGATTTTCCCAACAAGGACAACCTCTGCGTCTTCCGCTGCATCTCCTTTCACTTATACAACACCAGCAAGCGCGCTTCAGATTTGTTACGTCAGTTCTGTCCCGCTGCCACACCTGAAACCTTTCCGGGTTTGAACATCCGCGACTTACCCGCGTTAGAGAACTTGTTTGACATACAAATAGCGGTTTACACCGCGTCGCGTCAGGTGCCGGGGCGGAAGTTGAGAAGACGCGTTACTCTGATCAGACCGCCTTCCAGAACTCTGGCCGCCCGAGGTAAAGTCAACCTACACCTGACGGCGAAAGGCGGTTTGCACGTCTCTCTGGTCACGGACTTCAACGCGTACGCGGGCATATACGAATGTTGCAAGTGTAAGGCGGCGTTCACCACCAAGTTCTTGCTGAAGAGACACAGGAACCAGCTTTCCTCTTGCCGACAAGTCAAGTTGCGCTACGTAGGTGGCATCTACCAAAATTCGAGAACGATTTTCGAAGCGCTAGCAGACTTCTCCATTTTTCCTCCCGACGGACATTCCGGAATCTACCCTTACAAGATCACCTTCGATTTCGAGGCTTTCTTCAGACCGTGCAGAGAACCGTCGACCGAACACGTGTCCCTGCTGTGGGATCACGTCCCTTTGTCGGCTAGCGTCGCATCCGACTTTCCGGGGTGGGAGGGGCCGGTCTGCTTCGTCAGAGAATCCGACGCAGATTCCGACCCCTTGTTGGACCGAGTTTTAAATCACATAAACGAGAACGCCAAAGTCATCGGGGAAGCTGTGCTAGAACTTTACCGACCGACGTTAGCGAAGTTAGATGCGGCGATAGGTGAAGCTCTCCTGCTGGAGGAGGCGGCATTCACCCCTTCTCCAGGCGGCGGCGGCTTCGCTGCGGCTCAGACCAGACACCCGTTAGTTCAACTGAAGAAGCGGCTTCTGAGATACATCCGTCAAGCTCCAGTCGTTGGCTTCAACTCGGGGCGTTACGACTTGAACCTGATCAAAATACGCCTTCACTCGTTCTTTGCCTCCGGAGACCGAAGAAACCAAGAATTCAGCGTCATAAAGAGAAGCAATCAATACTTGGCGGTTTACACACAGCACACGGTTTTCTTGGACGTAGTCAACTATTTGGCACCCGGTTACAACTACGCGAATTATTTGCGAGCTTTCACCAGAAACGAAGAGAAAGGTCACTTTCCTTACGAATGGATGACGTCTACCAGGAAACTGGGAAACAGAACACTGCCACCGAGATCGGCTTTTGACAGCGAACTGACGGGCGTCAAAATGTCCGAATCCGACTACGCCGCATGTCAGAAAGTTTGGTCCGACGAGAAGATGCAAACTATGAGAGATTACTTGATCCACTACAACAACAAAGACGTCAAACCTTTCATAGAGGCTCTGAAAAATCACGCTAAATTTTTCCAAGATCGCGGCATTGACATGTTGAAAGACGGGATCTCTCTCGCCAGTTTGACTTTACGGTTCCTCTTCCAAAACCTAGAAGCTGCGTTCACAACGTTCCCCCAGTTCGACGCCGTCCTCCACGCTCTGATCAAAGAAAATCTAGTCGGTGGTCCTTCCATCATCTTCCATAGATTTCACGAGAAGGGCACCACGCGGATAAGGGAGCACAAGTACGGCGAAGAAGCGAGAACGTGCCAGCACATCCTAGGCCTAGACGCTAACTCTCTGTACTTGCGCTGCATGAGCGAAGCGCACTGCACGGGCTATTACGCGGTGAGACGACCTGAGACCGAGTTCAAGCCCGAAATTAGGCAAAGAAACTCTCACAGCGCTTTGGAGTGGTTACGCTTTGTAGAGCACGACAGCGACGTGAAACTGCGCCACGCTTTCAACGGCGGCGAGATGGTTCTAGGCTGTCGAAGAATTCGCGTTGACGGGTTTCACGCGGCCTCTAATACGGTTTTCCAGTTTCACGGGTGTTGGTTCCACGCTCACGAGTGCATACCGTCGCACCAATATCAGTGCGCTTCACTGAGGGAGGAGAGACGCGACAGAACGGCTAGAGTAAGCGCTTACTTGAAAGTGCGAATGGAGAGAGATGAAGCGTCGAGATGAACGGGTTAAGGCCTCCCAACAACACTGGAAGGTTGACGCTTTGAAAGTGTCTCGAAACGCTATGAGCGAGAGCGACATCCTTTCCGCTGTCAAAGACGGGAAAATGTTCGGTTTAGTTCAAGTGGACATCACTATGCCGCCTCACCTACGAGACTACTTCGAAGAAATGACCCCCGTTTTCAAGAACGTATCCGTTTCAAAATCAGACATAGGACCTCACATGTCAGACTTTGCGCAGGAAGAAAAGCTGTTGAACACGCCTCAGAGATGTCTGATAGGGAGTTACCACGGAAAAAATATTCTCTTGGGAACGCCACTTCTCAAGTGGTATTTAGAGCACGGTTTGATAGTCACCAAAGTACAGCTGGTCGTAGAATACCTACCTAAACGCTCCTTTGCCGGTTTCGCGGACGAAGTAACGGCGGCGCGAAGACGTGGCGACGTGAACGAGAACGAGAAAATTCTGTCAGACTGTTACAAGTTAATGGGAAACGCCACGTACGGTAAAACAATCTGCAACAAAGAAAAACACACGGCGGTGAGATACACTGACAGTCGGAAGTTCGAACTATTGGCCAATTCGTGGCGCTTCAAAAAGGCGTCCGAGTTGAGTTCTGATCTGTTTGAAGTCGAACTACAACCGAAAACAGTCAAGAACAACCTCCCTATTCAAATAGGGTTCATGGTATACCAGTACGCGAAGTTGAAAATGTTAGAGTTCACATACGACTTTTTGGATAGATTCGTCGATCGGCGCGATTATGCTCTTTGTCAAATGGACACCGACAGTCTTTACATGGCTCTCAGTGGTGACACGTTGGATGACCTAGTCAAACCTCACCTGAGAGAGACGTACTTCAGAGAGAAACGAAAGTGGATTCCGACAGCGGTGTGCGACGATCACTTAGAGCTTTTCGTGAAGATAAAAACGGAAAGAGTGCGAGAATGGTGTCCGCCGCCCGGCGGATGTTGTGAGAGACGTTACCTTCACGATCTGAGAACTTCGGGGCTTATGAAAGCGGAGTGGGAAGGTGACGGGATCCTAAGTCTCAACCCTCAGACTTACATTTGCTACGATCGAGTCAGCGGCACCGGTGAAAGAAAATCCAAAAAATGGAGTGCAAAAGGTATACAGAAGAAACAAAACCCTAAAGAACCAGATGACTTCTTGGATGTTCTTCGCAAACGAAAAACTCTCCTTGCGGTAAATAGAAATTTCAAAGTGGTACGAAACAAAATGGTCACTTACACCATAGAGAAAGATGGCGTGCGCTACTTGTATTATAAGCGTCGTGTGCATTCTGACGGTGTGACAACGAGTCCTTTAGAGATATGAAAAAAAAAAAAAAAAAAAAAAGTGTGTTATTGATTGATTGAGCGCATCTTTTCAAAAATAGAGTGTTTATTAGAATTGAAAAAAAAAGAAAATAAAAAAGAAAATAAAATTATTGTTGTGTTTTATTTTCATACGTCTTCTTTTATTAGTAAGTAAAAAAAAAAAAAATTCACGTGACTCATCAGGTCACTTCCGGTCACGTGATCCTAAAGACCATCACTTCCTAAACAAAAAAATTAACAGACACACTTCTTCCTCTCAAGAGGAAGAAGTGTGTCTCTTGATTAAAATTTAAAAAAATCTTTTCTTTCTTTTTTTCTTAAAAGAGACAAACTCCCCCTAGAGTGCCCCCCCCCTAGAGTGCCCCCCTCCCCCCCCCCCACCCACCCCATGCATCCTAAAAGTGCCCCCCTCCCCATGCATCTTAAAGGGCCCCCCTCCCCCCCCTCCCCTCCCCTCCCCCTCCCCCTCCCCCCTTATACACTCTAAAGAACACTTCTACCTAGTTCAATAAGTCACTTCCAGTCGCTAATAAAAAATAAAATGAAAAAAACAAACTTATATTGTTGTGTTTTTTCATTGGTTTACAAAAAAAATAAGAGACTCGCCTCCTCCAAAAAAAATATATATAACATTTTAAAGCGCGTGACCCCTTAAAGACGCTAATCTCTTCATTAAGTCGCGTGACGTCACTTCCGGTCACGTGATCAATCAGGTCACTTCCGGTCACGTGATCCTCAATGAGGTCACATGACGTCACTTCCGGTTGTCCATTAGGTCATGTGACGTCACTTCCGGTCACGTGACTCATCAGGTCACTTCCGGTCACGTGATCCTAAATTAGGTCATATGACGTCACTTCCGGTCCCCTAAGTAGGTCATATGACGTCACTTCCGGTCCATAAGTAGGTCATATGACGTCACTTCCGGTCACGTGACCAAATGGCGGCCTCTGATTGGCTAAGTAGGTCACGTGACGTTACCACTAATCCCCTAAGTAGGTCACTTCCGGTCACGTGACCAAATGGAGGCCTCTGATTGGCTGCATCTCGATTGAGTAATAAACAGTACTTAAGCATAGTCCGGTTCCGATACAATATATACTACTAATGAGTGTTGGGTGATTACACTACTGAGTTATTCCTTAGCCAGCAGTAATTCCAATTTGGAAAAATGCTGGTTACAATTTTTTTGGGTAAATCTTGGGGTAAGTTCCCCCGTTGGCATCGGCTCAACTTAAGTCACGTGCCACCGTCACTATAAAATACCATGTTATTTTTTTTATGGCAAGTGGGCACCTTTTTTTTTTTTGATGGAATATAAGTACTTAGGTATACTCTCACTTCAATGGCACAGTAGAGCTCAAGTCAATGATAGTGTAGGGGTTGTGGAAGTATCACGCGAACACAGGTAACACAGGTTCCAAATTTGGTTTGAATGCAACAGGTTTATTCAGTCACGATCACAGCCAGTACCCTTATATACCCTGAGCGCGGACCAAGCAGTGTCGACTTGGCACTCCTCCGTAGCGCCGTCTGGAGTGCCCTGCCTGGCTCCGCTACCGGATAACCGAAAGGACATGGCGTAGGTGTTGCCACCTAGTGTCCGATGGAGGCACTTCCCACTCTGACTCCACGGACCTATATGTACACGGATTATTCGTGCCCCTACATCACCCCCACCAGATTATAACAAGGGTTGAATACATCTGATATAATATACGACTCAAACATAGGAGAATAATATCAGTGTACATAATGACATTAATTGCACAAATTCGAAGGTTCGAATTATGTTCCGTACGAACTTGTAGAAAGTACAACTGGATCTTGTTTGACCTGTTACACCAAACAACATTTACACATTTATGTACATAACAGGAATCTCATAGATCCAACATAATAACGACAAGATTGATACGTGAGTATCCATCTCTAATAAAGATATGAATATATATGTGAATATATATGTTCTACACTATTCTTAACTACCGAGATCACAGCTTTTTATGGTTTTGTTGAGATACAATATTGATTATTAATCATTACTTTTTAAGGTAGGTAAGAAATGCACTTTAAGTGACTTTTTAGGACGGAATGACACGGAAGTAGTGGTTCGAAAATATTTATATGGGCGAACCGTCCCTGGAGAGGTAATTATATGACCTATTGTAATCAAGAACTTACATATACTGCCAAAAATTAATTATTTTGGTAAGTTTTGTAGTTACAGGGGGTGGCTCAACTTACATTGCGGCTCAACTAACCTCACTCTCTCCTACCCACCATAGAAATATTTATAAAGCAAGTTAAATCAAAATATGATTTACACCAACATAAATATGAGTGTCTTGTGGAGACTAGTTGAAAATAGACGGGTGGAGAAGGTGGAACAGCTACCCCGATAAAATGTGATTACAGCACATTATCCAGGGCTGGTAATGCTTATCACAGGGATGCTGGACCCCACCAAATACCACAGATGACCATCAGCATGATTAAAAAGCACTTAAATCGCTCTATCAAGGGGTTCTAACTGCTGTTAAGGACATTATCTTAACACTGTGTCTATGATAACATTGACAACCTTAGATAGTTGATTGGGGGTTGAGCAGGGTCCCCACCCCTATTCTGGTGGCCTTACACATGCCCTCCCTGGGACAGAATCTGAGCCTCTCCTATGGTAATGCCACCTAGTGGAAATGGCTGATGAAATGTATTGGAAAACAGGGCGTTTTCTAACAGGGTGTGAGCTTCATTTTCACTAATAAATATATTCGTATCAGCATTAGGCCTAATACCTTGGTTTATTTAATGTCTAGGCCTAGATCCTCTACGTCTTCAGTGACGTAGGCCCCTACCAGTAAACACAATTACGTAGTTCAGACATAAATCTATGTTCAGATTTGGTCTGAACTACGTAATTTTACATGGTTTATAAACATCATATTCAATGGTACATGGTGGATTTACATTATATTAATTTCATAATTCATGAAAACTGACTGATTTAATCTGGTAGATTTGCTAAAGAGCTGTAACATTCTTTCCATATTTGATAGTGCTGCCACCTTGTGTGACAATGGGGAGTCATTTTCCCAGTTTAGTTGAAAAACTACTAATTTTAACATAGATCTACATCGATTTATTACGTTAAATTACGTTTGAATGAGGTAGAGAAACGAAAATCAGACGTAAACGTCTGTTGAACGTAAATTAACCTTAACGTTTTGATGTTTATAAACCTTGCAAAAAATCGAATTTCAAACCATTGGTAGGAAAAAAAACCTAGAGAAACCTCTAAGCTACGTTGGAATTACGTAGTGTGTTTACTGGGTATAGGCCAACTATAGGTAGGGCAGCCATGCAGAGACCGCATGCATTCACGGCCCGAATTTTACCCACGTAGGGGCACTTTAATGCAACTGATGTGTCAGAAAGTGAATTGGAACCACATTTCCAGGACAGTTAGGCCTACTGGTGCTAGCTATACAGAAAACTCAGAAAGGGCTCAATCTTGCTCAATGATATTTTAAGATATGGTTTAGATATGGATATAGCCCCCTAAATTCGACATGGCGACATGGCCATTTCTTAAAATCGGCATGTGACATGGCCATTTAAGTGACATGTGACATGGCCATTTCTTATAATCGACATGCGACATGGGGCTTAGTGACATAAAGAAAAATCCCTTATTTGGAGTACAGTAGGTAACCCAACTTTCTCTTCAAATTCTATCCCTGTAGGTTGTCAATTTTCCTCAACTTCCCTGGGGCCTGCGGCCCAAGACCCCCATGTATGAGTCCCTTAGTCTCACCAGTGACATGGCTTTTTCCTTAGTGACATGTGACATGGTCATTTCTTAAAATCAACATGCCACATGGGGACCCCCGCCATCTACCCCTCCCCTTAAATGGACTCTACTGACTGCATGGAAATTGGAATGGGTAGGCGTTATATTTCATATTGTGTGATGATAGTTACTACTTGAATTATGTATAACAGAGATCCATCACTTTTAAAGGAAATTCCCTTACCGTAAAACCACCTGGGCCCAAAGGGCCCCTCATTATTAAATAGTATAGAAGTTCCCAAATGTCGGGCATAACTTTCATTGGGGAAGTTATTCCCATATTAGTGGTCCTACCAGTGCCACCTAGTGCCTCCCCCCGGCACCAGCTGTGGAACTCTTCTCCAGGGGAGGGGAGGTAGCCAGCAGCAAGCAAGCAAGCAGCAAGGCCAGCAGCAGGCCAGCAGAGACTTTGGTTTTCCTAGTTATCTGCCTAGGTTTCTGCCTAGTTATCGGTAGGATGACCGTCTGCTTCTGTGGAACAGATTACCATGGAAACCGGAGTTGTTGCCCCCAGTGCAAAGCGCCCAACCCGGACAAGGGAACCCCCAGGAAGGTCCAGCCGGGACACCGCCGGCACAGGACGACCATGGCGTCTCCCAGGGCCGGCAGGAGACCGGCCAGGGCAGCTCTGCCTCGCCGGCATCCCCGGGCGGTACGGCCCGCCAACCCAGCGAGCAGGCCGCGGAGTACAGCGCAGCCCGTGAGGTAGAGCTTCAACAGGCTTTGGACAGGATTGAAGCCCTCACCATCAAAGAGAGGGCTCGAGAAGATGACCTAAAGCGGACTCAGAGGTTAAAAGAGGTGGAGATGGAACTAGCGGGCCTAAGAGCAGGTAATAACCGGATTGAGAGGGACACCTACCTTGCAGAGGCCGCATTCCGCGGCATTGTGAAGGCGGTGGACAGCGGGGAGGCGTTCGAGGGTGATAAAAGTGGCTCCCAAATAAGAATCATTTCCTGAAAATGGTTGATTATCCTAAAAGTGCCACCTCCAGTAGAGTGCCCAATATTATATTAGTCAAGCACCACACATGATATGTGAATATTTGACAGAAGAGAAAAGATTTGAACTAATCCAATGTAAAAAACTGAATGATGATATCTTTAAAAGCTAATGCTAGACAGCCCCTCAAAGTTGGGAGAATTCTGGCAGTCCCTTGAGTATATATATGGCCAGGGAAGAGCCTGGGGCCAATCCAATCAGTAGCACAGTGCAGTCTCCTTGAAAATGTGCCGGACAAAAGGCGGCTGGACCGGCTGGACTGGTCCTACTGCCGGTCAAAAGGACTGGCTGGCTGGACCATTATTAAGGTTTCCAGAGAGAAGAGCATTTTGCATAATCATTTTGAAAATCAGTACTCTAAATTGTACATACTAAAATGTTTCTGTAGGAATTATATACAGGAAAGCTGTATTCTTTCAGTGTAAATTCTTGCTTTATATGCGATATGAAAAGTGCCCTCAGGTATCCAGGTCTGCAAAGTTTTAGCCAGTCCTGTAAAATAAAAGATCTGCAGGACCGGATGTCCTGCATGGTGAAAAAGTTTTCATAGAGACTAACAGTGGTAAAAGCTGATAGGTGTATGATGCCAACTTTTCATTTTCAGAAAATAATGTATCAAAAGCAGATTAATAATTGTTACATGTTTGGATAACAATTAACCGCTCCATCATTTTGAGATATCATATCATGAATTCCGACCATTTTTTTAAATGGTGTTGACCTACCTACTTAGGCCACTTAAAAAATAACAGTTTTAGAAAAGTGCTTCCCTACACTCTTGGTGCGAATGCTGCTTAAATGGGCTATGCCCTTTGTGGTGATGATGCATGAATACAGCACTGGTGAGTCTACTCGTCAGGGCTGCACACATGCAGCTTCTCAATCCTTCGGGAATGTGTCGACATGTAGGGTTGTCACGAAGCTTCAATGCAGCACTGGCAAGTAGACTTGCCAGTGCTGCATTCATGCATCATGACCATGAAGGGCATAATGCATTGAACATGTTGTGGCCATTAACAGGCTGCATTTTGCAAAGTCTCAGGCATTCTGTTGTACCAGTTGCTCATCAATGACATTTAGTGGCAAACAGCGGAAATCTAAATCATGTAGACATCATTATCAATTATATATCTGCTATATACAGTAAAATTCTGTTATAATGAAGTGCTTGAGGTAAGCAAAAAGTTCGTTATAAACGAATTTCGTAGTATCCAAATAGAACAGTCTATAGACTTCCTTTAGACAAAGAGTGTAAGAAATATGCCCGATCCCCTCATTATATGGTGGGGGGGGGGGCGCTCCATGGGGTAAGGCGTAGGTTTTTTCTCACAAATATGTGAGAAGCATGTAGCAAGGGTGGAGGCTACTCCTACCTGTATAGGACGAGGTGTAGGGGTAGGGAGTCATCAAGGGCAGTCCGAGGCCCTCAACCACCTCCCCAAAGACAAGACATCAGAGAGAATTTCCTTCTGAATGGGGATATTTCCATTAAAAAATCTAGTACCTGGCCAATAAAAATTCATTGTAAACGAATTTACATCTGAGGAGATTTGTTGTAAGGGGATTTTACTACTATAAGAATGTATGGAAAGTGTTTTGGGAACAGCAATTTGCTTGTTTTATCCGAAAATTCGTTATAACCGATTTCGTAATAGTGGAATTTTACTGTATACACAATGTAATTTAGATGATCATGGCTGACATTAATCTGATCCGAGCATAATTATGTTAAAATCATGTAAAACTAAAAAAATATTTGAAACTATTTTCTCTGTGTGTGGTACTCCATCAGAAGCAAGTAACATCCAGGCAATCAGCATAATCAAAGGTGTGTTGCCTGTAGGCATTACCAATAGTCCTACAGGCCCTTGTTATAAATAAAAAACATGGTACAGGGAATATATATACAGTCTTTTTTATTTAATATTTCAATCTCCAATTTTCTCTTTTTTCAGCTTTACATCGGGACTTAAAAACCAACAGACAGTAACTGTCCCTTTGTTGAGATTAAAAAACCCAAATGTGTTCAAACCAGTGTTGTTGTTACTCATTCCTCCTCTTATATCACTAGCAATGATAAAAGTAATCATGATGAAGAGAAATCTAAATCTGATGTAGAATCGAATCAATTAAAACCCAAATCCAATGTAGAATCAAAACATCAAACTGATCAACGTAAAAAACGTAGAAACAGAAAACGTAAGAGAAATATCATAGACCAGAATCACAATAGAAAATCAAAGAAAACCCAAAATAAAAGTAAAAGTACCCAATAATCCACAGTAGTGAATCTTAGCAAAAAGGTACTTACTGAGCCAGAATCATCACTCCTTGAAAAGGGACTGAAATTCTGCCCCAGTAAAAGAGTCAACCCAGGTGACCAAAGACAAGAACTTGACAATTTTCACAAAACTCTTAGAACAAAACAATTCTTTGAAAAGAGTTCTGTGAAAAAAGACCCAAACCAGCCTACCATTCAGTTCAAAGGCCAGGCCTATACAGACCCAGACCTAGAACGACAATTGAAAACCAAATCAGGATGGATTCCCCCACCAGGGTCCACCAGCCTGGAAGGTTTTATCACCGCCAATGAAGTAGCCTTGACTAACAAAGACTACAATTTCAAAATGCAATCCAATATTACAATTTCGGAAAAACAGGCACTTAAAGACCTATCAAAAGACAATGAAATTACCATCAAACAAGCAGACAAAGGCGGAGCCACGGTCATCTTAAACACAGCTGACTATGTGGCAGAGGGTAACAGGCAACTCAGTGATAGATCAACCTATGAAGTTACTCATAGAGATCTAACAAATGAGATAAACGTCAAGATCAACAAGAAATTAGAAGATATGGAGAAAAAGGGAGAAATTGTACATTCATTAAAGCAAGCTTTAATGAATGACACCCCACAGACTCCATGCATCTATTTTCAACCCAAAATTCACAAAGGGCAAAATCCACCACCGGGCAGACCTGTGGTATCAGCAAACGGCTGCGCCACAGAAAAAATCTCAGCGTTTGTAGACTCATTTATAAAGAAACTGGTCCCAAATATGAAATCATATGTAAAAGATACAAATGAATTCATAAAGAAAATAGAAACAGAAGTAAAGGTACAAAACAACACCATACTAGGTACATTAGATGTAGGGGCACTCTACACAAATATACTAAACGAGGAGGGGGTGGAAGCTATCAAAAAGAAACTTCAATCCAACAGAAAGGACCATCAAAACCCAAAGAATCAGAGCATTCTAGAATTATAAGAAATAGTACTGAAAAACAACAACCTAGAGTTCAATGGTACAACATACATACAAGTACAAGGCACAGCAATGGGTACAAAATTGGCACCATCATATGCAAATCTATTCATGGAAGAACTAGAAATAGGAATGCTAGAATCTTACCATCTGAAGCCTACAACGTGGCTCAGATTCATAGATGATATCTTCTTCACATGGGATCATGGAGATATAGAACTACAGAAATGGCTCACATATCTGAGCACATTCCATCACAGTATCAAATTCACCATGGAAACATCCATAGAATCAATAAACTTCCTAGACACCACAGTAAAAAGAGGCATAGAGGGCCTCTACACAGACCTATACACCAAACCCACAGATACAAACACATACTTGTTGTTTTCATCTGCGCACCCACCAGCAACCAAAAGAAGCCTACCATATTCACAGTTGTTAAGACTGAGAAGAATCTGCAATAAAAATGCAGATTACCAAATCAGAAAAGAGATCAAACTACAGGAATTCAGAGACAGGGGATACCCTGAGGAACTCTTACAATCCTGTGCCAAAAAAGTAGAAAAGAGAGTTAGAGCCGAAATGTTGAACAGTAAGAAACGGAAAAAAGAGGAAGAGAAAAAGAACTATCTAATTACCACATATGCACCAGGACACAACTTCGCAAACGAAGTAGTGGATCAAAACTGGGGGCATTTGGGTACATCTAAAACCACCTTGAAAATACATGAGAGTAAACTAGTGAAGGGATACAGACGACCCAAAAACCTGAAAGACCATCTGGTGAGGGCGAGAACAAACTACCACCCGGAAGAAGAACCAGGGGGACACAATGGGGAACAGGGGGAAAATCACCCCCCAAAAAACACAATCCCCCAAAAATCAAAGAACCTATGCGAAAAACCAAATTGTGTAGACTGTACAAAATTGAGCAAAACAGGAAAAATCACCTCCACAGCCACTGGCAACACCCATGTGGCAAAATGGAACACCACCTGTAAATGCTCAAACCTAGTATACTGCATTACATGCAGACACTGCAAAAAACAATATGTGGGCCAAACCTACAGAGACATCCATCTGAGGATGGGAGAACACATGGGCAGGGCAAATGCCCTGGTCAACAAGACCAGGTTGGGCCAACCCAGGAAATACAAACTGACCAACCCCAACAAAAAGAAAAAAGAAGACCAGAGTGTGGTAGCAAACCACTTCAAAAACTGTGGCAATACGGGGAACAGCAAATTCACCCCATCAGACAACATGGAATTCACCATAGTTGACTTCATAGACAGACACCCAAAAAGCACAAGAGCTGAGGAACTCAGACTCTTGATAGAATACAACTGGATACACAAACTAAAAACAGCCACTCCACGTGGCTTGAATGTAATGGATAGTAAGTTTGGGTAGATTGAGGAAGACAACATACAGCCTCGTCTAAAATTTTTTGGCTAAACACCATGTTTGCTATAATTGAAATATATTATAGCAAGTTATGTTTTCCTCTCTACCCACACTATAGAGAATGTAGAAAGGACTGATATCTGGCTATATCCTAAACCTCGAGGTGTAGGATATTTAGAATTTGATTTTATACCCACCACCCACAGCGCCCCATACAGTGTCAACACACACAGCACCCCATACCTGAGACGGGAGAGTCCAAGCGGGGTAGGGCCAAAATATAACCCAAGACAAAAGTACCTACTTTATCACCTGATGAGACGCCAGTCGAAACTGCTTAAACTCGGAAGCCCCTGGCACAAATAATATGTGGTTTTTATTTGGTTACAAACACACCTCTATTATGCACTCTGTATTAGGATTTAATGTATAGTCACTGCTTTGAGACTATAGAGCCACCCCTCAGGGGGTAACTTGGACTGGCCCAGCGCCAACCGAGAGGTCACGTGATCCCATTGCCCTGGTAACAGCCAATCAGTGACCGGCTCAGCAGTCCTCTACACTCTCCAGGGAGAGTTGAGGTTGCAAATCCTATGGAGAGTCACAGCCAAGGTGGGGGGAGAGTGTCAGTCGGCACCAGGTATAATCCAGATCTGAGTCAGAATCAGTCCTTCCGAAATTGAGCAGTAGTGAGAGAAGTAAGTAAAACGCCACGTCTTCCATTGAGCTTTACATCGTATAGTCCAAACATTATGTTTAAACATAGATACAATTAACAGACAAATGGAAATAAACTTCTTTGCATTCTTTTGGGAGCAAGTTGAAGAAAAGTGCATTCCTGTCCAAAAGAACAGTAGAAGCTGTCATGTCATTTATCATGCTTTCTATTATTGCCAAAACAGGCTTAGTGAAAGGGCATGTTAAAAAGAAGTTTTTCAAAAGTGAAATTCATACTGAAAACATAGTTACGTTTGGAGGCCCAACTCCCAAACCACATTCCTTTACACCTTTCCTCATCTAATTTAGCCCCAGAGGCTTTTCTGAATTTATTAGATATATCTAGAACGGTTTTGCACCGAGGCGGACAAGGGGCATGTTAAAAAGAAGTGAAAAATGTCTTCAACTCCAGTCTCACAAAGAGGACCATCTGTAGGTGTGATAAAAGCATTTTGTTTATGCAACAAACTCCTGACTGGCAGGATACCATGACTAACCTTCAGTTGAAATCCCTTAAATGGGGACACAAGAAAGGGTGGAAGGTATTTTTCCATACCAGTTGGAAATCAAGCAGCACATTTTCCTGTTTCAGATAAACTCATGCTTTCTCTTCAACATTAGGTAACAATATACAGTAAATCTTCTTAGAGGTCATTATTTTTTTAGATCTATATTAGGATTTGCTTCACAGAATTCTTAGAGTTCTGTGAGGCATTTCCTGGAGAAAGGGTGAATGGAGTCACAGTGAGGAATATAATTCCTCCCCAGCTCCTCCTTCCACATCCTTAGATGGACACCTATGAAGTAAGCAGCAAAATAGGTCTAGTAGTTCTGGACATATTTGTAAAGGAGATCTATAAGATGCATGATGAAAAAAGCCTTTAGTTTAGTTGGAATATAAACGACTTTCTGGCCTCCTTCCGTAAAGTCAGAAAGTATGACCGTTCACCTCACTAGATCTTGACCTTTCCAAATGAAAGTATACATTTTTGCATCGAAAATCTTCAGATGCTTCCTGTCCAGGTGTAGGACCTTTCCGACATACCACAGCTTGGAACAGGCAAAAATGTTGGCAAAAAAGGGCTTTACCTCTAAAAGAGGTCTTTCTTTATAACCAAAAATCGAGTACATTTCCAAATTTGATGGTGATTGGGTTCCAGTTTTTATTAAACCGTTTTTCTACATTTCTGGAGAAATAAACACCCAACATTTTCAGACTATCAAAAGTGAAATTCATACAAAAACATAGTTACGTTTGGAGGCCCACCTCCAAACCGAATTCCTTTACACCATTCTTCATCTAATTTAGCCCCAAAGGGTTTTCTGAATTTATTAGATATATCTAGAACGGTTTTGCACCAAGGCCTTGTTCGGAATGACCATAGAGGTGTCATCCACGTACTGGATTACCTTTAGTTCACCCTCGATCATCAGAAACCATACATGCATTGAAGAAACACCTCATGCTTTAATGTAGGTTTGAGAAGATAATCTTCGAACATGATAAAATGTGCAACTGGAGTGCTGTAATATGGCTACATGCCTCAGAAACTGCTAGTGGTGGCATCTGGAGTCAACTCCTTGTACTAGAGGATCTTTCAAACTCAGAGGTCAACGGACAAATTTGGTGTCGGGGGATGCAGCAAAAGAGCAGCTCAGAGGTCTGGAGATATAGGGATTCTGTGGAAATTACAATGGCCACCTTATGCATGGTGGCAGACTACAGAGCAGAGCGCTGCAAGGGATGGCCTTCAGGAGCTCTCTGGTTCTCATATCCTTATCTGGAAACTGAAACACCACAGCAAAGGTGTCCATACTCTCGTTCCCAAATCCTTCCGAAGGAAGGCTCTGGTAACAGCCAAATGACCTTGAACTTGGGATTTTGCTGGGTCTGGGCAACCCCTGCTGGTAGCCTGGAACCAGTGGACAGGAACCAGAATGTATGATCGTAGTTTTACTGTATTTTACCATCAGATTTTCTGGTTCCATTTCCTGTTCCTGTTTGCTGGTTCCAAGCTACCAGCAGGGGTTGCCCAGACCCAGCAAAATCCCAAGTTCAAGGTAATTTGGCTGTTACCAGAGCCTTCCTTCGGAAGGATTTGGGAACAAGAGTAAGGTGTCCCATGCTTTAGGCCCAACAGCAATTCTTTATTCAGTTTCCAAAGCACTTCTAGATCATCAGAAACCATACATGCATTGACGAAACACCTCATGTTATAACGTAGGTTTGAGAAGATAATCTTCAAACATGATAAAATGTGCAACTGGAGTGCCTTAATGTGGCTACATGTCTCAGAAACTGCTAGTGGTGGCATCTGGTGTCAACTCCTTGTACTAGAGGATCATCCAGACGCAGAGGTTAACGGACGAATTTGGTGTCCGGGGATGGAGCAAAAGAGCAGCAGGGGTCTGGAGATATAGGGATTTGGTGGAAATCTCGGTACTGCAGCGGAAACGCTCGAGCAGCGACTGCTCGTGAGAATAGCACATTGCCCCGCTGTGCTCGGGCACTGACACCTGGTGGCAGTGCCCACAGCAAATATTTCAAATCCATTTTTCTCAGTTTCTAACTAACTTAGAAAACGAAGGTAAAAATTCTTTGGAATACCTATAGCGTAGCGAAACAGGTATCAGAAGAGTTATAACCTGTCCCACCTAGCAAAACTCATTAAAATACATCATCTTTACATCTTTTCTGATTGGTGGTGACATCATTGGATGATGTCAATTGTCGTTCCCAAGATGTCACATATGCAAGAAGTTTTTACATGTCCCTTTGCATGGGTATTTTACATAAGTATATTTACATTTAAAAAAATACATATCAACGATATGTTTGAACTTAATAATAATGAGGTGTATATGACCAGCTGTAAAACATGTCTGAAACGTATAAACAGACATGTCAAAAAGATGTTATAAGGAGATATGTACATGACATGTTGTAGGGATGACATTCATACCAGTTTTTTGCAACTGGAGGGAAGCGGAGGGTATTACAAATGGTAATCCCGGCGGCTATGCGGAAGGATATCCTGTACTATTGTCATGGCCACTCTACGAGTGGACATTTGGGAAAGAAGCGCTCGCTGGAAAGGCTGAGCTATTACTGGCCGGGTATGTCTGGTGATCTCTTAAGATGGATCGAGATGTGTCCGGCCTGCTGTTTAGGCAAGCCAGGTCCCGGACTGGGCAAACTGCCACTGCAACAGGAACTATTTCGGAGTGAGGTTCGCTCGGATAGCTGTGGATATCATTAGTGGAGTGAAACCCACTCCTAAAGGGAATACATGTATAATGGTGGTCTCGGATTACTATACGAAATACACGAGAGTGTACCCACTGGAAGATCATACTGCTGCTACCTGTGCGGAAGCACTGGTGAAGGGGTGGATACTCCATCTGGGGGCTCCCTTGATGTTACATAGCGATCAAGGGAGGGAATTTGAGTCGAAATTGTGGGCTGCTATGTGCCATCAGTTGGCTATTTGCAAGACCCGGACGAATCCGTACCGACCCCAGTCTGATGGACAGGTGGAACGGTTTAATCGGACTTTGATCCAGGTCCTGAAGCCTTTAGTGAACTCTCATATGGACGATTGGGACGAGCAATGTGAGTTTGTGGTGCATGCGTATAACAATACGGTGCACAGTTCCACTAATTGCACTCCGAACCTGATGGTGTTCGGGGAGGACTTAATCATGCCAGCGGATTTGGTGTTCGGGGTGGTAGGGATTAGTCCGGAGGCACCATGTACGGTGTTGTTCGCGGAATCTCTCCGTGAGAGATTCAAATTTGCCTATGAAACAGTGCAAGCTCATCTGCTCAAAGCTGCTACATGGCAAAAAGTGGGTTATGACACCCATTTGAAGTTGCGGCGGTTCGTAGTAGGGGATAAGGTGATCCCCTATGCAACGTCAAGCTGGCGAATAACTGGGATGGACCACATACGGTGGTCAAATGTATCAGTCAGACGACTGTCTTGATCCAGTCTGAGGCAGGGCGTATCCGGACGAGCCATGTGGCTTGGTTACGTACTTTGGCTGGGAGGGAGCTCACCCCGGAAACAGAGGTGGAAAGTGTGAATTCGGAGGCAGAATTCGTACCCTTGGAGGGGGTGTCAGAGGATATCCCCAGAAGGCGAGAACGGAAGAAGCCCCGAAAAAACGTGATAAAGAAAGTCTCGGCAGGCGAAGGAAGGAGGGCACGGAAAACCAAAATCAAAGCTAGATTGTTGGTTAAGAACGAGTGTCCTCCGGCCAGTAATCCCGTTTGGAGGAGCCCTAGGCTAGTGGCCAGGGGGGCTGTAACCTAGCTTGTTTTACACAACGAGTATGGTGTCCTGTGCTGTCTATTTTATGTTAAAGGTGTGCTACTGACAGGGGCGCTCAGAGGAAAGAGTGGAGGAGTGATCCCAGTGGGTGGTGGACGGATAATCCGGTGGGATAATCTTTGATTTCCCATATATATCCACTAATACTCCCGATGAACTTCCTATTCGAAGAACTTTTTGACTTTTGGGAGCCGCCCGCGTGGCATGTTGGTCCCTACAGCCCCGAGGTGCGGGGCGGGAGAGGTCGTGACCTGATTAATACGGAATTGGGTCATGCCGGATAACGGGATCACGTCCAATCACGCGAGACGCTGCGCATGCGCTTTGTTTTAAAAACAAAAGCGAGGGAACCGCCATATTGATTTTGGCGTGAGCCTGATCAGTAGCGGCGGGTGCCAGAGGCAACTGATCGTGTTTTTGGACAGTCTTGAGAAGAGCAAGTGTTATAAAAGAGGCGGTAAGCGAGTACACTCTTTTCTGCGGTTCTTTTAACAGTAGGGGGCGGCGGGAACTTGGTGTTTCCCGTCAAAACCTCCGTCGAAAGACAACACTGCCGGTAAGGATGGCCGAGCAACAGCTCCACCGCTCCGAACCACTTGTTGATCCAGAGATGGCTTCGGCCGTCAAGGGACTCCTGGTTGCCAACCCCGACTCGGGGGATGAGCTCAGCGAAAGGATAGCGGAGATGGAGGTTGATCCCGCTGTTTCTCCGATTCGGAAGTCCCCCTCGCCGGAGTGTGAAGAGGAATTCGAACTGCCTGAAGGGTTGGTACTCTCCGAGAGAGAGTCAGAACCTACCGGAGTCGCTTGCCAACCATCCCGGTTGGTGAGTCTGAGTATCTCACCGTCCCTGAAGAAGACGGTGAGCCGCCGACTGTCCATGAAGGACACCGCCACGAACAGTGACGACAGTGATGCCTCGGGTCCGAAGACGCGGGGCAAGAAGGTGAATCGGGATAGATCTAAGTCTACGGACAGATCTGCTTCCAAGGTCACCAAGCAGTCCGGGCCCGGTAAGAAAGCTCAACCCAAAGTTGAGAAGTCTGAGCCGAAGAAGCCCGAACCGAAGAAGCTTAGCACTGGGAGTACTAAGACAAAGAAGGATCCGGTCGCCACTGCTACCAGTACAGTATCAGATCCGAAGAAGCCTAAAGGTAGGGTCGAGGCGAAAGCCGAGACTAAACCCAAGGGCAAGGTTAAGGTCAAAACTGAAACCAAACTGAAGGGGAAAGTGGACGCTAAACCCAAAAGCACTTCCGGACCTAAGAAATCCGGAGGAGCTCCTTCGCAGGAAACAATGACCAAGAAATTGGCCACGCTTCCGACGACGGATTTGTTCTCCCTGTCGAAGGGTCTGGACGCAAGTCCTGCAGTGGCAGCTACGGCAGCCCTTGCCTCAGTGGCAGCCACAGCAGTACTCGCCGGGAACAGCGGCACCGGGGCGCATCCGAAGACGACAAGCACGGTGGGCATCCTTGAAGAACCTCAACCCAACCTAGTTGAGGCAATGGATGAGGAAACCAGTACTGGGGGAGCCGAAGTGGTCGCTTCGTTAGCAGATATCCTGTCTGAGGTTGTGACGGCGACTTTCAAGGTACCGGAGACCCCGGCACCATTGAAAGCAGTGGTCACTCCACCGGCGCCCCCGCCGAAGGAGCCTGTGCTGGATCTGAAGCATTCCGCCATGGATACTTCGGACGAGCCCGGAAAGCTGGATGAGGCAACCGGTGGTGGGGCCCCCCTTGGGGGATCAGGAGGTATCCTGGCTCCCCATCAACATGAAGAGTGGATGAAGGACGCTGAACGCTTGATAAGTCAATTAAGCAAGAAGGAGGCTGAGCTAGTGGATTTCAGCTTGACTGGCACGTTCGGGGGCCTGGCACTGTTGGGGGACACTTTCCCTACCTGGTTTTCAGACCGCCTGAACGCTAGCCTGGAGGAAATAGGGGAGGAGACCCGCAAGGATCGCCTCCTCCTGGTTGCTGAGCGTCGTACTGATGCATTGGCAACACTAGATTCGGACATGGAGACATTCGCCGAATTTCGCACTGTCCTCGGGAAGCGCGAAAAGAAACGACTGAAAACTCCAGCCATGAAGCCCGCCCATGTGGTAGCCCAGAAGAACAAGGAGGGTATCACTGAGGCCGCCCAGGAAGAGGAAATTATCCAGCAGGAGTCCGCGGCGGTTCACACAAGCCTCACGGCTCGTCAGGAGAGGGCTAACCAACGGGATCATACCCTGACGGAAGCCATTCTAAGAGCGTCTCTGGAGGCGGGGAAAACCCCGGCGGAGGTAGACGCTGTACTGGCAGGTATAGATAAGATGCCCCCAAATGAACTTGCTGCGCTGGTAGAGACTTCTCTCAAAGCTAACGCAGTGAGCAAGTTTAAATTCTTCGCGCCTATGTGTGTGGGGGACTGCGTGAAGGATAATCGTTCCTCACAGCATCCTGCGGAGACCAGCGCTGATGGTTACTCCGACGATGAAGAATGGATCAAGAAAGATCCATTAGAAAGGTCTGTGTTGTCGTACCATTACGACATTCTGGAGAAGGTAGCACCTCTAAAAAGAGCTACTACAACTTCCTGCAAAAGTTCTTTTGGGCGTTAGTGAGGTGGTCACCCGACACCCCTTGTCCATTTGCAACTTGCCACAATGAGGATGCGAGTCGTGACACTCCTAGAACCTGGCACACTAAGGTCAGGTTCGCACGTCACCTCATGGAGAACCACGTACGGCATTACATTCGTTATGACTGTGTAAGTGACTGTGTGGGACTGAAGGGGAGCAAGGACTGCCCCGATGGAGGTCAATTTGTTCGGAGAGCTGACATCATCCGACATATGGCCAGAAAGCACAAGCTCTCTCTCTGGAGGTTGCATCAGAACGCATTCAAGCGGCGCACCATAAAGTCTGGACGTCTTACGGGTCAGAAGTTATGGAGAACGTCAACTTGGACTTTGGCTCGAGTGAGAAGGGCAAGGTTAAGGTTTTCTACAAAGTAAACCAAGACCGAGCCGCTCTTCACATCCCGGAGGGGGTGCTCTATGACTCGTTCATGGAGCACCAAGCGAAAACAAAACCCAAACGGGCTATGAAGAGAGAGGGTCATTCCTCTGAGCTTACATCCGCGAAGCAACCGCGGACTGACAGCTTGGGGAGATCGTCAGTGTTGGAGAAGGTGGCGCCCGAACACAAGGGACTCACCTTTGACTCCAAGAAGACTAACTGGAAGTCGGGCCCTTCATACGGACAGACTCCAAACAAGCCAGATCCAGTGGGGGATCCAGACGTGGGGACTGGGGAGAGCTTTGACAACGCTTTCCCAAATACCCAAATGATCCCGGGGCCGGAGATCCAAGTCTTTACCCAAACGGGAAGACACAAAAAGGTCCATGGTTCCAAGCCTAAGCCTCAATCGACCCAGAGTTCTACCTCAGAGACTCTGCCCGACGGTGCCCTACTGTTACAGCCGGGGCCACCGATGCATTTTCCCCCCGGCGGACTTTAAGTCATTTGAGGCCGGTCAGGAGACGTTGAAAAGTAGGCAGTACGGCTTCCACAGCCTGATGAACAACCTGTGCATGTAGGTGACAACGTTATCGTTGAACTGCATCCACCATCTGCACCGAGCTGAATCCGAAATCCAAAATGATGCAGCCCGGGCCAGCGTTCAGATGGAGACCGAGAAGGCTCTGGAAGAACAGGAGCAGGCTAAAACAGAAAAGCAAAAGCAGAAAAGGGACACTAAAAGAGCCCAAAAGAAACTCATCGAAGAACGTCTGCGGTTTGAGTCGTGCTTCAGACACGAGATGTCCGAATGGGATGGATCCAGAGAAATGATCGAAGTCTGGCTTCGGGAACTGGATCTCGCAGAGGAGGAACCACTCAGATGAAGAGGACAAAGCCCCAGAGGCTGAGTCCGGCAGCAGTACGGACGCTGATTAGGATCATCCTATGAGGCGTCTACCTGTCGGGGGGAGTGTTGTGTCTATTACAGTCACTATATATATTTGTGTGTAAATAATAACTTATTGGTTCAACAGAACAACCATATTTCTAATGTGTAACTATATTAGAGCCCCTATGGTGGTATTTATAAGATAATGCCAGTTTGAAGTGTTTTCAGACTTTAACCTTAATTATTTACCTCCCGGTTATTATCTGGTAGGGGGTAGTGTAGGGGCTAGGGTTATAGGGGTTTATATGGCGGGTTCTGTTGGATGCTGTGTTGCGAACTCCGTCCGAACCCTTCAGCCCGACGGCAGGTGGCAGCACCTGCCCCGGGCTTGGGGTATGGACAGAGGTCGCTATAGGATTCCGGTCTGCGTGTGCGCACGCAGGCTGGCTGCCTATATATAGCCGGCATCCGATAGGACTCGTCGGTCACTCTGGATCCACGCTTGGACAGAGGCCCTGCGATCGTATCGGCTACGAGCCTACTGACCCGCTCCAAACTCTATAGGGAGTTCGCACTGATATAGCTTTGCCTGTCTAGGTTACTGAATAAACCTCTGATTCGTAACCTGTACACTTGATCTGAACTGTGTCGACTTTGGTTCTTTACTTAATAATAATTGGGGACAAAGTATCGTTTATTACATGAGTATGATGACTCTTATATCGTCATATATTTAGGTGTGTTATTTATGGAGCTGGTAGTAGCTACATCTATGAGTATTGATACAGTCTTTGTACTGTAAAGCTTATATGTGTGTGCTGCAGGATCTGCTGACTGGGATAGGAATCTGTATGACAGGTGTGTTATTTATTTTCTGGGTGTATCGGGCCACACCCCTCATGTGACGCGGTCTCTTTGTTTGTAAACAACACCACGTGACTTAACCATGTGGTCCTTTGTTTGTAAACAACACTAACTTGTCTCTATATTTTCATCATAGAAAGATTCAATTGAACTCTACCTATCTGAAGCTGAGGGATGGCCTTGTTTAAAGGGGTGAATAGCTTGTTTTAAATAGCCTGAGAGAGCTAGTGGTGGTACAAAGGGTTGGGCTAGATTTCTAACCGTTTCAAAAACATCCTTTTCTACAGAATTCCCCATTTTTCCCCTATGGGATTTCAAGGTTTAAGGACTTATGCAGAACAGAAGGACGTGGGTTCGAATCCTGGCAGTGCCTGACGCAAGTCGTCCAATCAAATTCACTCTGTATTGAGTCAAATCTGTTTGACTCTCTTTCATAGAGAGTAACATGAGGTTGACTATTATCAGAAGAGAATCAGACCTGTCTGACTCTGATTCTGAATCGAGTTCTCCGTGAGTTTGACTCTATTTGTAAAGGTAGTCAAATCCATTTGACTCCATCATTTTAGAGAGTCATTTAGAGAGTCTTTCTAGCGTCATCTGAGTTATAAAACTGTGTTGTGACTCCCAGTCACTCTGTCTCCATCACTTCTCTCTGTGTAAGTTCTTTTGTTGATAATATAACGCTTACTATACCGCTGGTGTTGGTAGTACATGTAGTAGTAGTAGTAGTAGTAGTGCTGGTGGTGGTGCTGCTGCTGCTGCGCTGCTGCTGGTGCCACTGCTGCTGGTGCTACTGCTGCTGGTGCTAGTGCTAGTGCTGCTGCTGCTGCTGTTGCCTGCTGGCTGCTGCCTGCTGCTACTGCTGCTGTTGCCTGCTGCTGCTTGCTGCTGTTGTCACTGTTGTGACAGTTGCCATCCTTGTCGACGTGGACTGTTGATAGTGGTGGTAGTGGTGATGGCGGCGGCGGTGGTCAATGAGGAGTGATGTACCCTTTTCCTAGATCGGTCGGCTTTATATAGGGTGGCTTAATCTCGTCGACCCCAAGCTAGTTTTCCCTAGTAGGCCCCCTGCTCTGATTATCCCTGTGTCAACCTAAACCTTTCCAGTCTTCATGTCGGTAACAAAGGATATTGTCATACCGGTATTAAGAGGATTACAGGTGTTCTAACTGTGAGGCTTAGACATTTTCACCCCCTCCCTCATCAGTAGGGGTCTTCGCTACCCTCTCAGGGACCGAGTCGAGTTTAAAGCCTAACTCTTTGGATGGTTGGACGTCCCACTGATAGAAAGGTGCGATGGTACAGGTATCATGTGGAATTAGGGGTGTTGAAACGCTCATCCTTGTCGTAATGCGCCTTTAATTGAGGACTACTAATCTCTTTAAGTCAGAGCTACCCCTCTTAACAACAGGCGACTCTAATGGGTAAAGAGACTTTTTCTGATCCTCTTAACAGCCGATGATGACGACGTTGACCTGATGTCAAAGCCGGCCCTTTTGTCTATAGTCACCATTGAAACGGTAGTAAGAGGCTTATCTCCTTCAGGAGTAGTATATAAAGACAGTGGTTTCAGAAAACCCGATCACTCACACTACCAACAGCTAGTAGAGTACGAACCAGACACACCCTCTACACCATCACCATGCTTAGGAAAAAAAAGACGCAGAAGAGACTTTACCGGTTACAAGTCCAGCAGTAGAAAAGGTAACAAGCTTAGGTTGGGTGACACCATCTGAGTCCGTCTGATTAGTCCTACATTCAAAAAATCTCACTAGTGGTCACACGACCTTTTTTCCCCCTTCATAACTGATTAATTAACAAACAACACATCACAACACTACTTTTGAACTTGATGTTATAGACAAAGACTTCACATCAGCGCTGAAGGAAAAAAATAGAACCTCTGTCATGTTCACACTGATAATACTTATACACGTATAACACGATGAACACAATACACCCTAAGCATAACGCCTAGAAGAGACACAACGGGACGCTCTAGAAGGGGTTTCCCTGGCTTTTTTTTCCCTCGGTCGGCAAGCTACTCATCTGGCTAAGTTTTGACACCTTCGGGGTTGGCTGGCAACCGTAGTCCAATGATTACGGTCACGGCAAAAATCGGGCTGTGATTAGCCAGCAGATCTGGGAGATCCGCATAATTACCAATGAAATCCTAGCTAGCCAAACAATCAATTTTTGACGGTTTTGATATCTAGAGATACGTTGGCAATATGACCAATGTTTTGCCAACGTTGGTCCAACGTCAGATAGTTCATGTCATACCAATGTTGGCCCAACATTGGCCCAACATTGCTTTCTCAACAATCCACCAGAGGGCATTGAAGGTTGCCTGGAGATATTTTTGCCAGCATATCCATTATATTCTCTCACATTTGGTCATTAATTAGGCCCCATGTGTATAACGTAGCCTCTAAACCCAAGGATATTCAATCTATAATCTACATCATTCTTAATTACCACCTTTCCTCACAATATAATCAAATGCTACTTATATTGCTACTATGACACCCTTTTGCGGATAATGGCAGGTACATAAGATCTGAAGGATCAGGTGTCTTGGTATCACCTCTTGGCCGTAAAAGCTGAGATAAAGGTGAAATGCAAAGACAGAAATGGCTGTTTCTAAAGTGATAATTCTTGATAGCCATGTCTTGAGCAGAGTTGATCACATTAGAGTGAAGATGATACTTAATGTTGATCAAAATCAATTTCAGACTGTAAATCTAAAGTATGTTTGTACAACGTTGGGCCAACATCATTTCATGGTTACGTCTTACCAATGTTGGCTCGTACGGACAAATAAACGTTGGGTCAATGTTGATATTTGACATTGGATCAACGTCATTTTTAAGGTCTAAATATGGTTGGCTAGACGTTGGAACATCGTCAGAATGTGACGTTGGCCCAACTACTCTCGTCCACACTTATCTTCATACCTTTACAAAGCTTTCCTGCGCAGTGGATACGCAACTGGGCATCCCATAACCTATTGAGAATCCCTAGTAGCAAACACACTGTGGCCCCGGACGGGGCCAGACTGTGTTTGCAAGTCTGGCCCGGAGTGGGCTAACCGACGGGCTCCCGTCGGTTTAGGGCACTGGGCTTTGGTCTGGCCCCGTGCGGGCTTCCCATGTTGGGCGCAGATCGGGTTTTGGATGGGAAACCCACTTTGGGCTCAGATCAGTTTTTGGACGGGCTTCCCACTTTGGGCTCAGATTGGTTTTTGGACAGGCTGAAAGTGGGTTCAGATCGGTTTTTGGACGGGTTGAAAGCGGGCTTAGATTGGTTTTTGGACGGGTTGAAAGCGGGCTAAGATCGGATAATTATGGGTTTTTAGAATCTATTCAATCATTCTCCAATGATTTCTTGGTTTTGTTGAACCAGATATCCTAGGTCCTGCTAATCAACCCAAGGCATAATCATACTCTTCCTACCCAATAATGGAAGTATCAAGCAGGCCTATTATCATCAGGTTTGAGCCACATGCAGCATAGACAAGTGTCTATGGTGCACATTGGCCTTCAAAGCCATAGTTCATACCTACATGGGGCACATGAGTCTTGTATTAAGATTGTAATGCCACAGAAATAGTGTTTACACTGGATAGCTGCTTAGAGAACCTCCTTTTCACCATTCAAATATATATTCTATCTTATTTCCAAACTGTGAGAACATCTATTTTTTGTTTCCTATTTTACATCACTTTAACATTTTATTGTATAATTATATAATGTCAATTTCATCTGGCTTTGTTGGAAAACTCTAGATATTGTATAGTAGTGACATCTGGTGTCAATCATCAGAACTATTAGACCAGTTGCCCTGTCCAAACCCAACCTCAGCCCTCATCGGCCCGGAGTGGGCTAACCGACGGGCGCCCGTTGGTTTAGGGCACTGGGTTTTGGTGTGGCCCCAAGTAGGCTGCCCGAATTGGGCTCAGAACGGGTTTTGGACGGGTTTCCTGTCATCTGGCCAACATGAACCCAAAGCGGGTAGCCCTCTTTGAAACAGATCTGAGCCCAAATCGAGCAGCCCGCTTTGAAACTGATCTGAGCCCAAAATGGGCAGCCCGATCGGGGCCACACTTCAGCCCAGCCATCTGCCCAACATGAAACCCAGCTCAGTTTTGCCCGACTTCAAACAGCCAATCCGAGCTAAAACCAAATTGGCCCCGTGCGGGCTTGCTACTAGGGATGCTATCTAATGATGGTCAAATCTCAACACAATTTACTCTTAGGATGATCTGACTCAAAGAAACATACATTTAAGGGCTGTTCATATAGGTCAAATCCCACAACGCGAATGAGGGCTGAAAAATGTAGTTTATTGTGAAATCCTGAACACTTAGCCAATATTGGTTGGTTATATTGACTAAAACAAACCAAATGTTGGCTATAACCCTGGTCTAAGTCTTGTGATTATGATGAATAAGATAATCAAAACATTTAGATATTTTGCTCTGATTATGCTCAAATATGTTGCTTATTAGAATGTGCCAACGATTTGGTTTATGCAGGGGGGACACTCCAGATATCTTTAGGCTAGTTGAGAGGGAATAATCAAGACAAATCATACCATGAAGTAACTCCCCTCAACTAGATCCATTAACCAGTCCTGTAGGCAACACTTGCTTGCTTATTATTGACCACAGTGGGATTTGGAGACAAGTGTTGTCATGGGACAAGTGTTGCGATTCATCATATTGGCAACAGTTGCCCCTTGTTTTTATGTCAATAATCACCACTTTCTCACCCATTTTTCGCGGTGTGGGATTTGACCTTATACAAGTAGAAGACTTTATTTGATCAGGTTCGTACATAAACAGCATGCCTGCATGCCGGAAATAAAGTAACATTTCACACATGAACAGACACCAAAACACAATAATACCTACAACATCTATATACTATAAATAAAGTGGGAATTACTCCCTGCAGATCACAGATAGAATGACATGTCATACCAAAAAGGTAAACAGTAATATGTGTTCCTCATTCACACGTTCTTACTCGGATTGTAACATTTGAACACAAGTATAAACATGTTGCGATTGCAGTTCAATCATTCAAGGTATATTTATAAGACAATAAGCATCTTGAATATAAGCAGGCTAAAGCTCAAATCTCACAATGATTTCTAAGCACCTCTGCAATCTGAGCCTGCTGCAATTTAGGAGCAATGCATTCACTCCAAACTGCAAGGGTTCTAACGCAAGGGTGCTTACTCCAAATCCCACTGTACGATGTAAGTGGCACTGAATTTCAACAATTGGGACATATCTGTTGCAATGTAGCCAACGGAGGGAACAGATCTAAATATCTAGATGTTAGTAAAGGGTCAATTCGCAACAGTTCCTTAGCAGGTATATCTCTGAGTTGCAGTTGCATCTATTGTCATTAGAGGGAGGTCCCCATATCCCAAAAGGTTCTTATATTGCAGTATATTTCCCTGTATGAATTGCAGCGTGGGATTTGAGCTATAATACTACGAAGAAATACTCGATTATGAAGGCATTCTATTATTACAGAATCAAGGATGAACTTTAAATATGGTTAATTAATTTTCATCAAAATGTGAAACTCTGGCATACCAAAAGACATAGACCTTAATAACAAAGTCAGATGGATGTCAGTGCCCATGCACAGTAATCCGTCTCGGCCTGCGAGAAAATGTGAAATCCAGCACACATTCACCTACTGGGCATGTGCATTCACTAATCTGACAATCATGGTTGATTATATGACATCTACAGTTCACGTATGAACAATCTACAATTTACCTGATATGTGTACCAATATTCTTTCGATATTATACCATTTACTCAATTTATCCATATCTATGATCATTTACATGTGTCCATCTACATGTGTCCATCTTTATTGGTAAAAGTGCACGAGTAGATTCACCTGAGAAGAACAGGTGTAGGTGTGGATTAGAGTTGCGTTAGGTGTCACCTTCACCTTTGGTAACACCAGTGCTGAGTGCTCGCCATACCATTTAGTTACCTTTGAAAATAATTAACAGCGCTGGTCACATTTACACTTATATGATTTACAGTAATTATATACACAATAAATACATACTCTGACTGATTATTATTGTTTGAGTACTAAAGAGTGGTAGCGATGTAACTTCAGAGCAGCGTGGTGCTGAACAAGCCGACGGCGGGCAGGGCGGAGAGCAGCAGCGGCAAGGCGCTAGGTGCGGCGGCTGCTGAGTAAGCAGACGGCGGGCAGGGCGGAGAGCAGCAGCAGCAGGGCGCTAGGTGCGGCGGCTGCTGAGTAAGCAGACGGCGGGCAGGGCGGAGAGCAGCAGCAGCAAGGCGCTAGGTGCGGCGGCTGCTGAGTAAGCAGACGGCGGGCAGGGCGGAGAGCAGCAGCAGCAGGGCGCTAGGTGCGGCGGCTGCTGAGTAGGCAGACGGCGGGCAGGGCGGAGAGCAGCAGCAGCAGGGCGCTAGGTGCGGCGGCTGCTGAGTAGGCAGACGGCGGGCAGGGCGGAGAGCAGCAGCAGCAGGGCGCTAGGTGCGGCGGCTGCTGAGTAGGCAGACGGCGGGCAGGGCGGAGAGCAGCAGCGGCAGGGCGCTAGGTGCGGCGGCTGCTGAGTAGGCAGACGGCGGGCAGGGCGGAGAGCAGCAGCAGCAGGGCGCTAGGTGCGGCGGCTGCTGAGTAGGCAGACGGCGGGCAGGGCGGAGAGCAGCATCAGCAGGGCGCTAGGTGCGGCGGCTGCGGCGGCGCCCACTGTCCCCTCCTGCTCCTGCTGCAGCACGGTCTGCACGTCCGTGAAGCCGCTGTCCTCCATGTCCTCCTGCTCTGGGGCCGCCTCCAGGTTGGACGCCTCACACTGCAGCCACCACTTCCCTATTGGGCGGGGGTAGCCACTGTCAATCTGAAAGGTAAACACACCATGTTGCAGTCTAGCTTATATCCTCTCTCTTTTCCTTTTCATATATTTAAAGATGGGTAATCAGTTGATTTCGAACACATTTCTGCCTTCTTCAAAAAGCATTACGTCCCAAATCATATACATCCCTGGGTGTAATTAAATCACATATACTAGGGTGACGAAGTTGTGAGGGACCCTAACATGTCCGTAACATTTCATAAAATATCATGTATCTGCACTTATTCTACTTGCAGGATATGATTGATAACATATTTGTAAAGTACAGATTGTAAATAAGAAATAGTATCTGGTAACTAATGCAATATTTCTTTGAAATATTATCGAAGATGTTTGAACCCAGTCTGTTGACCTAGTTTATTCATCCTCGTGTTAATCACCAGCCTGAATTAACCTCTGATTACTGGTCCGATTAAGTTAATGGTGCCAATGTGGTTAGCTGCTTGCACGATGGGGGAGTACCCCATGGGGAGGGGGAGTACTCACTCTGAGCTGACTCGCATGGTAGCGGTAGTACTGGCCATCGGCAAAGAAGTAAGTCCGTCCATTGATCCAGGTGCACGCGGCGTCGATGCGGCTTATGGGTAGCCCCCACACAGACAGTGGTCGCGGGTAGTTAGAGCCGACTCTGTTGCCATCAATACGATAGTACTGGTCACCTGTGAGATGAAACAAAATGCTATAATTTCATAATTTTGTCTGGCTTGAAATGCTTAATCTGATATATGTGTCTATTCTAAATGCACTTGATAAAGGATGTACCGTGAATTCCCGCGTATAACCCGCATCTCGCGTATAACCCGCACCCCTAACTCAGGGAAATCCTATAACCCGTTTCTGGATCTGAAAATGTCTATTTTAGTACTGTTCTATAATGATAAAAACCCTCGTATAATCCGCACTCTATATAGGCATGCTTGGTATCAAATGAAAGCTGAGTTTGGTTCGCGTACAACCCGCGGGTAGTACGCGGGAATTTACGGTATGTTCGTAATATATGTTTTTATATTTTATCATACAGTAGTCTTACTATTTTGCAATATTTTCACAGAATTCTGGCGTAATAGATTTATTAGAACAAGTTTAACTGAGTTATTAAGTCTGGGTGTCATATTGGTGACTATAGCCCACACTCCACTAGGGTGACACAGGTTGCTGCATTTAACAACATTTCGCTGTAATGTCGAATCGCCAGGAGCAGGGCGACAATCAGAGCGTTACCTCTGCGAAATGAAGAGAAATGTGCAAAACAAAGCATTAAAAACGGTGGTCCCGTTTCGCAGGTACCTGTGTCGCACTAGAGGAGTCTATAAGATTAGTGCATTGCCTCAACCAGTACCCTGTACCGAGGTGGCATGCACAAAGCCTAATGTGGGATATTTAATAAGCCTGGACTCCACTAGGGCGACACAGGTACCTGCGAGGCTTTTAATGTTTGTTCTGACAGATTTCGCTTCTTTGCACCCCTGGTCAAGGGGCATACAAATACCTACAAACTCCAAAAATACTTAAGGTCGAATCCCACAGGGCGATTTATGCTGGTATATCTCTGCGAATTGGCAATCTGTTGCGAATTGGAGAACTGCCTCCAATCCGCAACAGATGTAACTACAACAGGGAGATAAAACTGCAAAGGATCTGTTGCGAATTGGTCACAAAATAATATCTAAATAATTAGATATTTTTCCTTGCTTAAAATGGAAATCTCTGCGAATTCATTATGGACATGATATATTTCAATCATCTGGAAAGTCAGGGGGGGCACTCCCTATTTCTGATGATACACAAACGACATTTTACAACCATTTTTCATGAAAAGTATATATAATCTGCCCACCACTAGGCCCACATGATATTATCATTTCAAAGGATAAATTAATAGATATCCCCTCTATAGTAAAGCAACTATAAGCACAATTATTATGAAGTAACTCCCCCCAAATGCAACACTTAATGCTTACATATAAAGTTACTGCAGTCCATTATGCAGAGATTCTGTGCCATATACATGTGTACAGTGGGATTTGAAGCTTGCAATAAGATGTGGGAACCATTGCAATTTGGAGTATAAGCAAGGCTCCTAGAACGCAACAGGCATAGAACGCAAAGGTTTACAAGCCATAGAACGCCTTGTGGGTGTTGGCCTTTAGGGAATATAAAACTTACCTTTGAAAGCATAGATTCTTCCTCTGAAGGATGTGATTGCATCTATGTTGTCTGGCAGCCCCTGCAGAGTCTGGGAGATCCGCAACGTGGCTCCCCGTGCGACCCGGGCCGTCCTACCGTCATAGTTGATGCTCACCGTGTAGTGGTATATATTACCGCCCTGTTCAAGGTAATGGGATTTCAGTCATAATGGACGCATCTCCACTGTATAAGAGGAGGTATTTTTGTTTTCCAGTAGTTTCTACTGTAGGTTACACCACATCGTGGTGAAGCTGCAGGTCAATCCATAGGTCTAGGGTTTGAAACCCCGTCAGGCTAGCAGGGCAACAATTATTTTTAACTTTAATAGGCCAAATTAAAAAAAAGGTTTGTTTCAGGTAACATGGGATGAACATCTAGGGTCGGTAGATCTAGGTCAAAATCTTTGAAAACCTAAAATTGACCCCAAAAAAGTGTAAAATATGAAAAATTCCAAAATTGCATAAAAAAAAGTAGGGTCGGCCCTGTTTTGATAGGGTCGGTCGGGTGACCTGAAACAAACCTTTTTTTTTGGGCCTTATTTGAAATGTAAATCTACCTATATTTAAAAGCAATACTAATCTTTCAATTTTTGAGTGGGTTTATTAGTCTGCTTCAACTGCATTCCAATGGTAATCTAGTGTGCCCAGTGGAGACTCGAATCCAGGACCTCCTGTGTGTCAGTTTTACAGTAGGTGAGTGTAACTGAATCGTATGTAATACTGGAAACCAAAATATATCCCTTGATACTGTAAATCTACAGTATATCTCACTGTGCAGCTCCACTAGCTCCTGACTGTGGATACCCAGCTAGCAAAACTCATGTAAATTACATCATTTTTACATCATTTTCTGATTGGTGGTGACATCATTGGATGATGTCAATTGTCGTTCCCAAGATGTCACATATGCAAGAAGTTTTTACGTGTCGCTTTGCATGGGTATTTTACATAAGTATATTTACATTTTAAAAAATACATATCAACGATATGTTTGAACTTAATAATAATGACGTATACAATTGACCAGTTGTAGGCCTAAAACATGTGTGAAACATATAAATTTAGACATGTCAAAAAGATGTGATATGGAGATATGTACATGACATATTGCAGGGATGACATTTATACCAGTTTTGAGTATACCCCCCTCCGAGTAGTGATTATAAATCAGATAGGATATTTAGGATAACTCTGAGAGATTGTAGACATCATAGTTATGTCCATTTTATGTCAATGTATGACATGTACACAGGCACTCTGCATAGGAAGCAAACACCTGCTCCGGGAAAGACACTTTGCAGGCATTTTCCATTCCTTACAGACACAGTTATCCTAGCCAGGAGGCCCAGATGTGATATCAGTCCAAAGACAGAATTTCTTCTTATACAATTTGAAAGGACACAGAAAAGGTGTCCCATTATGTGCCTTGGCTGTCCAACTATAATTCACCAAGTCACTGTAACACAAGTAACATATTAAATGTTACTGAAGAAATTTAGTCCAATTTTGTCTCTTATTGCAGTATATAGAATTAATTTCATCCAACTTTTAATCAAGAATGGGGGAATGCTGATCAAAATGTGATCACATTGCAAAATGAGACGCCTAGTGTTGGAGCTCATAACTATGATAGGATGTAGTAATGTTGACTTATAGATGTCATATTCTGACAAGATTGTGATGTCTTAAATATGTTATATTGGAATAAATCCATACTCCTATTATTTTGACGTCACAATCTTGTCAGACTATGACCTATTATAGTTCTGGACTCCAACACTAGGGGTCTCATTTTGCAAGGCTGTCACATTTTGATCAGCATTCATTCATTAATTGTATAAACTACAATGAGGGACAAGGTTGGACTAAATTTCCTCTGTGATATATAAGGTGTCACTTGTGTTACAGTGACTTGTTGAACTATTGTTGGATAACTAAGGCACATGGGTGGACACCTTTTCTGTGTCCTTTGCAATTGTATAAGAAGAAATTCTGGCTTTGGGCTGATATCACATCTGGGCCTCCTGGCTAGGATAACTGTGTCTGTAAGGAATGGAAAATGCCTGCAAAGTGTCTTTCACAGAGCAGGTGTTTGTTTCCTATGCAGAGTGCCCATGGACATGTCATACATTGACATAAAATGGACATAACTATATGATGTCTACAATCTCTCTCAGAGGTATCCTAATTATCCTATTGGATTCATAATCACTACTGGGGAGGGGTTATACTCAAAACTGGTATAAATGTCATCCCTAGAACATGCTTGTAGATATCTCCATATCACATCTTTTTGACGTGTCTACATTTACATGTTTTAGACATCTTTTACAGCTAGTCATATATATAAGTACAAAGGTATCACTGATAAATATGTCCCTTTTATATAAAATGTTTATATAAAATACACATAAATATTGTTACATCAAGAACCCATGCAAAAGGACACGTAAAAACTTCTTGCGTATGTGACATCTTGGGAACGAAAAATGATATCATGAAATTACTAGTTATTTTTATGTAAGGTGCTAGCTGGGTAATTTCTTTGTGCTTAAAAAGAATAAAACTCGTACCTGGAAGAGGTAAAGGTTAGCTGAGCTGTAGCCGGCTACTAATGCTATAGCAGCCTCCACGCGGTATATGTTGGTGCCGAATGTTTGTTGCACGTTTTGTACTTGTGGCGGGCCAGTGTCAGTACTATGTATGATGTACACGTTGGAATCTGGAAGAATTAAGATAAATGTGTTATATCATAATGCACTTGAAGAGAAATTCTAGCTACATTTGTGTAGGGACGATCTCAAAACAACCTGGAAATTTGTATATTAAGTATCGTCAATCTAGTCTAGAATATTGTATAAGCCGCATTGGATGTCTGGGAATTGATGCACATTCAATTACTATGAATGATAAACTATTGTGTATCCAATAGAAATAATACACCATAAGGTACCTTTGAACGCGAATGTGAATTCCCGGTTGCCGCCGAGTTTGGCTGCGGCCATGGCATCAAATTGTCCTCTGCAGTCTCCAGGAGCGGGCCTGTCCGTGGAGCGTGGGGCGTCTGTGGGGAAGGGCGTGAAGGGTGGGGGCCGGGTGGGGGCAGGGGTGGGGGCAGGGGTGGGGGCAGGGGTGGGGGCAGGGGTGCGGGGTGGTTGAGTTGGACTCTGGGTGGGCCGAGGCGTGCCTGAAAGGCGAAATATTAAAACCATGAATGGGCTATTTTGAGAAACTGTGTGTTAATCACTAGCAATTGAAACAGAATGTCCACATTATAATTGATACATATCTCACCTGCATTTTCCCCCATTTTTTATGAAGAATCATATTTATCACACACCATGATCTTCCTTTTCAGTTTCTGTATTATTATCAATTACTGAATAAAGTGTAACATCTTTAGGTAGACGACTCAGTTAATCATTAGTCGAATCCATTCCAATGCAGTTACAGGCATTGTCTGTAAATAGTAGATATGTGGAGTCTCCGAGTAACTGTTATTGTGGTGTTGTATGGGTTGTATAATGTGGACACATTCAAAAAATCTTTGCGATCACGAATACATTTTATTCCCCATTAAATGACATGTATCTTTAGCTGTATTTGCTCATTGTTTATCCATCCTTATGATATATAGGACACCTGTTAAATCACTATATGGACTATTGGCGGCCCTCTCTTTTTATAATAAATCCCCACCTTACCCTTATAACAGAAAACACTAACCTCTTTGGACAATATTGTTGAAGTTCACCTTTATTCTAAATATATCGTAATTTGTCTAAATGTCCCCCAAAAAGACGCCAAACTTAACATAAAATATCTGGTTGATCCTGCATGTTGTGCTACATTAAGTTGCCAAACTGTGGAAAACCTGAGGCAACTCTTTTCAATAAGCCTTTTACAGTCGTAATGTAGTACTACTATTATGTAGACATGTGCTTACCATATAAAGACTGAATACCAGCAATGTCATCGGGGTGCAGTCTGAAGTTGGGATCGTAGCCTCTGTAGAAGGCCGCCATGACTGCCGCCTGGACCTCAGAGTGAGCCAACCCCAGGCTGTGACCAAACTCATGGACCGCCACTTGCAGCAGGTTAACTCCTGCAATCAGGACACACATAACATGTACGCCAGAAAACACATGCGTTACTTTAAGCAACAGTTTAAGAGGTATAAGTAAATAGTATACAACAGTGCATCTACCAGGCAAAGCTGCCCCTCCCCAGCAATGAGGGGCCATGTATGAGTCTAGCTAATTCCATATGATTTTCTATCAGTACCAAAGTTTCTGCAATATATGAATCTGTTGCGATATGCCCAGCTTGATCCAAATCACAGCAGATTTTACAACAACTGAGAGGTATAACAACTAAAGCTGGGACTCCACTAGCCAATTTTTTGGGTAACTCTCACGATCAGATCATACAGGTCTATATAGCTTGCTCAGGCACAAACAAAGGCCTACAGAAATATGTATGGCCGATTAAGCCTATCATTTCCTGTATACTTTGTGCATAAATCGGCCTGCAGATCAGGCCATCAAAAATCAAACAGATTTGATATGAGATCAGGAGCCAAAATCGGCCTCAGATGCAAAATGGGGACCAAAATTGGGGCATAGATCATGTTTACATAGCCTAGGCAATTCTATTTTCCACTTGAGCATGGAGTACTTATAAACAAAAACATATTTGTAAACATAGACCTATGGCAGGGTCTGAAGAACCTCCATGTCTAAGGTATACAGGTATTTGGTTCTTTGGTTTGAGCCCAATTTGTGAGAATAGCACCGATTTGAGGATAAAATCGGTTAGTGGAGTCTCACCTTAAGAATCTGTTGCAATTTAGGCCTACTGTAGCATCTAGATATTTAGATATTTTCCCTTGCTCAAGTGAAAAGTTTCTGCAATTTGGCATTTTCTCTTGCAATTTGAGCATGTTGACCTGAAATCATGGGTATATTGCAATAGATGTTTGCTCCAATGTATATATTGCAACAGATATGCCACAATTGCAAGGATACAGTGCAATATACATTGTAGAGTGGGATTTGGAGTAAGCACCCTTGCAATATATAACTCTTGCAATTAAGAGTAAATGCAAGAGCTTCAAATTGTAGGGGTTCAGGAGGCATAGAAAGCATCGTGGGATTTGAGCTCATGCCTCCCCAATCATCTGCAATTGAGGCTCTTTGCAATTTGGGAGCCTTGCATTTACTCTAAATTGCATGAGTTCTATTGGAGTTCAATCTATCATCAGAACCATTCAAGGTCACATCCCACAGGGCGATCTATGCTGGAATCTCTCTGTGAATTGGAGATCTGTTGCGAATTGGGAGCCTGCTCCCAATTCGCAACAGATGTAACTACAAGGGGTTGATATAACTGCAAGGAATCTGTTGCGAATTGACCCCAAACTGAGATCTAAATAATTAGATATTTTCTCTTGCTTAAACAGAATATCTCTGCGAATTCATTATGCACACACTGTAGATAGAGATCTGAAATGTAAGGGGGGTCACTCCCAATTTTCAATGATGCACAGACATCGTTTTCCAAACCTATTTCAAGAATATTAGATTAATATCTGCCTACAACTAGCATTGCATAACGCATCATTATAATTGATATATTTATGTATATCCCTGCTGCATTAAATCATGGGTAAGCACAATTATTGTGGAGTAACTCCCCTCAAATACAAAAATTAATCCTTACAAATAGAGTTGCCTCAGTCAAAATCGCAGAGATGTTGTCCCATATTGCCTATGTCAGTGGGATTTGGAATTTGCATAGGTATATAAGAACCCTTGCGAATTGGAGTATAAGCAAGGCTCATAGAACGCAATAGGCATAGAACGCAGAGGTTCTGGGGGCATAAATCGGCCTGTGGGATTCGACCTTCAGGTAGGAAAAATTCTGCGTTTTTGTAATACTCTTATTGCAAAGCATTATTGGCCGAGACTCCTTGTCAAAAATATTGCGATTTGGAATATGTTCAATATCAAAAGAATTAGCTATTTTCTCCTGCAATGTCCTGAAATCTCTGCGGTTTACAGCTTTGCCATGTCTTCTGTGATACATGTATTCCAATGCAAAAGGTCGAATCCCACAGGCTGATGTATGCCTTCAGAACCTCTGCATTCTGTGCATATTGCGTTCTAGCAGGCTTGCTTATACTCCAAATCGCAAGGGTTCTTATGGGCTATTGCAAGTTTCAAATCCCACTGTTATACATTATATGGTACTACACCTCTGCATATTGGACTACATTGACTCTATGTGTGAGAGTTAAGTGTTGTATTTGGGGGGAGTTACTTTATAACAATTGTGCTTACAGATGGTTTACTATAGAAGGGATATCCATCAATTCATCATTTGAAATCATACATCATGTAGGTCTTGTGTTGGGCAGATTATGTATATTATTCATGAAAAATGGTTGTAAAATGCTCTCTGTTTATAATCAGAAATAGGGAGTGGCCCCCCTGACTTTCCAGATGATTGATATACATCATGTGCATAATGAAATCGCAGGGATTTCCCTGTTAAGCAAGGGAAAATATCTAATTATCTAGATCTTATTTTGTGTCCAATTCGCAACACATTCCTTGCAGTTACACCTCCCTCTTGCATTTACATCTGTTGCGAATTGGAAGGAGATCCCCAATTCGCAACAGATGCCCAATTCGCAGAGAGTTTCCTGCATAGATCGCCCTGTGGGATTTGACCTAAAGTACATTGTATATTATATTGAGCATTTTGATAGGTCACTATGTATAAACCGCAACAAATCAGTCCAATATGCAAAGGTTTCCTGTCAATATATTGCAATAGTGTAGTTTGGGATAGGTAAAGGTGTGCTGAAACCCCTAGCCATTTGGAACATAAGCAACAGGGCTACCTTGCCAAAGGGGCGAAACGCAAGGCTTTCATGCCCATAAATCGTGATGTTTGGCTATTAGCATGGATGTGTAGTGGTTACTATAGTATATAGAGCGTGGAACTCGGCCTCCCAGGTTAGAATTCTGGTCGATATATATATATAACTGTTTTATCCTCTGTCATTGGCGCTGAAACCTTGTTTATGGAGGCGTATAGGTCAAATCCCACAACGCGAAAAATGGGCCAGAAAGTGTTGATTATTGACATAATAACAAGGGGCAACTGTTGCCAATATTGTAAATCGCAACACTTGTCCCCCGATTTTAGGCCTCTCCAAATCCCACTGTACCCGATTTGGACAGAGAGAGTGTTGTGATTTGGGCCATGTTGGACATGGTATAGGGTTTGAATTCGCAACAGAAGGGACTTTAATATTCAAATCTTAAGGGAAATTGATGCAATTACCATATCTGCAACTACATTCACCAATATATGCATAGCTAGACATTATAAATCATAGAGCAAAATCTCTTATACATGGATCAGGTGGGATTTGGATAATGATTAATCAGTGACACAACCATTGCAATATAGCAAGAAACCTTGACATATTCCAATAAGCAACATTTTCTAGGCCTTCTGGGGGAAAATATCTAACTTTTTTGATCCTTGCAATATCCCAAATCACAAGACATAGGCAACACTTTCTTGCCGATTTGGGCCTGTCTTGGCCAATGTAGGCCCCAAAATCGGTGACATTACCAATTTGCAACATTTTCTGGCCCTCTCTCGCGTTGTGGGATTTGACCTTATTCAAGAAACTCTTTGAATCCTGAGTCAATAAAGGCATTACTTAGTTTAAAGGTATTTTAAGGGAATAAAGGAATCAATGGGAAGCCTGCCGTGTCATTTATAGAAGGTCATTTACCTCGTCTTTGTCTGTCCGTCCACGTCTCATACTCGTCAAAATGGGCGTCACCACCCAGACCTGCAGAGGGGGAGAACGCATGTGCCAGCGTCCCTCCTGGTCCGTCGAAGTCTACCCCGTCTCCATGGGAACGGGGAGAAAACTGAATGTCCATGTCGACGTTGCCGCTGGTGCGTCGACTGAAGCTGAGTGGGGAGACCTGACTCCACATCTGCATGTGTATGTGAGGGGTACATGTTACATCGTCAGGGAGTGGACAGGCAAGGTGATGGTAGAAACTGCTGCTTCAAGTAACACATGCCTCAGGTCGTTCTCTTTTCTAAGTTTTAATTCATTTTAATTTACTTAAGACCCCAAAAAGGTACTTCTTTCATTTCTAGCCTGGAAAGTACCAAGAAAGTGACTGGCAAACTCCAGTGCTGACTCACAGACCAGTGCCTCGATTCGCGGTGCCTCAACTCCGACTCTTAAAGAGCTCCAAAGTGGCCAGAAATAATATCCCCCCCCCCCCCCAAAAAAAAATAAAAAATTGTATTACGAATTCTTGAATCTGCCCTGTTTTGCTAAGTATGGTCGGGTAACCCGTAACACACCCTTTTTTTTGGCCTAACAAGTATCGATTCTTTAGAAAGGTGAAACACGCTCTGGTGCCATCGGGGCTGCCACTTACATTGTCAAACAGATATCTATCTCTGTGTTCCCCATTTTGCATACTACACAATGTATACAAGAAGGTGAAGGGTAGTTGACTCACGTTAAATGCGTCGAATACGATACGGTCTACCTCGCTGCGTGGTAGGTCAGGCGTGTACCTGCTGATCCTGTACGTCAGTCGCGGACCACGCCACCTGGGGCCTGCAACGTAGTAAAGCATGGTTAGAATAGCATAGGGCCTACAGTGAAACACCTACAGGTCCCATCCCACAGGCCGATTTACACCCCAGAACCTCTGCATTCTATGCCTTTTGCGTTCTAGCAGCCTTGCTTATACACCAATTCACAAGGGTTCTTACATACCTATGCAAAGTCCAAATCCCACTGATACAGGCAATATGGGACAACATCTCTGCGATTTTGACTGTAGTGACTCTATTTGTAAGGATTAATTGTTGTATTTTAGGGGAGTTACTCCACAATAGTTGTGCTTACCCGTGATTTAATGCAGCAGAGATATACATTATAAAAATATACCATTTATAATGATACATTATGTATGGCAAATTGTGGGCAGATTATATCTAACAGTCTTGAAAAGGGTTTGGAAAACAATTCTGTGCATCATTGAAAATTGGGAGTGACCCCCCCTTACATTTCAGATCTTTTATCTATAGTGTGTGCATAATGAATTCGCAGAGATATTCTGTTTAAGCAAGGGAACATATCTAATTATTTAGATCTTAGATTGCGCTCTATTCGCAACAGATTCCTTGCAGTTATATCAACACCTTGTACCGTAAAACCTCGCGTATAAGCCTAACTCGCGTATAAGCCGCACCCCGACTTTGTGCCGATCCTATAAGCCGCAGTAGCTCTCTGAATCACCCCTGGGAAAAACTCGCGTATTAGCCGCACTCCTAACTTTGACCTAACTGAGCTGGTGTAGGGGTCCTCCAAAGGGCTGGTAGAGCCTACTGCCGGCCCTTGGAGCGTATTGCCGGCCTGTGGAGTCTACTGCCGGCTCGTGGAGCCGGGGGGGGGGGGTAAAAAACTGTCAGGTGAGTCAATGCTTCATGTTCGCACCACAGCCATAAGACAATGCAGCCCACTCGCACCTCAGCCCTTAGACAATGCCTCATATTGGCGCCTAAGAGTTACTAAGACAACGCAGCCCACTTGCACCTTAGTCCTAAGGCAATGCAGGATAATGCAAGCCATCGCTAACAGTAGCAATAGTCAATACACATTGGACTCTCCCCTAGGGTACAACTGATCCCACCTTGCTCCATCAGGGTGATTTTTTAAATATATTTATTCGAAAAAACTCGCGTATAAGCCGCACCCCGACTTTGGAGCGATCCTATAGGCCGCACTGACAATCTGACTCATGTACTAGCCACAGCTTCTACGCGAGGTTTTACGGTAGTTACATCTGTTGCGAATTGGGAGCAGGCCCCTAATTCGCAGAGAGATTCCAGCATAGATCGCCCTGTGGGATTTGGCCTTATGGGGCTCAGATGACATCATTTGATCATATGACATACCTTTACAGGATTAGTTTTATCAATTCGGGTTTTAGAAGTCATGTTATCTAGATATAACAAAAACAAATACAGCATTTAATATGGGATGGAAAGAACAATTTCATTAGCTTTTATCAGTGGCGCATCCAACATTTAAAAAAGGAGGAGGCCCTAATTTGGTCAATTTTATGTTACATTGGGGTTCAAAATGCACTAATAAAGGCTTCCGCCTAAAAAAAAATGTTTTCAGGTCACCCGACCGACCCTATCAAAACAGGGCTGACCCTACGCTTTTATATGCAATTTTGAAGAAATGTTCATATTTCTACACTTTCTGGGTCAATTTTAGGGTAAGCCTATGTAGAGGGGCTGGCTAGTACTTTCATGTTTAAAAAAAAAAAAAAATCCGACCTTATGAACTTCCCATGTCATCTGAAACAAACCCTTTTTTTTGCCTTGGCTAGTTGAAAAGGGAGGAGGCACGCGCCCCCTCTATTAAAATCCGCCGCTGTTATTGGTTGGGGATGTATCTAGGTGTTTACTTGGGGAACTTCTATTCTGTTATCGGTATCTCAATGAGGCATATTAAGCTTTATAGCCAAACTCCACAGTACGATTTGGGTAGGAAAACCTCTGCGTTGATAGATGTTGAAGATATGTTGGCAATATCCAAGGACCCACAGCTCTATTGCAAGACATTATCGGCTAAGACCTCTTGCCTATAGGCCAAATCCCACAGGGCGATTTGTAAAGGAAAATCTCTGTGATTTGGGGATTTGCTGCGAATTGGGGAGCTCCATCCAATTCGCAACACATACAACTACAAGGGGCAGATACAACTGCAAGGAATCTCTTGCGAATTGGACACGGAATGAGATCTAAATGATTAGATATTTTTCCTTGCTTAACAGGGAAATCTCTGCGAATTCATCATGGACACAATACATATTAATCATCTGGAAAGTAAGGGGGGCCACTCCCTATTTCTGATGATACACAGACAGCATTTTCCAACACTTTTTCCCGGATAATATATATAATCCGCATACCACTAGTCCTACATGATGTATTATTTCAAAGGATAAATCAATGGATATCCCTTCTATAGTCAACCAACTGTAAGCACAATTATTAGAAAGTAACTCCCCTGAAATATAACACTTAACCCTCACATATAGTCAATGCTGTCCAATATGCAGAGGTTCATTGGCTGTACACATGCAACAGTGGGATTTGAAACTTGTAATAGTATCTGTGAACCCTTGCGATTTGGAGTATAAGCAAGGCTCCTAGAACGCAATAGGGCTAGAATGCAAAGTTTTACAAGTCATAGATCGCCTTGTGGGTGTTGGCCTAATGTGTGGCAATTTAGAGAAAGTCAAACATCTAAACATATTTTTCCCTGCAATGCAATGAAATCTCTGCTGTTTACACATTTGCCATGTTTTTTCTCATATTGCAAGATATTTTAAGTCTGTATATTGGAATCCCATGGCCACAATGTGTAAATAACAACAAATATGTCTAAAACGCAGAGGTTTCCAGTCAATAAATCGTAGTAGGTCGAATCCCACAGGGCGATTTATGCTGGTATATCTCTGCGAATTGACAATCTGTTGCGAATTGGAGAACTCCCTCCAATTCGCAACAGATGTAACTACAACAGGGAGATAAAACTGCAAAGGATCTGTTGCGAATTGGTCACAAAATAAGATCTAAATAATTAGATATTTTTCCTTGCTTAAAAGGGAAATCTCTGCGAATTCATTATGGACATGATAAATATCAATCATCTGGAAAGTCAGGGGGGCCACTCCCTATTTCTGATGATACACAAACAACATTTTACAACCATTTTTCATAAATGATATATATAATCTGCCCGCCACTAGACCCACATGATATTATTATTTCAAAGGATAAATTAATGGATATCCCCTCTATAGTAAAGCAACTGTAAGCACAATTATCATTAAGTAACTCCCCCCAAATGCAACACTTAATCCTTACATATAAAGCTAATGCAGTCCATTATGCAGAGATTCTGTGCCATGTACATGTGTACAGTGGGATTTGAAACTTGCAATAAGATGTGAGAACCATTGCGATTTGGAGTATAAGCAAGGCTCCTAGAACGCAAGAGGCATAGAACGCAGAGGGTTCCAAGCCATAGAACGCCCTGTGGGTGTTGGCCTAGTAGTGTAGCTTGAAATAGGCAAAGGTGTGCTAGAATCCTTGCAGTTTGGGATATCCGCAACAGGCCTACATTGCAGTATTATCAAAACGCAAGGTTTTAGGGCCCATAAATCGTACTGTGGAGTTTGGCTATTACAGAGCTGTTCAAAGTGTTGCATATATAGTATATAAACTCCCCTTTCTCGCATGTTGTGAGTATTGTTTGAGCGGGGTGTAATAAGCACGTACCAAACACGGCGTAGCGCTTCCTGCGGCTGCTGCGGGTGTTGACGCTGAGCCTGACCCCGCAGCGCGGGAGGCGCATCACGTGCCGCGTCTCCTCCGTCATGGTGCCCGTCTCACGCAGCCCCGCCTCGCGCTGCAACAGCCGGATGGCGTTGGCGATGTCTGACGGAGTCGGCTGCCGCAGGTCTGTCGCACCACCGGTTCTCATATAGCCGTACGCAGCGAAGTAATCCTGGCGAAATATGGGATAGCGGTAAGTTTATGTGTGTTCACGTCTTCATTTCAGGTCCTTACTCAGGTTTATAGTACTTTCCACAGATACTTCTCAATAAGTTATGATTAGATAAACTTGCAGATATCGTAGAAAAATGTTCAATACCGGGAAATGGTGTTATACCGAGGTTGCAGGTTCCTTAGTAGGGGGCACCATTGCTTGATCTGGTAGCCGGCAAGATAAGCACTGATACAGTAATCACAATGGGTACAGGCTGTTACATAATGCCCCCTAAGAATTCCGCAGTGAAGGCCAGGGAATTTTCTCATTGGTTGATAATGCAACCGGCTAGACGCCTATAGGCATGTAGCTGGATACATTATCAACCAATCAGATAACACCCTGCATTTGCTGCAGAATTTTTAGGGTGCATTATGTAACAGCTTGTACACATGTTACCGCTGTTATCAGTGCTTGTCTCGCCAGTTACGAGATCAAGCAATGGATGCGCCCACAGTGCGACCAGCCTGACCCCTATATGCAACATCCCACCCCTCCCCCGCGCCGCCTGGAGACAGGCCATTCTTGTCACATTCTTGTTCTTGGTGTCAATTAACTAAAGTCCACTATTAACGTAAACGCACACAATTCCTTGGGTAACCTCATCTTTGATAGTCAGTTGCATTTCTCTGTGAATTTCAATCCAACACTTTATAAACTACGGGACCGTCCATAAATGACGTCATGCTTTTTTGGACCATTTTTGACCCCCCCCCCCCCCTTGTCATGTTTCGTCATGCAACCCTTGACCCCCCTATAAATATGACGTCATGCAGAGGGTACCCTCCCCCCCCCCCCCCCCCGAAAGCGTTACTGCTCCCTTTTGGGTGCATAAATGTCTATATACATTTAAAGGGATAAGTCATTTATTACTAGCTGGGGGGGGGGGGGAGGGGGCTGCAGGCTAGGTGGATTTCCTACATCTGTAATGCAGTGAGTTTGTCTCTTTAGCCATCATTATCTTACAACATTCATTAGAACCTTGGTTTATTTCATGGTGAATATGGCAGCTCCATTGGTTCAACGAAAGGACACTGTATTTCACACATACCCCTGCAATATGAAACCCTTGGTCACATTTCACGGCCTGTCTTAGTTTTCCCCTACTTTGGTGAGATCTTCCTCCCCTTTCATACAATCTTGATATGCTACAGAATCCCCCCCCCCGGTCAAATCTACTGCCCCTAAGAGGATGGGGGTATGAAATGCAGCAGTAGGGGAATTATTGGGAAGGGAGAATGGGAGCAGGGGTGGACCCCTGACCGGTGGGAGCAAATGGAAGGCAAAGTCTAGGGGGATCTCTAGAGAATGAATCTTATTTTTTCTAATGACATTTTGATCTCCTTAAATTTTCAGTACTTTGGTCTAGACTGGACACACCTTTTTCATAATTCTGGGTCCACTGCCACAGTTTTCACTTTTAGGCTAAATTTACTACTTTTGGAAATCCAACATGGGACCCTCTAATATTGCCCATATATAGAGGAAATTGTATTGTTGAAAATTCAGATATTCAATAAGTAACCGTAAATGGTGCCCCCCCCCCCCTAATGCAGACACTTTTGAAAAATATATACCGTATTCGACGTAATAAGTGCCCTGGGCGCTTATAAAATTATTCTCATGCTGTTTTTAGTACTTAAGAGTTTAATCGTCACCAAAATCGTGAAAGTTTAGCCTTCATTCTAGTCTTAAAATGCCCCAAAAAGGGCGCTTATTATGGGAGGGCGCTTATTATGTTCAATACGTAATGCCATGGGGTATAGTACAATGGATGAGAATCACCATAGCATAGCAATCTAATCTCTCTGCCATGGGTCACCTGGTGAGAAGATTAGGAACTAATGCCAGTGATGCAAATTACACTCTAAATGACCATCTGGAGAAAATTAGTTCATCCTACTTAGAATTATCAGATCACTTTGATTAAAAAAATGCTAGAAAGCCCTTGATGTGTAGCTTTTAACTGACCATGTTTTATTAAAATATTAAAAGGGGGTGTTTTGGGAAAAATTGCCGAAACTCCCACCCCCCAAAAAATTGTTCCCTATCTGATATCAAATAGAAACCCTTTCGGTTCCAAAGTATGAAATCAGGGCTTTCCAACCATCTTCGAATGATCGCTATATGAAAACTCTAAGCGGCAAAGAAAAACTGTCCCGTATGGGTCACCGACCAGGCCATCACCCTTCAAACAGGACATTTTCTCTGAAAACGACCAACTGGAGAAAATTATTTTGTCCTACTTAGAATTATCAGAGCACTTTGATTTAAAAAGTGCCAGAAAGCCCTTGATGTGCAGTTTTTAACTGGCCATGTTTCATTAAAATATTAAAAGGGGATGTTTTGGGAAAGGGGCCCCCAAATTTTGGATTTTTCTAAAAAATTGCTGAAATTCCAACCCCCAAAAAAATTGTTCCCTATCTGATATCAAGTAGAAACCCTTTCGGTTCCAAAGTATGAAATCAGGGCTTTCCAACCATCTTTCAATCATTTCAATATGATAATTCTAAGTGGCAAAGAATAACTCTCCCACATAGGTCACATGTAGTTCCGTTTTTTGCCACCCGCTTGGAGGTGGCGCTACTGTCAGCCATGTCACTGATGGAGAGCCAGCAGGTCTACTTGCGTATCCCTGTACTTTATATCCCTGGTAATGCCAAATTCTCCACTGATATTTCCTGTTTTCCCTGACTTTCCTTGCTTTCCGTCCTTTTCTCAAACATGACGTCATGCACCACATGACCCATCCAGCATGACGTCATTTATGGACAGCCCCTACTGATAAATAGATGTTACACGTAAATAGTCGCATATAAGCATAGATCGATTTAAATAATGTTATCAACATTAAGATATTATACTTTACCAGCTCTTGCTGCGGGTCCATTTCCTCTTTCAGATCCTCTACATATAGATTAGTTGGTGTTGTAGTTCCTTCTTGGTATTCCTCCACCCAGTTCTGGGCTCTGCTGCACAGAGAGAGGGTGACTAGGACACACCCTGCACTCAACCAACCTGACAAACGCATCTTGTTGTCTTTTTATATTCGGACCAAAAGACTGAATCCTGGATTGTTATATTCAATGTAACTCTCCTTGGTGAACGTCTTCCAAAGTTAGTAGCAATTCCCCTGGGATGGTATATCTTCAGTGCGTAATCCGCAGATCCCCGAACGCCTGCGCTCGGTGCTGCGTTCCTGTAGCGTCTGTGGGCGGGATGTCGTCTGGCCGTGGGACGCAGCGCGCCTTTAAGGAGGATCCCGACACGGTCTGCCGCCCCTCACCGCCCCTCACGGCCCTACCCGGGGTGCGTCATCAGCCCTCACTCTCCACACACATAACCGGATACAGCCTCTTAACTATAGAGGAATGACTCAACCTGTGGCAGGAGAATGGGGAACGCTGCGTGACGGAACATGGTAAGTATAGCTCTCAGGTATTCTGCGCTGGCTGGCTGGGTGCCACATTTAGTTTTTGCTTTCTTTCCTTATGCCCGTGTGTATTTGGTTCAGAGTGTGGTCTCTAGGGATATTACAGACTAGTTGCCATGGGGAAACATATCGATTTGTTTCTTGTATCCACAATAGGGTGAGGGTGGTTCTTGTGGCATACAGATCAGATGCTGGGGGTGGATGCCTAGATGTGCTAACAGACCCGCGTACATATCTGTCAGCTGCAATTCAGTATTCAGGTTCAAGCATTTAGGCTGCCACACCAAACACTATGTTAAACGCCGATATGTGATTATGTCGAGGGTTCTATAATTAAGGAAATTTCTCTTGAACTTCCCTTTGATATTATCTCTCTCCCTCTCCCTCTCCCTCCCCCTCTCTCTCTCTCTCTCTCTCTCTCTCTCTCTCTCTCTCTCTCTCTCTCTCTCTCTCTCTCTCTCCCTCTCTCTCTCTCTCTCTCTCTCTCTCTCTCTCTCTCTCTCTCTCTCTCTCTCTCTATATATATATATATATATATATATATATATATATATATATATATATATATATATATATATACATATACATTGTATATGCCACTGGTAGGTGTATAGGACGGCTTAACTCAATAACTTCATACATTGTAGCCCTTGAATATCTATGGGGGGTCCTCATGTCGCATGTCTGTTTTAAGAAATGACCATGTCGCATGCCCATGTCGCTTAAGATGCTCATGTCCCATGTCAATTTTAAGAATGTCCATGTCCCATGTCAATATGTCGCATGTCACTAGGCCTCATGTCGCATGTCGATTTTAAGAAATGCCCATGTCGCCATATCGAATTTAGGGGTCTAGAGCCATCACATTACAGTGAAGCAACAGGGAAGCATGCTGTCCTACATCGCCTGTTACACATGTATCTGTATTTGTGGTTTTCTGTTTCTTTCTGGGCAAATGTCAGGGGAGGTTGGGGTTGGTGGGGGTGGAAAGGAGGAAAAGAGTTCCACCCTAGCTGAGTGTAAACAATTATTAAGGATTCTGGAAAGAAAAACATGAAAGACTGGTCATATATATCCACGAAACTCTATTTCCTCCAAAGTTATGATTATCACACAAAGTTCCTCCATGATATCAGAAAAAGCCAGGTCCACCATTAAAATAATCTGGTTAAGTTCCATTTCCAAAAACGAACCACCCCACGACGAGGGCTAGTTACGGGCCTGGGGAGGGGGGGGGGGGGGGGGAGGGGGGGGGGGGTGGGTGAACGTAATTGAGCGCCGTCGAAATGTGTATTAAAAGATCCTATAATACACGACTTTCTATACCATTCCCAAATAAGTGTATGTGGGCCCATTATGCATGAGCCGATATCTAAGTTATAAGTCGTCCGCCGCAATAAAGACTGTACAAGACTAGTGGCCTCATATGCTTCTGCGTTATCCATGTCCGGGGCGGATTCGGGGGGGGGGGGGTGGCGTACAGCCCCCTTTTTCGGCTGAAATTTGACTCTTTGTAATGTAGATATTGCTTTCGGATTTTTATAATGCCACCCCTCCCCCTTTAAAAAAAATTCCTGTATCCGCCCCTGCAAGCTCTCGTAATACACTACCGTTATCTATATAGTGAAACGGACAGAGACTCCCAGCGTAATCTAAGCCTGGAAATAAATCCTGTCTGAAAAAGCACCATTATGACATCTATTTACGACATTGCTGCAGGCCATATCGACATGTGACCGACTTTAAAGTGGGGCGTATAGCGCGTCATGTAGCTCCTGGTTGGCGCTGTCATGGTGCCGTATAAAGTACAGGTTATTACAGGCCGTAGTCGTGACGTCCGTGCTCACAGGGCGTGACGGGGAGCGGCGCTCTGACATGACGGGCTTCTTGTAGGTATAGGTCCACTCATCTACCTGGGCACACAACAGTAATCACCCCTCCATATATGGACACATCACCCCTCTCAGTCAGGGTATACTGAAGAAAGTAGAGTAAAATGGGTGGCTGTTTTTTTGTTTTTTTTTAGTAAACCACCCTCATTTCTCAAAGGCCCAAATGCTGTTACATGTACTACTAAAGCAGCAGTTGGAGTGGAACCAGGACAGGTGATAAACAGTAAATTAGTTTTACATGTAATTTAGAGCCATATGTACATGTACACCAACATTTTTACAGATATCTAAAGTCACGATGGTTATGTGTGTAAATATCCCTTTTTTTATATGAATTAATAGGTCATACTTCTGCAGCCGATATGTCTTAGATGACCCCTGTGTGTATATATGTACATATATGACATATATTCATACCACACTTGAGTGGAAAGACAAAAGCAACTGCCTGACTGTAAAAGACGTACAAAAGGTGTGAAAAACAATAACCACAGTGTGTGGTATAAGTTAGTTAAACCACTCCAGACCACTGTACTAAAGATAATGGCTTAGTCAGGATACTGACAGGTCGGTATGAGGGAGGAAGATCAAGAAAAAACAGCCTTTTCGAGCCATGTTGGTCTTTTCCAATACAATGTGATGCCGTTCAGGTTATGTAACGCCCTAGCAACATTCGAAGGCATGATGGAATCTCTGCTGAGTGACATGCTATGGAAAGAATGTTTCGTGTATCTGGACGACATTATTGTATTTGGAAAGATATTTGAAGCATGTCTGGCGAGTTTGGCCAAAATATTTGGGAGGTTGAAAATATCAATGGTTTGAAGCTAAAACCAAAGAAATGCAACCTTTTCAGGACATCAATTAATTACCTCGGTTGGATAATATTTACTGATGGTGTTAAAGCTGATCCTGAGAAGTTGGATGTTGTGTCAGAATGGGAAAAGCCGGATGGACCTAAAGAGATACGGTCCTTTCTAGGCCTCTGTAGTTACTACCGTAAAACCTCGCGTAGAAGCCACGGCTGGTACGCGATTCAGCTTGCAAGTGCTGCATATAGGATCCGACCAAAGTAGGGGTGCGCCTTATACGTGAGTTTTTCCAAATATGGCCTTAGCATTACCCAGGAGCCACATGGATGCTGGTGTGGTGGGGGGGGGGGGGGTGAGGGGGGCATAAGACCTCCAATGACAGGTGAGTGGGCAGTCTCAATGCCTGATAGTCGCACCTGAGCCCTAAGACAATGCCAGATAGTCGCACCTCAGCCCTAAGACAATGCAAACCGCCGCTAATCCCTGCTAGCATTCTAACACTAACAATACATCCTGGAGCGAGTTTCTCCCAGGAGTCATTCAGAAGCCTTCTCCGGCTTATAGCATCGGCTAAACTAGGCTTATACGTGAGCAAGGTTTTACGGTACAGGGACTTCTTTCCGGGTTATGCCAGGATAGCTCAGCCTTTGCAGGCTTTAGCTCACTGGACTTCGGGTAAAAGGAAGGAGCCTTTCCCATGGGTATCTGAACAAGATCTAACTTTCGAAGCTGTGAAAAGACTAGTCTGAATAGCTCTGCCTCTAGGGCAGGGTATTTTTGACTCAGGGTCTTCCCTAAGTTATAGAAACTACTAGTATGTTGGGGGACTTGAAAGGTGAACTTTTAGAAGTTGCATGTCACAGTAGGTCTTTTGGTAAATACACGGTGTGGAGTCACGTTTTGTCCACATGCTACAAAGTGTCCACACCCATTATCAAACTCTTTGTAGAAGCTTAATCTATTTCTTCAGACAAGAAATTTGCAAGGTTTATTATTAATTCTAGTAAGTTCATCAACAGATATATCATTAGATGACTGAATCTCCCAGCCTGGTGAGACATAGTACATAATAGAATAAGATGTAGCCTATGATTATACCATAATAAACTGTAACTGATATTTCTTGTTTCGATGGGTCCTAAAGTTGCCTGTATGGTGAACATGGAGCAAAGAAATTACATTCCAAGTGAAAACACAATTCATTTCAACAGCACCAACTTGTGTCTTTCCTTGACCTGTGGACACTTTGTGGCCTGTGGACAAAACGTGACTCCACACACACTAACATACGAGTGTCCAATACAACTATTTTTATCAGACTTGTTTATGAAGGGTGTAGTGATATTATCAGCATTAAGAGCATAACTCCGGAGCATCACACCAATGAGTTCACTGACTTCTGGAGTATTTATACATTGTATATGGAATATAAAACTGGGTTTCTAAGTTGATTAGAAGCAAAGATAGGCCTTTGATCTCTGAAATTAATGGAAAATGGTGCATTTCTCACAAGTAACCCCATTATATATTCAAAATGGCTGCCCCTATTATTTCAGAAAGTGGTCCATTCAGTTATTTGGCATCAGAAATGTAATTGTGAGCAGCCAAGCAGAAAGGATAGTCCCCGCGGGATTAGTTCCGATTTTAGCCACCAGGGGGTGCCACTGTGGCCTAAAATGAAAGAATTAGGCTAAAAATTGCCCTTGGGTACTTTTTTCTGGAGAATTCAATAGGATTACATAAAACATTCCATTTTTGGTAAAAAGCTTCTATATTTGCAAGGTAAAAGGAACGTTTCAAAGCCTAAATGGGTGTGCTTGTTGATATGTGTTGCCATGGAAACATGATTTTTATTCTAAATAGAGGAAATTAAGACATAAATTGATAGAAGGATTTCTGAGGATTGCCATGGTGAAAACAAAATTAAATTACCATTCCTTGATCGAATTTTATGACTTCAAGAATGAAAATATATCATAAATTTCTATTATCTTAAATAATGCTAATTGAATAGGGATATCTTGGGAAATACGAGACATAGAGCTTATTGAGCTTTTGGAAAGGGTGATGCCCACACATATTCATGAAGCCATTTTTCAAAAACTAGAAATAATATCTTCTAGTGTAACATATCACTGGAAAGCTTATGACATCCATGTCAAAGTTGGCTTTTTCCTCGGAGTACCCTTTTCCCTTGCCTGTACACGTATATTTTAAATCTAAGATTGTGTTTCTAAACTGATTATAAGCAGAGATAGACACCTTTATATATTTTAGTACTATCTCAAATATCGCTCCACCCGCAAATTCAAAATGGCTACCATATCTTCCGTGTTGATTTTCAGAAAGGTTGTCCAGGTAGAATCAACTTGTTATGGGTCCTACTCATTGAAAAAACACCACAAGCTTTTACAGCAAGATCAACACCCTTGACCCCCCTTGGCTCCCTGGGGGTGGTTGATTGATATATACTAATTCATGTAAAAGCCCAGTGTAAGTATTCAATCTCCCCTCAGAGGTTACCCCCCCCCCCCCCTCAGTCCCAGCAAACTGATAGTACCAACTGCTCCCACACTGTGGCTCCACTGGTATCCCGCTAGTGAGGAATAGAGAGGGTAAAGTGGAGGCTTCCTGGTCAGGACTCGCTGAGTCATGTCTGCATGTGATCCCAGTCACAGGTCATACATATATATACATATATATATATACATATATATACGTATACATATTAATACACACACACACACACACACACACACACACACACACACACACACACGTGTAGGTGGTCATGGGGTTGATCGTGCCGAGGGCTGGATTAAGGTAACAGTTCATTCTATTTCTGGTGGATACACATAATTGGAATGAAGCCCAGCCCCTGTCCGTCAGTTTTCCGTATAGAAAACTTAAAGGAAATTATTTTATTTTTAACTCTTGCTTTTGTGTCTTTAGAATCCAGGAAAATGGGTCTAATGTGACGTAAGAAAGGGTGTCATTGTTTTGTGAAATAAACTCGAATAGTTGCATTTTGTCAGACACAATTAATCATATATACTCACATACACGTATTCTCTCATCATACTGTATTACTTGCCTTACTTTCAAGGTACGTATTTCATGAGGAGAACTATAGAGTTTCTACAGCTGAGCATAATGGCGACTAGTTCCTCACAGGGGCATAGAAAAACTAAATAGCACTCTCCTCAGCAGTGGCTATGCCTGGAAAATCGACCTAGATAACACCTACAGGTAATGATGTTAGGACAACATACTAGCAGTGCATGAACTTATATCCCCCGTAATACACAGGTAATACAGGTGAGATCCTCACACGACGGTTGTCAGACGCACAGTGAACAACAGACCAATACGGCCCTGGCAACAACCCCCCCCTACCTGGTGAGTGAACCTTGAACTACAGTGTGTTGGATATACGACAATACACGGATGCATTTGTATTGACTACATATCAATAGCAAGAATGTGTAGGGGCACGAATAATACGTGTACACATAAGGTCCGTGGAGTCAGAGCGGTAAGTGCCTCCAACGGACACTAGGTGGCAACACCTACGCCATGTCCTTTCGGTTATCCGGTAGCGGAGCCGGGCAGGGCACTCCAGACGGCGCTACGGAGGAGTGCCACGTCGACACTGCTTGGTCCGCGCTCAGGGTATATAAGAGGCCGAGGTTGGCTACCTCAGGGAAATCGTCCCAGGACGAGCTCTGACCCACACCTTTCGTACCTTCGCTTTGATAGGGGCACCTACACCCCTCCCACATTATGGCTCCTGCACCAGCCATGCTGGCTCAGGGCCTGACTGTCCGGTATTGCTAAGACTTCGAACTATCGATAGAATCCTGTGTGTCTTCGAATGGTTGAAAGACCAAGTGAACCGAGTAGAAACCTTCGTGTACTTTTGAGGCTGTGATCGAATAAAAACCTGTTGCATTCAAACCGAATTTGGAACCTGTGTTCGCGTTATACGCATAAGAAACCCCTACATTGGTGCCGTGACCAGTTCGGGTGAAACACAGAATAGCACAGTCGGTTAGAGTGAACATGGCTGAACAGGCAAAGGGTGGAGCGTCCCTTCATCCTATTTCGAGTCCGGATCTGGAGGTGGTAGCAGCCCTTGAGAAACACTATGGGCCAAGCCGTTCGAGTTCGACACCAGAACCAAGGAGAGGCAATCCTGATTCTATTCGGAAAGATCTGGGGTCAAACCTAGAGGATTCTTTGTTTGAAACTGGCGGTTCGAAGAGGCACATTGCTCCTATGCCAACACAGGGCATGAGCATGCTGCATGCTGAACGACACCAGCGGCAAGAGGTGACACGTCGTCACTTCGCCGAAGAGAAGAATCGATTCGAGGAAGCAAGGATTGCGGAGATGGACAGGATGAATGCAGAGTTTGAAGCTTTGAGTCATCGGTTGGTACAGCTCCGGAACAAGAATGAAGAATTAGACGGGGCGACAATGGAGAAGCAGAACCGCTTAGACACAACAAAGGCGGAACTGGAACATATGGAAGACCAGTTCTCTCATCAGCAGAATGTCTTGCGGCGACGTACTGAGGCTCTTGAACAGCGTCAGGATAAGACCGTACAAGAATCAGACGAGCTCCAGGATACAATCCGAGAGGCAACCAAGGCGATGATGGAAGAAAAAGATCGTCTGATCCGGGAAGTGAAAGATTTACAGATGAAACGAGAGGAGGAGTCAACTCGAAGTGGCCATTCGGGGTTTGATCATGTCAATGGTGGCATCTACAACTTGGCGTCTGGTGGGGGTAGTGCTACTGCCTCATCCGGAGGGAGACCGAAGCGAGTGACTATTGATGCAGGTGATTAGGATGGGAGATCTTCACGGCGTGAGCAACGCCCAACGTCATATGATGACGACTATTCGAATCCCCCCAGCCGTTCGAGCTCTCTCCAGAGACCAAGCCGTTCCGGTTCGAATGATAGATCTTAGGTAGAATGATAGGTCTCTCGACGCGAATCAATGTCCCCTGGGATGAAATTGATTTACGATTCGAACCCCTGCATTGCTGAAATGGGAGTTGACTGTGTTAGCAGACAGGCTGATAATGCTGATATCGTTGACTGGAGCATTGAGCAGTCTCTTCTGTTGCACAGAGACAACCACAACGCTGCTAGACGCACTGCAAGCACTCCGGTTCCGTTCACAGGCAGACAGCCATGGCAGGACTGGTTTGCAGACTTCATGGACGATATGAGGTATAATCGGTGGTCAGAGCAGGAATCGTTGATCGAGCTACTTCGGGCATTGAGAAATGGCCCCGGCATGCTAGCTGTTTCGAGATGGAGAACGATGCATGGTGCCGGATCGTTTACCCAATTGGTGGAATGCGCCAGTTATCTGATCGGTAATGTGGGTAATGAGGATCCGCTTCGATTGTTTCGAAAACGGACTCAAAAACCAAACGAGTCGCACCGTGTGTTCGGTCTAGAATTGCAAGCTCTCTTACAAAGGGCTAGACCAAGATGGCAGTTAGATGACCCACAGTTCCTAGATGATTTGTTCTCGCAATTCATTGAGGGATTAAGGGATTCTGCTGAGCGGACCCCAGCATGTGATAGTTGGAAAGCTGGAACTTCTCTCACTGATTTGTTCATGGCCATAGAAGACTATGACAGAAAACGGCATCTGCTATCTTCGAGAGTACTTTCGAGAACTTCCAGTATGGTACAAGACCCACCAGCCTCTGATACAGAGGAAGGTGATTCTGGAAGGGAGGAGGAGATTGGCGCAGTTGCTCAAAAGAACAGCGGCAAATCTTATTCCAATTCGAATTCGAAGCGCTATCCGAAGGCTGACAGGAAAACACCACCTGTGACCCCAGGAGCTACAAGCGCACCTTCGACTACATCCTCAACTCCCAGTTCTATGGAAGAACTTTTGTCAAGGTTGACTGACTTGATGTCTGGAAACCAGCAATCAACAGGGAGGAATTCGAAGCTGAGAGTGGAAAAGACCACTAGGAAGTGTTATAGGTGTCAGGCCCTGGGACACTTTGCTGCAGAATGCCCAGCTGAGAAGCCGGTACCAAAGCCTGAGGAGAAGAAAACGGAAAACTAGAGGGGGTTGCTCGGGATGGCAATGTAGTGACCCCTAAGGTAAATGAAAGCCAGCTTATCACCAGCGGTGCAAGCGAGGAAGTCCGAGGTGCAGTAGAGATTGGAAGCTTAGAGGAGGGGCCTGATCAGTCCCTTCTAAGTATGTCCAATGAACCCAGAGAAGTAGACATCCGAGGAGGAAGTACTGGGGAAGCGGCGAATTGGATACAGGAGCTGGAGGTAGTCAGCAGTGCCCGATTGTCCCCGGATCATCCCTGTTTGAAACACTTGAAACGAAGGGGGGTAGATCTTGGTGTCACTACGGATTTCGAACGCTTCACCGTCAACCCATCACCACTGGATGGGAAGAGGTGGTATTTGACTGTAGCAGTGAAGGGAAGGTCTGCGGAATTTCTAGTGGATACTGGAGCTAGTCACTCCATGATCTCTAAGAGATTCCATGACCTTGTAGCCGATGAACCAGATAATTTCACAACGAGGGTAAAAGCCCATTCGGCCGACGGTAGCTGCATGCAGACGTTTGGTAAAGCGTTTTTCGAAGTCAATATAGGTGGACAGGATTATCTCCTGTCACCTACTATTGCTGATCTGAGTGATGATGGCATCATCGAATTAGATTTCGCTGCGTTGTACGGGGCAATGTTGGAACCTTGTAGGGGGATGTTAAAGATAGAACATCCGTACAAGGTGGCCGTGCAATGCGTGTTGAGGAAGGTATCTTCTGTAGCCTCGGTGGTACAGACGGTTAAGATACCCCCAGGACAGACATGTGATGTGCTGTTTTCGAGTGACAGTATCTTCCGAGATCAGATGGCGGTGGTTGAACCCGATGTGGTGAGACTTGCATCGATTGGACTCGAGAGTGCAGATACTTTCGTAGGCAGTGGCAGCAGGAATTTAATTCCTATTTCGAATCCTGGTGGTGAAGTCCGTTATCTGATGAAAGGTACTCCCGTGGGGCAGGTGATCGTTGCACAGGCAAGCACCAGTATACTCTCAGAAGATACCAAACCGAACCTTGAAGGGATGTTCGATTTGCGTCCGGAACTCCAGAAGTTGGTGGACGATTCGAGCCTGGTGACGGGGGACCAGAAAGATCAGTTGAAACAGGTATTGGTGGAATATGATGCAGCCTTCGGGGAGCCCACTGGTTTGGGGCGAACTGATATGGTGCTACATTCCATCAATACAGAGGAAACTGTACCTTTCAAAATCCCTTATAGACGCCTACCTTTGAAGAAGAAATTGATGGCCGAGAAGGAAATCGCTGATCAGCTGAGATTAGGGGTGATTGTTCCCAGCACTAATTGATGGCCGAGAAGGAAATCGCTGATCAGCTGAGATTAGGGGTGATTGTTCCCAGCACTAGCCCCTGGTCCAGTCCTGTTCAGATGGTGACTAAGAAAGACGGCACAATTCGCTTCTGCATCGATTATCGAAAATTGAATGGTTGTACTAAGAAAAACTCCTATCCTCTCCCCCGTATAGACGAGACTATTGATTCCCTGGGCGGAAACCAATGGTTCTGTACGCTGGATTTGCAATCAGGATACTGGCAGGTTGGAATGAAGGAGGAGGATCAGGAAAAGACAGCCTTTTCGAGCCATGTCGGTCTTTTCCAGTACAATGTGATGCCGTTCGGATTGTGTAACGCCCCTGCAACATTTGAAGCCATGATGGAATCTCTGTTGAGTGATCTTTTGTGGAAGGAGTGTTTGGTGTACCTGGACGACGTAATTGTCTTTGGGAAGACCTTCGAATCGTGCCTGGCTACTCTAGTCAAAATTTTCGAGAGGTTGATAACCAATGGTTTGAAATTGAAACCAAAGAAGTGTCACCTATTTAGGACTTCAATTAACTATCTCGGTCGGATAATATCCACTGAGGGAGTTAAGGCAGATCCTGAGAAACTAGATGTTGTGTCGGAATGGGAAAAGCCAGAGGGACCTAAAGACATACGGTCCTTTCTGGGCTTCTGTAGTTACTACAGGGACTTCCTACCAGGGTATGCCAGGATAGCTCAGCCTATGCAGGCTCTAGCTCACTGGACTCCGGGTAGAAGGAAGGAGCCTTTCCCATGGGGTCCGGAACAAGATCTAGCATTCGAAGCCGTGAAGAACCTATTTCGAACCACCCTTGTTTTGAAATATCCAACAGCTGATGGACATTTCATACTGGACACAGACGCCAGTAACGACAGTATAGGTGCTGCTATGTCCCAGATGCAAGGGGGGATAGAAGTGCCACTGGCTTTCGCCAGTAATACCCTCAATAAGGCCCAGAGGAATTACTGTACCACTAAGCGCGAATTGTTGGCGGTAGTGGTGTATACGGAGAAGTTTAAGCACTTCCTTTGGGGAGGTGACTTTACTTTACGGACAGATCACTCCTCCTTAAGGTGGATGTTGAACTTTAAGGAAGCAGAGGGAATGATCGGTCGATGGCTGACCCATTTGTCCGAGTTAGGGTTGGAGAATAGCCAAATCCAACATAGAGCAGGGAGCAAGCATATCAATGCTGACGCCCTTTCGAGAAGACCCATACGGAAATGTTCTAGAATGGATTGTGATGATTGTGGAGCCCATAACGCTGTAATAGCTGGAGTTCCAATGCCGTATGATGTAGGACATTCTAAAGCAATGGAATGGTCCACGGAAACTATCAGGCAATTCCAGAAGGGTGATGCTGTCATGTCAAGACTAATAGAACAGGTCTCCAGTGGTGCCCAACCACAAAGACCAGCCATTTCGATTGAGAACCGAGAAATGAGACAGCTACTTGCTCAATGGTCTGAGCTAACTGTTGTTGACGGTATCTTATGTAGGTGGAAGATAACACCGTACAAGACCAAAATTCGGCAAATCGTGATACCCACAGCTATGCGAAGGGATATCATGTATTTCGTACACGGACACCAGACCAGTGGGCATTTTGGAAAGAAGCGCTCCCTTGCGCGACTCTCCAGAAGGTATTACTGGCCTGGCATGAGTAAAGATCTGCTTAGGTGGATCTCTACTTGTCCAGATTGTTGTCTGAGCAAACCAGGTGAAGGCCTGGGGAAATTGCCACTAACTCAAGAGCTTTGGGGAGTTAGATTTGCACGCATAGCGGTTGATATCATTAGTGGCCTTAAAACCACTCCTGATGGAAACACGTGCATGATGGTGATCTCTGACTACTATTCGAAGTATCATAAGAAAGATCATAAGGCTCATACATGTGCTCGTGCATTTGTAAAGGGCTGGGTGCTTCATCTAGGCGTACCCTTGATGTTGCATAGTGATCAAGGCAGAGAATTCGAATCCGAGTTATGGGCAGCAATGTGCCATAACCTTGCTATATGCAAAACCAGAACGAATCCATACAGGCCTCAGTCTGATGGTCAAGTAGAAAGGTTCAACAGAACCTTGATACAAGTCCTGAAGCCTCTGGTCAACAGTCAGATGGATGATTGGGACGAGCAATGCGAGTTTGTGGTACATGCTTATAATAGTACGGTGCATGCTTCCACCGGTTGTTCCCCCAATCTGTTAGTATACGGAGAGGATTTGATTATGCCTGCTGATTTGGTGTTTGGCGTAGCTGGGATAAACGCGGAAACACCCTGTCAGGTGATGTTCGTGGAGGCATTGAGGGATCAATTCAAGTCCGCATACGAGATGGTTCGAAGTGAGCTAAGTAAATCTGCTTCATGGCAAAAAGTGGGCTATGACGTGGGTTTGAAACTTAGGTCCTTTCGAGTAGGGGATGAAGTAGTGAGGCTACATGACCCCCTACAGCAGCTGAAGCTGTCACCCAACTGGGATGGTCCATTTACTGTGGTTCGGATTGTTTCAGAATCTACAGTGGTGATCAAATCCTTGTTGGGACGCTTGTATAAATCCAATGTAGCCCGTCTACGTCGGTGGCAGGGTGATGCTTCAGCGCATTCGAAGTCAGGAGAGCATTCGAAGTCAGAGAACACTGAGCGGAGAGCGACCACCCCGGAACGACGTGGTCCTGGTAGACCTAGGAAACTAGTTATACCCTCAGATGAGAAGAAACCTATGCCTCCTGGTATTGGTAAATTAAAGAGGGGCCGGGGTAGGCCTAAAAAAAATTTACCAATTCGAGCTTCTAGCAAGAACGATAAAAAGTGCGTAAAAAAAGTTTCGGCAAATGAAGGTCTGAAGGGGAGGAGGGCTGTCCAATTGACTACTGGACATCCTGTCGAATCTTCCCGGACGACCAGGTCTAAAGAACCCAAGGTAGGGTTAAGGCGCAGTCCACGGCATAACCGGGGGACTGCTGTGACCTAATTTGTATACACAACAAGAAGTTTCGATCCCATGATGGTAGTACAGACCTAATTGCTGTCGAGTGAGCAGAACTAGGGCGGGTGTTGATCATGAACGTCCCTGAGGGTGGCAGACGGATCTATCCGGCGGGTATTCTTATGTTACCCGTAATGACATTTGCCTACACTCCTGAAGAATTCATGATTAGTGGTACCCCTGGTCCTGTGGAACTGACTCAATAAGGATTACACTCCGGTGAGCTACCCATTCGATTAGTGGCGGGAAACGCGAGCGTCTCCCGCCGCGTTATCCGTTAGAAAAGGGCTATCCGGTGAGGCGTGAACGCTGATTGGTTGACCTTCGCTCCTGCGGCAGGCGTGGCATCACGAGACAAGAAGGGCGGTCGCCATATTGGATCAGTGCCAAGAAGACGCGCGGACGCTGCAGGGCAAAGGAGGAGGAAGAAGGGTCTTGTTATCGACCAAAAGTCTCCAAAACCACATCATAATACGCGCCAACCTGGTTAGTTCCCGCTCATAGTGTCATTTGGACACGCGGAGCTTCGTACTCCGCAAATCTTCGATTTTAAACTTCGTTTTCGTTGAAAACATTCGACTTTGATGGAGGAGCAGTACACCCCCGGTGAGGGCCTCCAGTCCGACGAGCTAGATGTGTTCGGGATGGATGATGGCCAATTCGACAATGCTCAGGAATCGGATTATGAATCCGCCTCCGAATCCACCGGGAGTGCAGTTACCGTCCGTGTGGCGGGGATCGGCTCCTATTCGACGGCTGAGCAGGATAGCATGGCCATGCCACCCCCGGCTACAGTCAACCTGGGGCCGTTGCCGTGGCGCAATACCCCAAAACGTGTTGCTTCGAAGGACATTGACAATTCCACATCAACCCGGCTCAACGCAGCAGGCGATGTGGAGGAAGACGAGATGCCGGAGTTAGAGGAGGTAAGTCAGAAATTGCCCATTCAAGCAGTGTCTGACAAAGAGATGGAAGACTTCGTACGAGTTTCGCTAGCCCAGCAACAACTTATGGAAGTGCTGGAGTGCGATCCGCCATTCGACACCTCGCTGCAGCTCCATCCCACACTCATGGCAATGGTGCTGGACAAGCTGGAAGAACACGAGTTCTACCACCACGAGGGGAGTTGGCTAGAGAGCTACGAGGGAGCCATCCGGGGTGCCTACAAAAACGAGATCTTTGGACAGATCCTACTGCGATGTGGTACGAACTTTCGGAATCTCCAACGAGCCAAACAAATGGAGGAATCAGTGCCCTCAAGTGATGGGAGCACCACAAGTACGAAGGGGAAGAAAAAGAAACTCACCAAAACCAGAGGTAGTCGTAAAACTTCCAAAACTAGTACTCCTCCATCTACTCCGTCCATGTCTGAAGTATCCGAAGCTGCCCTCGCTCAGTCCGAGTGCTCTTCGAGTACTCCCCATACAACGTCATTCGAAGAACCAACTACTACAACTGGGACCACTGAGTCTCAATCCGAATCTCTTCCGAAAGCCCCGGGACCTTCACCAGTCCCATTCGAAAAGGATCCAGCTATCGTGGAGTTGACTCTGATGGAAATCAACTCGGATACCTCAGAATCAGTTGAGCAGGAAGCTCGTTATGCTCAGGTGGTCAGAGAATCCGATGAACTCAGGGCAGCCAATAATAGTTACGGTTAACTCTGGAAGCTATGCAAGCTGCCCCCAGAACTCCAATGACTCGAGCCCAGTCCCGGAAGAACCCCAATCCACAGCAGAAGGAACGGTCCTTGTCCGACACTTCGGATGTGGAGGAGGTCCCATTCGAACTTCCTAAGAGCCAGAAACGGAAGGCAAAGAAGAGTGAGGCACGACAGCCCTGTGTCCCTCATCCTTTACCTCCCCAAACTACTGCGATTAACATGTCCCCAACTGTGAGGTTGGTGGATGTGGTATCCAGTACGGCTTCCACTCCTTCGACGCCTCCCAGGGCACCAGCCAAGACGCTTTCGACCCCTCCAACAACCCCGACCAAGACTCCGGTGCAGGTTGCCATACCTGTATCCCCATCTACGTCCTCCGAATCGGGACATTCGAACACGTCACCTGTGGTTTCTTCGCCCCCTCCAGCTGCTGGGGCAAACGCCTCAGTGGATGTTCCTAGTTCTCGGGCGGAAGAAATGATCTGGCGCAATGCCACCGGGGGCTTCATGAAATTTAGGCCCGAATGCATGGAACATTGCAAACGATCCAGGGATATGTATTCCTGTCCCAAAGCAACGGACTATGAGGGGCTGTCTGATGACGAGGAATGGATGAGGTCCAATATGACTTCACCCAGTACCTTCACATGGACAGAAAACTGGTTCAATCGGCTGCAGGATCGAAAACAGTTCCCCGAGTCCTACTACAACCATGAGGGACGCCCCAAAATTCGATGGGCTATGGCCCGGTACAAGGAAGGGGTAAGGGAGGATTGTCCATTCGATTCCTGTCGCACCTACTTCAAACACGAGAACCGCCCCATGCCTACTCGTCTTCGATTTATGCGGCATCTGGTTGAATGCCACATGCACCACCGTGCGATGTACATCTGCGCTGACACTGGCAAAGCCAACAAGAAGTGTTCGGGACTGTGGACCCTCCGAAGAGGCAGAATGATCGAACACCTGATACAATGTCATGGCCAAGCCATGATGTTGGCCAGAAAGAACGTAGGAGATCTCCATGCAACACTGGTGGAAGGCCTAGGCAAAGTAAAATTCGACAGCATCACGATTGAGACCTTCCAATTCGGAAAGGTCCAGGTGACCAGGAATTCGAAGCAGTCAGCTGTCTTCCAGCGTACAGATCGACGTGGTCGACTAGACCTGAACAGCACCTTGTACAAGGAGTTGTACGACTGGAGAGCGGCCAACCCCCTTACGGGGAAACGAAGTGAAACCAGGAGTCCGGCCACTTCCGAACCTGACTGTAAAAAGGTCAAATCGGAGGTTCCGGCTCCGAGAGCTCCAACTGCAGCACGAGGGCACGCGACAACGATTGAGCACCGGTCCCCACTGCAGGACTTGCTTCCTGACTATGGTCCAGACTTCTCGGCCCCCAAGGGTCGTTCCCAACTACAAACCCTTCGTCCTCTGACTCCTGGTAACCTGGCTAGCAGGGCTGAGTACCCTTCGATGGACTCCCCTGGTCCGGAAGTACAGACCGAGAGGGATCCGTACAAAAATCTCCCCACGGGTATCTCTGTAGAGGATGCCCTCCGCCAACCGGACTCCCGGAACGTGGAGATGGGGGATTCGGATCACTTTGTGCTGCCTGGGAAAAAGGACTTGGTGGTGACGACCACCATCCTCACTCCTCAGGCAGTAGACGAGGTGAAACCGAAGGCTGACAGTTCTACAAAGTCGGTGGGGCGTAAAACCCCTGCCACTAGTGCGAATTCATCATTCATGAAAACTGAGCCTGTGGTGGACCCGGTTCCAGTGACCACTTCGAACCCAGTTACCACCACACCAACGACAACTACTAGAGGAGGGAAAGCAGCGACTGTCGCTGACACCGTGCTCACCACTACTACCACCACAGCCACCGTGCCCTTTAGGCCCAACGTTCGTGAAGAACCGGCAGTTGATCCGAATAGGTGGTATGACCTAATGATAAGTGGTGAGAACATTCGTCCGAGGGTACAGTTTCCAAAGGACTACTTCGAGCCTGTGAAGGCTCCTGATGCAGTGTTGCATAAGGAGCTATATGAACGATGGCTGCATGAACACCTAGCTGGCATGCAGCGATATGCCGCCTGTGTGGCAAGGGCATCAGCCGACTATGCCATCACCATGCAGGGCAAGGAGGTCGAGAGACTGAGGCAGATCTTCGAACAACAACGGATTGACGAACAGGCGGAGCCAGATAAGGTGATCGAACTCACCAAGCAGCTGGAACAATCGAAGAGGGAACTCACAACGGCCCGTGCCTTCCAAAAAGCTGCGGAGGACACCTTGGACGATCAGGCCAAAACTTTGAAGGCGCTGAACGTTAAGTTCATTCGAGTATTCGGGATAGGACTCACCCAATGGAGTGGGTCCCTCGAAGAGCTCCAGGGCTTGGTGAAGGACTTATAAGATAATTTGAGTGTTCGTTTGTTCAGTTGTGTTTTTGATGACTTGTGCATATGATGTTTCGATGATATCTTAATAATTGTGTTCGTATTATAAAACGTCCATGATTGAGGTCATGATTCGAGGGGAAAAAAACATAAACCAGGTGTGAAATGCATAATTGTCAAGAAATGTCTTCGTTGTCTAAAAAAAAAAAAAAAAATATGAAAAAGGTGTTCATACTTTAAGGAGTATAACTTATACTGTATACTATGATTCGAACCAAAACTGTACATAGTGTTCGATACCTACCTTTATCTCCAAAAATTTTCTTTTTGGACATAACAACTGGTATTCGGATTTCGAGAGTATATCTATTTTTAGGATATAGAGTCATATAGCAGTTGCCTCATGTGGAGGCTAATATTACTACATTCCTTGGTTATAAGAGTTAATGTCACACCTATGTTGGTTCCATGTATTTTTGTAATTCCAATAAGTTCACGTAATTACCTCTCCAGGGACGGTTCGCCCACATAAATATTTTCGAGCCATTACTTCTGTGTCATTCCGTCCTAAAAAGTCACATATCGTGCACTCTTAACCTACCTTAATATGATTAATGTAGTAATCAATATTGTATCTCAACAAAAACCATACAGATCTGTGATCACTGTAGTTAGAAATAGTATAGAACATATATATTCGTATATATTCATATCTTTATTAAAGATGGATACTCACGTATCTATCTTGTCGTTATGGTGTTGGATCTGTAAGATCCCTGTTATGTACATAGAGATGTAAGTGTTGTTTGGTGTAACAGGTCAGTCTAAATCTAAAATTGTACTTTCTACATGTATGTGTAAAACGTATGTCGTACCTTTGAATGTACCCCGGTATTGTCATCATGTACACTGATATTATTCTCCTATATTCGAGTATATTATATTATATCAGATGTATTTCGACCCTTGTTATAATCTGGTGGGGGTGATGTAGGGGCACGAATAATACGTGTACATATAAGGTCCGTGGAGTCAGAGCGGTAAGTGCCTCCAACGGACACTAGGTGGCAACACCTAAGCCATGTCCTTTCGGTTATCCGGTAGCGGAGCCAGGCAGGGCACTCCAGACGGCGCTACGGAGGAGTGCCACGTCGACACTGCTTGGTCCGCGCTCAGGGTATATAAGAGGCCGAGGTTGGCTACCTCAGGGAGTTCGTCCCAGGACGAGCTCTGACCCACACCTTTCGTACCTTCGCTTTGATAGGGGCACCTACACCCCTCCCACATTATGGCTCCTGCACCAGCCATGCTGGCTCAGGGCTTGACTGTCCGGTATTGCTAAGACTTCGAACTATCGATAGAATCCTGTGTGTCTTCGAATGGTTGAAAGACCAAGTGAACCGAGTAGAAACCTTCGTGTACTTTTGAGGCTGTGATCGAATAAAAACCTGTTGCATTCAAACCGAATTTGGAACCTGTGTTCGCGTTATACGCATATGAAACCCCTACACAAGTCCTCCCCAACGTTACAGAAAAAATTATTCATATAATCCGCTGTGTCCTCAACCAGCTCACCTGTTGTTTGGTCATGTGTTACTGGGCTGGTTGAGTTCTTGGGGGGCTTTATGAGTTTGTTTATTTCTGCCCAGAATTTTTTAGCATTACCCTTGCAACTTTCTGATTTATTTGTTATGTAAGTATTATGAGCTTTCCTTGTCATTTTAGATATATCAAGACGTAACTTTCTAGCCTGTACATGATTTATCGTCGGGCATAACTTCCATTGGGGAAGTTATTCCCATATTAGTTACATACCAGTGCCACCTAGTGCCTCCCACCGGCACCAGCCGTGGAACTCTTCTCCAGGGGAGGGGAGGTAACCAGCAGCAAGCAAGCAGGCAGCAAGGCCAGCAGCAGGCCAGCAGAGACTTTGGTTTTTCCTCGAATATTGCCTCAAATATTGCCTCGAAATGACTATATGTTTTTGTGGTCACGAGTACCATGGAAATCGAGTCAAATGCCCCAAATGTGAGGCCCCTAACCCGGATAAGGGCACACCTAGGAAGGAGCAGGGACGAGATGAGCCGGCACCGGCACAAGGCGACCATGGCGGCCCCCAGGGCCGGCAGGAGACCGGCCAAAGCAGCTCGTCCTCGCCGGCACCCCCGGGCGGTACGGCCCGCCAACACAGCGAGGAGGCCGCGGAGTACAGTGCGGCCCGGGAGGTAGAGCTCCAGCAAGCTTTAGACCGGATCGAAGCTATGACAATAAAAGAAAAGGCTAGAGAGGAGGATCTAAAGCGGACCCAGAGGCTCAAGGAAGCGGAGATGGAGCTAGCGAGCATCAGAGCAGGAAATAACCGGGTAGAAAGAGATACGAACCTCGCAGAAGCCGCCTTCCGCGGTGTTGTTGAGGCCGTGCAGGATAGAGACGGATTGCAGCGGTCCGCAAACACCCGCGGAACGGCCTTATACTACACGGACGAGGGTACCAGCGGCCACAACCTGTCCGCATTACCGGGGGAAGACTTCGACCGAAGTTTTCCGTCTCTGTCCGCGAAGCAGCAGCTCGGCGCGCATGCGCGAACAAATATGGCGGACCATAACATCCGCCCAGACGAAAACAGAGAGGAAGGGGTCGCTTTTTCGCAGTTTTTGGCCGAACGGAGGCGAATTAAGTCTCAAAAGCTGTCGCAAACGAAAGAACATGGCCGATTACCCCCGTCCCACTCCTCAAAGCCGTCGCAAATGTCGCAGGAAAGTTGGTTGGGAGACTTTTGTGCGACCGTCGGCGAGCAGGGACAGCCTCCACATACCTCGGCGGCGACTTCGTCTTTGAGCGCGGGTGGTGCGCTTCATCACGGGGGGCCGGGCGGCTCCACGCTTCATCACGGACACCCGGGGAGCTTCACGCTTCATCCTGGTACAGGTCAGTCTGGCAGTTTTAAGCAAGCAGGGGGTGTGTCTAGGCCTGCTGGGGCCACAACATCCTCTCAGCTGTCTGATCCCACCAGTGAAGGGAATCGAATCAAAAGCTTTAGATAGATCCACATAACAAGAAGCCACAAATTCAGATTTATCTCTAGCTAAGAATAAATCCTCAGCTAAATCTAAAACCGCGTACCACATCCCTTTCTAAAACCATACTGTAGAGGTGAAAGAAGATCATTGTTTTCTATGATATTCATAAAGTATGACTTGACCAGTTTTTCTAGAATCTTACTAGGCAGAGGGAGTATAGAGATTGGCCTCCAATTTGATACATTATGTAAATCACCAGATTTAGGTATAGGAGTTACATCAGCTCTGGCCCAGTCTAGAGGGAAGGATCCCGACAGTATCGATGTATTAAAGAGATGTGTCATTTGAGGCAATAAAATGGTAAAAGCGTCTTTCAATACTTTTGTTGATATGTCCTGTATCCCTGACGATTTACATAAATCAATATCTTTCAATATATCTTCCACCATAAATTCACTAAAATGTGGAGGTGGAGGGAGGCTTCCTTCATACAATTCATCTGGCAAAGTAAAATCCTGAGACGGGAGATTGAGTTTTTTATACAAGTCCTCCCCAACGTTACAGAAAAAATTATTCATATAATCCGCTGTGTCCTCAACCAGCTCACCTGTTGTTTGGTCATGTATTACTGGGCTGGTTGAGTTCTTGGGGGGCTTTATGAGTTTGTTTATTTCTGCCCAGAATTTTTTAGCATTACCCTTGCAACTTTCTAATTTATTTGTTATGTAAGTATTATGAGCTTTCCTTGTCATTTTAGATATATCAAGACGTAACTTTCTAGCCTTCAGGAAATTGTCAAATCTATGGTTAGCTTTAAAATTGTGCATCAATTGATTTCTTTCTTTGATTCTGCATAGAATTTCAGAGTCCATCCATACATTTCCGTAGTCCTTTACCACGAAGGTTTTTAGTGGACAAGTAATGTCATCAACATTTTCTGAGCTGAAAAAACTAGACCAGTCCTTGGAGTTTAGATGTTTTTCCATATCTTCTTTTACATAATTTGTATAGCATCTGCCATTTATCTTAACTTTTTTGAACCATTTCTCCCCTTTTTTCTTACAGCTGTAAGGGGGAGATGGTCACTTATGAAGGCGTTTTCGACCGTGGAGGAGGCTACATAATTGGAGTTCGTGAAAATATTATCTATATATGTCAGCCAGGGATTTGTCGGGCTCGCGCAGTGCATGCCTTCGGAGCCTGTTTGACCGACAATGCTGCGTCAACTGGCACAGAATCTCATGATCAACCTGTGCAAACTTACAGTTTCTCGATAGTGTATGAAGTTCTGTAACAAAGTCATCTAAAGACTGTCCTGGTTTCTGGACACAACTTCTAAATGTGAAGATCTCCATCTGCACATTGGTTTTGGGCTCAAAATATTTTGTCAAAACCTCACTAGTCTCCTTGTATGACTTAGGGCCAACCCCCTTCTCTGCATCATAAATGTCATAAACTCTCTCCCCTGCATAGTGCAGAAGCAGAGCACGGCGGCGGTTGTCATCTTCATCACCAACAATGTCCATAGCCACAAACAAATTCTGGTAGTCTGAGGTATGCTGTGGACCTTTAAAGTGGTAACATATTCGCACTGACCAAGACCAGAGGGCACCCATGTGCCTCTACCCTCGCCCCTCCCCCTTTGGCTATCGTAATGCTATGTGCCATATAAGGGATTTCTCATTAAAATGTGTTATTATAGCTATCACTACACTGCCTAGTATTGCTCACCAACAACTGGGAGGTACCAATATAGGCCTGCTGTAACCATAATGACCCTGCTGCAGTCGCCTAGGTCGTGGCAGCAGGCTCCACTGCAGGTAGTCAGTGCAGGGGAGGGGATACGGGCAGAGCAGTCAGGCCAAACACGGCGGTGAGGGGTGAGCCGGGATAACAGCGACATCCTGAGATCGCCTACGGACCCACCTCTGATCTGGTTGCCGGCCTGATACCAGTGGCATGGTGGGGCTGGTCCAGTCTGGGCTCATAGAGAATGTATGGGGCCCGGTATGGGGTCAAACTATGTCTTAGCACATACATGACTATATAGGGAATAGATTCCTTTATCAGTGGGTTATCTGGGATATGGATATTTGGGAAATCATTGATATGACCATATATATGGTCAACCCTCTGACCTACATAGCAGAGGCACTGTGTGCATGGTCTGTTGTCCGCTTCCCACCCCCTGCCTGCCGCTGACCAGGCCGGGGGAGGCACCACCCTAGTTTATTGAGCTAAACATAGGTTACGCCCACCCTCACCCTGTGGACAGCGCCCCCTCCCAGCGGTGATATTACCGGCTTTAGGGGTGTCTGTAACTGTCTCGGAACTGCTGGGGTAATGGCTGAGTGGTGCTTGTACTAGTGGTAGGTGAGAGAATACACCCCACATTAGAGCCGAGTCATTTATTACCAGCCGGGTGAGGGGGGGGGGGAGGAAATCATAATAAAAACTGGAAAAGCCTCGATGCTGTGGGGTTCCCAAAACAAAATACAGTCCATTTAAATATTAATCACCACAAGTGATTCCACAGGTGCATGCATTTTTTGGGGGGAGGGCAATTTTTGAAAATTCAAATGTAGATGGAGGGGGGGAGAGGGGGTTGAGCTTACTATCAGCAAAGGGAACATTCACAAATGACGTCACCTACTAGGGGGTGGGTGGGTCTTTGGGTTTAGTGACAAAAAGTGACATGGGGGTGGGGGGGTGTCAAGGTCTGTGTGACATCACCTTTTTCAATCCAGACATATTTATGAATAAAAACAACAGCATAGAGTAAAGTTAAAATGAATTTAAAATTACTAATCAGGCTGAGGGAATTACAACGATATTGTGCGTACTATAACTGATTTTAACCCCTTCACCACTGGATTATCTGTAACTCAATGCAATTTTGTGCAATATATCAACTTACCGCGTGGAAGGGGTTAAGATAACAATATCTCTGCTATCTAGTTGGAATGGCAACTAATTGGCCATTGTCACACGGTGCAGAAAGTGATTTAGACTAGCACCCGTCCTTGATGTATGTATCTATGCTACTATAGAGCATATATATATCAGTGAGGGGAATTTAGAGGCTATTCAGGTTTTAGTACATCTACGTTTATGTATAATTATCATTAATTTTTATGTTGAGGTCGCAGCTAAGAGCCTTTTTTTAAAATATGGTTTTATTTAATCCTGGTTACAAGTTCAACATGTGTTCTTCCACGAAATAACCAGTCGATGGAGGGAAGCGGCCTCCTCCGTATATATACTGTGAATGATTGATCTGCTAAAGGTACATTTTCAGCTTCCAACTAATGTGAACATGATATGGTGTGATAACTGAGGTGTACAGGATGATGAAGTTGAATAAAATACAGATAATGTAAAAATAAGTACAAATATAAATGACGTTATACATTTCAGGTACGCCACATGACAGGACGAATACATGAACCAGTGGTTCTGTGCCCGGAGGTTTCAATATGCAGTCGGGGCTAGATAGCCAATAAAATAATGATTAATATCACGTTTTCAATTATTTACTCATACTCCAGAGGGACCCGGACGGATATATATGCATGCATGTATGTGATTACACGCTCTTTACATTGTAATTTGTGAAAGCTAGGAATAAAACAGCTCTTGCGTAGAACTTTACTCGTCTTCACATAGTTAGTCAATTAATCAACCAGTCAATTAATTATATTGTGTGACTTATGGGATCAGCACCAATAAGTCAAGGGACGGTTTATCCGCGAGTTTTTGCTATTATTGTTAACAGGGGGGGGGGGGGGGCAGGGGGGCCATCCCCCCCCCCAATCCTAGACATGAGGGGGGGCAGAGTATCTTTCCCCCCCTGAAAGTTTTGGAAATGCTAATGAATTATACTTATAACTCCATAGTTATACAAGGTGATACCCACAAATTGACTTTAAAATGCATCAAATCATATTAGTACAGTAACTTTAGACCAAGTTGTAGTCAGAACATTGAATAAATTCAAAGAAAGCTGGATTTTGCAGGAATGGTAGGTTTACATATGAGGATAAACCTGTCAAAAGTCCTCAAGTCTCCTGGGCTTGGCTTTTTTTCTACATGGGTTTTCGTATGACGTGTCAAAATACCACCAAACTGCAGATTATGCGATATCAATCACAAAATACCATCTTAATAATGAAGCATTATTATTGTCCAACTAGGTATAATCATATTAGGCAATCCAGTAGACAATCAGCCACAGGGCATTGACAACATTTTTAAACTATGGAAGGCCATTTGGACACAAAGTTATAAATTGATTGAAATGTAGTATAAATATGGCCCTTGACCCCTAAATTCGACCTGGCAATATGGCCATTTCTTAAATTGGAGATGGTGACATGGCCATTTCTTAAAATTGACATGGGACATGGCCATGTAAGTGACATGAGACATGGGGCATTTCTTAAATGTGACATGTGACATGGGCCTTAGTGACATGAGAAAAAGTGTTGGAGAGTGCATCAGAATGCACTATTTCAAGTCTAGACATTCCAAATTTTCTTAGAGGGTGCCCCCGAACCCCCCTTGTCTTCACTGCATACATTTCCCAGAGCTCAGGGTCTAAAATGCATCAGAATGCACCAATTTGGTTCTAAGGATTTCAGAGTTTTCTTGGTGATGGCCTAATCAACTATATCTCTTAGTGACACTAATGACATGGGTTTTTCCTTAGTGACATGTGACATGGACCTTTCTTAAATTCAACGTGCAACATGGGGACCCCCCCCCCCCCCATCAAGGGCCCCATAAATGTCAACTAACCGAATCTGCGATTTCATTACACTATGGATGGCCATTTGAAACAGTTTAGGGTATGGGGCTATGGGGTGGGAAATGGTCTGACATGACAACAGAACAGGTCCTCATGTGGTCATTGAATTCCTCTAGAGATTGACCCATGGTAGGGGAGTCGCAGAAAGTACACTTGCCAGATGGGTCTTAACAATTCCACTTAGTGTGCACGTAAGTAATGCAATGGAGAAGATCTGTGGTGAAACATCTGGAAATTCAGAACAACATGGAGAGCTTCGTGACCTGGTCTAATTTATTGCATGGTTTCAGCCACACTCTCCTAATTGCCCTTGGATGCTGATGAACTGATTGTGGCAACTGCTTTAGCCATATCTGCTACAGGTCAGACAGTGGTAGTGGTTGGATCCGACACTGACCTTCTTGTCATGCTGACTGCTCGTGCAAAACCTTCTGACGCTGTATTCTTTCTTCAGCCTGGTAAAGGTAATGTCCAGAAACTGTATGATATACAACAGCTTCCTTAAAGACCTTAAAGACCTTAAAGACCACCTCCTTTTTCTGCATTCAGTATCAGAATGTGATACAACATCTGCCCCGTTTGGAAAAGGAAAAAAAACTGTATACTAACTCCTGAGAAAAAACATTGATCTGAGAAAAGAAATGGAGATCTTCAATGATCCAAATGCAAGTCATGATGAGGTAGCTCAAGCTGGTGAAAGGTTCCTCCTCTGTTTATATAGTGGTGAGAAATCAGAGAATATTGACCAGGTTAGGTACAATAATTACAAGAAGACCATAGCACGCCAGTCAATCAAAATGTCTTTTGAACTGGCTACTTTGCCCCCCACAAGTTCTGCCGCAAAACAACATTCTTTCCGAACCTACCATCAAGTTCAAGCCTGGATGGGAAATGAACTGCTGCCTGCAGACTGGGGCTGGAAGTTAGAAAATGGTACCTTGTTACCTGTCCCCACAGATCTACCAGCAGCACCTGACAAGATCCTCAACATGATTAGTTGCAACTGTAAGAAGGGGTGTCAGCGGCAGTGTGGGTGCAGAAAGCTAGGAGTGCCATGTACCACAATGTGTGGTATTTGTGCTGGTGTGGACTGTCTGAATGCTGCTCCAATAGAGCAAGATGAAGTAGACCGACTGTCACACAGAGATAGTAGTCAGTACTACGCAGGGAGTAGTTTCTGATTGATTGAGAAATACTTGTCGCAAAATGCATATTTGACACTTATTATGCAATATAATGGTACTCTGACATAATTTACTGTAATGAGATTTTCATATGCTTACTTTCCAATCATCTGCCAGACTTCTTTTCATATATTGTTATTCAGTTATGCTTTTTAATTTGAATTAAATGAATTTTAGAGCCTCCAGCGACAAAAAACAAAGAATTTCACCTAAAAAAAAAAGCCAAGCCCAGGACAACTGAGGACTTTTAGTATGTTCATACTAGTACTAAACCCAACCAATCCTGAAGTTTTCAGCTTTCTTTGAATTTATTCAATGTTGAAATCTAAAATTACTGTACTATATCTAAATTTTCAAAATTGTCCTTGGGTGCCATGCCCCCTGACCCCCCGATAATTTTTTCAGTGTCTCGCTTTTAACGCTCAGAATCACACACCCTTCTGAACTTTGTTTGGTTTGGTTGGCATTTATTGATTTGGAGGTATTGTTACCCCCTGCACTAAAACAAGACAGGCGCTTATTCAAGACCTGGTTAATGCTTAAGCAAGGAGACTGATATATACCCCAGGTAATTATACAAGACCGGTACTTATTCAAAACCTTGTGCATTTATTTTTTACCAAATACTACAGCACCATTGGTTTAACCAAGGAGCGCCGTATTTCACGACCCCTATGAAATAACCCATGCCCGCATTTCACGACCCTGTGACGTCATAAAAACGGCGGTTTGTTTACATTTGAACGGCCTAGAAAAAATGCTATTTCAACAAATTAGGGCCCTCCCCCACTAAACAATTTAATTTGAATCGAAAAAATGTAAAAAATAAACACAAAGGTACACTCATTTATGTCTGTTGACTGGGTTATTTCACTTGTTGACCCTCGGGCCGCATTTCGAGGGTCAACTCGTGAAATAACCCAGTCAACAGACCAAAACTCGTGAACCTTTGTCTATATATCTCCCAGCCTTTTATCTGTCAGGCATGAATGACTAGTATCAATTATGATCTGTGTAAGACTGTGCATTAAGAGGGTTTGCTAGCGGAGAGGGGGGGGGGTCTTCAAAATTAGTGATGTCTTTCTTAGGGGGGTTATTGCTCGTACGTGACAAAAGATGACAAGGGGGTGGGGGGGTCCTGAAAATGGCCCCAAAAAAGGTGCCGTCATTTGTGAATGTTCCCAAATTGGTTGGGAGGGGGTTGGACAAAAATGCTCTTTTGGGAAAATCCACTAAGCACCCCCAGCTAGTAATAAATGACTGGGCCCTTATGCTGGATACCTTGTGCGGGTATGCCAGCTAGTAGTTATGTATGTGACCAGTGCAGCGTGGTGCTATACCTTTATGTATGTTAATCACCCTAGCCCCCCCCCCCCCGCCCACACACACACATATACAACACACACACACACACCCAAACACTCAGGGGTCTGCTGTAATAATGACCCTTGTCCAATAAATAACAGGGATCCAGGGCACAGTCTACTTTGCATAACTCTACTTGTAGAGACCTGTGGGCGGGTCCTAGTCTGTGTCAATCAAAAATAAGGGACCTGATTGTATAGGAGCAAATGCCTTCAAAAAAGCTGATTTATCGGAATTTTACCATGGACGCACCCCCTCCCCAGAGGGGGAAGCACCCCTATAGGTAACCACAACAATATGACTTTAAATGCTCTCTTTGGGTCCCAAATGAAGGTTTCTGACCATTATCATGAAGGCATGGTGAGGTTTGAGTAGGAATCTGAAAGCCTGAATTTGGGCTGTTTTCTCACAATTTGGCCGATCTTCGGACCCCATGTACGGGGGGGGGGGGGGGGGTGTACAACCGTGATCTGCAGTACCTGACGTGATCTGCAGTAGTGCAGATCACGTCAGACCATCCAACCGTGATCTGCATCAAATCAACGTGATCTGCATCAATTTATGTGTTGAAAAGGGTTGTAAGCTGCATCAATAGAATTCTACTTTGCATTACTCAGATGGACACATGCAGCATCTAGTAAGTAACTGGGGTGTATTTCATGGTACCCAGCTCTTTTATTAGGCAATGGTGGTTTACTATGGGTACTATTCCGGGGTACTATTCCTATTCCATGTCATGATAATTGCCCAATAATAATGGATATACTGATTAGATTGAGATGTCTCGGAATATATATGAGACTTAGAACCTATTGGGATACTGGATAGGGCATTGCCCATCCATAATATTCACAAAGCAGATGGTTGCAAGATTAATGCAGATCACGTTGATTTGATGCAGATCACGGTTGGATGGTCTGACGTGATCTGCACTACTGCAGATCACGTCAGGTACTGCAGATCACGGTTGTACAGGGGGTCACAGGGGTCCGAAATATTTTTTATTGTGATTTCCCGAGTTTTGGGTCCCAAATGCATAGTTTGAGCCTGTCCCTGAAACCATACGACAAAATCAGCCATTTAACACCCCCCTCTAGTCTTGTTCCGTTGAAACCCACTGCGGCAATATCCCGGGCCAAGTCCCGAGGACGCAACAACCCTAAGCTTTCGTGCTCTGGCTGTAGGCAGGAGCTCTTCTCAGTCGGAGAGTAAGAATGCTATTAGTTCCGGTCAATTTGGATGTGATGAGGGAAGACAACGCCAGATTCGCTCGATTTTCTATATTATTTCGAGAACCATACCCTGTGATGTCAAAGTAGACCCTAGATGTGACCAGTAAATAAAGTACCGCCCCATACACAGGTTCCGACAGTAGACGGAATGGTAAGTACGGTACTTCTAGTTATTAACTAGCTTAGGCCATCAGAATGAAAGTACGCGTTTACCGTCCGAGAGTTTGGCAAAACAGATGCGGCCTTTTTTCATTATTCATTTTTCATTATTAGGGATTCCCTAAAAAGCTGGATTTTGGGGGTTTTCTGGGGCCTCATTTTTTTGGTATAATGTAAATTATTGGTCATATTTTTGAGGAAATGTCAATAATGAAAAATTACATTAATAATGAACTTTTCATGCGGCCCCTTTGAAGGCATTTGCGGGCGGTGGACGGTAAACTCTGACTTTCATTCTGATGGCCTTAAGGTGGGTCGATCCCATTGTATCAAAGTGTTCAGAATTTCACAATTTTTTTTCTGTGGGTACCCTAAATCATTTGAAAACGGAAAATGAAAAGAAAAATAGGGGGTCCCGAGCTACTTTTTGAAATATGGAATTTTGAAAAAAAAAGTATTTTCATTTTACATTAAAAAGACGAAAATAATGTGAAAAGTCCTACGATTTTATTTTCTATCAACCGATAACCACAGCATTCTGAAACATCACACAAAGAACAAAAGGATATATACCTTTATTCTAAAAAAAGTTACAGGGATTTATCCCTTTGCATTCTGGGTAAAAATTGCGACTTTCGGAGTGAAGTATGAATACATTTTCATTATTTCTTTATATAATCAAAGAAAGATAGCAGTAGAAATGTTCAGATTTTTCTTAAACTTTCCCTAAAGATTGCTCAGATAATTTGCTTCTGGATAAGAGTAATTTTGATATGGGGTCCCGTGCATAATTTGAGGGTTTTGGCCCTTTGAAATAAAAAAGTAATGCAAAAATAGACTAAATCAAATATTTGAAGCATTGCATTATGGGTAAATTCCCACAAATCTGCCTATAAAATGATCTTGTCATGTAGATTTGGATATAATTAAGCAACTTATTCACTTTTATCCTCTTCCAAATACCATTCATCACTTCATAAAGGAAAGCTCCTGAAAAATCATAGAAAATTCCCAAAATACCTAGATTATCATATCAAAATATAAAGTGCTCTAAAATGCTCAATTTTGGTCAAAATCATCCAAAAAAACTTTTGAGTATAGAATATGATTCCAGCCATATGCCTACCAAATATGGCATCATTCTGCCATATTTAAGCCATATGCGCAGAAAGATGCGCAGTAGTCTATTCTGCAATGGCCGCCACCCACCTTAAAGCTTTCTCAACCTAGCCTAGGCCGGGATATGTCATCGAGTCAAGCCCGGCGGGTGTCCAGTCGACTCAGTCAGGGGGGTCTAGATCAATAGATGAGGGGGCCCCATGTCGAATGTCGAATTTAAGAAATGGCCATGTCATGTCGCACTGAACCCACGACGTCATTTGCGTACAAAACTCGGCAGGGCTAGGACCTAGGTCCTCAACTCAGTGCGCCTTTAAAATTCCCATGTTCCATGTCGCCCCTAGCCTAAGAACCTGGCATGTTGCATGTCGAATTTAAGAAAGACCCTATCATAGGGCTATGTCATGTCACTAAAAATGTCCCTCAATCATCTCATGTCACTAACCTCCAATGGAGGCTCCATGTCGCATGTCGATTTTAAGAAATGGCCATGTCGCCGTGTCGAATTTAGGCATCCACCCTCATAGTCATAGTATGACTCATACTCAAGACCACTGCTTTTTACAGTCTTACTAGTCTTAGTCCAAGAACTCTGCCCGCTGCTTGTAATAGTCTGGAACGAATAGGTCAATGAGAGTAGAGAGTAAGAAATGCAGGCCTCCCACCGATTCCTTTAAGGCTTTATTCCTTTAGAATTCCTTTAAACTGGGTATGATTCCTTTATTCCTTTGAAATTATTAAGTGGCTTTAAAATTCCTTTATTTCCTTTAAAATGGTCAAATACCATAATAATATCATAGATATTTTACAAATAGTTCTGTAGGCCTAAGCCTGGTTATACAAATGTATATGGTGCAAAAATTCGCCAGGTGGCACCATTTCAAGTCTAAATTTCCAGATTTTTTTTTGAAAGCTCCCCCTCCTATCACAAGGTTCCAGTCCCACTTAGGCCTATATGCCTAAGGGATAATACAGATCTGGGCCTTAACAGTGCAGAGCACTACAGCGGCATATCTTTCCCATCTCTTACGTCAGCCTGTTATTGACTAGGGTTCCTTGGAACCCTCGAGTCTTAGGTGCCACCCACGCAGGACGTTTTTTCCAAAACGCTACACCCCTCTTTGTCCACGCCACTAGGCCTACTAAACCATCAATTTCAAAAAAAAAAAAAATACTAGGCCACTAAACAAAATGTCCAGCTACATGCTGGTTCAAAAAAATATGAAAATAAAACAAATCATACATGAGTAATGCCCTAGTCAAATTCATGTCACAAAAAAAACTCATTTCCCTAATTCAGTGGACAAACTAGACAGTACTGGCGTGGACAGCTCGTCTACTATGTCGTTTTAGTGTTAATCCAATGGGACGCAAAGAACAAAATGTCGTGAGACACTTTTTCTAAGAGATCTGTGGACCGCCGCGCCCCGGACAAAGCCGCCAAACATCGTCTGGGTAACCACATGACACATGACTTGAGGGTATTTTTTAACAAGGAATTCATTTCTGATGTCAGAATCGACCAATGAATGATTATAAGGGAGTGTTACAGGGGTAGACACTAACTTTTTCAGCCATGGGCCACCCGGGCCCATAGCTTCAGAACTCTACGGGCCCGCACATAAAACTATGGGCCAACAATAATTACCGTATTCGACGTAATAAGCGCCCTCCCCCTAATAAGCCCCCCCCCCCCTTTTTCAGATTTTTTCTAGATTATTTTCATGTGTTCCTCCGATATTGTTACACACATTCACACCTGTGTGTACCATGGACTACTTCACAATTGTGCAGGTGTTAAGGTCAAACCAAGTGTGAAGTCATAGGGGTGTGTAGAAGCCTTTTAGAGACCACAGAATTCTGTATATGACAGCCATGGGGGGCGCTTATTAGAATGAATATTTGAGGTTGATTTTTCCACTTAAAATAATCTTTTAAGCGCCCAGGGCGCTTATTACGTCGAATACGGTATGTCACTCTTTCTAAAGAGAAAGTCAGAAGTATCTCATTAAATCTTATCGAAACCTAACCATGACGGCTGGTTTCCCAGTAATTTTCTCTTTTCAATGACATATGACATGGCTATGTACATATGGACACATTTCCCTAGCATTTTTCTCCAACCATTCCTATGGGCCACCCGGGCCCATGGGAAGGTAATTTCTTTGAAAATTACGGGCCCGCACCCAAAACTACGGGCCATTGGCTCCCGGGCCAGCGTTAGTGTCTACCCCTGGTGTTATATCTAAGTACATGATAAGCTACAGATTCAGCTTTCCCGCGCTGCACGAGATGACGCCTATTTCAAGTCTAGCCTTTTCAAATTTTCCAAACCCCCTTAGTTGTACAGCTGCGGTCTGCACTGTTCAAGCGACCATAAATTCACCTTTTTCGGTTAGGTCTTCAAACTTAAATTTTCCCTCAAAATGTGTCAAAGAGTACCATATGAGTTCAAGATTTTCGTGGCCACTGAGGGTTAAGATTGCATCTCCTCAGAACTGAAGCAGAGCTGTGCAGTTAGTATTCATACCACAATGAAAAACTGTGCAAGCATTGAGGATGTCTGTGACTCTCAAAATCCTGCTTACTATTCTATCGATTAAAAAAAAAGTCAGGTCAGATTCATCAATAAATAGAATTTTTCTACTCTTAGATACCAAATCAAAGCAAATCCCTGTGATAACAATACTGTGATCAATATTGCATGCTATATTATCAGTAAATGTTGCATTTCAGTTCCTTTATTTTGACCGAGATTCCTTTAGAATCCCTTTAAAATTCCTTTATCTTCGGGGAAAAGATTCCTTAAAAATTCCTTTAAGGTGGTCCGGAGGGTGGTGGGAAGCCTGGAAATGTTTTTTGAAAAAAGATTAGGTCAATGGTGGTGTATTTCTTTATTTAATATGATAGATCTTTTAATAAATAGAAATACGTACATTGGCATTGGCATTGGAAAGAAGATTTATTCACCTTTTGTCATTTTGAACCTAAGTAAGTGTGCATTAGAAATACGTACAATGCCATTGGCATTGGAAAGTAGATCTATTCACCTTTTTTTCATTTTGAACCTAAGTAAGTGTGCCCTGCCGCCACTAAGTGCACCCTGCCCCATACATTCAAAATTCCACCACTCTTCCTGTTGTTAAAGCTATCAATGACGATCATCTCCCTAATCTTTAATTTTAGATGCAATAACCGCCGGCATAGAGGACATGTATTAAAAGAAGCCAGGATGCCACTGGACCAGCGCAACGTGGACCGGGCCATCGCTTACCATGGCCCCAGCCTGGTGGATCAGCTGGCACGGGAAGAGGTTGCTGATATAAATTTGCCAAGCTTTCTGTCCCTTCCACAAAGTGGATCAAAGGCTGAGCCTGACAGGTACAAAGTAAACTTTTGTTTTTCAAATTATATTGTATATACGGTACCTATAACCTGATCAGATGTAAGATGGAATATAAAAGGAACGAAACAAATTCATCAGACACCGATTGAATTATCATTTTCTAGACTTAAGGTAGGTCGATACCATTGACTCAAAAAGTTTAGAATTCCTCCAAATTTCTTCCAGAGGTGCCTTAGATCATTTAGAACAAATATTTGAAGAGAAAATAGGGGGGTCCCGCGCTACTTTTTTAAATACAGAATTTTGAAAAATTAATATATTTCGATTTTTCTCTAAAAAATAGAAAAAAATATCACAAGTTCCATAATTTTATTTTGCCATAACCTGCAACCACAAAAATATGAAACATCACACAATGAGGGCCCAGATATTTCTCTTTATTCCAAAAATACTTTTATGGTTCTGTGATGTGGCATTCTGGGTAAAAAAACGGTGTTTGGTTGAAATAATGGATTTATTTGTAATTAATTAAACACAAAATCGATTAAAATCAAAAGAAAAAAAGTTGTCATTTTTCTTAAACTTCATGAAATGAAATTTAAGATCATTTAAAAACTAGTAAGAATAAATTTAACATAGGGTCCCGTGCATTATTTTGGTGTTTTGGGCCTTTGAAGTAAAAAAGTACTGCAAAAGTGTGCTAAATAAGATATTTGAAGTATTGCATTATGGGTAAAATGCTAATAATCATGTTATGAAATGGTCCCATTATGGTGTCACCACCCTAAAGCACTAGGCCGTGTTCGGAAATTTCAATATTGACCACCATCGACCTGCCATTTGAAACACTTAAAACTCTCACAGTGTTTAGCCACCTATACCATATTTTAGCTTATGACATGCAGAAAAATATATAACGGGTGTGACCCCAAAAAGTCAGGCTAGATTTTGCGTCAATCGCCATGGTAACCGGGTAGTGGTTTTGTACAGTGAGGCCTACGCAGCGTATAGATACACTATAGGGCCGTTTCACCCCCATGAACCTACACTGTTTATATGGAGTAGATAAATCCTTCTTTTAGGACTATAAATAAACACTTTCTGATCACCCTAATAACAAATAACCATGTATTTAACCCTTCTTTCCCTCCCCTATAGGCTAAATTCCGCAAAATAACAAAGTTCATAAGGGACTCTTTGGCCAGTAAACCCGGAAGTGACCCGATTTAGGGTGGTGACACCTTAAACGAAGACGGGTTGCCATGGTTACGAGTAAACATTTTTTTAAATGACATATTAGAGCGTCCTTAACAATAAAAAAACACTATATAAGGTCTAACTAACAGATTTTAGCTTTATTTTGGCCAAAAAAATATCCCCGGGGGTCCTGCAACTAGCCAAAATCGACAAAAATTGCGGCCGTTTAAGCGAGTCCTTTCTCGACGAACCTACCGAAAAATCTAGCCTGACTTAGTTTATACAAATACCACTCCAAATGTAGCTTAAGACATGAGGTTTCAGGAGGTTTACCCCCCTAAGCCCTGTGAGAGTTACAGACATGGCTAGAGCGAGCTAGAGGGCAAGTATGTGGATGATTTTCATGTCAAAATCACCAGTTTTGGCCACAAATTAGGCCCCGGGGGCCTATCATTGTTGTTTATTTACCATAGCAACCCATAGCAACCAATAGAATGTGCAACCTAAGGCCATAATAAGCAAGCACAGTGAATACACTTCACTCCTACTGCATAATATTCCAAAAAAATAAAGAAAATCAATGAAAAAAAAGAGTCCCTGCCTACTATTTCCACCAATGCAAGGCCCTCCCTTTAAGGTGTCACCACCCTAAAGCACTAGGCCGTGTTCGGAAATTTCAATATTGACCACCATCGACCTGCCATTTGAAACACTTAAAACTCTCACAGTGTTTAGCCACCTATACCATATTTTAGCTTATGACATGCAGAAAAATATATAACGGGTGTGACCCCAAAAAGTCAGGCTAGATTTTGCGTCAATCGCCATGGTAACCGGGTAGTGGTTTTGTACAGTGAGGCCTACGCAGCGTATAGATACACTATAGGGCCGTTTCACCCCCATGAACCTACACTGTTTATATGGAGTAGATAAATCCTTCTTTTAGGACTATAAATAAACACTTTCTGATCACCCTAATAACAAATAACCATGTATTTAACCCTTCTTTCCCTCCCCTATAGGCTAAATTCCGCAAAATAACAAAGTTCATAAGGGACTCTTTGGCCAGTAAACCCGGAAGTGACCCGATTTAGGGTGGTGACACCTTAAACGAAGACGGGTTGCCATGGTTACGAGTAAACATTTTTTTAAATGACATATTAGAGCGTCCTTAACAATAAAAAAACACTATATAAGGTCTAACTAACAGATTTTAGCTTTATTTTGGCCAAAAAAATATCCCCGGGGGTCCTGCAACTAGCCAAAATCGACAAAAATTGCGGCCGTTTAAGCGAGTCCTTTCTCGACGAACCTACCGAAAAATCTAGCCTGACTTAGTTTATACAAATACCACTCCAAATGTAGCTTAAGACATGAGGTTTCAGGAGGTTTACCCCCCTAAGCCCTGTGAGAGTTACAGACATGGCTAGAGCGAGCTAGAGGGCAAGTATGTGGATGATTTTCATGTCAAAATCACCAGTTTTGGCCACAAATTAGGCCCCGGGGGCCTATCATTGTTGTTTATTTACCATAGCAACCCATAGCAACCAATAGAATGTGCAACCTAAGGCCATAATAAGCAAGCACAGTGAATACACTTCACTCCTACTGCATAATATTCCAAAAAAATAAAGAAAATCAATGAAAAAAAAGAGTCCCTGCCTACTATTTCCACCAATGCAAGGCCCTCCCTTTAAGGTGTCACCACCCTAAAGCACTAGGCCGTGTTCGGAAATTTCAATATTGACCACCATCGACCTGCCATTTGAAACACTTAAAACTCTCACAGTGTTTAGCCACCTATACCATATTTTAGCTTATGACATGCAGAAAAATATATAACGGGTGTGACCCCAAAAAGTCAGGCTAGATTTTGCGTCAATCGCCATGGTAACCGGGTAGTGGTTTTGTACAGTGAGGCCTACGCAGCGTATAGATACACTATAGGGCCGTTTCACCCCCATGAACCTACACTGTTTATATGGAGTAGATAAATCCTTCTTTTAGGACTATAAATAAACACTTTCTGATCACCCTAATAACAAATAACCATGTATTTAACCCTTCTTTCCCTCCCCTATAGGCTAAATTCCGCAAAATAACAAAGTTCATAAGGGACTCTTTGGCCAGTAAACCCGGAAGTGACCCGATTTAGGGTGGTGACACCTTATGTAGCCCAGGATATATTTAAGCAATCTATTCACCTTTACAGTCTGGATTATATCATTTATTAGTTTATAAATGTGGTTGATAACAAAATGTCCGAAATGCAAAAAAAAACAACCTTTAATTCTTGTACACAATACATTGTCGATAAAAAGCTCAATTTTGGTCAGAATTGTCCAAAATTTTACATGGGTGATGAAGGTATATATGACAATACACTAACCAAATATGAAGTCATTCTGACATGTGTAAGGTAGATGCGCGGAAACATGCGCAGTGGTCCCGTTTTCAATGGTATCGACCTACCTTAAATCAAATGCTGAATCAGTCATCGAACAGATGACACCGCCTATATGATGGCAAAATCATGAATAGATATATTGAATAATGCCTTCTTTTTCATGATATTCTGCCAGGGATGCTAACTTCGATGACCAGTTGGTGTCATTTATTGCCAAGAAGGCAGATCTACTCTTCAAGCGCCCAAGTAAAAAATTGTCGCTGGATGAGGATGCCGTAGATGATGATAGTGAGTGTAATTATTAAACACGATCATATTCCTGTCGTAGTTCAGAACCATTTCCACAGAGATCTGTATGACGTTGATATCTTATAATGTTACCTTCCCACTTTAAAAATGCTATTCAGAAAGAAAAATAACAAAAGCAAGTGTAAGGTGATAGCTACTGTAAAACCTCGCGTGTAAGCCTAACTCACGTATAAGCTTTGGGCCGATCTTATAAGCTGCATTGGCCATCTGATTATGGTGACTTTTGTAGTGTACCATAGTGGCAAAAACTCGCGTATAAGCCACACCCTGACCCTGGGCCGATCCTATAAGCCGCACCGTCGATGTGACTTGCATACTAGCCGCGGCTTATACGTGAGGTTTTAGGGTCTAGGTAGGGCGCTGTGTGTCAGTTGTACGATGTGCTACATGTGTGGTGCTTGCAGCTCCTGACCTGTACGCCATAGTGCCGCCGCTGGAGGCCTACATGGAGGTGCCCGACCCGCTGCGCAGGGAGCACTTCTACAAGGTGAGCTACTCCTGCCCCACCATACGGGGGCAGCCTTTGCCAAACGGGCCGGACAGTGGCAATGTCCGCCTAAAATGGCTCTGGTCCGGCAGAATGACTAGTGTTGCAGAACCAGACGTCCCCCACATTTTGGGCTTTCCAAAATTGAAAAAAAATCAAATATTCCAACTAGAACTGAAGTTACAAGTTCCAGAGTGCACACCAATATTCTAGGCAAATTAGAGCATTTTTTTTGTGTTATTATTTCTTCTTAAAGACAGGGATTCTCCTGGTCGCCCAGGTGATGCTTCCTAAGATAGTTAACCCTAAGCCTAACCCTAACTGTAATCAGAAAGAACCAAGCCAACCCCTGACCCCTACCCTAACCATTGGGCAGAAATCCAGTGTACTAGTAGTTGGTTTGTTCTTAACTATCCCATGGGGGACGATGAAGCGTGGTGGTTTCTTACAAAGCATCTACTGGGGACACCCTGTTTTTGGTTGAAGCAAAAGATATCCTCTCCTAATATCTTTTGCTTGAAGAGTAAGATATTGTGCACCGAAGACCTGATAAATAACCAGGTATAGCGACAATTACTGGATACATATGTAATGGTCTCTCTTTGTTTTCTTGTATTTTCGTTATTTGAATGCAAACATTGCCTACTGAGTCATACATTTTACCACACGCGTTGAATGTAAATGTCAATACAGAATCAAGGAACAGGATGCAGAGCGTCTGGCCCTTACTACGTAAAACATTTGCAGACACATTGAAGCTGACTCGTTGTAACATGCCTCTTGTATTTCAGACGGTGTGTCCAGGGGACATTGTTATTGGCACGGTGACAAACATCCTTGAGACTGGACTCACGTTGACCCTTATCTGCTTCGATTATGGGAAAGGCCGTGATATTGACTCCCTCAAGATCACTGTAAGTCATGTTAGGTTACATCTAATCAGAGTTCATCCCTTCGTAAAAAAACATCATTGTCTCTAGTGTGTATGTCTGTCTAAGGGAGTTGTCCTTTGTTTTTACAACGTGGGGAAGGGGGATGGGATTGGTTGATGTTCACATGACTACTGTGAGACCCCCCCCCCCCCCCCTCCACCATGAGAAGGGTCCAAATCTCCCCCACCCACACCTTCCCCGACTAGTTCAGATTTCTGAACTTTTTGGTCGCTCAAATCCACCCTGCTCCTCTGCGTTGTTAAAACATCGCCACTCACTAACTATACCCATTTCCCTTCTGAAAAGGCGACGTGTTCAGTGCGCGAGATCCCCCTCCAGTCGCGGTATGAGGACGTGATGGAGTCGTTTAAGATGAAGGAGCTGATCCGTGCGGTGGTGCTGAGTGTGGGGGCCGCACCAGACAAACTCTGCCTCTCCCTCCGCAAAGACGCACTCCCACAGGGCAAGCAGCGCCTCATCCTGGTCAGTCACCATCTTGCATCCTCAAGATACAAGTCCAGTTCTGCTAATGACGTACATTTAAGCATGTAATTATTGACTCAGGGTTTAATTAACCCTGAGTATTATACACCTACCAATTTTGCATTTTAAGACAATTTTGTTACATAGGAGAATTGTTATATTTCAGTTATCATTCGACATAGAGACATGTGGAAATTCTATGACATAGGCAAGATCGGGGGACAGCATTTTCCTCAAATTTTTTTCTAAAAAACTCAATTTGTCTTCAAGATATTGAACTGCGATCTTCGCGAATTTATTTCTCTCTTTTGCTATTATGGAAATGTACTAAACCAAATATATCACCCGCTTCGGACACCCATAGACTTCAAGGCTTAAGCGTTTTCAACAGAAGATAGAAATGACATTTTCAGCGAATTTGCCCGTATTTCTCTCTTTCTACCCCCAAACTGGGCAAAAACTGGGCACATTCTACCACCAGTCTAAAACACACAACAGAAAAAGTGGGACATGCAAAATTTGAGATGCAGAGAATCAATATAACTATGATAGCACAAACAAGGGCATCACAGATCACTTCCAAATTTTACAATAACACAGTCCAAACACAGTATAAGGGAAAATATCAACCCCCCACACCCCCCCCCCCCCCTCCCCCTGTTTTTTAAATTACTTAAATGAACTTCATATAATACCCTGTGCATACCAAACACAAGGATCACTTTTAGTTCCTGTACCACCCGTCTTCTACATGGTGGCGCCGTAGTCGTTTCTCGCGTACCTCAAGAACTCAGCAAGACAACACAAGAGTTGCCAGCGACAACGTCAGGATAAAAGGAGTTTTTTTGAGTATGAGATGATGTAGACACACCAATCCCGTTTATTTTATCCTGGTGTACAAAAAGAACTTATTCAGCTCGAAAATATTCGACACCAGCATTAATTGAAATCGATCACACTCAACTTAGCTATTATAATTAAATGATAATATTAACAATAGGTTGATACACTAGGTATCATAATTAGCAGTATTACAACATAGACGCTTAGAGAACATCAATCTACTACATATAATAATTACATACGATAGTATGAAGTTCCATGGAACGAGAAGAATACAATTATAAATCATATACACTTGCTACTGGCCTTTAGCCTGCTCCATGTACATACTATAATCGTCAAATATAATCCTAGAGTGCAGAGCGAAATTGTGCCACCCGTATCTCCTTTTCGATAGGGACAAAAGGCGGTACATGCCGGCAGCCTGCAACTGTCGCCCACACCCACCTGCACACCCACACCCACCTGCTCTCCCACACCCACCTACTCACCCACACCCACCTGCTGGCCTAAATTGGAATAACATACTTGTATGACACATGACTTGAGGGTACTTTTTAACAAGGAATTCATTTCTGATGCCAGAATTGACCAATGAATATTTATAAGGGAGTACTGTATCTAAGTACATGATAAGCTCCAGCTCCAGCTTACCCTGAGTCATCTGTGAGGCCACTCACACGCTCAATCTTTGCAAACACATAGTCAGATTTTTGTCAGATTCACCAGTGCATGGACATTTCCTCGGGATATACCGTTGTAGGGGCAGAGGTCTCTCCTTTTTAAGTGACATTTAAATCCAAGTAAAATTAGATGGTCTTAATAGACACGTCTAAAAAAAGGCAACAAAACAAACAACATCCTTCGTAATGCTGCCTGGACAAGGTCCTCATGTGATATTTCTTTCGACCACTTGATGTTGATGGACCTTCTGAGGAGTCTTGTATGGTACGAGTCTATTTGGAGTTTGGTGGTCCATATTTCTCAGTCTCCACGTAAATGTGTACTGCTAATTACATTAATCAAAGGTGATCATCGAGAAGGCTTACTGTAGTATTTTTAGTACATTGATTGAACTTTGATTTTGCACAATTGTGAGGTGGGTAAAGTTCGGGCGTGTCTCTAACTGGGCGTGTTGAGTTAGTAATGTGTGTGTTTGCTGCCCAGGGCTGTATGGAGGAGCAGGAGCTGCCGGTGCACTACCGGCGCCTCAAGCGGCTGGACGGGGCATCCTACAACGAGCACACCCAGCGCCGCCTGGGCTTCTCCAACACCAGCTGCGTGGCCACCCTCAGCGCCCTGCTCTCCCTGCGCACCGACCGACGCCTCTCACTCATGCGCGGCTTGCACAAGTAATCACCTGTTTTTAGTTTATGATATTGATAAATTAGTCTAACCTATCGAGCTGTTTCTTATACACTAGATTGGTGAGACGTTTCAACTTAAACACCATAGTGTCACATTACAACTTCTTTACCAAATAAATGGGAGAAATCTTGCAAGGTGCTGTAAGACGCTTTTTGTAAGAACTTTTTTTAAACAAAAAGGCGGATATCGCCACTGTTTATGCTCTATTTTCACCTGTGGCACAGCAACATTGGGCGCAGTTGTGTGTGACGAAATTGTGTGACACATCATTTTGTGACTTTACATAAAGATAAGATAATTATATTACACCTAATACCATCCAGGTGTATTGGATACTACATAATCCGGGCCCGCGGCCTCTGTACGTTATTCAGTATAATAAACGGAATACTATACTATACTATATGTATTATTTTCCCCTGAAGAACACAGATATGAAGTCAGAATACATGATTGTAACTGAAATAACTTTAGCGCTGCTCATATGGGCAGTAAGTTAAAGTACCCATACAATCCAATCACCAAAGCACCCTGATCCTGAGTCATTTGTGATGGCAATCTCACGTCAATCTTTTATAGAAAGATGGCGTAAACCATCCACTACTCACTCACCATAAAAGAATGTCCTTCAGCCAGCTTCTGTAACCTATACTAAGTATATGCAGCAAGGATCGCTAAGTAGGTGATGGATAAATGGTGTGTTCTCTATATTCTTGTGTTATCTCTCTTTTATGCACAGAGCTAGTTACCCGAAGGAGGATTATGCCATTCCTCTCCGCAAGGCACAGTCTCACAGATGGGCCTTCAAAAGGTAAAGATCTTACTTAAAATATGAATTCTCATAAAGAAATCCCCACCCTTGATTATGAAGCAAGATGGTCTACATATTCCACTATATACATTTCTACTAGAGCAGGGATGCGAAGCAGGGATGCCGAGTGATATGATTTTATCGGGATTGTGACTTTAAGGCCACCACGATTTTGAGGACGGGGTAACTGGCACTAGGAAGTGTAGGTGTGTGGTTGTTAGCGTCCTCATGTGACTAGGGAGTGTTGGTGTGAGGCCGTGTGTCCTCGTGTGACTAGGGAGTGTTGGTGTGAGGCCGTGTGTCCTCGTGTGACTAGGGAGTGTAGGTGTGAGGCCGTGTGTCCTCGTGTGACTAGGGAGTGTAGGTGTGAGGCCGTGTGTCCTCGTGTGACTAGGGAGTGTTGGTGTGTGGTTGTTAGCGTCCTCATGTGACTAGGGAGTGTAGGTGTGTGGTTGTTAGCGTCCTCATGTGACTAGGGAGTGTAGGTGTGAGGCCGTGTGTCCTCGTGTGACTAGGGAGTGTAGGTGTGAGGCCGTGTGTCCTCGTGTGACTAGGGAGTGTAGGTGTGAGGCCGTGTCTCCTCGTGTGACTAGGGAGTGTAGGTGTGAGGCCGTGTGTCCTCGTGTGACTAGGGAGTGTAGGTGTGAGGCCGTGTGTCCTCGTGTGACTAGGGAGTGTAGGTGTGAGGCCGTGTGTCCTCGTGTGACTAGGGAGTGTAGGTGTGAGGCCGTGTCTCCTCGTGTGACTAACTGACGTGTTTCTCTGCAGCGTGGCTGAAGGCGTGGCCTACTTCAAGAAGGGGATGACCACGGAGGCCATGCAGCACCTCAACAAGGCCTTAATCATGGACAACGAGAACGTCGAAGCTTATGTTGCACGAGGTGCATTGTGAGTAATCATGGATTGGTTGTCTTAAGTATAAATGCTGCAAATAAATTCCGGAAAAGGTACACCTTCTAGTTGACGTGTACCTGAAAACGTCAAGGGTGAATTTGAGTTATTTAGATTATGTAATTTGTAAAATAAACCTTTTTAACTAAATTGATAGAAATCACCTGAGGCTGAGCACAGGAGGAACCGCTTCTGCGCTACCTTAGTTATATGTTAACACTAAGCCAGGTGAACTGTGGCTGATATGTTAAAGTGGCAACGTTTGAAGTAAAACAACGCTATTTATCCTACAGGTATGCCAACAATGACAGTTACGCTAAAGCCCTTGAGGACTTCACAAAGGCACTGGAGTTCAACCCCGACCACCAAAATGCAAAGAGCTACATGTGTGAGACGCTTGTAGTATACGGCCGTAGGTGAGTGAACCGTTACGTGGATCATGTTTTAAACATTGATGGGCCAAGTTCATGTATGACATGACTTATTTAATGATGTAACTCGACCAAATCATTTAATTAACAAGTAATTTTGCCCACAAATGAATTAGTCAGTCCCTTTCATCGATACTTTGTTGTATGTTTATCCAGTGTCTTTGCTGATTCTCCCCCCTCCAGAAGCGTTGGAATTCTTCCACCCCACCCTTTGAACTAAAGTAACGAGCTGGCTTTTTTGCTGAAAAGGAATGACATTTTCCCCCCTCCAAATCCCCCCTCCCCCCTGTTGAAAGATAATAACCACTCCCAAAATCAAAGCACTACCAGACATAGCAACTGTACAAAAACTCTCATGTATTGTCCTACATGAGATCTTTGTAAAGACAACATATGAGATGGGAGAACGTGAATGAAATGAAAGTTGATGACGTTTCCACCAAAGGGGGATAGGTTGAGCTGAGCTGATTCTCCATTCTCAGATTATGAAGACTTCCTCTTGGACCTCTCACTCTCCCATTCCCATTTGAAACATTGCTTATGTTCTGTTGAATTACAAAATTATAGATGTTCTTGTGACTTAAAGATGTAAACAATGATTCACAGATTCTGCAGATTTGTTAACAAATGTGTGGGGGAACAGACCGAGCCCACATCTGTCCCTGTGCCCTAGCTTAGTCAGCTAGGGTAATCACTGTTCCCGATCATACCTACCAGTCCAGATGTATGTGTAAGGCGAGAATGGCAGGCGAGGTTTCGTGGTCAAGTGGTTATGACGCTCACTCTGTATGTGGGAGGTCCCAGGTCAAACCCTTTCAAAACCAAGAATCCGTTTTCGCCAGACCACTACAAATGCAACAGTGTGCTTGATGTGTTACTTGTTCTTGATGGTTTACCGGTGACGCTTACTTCATGCCCTACTTAACGCGTCCCCTTGTCACTGCAGTCTGGTGGACAGAGGTCCATGCCCTACTTAACGCGTCCCCTTGTCACTGCAGTCTGGTGGACAGAGGTCCATGCCCTACTTAACGCGTCCCCTTGTCACTGCAGTCTGGTGGACAGAGGTCCATGCCCTACTTAACGCGTCCCCTTGTCACTGCAGTCTGGTGGACAGAGGTCCATGCCCTACTTAACGCGTCCCCTTGTCACTGCAGTCTGGTGGACAGAGGTCCATGCCCTACTTAACGCGTCCCCTTGTCACTGCAGTCTGGTGGACAGAGGTCCATGCCCTACTTAACGCGTCCCCTTGTCACTGCAGTCTGGTGGACAGAGGTCCATGCCCTACTAAACGCGTCCCCTTGTCACTGCAGTCTGGTGGACAGAGGTCCATGCCCTACTTAACGCGTCCCCTTGTCACTGCAGTCTGGTGGACAGAGGTCCATGCCCTACTTAACGCGTCCCCTTGTCACTGCAGTCTGGTGGACAGAGGTCCATGCCCTACTTAACGCATCCCCTTGTCACTGCAGTCTGGTGGACAGAGGCGAGGATGAAGAGGCCCTCAGCCACTTTGAAGATGCGTTAAAGATTCAGCCGGACCTGGAGGAGGCACGCAGCGCCGTCCGGCGACTTCAGTCCAAGCTGGATAGCTCTCGGGTGAGCCCATCTTTCTTCTCTGGTCAACTTTTAATTTGCCTGATTAAGGATAGGTCTACTACACTTGCAAGTGATGAATTATGATATTAAGAGATGGTCCAGATTTGCATCTCTCTAAGCGTAGTATTGTATAGGTCTCGTCGGAAGTAGTTTACTTCTTTGTGGAACAAACGTTCTTCTGCATGCTGATGCAATAACATGAAATAACAATATACTTGGATAGACCAGTAGGATTTCTCGGTGAGCGTGCCAGAATGTTTTAATCCCCCACCCCCTTGCAGGTTTCAAAACAGTTGGTGGCCGACCGCTGTTTTTTTTCGCCCAAAAGGGTCCCATCATCAAAAGGGGTGCAAATTCTTTTGGTCCCCATCAAAGTGTCCAATTCTTTAGTTCCCTCTCAGCCCCAAATCTAATACCCACCACCACTCCTCTCTTTGTTAGGAAATTACCGCTCGTTTAAAATATAAGTGTAAAAGTTCGCCATTAAGTTAGACCCTTTGTGAGAGTGCGGCTTTTGGCCTGCACTTTGAAAAGGGTTTACAATATTTCACTTCGAGTTCAGTGAACGAATGTGATTTTCCGTCATGATACTGGTTGTCTATATTTTCTAGTCATTAAGCACATGAATGTTCTTTTTATATTCCATGGGCTGCCCTCCACATTTCGTCGCCACTTTGCTGTATCGTCCAATTACCTCGTGCTGTCTGTGTATCAATATTGATGCTGAACCGACCTTACGCACTTCATCTTACATTTCCACATGGTAATGATTTATCAACTTTGTTTGCAATTAAAATGAATATCTTCAAAATTGGATATGATATTTGATACACATCACATTTCTTGGATAATATTTCATCATCATTACTAATAATTGACAATGGGAAACAACTTTGCGAAAAACAACACATATGTTATGTAAACGTTGGTGTAATCAATTTTCACAACGTCGCTCTGACTTTGGTTGCTGGGACCCTCGGTATTGACTGGATTGTCAATGTTACTAATTGAACTGTCATGTTGTAGCAAGACTCAGTTGTTAGGGTTGATGATGAGAGGAGTCGCAGTGCAGAGCGCGGGCTAAGTCATGATGTCTACGAAACCACTTCAAAGTCAGAGACAGAAAAAACCTCAGAAACTCTCCGAAGACTTCTAGAGGAAGAAAGGTATGACGAGTTTGTATTGGAGTATTTAGTTTGAGCAGGTGCTTTTATACCCAGATGCACTATTCATCATGTGGATTATTCGGGAGCTTATAGTGTCTCATGGGTTTGTAACAATTGAAACGTCTTTGACCGGGTGTCGTCTTTGACCTGTGTCGTCTTTGACCGGTGTAGTCTTTGACCAGCAAGTTTTAAAATGGCTGAAATGGGAGCTTTGTACACAGGTCAAAGACGACACCCGGTCAAAGACGTTTCAATTGTTACAAACTCATAAGACACGGCCTTATATGTATACATACATGAACGTAAACGGTTTTACTGTTTAACTAAATATATATCTGAGAAGGATATCAGTCTGATCAACACAGGAAAAAACATACATATATATAAGCAGCTCAACCCAATAAATTTTCATGTTATTTGAATATTGTGTTGCAGTAGCGCTATTGGTCAATCGGGATACTGCTCCCCTATCTGTTATTGACTTAGCATATGCTGCTCCCTTCTCGTGGTATGATTATTAGTATTCTTATCTCTCTTTTTTTTTCATTGTACCTAAATACAGACTAAAAAAGAAGAAAAGGAAAAGTCGGGATTCCTCTGACTTCGTTGATGAGGACTCTGCCAGGCAGAGGCGGCATTCAAGCTTTGAACCTGCTTCAAAAGTCCCCAAATTACAAGAAGATGAGAGACATCCTGATGCACGCCGTAAGTCACACGGTGACTTCAGAGACGACCGGTATTCTGCTGCCAGTGGTGACCAGTTCCCATCTGACAGTAACCGAGGCCGAGGTTCAAGGGATAGATACGAACGTGCATCACAATCACCAGATAATAGACGCTATAAGCAGCAATATGAGAAAGGTAGCCCTGTCCACAGACCGTCTGGGTATTCACAGGAGCCTCAAAGGAACCGGTCCCGCTCACGGTCACCTTCCAAAGCCGACTTAATGGACTCGAGAACTGTAGCGACACTAGAGATGCGACTTGGTGAGCAAATAAGGCTTGAACAAGACCGAATAGAATGGGAGAATAGGCGTCACTTCGCAGAGCAATCTACTTTGGATTATAGGAAATCCAACAGGGATTTGTCTAATTACAGTGGAAAAGAGGTTGCAGGTCAACCGGAGGGTTACTTGGATGAGTATATTTCAACTTCCAGCGGGGTAGGTAAGGGACAAGGGCCGGTGGAGGGTAATCAACCACCTTGGTTGAAACCCAAACAGACAGAGGACACAGAACCTAGTGCCCCGCAGGTCCCTCCAAAGCCAGTGCCATCTGGCATGAAGTTTGATGGCCTAGAGACATTAAAGATAAGATTCACCAACAATTATGCAGAAAAGGAACTGGCGAAAAGAAATCCGGAGACAGCTCAATCATCCATTAGTAGTGTCAAATCTACACAAAAGCTTGCTAAAGATACTGAAAAGTCTGTAAAAGAGAAGCAAAGGCCTAAAGAAGATGAAAAGGGCAGGAAAAGTACTATCGAGAAACGGGAATTAAAAGAGCACAAAGAAAGGTCCCGCTCGGGGGAGGATCACCGCGGTAGGTCTGGTAGGAGGCACGGCAGGGACACGTCTAGCTCGTCCAGCAGCAGCAGCAGCAGCTCCTCCCGGTCTACTTCCTCTTCTTCTGATTCCTCCCACAGCTCTCAGTCCTCTGGGAGTTCCTCCAGTGGAAGGGATTCGAGCCGAGAACGATACAACCGTGGAAGGAGACGCGACACCCGTAACACGGACCGCTCATACAAGCAGCCACATTATAGGGGAAAGGAGGGGTATTCCAGAAGATACAGGGACAAAGATGACATGGATAACTATCCAACTAGAGGCTACATTGGGAAGCCCAACGCCGTTTTCATGAGCCGCTACAAAATAGATAGGAGAAAAGAGAATCAACTCAATGCTACAAAAGTAAAAACTCCAGAGAGAAAACCTAGTAATGGAAAATCTCCCTCTAATACAAAAACTGGATCCACTGCAGATGTGAAAAAGCTTGATAAGAATGGAGCTGCTAAAGAAGTAGCCAGCAAGAGGAATAATGAGGACGCTTTGACTGTTAAAAACCCGAAGTTAAAAGTCGAAACCAAAGATGGCAAGGCGACAGGGAGTGTGGTGATAGATGTTAAAAAGGTGGACCCACAGGTATTACGCTTTGGTAAGTGGGGAGACTCCCCCGGGCCAGAGGACAAAGGGCGCAGTGCGGCACAGAAGAGGAAGAGAGAAACTCTAGATGATATGGAGAATTTCCTTAAGCAGCTTAAACAAAAGAAAAAGTCAACCGATAGTACTGATGATGGAGTGCCTGCCAAAGGCAAGAGGTGGTAATGTGCTGACGCGTGGACCAGGGTCCGGGTCCCAGAATGAGACTGCATCACCAGTCTACTATCACCCTTGCCATTTGTCCAGCAACATACATTATTTTAAACATTTATATGGAGTGTAATATCCGTGCAAGTGTTCCTTAAAATTTCAACAGCAGTTTTTTTCAGGTACGGTTTATACATATTTTTTTAATATGCAGAAAAAAGCAGGATATGTGACACTGACATACTGTTTGTTATCAGCGACACCTCCATGATTACCAGGGTCTATAGTACAGCAGTTTCCTGAACCGCGACGGTCTTAACCTTGCATTCATCTACTACATTGAAAGTTTTAACGGGATATGAATCGTGAAAAGTAACAAGTCCAGTATGTTTTGATAACTTGAGATCAATTAAAGTGGCTATATCCGGTTCCTGGAGATTCTTTGCTTCATTTTGGCAGAATAAATGTTTGTAACAAAAAAATTCTTGATGTGAGTTTCGTATTGTATTAAATAGAATAGAGTATGACTGAAGGTTTTAGAGGGCTCCCAATTTAATTGTCTTTCAGACAGTGTAAAAATTAAAGTTCAAAAATCGATTCTCATCATTTCTCCCTGTACTTAAGTCTAGCATTAGCCCTAAAGTTAAACAGAAGTTGGACATGTATACATAAAGGTTTTTCAGCCTTCCATGAAAACCCCCGCACTAAAAATAAAATTGTGAATCTCCATTTAAATTGATATATGTCAGTTTTTACGGCGTGTAAATCTGACCATTATTAAAGTTTTTAGGTGTTAAAACGTGAAAGACTATTTTATTTTATTCAAATTTATTTAAATTTCGTTCTCCGTACTTGAGAAAATTTTCATGGTGTCCGTAACCCAAAGAATAAAAAAAGTGTGGCCTCAAGGTGGGGTTAAAGTATAGCGGGCAGATGCATCCAAAATCGTGATAATGTATTTTGAGGGACCGTAAATTCCCGCGTATAACCCGCACCCCCAACTTAGGAGAATCCTATAACCCGTTTCTGGGTTTGAAAACTTCTATTTTAGTACTGTTCTATAGTAATAAAAACCCTCGTATAACCCGCACCCTATATAGGCATGTTTGGTATCAAATGAAAGCTAAGGTTGATTCGCGTACAACCGCGGGTAGTACGCGGGAATTTACGGGTAGTCATTCCTAATATAGGTTAGATTTATATTTGAGGGTGAAAATATTCCTTTTTTTACATATTCATAAACTTCAGGCACGAGAAAATAGCTTCCGGCCTGTGAAATGACGAAAATAGTTTCCTCTGAAGAGCATTATGCGGCTTTGCAAGGCATTACATTAAATGTTTTATACATTTTTGTCTGGATTTCAGCCTTGAATCAAGTAGGCAGGCGAATTTTTTTTTCCACCCTGGGCAAATTCTTTTTCTATGAACTAAAATTTTCTGGCTCTCGATCAAAGAAGATGTCACAAAAAAAAGAAGTATTCAATTGTTCAGGAAATGATGCGGGCGGAGCATTTTCGGAAATATGGTGCGGGAAATCCGTAGACCAACTTTTTAATTTGGTGTGGCCTTATAGTCCAATGAAACCATTAAGTAGTTTTTAATGTGACCTATGCAACAATGAACAGATGTTTGGACTAACAGAAAGTTGTCATTTGTACAAAATTATGATATCTAAGCAGCAATCAAGTGTCGACAGCATCTATGTTGCCTGAAATTGGCTCTACCTATGGACACCTTCATGAAGAACGATGGACGCATGTCAAGATGTCACCACGTGGCTTACTACTGCGGTTTTTGAGGTGTTAACACTGAACTGAGAGTTGACCCTTCGTTTAACAGTTGTGTATATTATAATGACACATCAGCATGCACTGGTATGCTGGATGCAACCCATTGGCTAAAATTAATACAGCACGCTATGTGGGTATGCAATTTGTGTAGTGCTTGAACTTTTCCATGTTCGTCCAGCATATTTGGTGTAATTCTGTCCTCATTAAAAATCGCATATTAGATCTACACTAAATGAAGACAACTCCTTAAATAAAACCATATAATGGTACCATTAGTACACAACAAAGACTGTCCAGTATACGGTTTAATGCTACTCGGCGTTAGAACTACATTTGTACCAAGAATAATCTTACACGTGGTGTAGTCAGTTTCAACGTTTTAGTAGAAAATAGACAACAGGGTTTCATTTAACAGCAACACTCTGAATATGATTTAATAAAATATATCAAATTCATATCTAATTGATATATACATATATATGTGTACAGAAAACATACTTTGCAAACGTAACCGAGATCACTTGGTTGTTGATAGCATTGTTGTAACTGTAGATATACTATGATACACAGAGGGTGTGACTCAGCAGGTAAAGGTGGAGGCAGATGAGGCAAAGTAACGTGTATTCCACTCAACAGTACTTACACCCACGTACAGCAGATGTTATTCTTTTACTACCTAAATATATATTTTTCATAAATGTTTTAAAATTTAAAAGCTGCCTTCAAACTGACGCATACTGTCATGCTATTAAATGGCACTAAAACGGTGCCATGGTCATTCTAAGTTTAAAGTAGATGTTAGCTATAGTTTAATTATATATTAACATTGAAACCATGACAATCCCACGGAGAAAATATAGTTCCCTTACTCCTCTTCTTTGGTAATAGAATGTAACCTTTTTGTAAGTTGATCTCCTTCCAAGAACACGTCTACATGTTTAAGAGATATGACTACGGAATAGTGAGCTCTGCTATTGTACAGGGTATACATTATGTAGTATCAACAACTGAAATAGAGAAAAGCATTAGAACAACTATTTTAAATGGGACTGACAGCGAACTGAATACAGATAACAAAAAAACTAGCATAGTTTTGGGACTAAGTGGGTGGCTTTACACGTCCTACGGCTTTACGTGTCAGTTATCGGGTAACATTCTCGTGTAGCCAGTGACGTACCATCTGCAAGTGGACCTGTTAGCTCAATAGAGCTCGTCTTCAATACAATCATGAACTGGGTGACATAATACCCCCTTCGAGATAACCATAAGAGTAAAATCAAATATAAAGTATGAACACCGACTAGGTTTAAAACAAATACAAAACAAATAAATAAAGTTCCCTTGCACCTTCTTTTAAGATGATGGCCGGTAATTGAACCATGACAAGTTATACAGCACAACTGTTCATGGGGTGTAAAATCATATCAGAAATACAAAACTGAAAGTAAACATGGATGAAATATGCACCAACATTAGATAAATGCACCTTGTTTGAATCATACTTACAGGAATCAAATAAATTGCGAGTAATATTTGAAAGTAACACATTGGCGAGACAGCCTCAAATAGCTCCATGATAGCAGATGGCTGTGAGAATTTCGGCTTCATGAATTGAAAAATACCAAAAATTTAACATGTGATACCTTATGGACTTGAGTACATGTAATACCGAGCAGTGTTCTTGCTGTACTCCTGTTGTACACAGACGCATTTACTTATCAGAGCTCTAACCTACATTAAGTATTACTTTCCTGAACTGATATGTAGCAATACCCCTCATTCAGTCTTGTTCAATACATGGCACTTTATAGGCCGGATACTGGTAACAACGACTACTTTAACCCTACCTGTCTAACACATCACACTACGCCTATTCCGGTTTCCTGCAGCTACATCTGACATGGTTTGCTTAGCACTAAGAACATCACACAAGACATATAACCATTCTACACAGTCAACGCTGTGACCTGACAATAGTAGAAGACCTGAAAGAACTGTTATAGAATAATAATATGCATTAGGACGCACAGTTGCAGTTGATATTATTACTTAGGTGTAAACATCGACAATAACATGTACTTCATACAACAAAAGTAGTGAATCCTTACAACCTATGAAATGACTTCTTTTTTTTAGCTGGAGAGGGTACAATACATATGAACACTCTCTTACATAAATATACATCTCACGAAGGAGATAGCAGGTGTACCCTCTTTGTCACTACTGGGACACACATTCCTTATAATATATCACACAGAATATCCCAGTCCTCCTGAGGGGCAATTGTTGATGACATCTTTAATACACATAAGTCCTATGCAGATATGACAACTTGTATCATACATCAAAAATAGAATTAACGCTAGAAAAAATCTTGGTCCACGTTATACCAGGACCAACCTGGTTAGTCATCCCTAACAATTCAAACTGCAAGTCGTAACAATCAATTACTGCTGTATCAAAGATACATTAGACATACTACTACGGTAGTAGGCAAACAGATTGTTTTCTAATCTTTATATCAATCTTACATCTGAATGTTGAATTCATTGAAAATACACCCAACTCTACAACTAAGGAGGACAGCAGGTGCTGAATCGGTATGTGGGGGATTGGCATATTACGTCTACCGGGTTCGTGCAGCAGTCGGGCAGCAGGTCAGTGTGCACTGAGTGGTGGCAGTCGGTTGGTTGGTTGATTGATTGGGTTGCTTTACTTCCAAGTGTACTGTGACACCTGGGAAATATCTGGCAAGGAGTCAGCCACAAATAGTGGTAGTCTGCCTCGCAGTAGTTGGACAGATGCTGCTTGCCCAATACAGCAGTGACCGCATCTATGGATGATCGAATCTATGAAATGAATGACCGCATCTATGAGGTGAGGGAGAAAATCGCTACCGGCATGGGCGAGAACCTACATCTCCAATCACAGTCTTGGTGGTGGAGTGGGTAATTAGAAGAAGGGTCCGTCACTAGAAGTACTACACTGGCCACTTGTGCCTGCTCCCTGTGCTATGTTGCTCCCCCACCATGCTGTGGCTATGTAGGTCAGTAGGTCAGTCCTGCAGAAAACTTGGTGCAAGGCAGAGGGGGGACTTTGCTTAAAGGGGCTGTATCTTTAGTTATAAATTTATTTGCAAATTCTGGATACCAGTAATATTCCTAATTATGCCTAATAGCAAATATGTGACCTTTCAAAGAATTTAAACACATGTATTCTCACCAGAATACAATGCTCAAAGGAGATGGGGGACTTCTAGTGACGGACCCTTCTTCTAATTACCCACTCCACCACCAAGACTGTGATTGGAGATGTTGGTTCTCACCCATGGCTACCGGGGCACGTCCCCTACTCTTTTCGAAGGATAGCAAGTGCTCTTTTATTTGCCTGGTCCGACATACCTGGGCTAGTAACATAGTATATAGGTAGGGCCAGACATACCACAGCCTTTGATATCTCAGATGTGGTTCACTGAGGAGGGATCCCATGCCAGACCACCAGCAAAAAGGCCCGGGCCCGCGCATATGGGCAGCGGCTGTCAAAACAGCTTACGTGACTGATCACAGCAGTAAGGCACGAGATCCCACAAGTTTTGTTGCCTTTTACGAATCCGGTATGCCCATTGGTATTATGGAAGGCTCCCGATGAAGTTATTCTGGTCCTTAGGCAGTCTAAGTCGGGCAGCAGGGTGCAGGTGCACTTAGTGGGGGCAGGGCGCACTTAGTGGAGGCAGGGCGCACTTAGTGGGGGCAGGGCACACTTAGTGGGGGCAGGGCGCATTTAGTGGGGGCAGGGCGCACTTAGTGGGGGCAGGGCGCACTTAGTGGGGGCAGGGTGCACTTAGTGGGGGCAGGGCACACTTAGTGGGGGCAGGGCGCACTTAGTGGGGGCAGGGCGCATTTAGTGGGGGCAGGGTGCACTTAGTGGGGGCAGGGCGCACTTAGTTGGGGCAGGGCGCATTTAGTGGGGGCAGGGTGCACTTAGTGGGGGCAGGGCGCACTTAGTGGGGGCAGGGTGCACTTAGAGGGGGCAGGGTGCACTTTATATACATGTATACATCTCTCTATATCTCTGTACGCTGAAGACCTTGAGGCAGGGTCTCAGTCTTGATTAGAAAATAGGGACCTACGGCCATGTCATGTGTAGTGCAACACATGCATAAGGAGAGATCTGTGAGAAAATAGGGACCATTGACTTGAAGACTGGAACATGGGACAATGTCCGATATTAATTTGTTCTAGATGGAAGTTGTGACCATAGGCACATTGCTGCCTATGGAGAGAATAACAAGTGATAGTACCGCTCAGTATACAGCTAACACAGATTACCCTCATCCCATATAGAGGTCTTCTGTAGGTAATTATAAGTCTTAGAAACTTAAAATAATCAGAGGTGTTGACCCATGCACAAAGGCTGTTACAGATGACCGTTAGATAGCGGTCTCAAACTGCAGGTTGGAGGTTCCCGGCCTGGGCGAGCAGCTGCCCTCAGCACCAGAGCTGCTCGGCTGACTGGACGCGTCCCCGTTGGTGCAGCGGTCCACCATGTCTGTGCCGCCAGTCAGCTTGGTGGGCACTGTGCCATTCAGCACCGTGTCACTGCTCTCAGCCACCCCCTCATAACGGTTCTCTCTCATCAGGAACCTTGTTGCGTCTCGGACTCCTTTATGGAAGTAAGTCTCCAAGAGGGCTGGTTTGGGCGGGAAGAAGGCATGTAGACCTCTTACCATGTTCTGATAGTTCACCTGCAGGAAAGAAGGAATATCAAGCATGACTGAATTATATCTTAATCTGGTGATTTTTACATGTATGTGGGCTATAATTTAATGTTGGAATCAAGCCTTCTGGTACCAGTGTGTAAACATATAGGTAAATCTACTCCTATATATATACTTCATAATTGTGACAGTGTACATGGCACATGCCTATTTACCTGAAGGTAGCCACAGTCCATACAGTTTCTTATTACAAAGTTGCTCACCTGAAAGTCCTGCCTGTTAATGTTGACGTGGTAGTTGGCTCCTGTTTTGTCAGTGGGACATACATCGTAGCGGCCGGAGAAAGGAGACACACAGATAGTCCGGCCACGCGTCATTATCGGGAGGTTATCACTCATACCGCCATCTATGTATTTCTGTGCCAAGTAGAACAGAGGGTGTTTTGGATGTGGGTATTTCGCTAATATTTCGTCAATCAGTAAAACCTTAACTAAGATGGTTATTTTGCATATGAGTATTGCGCTAATCTTGTCCTTTTCACACGCCTATCCATGAATGAGTAGTTGACAAATTAATAAATTTTCGGATCTGGACAGGAGAAAGAATTTGGGGGAAGGGGTTGGCACAAGGATCTATGCATTAGTTAAGCTAATGGGTAGCTACCCAGAATGCACAGAGTGAATTGTCAGTGTTTAGAAACCACACCGTTCCGATACACTGATGTAGAGTAGGATGACGTACCATCTGTCCAACAACGTGTCTACTCAAATATGAACATCATGTAAACAGGCAGATCTATACAAGGGGCAGCTGTGACTCTGAGGGTCTGAGGGAGTTGTCCTTACCTTCCCATTCCTCACTACCGGCTTCTTCCCTGTGATATGTGGCACATAGCTGGTGGCTAGAAGGCACTGTGATAAAGGTAAAGATAATGTGATTAGTAGCTTGTTTATGGGGAACAAGTCTCTGGCCTCATGTTTCATTTTGTGTATACCCAATGGTCGGGGTTGGAGTGACCGCTCTATGGAGATGGGTAAACACGGAAAATAATAAAAATAAAATAATTTTCAAATGCACTTGAAAAGGTTGGAATCTATTATATTTGCTGTCAGATGGAGAATAAAGATGCTGAAGCACCCTCTATGTGGACGTCAATTAGACAGAGATAGACAACAATTCAATAATGCAGCCCCAACCTACAAACGACTAAAGCAGTCCACAGCTTTAATATAAACTTAGATACTATCGTCAAAATCTGCACAGGCTGTCTGAACAAATGTTTTTTTTTCTAAACTTGTGAATCTTTACGACTCGTAGAAATGGACTATACAAATTAAAATTAAAGCGTCTCTAACTAGGTGTAGCTACCTGTATGAGATCCTCCTTGGAGTCATAGTCAGAGACTATGAGGTTCTTCTTGCTGGAGGAGTGGGTGAGGCTGACATAGAGGCGCTGGTTGGCGGTGAGGTGGGCGTCCTCAGGCAGCTCCTCCAGCAGGAAGGTGCGCAGCGCGTCCAGCAGGCTCAGCCCCGGCGTCAGCAGACCCAGCTTGTGTTTGTGGACACTCTTGGCCAAGTTGTACGTGAAGTCGATGCACTCCTGCTCCACCATTTCACAAATCAGTATTTCACCTTTTACATGACATGGGCAAGGTCACAGAACCAGAGCTGCCAAGTTCTAATCTTTCAAATTCGCAATTCTTATGACAGGAAATCGTAAAAGTCGTAATTTCACCTCCTAAAAATCATAATTGAATCCGTAATGTAAATCTCATTAGATTTTCCATAAAAAAAAGTCTTACTATTAATAAGGCCAAATATTAAATTGAAACAGAATAGAGGTATTGACGAATACATCTCTAAATTGCAATTCAAGATATTTTTACCAGGCAATTCAAAATATGTAACTTCATTTCTGATGAATTTAGGAAACATTTGACGGATTGAAGTTACTCATTTTAGGGGCTTTGAAAATCGTAATATTACGAATAAATCGTAATACTATATTTCATAATCGGTTTACAGTCACTTGAGAAACAAAGATTGGATAATGAATGAAATTGGCCTTTGTACTTCAAAAAAGTCATGGTAGATCTATGATGAAAATTACCGGTAAGCTTTACAGTTTAAAATATATCATATATATTCATGATCTTTTTACATATGTAGAGGTCGAGGAAAACGTAGTCATTGGATCGGCCGGGAATAGAACCACAGACCTCTCGCACCAGTGACAAGCGTGCTAACCGTTACACTACCAACCCGTGTCTGACTATTCTCCGCTCCCTACATTACTAGATTGCAATGACAAGTCCCTTGGACATATAGGGCACGATGTACACTGAATTCCAGTTATGGCACCCCCTGCAGGGAGACACACCCGGACATCGTGCCCCTACACATATATATATGAAAAACTTCATACATTTTAACAGATGGATTTTGTGAAGAATGGGCATACCAGATATTGATTCGGAGATTGTATCATGTATAAAGATATTTAATTAGTGCCTTACCTGCATTGTCTGTTCGTCTTCCCCCTTAACGGCCAATACGGAGGCAACCAGCGCCCCGGCCGATGCTCCTGTGAAGCACTGCACCTCCTGCAGCAGGCCTTTGCCGTGCTTCTGGAAGGTGCTCGCTGCTCCCAGGTGGTAGATACCCAGGAAGCCACACCCTGCAAAGGACATACTCAGCCCTTTATCCTCCAGGGTGGGTAAGTCCCCTTCGCTGCCTTCCTCCAGGGACTCCTCTCCTCCATTGAGTGGGGCGGGGGTGATCGGGGGGGACGTGTGCCCGGATGGTCCAGCCTCTGCCATGCTCCTCCAGAGGAGGCGTGAGAAGAACCGCTCTCCAACCGGCAACCTATTGTCATGAAATGGGACCATGGTTTTAAGTAGCAAAACATATTTGTTAGTAAGACAACTTGTATTAATGGTGACCTGACCCAGTTTGGAGTAATTATATTTTATACCTCTGGCCCATGCTCAGTCTACCAAACACGATCCAGACTGATGAAGATTATTTAAAACAATCGGAATGATTCTTGAATGTTTTGTACAATGTTTAGAACATACAAGAAATAAACTTATAAATTGTAAAATCCTCGTCTGGTTTTGTGTGATCATCTAGCAATTCAAGGATTAAACGTGTGATTTACACAACAACTGACTTAGGGTCAGGGTGATTCCAGTGATTGAATTGATCGACTGAAATCAATTTGGATAAAAATAAGTTATTTTTGCTGAATGAATGAAAGTGTGAATGATTTCAGTAACAAAGAATCGTTTGTTGATTCTGAGAAACATATTCCTGGTTCCAACTACCCTCAACTTTTCCGCCTTCTTTTCTGCCCAAAATCACAGAGGCAAAAGGCTTTTATCCGTAATTAAAAAGCACTTCTTGAGATCTGTTGATTTACACAGATCTCGAAAATACTCCTGTCGTGGGTACCTAGAAATCGCATAAAAACATGAAGATTCAGACTACTGCAACACACCGATTCATAGATTAGAACACCGCAACAATGTGTTGCTGAGCTAAGCCAATGCTCACCAAGATCAATAGATGTGTTGAGTGGATGGACTAGTTGCAAGCACCTGCAGTGGCTTCACAGTGTGTGTGTGTATGTACATATTGATGTTATACAGTAGGCCTACTTGTATACATCTACCACTCAGCTTATCAACTAGGTCAATAAAAGGATCTTTGACAGTTGGAGGGGGGGGGGGGGTTGGCTTTAGTCACAGAGTAATAACGATAGTGTACCGGAATGTCTTTGCTTTAGTCCACTTGATACTGATAATTCCAGCGATAACATTGATAATGTAATCTTATCAAAGTAACCTCGACAAACGTAGATCAAATTAGGGATAGCTGCACATACTCTCTAGTACCAATGCAGTGTTGCCGAAAACATTTAAGGGATTATAAACTAAATTATATTGATATAAAATATAGATGTTTTCTAATGAGAACTGCCAAAAATGTATTGAGAAATGTATAAATTCATTGAGTTTATGGTTACATAGCCACAACTTTTCTTCTAATAGGACTATCTGAAAGTTAGTTTTTCCCAAATTATGGTGCGGGAAATCCGTAGACCAATTTTCTTTGGTCTGGCCCTAGTACCGCTGTAACTCTAGCTGCACATACTCTGGTACCGATGTAACTCTAGCTGCACATACTCTGGTACAGGGTTCCCACACAATTTTCATTTTCAAATTCCATGTGTTTTCCCTGTTTTTCCCTGAGCTACGGAAGATTTTCCCTGTGCTGTTTGCTTTGGAACAGTTATTAACATTCAAAATCAAATTGCCGTTGCGGAAGCATTGAGTGACACATGATGAGGAATCAGTTAGACATCATGACACTAAATGGCCCCACCAAAGCAAAGTATCGTCACGTCTTGTGTGATAAATCACCAGGACACTCAAATTTTGAAAATCTAGAAGCGGGGTGTGAAATGGAAAAAATGATTTCCTCTGAAGATGGCGCATGATGTAACAAGGCTGCGCGCAAGGCAGACTCATCTACTCCAAGCACTTGTAAATGACACACTTAAACAGCAGGAGGGGGATTGGGGGGGGGGGGGTATGCCCCCAAGAAAATTTGGAAAAACTAGAGGCCAGATGGTGCAGTTTCATGCATTTTTGTGTTCTGGTCTGATGATACTTTCAAGTTCCCCCTACATAAAGGTAAACAGAGTTCTCATTGGATCTGAACAAATCTCAGGAACTGTCCTGGTGGAGATAAAACCTTGACACGTCCTCGTTCACAAAACCACACAAAATCTATTCTGACGGCTAACCCAACCAGGACAGACTCCTATAATTTAGCCATATACCCTTATATGCATTTTTTCCGAAAAAAACTATCATCTATAAATAAAGCAAATTTTATAGAGTTATGCACAAATAAAAAAAAGACTAATAGTCTGCCATGTGAGACTATTGTCTTTTATAAAGATATGGACATAGTGGGACTATGTACATATAATTCCTTGTCAAATCCACCTGATGATGACGCCAATAAAAATAGTAGGTAAAAACACTATACAAGACTAGGGCCTACTAGGCCCATTAGTAAATGTAGTGATATCACACAAACCAAACTAGGCCTAACTACAAGTCAGTGTCAGTGTCTAGTAAATGGTGTCAGTATGAATTGGTCAGAGCCTGACCCATGTGTGACCAGCTGACCACATGAGTAACCAATGGGAGCAAGGGTGGGAAATTTGATGCATAATTAAGTCCAGCTGGTAAATGTCAGCAGCGTCTAGGGCACTTTGTAGTTGTGGTCCGAAGGGAGAACAACAATTCCTCATTACTCACGCAGATAAAACCTCAGATATCCGAGTTTCGTCAGACATTTCACACCTCTGAGGAGCCAACTCATGCATGCAATGTCCGAACAGAAAAATTTGAGGATCAATGAGGGGAGTTTGGAAGCATCCCCCTACCCCATCGAAAATCTTGCTAGCCCAGACTTGAAACGGCGCATTCTGGTGCATTTTGTCAGAAAATAATTTAAGGCTCATATCTATATTATATTCTACAATTTAGACAGGAACCTTGCTTTTGAAGGAAAAGGTGGGAGAAACTTGAAATGGTGCAATCCGATGCATTTTGACGCAGATATATTATAGCTATTAGGTAGTGGACCAGGGGAATTCTGTTTTTCCCTGACAGGGAATCGTTTTTTCCATTTTCCCTGTTATTCCATGTTTTCCCTGTTTGTGGGTACCCTGTGGTACCGATGTACTCTAGCTGCACATACTCTGGTACAGTATCCCGGCAGTGATGCAGCAACCCGGGTGCAGCAAGTACTGAACTGAAGGCATCATAATCAGATCGCCAGTGCAGCTCATAGGATCGGCCCAAAGTCGGAGCGCCTTATACACGAGAATCATATTTTTATGCCAAGAATGTCAAATCAAAAAGTCCAAATGTCCCTGTAAAAGGGGTATGTTTTGTGGGAACTTGTCCCAAATTTAGGATGGCATCCCGCTAAAAGGGGTCTAATTTTAGCCACTTTGGGGTATCCCACCAAAACGGGGTTGATTTTGGCAGGGGCTCTGATTTTGGCCCATTTGGGGCACGGGGGGGGGGGGGGGGGAGGGGGGTCAACCTATTCCTAGGGGGGGGGGGGGGTCTTATTTTTTCAACCTATTCTGAGGCGGGGGGGGGGGGGTATTTTTTTTAAGGGGTATTTATATGGGAGGGGGTATCTTTTGACACAACGACCCAACTAGCACAAAGAAATCCACGTGCTACCGCCTACACAGAAGGGAGGGTCCTTACCCTAGGACTTTGAAGGCAAGTACCTTATGGCAGCTGCTTATGGTTAGCAGTGACCCATCCACAGCTAGCGATAGTGGAAGACTTTAACAGTGGGTGAAGTATAAAGGCATATGATACAGTGAAATATCTGCATGGCTGGCCTTTCCTCGAATGGAGGTTATCAACTATGGTGCACGTAACACCCATGCATGCCATTGATGAGTAAAGCGATTGTAATTGATCTGTGCAGTTATATAACAAAGACACATTCCTCTGTAACTCTTTGTTCAACTTTTCTACTGATCCTAGCGCATGGAAAACCAAACGAGATTTAAATAGTGATCTTGTTCATTTAACTGCAAGTTATATATACCAGGATACATTAAAATGGACCGATTGACCTCTAGATTTTCAGAATTTTCCTCAGGTTTGCCACCATTATAATGTACAGAGTATCCCTTCATCAAACATCGATCTTTGTTTTAAGCTAGGTCATTTCATGGTACTTCTACCAACTAGTATTAGCACGATTTGTAGGTGGGAACCTAAAGAATTACACCCATTTTTAGCAAAAAAAAATCCCTAAATAATGAACTTGAATACTCTGGTACCGATATAGGTACCGGTAGGTATAAGGCAAAAAATTGTGGTTTTGTTTTTAGATCTACCAGTACCCAACCGGTTTTGAATAATTCAACCTAGACTACCGGTACCTAGGCTATTTCAGAAAACAAAATAAGAGATCTAGATCTATGGTATGATATGCCAATGGAAAGCTAAATTCAATAGGAAAATATCTAAGTTTCATTTAGGTAGTGGGAATTCTATTTTTTTTTCAATTTAAGAAGAAATCTTTTTCTCTTTTTCTAAATTCTAGCTACCGGTAGTCATGTGGCCTAGTGAAGGCTAGTCTGCTGTCTTAGTCTAGTTTATAATAGGGAGTGACAAGGGGGGGGGGGGTGCGTGGAGCGCGCGAAATAATAAAAAAAAATCCTCCCCCCCCCCCCCTTACGGGTCGTAACGCGCGGGCTTTTTAGCCCAAAAACAGGTTTAAATGTTTTTGACCCCCCAAGAGGGTCCAACTTTTTTTGTCCCCCCCCCCCTAGCCCATAGAAGCGGCCCCTCTCGATATCTGATTGGAGCGACAGCAATGGACTGTACAATGGTCTATCGCCCCCCCCCCCCCCCCCCCCCCCCCCCTTGATAAAAAATGATCATTCCTTGGACAGTGTGTAGACTACTCTCTCGTGCAATTTCACATACAATGATACATAATTGAATTACTCTGATAGGACACACACCTGCTGGATTTACGGAGTAGTATCAGGCCCGTTGATTGACATAGTACTTGCATCCCACACCTCTATGTAAGATCAGCGTTTTGTACCGCATCGATGCTACAATCGAAGTACTGCTACAGTTTCTGGATCCGACTGGCTGATTCTGCTTGGCTTGGTCGTGCTCGGAACTACTCGTCCAGGCCTTGATGTCAAATTTACAATCAAATGTCTTATCTCATGGTAATCACTCAGCTTCAATGTCTATGTGTGAGAGATTATTAGCAAGATATTCATGGGAAATAGTTCAGAACAGAAGTCAACACATCTCAGATCTCCATCCTTGCAATGTCAAGGCTGCTGCTGTAGCTTTCGTTGCAACGCCTCCGACGTTGGCGTCCATTCAGCGGTCGCGTGTTTTACTTGGATTGTATTTACATTTGGTTCTTCCGGCCGTTCTTCCGGTCGCTTGCTCTTGGAAAGTTGTCGCTTTAGAGGAAATTGTAAGTCGGTGTTCTTATGTTTGTGACCTATAAAGCACAATGTTTTGATTACAGAATTAATGTTCACAAGTAGTACCTTCGAAACACATAGATTTTGTTCTTGTATAGGTCTTGCATGGATCATAAGGCGAATATGGTGCAACACTGCAAGGATCAAAAGTTGCAACTTGTCTTTAGTGACTACATGAAACTGACTCACTTACTAACTTGACTTGCAGTTACTGAGTTAGTTACTTAGTACTGGCACTCTTGGAAGTTATCTATAGTGAATCTACTCCCTAGTAGTGTCTAGCTAGCCAAGACTAAGGTTGGAAATCCAGGTCTCCCCCTGCGCTGTCGCATGGCTGTCGGTAACTGGTAACTTAGGGTGCAAGGACACTTAGGGTGCAGACATTTAGGGTGCGTGGACACTTAGGGTGCAGACACTTAGGGTGCATAAAAATGGACATGTAGGGTGCAGAGACACATAGGGTGCAAACACAGGACACTTAGGGTGCAGAGACATTTAGGGTGCAAATTATAGGACACATAGGGTGCAAAGTATTTAGATGCTTTAAGCAATGGAAAATTGGTAAATTGTAAATTGTGGGAGAAATTTATCAAAACTTGTAAGTATTGTGGACTATAATTTGGGAAAACTAATGTTTAATTGATCATTATTTCGGATAAATTGGTGAGATTGAAAATAACATAACCACCATTTTAAAAATGGGGACAGAAATCTGACAAAAATATAGATTACCGTATTTGACGTAATAAGCGCCCTCCCCCTAATAAGCGCCCCCCCCTTTTTGGGGCATTTTAAAGACTAGAACTAAGGCTCAAATGTCACGATTTTGGAGACAATTAAACTCTCAAGTACTAAAAATGCCATAAAAATAATTTCATAAGTGCCCTGGGCGCTTATTACGTCAAATACGGTATAGTACGATTTTGGGATGGAGGGAGTACTAGGCTATTTATTTTGAAGCAAAATATGGCCTCACCCTGCCCCTCCCCCCTGGTGATGCCAGGTACATAGGCCGCCCCCTACCCTAGCAGGTGTGAGCGCTAATCCCTGCCATTCCTGGCTAAAACACCGCCAAACTTGGCCTAAAATACTTTCATTAAGCCATGGAAAGTTACAATAACTTAACCTCTGTACAATATATGATTTGTATATGGATAAATAGATAATGCCTCTATGACAAAATACTTGCACCCTAAGTGTCTTGTGATTTGCACCCTATGTGTCTCTGCACCCTACATGTCCATTGTTTTGCACCCTAAGTGTCCTGCCCTTTGCACCCTAAGTGTCCCTGCACCCTATGTGTCCATTTTCATGCACCCTAAGTGTCTGCGCCCTAAGTGTCCACGCACCCTAAGGTACTAGTATTCTGGCTGTCTACCTGGTTAACTCTGTCTGCCAGTCGATGGTGCGGTCTACCGTAGCGTAGGGTCTATATATCTGAGCTGGGCTATCTACCTGTAGTCACCGATGTCGACCTATGCTTCTAACAAGAGAGCACCTATCAGATTCTATGCGATCATTGGTTGGGTAGGTCCAACTATCTACCTGGTGAGAGATCCCCATGCTACACCATGCTCCCCCTGTGTTAATGGGGACCTTCATCATGGGGGCATGAAGGAGTAGAATAACTTCATCGGGAGCCTTCCATAATACCAATGGGCATACCAGAATCGTAAATGGCGACAAAACTTGAGGGGTAACTTGGTTGACTACTGTGAATGTGATTGTCACTAACCAAGCTGTATTGGCAGCCGCTGACCCATATGCGTGGGCCCGGGCGTTCTTGCTGGTGGTCTACATTGTGATCTCTTCTCAGTGAACCATGTGTGAGATCTCAAAGGCTGTGGTTTGTCTGGCCCTGCCTACTATGGTACTAGCCCAGGTATGTCGGACCAGGGCCCAGGCAAATAAAAGAACACTTGCTATCCTTCAAAAAGAGTAGGGGACGTACCCCAGTAGCGGTTTTCTCCCTCACCTCATAGATGCAGTCATTCATTTCATAGATTCAATCATCCATAGATGTGGTCACTGCTGTATTGGGCCAGCAGCATATAAATATCTGTCCTACTACTGTGAGGCAGACTACCACTATTTGTGGCTGACTCCTTGCCAGCTTGAGATATGTCCCATAAGGTGCTTGATGTACGTCTGGACGTTAAAGAAATCAATCAATAAATCAAACCATTGTCAACATGCTGTTCAGGAGGCAAATACGGGATAACTGTCCAAGGTGAAAAGACAAACATTTAGAACGTTATTTTAATCTTAAATCTTAATATCTGAATTCAGTGTCTTATTTTGCAGCAGCGGTGTAGAAGAAAAAGAAGAAAAGAAACGGGGGTTGGTGGGCAGAGCCCCCCATCACATACTAGTCGGGAGATATCAAGCAATGTTTGAAATCTCGGGTGCTGACCACTTTACTACAGTGTGGGTATGAGGTGGTGATATATAAGTAACTGATAAATATATATATATATATATATATATATATATATATATATATGTATATATATATATATATATATATATATATATATATATATATATATATATATATATATATATATATATATATATATATATATATATATATATATATATTGCACATTGGACAACTCCACACCTTGTGCAAGCCCTTAACCACCTCTCACCCAAGTGAGTGGGATTGGGTGGGCATGTGGAAGGGCTAGGGCACCTCACCCAAAGCTCCCACTACCTCACCCCTTGAGCTAGGCACAAAAGTAGTTCGCCCTAGCTGGCACTAGCAGGCCCTAGCCTCACCCCAGTTTGCTGGGTCGGGTCGGGAGTGGCAGTGTATAGGTGGCGACCTCTATGTGCAACTTCTGGTACTAAAGTTAAGACAAATAAGACCGTCTTAATAGTCTTAATAAGATAAGAGTCTAAACGTTTGTCCTCTCACATAGGAGAGCTATCCCATGCGTGCGTTCAGGAGAGCACCTATCAAACTATGCAATCACTTGGATGGGGCATGTTCAAATACTGTTTGTAGAATAGATACTAGTAGCGGTGGTTTATAATTAAGTCTATCGTGGTGATGTACCATTATGCTATACCTCTTGCAGGTTCCACCTCGGCCGGATCAGTCCTTGATCCGGCCCGGATGGTACTACCCGGTTGTCAGCCTGCCTGGTTACAAGCCCAGCCCGGGTGAAGCTCACTCAGGCTGGACTGCTCGCCTGGCATGGTGACAGCCAGAACTGCGCAGTTCACTCTGCCCTTCTGGCCCGGATGACCAACCCGGCCCGGATGGACAGATGTCGCCACTGGCTGTGGCCTGCTATATAAGGCAGGCCCTTACCAATCGCTGGCAGTTCCCACTGGGAGCTCCACCAATGAGGTTACATGTGGATACCTCTTAGGCCAAAAAAACAGAAGGTGTGTTTCCGGTAACATCACGAAAAAAACAAGGTAGGTAGGGTCGGATTTTTTTTTTTTAAATTTTTTCTTTGATTGGGCCTGAGAATTACGGAGCCCCTAAAGGCCACCGCAAACGACGTGTTTGGATCAGCTGTCTCGATCAGTAACCAAGGAAAAGCGCTGTTTGCGGGACTCCCACTGATGGGATCAGAGGATATCAAACATGTTTGATATCCTCTGCTCCGATCAGATGATTGAGACATCTGATTGAGACATCTGATTGAGACATCTGATTGAGACATCTGATTGAGACATCTGATTGAGACATCTGATTGAGACATCTGATTGAGACATCTGATTGAGACATCTGATTGAGACATCTGATTGAGACATCTGATTGAGACATCTGATTGAGACATCTGATTGAGACATCTGATTGAGACATCTGATTGAGACATCTGATTGAGACATCTGATTGAGACATCTGATTGAGACATCTGATTGAGACATCTGATTGAGACATCTGATTGAGACATCTGATTGAGACATCTGATTGAGACATCTGATTGAGACATCTGATTGAGACATCTGATTGAGACATCTGATTGAGACATCTGATTGAGACATCTGATTGAGACATCTGATTGAGACATCTGATTGAGACATCTGATTGAGACATCTGATTGAGACATCTGATTGAGACATCTGATCGAGACATCTGATCGAGACATCTGATCGAGACATCTGATCGAGACATTCCCTTTGCTGTGGCCTTAAGCGGACATGTACAAATATATAGACAGAGGTCCACGATAATCTGTCTGAACGACAAGTTTCTCCATGAGTGGTGCATAGGATCGTATCACACGAGGCGGAGCCGAGTGTGATGCGATCCTATGCACCACGAGTGGAGAAACCAGGGGATCAGACTGATTAGAGTGGATCTCTGTATTTATTTCATGTAATTCTTGATTTATTAAATTTCATCAAAATATACATTAAAATTGGCGAAACGGGGCTAAGCATGTTGACCCTCCAACGACTACCGCTTGAATGAACGCAACTTGCATGGAAGCGCTCTTTTATAGCATGCCCCCTCTTCTCCATGGCGACATGACGTCACATGGTAACTAGGTCACCATGTTGCCTGGAGATGTCCAATTTGTCACAACTTTGTTGTTGTTACTGGTTTGGACTTAGAAACCAAGCCCTGGGGCTTGATTTAACTGGGAAAACGGTTTCATCTAGTGAATCTTCAGGTTGTATGAGATGGAGTCCACTAAATAAAAGTTTTTATTTAGTGGGAGTCCATCAGGAAGTCGGTGTCAGCCCTAAAATGAGGGCTGATCTTATTGGTATGGATCATAAAATATAGTAGGCCTAGCAGTCTAGGTCTGGGTAATATTTATATGATCTAGGCCACCTGTGGGGGGGGGGGATTGGAAACCAGAGTAAAAATCACAAGTTAGTTTTTGTGATTTATAACACAGGTGTGTTGTAAATCAGAAAAAAATCTAAAAAAGGTTGGAGAGCGCAGGGGGGTGCGCTACAAGAGGGGGGGATTTTTAGGGGGGCCCTAAAAATCTATGCTAAGTGTAAGGTTTATGTCAAGGTGACTAGGATTGAAAATTAAAATAATAATTTGCTTGACGTGGCTAGAGCAAGCATAGTCACCCCCCGCTGGTGCTGGGGATGTCACTACATATGGACAGTATCCATGACATTCAACCCCACTGGTGAGATTGTATGCATGCGATGGATCCAATTCATCTCGATCAAGTCCCTCAAATACTTTGACTTGTCCCCCCTAGGGGGGGGGCAAATACAAAGTCTAAGACATGTAACTCTAAAGGTAGAGTCGTGGGGTCTTGTGGGTTACCATGACCGGGTCTATTGAAGTGCCTCGCAATTTCAATATCTGGGTCATTTGACTTGATTTTGCCAAAGTGGCTACCAATTCTGGTTTTGAGGGGACCGAGGGTTTGCCCAACATACTGCAAGTTGCACTTGGTACACGTGATGCAGTAGATCAAGTTTGAGCTGCTACAACAAACATTGTATCTACTAGTGTACTCTCGGCCAGTGGCAGAGCATTTGACTCTTCCACTTTTGTTGAGCTTGAGGCAGAACTTACAGGATTTAGGTCTAAGGCACCTGTTAGTATTAGGGGCTGGTTTGGGTCGCGGTCCCAGAGGCCTAATTTTTGCCCTTACCAGGATATCTTTCAGGCTTTTTGGTTTCCTGAAGGCTCCTATTGGTACTTGGCAGTGTAAATTTCGTGTTTTACATGATTTGCCGAGTTTGTCCCAATTATTCATGACGGTGCCTTTCAAACCCCTGAAGCCAGGGTTGTAGGTCGTCAGTAGGATGATTGGGATTGTTTGTACCTTTTTGGGTTTGGGGACCAATAAGGACAGTCTGTCCCGGTTGTAGGCCTTCAGAAAAGACTCAGCCAGGAGGTCTAGGGGGTATTCTCTAGCGTAGAAATTGCGGCCCTTTATGATGCAATGTTTGACAAATTCATCAGTACTGGAACAGATACGTCTCAGCCTCAGGAATTGCCCGTGGGGGATGCCCCTCAGACAATGCCTAGGGTGAGCCGATCTCCAGTGGAGGTAAGTATTCATGTCTAGAAAACTCACAGTGGATGTTGAGGTCTCTGCTGTAAACTTAATAGTGTCGTCGACACTATTGAGATACTTGTAGAATTTATCGAGTTCATCTTGGCCATGTTGCCAGATGAACAGGATATCATCAATGAACCGCAGCCATATTTGGGGCTGCTTATCATATTTATAGACAAAGCGTTCTTCAAAGTCCGCCGTGAATATATTAGCGTATGTTGGTGCTAGGCGAGTGCCCATCGCCGTGCCCCCAACTTGTAAGTAGTGTTTACCATTAAAATCGAAATTATTCTTGGTCAGGACCTGAAGAAGTAATCTGATAATATCGGTACTACTCAGTTCACCTTGGGGGGCTGTGAACCCCCTATGGCGCTGGAGGAATTTGTAAGATGCATGGCACCCTTCATAATTCGGGATATTGGTGTATAGGGCCATTACATCTAGGGTACCAATGATGGTGCCAGGGGGTAATGGTCCTATATCCTTGAATTTGTTGAGAAGGTCGGTGGTATCCCTCAGGTAAGATGGTATGGTAGGAAGGATGGGCCTAAGATACTGGTCAACTATTGCTGAGATCTTCTCAGTGGGGCAGCCATTGGCTGAGACAATGGGTCTGCCAGGGGGTGGAGTCACCCTCTTGTGGATTTTTGGAAGCAAATACAGTTCAGATGTACGTGCTTCCCTGGTTAGAGCTTTTCTAAGGAAACTCTTAGTAATTTTACCGTCAGACTGGAGCTGTGTCAAGTCTTGGTCGATAAAATTATTATATTCTTCAGAGAGGTCATTTGTGATCTCTTTGTAGAATTTGGGGTCAGAAAGCTGTCTCTCACCCTCCGCTATGTAATCTTCCCTATTTTGAATTACTATAGCGCCCCCTTTGTCAGCCTGTTTAATAATAATTTGTCTATTATTTGAAAGGTCCTTGAGGGCCTTTTTCAGAGGTCATATTGTGACTACGAGGCGCCTTAACACTGAGTTTGTTGAGGTCAGTTTCATTAGCCAATATGAACGCTCGGAGGGCATTTGGTACCACCTCTGCACTCTTTAAGACCTTTGACCTGTTGAGTTCCTCCAGTATAGGGGTGGAGAGACTATTGGGGGCCGGATCTTCTTCATCGACCTCAGACCCCTGAGGGGGGTCTGGGGGGTCAGTCTCAGATTCAGAGTCTGAATCTAAGTCTGAATCTGATGACGTGTCTGAGTCGTCATGTATAGAGACCGTGGAGAGTGCTTTTTGGAAAGCAGCCCGTTTAGCATCACGGGCGGCTTTCAAAGCATTATGTCTATTTTTGATTTCTTGGGCATCAAAAAAGGCTCTAATTTTAAGTTTTCGATGGAAATCATCTAAGTCCTTCCTGAGATCGACCATTGATGGTTCACCTGGGGTGGGACAGAATTTGATACCTAGTTCTAAGACGGCTTGTTCATCTTCAGTAAGGATATGATTAGATAGATTAACTACTAGTGGTTTATCTTCTTCTTCTTTGATCCCCTTACTCACTTCCCATTTAAAGTCAGTAAGTAACTCTGAGACATTGTTTGAATAGTTAAAATTGTATTTCTCTAGCGAAGAATTCAATTCAGCAACATAAACAGTGGTGTCAGTACATGGTACAATGGAGTTACATGGTAAATCATTTGTAGTGATGTCTGAAACTGTAGAATTACAAGGTAAGACATTTGTAACAGTGGCAACATCTGTAAAATTCAATGTAGAACTCTGAGTGTCCGGGGTGTGGGACTTGGGATCGGTGGGTGGGGACCTCTGGGGGTCTCCCAACAGCCGGCCCCCAGGAGGGCCTTCTGCGAATTCAGCAGTATTTAACGTCGCCTGAGTGTCAGTAGGGCCTGTTGTAGGTCTCTTACTGTCAGTTGACGGGATTGGTTTGGTGAGCGTCCCCTCCTCCTGCCTCGGGCAGATTGCCAACCCGGTTCTGGCCGGATGGGCCGGGTTGTGGGTGGGGGTCCGGGGCATTAGAGGGGCCCGGGGTGGGTGACCTCGGACGTGACCTTGACCAAAAGTTGTGGGTGGTCAAGTTTCTCTGATTTGGGGAGGTGGGATTACCCTGTTTTTTGTTTCCCTTACCCTTTTTGTTACCCTTCTTTGTACCTTGGTAACCAGGGTTACCAGGGGCCGGGAGAGGTGGGTAATCAGGATCCAGCCACTGGTCAAGCAAATATTCCTCATAGGAGGCAATGGGGGGTGGTCGTCGGGACCTCCTCAATACAGTGTCTTGGAACCTGGGTGGTGGGAGAGGGGATCTGGATCTAGAGCGTGACCTAGATCTGGATCTGTTGTTCCCAGCCTTGGGCTGGTTACGTCTCCTCTGGGGTTGGGGTGGGGGATTGGTGTTGGAGGTGTTAGGGGGGGCACTAGTTGGGACTGACCCCTGGACACTCTCACTGGAATCTGGTAAAGTTATACGTGCATTGGCTAATAGGCTATCAGTGGGCTGCCGGGCCCTCAGAAAGTCAGTTCTCTTGGCAAGGAGGGCACGGACAGTATCCAACATAGTGTTGCTACTTCTCTGGTCGCGGTTAGATCTTGTCATGAGATCTGCGGCTACCAGCTCTTGGATCTCCAGGGCGGATCTCCGGCGGGATTGGGCTATGCCTGCCTCCAGCCTGGAGTTACCTGTGGCATAGTCGGGATAGGGCTCAAGTCCTGCAGCCCAGGGAGTCACCAGGTTGTCCCGGTTCATCTCTCGTAGCCACTCCGCTCGACATGAAGATCTGACAGCCCAGAGAGAGGAGTTTCTCGACTGGCGCCAGATTTTCTCAGCGCCCTCTGACATGTTGATCTGGCTGTTAGTGGCGGGCTGTTGTTGGCCCGTCGAACCGGTAGTCTGATTTAAAGAAAAAGAGACTTGTCTGAGATTGTTGAAAAGGGTACTGTTAGTCCCACCGGTGGTGTTAGATGCACCGCTGGTTGGACTGTCAGTGTCAGTGATTGTAATGGTTGGTGTTGTTGCCCACGATCGACCGCCGTTGTCAGTTCTAGGACTGACAGTGGCGCGGTCAAACAAAGGCAAAGCACCATGCAACATTTTTAAATGATCAATTATTGATAGTCCCAAGGCGGGATCTTTCTTTAAATTGTCAATAAATTGCGCAAGTTCAACATCGCCGCCAGACACTGACCCGGGGGCTTCCCTCTTACGTCTTTTGTTTGTTTGAGAGTCCCGACCTAGATTTGAATCTAGGTCGGGCCGTTGTGTGACGTCACGCAACGCGGCTTCGGCGAGTGCCGTTAAGTCGCTTTGCGTTTGGTCTTCAAGTTCAAGAATCGTATCAATAGCGGTAGGACTAAGAAAGGCTCTTTACAACTGTACATCCACCTGTGTCGTTCCCTGGGAGGGTAGCTGCAAGTCATACAATCCTTACAGTTCCCTAGTAGTCAGATACTTAGACGGTTTCCCGACAGTCCCTAGTCCTAGCCTACCCCCAAGTATTGGTATCACTACACTAGTTGTTAAATAATTTAAGACGGTCCTTCTGTGCACACTAGGCCTGGCACATAGCAGGTCCCCCCAGTGACCACAGGCGGGTCTACAGTAGACTGTCACATTTGGCTCTACTGCGCCAGACAGCAGCTACATAGGGATCCTATGGTGACTGGGAATAAACAGGATGTTGTTCTCATCAATGTACTAACTGTCAGTCCCTCAAAATGGTCAATCCTATTATCCAAAAGATACTCCACATTCCCAGCAAACTTATACTGCTGCAAACATGTTAATGTTAGTGTATGTAACATGTTTTGGTTTTAGCAGCAGGGAGGAGTGGTGGGAGGAATATCCATGTGGAATGCAGTTGACATCAAACAAGGCCAGAATTACAGATCTATTTATGTATTTTGAATGTCTTGTGGATGGTGAACAGGTGAGAATACATTGAGGGACATGTGGCTGAAAGCATTAGAATGTAGAGTAAATACTTCTATCAAAACAGCTTCTCTTCCAGATTGTAATTTATATTAAAAGTAATAATTAATTTACAGGGCCGATCAAGTCATTTGTTACTAGCTGGAGGGGCCGGGAGAGGGCTTGGTGGCTTTTCCCTAAACGGCAATATTTCTTTTTTGGATTCCCCACTAATAATAGGGCCGAGTGATTCATTGCCAGCTGGAAGGGGGGGGGGGGTGGGGGTCAGTCCGAGCTTGGTGGATATAGCCGTTTATCGGAGGAGGGGGGGGGGAGGTCATAATGGGAAATAGGCCCTTGGTGCCTTGGGGGGCGGAGGGGATGGGCAAAACTTGAAAAGCCTCCAAGCTGGGGGGGGGGGGGGGTATCCAAACTAAATACATTTCAAACTTGTGACCATGCGTGATTCCACAGGAACATGCATTGTATCAGTATATATGAAGGATTTACACTCATATTCTATTGATATTAATGAGACCTTTATTAAATACTATTCCAAATAGGGGCTTAGACTTCCTCCGACCACGTGTTCATGATGGTCGATAAGCATGTTACAAATGACAGGCATCCTGACGTCCTTGTTTTTTTTTGTTTTCTTTTGTCTTTTTGTCTTTTTTTTTTTTTTTGGGGGGGGGGGGGTTAATTAGCCTAAGTGTAAGATCCGAGACCCATCCAATAAGAGGATGGACTTATATCAAATTTTGTCACATCAGATTGCAGCCTATATTAGCCTTTTGATGCAGAGTTGAACCTCATGCACGCATTAACTTGTATAACCCTTCTACACAAACTAGACGAACAACCCATTAGAGTAAACTAGGGCTTCATGGGACGAGGCTGAGGTGCGACCTCTCTCTTCTGTGCTACCTTGATGACTGATGATAAACAACAGTCAGACCAGACCAGGTCTCCTTAGCAACATGCTGTGACATCATGATGACATCATCAAAGCTTGTGTGGATCACCATAGATGCAATCAGATTGTTACATCATCACTTCTTGGGTTGAGTTGTTCACTCTCCAAGCATAATGTAATTAAATTGCCAAACATATTTCTAGCAAAATCAGAGGGAATTTCCCAAAGGGGGTAAGGGTCAAGGTTTCGATCACTGGGATCTCATCAGGCACAATTAGCTAATCAAGGTCTGTAGTTTTACTACAGTCACGGTGGTTGATTTTCACCATCGGGGTCAACCAGATGTTATGAGTCTAATACTCAGAGTGTGGTTGGGAGAATGATATCACCAGTTCTTAAAGGAAAAGGGGATTCGTTATTTCATCTTGGTATCCCTGTGGGAGTAGTGGGGTTGCCAGTAAACTAGGGCTGTGCAGAATCTACGAATCTCCATTCGCAAATAATTTACATGCATGTTTTCTTCACAATTTCTTTGACAGGCAGATCTGTGCCAGGTTGAGGCGGCCCGTCGGCCCCCACCCTTCCCTTCTCTGGTGCCTGCCTGCCTAGGCGCTAACATCTAGCCACCAGTGTTGCCACCATGTTCACCTACATCGGCCTGTCACTCTGCGTGGTCGCCTACTTCATACTCAGTTGGATCAGGCGCCATGTGCGCATTCCTGACCTCACCAAGAAGTATGTAGTGGTGACGGGATGCGACACTGGCTTCGGCAACTTCCTGGCCCAGCGGCTGGACATGATGGGTGTGAACGTGTTCGCTGCCTGTCTCACGGAGGCCGCACAGACGCGCCTCAAGATGGTCACCTCCTCCCGCCTCCGCACCCTCAGCCTCGACATCACCAAGCAGGACCAGGTCAAGCAGGCCGTAGATTTCGTCAGGCAAAATTTGCCAGAAAATGAAGGTAATGTCCATCACATGTATACAGGCAGACCCTAAGCTGGTTCTAGAGGCCTCCATTTGGCTCCTTTACAGACGGGTTAGGGGCTCACTTGGGAGAGGTTTTTATTTTTCAGTTACACAATGTGTTTGTATTCATAACGCCTGTACAAATGTGTATGCAGACTTTAAAATCCCTTCTGACACTTCACTTAGACAGATTTAAAAGTTTACACACACATTTATATAGCCATTTTAAGTATAAATACATTGTGTGACAAAAAGAATCGCCCCCGATTAGCACCTAAGCCATCTTTGAATAGATATGTTTGATATGTGAATACTTTGCGAAAAATTGAGCATTAAGACCTCTGTAGTTAGCCAAATGGAAGTCAATCAGAGTACATTATATAACCAATACATTGTCTTCCAATCAGGCTAAGCCCCGGAGGTTAAGTCAGATACCCCCCTCCGACGTATATGATAATAACAATGTTAGAGTGGTTGGTGCCCTCATAGGGCGCCAGCCAGCCTGTCGTGGTTATTTTGACATACTCGTGGGGTATCTGCCACACGATTCACCATGGCTTTGTCAGTGGTGTTCTGTTTACATGGAAAAAGAAGAGAAATGATTAGTTTTGCTATAACTCTCTTCCTGGACAGGACTGTGGGGGCTTGTGAACAACGCTGGTACACTAGGCCCGGTGATTGGGCCCCCTGAGTGGCTGTCAGCAGAGGACTTCGCCAATGTGTTTGATGTGAATACTCTGGGGCTCATCCGCGTTACTCTGGCCTTCCTGCCACTCATCAAACGAGCCAAGGGTCGCATTGTGAACATGTCCTCGATGGGTGCGCGGGTACCAACCCCTTTCACCATCCCTTACGGCATCAGCAAGGCTGGCATTGAGTGGTTCTCAGACGGCATCAGGTAAGGGAGCGTTCATTATTTATGGCAGGGAAGGGGGCGGGCGTTTGGCAAAACGAATGGGTCAAAAAAAAAAAGACCCCCCCCCCCCCTCCGAATGGGTAAAAAAAAAAGACCCCCCCCCCCCTCCGAATAGGTTGAAAAAAAATGACCCCACCCTCACCATAGACGTTTATAAATACTTAATAATGGCATCGACGACATACAAACTCTACATAGTCCTATCCTATAACCTATTAGAGCATGTGCCTAACCATAATTTGAGGGAGGGGTTATAGGGCATAACAAGATGGTGAATATTTTTTGCATCTCCCACATGTGGAGAGCGCACATTTTTCTGGTACCGTGGCACATTTGATTTTCTTTTTGTTAAAAATGGGTGTAATTCTTTTGGTACCCACCTACAAGTCCTGCTAATACTGTTTGGTAGAAGTACCATGAAATGGCCCAGCTCTGGGGCGGCGGAAAGTGGATAAAGTTGGGGGGGGCCCAAAGTGGTCTGAAGTCTACTATATGATCCATGGAAATTTTTTGTAATTCTACATTGAAATTGATGTGTTCTGAGGGACTTTGAGCTTGTCCTTCAAGAAAATTTTAGGAATTTTACCTTGAGATTGGTGTATTCTTGCATACTCTGAGTCTAGAATGTTCATGTTTCCCAAGAAAGTTGGGGGGGGGGCCCAAACATACTTTGGCCGGGGGGCCCCCCTGTTTTGCCACCACTGCAGGAATCTGACTTGCATACTTGCTGTGGTCTATGCGTGAAGTTTTATGGTATGTGACACTGTAGGGGGAATATCATGCTAATGATGTTTTCCCAGCAGTTCCAGTTTGGATCCTGCCAGGTGGCTCTATAATTAACTTATGGTGTGGTCAGTATGACCAAGCATTGGGAATGCATTGACTCCAAAAAAGTAAAGCTTTAAAATAGTGATGAATAACTCACTGATAACCCTGCAGAGCGTCGGAAGCAACATGACCAGAACCAAATATAGAGCTGTAAAAATTCTGATGAGGCCAAGGAGCAATGAGTAGCAATGATAATTCAATGCCTCATTTCTATTGAAGCCAAAGATGAACTTAAAGGGAGATTTAGAAATTGGCGACAGAAGAAGTTGCATCCGCAGCAGAAAATTCTGTGGATCTACCGTAAAACCTCATGTATAAGCCTAATTTGTGTATAAGCTGCACCCCTGCAATCCTATAAGCCGCACCAGGTGTGTGATTATGGCAACTTCAGTACTGTACCATAGTAGTAAAAACTCTTGTATAAGCCGCACCCCGACTCTGAGCCGATCCTATGAGCCGCACTAGCGATCTGACTTTCGTACTAGCCGCGGCTTATACGCAAGGTTTTACGGTAGTGGCTATTTGCTATACATTTCAAGGCATTCAGTACACCGATTTATAGTGGGATCATCATGTTTACTCTATGAGTCTACTGATTTTATAAGCCCTAGAATCTGTGAGTAGCAGGCAGCTATAAGGGAGATGGTGAAGTTATTCTAAAAAATTTGAGAGCTGTGCAATCAGAACGCCGTGGCCCCATTTAGCAGGGTCTGGTACAAGATACCAAGGAAAAGTGTATATCATGACTGGTGTAATCACGCCTTTGACTGATGGAGTGGACCTAAGCTAAAATGTATCAATATATGAGGTACATGATGCATCTTGCATACTATGCATCTGCTCCTCTATTGGGAAGAAAGGCAGGGTCTAGACATGTAGGCAAGTTCACCCTTGCATTTGGACGCCAAAATGTGATAGGGCAAGGCTAAAGTCCAATTAACCCAAACTATTTCAGATACCGTACTGTCATATTTTGCCGCCACAATAGCATTCATCTAGCTGCACACTGAAAGCTTTTCTGTTTAGACCCCCTACATTCTGGACTCCTATTCTAGTCTTCAATTAATGTTCTTTCTCCAGTTATTGTTGTTTTAGGAAAAGAAAAGTGGTGAATCATTCAAAGTGTGGATGGGTAGGCAAGAAATTTAGCAGAGTTCTGCGGTCTTTATAACCCCAACAAACGCGACATGTGTCGTGAAATTCGTGTCTCGTTGTGTCAAAAAATACCCCCTCCCAAATAAATACCCCTAAATAAAATGACCCCCCCCCTCAGAATAGGTTGAAAAAAAAAGACCCCCCCCCCCCCTAAGAATAGGTTGGGAAAAAAAGACCCCCCCGGCCTCTGAATACCCTATAAAAAAAATGCCCCCCACCCTGATTTGCACACCCCCCTCCCTGGCATAAATAATGAACGCTCCCTAAGCATGCAGCAAACTCTCACTGTTTGACTCGTGGTACTCTCGTCCCCAGATCCTTCGCAGGAAGGCTCTGGTAGATATCACTATGACCACGAACTTGGATTTTTACTGTGTATGGGCAATCCCTGCTGGTAGGCTGGAACTAGTAAACAGTAACCTGAAAGTGTGATGGGAGTTCTCCCATCATACTTTCTGGTTCCTCTTCTGGTTCCTGTTCGCTAGTTCCAAGCTAACCACAGGGACTTGTCGCACACGCTATGTGTAGACTTGTACAGGCTGCCGCCTGCCCCCAGAGAGGTGTGTTGTGGTCCCTCCTGGTCAGCCTCTCATGTGGACCACTTAGACAAGGTTGCCACCGTCAGGGAAAATATCAACTAAAATCAGGGAATTTCACATTTTGTCAGGAAATGTTTTTTCTGAAAATGTTAGGGAATTTTAAATCTTTGAAATTCCAAATAAAGGTCACCTGTTTTCAGCAAACACGCCTTTGTGTTTTTATGGAAAATTCTAAATCCTCTAGAGGCAGCGCAAATTTTTGTGTGCACGCACAGAAACCCATCAAAGTCCTGTTGATAAAATCATGACCACTCCCTACGATTTTAAAAGATTGCGTTTGATGTTGAGGGCCATTTGATTTTAAAAACAGTGGGTTTATGTTGCGATTGTTAGGGAGATTTGATATCAAGTCAGGGAAAAGTCAGGGAATTTAGAACTGCCTTATCGGTGGCAACCCTACTACAGGCTGTGTCTCACGACCTTGGGCCAATGTTTTTGTCTCTGACCGGGTGCCGTCTCTGACTGGGTGCCGTCTCTGACCGGGTGCCGTCTCTGACTGGACATCATTTTGGAGTTTAGTTATCTTCTACCAACAGTAGGAGGTTAATTATAGTTACATAACAACTGCCATAACGTTTTTACAAATCCTAATATATATATGAGTATATGTTAAAAATTAAAAAACACTTCCTTCTGACACCAGGTCAGAGACGGCACCCGGTCAGAGACGGCACCCGATCAGAGACAAAAACATTGGCCCAAGGTCGTGAGACACAGCCTACACCAAATAGCATGGTCATGAGTAATATTAGACTCTGACGCACTGCACAAGTAAATACATGTTCATGTAGTGTGGCTGGAGCCAGGGAAATTCGGGTATACGGGTGAGATGGGTCACCATTTAGACGCGTGGCCCTCGACACTATCTTGGATTTTGGAGAGGATTTACCAGGCTGATGACTCCACTTCATACCAGAGGCAATTGGGGAGGTGATGATTATTAGTTATGGTTTTAAGGTTTTCACCCTTTAACACCTGTCTTATCATAAACTTTGTCCTGTGGTGGGGGAGGGGAGATAAGCATTTTTGAAATAAGATATTTTTTAGCATTTGTCGAATAGAGTCGATGTCTCCCTTGCTTGGGCAAACATGAAATCCAAGATGGGGTCAGGGGACATTTGCCCAAGATGGTAGCGCCCATAGTTCCATGTGCGGAACTCACCTGTGCAGGTGGCTCGGATCTCCAGGTGTGCTGGTGTACTGCGGGCATAGCACTGTCCTGACACCCCTATAACACATGACGTGCACGTTGTGCACCCCTAGATGCTGACCAGCATGAAGTGTGGCTGCTGTCAGCAGGTGTGTGCCCCTCATGGCGGTGTGTGGCGGTGTGGGCGGCAACAGTCGCTACCAGCCTGCTTCTGGAAGCAGTGGTAAGCTGCCTGAGCTGCCCCCTGGCGGTGTGCCAGCACCTCACACCGGGCCTCCCAGCTACAGCCTGCACACTGCTGCAGCTCCCCTCATGGGGCAGTGCTCTAGTTATATACGGCGCATTAGGCTATGGGCGCCATCTTGACTTAGTAGAATGCATTCTGGTTAGGCCCCCGACTCCAGAGCAGAGCAGTATGGGTGAATTACTCATCAGTCCCTTTGTTCCAGGTGTGAAAGTAGGGCATTACTCTGATAAGGAGATGGGGCTGTAGCCCCTGACGTCCTGAAGTAGCAGGCTATGCTAGTCCCGTATACCGATGTTGCAGGTTCCTTAGTAGGGGGCACCATTGCTTGATCTGGTAACCGGCGAGATAAGTACTGATACAGCAATCACAATGGGTACAGGCTGTTACATAATGCCCCCTAAGAATTCCACAGTGAAGGCCAGGGAATTTTCTTATTGGTTGATAATGCAACCGGCTAGACGCCTATAGGTTATACGCACCACTGTCTTGGTGGCATTGTGGGTTTCCTTTCGATGCAGTCCTTGCCAAAATGCTGAATGCATTGGGCGTTCAGATTGGAACTGTTTTAATGCTGCAGGCATACTAAGGCCAAAAAAAAGAAAGGGTTGTTTCAGGTAACATGGGAGGAAAATGTAGGGTCGGTAGGTCGGATTTTTTTTGATTTTTTTTGGAATGTACTACCCAACTCTTTTGAAACCTCTAAAATTGACCAAAAAAGGGTAAAAACATGAAAATTTCGTCAAAATTGCATAAAAAAACGTAGGGTCGGCCCTCTTTTGATAGGGTCGGTCGGGTGACCTGAAACAAACTTCTTTTTTTTTGGCCTAAGTATATGAAACGATCCGTGCACATATAGATTACCAAATATAACATTCTGAAATTCTTTTAATTTTGAACTCATTTATAGAATAGCAGCCCTATACACCACTATGCACAATCTTAACACACAATTCCCGTATGGTATGGTCAGAAATATAGTCTCCCTTTAACAGTGTTTGTGTTTTTACAATCATCCTAATACCGTAAAACCTCATGTATAGGCTGCGACTAGTATGCAAGTCAGATCGCAAGGGCGGCCTATAGCCTAGGTACAGGATAAAGTCTAGGTACGGCTAATGCAGCGATGTTTTACGGTATGAACTGTAGAGCTATACCTACACAATATACATGCGTATGATGTATCAGCGACATGTATACAGGGATGGGCAAGTAGCCTAGCTGGCTCCAGGTCACTGCCACGGCATGGTGCTGCCACCTGAGGGGCTAGTGCTGCAGAAATGTCCGGTTTGAAGGGTGACGGCCTGGCCAGTGACCCATAGGGGACAGTTTTTCTTTGCCACTTAGAATTTTCGTATCAAGAAAATTCCAAAAGGGTTGGAAAGCCCTGATCTTGTTCTTTGGAACCGAAAGGGTTTCTATTTGATACCAGATAGGGAACAATTTTTTGAGGGGGTGGGAATTTCGGCAATTTTTTGGAAAAATTCCAAAATTTGGGGGCCCTATTTTCAAAACACCCCCCTTCAATATTGTAATAGTGCATGGTCAGTTAAAAACTACACATCAAGGGTTTTCTAGCACTTTTTGAATCAAAGTGCTCTGATAATTCTAAGCAGGATAATATAATTTTCTCCAGTTGGTCATTATTAGAGAAAATGTCCGGTTTGAAGGGTCACGGCCTGGTCAGTGACCCATAGGGGACAGTTTTTCTTTGCCACTTAGAATTTTCGTATCAAGAAAATTCCAAAAGGGTTGGAAAGCCCTGATCTTGTTCTTTGGAACCGAAAGGGTTTCTATTTGATACCAGATAGGGAACAATTTTTTGAGGGGGTGGGAATTTCGGCAATTTTTTGGAAAAATTCCAAAATTTGGGGGCCCTATTTTCAAAACACCCCTCTTCAATATTGTAATAGTGCATGGTCAGTTAAAAACTACACATCAAGGGTTTTCTAGCACTTTTTGAATCAAAGTGCTCTGATAATTCTAAGCAGGATAATATAATTTTCTCCAGTTGGTCATTATTAGAGAAAATGTCCGGTTTGAAGGGTCACGGCCTGGTCAGTGACCCATAGGGGACAGTTTTTCTTTGCCACTTAGAATTTTCGTATCAAGAAAATTCCAAAAGGGTTGGAAAGCCCTGATCTTGTTCTTTGGAACCGAAAGGGTTTCTATTTGATACCAGATAGGGAACAATTTTTTGAGGGGGTGGGAATTTCGGCAATTTTTTGGAAAAATTCCAAAATTTGGGGGCCCTATTTTCAAAACACCCCCCTTCAATATTGTAATAGTGCATGGTCAGTTAAAAACTACACATCAAGGGTTTTCTAGCACTTTTTGAATCAAAGTGCTCTGATAATTCTAAGCAGGATAATATAATTTTCTCCAGTTGGTCATTATTAGAGAAAATGTCCGGTTTGAAGGGTCACGGCCTGGTCAGTGACCCATAGGGGACAGTTTTTCTTTGCCACTTAGAATTTTCGTATCAAGAAAATTCCAAAAGGGTTGGAAAGCCCTGATCTTGTTCTTTGGAACCGAAAGGGTTTCTATTTGATACCAGATAGGGAACAATTTTTTGAGGGGGTGGGAATTTCGGCAATTTTTTGGAAAAATTCCAAAATTTGGGGGCCCTATTTTCAAAACACCCCTCTTCAATATTGTAATAGTGCATGGTCAGTTAAAAACAACACATCAAGGGCTTTCTAGCACTTTTTAAATCAAGGTGCTATGATAATTCTAAGTGGGATAAATTAATTTTCTCCAGTGAGTCATTATCAGTGTAATTTGCATCACTGCCATTTAGTTCATCATCTTCTCACCAGGTGACCCGTGGCAGAGAGATTAGACTGCTATGCTATGGCGATTCTCATCCATTGTACTATACCCCATGGATGTATGGACATTACGTACATAATAGTGCTGGTTTCAGTACTTTTATCAAGATTTAGAGAAGAAATACATGGGATTATAAAGGTGTGGAGGTATGTTGACCCAACCACCAGGCTGGTCACCTGTATAGTGATTGGCGTAAATGTGTACACGACCACAATCCTCCCACAGCAGCGTGTGACTAGGGTCTATAAATAACCAGCTGAGGTGCAGCCTGCACGGGGGGTACACTCACCATGCTGCAGCCACACGACGCCCAGCACCCATCTTACATGGCAGTTGTACAACGTGTTATCGTAAACAAAAACAAACATTTATATGCCACTTACAGTTAATTCCCCTGTATATCCCGCACCTCGCATATAACCCGCAGCCCGACTTTGAAAGGATCCTATAACCCGCACCTGGGGTCTGAAAATTGCGATTTTAGTACTGTTCTATAGTATAAAAAACCCTTGTATTACCCGCCCCTAGACTTTGAGAATATTGTATATGGATTTACGTTTTGCGTATAACCAGCAGGTTATACGTAGGACCTTACGGTAGTTGATGTCTAAACACTACCCCAGCTAGCAAAACTCGTAATTAATCACGTCATCTCTACATCTTTTCTCAATAGATATTTACTACATTTGGTTACGTCGTATTCTTAGCCTCATTACGTCCTATATGCAAATGGTTTAGACATCATTCTGAAGACATCTTTTCAATGTAACATAATGATTTTAATATGACCTGCTTTGAAAGACATCAGGAAGATGCGATATAAAGATGTAAGTAAGTGGAATAATCATAACATCGTGTGTGATGGGTATATTCCAAAATCATTTTAATTGTGGTATGAATTTATTTCATAAATAAGATGCCAGATGCAAACACATTTTAGACATCATGAAAAGACATGTATCTAACGTCTACCCTACACCTAGAGTAGGACTTGTCCATCAGAAGTAGGTAACATCGGAGGCAATTGATTTAATCTGGTATTTTGCCTGTAGACACCACCGATATTCCTGGAGAGGCTTTGCACATTGGTCCTAGCACAGTGGCCAAGATGTGATGTCAGCTCATGGTCAGTCTATGTGATTTGAATAGATTTAGCGACCACAGAAAAGGTGTGCTCGTGTTAATCTCCTGGCCAAGATGTGATGTCAGCTCATGGTCACTCTATGTGATTTGAATAGATTTAGCGACCACAGAAAAGGTGTGCTCGTGTTAATCTCCTGGTTAATAACAGATCATACATGCCCGGCAAAAAGTTATTCAAGTTTCATCTTCTATGTAAATTCATTGTGTTGAATCGATACTAATTTATAGTCAAACTACTGCCAATGTAGATTGTATTCTATTGATATTGGCAGAGGGAGACATCTTGTGTCAAAAGTGTGAACTATTTGAGAGCTAAAGAACAGATGTCTTATAGAAGTCATAATCTGACAAGATAAAGATGTACTACATATGTAAAGTATGCGTGATGTTAATGTCAAATCTATTATGTCATTTTAACATGCACCTTAAGGCATGAATTTGACATAAATGTTTTATGTGTATAACTTCACGAAAAAAAGATGTGATATTCTGATCCAGATTTAATCACTTGTTACATCAAATAATGACCATATAGATGTGTATGGATGATATCAAATGGTTATGTCTCTTTCTAATTGCCATTGGGATGTAAACAGTACACCAGTTTCCTGTCAAACTGCTATTTACAAGGATTTACTCCCTTGAGACGTCATGATCAGGTCATTTTGACGTATCAACATAAATATGACCAGTAAAAGACGTGCTTTTTACATAAGGTGCTAGCTGGGTACTCTACTCACCAACTACATGTGTAACATGAAGGTAGCTAATGTCTCTACATCATAAGGCACTAGCACATAAAGATGTCATAGCGTCCATGTTAACATGAACCTAATGCTGTTGTGTTTGTGTTGGGCAGGGCACACGTGTCTCAGTATGGGGTGACGGTGCACCTGGTGGAGCCGGGCAGCTTCCAGACGGGGGCCATGTCCAAGGAGGCCCTGCGTAAGGCGGTGCAGCGGGGCTGGGACCAGGCCCCGCGCTACACCCGCGAGGAGTACGGCCGCGACTACTTCGAGCACTGTGAGTCTCGCATCAGCTTTATCAGTCTAGTATAGTATTGACCAGTTTCCCTTATTACGAAACTAGTCATTGGAAGTGTTCTGTGCCATAGACTTTTCCTTAGCCCTACCCTCCATAGATTCTATAGCTCTGAGTGTAAGTTCTCATCGCCTGCTTGGGTAGCACCGACATGGCTCACTTGGTAATGAAAACTAAAATGTAACGCACTGAGTTCTTTTATAAAGGTTTCTTGCACTTCAATAGCATCCATGTGATTGTGTGCTTTTATTAAGTTCGAGCAGAGGAGTGAAATCATAGACGTATAATATTATTCCAATACCAATTTTCAAGAATCAAGAATCTACAGTTTATAAAAGTTGTTTTATTTAATCAGAAAAGAATCGATCGGTATGTATTAGCAGGTTATTTGCTATGCATAGTACAATGTAAAACATACATCTACCAGTAACTTGCTCTAGGCATGTTTGGCATCACATGTACTTTGACTGTTGCAGTGACAGAGTTTTTCATGGACTGTACCAAGATGGCATCCCCTGACATCAACAAGGTAGTAAAGGCCTATGTGCACGCGTTGACGGCGCGCTGCCCCCGGCTGCGCTACACGGTGGGCTGGGATGCCAAGCTGCTGCTGCTGCCCCTGTCCTACGCCCCATCCATGTGGCTCGACGTCTTCCAGACGCGCGTCATGAAGAAACTCGTGCCCGTTGTGTTGGAGGAAGGTCACAATGTCCCTATACCCGGAAGTATGAAGAATTTCGGTGGTGGCCACTAAAAAAAAAAGTTAAATTTGTTTCGATTTCTTTTCAATCAGCACTAAATATAAGAGGCATATTTTGTCCATTAGGCAAATTATAGTTCATAAATTCAAATATTCATAGTACTGTAAGACCCCGCAGAGCCCGACATTTTTGTATTTAAGACCCAATTCAGTTTCTATTATAAAAATATCTTGACATACTCAAATATTTCTAAATTTGAGTGAAATTGTGGCTTGGCGAATCCCTTAGGCCCTCAGAAATCCAAGATTAGGGGGACAGTTTATATGCATGTTTTCTAAAAGCTAAATGGCCCTCCACCCAATACGGCTTATAGCATTTACTTAAGTTTGTGGTGACCTGACAATTTCATACATTTATCAACTTTCAGTGAAGTTTTATGGTACTATGTAATAATATTTACATATTTTTACACACGTACAATTGAAAATATAATTTCGAAGCATTGCAATGTAATATCTCATAGATAGAAATCCAATAATTTGGGATTTTAATAATTGTGTAATATAGTTTTCTGAGAATGAAGTTGATTTGATGCTGCTTGAAGATGGAATGACCACCGTTCTGTAAATCAATGATATCATTCCACTGTTAAACTCTCATAGTTTGTACCGCACCGTCGCAAATTAGCGCTGAGGCGCTCTTCAATTTGGTGTTGCTTTTATCTCCCAAGACAGGCGCTTATTCAAGATCCTATTTTAGCTTGATAAGGAAGATTTTAGGACCCTTGTACCCCAAGATCGGCGCTCTTTCGAAAACGGCGCTTTATCGCGACCGTAGGGTAATAATGTTTTTTGATTTGCGAATGATATATTTCATACATCACCTTTCCTTGTAAACTAGTCAGGATTCAATTCCGTTTCGCTTTTATTCACAAATTGCAGTGCATGAAACGGGTTCATGTTATGGATATTTCGTCCATGGTGGACATGGAGACTTTAAGTTATTCATTGTTTGATATATGCATAGGACTTAGACAACATTTGTTGTAATAAGGTGATAATTAGTGTGCCATGTTCTGAAATAGAAGTCCTATCTTAAGTCTGTAACAAAAGAAATTCGACTCCTCTGGTGAGGAAAGTCAAAGGGGGTGAAAAAGACAGGGTTGCCACCGTCAGGGGGGAAAAGACATCAGGGAAAGTGGTAGGGGGATTGTTCCAAGTCAGGGAAATGTCTGGGCATATCAAATTCGGTCAGGAAAAAATCGTTGAATTGCCAAGAAAGAACCTGGTACTATAGTGAAAAAGGGGAAATCCACCAACCCCCGTTGAAAATAATGACCACTCCCTAAGTAGAAAATAACTTGAGATATAGATTGAAATTGATTGTACATTCACAGTTGGATTTTCAAGGAAATTGGATATAAAGTCAGGGAATTAAGAACTACCTTGTCGATGGCAACCCTGAAAAAGCTCTAGGCTGTGTACATGTTCATGTGTAAAGACATTAAGACATTCTGTTAGATATTTATTCAAATGTAATTGTGATACTTTTGTGGAGCTTTGTCTCTAAAATCTCCCTGTCCAGATCTGTGGGTTTAAAATACTCTGTAGCAAGTCATTGTGTGTGTTCTAATAATGTTCCATTTTATCAAAGCGGGGGGCAGATATCCCGCTTATATATGTTACACGTAGAGTTTGCCCGTTTCTGTTCTTTCTTTTACAAATGTGTATCTTCTTTGTGTCTGTGCGAATTATATTTATTTTATACATGAAATGATACTTATTTACTGTAACTACGCTTATTGCATTTTTTTCTCATTTTACAAATAATTTATTAAGATGACTTATTTTTACGTATTTATATCTTCTTAGCTTGATGTATTAATGTATTTTTTGCAGCATGTGTTCACTAGTCTCTAAACTGGAACTTCAATAATATTCTAGTCTCTGCACAGCTTTTGACCGTAATATACACGGATTCATCACATATCCTTACAACTATTTAAAACAAAAATATCAATGTACTTATCGGCTATGATTTATTCTTTTTTATCAGCAACTTAATATACTTATTGTCTATAGTTTGTTCTTTCTACAACTTAGTTATTATACTATAGAGAACGTGAGGACAGAGATCACAAGGCAGACGTCTTGAACAACCTTAAATTCTGTGAATGGTAGCCTCCAGAAACTTCAACAACTGTATCTTGAGTTCTTCATAATTTTATTCCTAGGAGTTCATGGTGTTACTAGTTAATCATGTACATGGTCTCACAGTTTCGGATCTTTATGACCCTTCTTGAGAAGATGTCATGAACCCTTATATTCTGATAGAGAGGAACACTCTGAATATCATAGAGCCTCCATAAATATCCTTTTGTAATTACGTTAATACATGCCCTTCCGCTGGTGTATACCTGCCCCCAGTCCCCATACAAGCACGTGACTGCTGGGTATGAGGCCGACTTCATGTCGTGTCAGCTTCACCAGATGCAGCTGCATGCTGCACACACCATGTAGACTGCATGTTACCTATCCTGCCATTCGTCCTACATCTGGTTATCTGTACCTAGCCATCCAGCAAGCCGTCAAGGCCGAGATTACAGTAGTGGCTACTTACATGGTGAGATGTAGTCATTCATAAGGCACCCATTTAGAGGTTTGCCCATATTCCTTCCATACTATTTAGGGTAGTAGTAGATGTGTGGGTTCTATTTTGATAAAGTAGCCCAATGGATGACACAGGGTTTTAAACAGCTTACAGTCCAGTGTATGAGAGAACCTATGTATAAAAGCAGAATCATTATCTTGGTCTCCGGCTACCCACCTGAACACCCTTCCTGCTTTCTAATAAAGAGGGAGAATAGGCTTTCTGTGAATTTAGTAATGATACCAAAAAAGCAGGGATTTAGTTATACCAAAGACGCAAGAAAACAGCTGCAACATATTGACTTTTGAATGGAGCATGAGTTAGTGCATTTCACAAAGTATGTATTATCGTTTTTGATGGCGTATACATTGTGTTTCATTATATTATTACCATGTCATTATTTATTTATTCGTGTATGTATTGGTTTACATTGATGTATAACTGAACTGCACAAAACACGCACTGTATGCTCTAAACTGAACTGCATGGCAGGGATATTAACATCTCCCTGCTTTCAGACTTGTTTTTAAGAGAAAATTCACTATAGGTAAAATTAGTTATTTCAACTATATATACTTTTCAAGGCCTATACTTTAATATGGTAATACAAGTAACCCCATTTATGTGAACCTTTAAGTCAAAACAGCATTGAAATATTGATAAAATGCAAATTCAAGTGTGGAGAGGCTAGATAATGATCACATTTCTTTGCCAAGTTGCTGTAACCATAATGCACTTATGGAAGGTGATAGAATTCCATGTTGCATACTATATGTGCACACATAGATGTAAGTCCTCCTTTTGCACCAAACCGTATGTTATTATGCAAGTAATTATATAAATGTATCCAAATACATGTACTTGTGAAACTACTGAGATTAGTATAACAATACGGTAGTTGTTATAATCGATCTAAATATATTAGCTCTTTGTGGTTCGGTAGATACATGATTGATATCGTAAATTATATAGCAGTGTAGCAATCTTGTTAATGATAATGGCACACTCCCATGACGTCATGAAAGAGGTCATATTTTGACCTTGATTCCGACCAAGGTCATCAATATTAACCATGATCGTGACTGAGGTTATAATGTGACTTAATCTAAATGATTAATATTTTCTCTCCTTTAAGCCTGTGACTGTAATCTATTGATGTACAAAAATACAGAAGCACTATAAAACACATCTGTAAAACTAATACGTTTTGTCATTCAGTATATTACATGAAAACTGAATTCGGTTTGGAAAGACAGTACCCTGCAAAATGTATGAATCTGACTGTTTTGGTTTCGCCACATCCAACATACATTTGCTGTACAACCTCCATCGATATAATTTTTCGATTACAATTTAAAGAATTGTTTTACTTCATTTTATAGCCAGTGGGTATTACAATAAAGTGTCATTTAGACACTAAATAGAATAAATCATATCTTATGAATAATTCATTCAAATTATATGTCAATTCCTAAATTTCTACTGGATTTCATTGGATCTAATCGCGTCCATGGCTATTTCAGGTACATTAAAATGGATAATCATTCTTAAAGGGTATATCTTTGTCAGTAAATTGTCAATAAACGTAAGTAGAACCAACAAACAGACCCAGGAATTGTTCTGTGCCTATGTTCCCACTGATCACCCAGAGAGGGAAACCGACCGGCCTATCCGTCAGTGCCCTCCAACCTCCCCTGCTGCCCTCCAACCTCCACCAACCTCCAACCTCCACCAACCTCCACCGGTGCCCTCCAACCTCCACTGCTGCCCTCCAACCTCCACCAACCTCCAACCTCCACCAACCTCCAACCTCCACCAACCTCCCCCGCTGCCCTCCAACCTCCACCGGTACCCTCCAACCTCCACCAGTGCCCTCCAATTTCATTTTGGCGTTCTATCGTTCAACAAGGCTGAGAGGCGTTCCAACCACTGTTGAACGTACCTCAGGTTTATCCCTACTATACAGGGGGCGCTGGGGAAGGGATATGGCCAAAGTGGAGTTAAAGGCCCAGCGCCCCTATGTGGCTCAAACTCCTGACTTATGTTGTTTTAGGATAGAGGAAGGACAAATCAGAAAGTTCTTAATATGTTTAAACAAATTTAGTATATTGAAAGGTATATATCTTGGCTCCTTGGAACACTTTTTGATACATTTCTAACCCTAGCGGTTCAGTTTTTATCGCCTCGTGAAGTTTATTGTCCATTTTTCAGGTGACTCCGTGACGAAAAATCTATGATTATGGACATTATGTTTTAAATACATCACAGCAACTAATAATTTTGTTTACAAGCTGGGACAACATATATCTTGAAGCATACCAAGAATGGATATCCTCTGAGTAGACTGGTGACAATATGAGAAATTCTCCCACCAAGGGGCATTTTAAAGTACAAACAGGCAAGATCACTTTCTGGGGTAATTTGGGTGTGCTGAATCCGAATATCCAAGCTCAAAAATGGCTCCTTCTATGTGAATACTTCAAAAACAAAATGGCTTCAATTTCTGAGAAAACCCATGAAACCTATGTTATTTATCATTCATTATCATGTAAATACATCAGAGTGAAGGGATTTTAGAGACTAGACTGTCTGAAACACCTGCCAAGCTGGAACATCATTTCCTGAGACTCTCAAAGCAAAAAATTAAAAATGGCTGCCACCGTTTCTTGAGAAAATTCCCAAAAATACATTTTTCATCACTCCTGGTCATGTTGCACCTCAAATGGAAGGGATCGATTTGCAAGCCTAGTCCACTTTAGGCCATAGCCGAGATTTAAAAAAATTTGCAACATGAAATCCCTCCCAAAAAATAGTGACCACTAGTAATTTTTGAGCACAGTTCATTTCAGTCCATTTTCAAGGAGGAAGGGTGTTTTTTTTTATCAAAGCCTAAAAATGGGGGAATCTGTTAGCAGCCACCCCACCCACCTTCTATTAAAGACTCAATAATTGTTTGCACACCCTTTTATGTATACTGTAAAAGCCCACCTATAAGACTAATCTATTTTGGCGTCTTTTTATTGCTATAAGCCAAATTCTTTTTCTCAAATTAGGATTCCACTTATAGGTGGGATTTTATTACATTAAATTGAAAAGAGAAAACTATTTTAAAACTCCTTTTTTGTATGGGCCGATTTTCTTCTCAAGTTCGTGGTTTGGCTTATAAGTGGGGTCGTGCTATAGCAGGGGTTTCACAGCAGTTATGCATTTTTACTGAAAACATGTGACTTTTTTGTCCAGTTAAGGGCATGTCCAGTAATGATGCCACTAAATACTATGTACAAGGGTAGACATGGCAGGTGTCTCAGACAGTCTGGCCTCTTAAATCCCTTCATTTTGATGTATTACATGACTAGGAATGATGAATAACATAGGTGTCATAGGTTTTCTCAAAAAACAATGGCAGCCATTTTGTTTTTGTAGTTTTCACATAGAAGGAGCCATTTTTTAGCTTGGCAAGTGTGATATTTGGATTCAGCACACCCAAATTACCCCAAAAAGTGATCTTGCCTGTTTGTACTTTAAAATGCCCCTTGGAGGGATTAGAATGCTATTTGTGAAGATTTTGTCCAGTCTAGAGTAATCGTTTTTTGAGATACAGCCCGATGAATTTTGAACATTTATCAGAAATATGAAAATTTCAACTACCGTAAATTCCCGCGTACTACCCGCGGGTTGTACGCGAACCAAACTCAGCTTTCATTTGATATCAGACATGCCTATATAGAGTGTGGGTTATACGAGAGTTTTTATCATTATAGAACAGTACTAAAATTGACATTTTCAGATCTAAAAACGGGTTATAGGATTCTTCTGAGTTGGGGGTGCGGGTTATACGCGAGATGCGGGTAGTACGCGGGAATTTACGGTACATGCTCTCAACTTTAACCTAGTTTCCTAAAAATAGTCCCATTATTGGTTAAATTCACTCTACAATGTCCTGATTATGTGTACTTTAAGAAACATGAAGCATCATGATATCTGGTTAGACCTAATTTGCACAGTATAGGCCTAAAGTACCCCTATTAACCTATTTTACGTCATTGTGACTCTGTGACGGAAATAATTTCTTGTATAAACGAGCGTAAAAATGGTGGATTTCTGTATTAGAACATTAGAGGGAGTGGGTAGAGGGCCAGAAAATGAAAAATATTGGGCCACTATACAAAAATAAAATTCCTGAATAAAATGGTGCAAAACTGGTTATTCTGTAGGGGTATAAGCTTGAAAAGGGCCAGAAATAGCCGAAACAACATAAGTCGGGAGTTTGTGCCATATAGGGCTGAGTATCTGTCCCGACTGCAATCTGACTGTTACTGGACGTGCAGTACGATCTGCGGGTTTAATGTAGCCTATACTTCCCCGAACACTGCAATCGCAGCAGCAGTCAATCTAGGGGGGTCTGGGGGCATGCTGACTGACTTAGGATATAACATAAGTAGGCTGTCCTACTCCAAGAACATGTTGAAATCTAGACGTCCAGTGCATTCATACTAGACCTGGACGGAGGTGCTAGTGTGGTCTATTTTTTAGAATAGATAACTCCCCTAGTTTATATCCCCCTCTCTGCTTATCACTCTCTCTAGATCTCCCTACCATGGTTAGGCCAAAACCACTAAAAGATGTACTTCAGGTTACATGGTCTAAAAATCCAGAGTAGAAAGGTCGGATTATTCCTTTTAATTTTTTCCCTTTTATTTTGGCCAGAAAAGTACCCAGAAATTGGCTCACAAACTTCAGCGCCCCAAAGGACTTAGAATATAAAGATTATTTTCAAAATTGGATACAAATTTCTAGGGTCAGCGTTTTGGTAGAGTAGGGTTGGGTAAGCTGAAATATACCTTTTAAAAAAAGAATTTGCCCTTATCCTTCCCCCATTAATCCCACTGCTAGATATATACCCAGGGAGCCAAAGCCCCATATGGAGGGTCCTGGGTGTTGGCCTTGCTGTAATAGGTTGTGGTGTTTTTCCAATGAGTAGGACCCATAACAAGTTGATTCTACCTAAATTTGCGGGTGGAGCGATATTGACCCCTGCAGCCTGCCTGGCCAGGTTCTGATCAATGGCTGACCATGCAGGCTACCGGCACACTGGAGGCTGAGAACAATGGCGCCCCCTGGTGTGTAACTAATACACTACTCAATATGATTGAGTCTCAACATATATACTCCAGAAGTCAGTGAAATCATTGGTGTGATTCCCAAGTAGGTTAGGGGAAGCCATTTTGAATTTATAATGAGCTCAGTGATAAAAGTCGGGCTCGATTTTTCCGGAGCTATGCTCTAAATGTGATAATCAATTCAAAAATACTATTAAAAATTCAAACTGTGCATTGAGAATATGTTTTTATCAAATACTTGCATCCCTTGGAAGGCTAGGACAGCCATTTTGAATATCTAATGAGGTCAACCTACAAAAGGAAAAATGTTTCTTGCGGACAAATGTGATGGTCTTATATCATGTCTCTGTTTATAATTTGCCACTATAAACCTTCACAGAATTGTCAGCTTAAAATGTCCAACCATCCTTTAAAGTCACTGCAGATGTTTAGGACAGGCAGCAAATTGGAGGGGAACAGCACTGTGTACTGATTATTCTCATTTTTACCAGAGGTCTGGATATTCTGGTGTCTGAGGTGACTTGTTGGAAATGCACAATTATCCATTTATGTCAGAGATCAAAAGCCTTATTAGTTCTACAGACTTGTGAGATCCTTTCTCATGATCAGAAACACTGTCTGGGATGTCCTTAAATGAAAATGTAGCAATTGTAGTAATAAGATTGATAGTCTTATATATAGTTTCTGTAATATGATAACACAAATACTTCATTTTTCACGTATATTCTTTCCATTTTGTCCATAAAAGGCTGTATATGGGACCATTGACTATCCCAACCGCTTCCAAGCAATAGTAGTATGTCTTCCTCCTACCTATTGTATTTTAGAAATATATTACAACCATGCCTGTTGTAATCAAGATGTAATGGGTATTATCCTACACAACAGTGGTCCCTGGGACCCAAATGTCTTTTACTTAGGCCAGCTGGATTTGCCCACATTTGGGATTTGGTCCTTTTTATCCAGCGCTATCAGTGGGTGTCCAGATGAGCTTAGCCCATACACGCCATTATTTGAAATACCATGCAAGTACTTCAAGGCAGACTCGTCTATGATAATTCTCTGAGAAGACAATTTAAGGTATATCTTTCACAGTGTTTTGTCAAAGTGGGTTAGATCTTGGCTGGATCTGACCATTTCAAATCTGAGCAAGCTTATCTAGGCACCCACTGGTTGCCCTGGACAACAAGAACCAAATCCCAGTATGACAACCCAATGGGAAAACCATATGGGCCCTATTAAACAATGCTGGCTGCGATACTGCCATCTATTGACAGCAAGAGATTTTTTTGTTTCAATGAGCCCTCGCAAGACTCGTTTATTAACAGAATACGCGCTCGTGACGTGGCATAACATTTGTTAACATATGATACAAAAAATCATTACTCCAGATAAACAGTGTCAGGGCATGTACATCAGTGTTTTTCCTCTCTTGAATATTCAGACACCTTTAATAGAGCAATCATCAGATGAGGTTGTAGGAAATAATGGTATGATAAAGTAGTAGATCGGCACTCATGGCCTATAGAATAGAGTTAGAACAGAAAGTACATTTTATACAATGTAGTGCACAACAACTGTGCTATCTTTAGACTTTACCTCACGATAGAGCCAAAGGCTTCGTTTTGTTCCCGGGAAAATAACTGACATAAAGCAAACAGTATACAGTCAAACAATATACAAATGTATTATTATAACAATATGCGAGTATCAACATCAAGTAATGTATATCAACATGTTTATGTAGCAATGTTATCAGGAAGTCTCAGCAGAGACAAGCAACTACCCAGCCACATCTTAATATAAGTCTAGGTAGGTTTTGGATACTTATCATGAAGATCGAAGGTCGAGTGAATCATCTTGAAGAGGACAAAAAATCAAAGCATCTTGTGATTGAAGGTCTAAAAGAAAATGAGGGTTTAAATCTACGCTCCCAACTTGATGATCTATTCAAGGATCTTGGAGTCAAATTCAATTCTGAAGATACAGAGGCTTGCTATCGGATGGGGATTATTCATGACCAGCAGAAGAGGCCAAGACCTGTGATGGTTAAGTTTAACAGTAAAAGGCATAAACAACAAGTCTATGCGCACGTCAAGAACCTGGGAAAATTTAACGACAAATGGAACAATGTTTCATTAAATGATGACTTAAACATTCAGCAACAGGAAGAGAAAAGAGATCTAATGGCAGTTTCTGCTCATGGAAGATCCAAGGGAAAAGAATGCAAAGTGATTGGAAACTATCTCATTTTCGAGGGAGAAAGATTTTCCTATGATATGCTACACAAATTGCCCAAGGAATTCCAACTTGCCCAGGTAAAAACAACATCAACAAAGGAGGGTACCATGTTCCATGGGCATCACAGCTTCTTGTCACCTGACTTTGAATGTGTAATTTCACATGATAGCAATGAATACAACAGCGCAGAAATTATGTACCTAGCACTACAGGCTTCTTTCTGTGGGGATGAAATGCTGGCGGACGAGATATCTGTTACTAAGAATGCCTCTGAGGCTCGGGATCTGATCAAGGACCTAAAACTATCTAAAAGTTGGGATAAAAAGGAAAAAACCAAGGCTATGAAGCTAGTTAACACACTGAAATTTGACCAACATGATGATCTGGCACGCAAGCTTCTAGATACAAAGGGACCCATTTTCTGCTGTACTTTTGATAAGTTCTGGGGATGTGGGATGGCTTTATCCCAAAAGAAATATATCAAGTCTTCATCAATTCCTGGCAAAAATCATCTTGGGGCTATCCTGATGGAGCTGAGAGATGAATAAAATGTTAAAACACTTCCATTACAATCATAATATAGGCTACTCGAACGGTACCTATGAGCACATGGCTATTGTTTACTTTTTGAAATGCTCGATCGGGGAGCGGGCGCTGTAACGTAGCAACCGCCGTAACCATCAACGTCGCCTTGGAGACAGCGCGACTTGTGACGTCACGTAAACACACGGCACGCGTCAAGTTTACATCTTCGCTTGACTTAGATCGGATTGTCTAAATTGGATTGATTAACACTCTTAATCGCATTTAATATGGATATAAAGAAGTTTATCGTTGTCTCGGACGATAGGGGTGGTAAAGATGGTGAACTGGAGTATTTTATGACCCACTTATTGAAGAGAGAAGACGTGGACATTTCGGTGAAAGTTCTGCCGGGCGCTGGTATGGAGCGTATTTGTTTCTATGCGGACAATTTGATTGAATCTGATCCACTCCCAACCTACTACCTCTTTGGAGGCATTAGAGATATAGTACCTACGATAAATGAACAGCCAACCTTCCATCACTTGAATGGAGATAAGAAACTACACCAACTGATATCTATGCTTGAAGGATCAGTCTCCTACCTACGTAGACGTCACCCGTACACAACAATTCACCTAACTGATTTCACTGGCGTAGACTTGAAAGCTTACGGAGCCTGGTGTTTTGGACACAACCCACAAGTGGTACTGGACAAATTAATACGAGATGTCAACAGGTACATTACATCTATGAATGAAGACTATGGCGTTTCTACACCCCCTACATCATCAATTGTCCACTCGTACAACAATGGACTACCGTATGAGAGATACTTTATGTTAAATGATGGAATCCTCGGCACTCTCGAGACAATTGAGCTCTGGGCAGTCGAGATCCTTAATCATATGGAATACTAAATTGGTGGTACGTTCATCTTTCATGATACATCAATACTGGCTTCATTTACTGTTCAAACTCCAAATATCTTCTCATATTAAATCCCCTTACAGTTGGTTACCGTCTACATGCTGCTATAACATTTAGGTACTCTGTCTTACCTTGTATCATAAACAATAAAAACAATTTGCATTGATAACAGTGTCCAGTATCGTGGAGAGGCCTCATGACAGTGCTGGTAGAAAAGGAACATGAAGTTATGTCAACGTCCACGAACACTCACAAGAACGTCACCCTAAACGTATACCGGTGCGAGACTGAATACTCCAGCAGTGGTCTTCAGAGGTGTCTACTCTACAATTTCAACTAGATTGATTGTGGAACCTACATTCTTGTATATATTATGAATTTATTTATATTGAGTAGCATTTCAATTTGAAAAACAATGTGTATATTACATTCTAATCATTTTTGGGTACAAAATTTCCAAAAATTGTCGCTTTTAATTATTAATTGAGTCTGAACACTTGGTTAACTCAAAATCAAAATGTACTGTTATAATTATTATATGATTGAATCATATCTTGTTATACTGTTAATGGGAATTTCTTAATATTTATGCATTGATAAAAATCAATTATAACATAAAACTCTATAATTGTGAGTTTGGTAATTTCAATTTTAATCATAATCATTCAAAAATGATTATTGAGGAATTCTTTTAGTGCAGAAAAGATCTCTCTTAACCTTCATCATTAATTCCATACAAATACAAGTACGACAAGTGTCGATGTTCTGTATTTTAGTTAATTCTATGTGTAAATGTATCACTGTTGTATGTATATATGTGAGAGGTTATTTCTTGTGGGTTGGGTTGATGCAGGCTTTGCTACTATTTCTGATATTGACTAGAAATTATTCTGGAAAAAAATTGCTTTACTGTCATTTTTAATAACTATTCTAAATTAAAGTTGGCTGAAGTGTCAACTTTGACTGGGGAAAAATTTATTCATCTTAATGTGAGAAGTATTAGAACTGAAAAAACTATTGATGAAATGAAACTAAGATTCTCAGGTACAGATTTTGAATTTCTGTCAATTTCAGAGTCATGGCTTAAAATTGGGGATTCAGATGAATTACATAATATTAATGGTTATAACCTGTACAGGCATGACCGAGCATGGTCTGACCAAAAGTCGAAAGGGAATATTAAGACTGGAGGTGGTCTAGCTATTTATGTCAATGCTAAAAATACCTGCTGTACAGAACAGTTGAAACATAATAATTATTCAATGTGTAATATTGAATCTCAATGTGTCACTATTAAAAATGCAAATGGTATTATCAGCACGGTGTGTTCAATTTATAGGCCTCCACAAGGTGATGTTGAAGACTTTCTTGAAAAACTGGAGTTAATTGTTAATGATCTTACAGGTAGAGATGATAAACGTGTATTTGTCTTAGGGGATTTTAATATTGATCTACTCGATCCACAATTAAAGGGTATAAGCAATAAATTAATTAACATGATGCTTCAGTTTGGTCTTGCTAACTGGGTTAAGAAACCTACACGAGTAGTTGATAAAGAGGCATGTCTGGATTTAATTTTTACAAATAATGATTTCATGGAATCATCTGATGTTATACCTTTCGATTTAAGTGATCACTTCATTGTATATGGACATGTGGTACCAAATTCTCCAAAAAAATGTGAAAAACAAAAGTTCACAGGGCGCTCTATGAAAAATTTTGATGAGGAACTTTTAATTAAAAATTTTACTCATCAGAATTGGAATAATTACTATTTGTGTGCTGATGTTGATGTCCTATGGAATGACTATATTGAAAGGTTGACTTTGCTCTTGGATGATATGTGTCCTTTCAAGGAATTTAATGTAAAATGTCCAAAAGAAAAATGGGTTACCCCAACCCTATTGGAAGAAATATCACGTGGTCGTGGTGCACGGCGGTATCTGCAACGTCACGCGCCGACACCAACTGACCGGCCAGCTGTCATTGCGCATCGCGTGTCCTCATCATGCATCGCTAGCAGTCATCGGCAAGCTGAGTGCCCTGAGGGCCTCCGCTCACTTCTGGAATCCGAACATGAAGGTAATAATCAGTGAAATTTACGGTGTGAATCTACGCCACACCAACAACTTGCCGGGCATTCTGCCTCATCCACAACAAAACATTTGCAATGAGACAGTGCGTGCCATCAACCATCGTATTGTGGGACTAAACAATGAATACCAGGTATTAACTCCAGCAATAGCCGACATCTGTCATGGTATTGATGTGAATGGCGACCCCTACGACGAGTTTGATGGCCTATACGACGGCCTGCACCCCGACAGTGCCTCTGTAAATGAATCCGCCGACATCCTAAGTCTAGTACTCATTGAGAACGAACTACGCCAACTGATCTGAAAAACCAGTAATAACCCCAACAAGGAGGCACAGACTTTTTGTCGTCCTGACCGGCTGCCACTTCAGTCGAGCCTGACTGCTGTCTCTACACTGACTGCATCTCACCCTTATGTTATCAAATCCTTCACTCTTTTACTATTATTATCTATATGTCCAATATAATTCTCCGTCACTAATGTGTAAGCGAGCTTAATTATACCATGATGATAGGGCCTGCACTATTCTTATAACTTTGCTCTAACTCTGTTCAGGGGATTTGCAATTTAACCTAAGCTTATTTTAATATTAACTGCTATGATCTTACCGGTAGTTTGGTGTGATGCAATGTGACAACGTCTCTTACCACTATTTTTGTGAGTCTCAATAGCTTGCTATTTAGTACTGAAAGATTCCCGGTACGTTAAACTCTATAAATCTGGGATTGTATTACACAAATGAAACCTGCATTAAAACAATAATAGCTGAGCATTTTATTTTGCTGAGTACTGAGGGTTGGATGTTGTCACTGTTTGTGTGGTTTATGTGCTCAGGTCTGTTGGTTCTAAAGTGAATGTATAAGTAACTATATTGATGCGCGTTTGAATTCGGTAGTTTAAATTTTTTCTATACTTAATTGTTTAACTACCATATGTCAGCAAAACTATACGCACTACACATGTGCCTCCGCCCGCTCATGTTTATGGACAATGTCGGTGTAAAAGCTGAGGCTGTACCTCCTGTATATTGATGATTGGACTGTGCTACATAGTCTATTACCTGATTGTTGACTATAACCAACTGTAATTAAGTAACCACCGACATGAATTACTGAGCTTTGTGCATTCCACCGCAAGACCGGTAAACTACATGATCATGTCAATTTGCACGCTTACCTGTGTGCCAGATTACGCCTGTTAGTCCAATGGCTTACTCTTTTTGGGGATTGATCTATTTATGTAATCACACCCTATATCTAGCAGACTGAAAGAGGGAGCTACTACTAATCTAAATCAAGAAAAAAGGTTCATAACAGAAACATAAGCTATATTATACCATGCTCCCATGTGAGTATGCTCTTGTTGATTCATGTAATTTGTAATTTGTAGTTTGTAACTCATAAGTTACTGTTTTTGTTCCGCGCACCAGGTTCACTTAGTTAGTTCAATCAATCTTACTGCTCATACACGCTGGATTGATTGGACTGAACCGTAATAGAGTACCACCCACCTACCGGTTCTCTATACTATAGTCCTTAAATACAAGCACTATAGTATGTACGCACTTGTTTTTTCATATATGATTATTTTTGACAATCCAGGGTCGAGTGGTGACAAATGGAGCATTAGGTTGGGCTTCTCTGAATGTACAGAAGTTTTGACGCTCTAAGATGTGAAAAAGGTCTGAAATTTGTAACTCTCAATGTCCAAAGTCTGCGTGACAAACACAACTATTTAAGTGTCCCACTGGTCGGCCTAGACTATGTGGGCATCACGGAATCTTGGTTAAAACCCTCAACCCCGGATGCTTACCTGTCTATAACCGGTTTCACACTGTTTAGATTGGATAGAATTTACGGTAGCAGAGGTGGGGTAGCCTGCTATGTAAATAGTCAATACGCTCCATACACTGAGATCTGCGCTGAAATGTCATTCAGTGGACCAGATATTGAGTGTCTTTGTCTTTTTACAAAATTCCCCAACCAGAAATATAGATACATTTTTGTGGTCTACCGTCCACCAAGAGGTGATGTGAAAGAATGTTATAAATTTCTCAAAGCTTGTGTCCACGAGTGTAATATTAAACATAGGGAAGTTTGGGTTATGGGTGATATGAATGTCAATAGCAGGAGCAGAAACTGTATTAAATTTAGAAGGATGACATCCTTTCTACGTTCTACCCACTTAACTAGGCTTAACACAGGGCCCACTTACTACCACACTTATGGCAAATCAACTTTAGATCATTTTTATACCAATTGTAAATTCATTTCTAATAATGGGTTAATAGGGGAATTAATAGGCGACCATGTACCGGTATTTGCTATAAAAAAACAACCGCGCACGAAGAAACGTGACTTTATAAATATTACCGGTAGGTCTTACAAAAATTATGATGCCGATTTGGTCAAGGACTATATTTCAAACTTGGATTGGGACGGCTTTTTTGATTCAGCAGACTTGACCCTTGGTATTGATTTACTGGTTGATAAAATTAAATTTTATTTGGATAATCACCATCCTATAAGAAATTTTAAATTACGTTATAATGATCCTGTCTATGACAGGGAGGTACTAGATTTAATTAAAAGGAAAAATAGACAATTCCGCAAGGCCAAGAAAATCCCCCGAGGAGCGCTGAATAGGCCTATGATAGCTTCCAAGCGCTTGATGAAGCAAATCAAAATTTTAATTATCAGTAAGGAAAAGGCAATTATTGAAAGTAATTTAATCAAATTTCGTGATGACCCCCGCAAATTTTGGGAAGTCATCAATGGGATTTGGAAGGGTAAGAAAACCCACTGTGAGCTAAGTTTGACAGACGACAACGGCCTGTCTGTGAGTCCAGAGGACACTGCCGACTTTGTAAACCATTATTATGTTACAATAGGCGAAGCGCTGGCATCTGACTTTGATCGTGCTACCGCGGATGCTTTCCCTGTGGATCAACTGTTGAGTGTGTTTGAGTTTTCTGACTGCACTGATGCTGATTCAAGAAAGTTAGTGGGGAACTTGAAACCATCCAAGAGTTCTGGAATTAGTAATGTCCGTGCGCAGATTGTGAAAGACACCTTAACTGTTAAACCAAATTTATTAAGACACATAATTAACAACTCCATACATGGTTCTCCACTTCCTATCAGTCTGAAAACCGGTTGTGTGGTTCCACTACCCAAATCAGGCTGCCTAAGAGATGTTGCCAATTGGCGACCAGTCTGCCTACTTGATTTATTTAGCAAATTGATTGAAAAATATGTTCACAAACAGTTAATTACGTATCTACTACAACATGATATTATAAACTTAATGCAGTTCGGCTTTATGCCCAAAAGGTCTACCACTGATGCCTGTTTTGGGTTAATCCAGTTACTTTATGAATCCCGGAATAGGGGTGAAATTTCGGCCATAGTATTTTTAGACCTAAAAAAGGCATTCGATACCGTTAATCATTCTGTTCTCCTTGATAAACTTGCGAAAATTGGTTGTAGTCCTCTTTGTGTAAATTGGTTCAAGGACTACCTAAGTGGTAGGCAGCAAAAGACTTTAGCTAATTCTGTCCTGTCATCAACTCTACCTGTTACCTGTGGTGTTCCACAAGGGTCCGTGCTAGGGCCGTTACTATTTATAATTTACATGAACGATATTGTTAAATCGATTAAACACTGTAATTTTTTCTTGTATGCCGACGACTTGGCTGTGGTAGTTAGCGGTAGATCCCAAGACGTCATTGTTCGATTGTTACAGGATGATCTGGATAATATATATAAATGGTGTTACTCAAACGTTTTGACAGTTAATGTCAAGAAAACCCAATTGCTATGGTGTCATCCTCCCAGGTATCAGCTGGATCAGAATAATTGTGATATCTACTTAGCAAACACTCAGCTGAAAAGAGTGACCCAATTCAACTATCTTGGTGTTATTGTGGATGATGAATTATCTTTTAAACCTCAGTGTAATAAGGTATGGTCAATGTCTCGCTCAAGATATTTGCAATTATGTGATATTAGGAGGGTTACTGGGCAAGCATTGGCACTCAGGATTTATAAATCTATGATCCTTCCAGTTTTTGACTATTGCGACCTTATTACAGACAGTGGCCCGGCTCTCTGTTTGATTCGCTTACAGACTATTCAGAACAAGTGCCTCAGATTGTGTATGGGCATAAAAAAAACCCGTGATATTCGTACAACTGATTTACATATACTGTGTGGTTTGATTAGGCTGTCTGTTCGTAGAACTTTACATCTACTGTGTTTCATGTATAAATACACTCAGGATATTGATCACATTCTGGTGCCACGTAGAGCACTAAGAAATAATATATTTGTCAAAATCAAGGTCAATAGACCTATCTTTGAACTGTTCAGAGCAAGCCCTCTTTACCGGGGTATGTTAGCCTGGAACCGGCTGTCAGCTGAAACCCAGCACTCAGATAGCTTAGCCACCTTCAAGATGAAAATTGCTCAGTTGTAAATCCTCAGTCGTATCTCACTGTTGGACCGCTCAGAGTTAAGTAGGACCGCCATCATAGAAACCTCTATATGTTCAACAATTTAATTAACTCGGTTGTTTTCCTCGGATTGATCATGTCATTTGCCCAACATTGCTCGTGGAAACCATGTGTTACTGTTCTTTACTCTTCGTGAGAGATCCTGGACCCTCCAATAATCCTGTATGTTCACATGTATTTGATTGTCATTTTTTCTGTTGCGCTGTATATGCACACCAATCATTTCCGTCGGAGTCATTATAATTTGTTACCGATCTGCTTGACTGTGTATACCTAAGGCGCCAATGGCTGTATATTGAAAAGAATCCTATTTTGTAATGAATATGTGGCCAATAAAACTATTAAACTCAAACTCAGCTATTTATGTCAATGCTAAAAATACCTGCTGTACAGAACAGTTGAAACATAATAATTATTCAATGTGTAATATTGAATCTCAATGTGTCACTATTAAAAATGCAAATGGTATTATCAGCACGGTGTGTTCAATTTATAGGCCTCCACAAGGTGATGTTGAAGACTTTCTTGAAAAACTGGAGTTAATTGTTAATGATCTTACAGGTAGAGATGATAAACGTGTATTTGTCTTAGGGGATTTTAATATTGATCTACTCGATCCACAATTAAAGGGTATAAGCAATAAATTAATTAACATGATGCTTCAGTTTGGTCTTGCTAACTGGGTTAAGAAACCTACACGAGTAGTTGATAAAGAGGCATGTCTGGATTTAATTTTTACAAATAATGATTTCATGGAATCATCTGATGTTATACCTTTCGATTTAAGTGATCACTTCATTGTATATGGACATGTGGTACCAAATTCTCCAAAAAAATGTGAAAAACAAAAGTTCACAGGGCGCTCTATGAAAAATTTTGATGAGGAACTTTTAATTAAAAATTTTACTCATCAGAATTGGAATAATTACTATTTGTGTGCTGATGTTGATGTCCTATGGAATGACTATATTGAAAGGTTGACTTTGCTCTTGGATGATATGTGTCCTTTCAAGGAATTTAATGTAAAATGTCCAAAAGAAAAATGGGTTACCCCAACCCTATTGGAAGAAATATCAAGAAAGGATACATTGTTATCTAGAGCTTATAAAACTGGAAATATTGATGATAAGCAAAATGCATTTGATGCGAGGCAGGTAATAAATTCAAAAACACATGTGGTTAGAGAAACATACATTAATAATTTAACAGAGGAATGCAAAAGCGATCCATATCAATTTTGGCGTCAAATTGCAGAATTACTACCGGGTAATAAGAAGAGTAAAAATGATATTCAATTGATAGATACTGAAGGTAATTTTATTCCAAAATCCCAGACATCAAATTTCATTAATGATTACTTCTCCAATATTGGTTCTAAATTGTCGGCTAACTTCAACACTCCATGGTCTTATGATGGTGCATATCACGATGGCCTTCCTCTGGAAAATATAATTACTAATGAAAGCGAGATTGATGAGTTTATTCAAGGTATAACAGTCACAAAATCTTCAGCTGTAGATGGTGTTAGTACAAAATTTTTAAAGGTTATATTTAACAACTCAAAAGCCCAATTAGTCCATTTATTTAATGTTTCATTGAAATATGGTAAAGTGCCGGTAGCTTGGAAAAACGCAACTGTTGTTCCAATACCTAAGGGTGGAGACACACGTCAAATAACAAATTTACGGCCTATTTCATTGCTGTCATTGCCAGGCAAAATATTGGAAAAAATAGTACACAAAAGACTTATGTCATTCTTGGAAAATAATGATCTACTGACAGATTTTCAATATGGCTACCGCAAAAACAAATCTACTATTGCTTCTGTGGGTAGTATTACTGATGACATATTATCAGACAGAAATGTCGGTATAAATACAATAGCTACTTTCTTTGACTTAAAAAAGGCTTTTGATACTGTTAATCACAAAATTCTACTACAAAAATAAAAAAATTTAGGAATTTCTGGCTCAGTAATTAATTGGATAGAAAACTATTTATCATCTCGAACTCAACAAACAAGAGCTAACGGTAATATATCAGATACAGCTGAAATAAATTGTGGAGTACCTCAGGGCTCTATTTTAGGCCCCTTATTATTTTTGGTATACATAAATGATGTTCAGAATATTTGCAAAAATGTGAAAATAAGTCTCTTTGCAGACGACACCATTATTTATGCCTCACACCCTAAGGAGGAAGTGGCTTGTGAATTAATGCAAAAAGGTATTGATGACTTTGTTTCCTGGTGCGATAAAAATCAATTGACTGTTAATATTGATAAGACAAAATATATGGGTTTTGGAAATGTTAAATGTTTCAAAAATATGAAGCTCAATATTAAAGGTGTTGATTTGAAGCGTGTATCCAGTTACAAGTATTTAGGAGTGATCCTAGATCCAAAACTTAATTATGAAATGTTCATAAGGAATCAACTCAAGACAATTGCTTTTAGAACTTATCAGTTAATTAAAATTTCAAGGTTTCTCAGCTCTAATAGTTTACTAAATATTTATAAGGCTTATATAATACCTATATTTGACTATGGTGATATTCTTTATGCTAAATCGAGCCATTCGTTATTAGCAAAATTGCAAAGATCACAAAATCGTGTTTTGAAAGTGTGTCTAAAATTGGAAAAAAGAACACCAACTACACAAATTCATGCTGATGCTAAAGTTAATTATTTGGAAGACCGAAGAGCTTCTCATATTTATATGGAAGGTTTTAAAAGAGTTAAAAATGCAAATAACTTAAGGATTATTGGAAGGGATTTACGTTGTTCAGCCGCACCTTTGTTGAAAAACAAATTGCCTCACACTGAGGCTTATAAAAGAAGTTTAGAATATTTAGTGTCGACCACATGGAATAATTTGGATGTTAACTTAAGACTGGTGGAGTGCAAATTTGCATTCAAAAATAGGGTTAAATGGAAAATGAAAAGACTTATTCCACTGAGTACAGAAACAAATTAATAAGTAACTATTTACTGCTATCAGTACATCTCGTTATTCATCTGGACTCTTGATGGTTTCTAATTTTGGTCATTACATTTCAAAGATTAAGGTGTCTAATATAAATATGAATTTCAGTAAGGCTTAATTATTATACATCAATAATAACTCGGGTACTGATTTAGTCGTGTGTCGGTTGTATGGCAATTTTTGCATCAAACTTTGTATCTACAAGAAAATAGCATTTACTCTCATTATATAAAGTCCTGTTCTTGTCCTTGTATAATTTCAATACTGTAGTCAAAGTATTGAAATCTGTTTTCTTGGAATTTAACTATACAAATACCAATACTTGGGACAATCATTGACTACATCTTGTACATAACAATGTGAATAATTATTCATTTTATTATACAAATGAACTGTGTAGTTATGAATGAATTTTAGGTACCTGGTGACCTTGGGATGACAATTTTTACCTTATTACATAGTTTATTTAAAAATTTATGAAGTGGATCAAACAAATTTCACTTACTGAGTGAAGCAACACTTACACATATTCATTTATTATGGGTTATTAATTTAACCTTAATGAATTATTGTAATATAACTTTGTACTGTATAGCATTCGTCTATGGGGTGGCTGACTAAAACTAGACTATCTAAGAAGCAGCCCTTTTGTCAATACGTCATAAAGGAATATTACTTTGTCAAGGGACAACATATTGGAAAACATTAGATACATTGTTATCATATGTGTATTTTGGAATTATTCATGATATCATAAGAATGGATTACTGTAGTCATGGAATTACACTGTTGATTATTGACGAATAAATTTCTAAAACTTGAAAACTTGAAACTTGAACTTGAAACTATCTTTGATCTTCTTCAAGTTCCTTTTGAATTGAGCTTTTGACAAGCTATCCCTCAGCCATTCTGGTTGAACATTCCATAGCATGTTCCCACGGTATACAGGGGACTTTTTGTAGCCAGAAGTGTTTGGTCTTTTCAGACCAAACATCTTCTTCTCGCCTGTCTGGGTCACCATTGAATGCTCAACCTCTGGCTCAGGAACGGATCTTTGTGCATAGTACTTCCTCATCAGAGTGAGCATTAGCTCATCCCAACATCTAGCAAGCCTTTGCACCTTTCCTTCACTATGGAGCTCATCTACACTGTAAACAGTGGTGGGGGTATTCAGGCAAGTTCGTAAGCCTCTGTTCTGAAGCCGTTGCAACTTGATCAGACTATCCTCCTTCCCAGCTACGTAGAAGAAGGAAGCGTAGTCAAATAGCATGGCAATACTTGTCTTGTATATCACCAAGGCTGTGTATCTGGTGACCAAGTCTCTGATTTTCGCAAGATTGAACAATCTACCATTCACCTTTTTCGACAACTCAGCGATTGCTGTTTCAAAGGTCAGACCAGAGTCCAGTGGTACACCCAGATATGTATAGCATGATACTGTTGCCAGGGGCACTCCGTTCATGTTGACATTCAAGTCTGCCCTTATAGGACAGCGACTGCTTGAGGCATACAAGACACATTTGCTTTTTTCTGCATTGATGGTCAGCTTGGACTCTTGACACCACTGTGCAACCCCATTCAGGGCCCTTTGGAGTCTTTCCTCAATCAGGTTTACCCTTTTGTGAGAGGTGTACAGAGCAATATCGTCAGCGTACATGATCACCCCACAGCTACCAACTCTGGTTACCACAGAATCCAGATAGTACACAAACAATAGCGGGCCAAGCACCGAGCCCTGGGGAACACCAAACTCCACTCCTGTTATAGAGGAAGAGGTACTCCCAAAGCAAGTGCGCTGGGTACGCCCCGTTAGGTAGTCCTGTAACCAACTCAAATTTGCAGGAGCGAGTTCTAGTTTTTTGAGCCTGTTCAACAAGACACCGTGGTGGACGCAATCGAATGCTTTGCGCAGATCGAGATGAAAATTGTTTCCTTCAGCATAGAACGTAGACAGATGATACAAGAAGATCTAATGAACCATGTCATGACAAACAGTTGAGTTCCTTGAATACAGTGAAGTTTGATGACTGATTGTTTGTTGATATTGTGTTGTGGGCTTTGATGGTAATTGGGTAGTCCTCCGGCCCTTGACGCTTCACACACAGCCAGCCTGACCCCAGACATATTGACCCCACACCAGCACAATCATCACAACCATAAGCCAATTGACCCACATACGCTGAAGTGGGAAACTCACAAGATATGTTCCCTCCTATGGGATTGTCGTCAATACTTTTAACATTTGGTACATTATTTGTTACACTGACATCAATACCTGCACCAATTCTGGTGGTTTTTACCCCACCAACATTTTCACAACCAACATACCCCCCCCCCCGGACTCCTGCGGGTTGATAATTCATATTAATTTCCCCACATTGTAACACAGAGATGGATAGGCCCTTAGAATCGTTATTCCATGGACAGTCCGTGTTCGTCAGAGTTAACTCTTCCTGTAGTCATTCCTTTTTGTTTGCTTGGGGCTGACCGGTACTCCAACATGCAGCCTCCACATGACCGGGGCGGCCACATTTGTTGCACTTGTGGGCGTATTTACAACTCCTCTCGGTGCACCCATCAGGGTTGTAGTTGTAGGCTTTACATGCCATATGCCCCCCCCCCCCCCTCCCCCCGCCCGGTGGGAGGGATTGGATTGACCGCCGCCTGAGTGTTTGTTGTTGCCTGCCTTCCCTCTGGTGGCTTCCCTCTCGCGGTTAGCCTGACATGTGTTTTCGTAAGAGAAGTGGTCCATGACACACTCGGTGTTGCCCTTTGTGAACTCCTCCAGACCGTAATCCTCCACCTTCTATCGTATGGCCGCGTCGTATTTGACCATGGCGGTATCCATGTACACTCGGGATCTGGCCTTTTGAGCTACAAACATGCAGTGGCTGAGGTATCGCCTGTAGTCGGCTACCTCTGGTTTTATGCCCAGGCCATCATGGCTTCAATAAGCTTGTCGTAGTGTATATCCTTAAGCTCCCTGTTGCCCGTGTATCTCCTGAGTGGCTACTTACTCCTGCGGCTGCGGCTGCGTCCCCCACGGCGGCTGTGACTCCCGCTGCGTCGGTGACGGTCCCGGCGGCGACTGCTGCTCCTACTGCAGGCTGTGTCTCACGACCTTGGGACAATGTTTTTGTCTCTGACCGGGTGCCGTCTCTGACCAGGTGCCGTCTCTGACCGGCTGCTGTCTCTGACTGGCTTGGCTTGATAAGGTCAAAATACTAACAGCAGGAGGCTAATTATAATTATAACTATGATTATATAACAACGGCCATAACGTTTTTCCAAATCCTTATATATATGAGTATAATTCTTTTGTCACAGGTTTTTCCCTCCGTTTCCAGAGTGGACAGTTCTCTCCTGTGGGAGGGTGGTGGCAGTCTCCACAAGCACAGCAGTACTCCTTTTTGGGCATATTAATCCATTATTAGGGGAGCACTGTGTCGGTGCGACTGCTCTCAGCAAACATTCCTGGAGAAGTAGCGCCAAAACATGGCGTTGCTAGGGACGTAGTGACCTGCGGGCCCCCAGGCGGGGGTGGTGAGAACTACCCTGGGGCCTTGACACACATATAAATACTTTATATAACGAGGTAATGAGCAGAATTGGTAGCTGAGGAAAAATAAAAGGTGTTCTTGAATATTACAGGCTATCCCAAATGATTGCCCATGGTGGTCAAGTGGACACTTAAGACTGGTTGGCATCCATTGATGTGCTAAACATGAATTGCTCTCTTTAAAGATCAAATGATTATGAAGATGTTCCTTAAGGCTGTGCACATATTGTGCAGAGAAGAGAATTGATGATATTTCAAAATGCTATGAATGTGTGGTGATGTACCATTATACATCCTTATACTATACCTCCTTCTAGTACTGCCCGCCCAGCCTGGCTAAGGCTCAACTGGCATTACCCGGTTGCAGTTCCTGCCTGGATACTCAGCCCGGCCCGGTTACGTCACCCAGCCCGGCTGTCTATCCGGCCTGGACGCAATTCTTACTGCCCAGTTTCCCCTGATTGCTGAACCTCATCCGGCCCAGACAACCAGAGGTTGCCACCATCTGTGGCCTGCTATCTAAGGCAGGCCACAGCCGGTCACTGGCAGTTCCACTAGGAGCTCAGACTATAAGGATACTCATTGAGGACCTCTTAGCTCTTGCTGCTACAACACTCCCACCGACAGCACTTAGGACTGACACTGCTCCCCACATGGATCATCCACCCACTGGGTTGAAGCACCTGGTCCAGGTTCTGCCAGAACACCTAGCTGAAGTCTACAGAAAACACTGTATAAAGAAGGCTCTTCACAGTGTACAACCACCTGTCTCAGTTCCCTGGGAGAATAGCTGGAAGCCATACGATCCTTACAGTTATTAGTAGTCAGATACTTGGAAGGTTCCCGGACAGTCCCTAGTTCTAGCCTACCCCAAGTATACGGATCAATACAAATGCATTTCTCTGACAAAGGATCATTGAAAATCTTCCTGCAACAGTGGATGATTTTGCGAAACATTTAAAGAGGATGTGCTTGGCTACTATTATTTCCAAATCAACATATTTCATGTGAGAGTGGAATGGAAATCTGAGCAATCACAATTATCCTATTTGGTTCTAACCATAGATACAACTTTATTTATGATGTCAGTCGACAAAAGCAATGCAATACTAACTCAGTGAACAGCTAAAGTTATCAAGGGAGATCTAAGCCACCGGTGTGTACTGCACAGGTCTAGACGAATCTGCCTGCTATTCTGCTACCTCCTGCTATCAAGATACAGAAAGTTAAGCTGATCAATAACACCAGGGGAGACATATTTTGTTTGTTAGCCACATGGAATAGCAACAGAAGAAGGTATAGTGATATAGTTTGGTATCCATAATTATAGTTAACCAAAGGGATGTCAGCATGAGACTTTGGGCCGATCCTATAAGCTGCAGTGGCAGCCTGACTCATGTATTAGCCATGGTTTCTATGCTTTTTACGCTAATCTGCATGGTCATCTGGACCCAGGTACTGGATCAACAAGGTACATGTTAATACTAGATCTGCATTATGTTACCCTTATTTTCCAACTTGAGCTATTACTAAGACTATTTTGATGCTATAAAAAATGGTCCCAACAACTTCATCACTGGAGGGTATGATCACTGGACTATTAGACACCAGATTATCCAAACCTCTGGTAAAAATGAGAATAATCAGTGCACAGTACCAGTCTTTGCAAAAACTTTTTCGTCAGTCAGTCCCGCAGCTAGCCAATTTTGCAGGACCAGATAGATTTCTGCAGGACCGGGTACCAAAATCAAAGTTTCGCATACTATTTAGAATAGAATACCACTTATAAAAGAAATGGTAACAAAAAGAATTGCTTTAATTTGTCTAGAATATTAGTGTGCATTCCAGAACTTATAACTTCAGTTCTAGTTGGAATATACGAAAAAATCTTTCAGTTTTGGAAAGCCCAGAAGGTGGAGGACATCTGGTCCTGCAACACTAGTCATTCTGCCAGACCAGAGCCATTTTAGATGGACATTGCCACTGTCCTAAACATCTGCAGTGACTTTAAAGGATGGTTGGACATTTTAAGCTGACAATTCTGTGAAGATTATAGTGGTAAATTATAAACAGAGACATGAATACCATCACATTTGTCCGCAAGGGAAATTTGGACATTTCGCGATCAATTTTCACATTTTAGTAATTTGGAGTTTATTGATCAGCAAAAGTTGTAACAATGCAAGTTACACCTAGCTGATTGCATTGCTGACAACATAAGCTTTAATTTGATACCAAATTTGCCAATATTTTGGCAATTTTAGCATATTTTTCATCAAAAATGTAGAAAAAAAAAGAAGTTTTCCCCAAATCATGATTTTTATGATGCGCGCGGTGATGAGAAACAACTTTTTTTTTTGAGTGGCCTTACGCTGGGCCAAGGAGCCGAACAACTGTCAGCGCCCAGTAAGCTCTATAGTCACATGCTGGCCCCAACTTCTGCCATATAAGGGGATAGAGATCGAAAGCGAAACGTTAGCCAATCAGGAAGGAGCTCTATAGTCACATGCTGGCCCCAACTCCTCCCATGCAGAAGGCTTGCAATATCGATGAAATAACACCACTGCCACCAGCCCTTGTTCTGTGTACTGGGATCAGTTCACGCCCTCCATTATTTTATGGTGAAGCTATTGTAGGGGTTGTGGAAGTATCACACGAACACAGGTTCCAAATTCTGTTTGAATGCAACAGGTTTTATTCAGTCACGATCACAGCCTCAAAGTACACAAAGGTTTGCTCGTTCAGTTAGATAACCAACTCGAAGATGTACAGCGTTCTACCTTTAGTTCGAAGTCAGCAAAGCTGGATGATCTGGTCCTGAGCCAGCATGGCTGGTGCAGGAGCCAGAGAGTGGGAGGGGTGTAGGTGCCCCGTAATCGAAAAGGTAACGAAGGTATCGAAAGGTGTGGGTGTGAGCTCGTCCTGGGACGAACTCCCTGAGGTAGCCAACCTCGGCCTCTTATATACCCTGAGCGCGGACTAAGCAGTGTCGACATGGCACTCCACCGGCGCGCCGTCACTCCACAAACCCATATATACACGTATTATTCGTGCCCCTACACTATGTTTAATTGATGTTTGATTTTATCACACTAGGTGGTAGTTTGGTTCAGGAGATTTTCATACCATCACGCTAAAGCGCCGGTTTCTAAAGAGCGCCGGTCTTGTATAAGCGCCGGGGGTACAGGCGTGTTGAAATGTTCCTTAAGCACTGAAATAGGATCTCGAATAAGCGCCTATCTTGGGTTTAATGGCCCCTCCAAATTGAAGAACGCCCCGGCGCTAAATCGCGACGGTACGGTAGATGTTATGAACACCATTTTTGTGGTGATTGGAAATATATATATATATATATATATATAAATATATATATATAAATATATATATATATATATATATATATATATATATATATATATATATATATATATATATATATACATATATATAAACACACACATACACAGCCGTAAGGTTTGCTCTCTAGCCATCCTAGAGTGACTTCTACTCATGGACTGGCATTACAAAGTGTCATGAAGCACCCTATAAGGCTCTCATTGACTAATTCCTGATGATCAGGCCTGAAGTATTGCCACTAAGATGATTTTGCTTATTGAACATGGCACCAAATTGGGCATGCAACCATATTGAGAGTGGAGCTAGGTTAGGTGTAGGAGGATAAATGAACTGAATAACATTGGGAGAAATAAGATAAATTACACAAAATACCATTATGATTATTGTTTAGACACTGTGTAAATCTGCCCTAAATAAGCCTTTTTCTGTCATGCCAGTCATAGATTGCACCCGGTCATAGATTGCACTCGGTCATAGACGTTCACTTTGGCCCAAACTCATGAGACACAGCCTGATGATGATCTTTTTTATTGACAAGAGGAGAGGTGTCGTGTCTGAGTAGAGAGGTGGCAAATTACCAGGATGCTGGATAGTGGCACCCTCTGTGTATATATTTATAAGGTGGATAACCAATGAAAATAAGAGAAATTTGTTTGATAAAACTGTGGGGGGTCATTAGAAGGATTGAGGTCTCTCAGAGGGGAGTCCCCTAAATGTTCTGTGGTTCGTTGTTATCACCTCCAGCGTTGTCTGACCTGAAAGTTTATCTGGGATACACTAGGGGGCAGAAGTGTATTCAGGATACACTAATTAAGAAAGCACAGATGAATGTGTGTCTGATATAATACTGCTGTAGTGGGGTCCTGAATCATCTAATCATTTGTCTACCCAGTACTGTAAAATCAAATATCCACTTTCCGCACACTAAATGGCAGAATCGTGGGATAACAGTAACCAAGCACCAACCTGTAATTAAAGGATCATATAGGAAAAATCAATAATGACAGGGGATGGGGGATCTGGATAGAAAACCCGTGCCTTGTCCTCTCATTAACACCTCATACTGTTTGGGAGACCCGAGTCCCCCCCCCTCCCCAAAAAAAGGCTATATTGTGGGAATTTCATACATTGTGCTAAATTATACACTGCTGCATGGGTACTTTACCCTTGAGTAGAAGATGAGGTGGGGGCCATGAACATTTTCCTGGTCTCTTTCTAGGGAAGAGGTCAGTGATCAATGCTTAAACATGTTTATCAGAAACATTTAGGACCAATTCTTGTACACATTCAAAAATTAGCTTTGTTGAGGGAATTCACTCTAGATATTTTTTTCAACCATTTTATATGGGGCCTCATAGGCGATATATATAGATTCGGGAGAGGTGACCAGAGGAGTACTGTGGCTGGGAAAATCCCTTCCACATCAATGTAGGGTATAAAGATGAGAGATGAGACGTCAGATGTGGTACCTGGTATCTTTTATTAATAATAATATTAATATCAGAGTACAAGTCACTAGGGCTCAGTATCACAAGATGGCGGATGATGTTACTGATTTCCCTCTAGCTGACGGGGCTTAAGTACAGGTGCCCGGCAGGTAGAGGGGGAGCCCACGTGACCGGAAGTAACAGTGGTTTTTCAGTGCAGTATGGGTAATGGATTACGTAATCTGATAATGTGCACACCTGGGGAGCTTTGTCACCTGCCTCCTGGTAGCGCCTCGGTCACCTTAATTGGACCAGGGTGCTATACCGGCTAGGGGTGTGCGGATTACCTGATTGTTTGTGTGTTGACCGTTAATCCTTGGGGTCAACATATTGTGTACTGTTTGTGTGTGGGTGTTCAGTCGGTGCCTCGCTGTCTGGGGTGCGGACCGTTACCTTTGTATAGGGGGATAAGGGTCCGCTTGTGATCTATAGATTAACTATGTATGGGGGAAAGCTTGGCTTGGCTAAATGAGAAATAGGTATGTCTGAAGTCTAAGTGTACTTTGATGGACATATGGATTGAAAATATGTATAAAGTATTGTGCGTATTACAAATAATAATAAATATGAATATTAAAAAATCATAAATCATAACTATGATGTAATATGACGTTATATTACGTGATACAATTGAAGAAGGTAGAATAAGGGGTTTTGTGGCGTGACAGTACCCTCGGCCAGCGGCCACTAATTGGCTGTTTAGATAAGGTGCAATAGTGGTTCTGAGGGGGGTTGACTGGGCACAGATACAAAAGGGGTGATGGACTATGTGGTCAGGCAGCTATCATGCCCTGACACCTGATAGATGACAGCTGTTGTGTGTAAGAAAAGTGTAAGTCTCAGTTTTCAGATTTTCACATGGTCTTATTATGTATAACCGGTTAGAGCTTATGTATACACTATTTGATCAAAAAGTAGGAAAATACTTCTTTTCAGGTAAGACTTATTTTTAACTAGTTACATTATTAATATATTACTGATCAGTCACAGAAATGAGTAATCTTGGTGAATAAATAGGTCTAAAATAACACTCTGAAACATATAACTAGTGCTTAAAAAAGGCAGCTTTATCTTCCTATTGTATTCCCCATCAGGACCACCTCCAGCAATGTATCTGGGTACTATTTCATGTAAAATTAGGTTTTATGGTCAAATATCCTCATACCAAGATAATAGAAAATTGGTTCTGAAAGGAATTTGCAAGGCCTATTTTGAGGTTTGCGATATTGATGACATTTCCAATATACTAGAACCAATATCCAATATTTTGAATGTGGGAATAGCTGCCATGGTAACCAGAAACTGGCCTTTGTACCATTTTTGTCTAAATAAAACATTATAGATGTAGCATTTTAATACCAAAGATGTAACACCAATAATCTATCATTGTGTTCTGCATAAAGGGTTATCCGAGCAATTTTCTGTCTATTTATTACTCTTTTTTGGATTCTGGTGCCAGTGGGGGGCTAAAAACAGTAATAATAGCACCCCTGAAAGTATCTCTTGTCAGAATGGGTCACAATCTTAGTCTTAATAGCTTTAAAAAATGTCATATTGCTTTAGGATAAAGGTATATGTTTTAAGGTATTTTTTTCAATTAATATTGGTAAAATATCACTAATTTAGATTCATAACAGTGCAGAATCATGGTTTTTATGGTCTCTTACCACTATATGTGCTTCAGAGTCGTGTTATCTCTGCCAGGCAAACAAAATTGACAATTTTTTATGAATGCTGTCCCTGCTGTATATTGGTCGGACCATATATTCAGTAGTAGACCAACAAATAATCATGGTTTGCATATCTTGAAACTGACTTATGGGGCATTTTTTAATCATCATTTTCGGATTCAGTGACCTCAAATTACTCTACAGTAAAACCTCGCGTATAAGCCTAGCTCGCGTATAAGCCGCACCCCTAACTTTGACCGATTATATAAGCCGCAGAGGGGGTCTGAAAATTGTTAATTTGGTACTGTAGTATACTTATAAAAACTCTCGTATAAGCCGCACCCTATTATAGGCATGTTTGGTATCAAAAGAAAGCGTACTAGCCGCGGCTTATACGCGAGGTTTTACGGTAGTAATGAAATCAAAAAGTGTAGAGTTTCACGTCTTTTTAGGCAGAATGCCCGATAGCCTAAAGGCCAAGTCTATGAGGCAGTCAGGGCAGTAGGACATGAGGATGTAAACAGTCGAGTCCATCCCCACTGTGTACCTCCTCTTGGGGGACCGTGCAAACAGGGCGTGTTGGTACGCCTCCACCACCACGTCCGCCCGGGTAGACATGCTCCACTGCAGCACACTTGTCCCCGCATCCACCACTGAAAAGCAATACATGGTATATACCAGACATACAATAATTACAGCATGGGAACAGTTCATACGATTACATTTATCAGTGCCGCTGCAGGGTCTTGTATCTATAGCATGAGGGGTTATTGGTCATGTTACCTGCACAGTCGAAGGGGGCAAGCTGATTCATCCATTGACTTCATGTGTAATGTTGGTCTCTTCATGCCGCTTAATTGTCAATAGCTTAAAGTGGGTTGGATATTGAACAAGTTTACAAATATTTTCACCAGAAGACAACCAGGAGAGTTTTTGACTCAGGGTTCATATACTGAGGAATATACATCGCCTAATTTTTTTAAAGACGTTTTTGTGACACATGTTTCCTTTGGAAATTTTTCTGAAATGTCTTTTCCTCCATGTGCAAATGAGCTGCGATCTTTGACAATTTTTTTCTATCTTTTTTTCATATGGAAATGTACTGTTAAATGACTACCCTCTAAATGAACTCTGCATAGAATTCAAGGTTTAAAATAAAAATATGGGAGATAGAAGTGATCTTCTGTGGTAAAATGTCTAATTTATCTGATTTTTCATCTAAATTTGCCCTCTAGCTGTCGTAAGTTGACATCTTCTATGAGGGTCAGAGCTAAGTAGAGCACACCAAAGGTGTGTTGACCAGCTTACGTTTACGATATAGGAGAAGGGGCTAAAAAATCGGGGGCGGGGGTTCTGGAGAAAGGAGAACAGGAAAACGAAGATCGGGAAAAGTGAGAACGGAGAATGGGATGGAGGGCAGGCCAACCGACACGTCATAACAAAACGGATATGCTGTCACTCCGATTGGCTGGATTTTTGGTCGAGACGTAAAGCGGTGTTTACAGGCTGCCGGGCGAAGATGCCCACAGCCACCTGCTTGCCCCCAGCCACCTGCTTTCCCACAGCCACCTGCTTACATACAGCCCCCACTGGAATTTCTGGATAATGTGATTGTGTTGTCAGAAATAATTTCTTCCACTCAAATTAGGTACATGCTCATGGGTATGTATGTTGGGGGGAAGGCCATGGCTGGCTACGGCGCTGGTCGATAACACTTAAATTGTCATCTGATTGTAAATTGCTGATTCACCTGTACATTTTTGTCATGTCTTAGGCATATAGGATACTTTGGCCAAAACAAAAATTGAATTTGGGCTCAAGTATCCCCCCCCCAAAAAAAAAAGTCGATGTAAAAATCTTTTCTGAGTGTACCCTTTTTTTGCAAGACTGGCCTCACTCAGTGTGACTTTCTTGGGGCACCTGCGTCATGCGACCTATAGGTTGTGTGGTGCAGGCCTATAGCTAGTTGTCAGTTCCTGATACGTTATACTCATGACGCATACTTTGGGTATGCTATACGAAACTGTACAGGTAGGATACAAGAGTGTGCCCTTTTCCCAATATACCATTCTCTTTCTTACTATAATAAATGATACATTTCCCTTTACACCTCTACCTGACCTCGAGTCATCTATGAGTTCACTGACATGCTCAATCAGCGTTGACAGCCTAGTCCGGTACATGATTTTACACACAGAGACAGTGTTTCATCTGATTGAGTGTGGCTAATGGGTTTACTATACTCACTGTTATCTACAAATTCCTGTCCGTACTCGTGCTGCTGCCGGGGCCCGAGCCTCCCCCAGGCGGCCCGGGCTGCAGCCTTTATGCGGGCTGGGTCGGTGAAGCTGGTCCTGAAGGCGCCGGGCTCCAGCAGGTGCACGCTCACCCCGCTCTGTGCCAACTCGGACCTGGGGGGCGCAGTCACAAACTCATCTCAGATAATGATCAGATTACAGTAGCACTTCATGCAGGTTCATCATCTCAATTATTGTTATGTTTGCTAATAACAGTAATGGTTCGTAACATGGCTGCTTATTCGCGGCTACCTGGGTTTGTAGTGGCACACCATTGTGCGTTGATGCATGTAACCCTATTCGTTTCCATGTTGCTATATTCTTAGATGTAATGTGTGTTCTCTTTGTTGCTGGAAACCTTCTGCAATATAAGAATCTATTGCAATGTGCATGGGTTGAGCCAAATTGCAAAAGCTGTAGCTACAACAGGAAGGTATAACTGCTAAGAATCTGTTGCGATTTGGGCCTACACTGAAAAACTCTGGAATCTCTAAGGTCGTCTTTTAGCATAGAATTAACAAGCCTCAACTCTTCAAATTGACAACCTGCCAGGTTACCATCCCACAAGACAACCTTAGACTCATCAAGGTTGTCGATTACGGTATTGCACAAGATATGCCCAAATTGCGGAGATGTAGTGTCACATACATCATACAGGGGATTTGGAGTAAGCACCATATACAGCGGCTGACGAGTGGCTGGGTATAGACCTTTTGCACAAGATTGAGGTTTTTACATTTAGACCCTTGACTGTTGGTCAATGCAAAGTCTATGGAGGGTACACATGAGGCAAAGTCAATGGGTCGTATGGGTGCAATATGATCAGTTTTCCCTAAAGGGATACTGATCAATAAATATTTCAAGAAGGTTCAGAATGATAAAGAGTAAGCAGTGTAACTTACTTCTAAAAAGCGGATTAGTACCTGGTAAGTTATTTCAGGATTTTAAAGTTTTCAACCAGCTAACAAAACTCGTAGTAAATGGCATCTTTTATACATAATTCTGTGATGATTGATGACATCATTTGATGATGTCGGTTTTGGTCACCAAGATGTCTTATATGCAAATGGTTTTTACATGGTTTATGGAATGGTTTTTCATGTGTGTATTTTACATCAAAATATTTACATGAAAAAGACATGCTCAGTGGTGATACCTTTTAACGTAACAATAGTGACATATATATGACAAGCTGTAAAGGATGTCTAAAACATTTAAATTTGGACATATCAGAAAGACGTGATATGAAGATGTCTACATGACATTAGGGGAGCATGTTGTAGGGCTGGCATTTATACCAGTACCAGTTTTAACTATACAGCTGATTATATATACTATTGTTATATTAAAAGGTATCACTGATTAGTACGTCGTCTTTATGTAAATATTTTGATGTAAAATACACACAAATATTCTCACATGAGAAATCCACACCAAAAACCATGAAAAAACTATTTGCATATAAGACATCTTGGTAACCAAAACCGACATAAAAAAGTTATATGCGAGTTTTACATGTTAGCTGGGCACCCAGGTAACATATTGAGGTTGGTTTAACGTTGGTTTAACGTCATTTAAGGAGTGGAAAAACATCTATTTTGAATCTAGCCTAACTCCATTTCGTGGACTCAAATCAACGTTAAATCAACGTTCAATAAACGTTGATTTGATCCTCCATTCCAATGCAATAAGGTTCATTTCTATATCATATTATATATATATATATATATATATATATATATATATATATATATATATATATATATATATATATATATATATATATATATTGGGTTTTTTCAAGTTTACAAAGCTCAGGTTGATAATATATTCCACCAATGAAGAAAACCACTACTACATTCAATAGCAGGCATCCCGACTGGGAGGCTTATAAGGCTGAAGAACTGTATTCTACCATTTGATTGAAGAAACCAGGGTACATGCCTTATATAGGGACTCTAGAGGTCAACTGGGTCTTTATCTATCTTTCAATGTTATAAGAAGGGTGTGTAACATAACATTCATCATTATACAGGCTTGATACCATCATTTTAACTGATTACCTATCGTGGGTATATCTATGCAATGAATGTTGATATAAAAATTCATAAAAATATTAGAACCTATCATAATGATAGCTTATTTCTAGCTGATATACGAGGGAAGTATCGAGCCTAGTTCCATCAGCAGCTAAACTGCCATCTGGTGTGTTAGCTTTGAGTCACCAAAAAACGTTAAAAAAACGTTCATCCAAATGGTTGAGTCAACGTTGGTTTGAGTCCACATTCTAAACGTTGATCAACGTTGATTCAAAGTTATCTGGAAAACGTTCATCTCCTAACTGTATTCTAGCATCAAACCTACGTTTTTTTAATAACGTTTTTCCTCAAAACACCATTGCAACGTTAAATTAACGTCATTAAACTAACATTAACCAGTTAACCCTTAGTAAACCACTAGTGAACGTTGTTTAAGGTTCAGTTAACGTTTATTGTTACCTGGGCATGCTTTCCATACTAAAGGTCTTCTGTACTATGGTTTCCCATTCTGTTATATAGTACTAAAATACCACTAGAAATATTCAAATGCCTTCAAATTTATTTAGTCTTAAATGCATATATCTACCTATATACCTACCTTAATGCTGAAGTATATACTTGTACGGCAGACTTGGAGATACAGTAAGGAGTAGAGAAGGGCACGGCCAACCTGCCAAGCACACTAGAGATATTGACGACACGTCCACCTGCCTGTTTAACCAAGGGCAGCCAGGTATTGACCACGTCAATCATGCCAAGAATGTTGACATCCAGACAACGCTGGTAGTCCTCCCGCCGCAGCCAATCAGATGGCCCCAGTGTGCCGAAAATTCCAGCATTGTTTACAAGGCCCCAAAGTCCTGCAATGTTAGGGCATTGAGGTTTGTATACGCTTGTTTCATCAGCCATGTTCCACTAGGGGCGCCCCTGTAGAGCAGCCTGTTGCAGGGGCTAACCCTAACCCTGCCCCTGGGCCCCATTATTAGGTTTAACATGGGGGCAGAGACACCTCTCATATTAAATATGTCAATAATCATATAGAAATAATACTCCCCTGGTTAAGAAATTTCTCATGTCTAGAGGGAAATAGTGTAAATATATATATAGGCCTCTGATATTGGAACAATATCTTATGTCAAAAATGATTTAGATCATGATAAATGTGGGTGTCCTCATAACTGCTGAAACTAAAACCATGGCAAGAGGAAGGGGTGAATGGGTGTGGGTGGGGAACTGGTAATATAAACAAAAACGGCCCATAGGGGGCACCAAGCTAATTGAATGTAGCTTATTACACCACATGGAATGGTGTTTAATCTATTATCACAGGCCTGAAAACCTTATCTCTGGGGTAATTATCCCTCCTTCAGTGTCTGGTCATGGCACCACAGGGGGTTGGGGCCTCTCTCAACCCCCTTTGCTGACCAAGAAAGTATGCTCGAGTAACCAGATCTGCCCTTGTAGAGAAGAGAAAACTTCCCAGGTCGACACTATATAGTGTCATCTACAGTATACCACTGATGAAATGAGTGTACTAGTATATAAAGTCAGGTTCTGTATACAGGCAAATGGCGTACAACACAGATCCAAGTATATGTGAATTGTGTTGGTTACTACTAAATTGACCACAGAGGAATCAGCTGGGATTCATTACTGGCCGTATCTCACCAAATCAATACAAAGTTGAAAGTCTATGACCAGCTGCAATATATAACCGGCTGCAATTTACCGGGTCATGATGTCTATGACCATCGAATAAGGCAGGCTCTTATTCTGGTAATAAATGTATTTCGATGTTACTTTCATAATCTATTACAATAATGTAAAGCTTACAGTTAACACAAAGAAGTTCAATTATTCCTATCACCCGTTCCCCTGTAAATGGCCTAATGTGACTCACTCTCACCAAATCAGTGCAACTGAAAAAGTGACCGTACATGATCGGTGGCCGTACATGATCGGTGGCCGTACATGATTGGCAGAGTACAAAATCCACCTATTACCCCCTGCACTACGATACTTAACTCTCCTAACCATACCTACGGGCTGTTATGTTTCTTTGGGGAGTTTATTAGAAAAAAACAACTCCCAAAATATTTATAGGGGCCAAAGGGGGGGCTCAATGTGCAACCGATCATGTACGTCACATGACGTACATGATCGGTTTGGAATGTCATGTAACATTTCCATTACCCACTGCTTCACATGTCTATGATTATACATATTTAGACCTACATCATATGTGCACCTTGCTATGATTGATTTATGTTTTAGATATGGTCAGAAAGGGTAATTAAGGCAGTCAATAAATACTATGACGTACATGATCGGTATTTTAAATGTCATGTAAAATACTCTTACTAGACTCATCTACACATCCAAACCATTTTAAATACCAAAACAGACATTATATGTACACCTTGGTAGGGTTTATCTATGTTTTATCATGGTCAGAAATGGTAGAGCAGTCAATATTCACCGATCATGTACGTCACCGATCATGTACGTCACGTATTGAAATGTCAATAAAAATTATCTTAATAGTTGCATCTAGACATTTCTAACATATTACATGTCAAGACACACATCATAATGTACATCTTGGTAGGATTTATTTATGTTTTAACATGGTCAGAAAGGGTAGGACAGTCAATAATTCCCGATCATGTACGTCACCGATCATGTACGTCACCGATCATGTATGTCACCGATCATGTATGTCACCGATCATGTATGGCCGCTTATCATGTACGGCCGCCGATCATGTACGGCCAGATAATAGTTGCATCGATTTGGTGAGAGTGAGCCATGTATGCTCCTTCATACAGGCTGATTTTATTTTCTGATTGCCCTATGTATCCATATTGCCCCCCCAAAATTCCACATAGTTTCTGAGTTTTTGGCTTGCTCAGTTGGGAGGGGGTGTCTGCTCTGGTAAGGAAAAACCTAAATTCGAGCCATTTTCAGAGGACTACCATGGAAAAACTCTACAGGTCCATATGTCAGTACACAGTGACTTCTAATAGTAGAGACCAGGAGAAAATTATGAAACCATACCACCTGTATTATGTCTTGATACAAAGAGGCTTGGGAAAAGGATACAAATCAGTGGAAAGTGACAAAACTTTTTAAATAATCAAAAATCTGTCAAAATTTGAATTGTAACCTAGCAGCTTAATATTGAGGCCAACAACTAGGATAGATGTGGGGCTTGTCCAGGTATGGTACATTTTTCTTTGAACAGTTCACAGACAGCACCACTGGTGGCTAAAGTTGGGCAGTTCACTAAAAAGACCTAGGCCTAGTTTTGGCGGCCATTAAGGCCATGTGGCACCTTTTTTTTAGACAGATCAGCATATTCAATGTTTTCCCATGGGATATCCAATGGTCAATGACCGTTACAGTCAGTCATTGTGCTAAAGTCTATACTGAAAAAGTCAAATATTCTACTATTTGCAAGTAAATAAAACTACATACCCTTGTCCTTTGGTATGAAGTCCAGAGACAAGTGATATGCTTTCTGAATATCTTCTGGTTTGGAGACATCCATCCGGATGACCTTCACTTTGGACCCATGACCTTCAAACTGTGCCATGCCCTCTGGTGTCAAACATGTAGCCACCACGTGACTTCCGGTACCTAGTAGGCACTGCACAAGATGGCGGCCAAACCCAGTATCACATCCAGTGACAAGGACATACTTGTCTGTGTTGGGCAGTCTGGGAAGTCTGATCAAGTACTCCGCCATCTTATAGAGGAAGTAACCGCTGACCACACACAAAACTGCATAGTAGTAGTTCTCAGATGGCCAAGGCGCCATGCTGCTTCTAATGCGGGTCCACTTGCCAACCCGATACCTGCAATGTCTAACATAAAGCCAAATTCAGAGTAATATCAGAATTAATAATCCATTGGCATTGCGACAACAAAATACATATTAACATGCTGTACCATCCTGATATAGCGCTGGGTGGTCCTCAATTTGAAGGGACTTTTTCTCCCAAGAGAAGTACTAACATTAAATCATATCTAGCTATATTTTAGTGCTTCTAGGGGCATTTCAAGATAAAAATCTGACATATTTTTGCCAGGCGCTACATCGCGATGGTGTCGCTAAAGTGCATCAAAAGCATAATGAGATATATCCTTTATAAAGCGTATTAAAAGCACGCCAGCGCTCCCACATGCACATACTGCAACAAGGAACTAACTGAAAAAGGTGTCATGACTCAAAAACATATATACTGCATAGTCTTAAACATATACCGCAGGTATATGGTCTAAACAGTATCTGTCCCAACATAATAAGGTGAATACCGTAAATTCTCGAATAGAAGTCGCAGCTAGTACGCAAGTCAAATCGCCAATGCGGCATTTTGGATCTGAGCAGAGTCAGGATGTGGCTAATACGCGAGTTTTTGCCACTATGGTACAGTGTTGTAATCACCATAAGGCCAAAAAAAAAGGTGTGTTTCAGGTAACCCGACCGACCCTATCAAAACAGGGCCGACTCTACGTTTTTTTATACAATTTTCGTATTTTTACCCATTTTTGGTCAACTTTAGGGTATTCAAAAAAATTGGCTAGTACATTCATGTTAAAAAAGAAAAAAAAAATCCAACCTACCGACCCTACACTGAAAACCCTATGTTGAAATAAGTACTCACTAGTGAGGACTTTTGGGTGATCATTTTGATTGGGGCGTGGGGTAGTACCCTGATGATCTTTAAAGTGATCACAAGTGAGGACCCAGGTCATCAATATGATCAAGCTTTTGACCCAATTGTAGAGCATGCTAGGTTGTCAATGGGAAGACCCTGGGTAATCAATTTGATGACTGCCCTTAATTTTCAAATTTTTCTCATTATAAAATGTTATCTACCAATATGATTATAATTAAGCCCCTCCTGATCACCAACTTCAATCATCTGGCCTTTTTTAAGAGTATGTTTCAGTCCTCATAAAAAGCCATGTAAAACAGATATGTATAACTGATGGCTGTCAATCTTCGCACTTCTATCCTTGGTTTCAGACACATAAATGGGGTCTATGTGTATAGATATCTATAGTTTAGAAAGTTTTGACCTAATTTTCAATTGAATCACTTGATTTTCAACTGTGATAATTGTCTTCATATATCCTCCAACCTGTAAACATGTATGACTAATATTACTATAGGGTTTAATGAATGAATCACATAGAGCAGGGGCTATATCTTACATTGTTGTATAGTAGGCCTAATCGGATCGCCAGTGCTGCGTATCACTGTGAGGAAGGTGACTATGGTAACTGCAGTTACCAGATCACCGTTTAGGGATCCCTACTGTAGCAGAGAGAATCAAAAGTGGTAATTGCACTGTGTCTATGGCAGCTTGGGTATTGCATATAGTTGTATCGTTATAGCTGGTACTATACTTTATCATTTGAGGCAGTAAATGTATCATGAAATTGTCTAGAACAGCAGTATGAAGGGGTTTTAGAATCAGGCGGACTATGGTAACTGTTTTGGCCGCCCTTCCCAGCAAAATGGCGCCACCCTGAGTCATGATGGGTGATATAAGTGAGCATATTTCGCGTGATCACGCATTGAGCCATCCTGAGCCACTCCCTGTCAACTCTCACTCAGTATCAAGCACCCTCATCCATTTTATTATAGCCAGTGGGTGATTCTGCGTGGCTATGCTTCACTACATGTCAGCTCTCACTCAGCATCACGCATCCTCACCCATTTTACTGGAGCTGCTAGATGGTGCTGCGTGGCTATGCTATATATTTAGATGGATATTTAAAGTGAGAAAGAGGATTACTTTTCTCTATGGGGCATAGCACTGAATTGGAATCATCTATATTTTACACACTACTTAGACATTGATTGACCTAGGTCTTACAAGAATCAGAAAATATGATGATCAGTGACCAATGTGAGCCCATATAATCATGAGAAACAGCCAAGAAATCTTGATAACAGGCTAATACTTTATTTTGCAGGGGTGATAATACCAGCACATGCCATATCTGACCAAACATGGCAGGTTCTGACACATACGTGACTATGAGTCACTCCCTGTCAGCTCTCACTCAGCATGACACATCATCACACACAATGACACACTATGTAAGTTTCCGGTGTTCTGATTGGTCCATTTCAAATTTCCTGCCATTTCCTTTGTTCTCAGTCCATAGCACCTAGCATTCACAACAGACAGGAAGAGACAGGCAAGGAGAACAGGTGTAAGGTGGGTTGTCCTACAGTATTCCTAGTATAAGTTGCATTTACAGATGAGTGTGCATTCTACAGTAACATAAAATAACATGGTCTATTATGTCTTTACTTATCTCTAATGTATTCTGATTAATTCATTGCAGAATAGGCAGATATCCAGAGACAGGCAAGGAGAACAGATGTAGCCTGAGGTGGGTTGTCCTACAGAATTCCAAGTGTAATATATACTTGCAGATAATTTGTGAATTCTACAGTACCATAAACTAATGTTGATTATTATGTCATTATTCATCTCTAATGCCCCTCTTGTTAATTCATTCCAGAATAAGAGAACTTCACAGAATCTTATATTCACAGCAGACATATAGAGGAAGGGAATGGAGCCAGCCATGGAGAGATAACCATGCAAGAAACCCTCACATTTAAACAGGATAAACAGTTTAATTGATGTTATCAATAAAGTTTAAGGTATGATAAACAAAATATGGCCCCCTCCTGGAGAAACATCATAACACATGTGTGAGTGCTGGTGAGGCTGTGTTATAACACTTTATTATACGATTGGGCCACTCATCGTGCTTTTTACGTGATATCCCCGTGCTGATATCTAGTGATATCGGCACTCTTCCGGTGGATATCGGCACTCTTCCGGTGGATATCGGCACTCTTCCGGTGGATATCGGCACTCTTCCGGTGGATATCGGCACTCTTCCAGCGGAACTGAGCAATTCCGAAATTTCGTCACACATAAAATCCGCAGTTTCATGGCGATTCGAACTCAGGACCCCAAGACTAGAAGCCGAAGCCTCTACGCGCCTTGCCAATCTGGCCATACAGAAGAAGGGGATAAAACAAGACGTCTATACGCTTATTCTCAGCCCTCTAGCTCTTATATTAACAGAGATACAGCCAACATTCAAAATGGCGAAATTAGGTTCTTTTAAAGGTAAATAAGGACATTTGAATCAATAAATCGTATAATAAACCTAATATTGAATGGCTAACAGGCTCACTCTGGGTTGTATCGCTCAATATCGTCACTCGTGCTACGCACTCGTGCCGATATTGAGCGATACAACCCCTTGTGAGCCCGTTAGCCATACAATATTGGTTAAATATCACTCATCTCTGATTCAACCAACGCAGGTGTGAGGGGATAAAACATAGTCACTCAAACTGACTCCAATTTGCTGGGTTATACAGTTACCATGGTACTTGTTAATGAAGGTCAAAACAGTTACCATATAGTCCACCTGATTTAAGGAATTGGCGTTGCTATTATTCAAACAAATGGTGTAACCCACTTTTTAATGTGACCTTGTAATGGAGAGAGGCCCGGAGGAATGGATATAGGAAACCCAAACAATACAGAACCTACAGAATCTACATGAATAATCTAAAGGTAGGAATCTGGTAAATAGACAAAGAATAACTCTACTTGGTTTAATCTATAAATATTCAAGGAAGTCAGACACCTGTGTTATGACGAATAGGGCACTTCTTAGTAACAAAAAGTGGCTGCTAAAGAGACAAGGTCACAAGGGACAGCTCTACAGACTGTCCATTGTACCGAAATTGTTGGCAATTTCTCTTATATGTTGCAATTAAAAATTATTATTTTTATGTGAGGTATTTACAAGACTGTGGTATACATGCAACATTATAGGAGCCCCATCAAAGCAGAAAATTATGAATTTATCATAAATATGTAATTAAACAGAATGTGAGGAAAAATTGGTTAGGATTGAAATAAAACAAAATAAGCTGTCAGTCCACTGAACCTACCAGCTGTCAATTAATTAATCATACATTGTTGGCACTCAAATGTGAAAAAGGTCTTTGCAAGTAGTCCACTGAACTCAAGCTTGATTGCCATCAATGTAGAAAGTCATATAGAAACATACATACTGTTTCACCTATGATTACTAATTTTCATGGATTGATTATGTCACAGATAATCTCCTCTTAATATCTGGGAGGTTTGGTAGGGATATTATCGGTCAATTGTCATAAAGTTCAAAAGTGTTGAAAGAATAGGGTCTGCACAACACACAGCCATAGTCAAGGGTATCCTATCTTCAGATGTCAATATATCATAATCTAGCACTATGAGATATTGATATTTTTTTCTTCTTTCACATCATCGTATATCAAACTAATATAATCCACATACAGCAAATGTCTCTCCAGCTCGCGCAAATCTTGGTATCCTGTGCAACATTCTCAAAGTATCATTGTATGCTACAGTTAACTTAAGCATCAATGCAGTGTTATAATAGCACCATAGCTGAGCTGTATACATAGGTGTACAGTAGGATCTGAACAGCTGGATTTTTACCTCAATACTACACATAAAACTTTCGTACTATAGCATGTTGCCCTGGGCATATACCATTCTATGCTATCGCACCATGTCTGCATCATCCCTAAGAGTATTAGAAATGATGTGACCTAGATATGTAACCTCCTCACATTCATTGAGTTGAGTATTATTAAGACAATAGATAGGGGCGGTGGAGGTTTAAGAGAGATGGGGGTTTAACTCAATACATGAAGTAGCATTTTATAGTAATGCCACATGAATGGTATATGTACGATGTAGTTCTGGTTTGAATATAATCATTCATTGTGGCAAGCACCGCAGTTCAGATTGGCCCACAGTAGGCATATTAGAATCCAATGTTACGGCTCTCACAATATAATGATATGCAAGACTGTAGTGTTGTAAAGACAGCCACTGCCTTCTTCATGATACAACCATCGCCCTAGTATATAGGTGTACAATATAGATGTTACACGATGAAATTACCTTGAGTTTCCTCCTGTCCCATGGAGAGTCAAATAAGGAGACCGGCTATGAAGCCCATAGGTGCCCAATTCTGTATGGATCTCCCGGTGGATCCCGATTCTGGTATTATTAGTAGTAGGCCACCAATCCTTACTAAGTGAAGGATAAATGCAGGGCGCGTAAATATAGGACAGCGCACCCTGTATACCCATCCAGGCACGGCGTGGGCAGTGAGGCTCGGGGGTCTGGAAGGGTGGGGGTAAAGAACAACATTCTGTATTTAATTGTAAAGGCCTGGTCCATTCAGAACAACAGTACTAGTATATATCTCTTTTATCTCGTGGTGCATGTATTAAAACTTGAAACATACAATGTGTGAAATACTGAATAATATTACCATTGATGACTATGATATAGTTGAGTGGTGGACCGCCCAGCCGGTGTGGGCTGGGGGTGGGGGGTGACAGGTAGGGTGATCTACCGGGGTGTATACAGGGGTGAAGGTGGCTTGTCACCTGACCCGGCACCTGACCCGGCACCTGACCCGGCACCTGACCCGGCACCTGACCCGGCACCTGACCCGGCACCTGACCCGGCACCTGACCCGGCACCTGACCCGGCACCTGACCCGGCACCTGACCCGGCACCTGACCCGGCACCTGACCCGGCACCTGACCCGGCACCTGACCCGGCACCTGACCCGGCACCTGACCCGGCACCTGACCCGGCACCTGACCCGGCACCTGACCCGGCACCTGACCCGGCACCTGACCCGGCACCTGACCCGGCACCTGACCCGGCACCTGACCCGGCACCTGACCCGGCACCTGCCCGGCACCTGACCAGAAACCTGACCCGGCACCTGACCAGAAACCTGACCAGAAACCTGCCGCCCAGCAGATCGTGGTGACTCACCAACACTGTCTCACCATCCATGAGAGTTTTGCGCATCACCATAATCGCAAATGGTTTACCAAATGTTGGATGGCAGCATGTTTGTATTAGTTTTCTCATCCTTCTAAGCTCGTCCTGCTGCTATGGAGATGGATATCCGGCTACATAGGGGAACTACCACATACGGCCACATGTTCATACATGCAGAGAGGCTCAGATTGATCAAAGTTCTGAAGTCTGTTTTGATTAAGGTGATGCAGATTGTGCTTATATTGGAATCGTATAGAAAAGTACTCTTTGACCCCCCCCCCCCACCCCCCCCCCCCCACACACACACACTTTGTTCTCATTGGGGGCCCAGGCCTCTCTTCCCCTACCTTTCTTTATATGGCAGAGATAACTCTTCAGATCTGCATGTAGTTTTCGAATTACTATTTTATTCAACACAGTATGTGTATTTGTCTACCCTGGATGGTGGATAAGAGCATAAGAATCAAGCTGTGCATATATTATCATCATGTGTATAATAATAGGTCATATCATCATATATGTGAGAGGGCTGAGCAGTGATGTATCACGATATCGATATGTATAGGGGAAAGAGGTGAAATGACCTGGAAACAAAATCTTGTGTCGAACTAGTGTCTGACACATGTGATATTGGTGGGGCTCTTGTGTCATTCACGCGTATGAATCCTAAGTATACCTTGTGATTATGTGACCCCCAGACCGGTTTCAGCAACACGATTCAAATACATGTGAAATCATGAGATATACTTTTGTTTTAAAGGTATTGACTCATTGATATCCTTAATTAATATAGAGTATCTATAGGTATACATGTAGGCATGTAGACGGTGTTTCATGTGATCTCTGGATATACCACATAATTTAAGCTCAGGGCTATGTACATGCCAAAGCTGTAGGTTGGTACCACCATTCTAATGTTTTATGGCTAAAGCTCATAATCAATATACATGTAGATTTAGCCATTGTATAGTACAAACAATACATCATTGTTTTCATCATTAGATTCCACTATGATTCCACAAAAGAGTGCAACTTAGATCTGTAGAAACTGAGGCCATATACTGAATGTGGTGTAAGCATACAGGTATATACAAGTTAATCATCACGCACATCAATAGGTTTAATTATTCATTCAATAGAAAATCAATTCAATGGTCTTACACCTTTTAACAGTTTACTGCAGTTTCATAGTTAAAATTAAATATCAAACTTAGAAAAATAGTATTGTAATGCTGGGAGAAAGATAAAACTCCGAAATTGGTATAGTGCCGCCACCCAAAGTCAGAATGAGTTTGACATGTGTAATTCTCAAGTTGAGATTACCAACTAAAATCATGTGAAGTTCTGGTGTTCTTCACATAAATTTTCACGACACAAGATTTACACCAAATATACATGTGTGAAAGTGGTGGAAATCACATGTATTGCTTCCTGGGGGGGGGGGGGGGGCTATGGGAAGGTGCAGTGGGAAGCAGCTAACCTGGTGCGTGAGGCCTTGTGTCATAGTGACTATAGGTTGATTCTAAGAAATTTCCTGTGGTACTAGGACCCATTTCCTCAGTCGTTCTGGAGAAAAGATCATGCCGGACGGTTCCTATTTCAAATCTAGTGGTCCAGTGCCATAATGGTTGATGCCATCGAACCATACTCCTTTACGAGAATGCCCCTTTAAATGTTAAGTATCCTCGTTTTTTCGATGATCAATCAATATTGAATGGTACTTATAAATGTATGTGCCTCATCCATTCAAGATACGCATTGGCCAGAGCCTTGAGTGACTGTTCCACGCCGAGGCGAAATGAACAAATGGGTAATCATAGCTGTGTTATGACCAAAACTGTATGTACACTTGCATCTATCGCGCTCATGCATCGCTGTTCTAATGATGCCCACTCCATAACCATCTGAATATCAGATGGAAGGCGGGGGGGGGGGATTTATACCAAGTTTATAAAAAGATGTAGTAATTACAGACCATCCTACCATCTTCTCATACGGAATCCTCTTTGCAGTGATTGTAAGAATATCTTATGTTTAATAACCTTTAAAATGTCGTGACTGTTAGGTAGTATGTAGTGAGTTGTGTCCCGTGTGCAGGGGCGAGGTGATGAAGTATACATTTGTATAATGACAGAGTACAATATAACTCTGCCCATGTATAAATGTCACGGTTTGGAATCTTATCCATATTTATGACTAGAAAAGTCAGAAAGCCCTGACCTGTCTGTGCCCTCAACCACAGAGGTACAGGCTCGTCCCCCACGTCACAGCGTCTCCGGCCAAACAAGGCATGCCTTGGATGACTCCCGGAAAGTCTTAGTTTGTGCTGCGTCATCTTGGCCTGATAGAAATTCATATTATTGTGTAAGATGAAACATAACAACCATCTTACTGAATGATATGTGCATCATATGTATATTAATCATACATCGAGAAGTGGAGGCCCATCATAGAAATATTAGGCTACTCGTTATCCATGATAGAACAAGGGGGCAGTAGTGTTTGGGCAGCCTGTTCGACTAAAAGGCCATGTCAATTGACCAGATGAAAGGATGGAATTAGCCACACCGATAATCAAATCCTGTCTCCAGACTCTTCTAATTGGTAAAGATGCGTGTAAAGTGGGAATTTTGGACTAATACACCATGCGGGTACACTGAAAATCCATAGATTGAAAGGGTTAGTCAGTACAGACTATCCTAGGTTGGTCATATGAGTGTTACCGTAAAACCTCGCGTATAAGCCGCGGCTAGTACGCGAGTCAGATCGGCGGTGCGGCTTATAGCATCGGCCCAGGGTCAGGGTGCGGCTTATACGCGAGTTTTTGTTACTATGGTACAGTGCTAAATGTCACCATACTCAGATCTCTGGTGCGGCTTATAGCATCGGCGCAAACTCGGGGTGCGGCTTATACGCGAGTTAGGCTTATACGCGAGGTTTTACGGTAGTCATAATTGCAAAGTTATATTAAAAAATGACTGAGGGGTCAGTCAGTAAGGGCTAACCTAGGTTCATCATTAGTGTGTTGTATTTGTAAAACACTAGTTGGGGCCACCTGTCATGACCACTCAGTGGCTCCCCCTGGAATTTAAAAGACTAAGGTGGGTTGGTCAGTACTGACCAACCTGACAATAATAACTGACCTAGGTTGGGCGTATAGGGATCCAAAAAATGACTAACTAGGTTAGGCACTAGTGACTGAGAGGTTGGGCGTATAGGGAGCCTAGGAATATCAGTGTATGGACACACACTAGACTTAGTAGTTACAAGTCATCTCTATTTTATTCAGTAAGGGTTCAGCAGCAATGCTGGCCTGTGATTTGTTGATGATATAGACACAATACTATGTCAATGCGGGCCTTGTAACCAGAGCAGTCAGATAGAAGAAGATACGATGCCAGCCCAAACCCCAACGTGTGCCAGACTCGCCACTTCACCAGTGCTTGATCCCCATTGCAGTCACTGCGCCAATACTAAACCCGTCAGCCAGAAACTGACTCACCAATATCGCTGTAGGTGTCATCATAATAGGATGCAGTATTAAGTGGAGAATGAATTGATTAACTTCTATGTTGACCTTTATACAATGGAGCTACTATCGAAATGCACATTTATATTACCGCATTCGATGTAATAAGCGCCCTCCTCCTAATAAGCGCCCCCTCCCCTTTTTAGACTTTTCCAATGTTATTTTAATGTGTTCCTCCGATTTTGTTACTGTTTTTCACATCTTTGTGTGCCATGGAGCACTTCACACTTGTGCAGGTATTAAGGCCAAGCCAAGTGTGAAGTCATAGGGTATGTAGAAGCCTTGTAAAGGCCTTTGAGATGAGCCAATAGTCTGCATATGACAGCCATGAATTGGTGGCTGGGGGGGGGGGGGGGGTCAGGCAACCCGACCATTGGTTCAAAATAGGGCCGACCCTAGCACACACATGTACACCCTATATTTTTCAATTCATTTATTTTTATTTTTTTTTCTCTAATTTTTTTTTTGTCAAAATAACGGTGATTTACTGGGAACTTTCGGGACATAACTTTCATATGTTTGCTCCACTTTAAAGATAGTATCTCACATTGAATGAATAAAATTTATCTTACCATATCGTATATGTTCCCAAGGGTATTACACAGGTATTTGGGAAGTCTTTAAGCTCTATGATATCTCTAAATATATGAAAATTAACTGAATTCATTCAGAAATAATTACTGTCTACCGGACTTAAATGCCCCTGACCACATTATACCACATTGGGGGCCGATGATATCCGCACGAGGAGCTCGTGCAAATGGCGGCCCTTATTCGCATGAGGGACCAGTGAGAGAGACGACGGCGAGAGAGGCGACCTGCACGAGGATACAGCGAGAGGGGCGACGGCGAGAGAGGTGATCTACTCGAGGAGTTACATCATGGATTCCAGAGACACCCCCCTCCCAAATTGGGGAGAAGGTGGTGGACGTGAGGAGGAGGTAGTGCACATGGCGGCAGCTATGTCGACATGGCAGCATCTATGGCATGCTCATATACATGCCAAATTACAAATTATCAATAATTATTGTTATTGAAAGATATAATGGGGTTGATAAAATGGACAGGAAATGTATGCTGTATAATAGCAATGAAGTTGGAGATTTCATACATTTCCTACTTACCCATGGTACCAGGGCGCTGCCTAGGGGTCAGCACCGGTCACCTTACCCGCTTCAACTGATCAAGGTCCTGTTTTTGGTCCAAGCCCGGCGTGGACATGGACGATTCGCGTTCCCCTTAACCCTGGTCCCTACCTGGGTTATGCCCAACCTTTGCACTGTGTGGTGGGCTCTGACCAACCCATCCCATATAAGCTCCGGCACTCACCCCCCTGTCCTTGGCGAGGTTGGCTGCTGGCTCGAACAGACTGAGTGCTGCCTCCACTTGTCCTGAACTGGTCCCCGAACCACTTCCCTTCCCGAATACCGTGACTATACATGGGTAAAATTCGACACGCGCGACACGGCGACACGGGGGGTTCTTAAAATCGACACGGGCGACACGGCCCTTTTAAAAATCGACGGACACAGAAAAATAGACAAGAATGTATAGAATAAAAATCGACACGGCGACACGCCACTCCCCCCTAAAATCGACACGGCGACACGGTCATATATTAGGACACCCATGTATAGTCACAATACCTATCTCCCCAAGTTGGTCTGAACCGGTATCAAACCACTCTCCGCGTATTGTATATGTAAATATGTAGATATTGTAATGTATATGTTGTGAATGTAAATGTCATATTCCTGTACTTCTTTGGAAGATGTGAATAAAACAAATTGAATTGAATTGAATTGGTAGATAATTGCTATTATGTCACAACGTCACCTCTCTCATCGTCACGTCGCCTCTCTCATCGTCACATTGCCTCTCGCATCGTCACATCGCCTCTCTCATCATCACGTCATAAATAATCCCATTACAAGAATCGAACTCTAGCCTTCCAAGCGGAAGGCAAACACTCTAACCACTACACCACAGTGGCATTTGCTGATGAGCATAGGGCATAATTATTATGTTATATGTAATAATCCGCGCCCATGTCGCCTCTCATTATGTCGCCTCTCTCACCATACTCTGCTGCATGTCGCAGCTCGACCGTTAGACGCCTGAGACGTTACCCCAGGTACACAAGCCACAGGCTACCTCAGGTACACAATAAAATATCAGCCAATCAGGATTCACCTGCTGCTGCAGCAGCAGATGCATCTGCTATGTTGGGTTTGTTAGGCTGTGCTGTGTAATTGAGTAATTACACTAAGTTACAGAAACCACAACTCAAGCATTCATTCTATACATCAGGTACACAGTGGGCATCTTAGCTACTGTACCTCAGGTACACAGTGGTCACCTAGTGTACCTCAGGTACACAGTGGGCATGCTAGCTACTGTACCTCAGGTACACAGTGGTTGTACTGTACCTCAGGTACACAGTGATCATCCTATGCGTACCTGAGGTACACATTCTAACCCTACTGTACCTTAGGTACACATCCCTTCTGTACCCCAGGTACACATCCAAACTCCTAGGGCTATATATGCTTACTACACATGTGTTTTCTCTTCCAGAAATTTAATTGCAAGTAATGCTCTAGTATGACATTCTGTGTACCTAGAGTACAGAAGGATGTGTACCTGGGGTACAGAGGGATAGCCACTGTGTACCTGGGGTACAGAAGCCAACTGTACCACAGGTACACAGCAGCTAACCAAACCCAACCACTAAGGGAGACAACACATGCATCTGCTGCATCAGCAGGTCGATTCTGATTGGCTGATTGTATCCTGTGTACCTGAGGTAGACTTCGGCTTGTGTACCTGAGGTAACGTCTCAGGCGTCTAACGGTCGAGCTGCCCTAGGCCCTATGTACCTAATACACAATGTGTTTTCTCTTCTAGAAATCTAATTGCAAGGATTGCTCTAGTATGACATGCTGTGTACCTAGGGTACAGAAGGATGTGTAACTGGGGTACAGAAGGATAGCGACTATGTACCTGGGGTACAGAAGCCTACTGTACCACAGGTACACAGCAGCCAACCAAACCCAACATCTAAGAAACACAACAGATGCATCTGCTGCAGCAGCAGGTCGATTCTGATTGGCTGATTATCTGCTGTTGACCTTCCGGAATTCAAGATGGCGTCCAGGATGGGCAATATGCACTATTTTTCTATTTTGACTTTACAAAATTTGATGTTTACCTAGCCCCCTAAACCAATTTCAAGCTTTTCCATGGTCTTATCCTTTTGTTGCTAGGGCTGGTGGTTCCCTAGCAACAGGCATTTCATATTCATATTCCCTACTTACTGCATCTAAAGTGACCCCAATGGAGCAAGGATGATATATATGATTTGTTGTAGTCCAAGACTGTCTAGCAATGGCAGGTACTTACCTAGCAATCACTTGGAAAGAGTGTATTTGGCTCTTTGGAAAATACTTTGATTTTATGATACATTGGTTGAGAGGTAGATATCTGATGTTGCTAGGCAACTTCACACCATACCAACACATTTCATTATCCCATTTCATTTGACGTCCATTTATATGTAGTAGTTGTAGCAGAAAAATGCCTTTCATGGATAACAATATAGAATGTGTTGCTAGGCAACTTACCTCAGCGACACAATAATGACACCATCCAAAAGGTTTCCAATAGTTTGTGGTGGTAGGTGATCCTACCATTACCCTTTTTAAAGCCAAATTCTATTTTAGAGGCATGAACACTCTAGTTTGCTAGGTAAATATCTTCTGTTGATAAGCAACCATGAACCATAGCAACGCATACATATCATCCTCGCTCCATTGGGGTCACTTTAGATGCATTAGTATGAGTACACTACCTTTCGGACAGTTAATTGCCCTAGTTTCTAGGGAAATCCAATACGAAATGCCTGCTGCTAGGCAATCAGCAGCCATTGCAACAAAAGGAGAAGACCATGGAAAACTCTTGAAATTGGTTTAGGGGGCCTGTGTAAACTTCAAATTGGCCTATGGAAAGTCAAAATAAGGGAAATAGTGCATATTGCCCATCCTGGACACCATCTTGAATTCCGGAATGAGCACAAGGAGGATTTCCCGGGACTTGAGTATGTGCTTCAGTACCCTCCTTTACATGTCGTGGGGTTGAGGTATTGGTAGATGAATATAATATAACCAGTCAAAATATTAATCAGATATAAATATCTGATTAATATTTTGACTGGTTTCTAGGTTAAAAGTATAATATAGAATGTATGTTGCTGTAATAAACATGAGACAAAGAATAAATTGATGGTCGAAACGGAGAAGGAGAAGTGAACAGAAGTAGCGCGTGGACTACCACTACAACTCCACACCCTGGTGGACACTCAGAGAACCTTGTGTATTGTGAATATACCGCGGTAAACATATAACCGCTTACCGCTCACATAACAACAGGCAGGTGTGCTCGCCCAACACAGGCACCTTCTCATCATATACTTCAATATGCTATAAAGGCAGGATATTCCCTGCAATCAGGTATGTCACATAATAGGAAAACATGTAGTGGAAGAATATGTGCAAACAACATAGTAATGTTGTCTGGACTGCGTGAGGTGAAATACTATCTTTAAGGGCTCACACTATCCAGAAAAACCTTAGTACACTGAAAATCCATAGATTGAAAGGGTTAGTCAGTACAGACTATCCTAGGTTGGTCATATGAGTGTTAGTCATAATTGCAAAGTTATATTAAAAAATGACTGAGGGGTCAGTCAGTAAGGGCTAACCTAGGTTCATCATTGGTGTGTTGTATTTGTAAAACACTAGTTGGGGCCACCTGTCATGACCACTCAGTGGCTCCCCCTGGAATTTAAAAGACTAAGGTGGGTTGGTCAGTACTGACCAACCTGACAATAATAACTGACCTAGGTTGGGCGTATAGGGATCCAAAAAATGACTAACTAGGTTAGGCACTAGTGACTGAGAGGTTGGGCGTATAGGGAGCCTAGGAATATCAGTGTATACGTTTATATAGCATTCCACAAAATAACTAAGCTTTCTGTTTTACTCTCTAGAATCCTTAATAACGGTCCGATTCACAAGCCGTAAAAAAAATTATGTCGTTAATCTCGAGCTTTGCGCCAACCTCTTCTCATGAAGGTTCTAATCCAAATGGCCGACCAGTCGTCTTCCCGGAAACACAATAACCTTGCGCATGCACGCTATAGACCTGTTACCCGGTGGCTCAGTCAGGTTCCCGCCACTGATTATATCCATAAATCTCACATTTCTAGGCACGGAAAATTACCGAAAATTGACGATTTCTAAAAAAAGTGTTGAAATTTAGCCAATTTTTTTTCAAAAATGATAAAAAGTATAACTCACTTAGATTCACCCAATAACCACTGAAAACAACGACCCCCTGACATAAGAAATGCATAAAAAAATGTTTCATTTGACATTGACCTACTTATCAAGGTCAAAGCTCACGAAAATGGTTTTCGCCATATCTTCGCTTCTATAGATGGACTAATATTGTGATTTAAAGTCCCAAATGGGTGGTTTGTGCTGGGTCTAGTCCATTAGGGTATGGTTTGCTTCTGTAGAAGTGTGTTATGTAAAGGATAACCCACAAAGACATGAGTCTCTGTAAAAATAACCTTGGCAGACTAGCCTGTGCACTCATGGCCACTGTATCATTGTTATTTTTCTCTTCTTTGCACTACAAAGTATATGCATGTAGATTGGTCGGCCTTTTCATGTATGATAGGCGATATGAATGTGTGTACCGATATGTACATGTAGAAGGGCACAACTAAGAATCTCAAGATAAGCCTACTTGTAATTTATTGTATTCATTGAGGGGTCCCTAGACCTTTCCCTGCAACTTCACTCTCGCATTGCCTATACTCATCATGTACATAATGATATTTCTTGTTGACAGCCTATCACTTTGGACCTCTCTGTACTTAACAAAATCATGTATACAAGGTGCTAGAATTCAAGTCCAAATCCCACAATATTTACATTGGTCAATAAATCTGTCAGGCAGAGCAGGATGTACAATAACGAAGGCCGCCAGTCTGGTCGATGTGGTTTGACGATGTTGACGTGCATGGCTGGTATGGCTACAGGTCCCTGAGAGTAACGAGTGATCCCTCTTGTCATCTTACCCGGCCCTGCTCCTTCTGCCACCTGGGCACGAGGCCGGTTACCTAGGTAACCACAGAACCCGTATTATGGACATCATAATGACAACCTTATGACACAGACGCCATTTTACCAACATGGAGGCCCCACTGCGTCCAGCCAACCAGAACCACAGTGAGAGGGACCAGGTAAAGACACTCTTCATCTGCGGTATGACAGGGGTATCGATTGACTAGCAATTATGAGCAAGGAAGGATCGAGTAGGGGAACAAAGGGATGGATCCCCTCTGATCACGGGACAACAGTTCCCCAGTGTTCATGGCCAGACATTCCATAACCTGTGGTATATGCCTTTTGATGTATTACTTTCTGGTGTAAATTTATTTTGCTGACATTTGAGAGGGAACGTTCAATCCACGTTCAATCCCACAGACCGAAACATAGTCCGAAAACAAACCGTCTGTATAATGTAGTCTCACATTGTTATAGAATATTGTGATTTGACTTCCGAGTGCTTCGATAACTCTGACTGATGTCAAAGGATGACCACTCCCCAAGGTAGCTTTGATATATGCAACATACTTCTAACATGTGGTTAGACTCTGGAAAATGTACCAATTGCGTGTTTTCACTTTCAAACAGCTATAGAATTTAAGAATACCTGCACCAGTTTCTTTTCCTTTGCAATCATAGGCCTTCCTATACAGTACATTGCATGTATGGGACGGTTGGGGACACAGGGGGCCTTCTACAACCTGCTAATTAGCTGAATTCATCTTGAGGCATGTTTTATAACCTATCATTCAGAACCTCTCTCTACAAGTAAGACGACCATCGGGCCTTCACAACTTTCTTTTTATATTCTCAGGTAAAGGCCCCAGGAGGACCAGGTTAAGGTGCACCCCCCCCCCCCAGCAGGTAGGGGTAGATGGACACCGACATGGCGTCCTCCCCACCTCCCCACAGGCAGACCACAGCGTCTCAGTGTCACCTTGCAGGCAGGACCTAATGATGAATGATGGGGGCGTCTCCAGCTTTTGACAACACGTGTTATATTTGTAAAGACTTGTCCCGCAGGCCATCTTCGCAGTTATCATTCGTTTTGACGTTTGTAAGGGAGGAGTGCATATCTCGAGCATTATGTATTTAGCACGGCCGTTGCTCAGGGAGAGAGGGATGCTTCTGATACGAACTTTGACCCTACAAGGTCAATGCAGTTTGTTCAGGAGTTACTGCAAAATATGAAACATGATTTGTGAATGATTTATATCGCTGAACTGCATGACTGTTTGTTTGTTTGTATGTGATTTATCTGTGCTGTCATTGACCAGGCACCAGGTCCTGTCTCTTACAATAAATAACAGCAGGGGCATCGTTTGAATTAACAACGTGTGTGTGTGTGGTTACATGTATAAACTTAAATACTAGTATTACATCGAATACTAAATTGCAAGTCTACCAAGTATAGTAAAAAAAAGAAGTGACTATACATGGGTGCTGAGATTTTTGACCGTGTGCCTTGTCGCACGTGTCAGATTTTAAAAGTGCCATGTCGCTGTCCCAGTGGGCACAAAAATCAGCTCAATGTTGAATCAATGTTGAATCAACATTGATTCAACATTGACAACTGTTTATCAATATTGATTCAATGTTCTGTGCCCACTGGGGTGTCGCTCATGTCGATTTTAACCCATGTATAGTCACGAAATACAGTGTACTCCCTTCAATATGTGGTCGCTGTAAGATATAACTATACACCTGCTCTCAGGGGGCTGTACGTAGAGTAGATACACGTACTGTACTACGCTGATATTGTCTAGGATCTAGTGATCTAGTAACGTCACTACTATTATTACTAAAGAAACAATGGCTTTAATGTGGGGCGGGACGTGGGGATGTCTTAGGATCAGTGTTTCTTAAAGTTGCCAAACAGAAGTCTTTTTGACCAATCAGAAAATTCCCTGCTTTCAATCTTACTCAGAGGGATCGAGCAATGGTACCCATCAACGATAGCTGTTATCAGAACATGTACTTATCTTACCAGTACACACTATATTCAATAAAAGACACGCTTATATAAAATGTCAAATGGTGACACGGTGGCCTGAGGCATTCTGCGGTCCTATTGATACGTCCTTGCTGGACCGGCCTGTACAACTGACCTGCTAGCCTATTGAGGCGTCTGTTTTCACAAATCCCACCAACATTGCCTTGATTGTGAAAATCCTGTCACCATGATCAAATCATCCACGCCACAAATTATACATACCCATGCCTTCTCCTCTAAGATGGCGGCATTTTGCGGTGCCTGTGTTGTTATGGTGTAAGGTAGTCAGCCGAGAAACGTTTTATGAAGATGGTAAATTGGCATGTGGAGACGCGTCTGTTTATTGTGGGGTGGCGTCCATCCCTGCACGCAACTACGGAGGCTGGTAAAGGAGTTCACCCGAGTTAAGGTCAGCCGGACCTGTGCCTGTCCACAGGGTTGTAGAGGAATGCCCTGTACGTTTAGAATATAAATGGGCGGAGGGGGTGGGGGTTCTGATTGACCTGGGGGGGGGGGGGTCCAAATTGCACTAACAAGGATCCAATTTCATGAAAATTAAGAATCTATTGGTGTCGTCATCATAAATCAAATCCCCACAAACACACATGTAAATGGACACCTCCATTTGGGTGACAGTGCGGCTAAATACTAAATTAACACTCAGCCTGAATCCAACCTGGACAGGTGTGTGGAGAGAAGGTGCATTTTGAAAGCTCTTTAGTCAGATATATATTCACCATGGACAACCACTCTGATATTGTTATATTGTGTATAGGTGACATGCTCTAATGGTGTGATAGCTTTTGATAACTAATTATAATCTAAAGACTAAAACATTCTCAGTAACACCGACTATAAAATGAATACGACGCATGGCGCGTTGTGGATTGCCTACTAGTATACAGATATACTTTTGCGGGATGTCCTTCTGGTGGTCAACGCCCTCCCCCCCCCCCTCCAAAGGACCAATGTAATCTGCAATCATAACTTGAGAGTTATTTAAGATCTCTATATTTTTCACGATTGAAGCCAAGTGTAGCTGTCCCTTTCTCCTCCTGCTACATACACATTGTACCACATTGTACTGTTAATAAGACGTCAGACATTTCCTTTAACACATGGAAAGCCCTACATCAGCAGAAGATAGCTGACTAAGGAGAGTGAAGAGACACCTCCCTGTGTCGTCTGCCCGTCTGTGATTGGCTGCGGGCAGACAGGGCGGTAACAAAGAGGGCTGGTGGTTTATAAGGGCGGGGTGTGCGGCCAGACGTTCAGACGTGTAGGTAGGCTGCAGCATGCAGGGTGTTGTGTTGGTGCTGCTCATTGTCGGCTGCTGCTGGAGGACGGACGCGCACCAGGACGGCGTCCGTGACGTAGATGACGCACTCTTTGTGGACGCACAGCTCCGTCCGCTCCGGATGCTGCAGGACCGCAGAGGCTTAGGTAAGGGTATATATATATATATATATATATATATATATATATATATATATATATATATATATATATATATATTTATATATATATATATATATATATATATATATATATATATATATACATATATATATATATATATGTGTGTGTGTGTGTGGTTGTGTATATATATATATATATATATATATATATATATATATATATATATATATATATATATATATATAGCAACCAGTAAATGGGTTTCTTACCGTTTTGTTGCTAATACCTTTGGCTGAAACTCATTTTAAAACTCACCTCTCATAGTCATTTAAAAGCAGCTTCACAGGTGGAGCTACAATTTATAGCGAAGTATATCCACCTCTTCCGCTCCCTTCATTGTCTGACATTTTGTATAATGATTATTTTTCCTGTCGGCATTCCTCTGAAGGCTTGGGGTCTGAAATGTCTTTTAGCAGTTTGATATAGTACATGGATTCGGAGCAGATTCCTTTACACCCAGCTTTTTCTATCTTATTATATGTTTAGCCAAAGAGCAAATAATACTAAGAGGGTCAACTTAGGTGTTCTGTCATAGGTTAGCATTATCCCTCATCAATCAAAATACCTCAAATACCTGGAAAGGGTAATTATATTGTTTGGAATGTAACTCTGATATGCATCAACCCAAATCACTCTGTAAACTTTAAATAGTTTGAATAATGGTTGCTGAAAACATATTTTTTTTCAATTGGATTGCTGCAGATTTCCAATAATGTATGGCCTGCAGTGGCGCCCCCTGGTGGATGGAGTCTACAGTCCACCGTAAGACCATGCTTACTACTGACCCCTGGAGCTACTATTCCTGATTAGATTCCCCCTTCATTCAACATGGATATTTAGAATTAAAAAAACATACATAACAAGTATATGGAGACAAAAGAACCTTTCGGACAACTGAAATGTGCTTTCATCCATGGCTAAGTACATAGATTTTGACTCTGCTATGTTGACCGCAGTCCAGGGGGCGCCATGGTCTGTTCTGGGGGATTAGATATTAACCAGTGGACCCTCTTAGTATTCTTTGCTCTTTGGTTTAGCTGAACAGGTCTAACAGAATAATACTAAAAGAAACACAAAGTTTGAGAAACCAGCAACACAGAAAAAAGTACAGGGTCGGCAGACCCGGCACTACCTAGTCAAGCTGACAAGGAGAGGGTTAGAAGACCCACATGACAAGTTAGAAGACCCACATGACACATGTCAGCCCTAAACCTGTCTAAAAGTGACTCACTATTCTCCCTATGTAGGGAAAATTATTTGCAGTATCTAGTGAAAAAGTAAAATAATGTAAACAATGCATGTTTTTGGAAAAAATAAGTTAATAAATGATAGGTGCAGGGGCTGGGGCTGCATCCCACTCGGCCTGCGGCTTCGTGGGATACGGTCCCAACCCCACCTCGGGGGGAACGATACCAAAATATCCTCTGGCCATGGGCCTTTGTCTATGTATGTACTGTTTGCTGCCATCCCACGTCTCTGACTGTTAACATGTGCTTGTTGTGCTGCCCCCTGTGGACAGACTTCTGCCAGACGCACCCCAACCCGTGTGAGAACTCCGGCCGCTGCTGCAGCGAGGGCTGGTGCGTGGAGGAGGGCGCCGACTACACCTGTCTCTGCAGCCACAGCTACTCCGGCAAACACTGCGCCAAAAGTAAGTCCTTCACCACGTCTTTGGCCAAATTGAGAATTTGAAAAAAAGGGGGGGAGTGGGGGGGGGGGGGGCTGCAAACAGCAGAGTACCGATAAAACGTCGCGCCGCGACTCAATGCGGATCAGAACAATGATTGAAAAAAGGTTCCAAAAGGAAGTCCGGACCCTCAGCCCCCCTGGATCCGCCCCGAGCCACCCCGGAGTGGTCATGGTTACATCCCATTAAGGGTCACACTGTATGGGACCTGAGGGGAGATACCTCTGACATGAGCCACCAACAAGCAGAGGATTTACGAGCACCCCCCCCCCCCCCCCCATCCTCACCCCGCCCACACACAGCCACCCATACCTGGTTATGCCGGGAACTGGGACCTCAAGATGGGTGCTTTCCAACAGGGTTTAATAGAGCGCTGCAAGTCTAAGGCTTGCATTGTTTTCACTTCTACAAATAATGAACACTTCGATGAGAGTTCACTGGTCATTTTCCCGAGGCAAATTGCCAGTCACCTGAAAATAATGCACACCTTGCCAACGCCCATGGCTCAGCACCCCGGCCAGCGGTGTTTCTGCACAGGAATGTGGGAAACGTGTCGGTTTGGTTTGTGGTTACAGTGCCATGGATACATTTTGAACTATTTTCTTTTCATATCAGGGAGTCCAATTCTCATCCCAATAGATTATCGTAAAAAATACCCCCCCCCCCCCCCCTGCGCACAGAATGTCTGCACGTACACTAGTTTCAAAGCTAATGGCATCTGACAAAGAGGGAAATATCGGGAAATATCCTTTTTGGGTGATGACGTGTATCCCCCCCCCCCCCCGCCCTACTCCAAGTGATTAATGGTATAACAAACGCACACTTCTCCACTCCCACTCACGCTATCAGAGAACACAGGCAGGTGAGAGAGGTGAAACCGTTTAAGGTGGACATAAGTCAGTCAACCCTTCCAATAAACCTCCGCTAATGCCTCTAGCCCCTCTCCACCTCCACACAGCCTTCCCGCCAGCACCCACCATGGGAGCTGTCCATTAAACAAAACCACCAACATGCACGTCGTATTGTCAAATTGTGTTCCTCCAATAAACCTCTGCCAGCACTGCCCCAGATCTGTGTTACACACGGGACACAAAGCCTGTGTGGGTGCACGTCTGTAACAGGGGCAGCACAGGCCCGAGTTATGGCTATTTAACCGCACCATTTCAAGAGGTTACAAATCCTTTTCCATTTTTCTTACTTCACAAAGGAGGTGAGCGGTTCCCTCCCTCTGACCTGGACGTGGATAAAGGCATTGGTGCGTCATGCCGCTGCCTGCCTCCACATTTACCCAATTCGACTATAATAAGGGATTGTCACACATGACATGTGTTTACCAAATTTCTAATACTGATACATGTACAATGGAATACCTTGCAGTATATGATGTAACAGGGAAATGGAATACTAATAGGGATTACAATATTATACCATTCAATTAGCAAATGGTGTCTACATTGTCATCAAGTGAAGCAATTTTACCAAATATAATTGTAATGGCAATACCTTGTGTTTGGCTTTGATAACACAGTATTCTGAAGGTTCTAAAGGGGCGCATCAATATAGTAGACTTACATTCTTTGTAAATCTAAAAGTGTCCAAGTGTTGGATCTCATACTCCACCAGTATATATGCATGCCTCACCACACCCTGTCTCTGTAACGGGCTGCCGTCTTATTCCACATTAGCTAGATGATCACTGTACAGCACCATTTTGTCTGGTACCAGTGCCTTTTCTTCTACTAACTATAGCAGCCAGCTGGTTAGCTGAAGCTGGTTCCTGTCATGTCCAAAATTGGGAGTTTAAGGGGCCATAAACCTTTCAGTCATATGCCTCTATTGTGGGTCTTTATGTCATGTGTTCAGATTGGGGGAGTGGTTAGGACACTGGCAATTCAATACAAAGGTCCTGACTTCGAATCCATACCTAGGTTATTTGGTTCAAACACAATTTTAAAATGCTTTTTGGGTTAGTCAAAAATCATGATATTATACAATTCAGTTGTAAATTTCCTTAAACTAAAATGATTTTGTATGCATCTTTAGTTGTTCTATGTGAATAATATTATTATTGACCAACTAGGAAAAAACTAACCATGCGGCCTTGTGATGCATTTGAAGTCAGGACCTTTGTATTGAATTGCCAGTGTCCTAACCTCTCCCCCAATCTGAACAGCTTACACAAGAACTACTCAACTATTACCCATTCGAAAAATGCTGACCCCTAAAACTGCCTATTTTTGACATACAAGGAACTAGCTTCAGTTGTAGGTCTCACAAGGTAGAATCACTGCAACTCGCTAGTGCAGAATACCAACCCCTGACGCCATCCTGCAAGTTATGCCTCAGGGGCTATTTTTCTGTACATTCTAATGTAAAAATGTTCAATACCCTCAATACATTGCCCATATCACGCCCCCGCCTTTCCAAAATCCTGGATCCCACCCTGTGCCTCCCTCCCCACAACAGAACATTGGTCACGGTAACGGTGGTAACCTGCAAGTTTCCCTCACCTTTATAGTCACATTAATCACCTCCTCACCATATCTGTTGTGAAGGTAGGGGCTAAGCCTCATTAGTCCTATTCCTAACCAAAATCCAAAATGGCCTCGGGGGCCATTTCCCCAAAATGGTGACCTCGTCCATTATGATTTGAGTATTCTTTTCCCTTTCGCAGATTTCCTTTTGAGTGCATACATATTGGTAACGTGTATGGATGTATAAACCCGGGTTCTCCACTCCATGCCTGCCGTTCCTGCACCAGCAGCATGACGTGACAGCCGCACGCCCGAGCCCCCCGCCGCGGATGGGTTCAGTATGGCTCGCTAGTAGTAATCGACTGTAGTGAACCGTACTGATCGCACCCGCGGAGGTGTGACCAATCCATTACTTCTGCAGCAGCCCGACAACAGCCTCAGCATTATGTCCATGTGGCGGAGAGATGTGATCCCCCAGGAGGTTTTCCATCACAACCCTAGCACCAGGACCATAAACCCTTGAATACATTTGGAACTGCAATGCAACTTATGCCCTTTTCTAATCAGTTGTAGTTCTTGTATAAATTCAACCTTTTAACTACATCATTCCTAGAAGAGCAAATAAGCAATATATGTCTAGGGCAAATTAAAGGAGTAACTGCACACTGAAAAGATTATATCATCATATACAAGACTATGCATGTATCATCATAGGAGAAACTAACCAAGCATATGTTTTTATATTATCATGAGATGCTATTTTTGTTTCAGTATGTACATACAGCTCACCTCTTATGACAAGTTATGAATGAATACAAAGCAGAATAAGCAAATGACTGATAGCCACGGGTCGTATATGGTGTGTGTGGCAGAAAGGTACCTGATTTATAGTTCTGTCAGAGATGTATCTAGGGTACTTCCATGGTTCTATAGAATATCAAAGTGACTTTTGCCATAGAAATAGTACAGTAAGTGACATATTATAGTTTAACAGCATTGCTATGTCCTTTCAGAATGCCCCCTCAAAGAATGCTGGATCACCTTCTACGGCAAGATCTACAACAACGGCATCAAACGAGCCCTGGACACAGGCAGCTGCAAGTAAGTACACCACCCAGGTCCATGCCTGCCCCATGATGTGAAACTAGCCCACAGTTCTAGCTTATATTTTTTTGAAATACATGATTTACTATGCTTAACTATAGGAAGGGTCGTATTCAATGCCCCCCATTGAATACAATGTGGCTGCATGCAATGGGCTAGAAAAAAGCTGGATTTCTTCACTAAATGGCTTAGAATAAAAAAATATATGCAAATGCCAGCTACATTAATACCTCTCTGCTGTATTTCACTTGTGGGGGCTGGGGCATATCCCACGAAGCCGCAGGCCCCAGCCCCCACTCGTGAAATACGGCAGAGACGGTATCAATGGGCGTTGGCATTTGTCTATATATTGTGTACCAATTTAAACTGTAGTCGACCGGTTTCCTATACAGTACCGATTCGTGGTTGCATGGTTAGCATCATCACGAGACATCAGGGTTCGATTCCGATTAGTTCCAGAACTATACTTTATCTCGACTTGTACATATGTAACACACTTTTGGAAATAACGAGACAGCTGGATGGAGGGAACATTCCCACCATATCCCACACAATCCTAAAACATATCCTGCATAACCTTATCAATATATCCCACATAATCTTAAATGTGAGGATGCAAACCATATGCCAAGTAATGTTAGTAAATCAGCATAGCCCACATACCGGTAACTAGACATGTTATGGTGCTGTCTATGTGTGAGGCATCACTCAGTGCCATACAGCGGATGGACTGCTCATGGCTACAGGTATACGTCCTGGGACCGCTAGTGTGGTCACGCTTGGAGATGTGTATCTTTGTATTTGTGTATGCACATATATATGCTGATACATTTGGTATTTTCTCCCATACAGGCAGCACATTGAAACGTTGCACACATGTCTGACGTCATCGATGAAGTCGCCTGACGTTTGTCATTGTGATGACAAGAGTCTGATAGAAGCCATCAACTTCAACAAGGAGCGCAAAGAGTTCATCCTAGAGAAACAGTGCAGTAGGTGCAGCTTCCCTCTCTATGTCACACAGTGCAGCTTCCCTCTCTATGTCACACAGTGCAGCTTCCCTCTCTATGTCACACAGTGCAGCTTCCCCTCTCTATGTCACACAGTGCAGCTTCCCTCTCTATGTCACACAGTGCAGCTTCCCCTCTCTATGTCACACAGTGCAGCTTCCCTCTCTATGTCACACAGTGCAGCTTCCCTCTCTATGTCACACAGTGCAGCTTCCCTGTCTATGTCACACAGTACAGCTTCCCTCTCTATGTCACACAGTGCAGCTTCCCTCTCTATGTCACACAGTACAGCTTCCCTCTCTATGTCACACAGTGCAGCTTCCCCTATCTATGTCACACAGTGCAGCTTCCCTCTCTATGTCACACAGTGCAGCTTCCCTCTCTATGTCACACAGTGCAGCTTCCCTCTCTATGTCACACAGTGCAGCTTCCCTCTCTATGTGACACAGTGCAGCTTCCCCTCTCTATGTGACACAGTGCAGCTTCCCCTCTCTATGTGACACAGTGCAGCTTCCCTCTCTATGTCACACAGTGTAGCTTCCCCTCTCTATGTCACACAGTGCAGCTTCCCCTGTCTATGTCACACAGTGCAGCTTCCCTGTCTATGTCACACAGTGCAGCTTCCCCTCTCTATGTCACACAGTGCAGCTTCCCCTCTCTATGTCACACAGTGCAGCTTTCCCTCTCTATGTCACACAGTGCAGCTTCCCTGTCTATGTCACACAGTGCAGCTTCCCTGTCTATGTCACACAGTGCAGCTTCCCCTCTCTATGTCACACAGTGCAGCTTCCCTCTCTATGTCACACAGTGCAGCTTTCCCTCTCTATGTCACACAGTGCAGCTTCCCTCTCTATGTCACACAGTGCAGCTTCCCCTCTCTATGTCACACAGTGCAGCTTCCCCTCTCTATGTCACACAGTGCAGCTTCCCTCTCTATGTCACACAGTGCAGCTTCCCTCTCTGTGACACGGTGCAGCTTCCCTCTCTTTGTGACACAGTGCAGCTTCCCCTCTCTATGTCACACAGTGCAGCTTTCCCTCTCTATGTCACACAGTGCAGCTTCCCTCTCTATGTCACACAGTGCAGCTTCCCCTCTCTATGTCACACAGTGCAGCTTCCCTCTCTATGTCACACAGTGCAGCTTCCCTCTCTGTGACACGGTGCAGCTTCCCTCTCTTTGTGACACAGTGCAGCTTTCCCTCATTATGTCACACAGTGCAGCTTTCCCTCTCTATGTCACACAGTGCAGCTTCCCTCTCTATGTCACACAGTGCAGCTTCCCCTCTCTATGTCACACAGTGCAGCTTCCCTCTCTATGTCACACAGTGCAGCTTCCCTCTCTATGTCACACAGTGCAGCCCCCCTCTCTATGTCACACAGTGCAGCTTGCCTCTCTATGTCACACAGTGCAGCTTCCCTCTCTATGTCACACAGTGCAGCTTCCCCTCTCTATGTCACACAGTGCAGCTTCCCTCTCTATGTCACACAGTGCAGCTTTCCCTCATTATGTCACACAGTGCAGCTTCCCTCTCTATGTCACACAGTGCAGCTTCCCCTCTCTATGTCACACAGTGCAGCTTCCCTCTCTATGTCACACAGTGCAGCTTTCCCTCATTATGTCACACAGTGCAGCTTCCCTCTCTATGTCACACAGTGCAGCTTTCCCTCTCTATGTCACACAGTGCAGCTTTCCCTCTCTATATCACACAGTGCAGCTTCCCTCTCTAAGTCACACAGTGCAGCTTCCCCTCTCTATGTCACACAATGCAGCTTTCCCTCTCTATGTCACACAGTGCAGCCCCCCTCTCTATGTCACACAGTGCAGCTTTCCCTCTCTATGTCACACAGTGCAGCTTTCCCTCTCTATATCACACAGTGCAGCTTCCCTCTCTATGTCACACAGTGCAGCTTTCCCTCTCTATGTCACACAATGCAGCTTTCCCTCTCTATGTCACACAGTGCAGCTTCCCCTCTCTATGTCACACAGTGCAGCTTCCCCTCTCTATGCCACACAGTGCAGCTTCCCTCTCTATGTCACACAGTGCTGCTTCCCCTCTCTATGTCACACAGTGCAGCTTCCCCTCTCTATGGCACACTATGTAGAGCTTTTCCTGTCAATGTCAAACAATGCAGAGTGCATATCATGCTTCACATTGCTGTTTTGCATTACCACAATTCATTAGAAGATATGATATTTTACATCAATATGGTATGGCAAAACTAAAAGATAGAGAATCAACAATATGGATCAATTGCCTGATAGGCTGCCACTTATGTTTATAACCTACACCTGGACAGAGTACAGCAAACCTGGAAAGGGTTGAACGGAGGGGTAGCCGTGGGGATCCCTATAAACCTTTTCTTGTCCAAGCAGGTCTCATAGAGGGTAATCCCGCAGAAAACTGAGTCATATAAGATTCTGGTCAGAAGTGAATACTGCAGGGGCACTGAATGTTCCATTAATAAGTTGGAAATGATGCCAAAATTATGAAAACTTGTACACATGCTGCTGAATGTCTGCCAATTTCAATCAAATAATAGGAAAGGGATTCTCAGTGAGTCTACATTTTTTGCAAAGGCTAGATTGGGGATCAGTGAAAATGCAAATTATTCAGTGCAAATTCAGGTGGAACTCAGGTGGTTTTACGCTACAGACCAATGCTCAAATTTTCCGTGGTCAGTAGCTAATTTTGGTCGGAAATGTTTTGTAGGAAAGATGTATCTTTTAGGTCAAGGGTGATTTTCAGAAATTGTAAATGTCCTGGTAGCTGTTATTGCGTTTTCCGTATATAGTAAGAGGATTTCCTTCGCTGAGACCAGCAAACGACTTTAGTGTATCCTTTACTCCCTGCAGGTGGCGGTAGCGGTGGCTGCCAGAACAAAGAGCTGGAAGCATGCATTCGCAAGATTCGCTCTGTAGAGGGCGCCATTGACAGTAACCAGAGGCGTAACGAGGCCGAGAAATGGTAATTTATGTTTCGCACGTTTAAAGACCACATCCGGAGGTTTTTAATTGGCAATTTCGCTATTGTAATCAGGTACCTAGGTATGTTAACTAACTTCCTATCTAAAGGTAACTCCTGTAGAGCTATATTTATTCATTTATTACTTGGTTTAGTTGGGGGCCAATCCATGAGACCTCATATCCTAAATATCAGTGATTGTGCTGTCCCCAGTGAGAAGGACATGAACTACAGCCCAAATACCCAATGTGATCTCATATTGGGTGACAACCAACCCAATGGGGAGGCCACCCCATATATTTTCTATAGAAACTACATGCATGTGCAAATATCACTTCAAACCTGGTATTCTTATTACAAGAGGTAAATCAACAAACTAGCACTAATTTTATGAGAAACCCCTCCTAATTCCTATCTATAAAGGGCCCCAGAAAGTACCCTTTCCCTTGGAATCATGGTCACACATGCTAGCCAAAACTGTGGGAGTGCCCCCCCCCCCACCCCCCTGGGCCCCTGCAGTGGTCAGTCTGCCTGAAGCACTTACCTCCCACTGGCTGTCCCTCCCTCCCCCACCCAATCACTGAGGACTGGCCCTGATCACTCACCATACTTCAATACAGAGTGCAACAAAGGGCAACCCATTGGGTAGTTAACAGTTGTTAGTTTCCCTGCAAGCAGGTTGGGGTGGGGGGGGGGGGGAGGGTATGTGGATACAACTACACCCCCCCCCCCCCCCACCACACACACACACTCTTTCTCACACATGTACTTAGCAACAGCCTCTCACAGCAGACCATGTACAGCAGTGCCCCCTTGTGCAAAGTGAGGAAAGCACACATTGACCAATTCAGTATTTGGAGGGATTTACTATTTTTGCTAAAAACACCACTTTATTCACATATTTATGTCACATATACTAAAGGATTATTCAAAACAGTATGCCTGCAGTGGTATATTCTGGTTTTCTCATATTATTCAAAACCTCCGGAGGTGGTCTTCAAGTGTCTGGGGCTGGTCTCATGGTGAACCAATCCGTTTTATCTCTATTTATTTCTATAAAGTATAACATAACATAACACATTGTGAGGAGGTCATGGACATCCTGTAAGTAGGTTGTAGGCCTACACCCCACGTTAAAATGGGAGAAATACATTACAGTTACATATGGTATGTAATCAAGATGGATTGCTACCTCTTGAATATGGACACACTGCGCAGGTATCTGCGCATATAGCTTAAATGTATATGAATGAGCTAATATTAAATAATCGGATACATGTACATGCTTACTAAGGCCATATTAAAGAAATTGGGCGATTCCGAGCAAAATTGAGCATTTTATAGAACTTTGGATATATATTTGATATATTTGTAACCAACAATTTTTGCTATTTTTATCACAAGTTAGAACATTGAAACTATTTATCAATAAATCTAACCACAATTGTCAAGCCATACCTAAAATGATACAGATCTCATTAAGTTCCTTAAGATAATCAAGAGTATAAAATGTAAGCATTTTATACCCCGATTCTTGCCATTTTAGACTGTATTTTTAGCTATAGATGTAAGAATATTACGCCATTATACCAATGTTACACATACACATACACACTCTCTGTTACTCAACATATCACAGCACAACTCCACCAGATAACTGATTCTGGTAGACTGTAGATGGCTCCAGTATAGGCCTGGTGATACTTGTGGACACTACCTGTATGTAGTGTTTGGTCACGTGGTCACCTAGATGACCGGACCACAACAGTGGCAGGCCTTTACACTAATACTATACTGAATCTGGGACCTGCTGGCGAGGCCGACAAAGGGCCTCTCTAATGAGCTCACAGCTGGACTGGATACCAAATGTCTCATACAAATTAGCAGAGCAATAAAATGTGGGGAGGTGTTGGTACTATCTTCAAGGAATCCCACTTTGGGTTGTAAAACTGGTGGTAAATGTGGTAACCAGGAGGATGCAAAGTTTACAGATAGTGTCTGTAAATGACACTTAGGGTAGGTGCCCTGCCAGCACCACTCGTCTAAATCATGTAAATATTACGTAAAAATGATGAGAAACACATCAGTTTTACATAAAAATGATGTAGTTCAGACGAGTGGTGCTAGCAGGGTGTTGTCTATATTTTAATTGATACTACCAATGTGGCCCATAATGACTGCACAGTTGGGGTCCTCGCCAGCAGGTCCCAGATTCAGTATACCAACCCTCTGCAGACCATCTCCACTTCAGTGGACGCCTGTGGCCACAACCACATCAGTATGCCACCTAGTGGCTTGAGAGTGAGTGTATTTCGATACATGAATCTATGCCTTTCATTCTGCCTTTAAACAATGATCTAAGCGTAATACGGCTACATTGTATCTGACAATGCACACACTCTGGCATGTGTGGTGGGTGTGTTATGCTATACCCAGTAAACAAATAACGTTATACACCAGTTTATAACGTTATATAACGTTATATGTCAACGTTTTTCTAACGCTCTTTAGGGAGTGCTCATTTTTTAACAACAGGGGGGGGGGTGGTGGATTTGGGGGGGGGGGGTAAAAAATTTGGACCCCTTGACCGGGGGGGGGGTAAAAAATTTAGACCCCTCTTGGGGGGGGGTGAAAAAATTCAACCTGTTTTGAGGGAAAAAGCCCGCGCGTTACTATGCTACAATGGGGCGCGAACGCGCGCGATTTTCGGCCTGCCGGGGGGGGGGGGTTAAACAATTTCGACCCCTCTAGCAGGGGGGGGGGGTGAAAAAATTTCGCGCGCTCAGCGCGAAATCTCACCGCCCCCCCCCCCTGTTGTTAAAAAATGAGCACTCCCTTAGTTTGGCATAATGTTATTGATTGACCTACTAAGTCTATTTAACTTTCCCTCCCGAAATGCACCACCCTCCACATCCCACACTCGGTGCTGATTCGCCACCACTGCCCTACATGGGTCCCCACGCTCTATACTCGGCGCTGATTCGCTGTTGCTTGATTGACTAGTGGGCCAAGTCCAAATTCCACACGACCCTCACTGAGGCAAGATGGCTCATTTTGAAATGAAAAAAAGAAAACAAACTCTGAGTCCATCTGGAGTAGGGAGTGACTGACTGCTCCCTCTAAACCAAAACAATCCAAAGTGTGACCTGCTTTATTTTGTCAGGTCACATACACGGGTAAGACATTCCATATATGGGATGTCTGACCTACTGGGTGTCACATGAAGGTAGGGTGGGGTGGGGGGTGAGCTGTATGTTTTGCTCCCAGCACGTGGATGGTAGAGGTGCTCAGAGCAGCAGTAAAGTCAGCTACTGAGGGGGGCACTCCTTATATATCTTCTATCGGCTACTGAGGGGGGGGGGCACTCCTTATATATGTTCTATCGGCTACTGAGGGGGGGGGGGCACTCCTTATATGTTCTATATGCTACTGGGGGGGGGGCACTCCCTATATATTCTTTAGGCTACTGGGGGGGGGGGCACTCCCTAGGTTTATTTGTTCTATAGGCTACTGGAAGGGCACTCCCTATATGTTCTATCGGCTACTCGGGGGGCATTCCCTATATTTTCTATCGGCTGGTCGGGGGGCACTCCCTATATCTTCTATAGGCTACTTGGGGGGGGGGGGGGCACTCCCTATATCTTCTATCGGCTACTGCGGGGGGGGGGCACTTCTTATATGTTCTATAGTCTACTGGGGGAGGGCACTCCCGATATCTTCTATCGGCTACTCGGGGGGCACTCCCTATATTTTCTTTAGGCTGCTGGGGGGCACTCCCTATATCTTCTATCAGCTACTTGGGAGGGGGCACTCCCTATATCTTCTATAGGCTACTTGGGGGGGGGGAGGGCACTCCCTATATCTTCTATAGGCACTATTGAATCAGTGGATATCATGTGGATCAGGTCTACCTTGGATTTGACACCCTTATAGCCCGAGAGAATCCCAGCAAAACACACTCTTTAGGGGGGGGGGGCACTCACTATATGTTCTATACTATTAAGCCCCAGTATCAACCCCTCTGTTGGGGGTGGGGAGGTGAACCTGCATGTTCCCATGCATATGAGGCCACCCCCCCCCCCCCTAACCTGTGTTGCTTCCACTCTAAAATTTAAAACGTTACTTTGACGTAAAATAACGTTGTTAGCTGGGTAGCCGTTATACACGTGTACATATGACGGTGCTGTGTCCCTCCTCAGCTCCCTGGTGGATGAGGCCATCTCCTGCATGAAGTCCCTCAGCGGAAGTGACTTCAACGGGTGTTCCTGGAACCGGAAGCTCTTCACAGAGAAGACGGCCCTCAGACATGCGCAGTGGAGAACGTGGTGCATGGGCAAATGTGAGTTGACAAACTACAATTCTATACAAGCCTATAGCATGAAACGGGAAGGGGGTCTATACATAACTATGCTGATATCACTTCTTTACCTTCTCACGCCTTATGTTGTTAACCTGCATACATGGCGTTTATTCATAATTTAGATTCATTGCTGGAACATGGTGCAATGGTGTTTTACAATCAATTAATATTAAAGAGAAAAACGACCGTAGATATAAAAGGTCAAGGTCTAAGAAAACATATAAATTCGCATCCATCGAAAGTAACTCAATGCATGACGTCAATGGTTTGAATAAGTGTCTGTCTACAGAAAATAGCTGAAATATTCAACCCTATTTTGATATGCCTAGTTACTGGACAAAGGAGCGAGTCATCTTGCTTGAGCTACGAGTTGATATGGAGATTTGGGACTCATTCCTGGTACATTCAAGATAGATTAAAAATAATGAATTGAAAATTCGATGATTGTCGAACCGTGCCTAAAGCACACCTTTATCTTTGTAGGGTCTTATCCTTAATCATGACGTGCGCTTTAAGTATTGGCACATTTTCCACTAAATGTCTACCCATACAACTCATCACATTTAGCTGACTAGGCACTGATAACATGTAAGAGAACGTTACACATTGTTGTTGTTGTTGTTGTTGTTGTTGTTGTTGTTGTTGTTGTTGTAATGCCCTTCCCCTTGTCTTGGTGATCAGTCTGCTCACTCTATGGCTGTGGTCCCGTCAAGATCCCTGCCGGATGTTCGTAAGTACACTAGTCCTCTGACAGGACACTTAACCCCGTGTATCCCATTAAAACTGATGACAAATATAGTCAGATCCAAGAGAGGTGTTTCAAGCATTCTCACCAGGATGTGTGGTCATGGGTCTGAACACCTAGGAGTATTCTGAGTTGTCTAAGAAATGACCCGTGTCGGTGTAAAATCTGAAAAGGTGCATTATGATTATTAGTGCATCTTTCTAATGTCAACAAATCAGAGATGCCCAAGGCTGTCTCTGATTGGTCGATGTAGGTCACATGTCATGCACTATAAAAGGGCACTCCAACTTTGAAATCCCTCATTCCAGCGGTAACTGCCGACCCAAGTGTACCCCGTATCAACCTATGATCATTAGTGCATGATATAACAACTATGAAGAAAGACCATGGCACTGTCATATCTGTATAGGCGATTAAGAGGTTGAGGCATCAGGCTCCTGCGTCTAGGCAACGGTGGAATGCATACCTTTAGGCGTATTTATAATCTGTAGATAATCTGTAGATGGCGCTGCAGTGGGTGCACGGAGGTGTAACCACTCCTTCTATTTTATCATAAATAACAAGGTACAGACCTTTGGAATATGTCACACAGGATGTAAATACGATGCTAAACTACTCCTGCCGCTATTGGTGACATTTCCAGCTTCAATTGTAAGTAGACAACAGAAGTTGATACAAAACCAACTTGACTCCCATTCAAAATCCGCGCCGTTTCCGACATTGTTGTTGTTTCTCGCCGAAATTAGCGATCGGGAATTAACGTCTCACTCCCAAACGGAGAGGCTTAGAATCAAGCCAATAACATCTCTGGACAGAGGAGATCGATAGCATCATTTTAAGATATAGTTTGTTGATATCATACGAAAATTGAGGTCGTTACACCCACAGCATATAACGCTTTCTGTGAGCGATAATACAATAGAATACTAGCAGTTGTTTACGTTTCACGATCGCCGCTTCTACGCGAGTATCAAAAACTGGACTAGCCACATGCATAGCTGAACTCAGCAGCTCAATACGATCATTTTGGCGCCTGCTGCATGTCTCTACACTGATTTAAAGTGTATGCAGTCTTTATTTTAAATCTTTAATAATTTGAACAAATTTTACAAACTCAGAAATAATTGTCTATGCAGTCATGGTAGGCCAAAGGCCAAGGAGACAAATCAAATCGACCCAGGACCCAAACTATATTCATAATAAGACCCCTAGTCCAATCCAAAAGGCAAAGCACAAAATTTCCAGGCTATGGATCACTTCAGACTCAATCCTCATGGACTCCACAATCCTAGAAGTGGAAAGAAGTCTGGCTCAAGACAAAGACTATGTGACTAGGCCTACAATACCACGCACCGCTACATCTACACCAACAGCTCCTGTGCCAGCAGGCATGGGTGATGAAAGTAGCCTAGACCTCAACTTCACCCTAGCTATGCAGAGCCTATCTACAGTAGAGCCTGCAGTAGCTACAGATAGGGATGAGCAAGATTCAAGCCTATTGACGGATCTGTTCCCGAGCCAGCCCAGTAAGGCCGAATCACGCTTGTTGGGTAACACAACCTTCATGCCAGATACAACGCAGAACACATCACAATTCCAAGAGCAGATAAATCAAAATACGAGAGAAATCAACAAACTGAGAAACGAGATCCTCACATTAACTCAGGACCAGAGTGTGAGAGAAAGTCCAGTGGAGGAGGACCGGGACAACATAAAACCAACAACAACCAGTAAGACTCCCGCACCAATTGAGGGGGCTGCAGACACCAGTGAGCGCAACCCAGACCTCCTAACAGCAAGACAGCAAATCTGTGTAAGAGAGGAGACTATTACATACCTAAAGGATAAGGTGCTAGCCTTGACTACTGCACTGAACCTCACAGAGGAGGCTCTCAACAAGGCCAACAGTGACCTTGCTGTACTTCGGAGTATAGTAAAGCAAGACAGTACACCTGAACCCGGACAACCTCAAATCCCCCCAGTTGATATACCACCAGATGAAATTGCTAGTAGTCAAGACCGAAAGGAGGACAGTGAGGCATGGGAACAGATCAGAAAGTCTACGAACGGGGAAGTCATCGTCACCGACCTAGTACGGAAGGAGGATGACAATGTGTGGGAAAAAGTCAAAAATAGTAAAGCAGCAAAGAATAAAAACACAGATGTCAAGCCCACAGAGACGAAAGACGATGCACCAATCCTGAAATCTCAGCCAACCAATAAGCAGAACAAAGGAGAGAAGCAGAAACAAAAGCGCAAACCTGTACTCTGTTTTCGGGGAACGCTGTCTCCATTGTCAAACTTTTATCCAGTATCCTTACGGTATAGGGGCGTTCCGTACTCGTGTGTTGAGCAGGCGTACCAGCATCTAAAGGCGTCACATGCGGAAGATGAGGTGAGGGCAGATCGAATAATGAGTTCAACAAGTCCGTATTGGATGAAACGCCATGGAGATGAGGTTGAACGCAGTGAAGATTGGGAGCGAAAGAAGGTCGCTATAATGCGCGAGCTCGTCCATCAGAAAGCTAGAAAATGTCCCCAGGCAATGGCACTGCTCCACAAACACAAAGACACCATCCTGGTTGAGGCTGTTTGTGATGAACTCTGGGGATCCGGCTACGACGAGAAAGACACCAAGAACATGCATTCAGACGACTGGACTGGACAAAACATGATGGGTCAGATATGGATGGAGATCCAACAAACTGCAACAAGAGACCCTCAACAAAATCAAGGTAACAAACTACTGTCAACAGATCAAGGTAACAAACTACTGTCAACAGATACCCAGACTACAGACAAGTCTGAGAAGAAACAAGGCGAGTCACAGGTCACAGAAACTATCCAAAACCAACCTCTGGAAACACAACCAAGAGATACAACTAAAAGGCCTGACTACTTATTGATTGGAAACAGCAATGTGAGAGACCTGGCTGGCCTCTTGCGTCATAAGGGTCTCTCTGCAACTAGTGTTGTCATGTCTGGCGCTACTATTGATGCTATAGCGGAGGCAATTATGCAGATGAAATGTGAGCCAAAGCATGTCATCATACACGCCATGGACATAGATGTCCATAGTAATGTGCCAATGCCAACACTCTTTAAAAGGGTGGACAATCTACTAGAGAGTGTGAAGCACTCATTCCCTTCCGCCTATACTATCATATCAGGTCTTCCGCAGTATGACAGTTACAGGTTGAACACGACAAGAAACAACCTAGAGACATACATCAAGCACCAGCTATCAAACGAGCTCAAAAGCTGCCTCATGGATAATAGTGGACTAAAACTAAAGGACAGCATTCATTTCACATGGCGTGCCAAACAGGCATTCTGTGAGCGGCTCTCACGACTCTCCTTCCCTAATGCATAGGGCATTGGGCATGCATACTCAGTGGGAACTGCCCTAAATAAAGGTGCTCCAAAAGACATATCCTTGTTCTACTGGAATGTCCATGGTTTAGGCGATAAGCTGTCATACCCCCATATCCAAAGTATTATATCTAGTCATGATATTATAATTTTAAGTGAAACCTGGAAGAGCAAGGACTTTCAGGTAGATATACCTGGTTTCAAATATTTCCAAGTAGCCCGTAAACACAAACACCCCAACACCAGGAGGGCTTCTGGTGGCATGGGGATATTAATATCAAAAGAACTTGAAGGGTGTGTACAGCTACGCATTATATCTGACTTTTTTGTACTGATCCGTTTTGTTTCTAAGCATTTTTATTTTGCATGGGACTTGGTGGTAGGTGCTATTTATATACCACCAGAGGGATCTACTTACAGAGCAGAAAATGATAACTATTTTGAAATAATATCTGAACATATCGGTGCACTTGAACATCAAGATGTAGATCTTATACTGTGTGGCGATCTAAACGCACGCACTTCATCAGTGAATGAGCTTAGTTCAAACGCACTAAAACTAGTCACAGGTACCCTGTCAACTGATAGAAAGTCCATCGATAAAACTGTAAATAATAATGGTAAAGAGCTTATCCAACTATGTAAGGATATGGATATGGTGATACTGAATGGTAGAATGCCAGAGGTTAACAACACAGGTGGTTTTACATGCTATACTGCTAATGGTCAGAGTGTGGTTGACTATGTACTATGTAAGGCAAGCTCTCTAGGTGTATGTGACAAAATGAAAATATCACATCTTTTGCCTGACTCTGACCACACACCATTAACCTTTAGCGTAAAAGGTGCTATAATAAACCCCGAAACTAGTCAAGTAGCAGATGAGCCATACATGGCATATAAATGGAATGGTGTGAAAAAAGAATTATATAAAGGGAATCTCAGCGGTGAAGAATGTAACCAACTTAAGGAGCACATGGTGACCCTAGCAACTGACCCGGGCAATAACATTGATGAGATAGTCCACACATACTACGAATTTCTAGATACAGCAATACCTGTCGCTAAGTGTTCAAGGTCTAAATCAACAAAATTCCCACAAAACACCTGGTACAGTGATGAGTGCAAGCTTGCCAAGAGAAAGGTACATGATTATAGCAGACGGTATGACCTAATCTTGGAGTTCCATAAAGATATATACAATACACTTAAAAGAGATTACATGCGAACTGTTCAGAAATCTAAGAGAGCTGCAAAAAGGAAGAAGGGTCTGGAGCTTGAAAAAATGCTAGAGGTAAAAAACAATACTAGATTCTGGAAGTCTTGGAAGAAAATGCAAGGTAAAACAAGCCAGTGTGACATCAAAATTAATGAATTTGTTGATTATTTTAGAAAACAGCAAACTCCCCCCAATGTGGAATATTTCGATTGCATTGGCATGAAGGAAATAGAAACATATGTAGAAAATTTTAAATATGGCTATGGTCCTGATAACATGGATAAATCAATACAATCACTATTAGATTCTCCGGTCAGTATGGAGGAGATAGAAAATGCACTCAGTGCTTTAAAATCTAAAAAGGCAACTGGAACAGATGGAATACCTGCTGAATTTCTAAAATATGGTGGCAGGGTTTTTGCCGAGGTAATCTATGTTGTGTTTAATTGTGTATGGGAAGCAGTTGAATTCCCAGAAAAATGGGCCGAAGGAATAATTAGCCCTCTACATAAGAAAGGTGATACAGGGAACCCTGATAATTACAGAAAAATAACTATTATGAACAGCACCTGTAAACTCTTTGAAGTTATTATCAATAACAGACTAAAATTCAATAATGATATGCTGAATCAAGATGACCCACTTCAGAATGGTTTTGTTGAAAAGGGTAGGACATTGGATAATGTGTTTATTTTGTACACTGCTGTAAAAATGGTTCAGGCTGAAGGTAAATCTCTATATTGTTGTTTCATTGACTTTACAAAGGCCTTTGACTATATTAATAGAAAAGCTTTATTTTACAAACTGATATGTAACCAGGTGAAAGGAAAAGCACTGCAAGTCCTTATGAATTTGTATGAGAAGTCACACTCAAAAGTGTGTGTCAAGTCTGAGTTAAGTGAAAACATAGATAGTCTATACGGTGTTCTACAAGGGGGAGTCCTCAGCCCTAAACTGTTTAATACTTTCCTCTCAGATATTGCTGAGCATCTTGACCTAGACTGTGGAATAGATATATGTGGGATGAATGTTGCTTACCTACTGTATGCAGATGACTTAGTTCTAATGTCTTCCTCACCTGACAGACTACAGAGGCAGCTCGACAAACTATTTCAATATTGTAGGAAATGGCATCTGATAGTAAATATGACCAAGTCAAATATTATGATATTTAACAATAAGAGAAAGAAGAGCACACATAACTTTAAGTATGGAGATGCAACAGTAGAAAAAGTAGAATCATATAAATATTTAGGTTTTATACTAAACACTAGTCATAAGGATATTTTCTTCGAAACCTATGACCAGCTATGGGATAAGGGCAGAAAGGCAGCCTTTGAAGCTAATTCATGCTGCTATCAACATATAGGAAAACCTGATCCGAGAATGGCCTTTAAAGTATTTGATAGTCAGATTAGGCCCTGTCTAGATTATGGCTGTGAGATATGGGGCATGAGTAATGGTAATAAGGTCCAAAAGCTTGAAACTATACAATTAAAATACCTAAAGTCTATGCTAGGTGTTAGAAAGCAGACCACAACAGCTGCAGTATACGCTGATACAGGGAGAGTACCCCTCAAAGTACAATGGGAAACTCAGGCCCTACGATATTGGGAACGAGTTATCAACCTTCAAGAGTCTCACATCCTGCATAAATGCTACCTGAAACTAAATGCTCTTGAAACCACCGGCCAGGTTAATTGGTGTAGAAACATTAAATGTTTACTGACCTCATTAGGTATAAGATATGCTCAACTCTGGAATGTGCAGGCAACATGCGATGACCCTAAAGCTATAAATGCGGTAACTGAAATAATAAATTGTAAATATAGAGACCAGGTAATGAGTGAGATATTTTCAGCAGGGGAAGGCAAAAAACTTAGAACTTATAAGATATTTAAATCAGAATTTAGGCTTGAACACTACCTGTTTTCCATCCCTAATCAAAACCATAGGATTGCACTCTCACGGTATAGACTTAGTTCACATAACCTAGGTATTGAGACAGGAAGGCACTGTAGGCCTCCAAAACCTGTTTGTGACAGGATATGTTTATATTGTTCTAGTGGTGCTATAGATGATGAGATACATCTCCTGACAGCATGTGACTTTCATAGTGTACCAAGAGAACATTTTATGACGACTATAAGTGATACAATACATAACTACCAAGATATATCAAACCAAGATAAATTTATCTCAGTAATGAAAACTAGTGATGCTGTTGTTATAAAGGCACTTGCCAAGTTTGTATGCAATGCATTTACGCAAAGACAGCAGGTTTAATTCAAAGTAAAAATGTACTTATATACTATTTCATGTAACTGTAAAGAGGAAGTATTCTCAGAACCCACATCTGGGTATGTATGCCATGTCTGTAATTTCTAGTATGTATGACTATGAATGTGTGTATATGTGTGTGAGTGGGTGTTTTGTATACTTTATAACTGTATATTACCTTGTGTTAAAACTAGTAGATATATGTAGACATGTAGTACTTAGCTGTAGAGTAGAAACATATGCTGAATGTATGAAACATAGGTCAGTAATGACCTCCTTTGTTGTCAATAAAAGATTATTATTATTATTATTATAAGTTGGCGCTCTCCGATGTATGCAGGGGAGGGGGGGTGGCGGGGCAGGATATTTTTTTGGCTTTCACGCAAAATTCCACTACTCCCACTCCCTTACATGACCTCGCACAGTCTTATACGCATTGATAGATTCATTTCAGCTAGGGTTATACAATCCTTTAGTCGTATAATGCCAAAAAATAAAAGGTGTGTTCACCCGACCCTAGATTTAAAAAAATGGCCGACCCTAGCATTTTTCTTCCAAATTTGGGAGATTTTTTTCTTAACAAGCTCCCACTGACCTAGAGGCTTGAGTAATAAAAGAAGAAACGAGGAATATCCAACAACTTCCTGATATCCCTATAGTCAATGGAGGAATTACTGAGCCATTCTTGTGAGCAATGACCTACATAGTTCTATGTAGGTCATTGTCGTGAGGCAAGAGAAATCTGACCAACCTACACCAAAATGAATCTGGCCATGTTGCCTCAAATTCACCTCCCTTTTGGCCTAATGCGTAGTACTTCTTATCGGCAGCTGAATGTATAGCAAACATGCATCTATCATATGCCAGGTATATACTTTAAGAATGTGCGAGGTATGTATCAACATTTAATTGGTGTTGTTATTGTATGATAATGACGATTGACTCAATTATCTTTTAATTATGTAGCTTAAATACAGGGTTCGTTTTTTCTTTCTTTTTTTACTTCTATGTCGTTTTTTTTTTTACTTCTATGTGTGTCTTATACAGATAGAATGATAATGTGTGTACCGAGAATATAGCAAATACATGTACCTATATAAACAAGCAAACCTAGCCCTGGAATTTGCGGATATAGGATGTTAATTGTCCTGTTTCTGTTTGAGGGCGGATTCGGTGAGAGGTAGGACAGCTCCGGTGTTGGCGTGCATGAAAGACAAGGTGAGGGCGTGTGTGCCGTCACAGGCGGACCGGCTGCGGCCGGAACTGCAGCAGATACAGCAGGAACTGGACGCAGACGTAGCTGACAAGTGTCGTCTGCACAAACAAGGTGCGCCTCCCTCCTTCCCGCCAACATCTCGGGCAGGGCTCTCTGATCCCACTGTCGTTGTGACACTTGGATCAGTGGGGTGTTTCACAAGGGGGGTATACAAATAATTGTAGAATAAGTGTTTCTATAGTAGAAGTTAGTTGTATACAATTAGTAAGACCGACATTAGGTTTTATCAATTGTATACTGGTTATAAAAGTGTTTCACAAAGGTCTACAACCAAGATGTTAAGTCAGGGTCTTTGGCCGACAATCAAGATACAACTAATGTATAAGTGTTTCACAATGCATATTAGCGTGTACCCCATACCATGCCCGCGAATATTTCCCATACAGATTTTTTTCACATTTTCTTCATTTAATATATGTGTAATAATACACATAATAGAGATATAAAATCTGTATACATTTAGCATTAAAATAAGGTAGTAAAACACAAAAGAACAAGATGTTTGGCGCGTGGGACATACAACTGGCATTATGTTGATTGTATATTAGGCTCAGGTGCCTCCATATGTTTGTGTCACCCCACTCCCCTCCCCCCACACATACGTGCTATAGACATACATCTACAATAGTTGTATCATGCTTAGTGGTACAGTACCTCGGCACCTATTAACACAATGAGTGGAAGTTATGTGCCAAAATGCGGACTTACAATTGAATGCGTCCACTTACCACCATATTCGCTGTTACAATTAATCGATTGTTACCTAGGCAGTTAAGACCGACTTAAGTTAGACTTACAGGGTAAAAGCAGTTGTAAAGCAGAATAAGACTGAACATAATATTGCGACTATAGAAACACCAACTTAAAACTGATATTGGTTAATATCATGTTGGTTGTAGAACACATGTACAATTGATGGTATTTAATTTCGCCTTGTGGAAAACCTTGTGAAGGTTCATTTTCTGATAGCACAGCTAGTAGCTGGTCGTTGGCCATTATGAAATGACCTCCAGATGTCATATGTGTTGTCTCATCCCATAAGCCTAAAACAGAATGTCACTTGTTTCTGGGACTATATCCATGCTGATGCTGCCACTAGCAGATCTTGCCAGAAGCATAGTGATTAAAAGTAGGGCACGCCAGAACAAGTTTTACTGCACTCCCTCAAAAATCCACCCATCCCATTTTGTCTAAAAATGATCGATCCCCTACATTGATACGATATAGGTGTCATGAAGAAGAAATACGTAGATACAGATTATTCTAAATGCACTTTCTATGAATTAGGAGATCTCCTTATTGTCCCTGTGGGGTGTTTCACAAGGGGGGTATACAATTAATTGTAGAATAAGTGTTTCTATAGTAGAAGTTAGTTGTAGACAATTAATAAGACTGACATTAGGTTTTATCAATTGTATACTGGTTATAAAAGTGTTTCACAAAGGTCTACAACCAAGATCTTAAGTCAGGGTCTTTGGCCTACAATCGAGATACAACTAATGTATAAGTGTTTCACAATGCATATTAGCGTGTACCCCATACCATACCATGTTCACTGTTACAACTAATCGATTGTAGCTTAGGCAGTTAAGACCGACTTAAGTTAGACTTACAGGGTGAAAGTGTTTCACAACATCCAATATTATCTTCAGTTGTAAGTCGGGATAAGACCGAACATAATATTGCTGCTTTAGAAACACCAACATAAAACTGACATTGGTTAATATCAACTTGGTTGTAGAATACATGTACAATTGAGGGTATTTTATTTCGGCTTGTGAAACACCCCACAGGTAACACTAACTTGTCCTGTGGACTTCAAACTTGTAGCTTGTATCGTGTAGTATTTTGTCAATGAGGACTGGTCTCCTTTCATTGTCTCATCCACAAAACACATGTGTCCAATCTTCCCAGTTGAAAAAATCTTTTAACTACAAAAACCAAAAGAAAACCAAGCTATTGGTAGAAAGAAACTAAGTAGGGTGAGGCTGAAACCCCGGCTTTTTATTTTCTTTGCCCTTAAGTCATAGAACTCATACATAAAACCTCTCCTGGCACTGCCTGGCATCATGTTAGTTATAACTTAAATCATCTTGTTTAATGCCACATCTCTTCCACATTTATTCCAACAGTGAGGACCCAATGCCAGCGTACGGAGGAGACCAGGTCCCTTCAGGCCAGAGACCTCCTCAGGGCCCTCCTTCAGCAGACCCTCACAGACTAGTGACGTCACCAGGACGTGTGATGACGTCACCAGGACGTGTACAGATGACGTAGGCAGAACAGAACACAGATCACTACGCATGTTGTGATATGACGGATGGTGAAGCTATAAGCTGCCGCCATCACTGATTGGGTTTATTTAGTTGTAGCTTCTATCTAGTTCTCTCTATACATTAAAATAAGTCATCTGGTAAAACAATTTGCATTTCAAATGTCACTTAGTAAGCATGTCAGCTACTCATGTCAAGACTTACACAATATTTTCTGATTCGTCTATACTGCAAAAAAGGTGCTTAGGTTTTAAGCATGTTTAGGTTTAAACATGTTGAAATTCTAAACATTTTGCTAGGATTGTGTTTTCAATTCAATCAAGGCCTCTGAATTAAACACTTATATTCTAAAGACCTAAACACTTATGTTTAAAATGTTTATATATCATCATCTAAACAGTATGAAGGTTGCTCCGTTGCTGAATGTACTTTTTACACGCACTCATACCTTAAAGTGGCATTCTCACCGAGCGTTTCCTACTCACAATTCTAGTACTGTTCTAGTCTGCTATGTGGTAAGTGCGAGTGGTGAGAATGCCCCTTTATTGTCGGGCTAATTATGGTAAAATCTCATTAAATAAACGTTGAATAATAATATGAAAAGTAATAAAATAATATGCAATTTGCATGATTCAAGGGTTATATCCTACATTATCAGTATGATCTACTATACAATAAAGTGTCGGCTGCTATACATATACACCTCCTTTGTGTAGTTTAAGACTAGATATATAGCAATCCCTTCTCTGGGTGTCTGTTGTATTTGGTCATGCATTTCTATGTAAAAGTACAGGCCCATGTGCAAAAGACAAGTACTGTCTCCCTTTAGACCTGTTAGTGGGTCTTGAAGCTGGGTAGAAATTTAATAAATGATGAGTCGATTTAAATAACTAAACATAATAATATCTAAACACAACATTATTCAAATGTCTCTAGACACAACACTTTTTAGTTTAAATGATTGACAGGTAGGCTAAACACTACACTATATGCTAAACATTCAGTTGCATTTCTAAACACTTTATTCTCATAAACACTTTAATTTCTTAGTACCAGGCTAAACACATGATCAATCTAAACATGTTTAGAAATATATTGTATGGACAAAAATGAGGCAGGATTGTGCTTAGGATTGTGTTTAGGATCTAAACACTTTTTTTGCAGAGATACTAGAGCTATAATCCCCAGCTTATACCACCTGACTCACCTGAAGCTGATTCTTTATTACATCATTTTTGATACACAGTAAATCTTGTCACACGTATTAGGAGATATAATATTTGTGTACATGTATCTACACCCTCAGCAAAGTGAGAGTCATTGTCGCCAAAACTACCCTCAGGTAGTTTTAGCGACAATGACTCTCACTTTTCTGTGTGTGTAATTTGCATTGCTAATGTAACATGTAGCTAGTATAAATTAGTTGCACCATGCCGTCCAAATGGTGGCATTTAAAAATGTAGGTCCAGGATTTAGATTAAGATGTGCAACCACCTAACGATTTGTAGATCAAGGATATGAAATGCTTCATTTCCTTAAGGTCAACGCAGACGGGGCCTATCAGATCCGCCGACTCGGTCAGCCGACCAGATTGGGCAACATGTTTGATTGTTCTGACTCTATCGGGCAATATCAATGTTTGATCATGCTGATTCAAACCAGAGGATGTCTTTGCAGATGGAGCGTTTCCCTGGATGACGACCCAGTCGGCAGATCAGTGGGCTGTTGCACAGCGAAATTATAATGATATTGTCAAAAATCTAAAGATCACACCGCTATCTTTAAATGCAATCGTTATTAAAGTATACCCTAAGATTTAGTGAGAAATACACTTGCAATGATCACCAAAAGACGACCGTCATCATAGCCCTTCTAAAGGGCTAACAATATCGTTATTAGTTGTGCAAAACCCCACTGATAGGCCCGTCTGCAGCGGCCTTTAGCAGTCTTTAGTCGGCCTCCGTTTATCCAGTAACAACAAATGCATTTATGGGCATTGTGACCTATGCAGTTGTCTGTTTTGTTGAATCTCCTGATGTTCACAACAATAAAGAATTTGAACTAAATACTTGACGTTTATTGTCATTGTATTCAATGCTAATCTAAATCGCTCCCTTGGCATGATTGGCCTGTAACCTATGTTTTACATTTCTCTTCTCTCATTGACTGAGAGTCACAATGTCACGTATGAAGTCACGTATCGACATAGTCCAGTGATTAAAAATCCATATGAATTAGACAGATCAAAATCTCCCATTGTCCCCGATAGCTGGAGCATCTATATCTAAATGAACAGATTATGAAATATTTTGGCTCTGAAAAAGGAATCATTTCCATTATGTCCAGGTGCCATGCATGATCATTCAATAGAGAGTGTGCGGTATAGATGCGATCTGGTGTTACATCACTATGTTATCATAACGGTTCTAGACATTCGGAAGTTTTCAAGTAGACTGAACATGTGCCAAATAATTAATTTAGCCTGAGGTACAATTTCTAACCAAGCTTTTCCTGTAGGAAATGCCTTGAAAACGTTATATATCCATTACAGGTATCGTTACTCTATAACCAGATAACGTGGTGGATATTCAAAACTGTATAATGGATCTATAGTAGATATTTTCACATTTTGGAACTATTCTGCATATATTATTACAGCACATCCAGTTAAAAGTGTATACTTGAAGAAAGGAATATCATGCTTTGATTAAATTAAAGAAATGCAAAGGTAACATAATAATTTTATTACATATTTATTTATTTGATTTGGCGTGTTGTAGTCTGGGCACTGCCCGTCTAGTTATCGGATACTATGACATGGGACCAGCCCATTCAGCAGTCAATACATGGGACGTGGAATGGTGAATACACACCCCAGCAATTAAATAACCTGTGTGTACCAGTGTGTAATAGTGTGGCAAGCCATGCTTGTTGCAGGTTAGGGCTCGTATCTTCCCAATCATCTCAACACAAGTCAGCAAGTACGACTTCACGGCAAAGAGGGCATCCTGTTTGAGAAATGTCTAAAGGCATTCTAATCTTTGTGTCAGCATCAAATCTTAGGATTCATCATGCCAATTGAGATACATATAATACGTGCATACAAATTAGTTGTCATCGTTAGAAGTATTTCAGGCACAGACAATGTATCTATCTGTTTAAGAACCAGAATGGGCAGAAGTAACTCACCTTAGCAGTATACTGTAATCACTTGTTTAAGGTCAAATCCCACAACGCGAAAGGGGGTCAGAAAATGTTGCTAATTGGTAGTATAGCTAATTCTGGGGCATATATTGGCTAAGACAGGCCCAAATAGGTAAGAAAGTGTTGCCTATATCTTCTGATTTGGGAAATCACAAGGATCAAAAAAGTTAGATATTTTTCCCCATGAGGCCTAGAAAATGTTGTTTATTGGAATATATCAAGGTTTCTTGCTAAATCGCAATGGTTGTGTCACTGATTAATCTTTACCCAAATCCCACATGCTCCATATATAAGGGGTTTTGCTCTGCGATTAATAGTGCTTAGCTATACTAGCAGAATCGATATAATAAAGTATTAAGGCCAGGGGTGCCTTATTTAAATATCAAAGACCCTTCTGTTGCAATTTTAAACCCTACACCATGTCCAACATGGGCCAAATTGCAACACTCTCCCTGTCCAAATCGGCTAGTGTGGGATTTGGAGAATGCCAGTATTGTGACAGAGCTGTTGCGATTTCCAATCCCACAGTACCAATAAGCAACATTTCCAGACCCATTTATCGCGTTGTGGGATTCGACCTTTAGGGACAGGTTCCTAGAATATCCTTAAGGGGGGAGGGGAACATAATTTGGACCCCGCGTGAAAGTTCCCCATCATCTCCTCTTAAATAATGAGCACTCCCTCATTAAAGATCTAATGTTGAATACTGCGTATAGTATGGTAGAGCTGAGGTACTATTGAAGTCACAGTAACATACTTTACAATTACCCTGGTATATGTGTGATAATTATGTACACAATGTGTTAAGTTAGCCAGTACGGTACAGTATAGTATAACCCGTTACAAGTAAAATTAAGTACATGTATTTAATATACCTTCTAAATCGCCTATAATATATATATATGCAACACTACAACAGTAATCTGTCATATTTAGAAGTTAAACAATAAATACTTTCTCACAAATTAGTACACGGAATAAGGTAGTCGAGATACACAAAAGTGAAATCTACCATAGGTTCATTGCCCCACTTAAATACGTCAACACTATTTACAATATCATTACATTATCAGATAGACTAGGCTATACGAGGCATGTTTTATAACAGAGACATGCCAATCTTTAAATATGTACACTAACATCGCCAAGTGCAGAGATTATAAATATGAAAAGGCTACTTCTATTAGCTAAACAAATGTAGCTATTTAGATCACGTTTATACCCAGTGGGCACACCACCACTTACTAGTCGTTGCCTGAGTGGCTTATTTTTGCCAAAATATAAGAGCATAATATTAAACAATTCAACTGCAGCAACTATTAAGTGCAGTGCTGCACATAAGTACATTGTATTACACGAGCATGACATTTTAGCACTGTTGGGGCTGGTTAGTACCCACTGCAGTGCAGCACTCAATAAGTGATGTCGTGCCCACTGGGTATATTCTTACATCAATTTCGACAATTAAGAAATATGATAAAAAGATGTAACTCACACCGTCTACCATCCTGTCACTACATTCCCACTGTTTCCCACCACTTTTACAACTCACAGTCACAGTGGAAACCCTTGAAGATATAGCACCAGTCCCACCTCACTTTTTATTGTCCTGGTAGTTTCCCGAAGACATGGGCTATCCTGTCCAGCTATGAGCTCATTATGGAAACTCCATTAGCCGATTTGGACATCCTACCGACCGATATCGACACGAATAACCTGCGGCAGACCCATCGGCAGATGGGTCTGCAACAGACCTATTCTACCAGCCTGCATATTGCTGATTTCTTCCTTATCTGTATCGATCTACCTGTCGACAGCCCCATCGGCCGATCGTTGGCTGTAGTGGGTCTACCAACCGATAGCATCTGCAAATCGGCTGATGGAAAATGGGCATATGCAGCACATGCGTATAGCTGACATCAAACATGCACTCCTATACATGTACACTTATATCAGTTTCTGCTATATCAACGTGTACATTAGCCACTTTGACCACTTTATTATAAGCTCCGCGGGCCCTACAACCATAGTGCATGGGCAATATCATCACCCACTTTATCTTAATTAACAGTAAATCCATTGCACAAGATTATATATCCTGATTCAAGTCAATATGCTTTATCATTGTTGAGGCAGTTCCCATGGTACTTGTATAACTCAACTTACCTCCGATTACAATTCTAGTCAAACATCAGGGTACAAATATATGTACAATTACATAGCAATGTACAGATAGCATCAAGACAGCACGCACGTACATATGATGATGATCATCAGGATAGTAAAGTCAGGACCATGGTGACCATTACCAATGTCAGCTGCCATGTTGTTGGTGTTGCTATGATTACACTTCCGCTCACGCCCTCCTGTGCGTTAAGAACCTGGCCCAGGTTGAGGCCTTTGGGTACGTCGGGACAGCCCAGCCACCACACGTTCACGTTACGGGGGTAGCCCTGCTCCACCTGGAGGCACACAAGGAGCACATTGAGAACAGGTAAACATGGATGGCAGGTAAACATGGGTGGCAGGTAAACATGGACGGCAGGTAAACATGGGTGGCAGGTAAACATGGACGGCAGGTAAACATGGGTGGCAGGTAAACATGGACGGCAGGTAAACATGGGTGGCAGGTAAACATGGACGGCAGGTAAACATGGGTGGCAGGTAAACATGGACGGCAGGTAAACATGGGTGGCAGGTAAACATGGACGGCAGGTAAACATGGGTGGCAGGTAAACATGGGTGGCAGGTAAACATGGGTGGCAGGTAAACATGGACGGCAGGTAAACATGGGTGGCAGGTATACATGGGTGGCAGGAAAACATGGATGGCAGGTAAACATGGGTGGCAGGTAAACATGGGTGGCAGGTAAACATGGGTGGCAGGTAAACATGGGTGGCAGGTATACATGGGTGGCAGGAAAACATGGATGGCAGGTAAACATGGGTGGCAGGTATACATGGGTGGCAGGAAAACATGGATGGCAGGTAAACATGGGTGGCAGGTAAACATGGGTTGAGGCCTTTGGGTACGTCGGGACAGCCCAGCCACCACACGTTCACGTTACGGGGGTAGCCCTGCTCCACCTGGAGGCACACAAGGAGCACATTGAGAACAGGTAAACATGGATGGCAGGTAAACATGGGTGGCAGGTAAACATGGACGGCAGGTAAACATGGGTGGCAGGTAAACATGGACGGCAGGTAAACATGGACGGCAGGTATACATGGACGGCAGGTAAACATGGGTGGCAGGTAAACATGGGTGGCAGGTAAACATGGACGGCAGGTAAACATGGGTGGCAGGTATACATGGATGGCAGGTAAACATGGGTGGCAGGTATACATGAACGGCCGGTAAACATGGGTGGCAGGTAAACATGAACGGCAGGTAAACATGGGTGGCAGGTAAACATGGACGGCAGGTAAACATGGGTGGCAGGTATACATGAACGGCCGGTAAACATGGACGGCAGGTATACATGAACGGCAGGTAAACATGGGTGGCAGGTATACATGGACGGCAGATTAACATGGACGGCAGGTAAACATGGGTGGCAGGTAAACATGGGTGTCAGGTAAACATGGGTGGCAGGTATACATGGACGGCAGATTAACATGGATGGCAGGTATACATGGACGGCAGATTAACATGGATGGCAGGTAGGCCTAAACTACATGTCTGCTACATGCTACAGACTGCCCTCTATATTATTCAACAAATTAGGAAAATGTGTACGCCCCCCTCCTTTTAGAGTACGTGGAATATTTTAGCATCCCCCTCGCTGAACATCTTCTTCCCCCCCTCCCCTCAATAGGGGATAGAACTTGGTCCCTCCCTCTCCTGTCAGGTGGGTTGGACATTGTTTACGCCCCCAAATATCCCCCCTCTCCACGTAATAAATAAATGACCACTTCCTTTATGATAGTGCGCTTAAAATCGACTACACATATGCATACTATAGAAATATCCTAATGATGCCCCTAATCATATTTAGGTCATCTGTTGTCATCGAAACTAATAAGTGTCTGTCCAGGCACTGACTGTATATGGACCAAGAATAGCCTCAAAACGGTAACCTGAAACACAGGCTTTATCACTGCATTATACTTCCAATATAAGCGGCTTTAAGTGTTGCTTAAACATGATTAAACAAGGACATTATACACATCTTTCAGCAACTTTAAGGGAACGCGTCAGCAAAAATTAAAGAACAAAAGTCGGAATTTAATCAACCTTTTAGGATGCTTAATGGCCTTCTTTGTGACGGTCCAAAGCAGATTAAAGTCGGAATTAAAGCATGCTTTTAAAAAGCTAATTAAAGAAGGACTTGGGGTCCGCTTAACGTTGCTTCAAGTTGATTAAAGAAGGACCTGGGGTTTGCTTAATATTAATCAAAGTTGACTAAAGAAGGTCTTGGGGTTCGCTGAAAGCTTCTTCAAACTGATTAAAGAAGGACTTGAGATTTGCTCAAAGTTGCTGAAAGCTGCTAAAAGGCGAACATGGAGGTTGCTTAAAGTTCAAATGTTCAAATGTTCAAAAGTTCAAATGTTCAAAAACTGAATCCTTGTAACAACAATGGTTGTCATCTGTTATCATCAAAACTGTGTCCAGGCTCCAGTTTTATATGGACCAAGAATAGCTTCAAACCTGAAACATAGCCTTTTATTTGTTGGACCTGACGCATGGTGACGCAAACGTGTCTTTTTTACAATTCACAGTAGTCTGACGCGTTTAAACAGCCTTCCATGCAGGTTCCTAAAATCAGCATTATGTTGTTTCCCTTTAACATGACTCACCTTCCTTGTGTGGTCGTTGTACTTGAGGTACTGGCCCCCGTGGAAGAAGTAGGTGCGTCCGTTCATGGCCCAGGACATGGCTGCATGGAGGCTGCTACCTGGGAGGTTCCAGTCACTGGAGGGCCGGGGGAAGCCGGGGTCGGCCTTGAACAGGTCCTTCCTCACCTGCCGCAGCCGCCAGTACTCACCACCTGCAGCAAACGGCACAGTTGGAGAACGACTTGTACAGCCGCAAATCACAAAGGAGGCATTACACCCAACAACATTGAATCTATATACATGTAAATTAACTGCTGCCTTTTGTTCAATATGTTTGACTGAACTTGGCCTTGAAGTAGACAGGTGTTGGGGGTCCATGCTATCTTTTGTGCTGGGATGGCTAATGCAAGGGTTATATATTTTCCTCATTTTTTATATTTTGAATACAAAAACTGACGAAGAAATATAGGAAGACACCAGTTAAACCATATATTATCCACCAGATTCTTTTGTAAAAACCATGGATATGTAATGTATCTATACTAAGGAATAAGGATAAGAATTTTCGTCTTTGATATGTACACTTATTGAATATAATATCTAAGTCTAAAAAAACATGACAGAGAGTGGCAAGTGACAAGTCTGTACACACCAGTGTACACCGCCACCTGAAAGCAGTCCAATGTGGAAAGGAGCACAATGCACAACAACAGTTGAACGCCTCCCCACACCTGTGAGGCCTCAGTGGCTACATGCTTGGAGAGCTGGTCTTGAGTGTGAAAAGTCCTAGATCAAATCTTGCCTAGGTATCCTTTGGTGGAATAATCTTTTTCCCTTAGTTTAGCATGTATCATGTCCAAAAGCTTGCAGAGAATTCTGCTTTTATTTAGTTATACCTTTACAATGTGTATTGATGAGAATATGATAAAGCTTCATTAGAAATAAGGGGGGGGGGAAACACTGCGACAAGGACCCCTGGTGGTGAAATTACAAATTAAAGGGTACAAGTCTTGGTCTCCAGCTCTGCATACCTTAGGGAAATCCAAATTACGGTAATATTACAGCATGTGGCTATCAATCAATGTTACACCAACATTAAATACACTCTCCTCTTTGTGTCTGATACATTCTAGAGGAATGTTTATGCATGAGAAAGGAGAATTCAACCGGTTTAGTTGACATTGTGTTTTTTCTGAGATCCGTAATTATCTAACTTTGAGCAGTTGAACCTGTTATAACTAATAAACATAATGGATCATGATACATGATTTATCCTCTAGAGAACACTAGAGACCCTGTCCTTGTGGGTGACCAAAAGGTTTTCAACAGCTGCTAAATGCCATATTTCACAAGTGCAATCAGTACAGTTCCTATTTGACCACTACCCCTAGTACTCACTAGATTGCACTTCTGAGACAGTTTTCCACTGCAGCTGGCCTGACATCCATGGTTTGACAGGCTAGTTCATAATTCTGTCACTATGTGGCAACTACGAAGTGTTTCCCCATCTTGTTAGAAATTATTGCTTGCTTATGGTCATTGAGACTGAAGTTTTTCAGCAGGAAATCACTAGATGGGGCCATGGTGACCATTTGGTGAGGATTTGCTAGTTCTATAAACCCTGCAGGGGGAGAGTGTAGATGCTGACTTTAATTCTTGAGGGTTGCTCGGGGGCTGTTACCTTTGAATGCGTACAGGTGGCCGTCATGGTGGTACCTGAAGGCGGCGTCCAGGTAGTTGGGCAGGTCGGGGAACATCTCCTGTAGCGGCACCTGGGCACGCAGCGGCTTCAGCGTCTTGGCGTCATATGTCCACACGAACCACAACTAAACAAACATACACATTCATTATCTTTATGCTGAAAACCGTAGTCAGTAGCATGGGTCTAGTATATCACTGTCAGTAGTGACTAACTTAGAAAGGTTGGTCAGCTTAGTAAATACTGATTAACCTACCTTAGTCTTTTCATTTTCAGGAACGATAGGGTTATCATATATATTTTTGCTAACCTAACATTGGCCATTTTGACTAACCTAGTCAGTCAAGATGACTAACCCTAGATAGGTTCCTTTTGTTTGCAACTGAGTACTTCCCACCTGTGCTGTCTTAGTGGGCAGTGCATTAGACTAGACTAGACATTGTTCTGTTCCTCCACCCTGAAATCCCTCACTCATCCTTAACTGTCCTGTCCAGGAGTAACACCAACCTTGAACTCACATGTACACTGTTAGAAGTAAGTAGTGTTCCTGCACACCAAATACTGGGGGCAACTTTGGTTCCAGTAGATTGTGCTGTAGACCTAAAGCAAGTGAGCTTTTGTATATTTACAGCACTATGTACTGTAAAGGGACAGCAGAATTATCTGTTACTGTACAGCAAAATTGATTGTAAATCATAGTCTGAAGGTCCTGGGTTCACCTCCCAGTGCTAGGGATATTTTTAACCATCCATGTGAGGGAAAAACAAATTTTAGGTGGATGTAGGTTGACCAAGAGAAGTGGCTCCACCAAGGATTGAACTCACCACCTGTGGTGTTGGAGACAGGCGCTGATCCCTTGCACCACAGAGCCGGTGTTACAAACATTCATATTGGGATATATCTCTACTCTACTTCTCACCTGATAAATAATAATTTGTAAAGGTCTAGGGCTCGCCTCCCAGTGCTGGTGATATTTTTAATCATCCATGTGAGGGAAAAACGAATTTTAGGTGAATGTAGGTGAAACAAGAGAAGTGGCTCCACCAAGGATTGAACTCACCACCTGTGGTGTTGGACACGGGCCCTGATCCATTGCGCCACAGAGCCGGTGTTACAAATGGTCATATTGGGATATAAGCTACCTCTGCCATGTCTGTATTAAATGAGCTACAGCCTTGTTGCTAAATATCCCTGATGAGAGGTGGCTAGACCTAGGATCGATCCCACGACCTCTCGTGTACATATCACAGGGAAAAGTACTGTAGATCTACAAGTCACTACCGTAACCTGCATCTACAGTAACAGAATTGTACATGTACAGTAGAATTTGCTGCTAAAGTACTGTACTGTTCACGAACAACAACTTTTTACAGTGTAGATGGTTTCTGTGCTGCCCTGTTTGACTCTTACCTTAATTATGTAGATGGTTTCTGTGCTGCCCTGTTTGACTCTTACTAAGGACATGTAGATGGTTGCTGTGCTTGCCTGTTTAACTCTTACCTTGACTATATGTAGATGGTTTCTGTGCTACCCTGTTTGACTCTTACTTTGACTATATGTAGATGGTTTCTGTGCTGCCCTGTTTGACTCTTACTAAGGACATGTAGATGGTTGCTGTGCTTGCCTGTTTAACTCTTACCTTGACTATATGTAGATGGTTTCTGTGCTGCCCTGTTTGACTCTTACTATGACCATTTAGATGGTTTCTGTGCTTCCCTGTTTGGCTCTTACTTTGACTATGTAGATGGTTTCTGTGCTGCCCTGTTTGGCTCTTACTTTGACTATGTAGATGGTTTCTGTGCTTCCCTGTTTGGCTCTTACCTTGACTATGTAGATGGTTTCTGTGCTTCCCTGTTTGATGGAAAAGGCCGTGTCCACCCCCCAGTGAAGTTCTGTAAACACATCTGATGTAAGCTTGGGAGTTGTAGAGTCAAGGTCGCTGCCCTTCCATATATACACATACTGCCACCCTGTGGTACAAAAAGGCATAGATGAAAGGCAAGCAATAGTGGGAGATAGTGGAATAGCTTATAGTATATGGTACATACATTTGATTCATGATGTAATCATTCATGTTGTATTGAGGTTCAATATACAACTATTACCGGTGTTAAAACTCTATAGCCATGTGTAACAGATGATGATTACAACTAGAGATTTTAGAGTAATTTTTAGTATACCCTTTATATGCATGTAGCAAGGGTGTCAGTGAAATTGTAATTTTCACAATACATACATACACGTAACCTAAACGTGTGAAAGGATATTAAGATACAAACTGTATGAAGCCTTAATCACCCACCTTCAAAAGCATATGTATAGCCAGAGTTGGTGGACAAGATGGCGTCAAAGTACACTTGGCGTCTGCAGTAGGCTGGGAGTGGATGTTGTGGGTTTAAAGGAGTTGGAGGCGGAGGTATATAGGCAGTGGTAGAGGATCTCGGCAGCATTGTCGGGACTGGTTTTGGAGTTGGTCTTCGTGTCACTGGTTTCTCACCACCCGGACCTAGAGAAACGGAGAAAATAGATACATATATGCATATAGTAAATCGTTTCACAAACATTTTAAAACAGATTTTTAGTCTTAGATATAGATCTATGATAACCAATGTGAGGGGTGGGTTGAGGGGTGGGTTGAGGGGTGGGTTGAGGGGTGGGTTGAGGGCGGGTTGAGGGGTGGGTTGAGGGCGGGTTGAGGGGTGGGTTGAGGGATGAGTTGAGGGGTGGGTTGAGGGGTGGGTTGAGGGGTGGGTTGAGGGCGGGTTGAGGGGTGGGTTGAGGGCGGGTTGAGGGGTGGGTTGAGGGCGGGTTGAGGGGTGGGTTGAGGGGTGGGTTGAGGGGTGGGTTGAGGGGTGGGTTGAGGGGTGGGTTGAGGGGTGGGTTGAGGGGTGGGTTGAGGGGTGGGTTGAGGGCGGGTTGAGGGGTGGGTTGAGGGGTGGGTTGAGGGGTGGGTTGAGGGGTGGGTTGAGGGGTGGGTTGAGGGGTGGGTTGAGGGGTGGGTTGAGGGTGGGTTGAGGGGTGGGTTGAGGGTGGGTTGAGGGGTGGGTTGAGGGGTGGGTTGAGGGCGGGTTGAGGGGTGGGTTGAGGGGTGGGTTGAGGGTGGGTTGAGGGCGGGTTGAGGGTGGGTTGAGGGCGGGTTGAGGGGTGGGTTGAGGGGTGGGTTGAGAAGTGGGTGTGGGGTGGGTTGAGGGGTGGGTTGAGGGCAGGTTGAGGGGTGGGTTGAGGGGTGGGTTGAGGGCGGGTTGAGGGGTGGGTTGAGGGGTGGGTTGAGAAGTGGGTGTGGGGTGGGTTGAGGGGTGGGTTGAGGGGTGGGTTGAGGGGTGGGTGAGGGGTGGGTGTGGGGTGTGGGGTGGGTTGAGGGGTGGGTGAGGGGTGGGTTGAGAAGTGGGTGTGGGGTGGGTTAAGGGGTGGGTTGAGGGGTGGGTTGAGGGGTGGGTTGAGGGGTGGGTTGAGGGGTGGGTTGAGGTTGAGGGGTGGGTTGAGGAGTGGGTTGAGGGGTGGGTTGAGGGGTGGGTGTGGGGTGTGGGGTGGGTTGAGGGGTGGGTGAGGGCAGGTTGAGGGGTGGGTTGAGGGCGGGTTGAGGGGTGGGTTGAGGGGTGGGTTGAGGGGTGGGTTGAGGGGTGGGTTGAGGGGTGGGTTGAGGGGTGGGTGTGGGGTGTGGGGTGGGTTGAGGGGTGGGTGAGGGGTGGGTTGAGAAGTGGGTGTGGGGTGGGTTGAGGGGTGGGTGAGGGGTGGGTGTGGGGTGTGGGGTGGGTTGAGGGGCAGGTTGAGGGGTGGGTTGAGGGGTGGGTTGAGGGGTGGGTTGAGGGGTGGGTTGAGGGGTGGGTTGAGGGGTGGGTTGAGGGATGGGTTGAGGGGTGGGTTGAGGGGTGGGTTGAGGGGTGGGTTGAGGGGTGGGTTGAGGAGTGGGTGTGGGGTGGGTTGAGGGGTGGGTTGAGGGCAGGTTGAGGGGTGGGTTGAGGGCGGGTTGAGGGGTGGGTTGAGGGTGGGTTGAGGGGTGGGTTTAGGGGTGGGTTGAGGGGTGGGTTGAGGGGTGGGTTGAGGGGTGGGTTGAGGGGTGGGTTGAGGGGTGGGTTGAGGGGTGGGTTGAGGGGTGGGTTGAGGAGTGGGTGGAGGGGTGGGTTGAGGGGTGGGTTGAGGGGTGGGTTGAGGGGTGGGTTGAGGAGTGGGTGTGGGGTGGGTTGAGGGGTGGGTTGAGGGCAGGTTGAGGGGTGGGTTGAGGGCGGGTTGAGGGGTGGGTTGAGGGTGGGTTGAGGGGTGGGTTTAGGGGTGGGTTGAGGGGTGGGTTGAGGGGTGGGTTGAGGGGTGGGTTGAGGGGTGGGTTGAGGGGTGGGTTGAGGGGTGGGTGTAGGGAGGGTGAGGGGTTGGTTGAGGGGTGGGTGTGGGTGGGTTGAGGAGTGGGTGAGGGTTGGGTTGAGGGGTGGGTTGAGGGGTGGGTTGAGGGGTGGGTTGAGGGGTGGGTTGAGGGGTGGGTTGAGGGGTGGGTGTGTGTGGGGTGGGTTGAGGGCGGGTTGAGGGCGGGTTGAGGGGTGGGTTGAGGGGTGGGTGTGGGTGGGTTGAGGGGTGGGTTGAGGGGTGGGTGAGGGGTGGGTTGAGGGGTGGGTTGAGGGGTGGGTGTGTGTGGGGTGGGTTGAGGGGTGGGTGAGGGGTGGGTGTGGGTTGGTTGAGGGGTGGGTTGAGGGGTGGGTGTGGGGTGGGTGAGGGG